>CM053026.1:241639657-242987157 GCA_028564925.1 Lithobates sylvaticus
AGTATTCAGTCTGGGGTAAGAATACTTGGAAGAGGCTTTTAAAAGGGGAGGGTGGGTGGGTATCACGCACAGGAAACCGACAAAGACCGGCGGCCTTTGGGCTGCTTAAATACCCTCCGGGCTCCTCCCATAACTTCAGGCCGGTACCCGGCCTTCCAATTTATGGTCTAGAGCCCTACGGACGACAGGAGTAACGATGACACATAGAACTAACACAAAACTCACCAACATGAAATAGACCTGAAAGTGTGCCTTGGTCTACCGTATGGTACGCCAAAATAAGGGGGCAAAACCTTCAGGTAGGGGATAATAATTTATTAAAGGTAAATGTAACTGAGTAGTTGGGCAAAGGCCTGAGCCCTCTCCAACTGTGGGTTAGGTATGTAGCGAGAAGCAGGCCGACTTCCACCGACCTAGTTTCTTGATCACATGGTCCGGAACCCTCTATCTTGGGGCCGACGTGGCCGCCCCGACCCGGAATGAATGCCCGGAGTATTGGCTGGGGTCCAATTGAAGATTGCCGCGAAGGTCCCGGACATGTACCACGAACTGCGACGAGTTTGAGGGGTTTAACTGGAAAGGGTAAAGCGGACTGGACCCTGGGCGGTCGGATAGCAGTGCCGTCGAGCGGTTCAACACGGCAACTGGGCACCAGTTGTTGTAGGTCCGGCACAGTGAACATCTATTCCGGAACCTCGCTGCTGAGTTCTAGACATCGCCAAGTGAAGAACGTAGAGATCCTGATGGCGGCAGAGATTACTTTATGCAAGACTGGACCGGCTGGGTGGCTGCGAGTGAACTCGCTGGGCCGTAGGAACCCATAAACGCCATGTGTATCGCAGCCTGCAAGAAGGTGCTGAGGAGGAGACCAAAGGGGGACCTATCCAGGACGTCAGACATCCCCTTAAGACCTCCACAGTGATAGGCAGCCGCTTCGGGCTGACTGGCGGCTGGAGCTTATGAACTCCACGCAGTAGAGCCCTCACTGCAGGAAAGGAGAACACCGAAGGCCTAGCGGGGTATCGAAGTGACAAGTAGTGCTGCACCCCGGCCACGTACTGACGTTTCGCGCTGTGTGACAGTGCCAGGTGAGAATGGCAGTAAGCGATAAACGCCAGAACCTAATCGACGCTGGAAGATTCACGGGCGTTGGGGCAGGAACTTATTAAAACGCCCCCAGGCCGTCTGGCAGGCCCGACAGGTGTTGCGGGCGAGCGAAGCGTTGACGAAGTTAGTAGCTGACTGCAAACGTGGGGCTAGTCCAAGGTCAGTTGTGACCAATCCGGGATAGAGGCTGAGAGATGGTAGGCTCCTGGCATCTGTACAAAGAAAGGAACAAAGTTAAACGGGAGAGTGCGTCCGCTGCTGAGTTGAGCTTCCCGGGAACGAATGAGCAGTAAACATTGAATTGATGTTGTAGGGATAGCTGGACCAGTCCGCGGAGGAAGGACATGACGGGCCTGGATTTAGACCTGCCCTTGCTGATGATCTCGGCTGTGGCTTGATTGTCTGTCGTAAAGCCACCGTCCGTCCAGACCAATGGTGACCCCGTAGGTGAGCGGCTGCTACGACGGGGAACAGCTAAAAGAGGGCTGACGTGGTAGTAAAGCCCGGTGTGGCTAGTGCCTGAGGAGGCCCAGGGGCGGCGAACCACAAATGGCCAAAAATGGCGGCGCATCCTGTGGATGCCGCCGCATCGGTCACCACTTGAGGTGACTGCGTGGACACGACTGGAATGAACCGGGACACAACGTTCCAATTACTAAGAAAGTGTTCCCACATGGGCAGATCTGCCCTGGCTGCTGAATCCAGCCTGACGACCTGACTAGGGTCCTGAGTGTAGGACAGGAAGACCGGCAACCGGGACACGAAGGAGCGGCCCTGGGGGACGATCCTCGTAGCAAAATTCGACATCCCGAAGAGAGACTGAAGTTGCTTCTGAGTACATCCCCCACCCGGGTGAACACTCGCAGAACCGTCCTGAAACGGCCCAACTTATCTGCGGGAAGGCTGGCCTGCATGGCAGGCGTGTCAAGGTCGATGCCCAAGAACGTGATCTTGTGCGCCGGGCCGTCCACCTTGCGTTCCGCTATGGGGACGTTCAGATTGTCGAAAACCGTCCTCAACTTTCCAAGGTCCCCTTGGGGAGCCCCGGGTGGTTCTACCAGAAGGAAGTCATCCAAATAATGGACGACCTTGTGGCACTGAGCCTCGTAGAGAAGGATCCACGCCAGGGTCTCCGTGAACTATCAAATAACCAAAGACTACTCTTAGACCCGAAGGTCAATTTGGTTGCGAAATAATATCGCTCCCTCCACTTGATGCCGTGCCAGCACCACAGGGAAGGATGTATGGGCAGCAGCTTGAAGGCGTCAGATATGTCCGCCTTCGAGAGCCAAGCACCTACCCCTGCCCTGAGTATGGCCTGGGTAGCCATATCTACCGAAGCGTACTTCAGTGAGAACTCCTCGGAGGGAATGAGCGAGTTGAGACTGGGAACGACGGAAGAATGAGGCGCTGACAGATCATACGCCAGACGTTTATTTTTATTTTTTTCCTTTCCGAAAATTTCCCCGTACAAGCCCGATAGGGCTAACCCTCCAGATACTAAAGGGAGACTGACTGAACGGGCCTATCATAAAGTCCCGATCCAACTCCGTCTGAAGAAGGACGTCGATAGCTGGCTCATCTGTTGCTGCTGAGTAAGGATGAGCCCGGTGTTCGATTCGAACCCATGTTCGAATCGAGCACCGGGTGTTCGCTCGCTCGGCGAGCCCAGAACTATTGGGACCGCTCGCATCAAATTCGTGTGATGCGAGCGGCCCCGCAATGCATTGCGGCCCGCGCAGTGCAATGCTGGCTGATGATTGGCCAAGCATGCACTGTGACCCCGCATGCTTGGCCAATCACAGCGCCGGCAGCGAGGAGAGCCATAATTGGCTACAGGCAGGATGCCTGTAGCCAATTATAGCTCAGGGGCTTTAATACACGCCCCACGGTATAAGAGGCCGCCGCTGCGGCGGCCTCGCATATTATGTTTCACTCACAGTGTCAGCGTGTCAGTGTGCTGCTGACTGCTGACAACAATATGTTCTTTATTTCTGGGGATATGTGTGTGCATGCTGTTAGAACAGCATTGCAGTATCACATCTGGGGGGTGTCTATAGGTAGCCTGTGAAGGAGGGCAGGTTTCCTGTGCTTAGAACTTTCCCTGCAAAAAAGTGTCATTTTTGCAGGAAGAAAGCTATTTAAATCACTCGCGGCTAATGAATTGATGGCTCCTGTAACACAGAGAGCTGTCATTCATTAATAAAAAACAAAAAAAAAAAAAAGCGTAGGGGTCCCCCCAAATTCAATAACCAGGCCCTTCAGGTCTGGGATGGATATTAAGGGGGATCCCAGCCAAAAAAAAAAAAAAAAAATGGCGTAGGGTCCCCCTCAAAATCCATACCAGACCCTTGAGGTCTGGTATGGATTTTAAGGGGAACCCTAGCCAAAAAAAATGGCGTGGGGTCCCCCTCAAAATCCATACCAGACCCTTATCCGAGCACGCAACCTGGCAGGCCGCAGGAAAAGAGGGGGGGACGAGAGCGGCCCCCCCTCTCGCCTGAACCGTACCAGGCCACATGCCCTCAACATTGGGAGGATGCTTTGGGGGTCTAAGACCCCAAAAGCACCTTGTCCCCATGTTGATTAGGACAAGGGCCTCTTCCCCACAACCCTGGCCGGTGGTTGTGGGGGTCTGCGGGCGGGGGGCTTATCGGAATCTGGAAGCCCCCTTTAACAAGGGGACCCCCAGATCCCGGCCCCCCCCCCTGTGTGAAATGGTAAGGGGGTACAAAAGTACCCCTACCAATTCACCAAAAAAGTGGCAAAAATGGTAAAAAAGGACAGGAGACAGTCTTTGACAATTCCTTTATTAAAATCTTCTTTCTTCTTTCTTCATCCTTCGGTTTCTTCATCTTCTCCTTCCTTCATCTTCTTCCATCTTCTTCTTCCATTTTCTTCTTCCTCCGATCCGCTTCTTCTTGCGCTGGTCTTCTCGTCCTTCTCGTCCGGCATCTTCTTCCGTCGGCGTCGGCGTCGGTGTCTCTGTCTCTTCTTGGGCCGCTCCGCGCAATGGGAGGCTCCCGCTGTGTGAGGCTCCGCTCCGTCTGACAGGTCTTTTATAATGGAGGGCACCTGGTGACCCCGCCCCCTCTGACGCACAGGGACGTCATGGGGAATTCCATGATGGCTTTCCCCATGATGTCAGAGGGGGGCGGGGTCACCAGGTGCCCTCCGTTTTAAAAGACCTGTCAGATGGAGCGGAGCCTCACACAGCGGGAGCCTCCCATTGCGCGGAGCGGCCCAAGAAGACACCGACGCCGACGCCGACGGAAGAAGATGCCGGACGAGAAGGACGAGAAGACCAGCGCAAGAAGAAGCGGATCGGAGGAAGAAGAAAATGGAAGAAGAAGATGGAAGAAGATGAAGGAAGGAGAAGATGAAGAATCCGAAGGATGAAGAAAGAAGAAAGAAGATTTTAATAAAGGAATTGTCAAAGACTGTCTCCTGTCCTTTTTACCATTTTTGCCACTTTTTTGGTGAAATGGTAGGGGTACTTTTGTACCCCCTTACCATTTCACACAGGGGGGGGGCCGGGATCTGGGGGTCCCCTTGTTAAAGGGGGCTTCCAGATTCCGATAAGCCCCCCGCCCGCAGACCCCCACAACCACCGGCCAGGGTTGTGGGGAAGAGGCCCTTGTCCTAATCAACATGGGGACAAGGTGCTTTTGGGGTCTTAGACCCCCAAAGCATCCTCCCAATGTTGAGGGCATGTGGCCTGGTACGGTTCAGGCGAGAGGGGGGGCCGCTCTCGTCCCCCCCTCTTTTCCTGCGGCCTGCCAGGTTGCGTGCTCGGATAAGGGTCTGGTATGGATTTTGAGGGGGACCCCACGCCATTTTTTTTGGCTAGGGTTCCCCTTAAAATCCATACCAGACCTCAAGGGTCTGGTATGGATTTTGAGGGGGACCCTACGCCATTTTTTTTTTTTTTTTTTGGCTGGGATCCCCCTTAATATCCATCCCAGACCTGAAGGGCCTGGTTATTGAATTTGGGGGGACCCCTACGCTTTTTTTTTTTCATTTTTTTTTTTTTTTATCAATGACTTTTTTTTATGAATGAGTTTCAATGAATCACTGTTCTCTGTGTTACGGGAGCCGTGAATTAACATTAGCCGCGAGTGATTTTAAATAGCTTTTTTACTTTCAAAAATGACACTTTGCGCAGAGACAGTTCTAAACACGGGAAACATGCGCCCCTTTACAGGCATACTATAGACACCCCCCAGGTACGAAATTTAAAGGAATATTACACTTTTATTGTTTCAATTTAAGCATTATTAAAATCACTGCTCCTGAAAAAACGGCCGTTTTTAAAAAAAAATTTTGCATTGATACATGTCCCCTGGGGCAGGACCCAGGTCCCCAAACACTTTTTATGACATTAACATGCATATTAGCCTTTAAAATGAGCACTTTTAATTTCGAACGTTCGCATCCATTATAACTAATAGGGTTCTAAAGCTCGCACGGACTTTAGGTCCGTTCGCGGGTTCTGGTGCGAGCCGAACGGGGGGGTGTTCGGCTCATCCTTACTGCTGAGCGCAGGTTCGGACATTCGTGGGTGGTGTGGGGCGGGGTGATGAGCCCGGTATGAAACTCATCGGTGAGACCTCGGGTGAGGTAGCTGGCAAGTGACGAAGCGGGATGTGAGGTCAAGTAGACATCGAGCCAAAGGACATTGACCTGGCTTAGTCACGATTTCATCTGCTTGGGGGTGCGCCCTCTGGCATAGGGTGCAAACGTGCAAGAGCCGGCACTGGCTGAATTGCAGGAGCCGTAGTTGAAGTTGTTGCAAATGGCGGCTCCCCCGACCATCTGCCCCGGACAACCCCACTTGTCCACCTTCTGCCCTTGCACCGGTGCCTGCTGAGCCTGACTCGAGCTGGCAGAGGCCGTGCTAGTTATCGGGTGGACAGGGCTATGTCGGCACACCAGACCGCGGTGTGGGATGCTGACTGACGGACAGCACATAGCGGGGACCGTAGACTCGCAAAGTGGCAGCAGAACAACTCGGCGTCCACTACCCTCCAGTCCGTTGTCCAATGGAACTGTAAGAATCTGTCCGCGGCTTTGGCCGAGAAGGACCGACGATAATCGTAGAAGGCTGAGCCACCGTATTTGTGACCCAGGTCTACGATTAAATGGAGGTAGCGGTCCAGTTCCTCCCGCCTGCCCGGGGAGGCTGAGCACCGTACGTCCCTGAACATGCCGAAAAGCGAGTGTGAACTCGGGCGCCGTGAGCTTTCTGTTGAGCCTGGCTCCTTCGCCTTCAAAACCACCGAGACGTCGCCCCAGGTGAAGGCCTTGTTCTCGGCCAAGTCATGGACCGAGATCGTGAGTGAGGCCAGGTTAACGTCTCTGCCCTCTAAAACGTCCTTCCTTACGCTGGGTGGCACCAGGTGGGAAGGGTGAACGGTAGTCGTGGCAAGCTCACTACCTGCGGCCGGTGCACTGATGGCTGGGACCACCGCAGGGTCCGGAACCGTGGCAGCCGGGCTAGTCTCTAGACGAGACACTCTGTCCTGGACCTCAACGATTGAGGAAGACAGGGAAGACATGCGGGTGTGCAGCTGAGCGACGGCGGCTGAAATCGATTCCAGAGACGCCTGCTGGCTGCTGTGGCTTGCTGCGGCCGGTGGTGGGAAGAGGAGCCTGAATAGCTCCGCCTTCCTGGCCGAGGCCGAGAAGGGTATCCCTCTGCGTCTCAGCTCGGCGGCCAGCCTGGGAATTGTCCATGCCCTAAGGGACTGGACACTGCCCGCCTCGGAAGCTGATGCCGGAGATAGCGGGGTGGTGAGGTCCTCGCTGCCGACTGATGACATGGCGGCTGCCAAGACCCGTTACTTAGTAGACTGGTCACGTGTCTGCAGGCTGCCCAGCGTTTTTCTTTTTTTTTTTTTTTTTTTTTTTTGTACCTGCTGGAACCCTGATGAAGCTGGTGCAGGTGGACCTACTGATTGAGAGCCTAAACTGCTGCCGTCCAGAGCGACGGAACCCAACGTAGATGATACCAACAGGCGATAGTGACTTAAGTCGACTGCCGAGACCGCTGTGGGATCAAATGACAGATGACAACACTAATGACTGACTTGACATGTTGCCTTAACTGAACGAACTTCCCGTGACAGGGCTCGGCCTGTTCGTACCGTATGAGGGGTGCCTGTGAGCCGGACTCTGGAGCACGTACAGGAATGAGGCAACCGTGAAACGAGGCTAACTGCCTGGGTATTGCTGAGGCCGAACTGTGACATCCAGCTGCCACCGGGTCCGACTCCAAGCTCCCCTTTTTTTTTTTTTTTTTTATTAAGGCACGCCGGCGCGAATTCGTACAGGCAGGTGACCAATTAACGCCGGGGCGTGGTAAGGTGACACAGAAATGATATAACATGACAAGGACAAGAGTCAACGTCTTTTTTTTTTTTTTTTTTTTTTTTGCGACTCCGCCCCTGGCGCATGTATTGAAATGAGGCCGAGCCTAGGGCACGCCGACACGAATTTAGTGCGAAGAAAGTGACTAAATTCACGCCGGCGTGGTAAGGTGACAGAAATGAGATACCATGACAGGGGCAAGAATCAGGAATGTACGCAAACCAGTGATGCGATTCCGCCCTTGGCGCATGTATTGAAATGAGGCCGTGCCTGGGGCACGCCGACATGAATTCAGTGCGAAGGAGTGACTCCATTCATGCCGGGCGTGGTAAGGTGACAGAAATGAGATACCATGACAGGGGCAAGAATCAGGAATGTACGCAAACCAGTGATGCGATTCCGCCCTTGGTGCATGTATTGAAATGAGGCCGTGCCTAGGGCACGCCGACACGAATTTAGTGCGAAGAGGTGACTATATTCACGCCGGGCGTGGTAAGGTGACAGAAATGAGATACCATGACAGGGGCAAGAATCGGAATGTACGCAAACCAGTGATGCGATTCTGCCCTTGGCGCATGTATAGAAATGAGGCCGTGCCTAGGGCACGCCGACACGAATTTAGTGCGAAGAGGTGAGCCGAAGCCCTACCTGCTACAGCCGAACCAGACTCTTTGTACGAACTGCGACTCGACGACACGAGTGCGACACGAAGGGACGACACAACTTACGAACACGGAACACGGGACTGCAGCAAGAGAAGACGGACAGACGAAACGGAGCTCACGAACCGGCACCAACAGCGCTTGTCACGAACGAGTCGGTCCTAGATGTCTGACGTATCAGATATCACGCACAGGAAACCGACAAAGACCGGCGGCCTTTGGGCTGCTTAAATACCCTCCGGGCTCCTCCCATAACTTCAGGCCGGTACCCGGCCTTCCAATATGTCTATGATGGTACCAACAAAATCCATATGCGTCTCCTGTTTCTTGTATTCCCCTTCTAAGTTAGCTTGGATGAAGGTACCAAAATATTTGGTTGCACTCACTGTTTACACTTAAATATTCGATGAAGATTCAATTCAAACCTGGCATAGAAAGATAAATCCACTTCCAAAGATATATTGCACATCTCACAAATGTAATCACAAATGTAATAGCAATAGATATAAGTGGAATCTGGTACTGTCACAGTGAAATTATCAAAAGAAAAGATGAGGTAAAAGGCTTAATTATTTACCATGGCCTAAAACTCAAAAATATGTTAAAACATTACCAATGTACATTTTTTTATTAAAAACACAAGATAAAGGATGGTAAGCAATATACACACTATTACATAAAAGAACGTACAAAGTATTTTACATTGCCAGTCCTTATAAGTATAAAGTGTCAATGTATTTCTATTGAATATGCAGAAAGATCAACTTCACAACTGGATGAAAATATTGTTAAAATACTTCAAATAATTTACCAATCTTTATCAATAAAGCTGAAGAAAGTATGTATCACTAGGTCTCTCCAAATTTCTGCCAATTAGTCTCATATACAGAGGTTAATACATGTGACTATTGATTTGGCATCTTAACAACCATATGGAATAGATTCTTTGAAATGAAAACCTTTAAAGATAGAACAGATACATAGATCTAGACTGTTCATATAGGTGACACACATAAGCCTAAATTGTAATCCATTCAGAATGAAAAGCAACATCTGAAGAAAAAAGCAAACGGTTTTGGTTTTTGAAGTATTACTGAAGTAAGGACTCCAGATTCTGACTCTCGATAAATCAACTGTGCTGATAGCTTGTAGGAAAATGATGCCATCATAGATTGACACAATTTGTTATGCTGTGTTAGCAGTGAAACAACTTTACACATAAGGGTAAGTATCAAAGTGCAAGATGCTTGAGGGTGCCTCTTATGGCAAAATATTAATTCCAGAATGTTCACACAGCCATGTGCTTAAAGTCATTTAGCGGTGTAATGATAATGCTCATTCTATACACAGAGAATGTACTACATTGTTCTCAAATGTCACTTGTGACCTTAGACAAATAGCTTGGTTAATAAAATGATTCAGTGTATCAGCCATATATTATGGCAAATAGCATAGCAAAACTTCCAGTATATGGATGAATAGCACCGCTCTCCATGGGCTGCTGGTTTGCCAATTTATGGTGTAGTCTTATGAGAACATACAATATGTCAGATATAGATGAATAGCACCCATCAAGCATACGTCTGCTTGCTGGATTGTCTGTTAGTGGCACTGTCTTATAAACTCACATGTGTAAATAAGTTCACCCAGATGATAAATAGTAGGGATAATCCTGTGGTTCCAGGTCGAACGTAAGTTTGACTGGAACATCGAGTGTTCGCCCGTTCACTGAATTCCGAACATTATGGGGCGTTCACAGCATATTTGAGCACCACAGAACGCAGTGCATTGATGTCTGATGATTGCCCAAAGCATGCACCTGACCTGCATGCTTTGGCCTATCACAGCACGCTATGCTGTGAGAGCCATGACTGGCCAAAGGCAGGATGCCTTTAGCCAATAATGGCTCAAGGGGCTAAGTCCATGCCCCACACTATATAAGACTGCTTACACAGGGCCGTATGTAGTGTGTTGGAGTCGATGGAGCTAGAGATAACTTGAGCTAGATTAGGCAGTTAGTTAGTGGCTTGCAGGCAGTGTATTAATATATATACACATACATACATACATACACACACAGTATCTCACAAAAGTGAGTACACCCCTCACATTTTTGTAAATATTTTATTCTATCTTCACGTGACAACACTGAAGAAATTACACTTTGCTACAATGTAAACTAGTGAGTGTACAGCTTGTATAACAGTGTCAATTTGCTGTCCCCTCAAAATAACACACAGCCATTAATGTCTAAACCGCTGGCAACAAAAGTGAGTACACCCCAAAGTGAAAATTTCCAAATTGGGCACAATTAGCCATTTTCCCTCCCCGGTGTCATGTGACTCGTTAGTGTTACAAGGTCTCAGGTGTGAATGGGGAGTGAATGGGCAGTTTGCTGAAGACAAGGAGACTAAGGATATAGGATTACTGGAACCATGTCCTGTGGTCTGATGAGACCAAGATAAACGTATTTTGTTCAGATGGTGTCAAGCGTGTGTGGCAGCAACCAGGTGAGGAGTACAAAGACAAGTCTGTCTTGCCTACAGTCAAGCATGGTGGTGGGAGTGTCATGGTCTGGGGCTGCATGAGTGCAGCCAGCACTGGGGAGCTACAGTTTATTGAGGGAACCATGAATGCCAACATGTACTGTGATATAATGAAGCAGAGCATGATCCCCTCCCTTCAGAGACTGGCCCGCAGGGCAGTATTCCAACATGATAACGACCCCAAACACACCTCCAAGACGACCACTGCCTGCTAAAAAAGCTGAGGGTAATGGTGATGGACTGGCCAAGTATGTCTCCAGACCTAAACCCTATTGAGCATCTGTGGGGCTTCCTCAAACAGAAGGTGGAGGAGTGTAAGGTCTCTAAAATCCACCAGCTCTGTGATGTCATCATGAAGGAGTGGAAGAGGACTCCAGTGGCAACCTGTGAAGCTCTGGTGAACTCCATGTCCAAGAGGGTTAAGGCAGTGCTGGAAAATAATGGTGGCCACACACAATATTGACACTTTTGGCCTAATTTGGACATTTTCACTTAATGGTGTACTCACTTTTGTTGCCAGTGGTTTAGACATTAATGGCTGCGTGTTGAGTTATTTTGAGGGGACAACAAATTTACCCTGTTTTACACTGTTATACAAGCTGTACGCTCACTACTTTACATTGTAGCAAAGTGTAATTTCTTCAGTGTTGCCACATGAAAAGATATAGTAAAATATTTACAAAAATGTGAGGGTTGTACTCACTTTTGTGAGATACTGTGTGTAGATACTGATATATATATATATATATCAGTATCACAAAAGGGAGTGCACCCCTCACATTTTTGTAAATAATTATAACTTTTAATGTGACAGCACTGAAGAGATTCAACTGCTACAATGTAAAGTAGTGAGTGTACAGTTTGTGCAACAGTGTAAATTTGCTGTCCCCTCAAAATAACTCAACACACAGCCATTAATGCCTAAACCGCTGACAACAAAAGTGAGTACACCCCTAGGTGAAAATGTCAAATTTGGTCAGGATTAGCCATTTTCCCTCCCTGGTGTCATGTGACTCGTTAGTGTCACAAGGTCTCAGGTGTGAATGGGGAGCAGGTGTGTTAAATTTTGTGTTAATGCTCTCACTCTCTCATACTGGTCACTGAAAGTTCAACATGGCACCGCATGGCAAAGAACTCTCTGAGGGTCTGAAGAAAAGAATTGTTGCTCTACATAAAGATGGCCTAGGCTATAAGAAGATTGGCAAGACCCTGAAACTGAGCTGCAGCATGGTGGCCAAGACCATACAGCGGTTTAACAGGACAGGTTCCACTCAGAACAGGCCTCGCCATGGTCAACCAAAGGAGTTGAGTGCACGTGCTCAGCGTCATAACCAGAGGTTGTCTTTGGGAAATAGATGTATGAGTGCTGCCAGCATTGATGCAGAGGTTGAAGGGGTGGGGGGGTCAGCCTGTCAGTGCTCAGACCATACGTCGCACACTGCATCAAATTGGTGTGCATGGCTGTCGTCCCAGAAGAAAGCCTCTTTTAAAGATGATGCACAAGAATTTACACTTTGGGACCAACTTAGGGTGTACTCACTTTTGTTGCCAGCGGTTTGACATTAATGGCTGTGTGTTTAGTTATTTTGAGGGGACATCAAATTTATACTGATATACAAGCTGTACACTCACTACTTTACATTGTAGTAAAGTGTAATTTCTTCAGTGTTGTGACATGAAAAGATATAATAAAATATTTACAATAATGTGAAGAGTGTTCTCACTTTTGTGAGATACTGTATGTATATACACACATACACACTCTGCATTCAGTGTAGATATATACAGGGAAGTGAATAAACCTATATTAGGTGAACTCCGCACAAAAAGTATATATATATATATACACACCTAAACTAAACTGATGTGAAAAAGCTGCTCCCCTCAAAGTGCAAAACTGACTTTGTGAAATTGGTGGGTTGTATGAGATAAGTGGACGCTATACCATGTTAAACATAATTAACCCAATATAAAGTGCACTAGTGCTGTGTAAACAAGATGCCTAATTACACCATTACAGACATAATTGAATAACATACAATAATAAAAAAGAATTTTTAAAGAAAGTCCATATAATTAGAAAAGATTCCTTTGCCCTGAAGTGAGTAGATTTGTTAGACCGTCACCACTTGAAGAGGAAAACAACAACAATGCTTCACCAGGTGGGAGATAGTAGGGATCCTATTCACCAACTCACCATGACCCCTTTAGTTAAAAAGACAGGTCTGGTGCAGCTTTGGCAGATTAAGGAACTGCCACCTTTGATGGAAGATTTCTGTTTTACCGTGCCAGGGGATGATGGCACAGTACTCCATCCACAGATGCTCAGAAAAAATACAAGCAAAGCGGGGCCATAGCGTGATATCATTTTAATAAAACTTGAGACATACAAAAATAAAAATGGCCAAATGGCCTCTTACTTTAAAAGTGCCTTGCCTCTGCACTGGAGGGAACAAGCGTGTTCAACTGGGTGTGCTGTGAACTGACCGTTTGCACGATCGCTTGCTTGTATTTTTTCCCTGGCACAAGGCGGCAGTTCCTTAATCTGCCAAAGCTGCACCAGACCTGTCTTTTTAACTAAAGGGGTCATGGTGAGTTGGTGAGTAGGATTACTTACTATCTCCCACCTGGTTAAGCATTGTTGTTGTTTTCCTCTTCAAGTGGTGACGGTCTAACAAATCTACTCACTTCAGGGCAAAGGAATCTTTTCTAATTATATGGACTTTATTTAAAATGTATTTTTTATTATTGTATGTTATTCAATTATGTCTGTAATGGTGTAATTAAGCATCTTGTTTACACAGCACTTTTTATTAGGTTAATTATGTTTAACATGGTATAGCGCCCCCTTATTTCATACAACTCACCTAGATATATACAGAGCATTCGGCGGTATACAGTATATAATACACTTTAGGCGGTGTACACAGCATACAGTATAATGCAATGCAGCCAGTGTACAGTACATAATACAGTGCAGGCGGTGTACACAGTATATATTACAGTGTGTACAGTTTCTAATACACTCTGCAGGATCAGGCTCAGAGGTGGTTAACACCACGGCAGCTTTAGCCAGGAACGGTTGTATGCGACAATGGCACCAACCTTCTCTGACAGGGACACTTGACTCATGTTCCATACTTGGCACATGTCCTGAATTTGGTGGTGCAGCGTTTCTTGATCAGGTACCCAGGCTTATAGGAACTTCTGAGGCAGAAAAGTCTGTGGCCGGTTTCCGGCGGTCATACTAAGCCAGTTCTCAGCTGGTTGACATTCAACAGGAATTCAACCTGTCCACCAACTGCCTCATTTATGACATACCCACCAGGTGGAACTCAACCTTGGCAATGCTGCAGTGGCTGCACACACAGCAGAGGACCATAAATGAGTACCTGTGTGAGTATGGCACAGGACAGGCTCAGGGGAGCTTGGCTTCTTTTCGCCATGCCAGTGGCTACTAATTAAGGATGCATGCACTGTCCTGTAACCATTTGAGGAGGCCACAAGGATGATAAGCAGCAACAATGCATGCATTAGTGACACTATCCACACTCTAGTCTTCCTGCTGGAGCACATACTTCATGGAATCATGGACAGTACACTTGAGGCAGAACAGATGGAGGCAGAAGAGGACTTCCTTTCCTCTCAAGGCCCCCTTCATGCAGATAGCATTCCTGTGGGGCCGCCAAACACACAGGAAGAAGAGGATTGTGTCAGCATGGATGTGGAGGATAACACACAGCAGTATTCAAGGGGTGGTTTTCAGTCCCCAGAAACCCAAGGAGTTGTACATGGGTGGGAGGAGGTAGTGCCTGACAATGTCATCCTCAGTGACCCAGAGGACTCAGAATCTCATGCCTCTGCAAACTTACGCTGCATGGGCTCCCTGATTCTGCAGTGCATGCGAAAGGACCCTAGGATTTGTGGTATCAAGGAGAGGGATCATTACTGGCTGGAAACCCTTCTTGATCCACATTACAAGGGTAATGTTGCACAACTCATCCTGCCTTCGCAGAGGGAGCAGAGGATGAACCATCTTCAGGAGGCCTTGAAGAAAAGTTTATGCAACGCCTTTCCAGACCCTGGGAGGTTACCATTGCCTGGCGCTGGACAACATGTTTCTGAGTCTTTGTTAGGTCAGAGCAGGAGTGGTAGAGAAGGCTGACCGATGCCTTTATACTATTTTTCAGTCCTCAGCGCCAAGGGCTAATAGGTTCATGCAACCATTGCCCGCGTCTGAATTATATGGTGCAGGAATATCTAGGGGCAAGAGCAGACTTGGAGACCTTTCCAACAGAGCATTCACTGGGTTACTGGGTCTTGAGGATGGACCACTGGCCAGAACTTGCTCAATATGCAATCAAGCTACTGGCCTGTCCTGCATCCAGCGTGCTGTCTGAACAGGCATTCAGTGCTGCTGGAGGGTTTGTAACAGATCAAAGAGTGTGCCTGTGCACAGACTCCCTTGATAGGCTCACATTTATAAAAAATAATCAGTCCTGGATCAGCAGCTATCAAGCCCCTGATGCTGATGTAACTGATTGAATTTTCTAGGGATCTGGGATCCCTTGAAGACTGCCTATGCTGCCTATCCTATTCCTCCTGAATCTTGATGATGCTAGCTTCCAACAATATTTTTGGTTTAGGGCACCACCAACACCCAAGGCCCAATTTGTATGCCCCTGTTTGCCTGGGGCATGTAATTACAATTTCTGAAATATTTAACAGCAGGGCCCATTCCTACGCCCAACAAGAGTAACTGTGAGGAGGAGTTACAGTGTTATGGCACCACCAACACCCAAGGCCAATTTTTCTGCGCCTGTTTGACTGGGACTTGTAATTAAAATTTTGGAAATAATATTTAACAGCAGGGCCCGTTCCTGCGCCCAACAAGAGTAACTGTGAGGAATTACAGTGTTGTGGCACCACCAACACCTAAGGCCCAATTTTTCTGCACCTATTTGACATTAGGCATGTAATTACAATTTTTGAAATAATATTTAACAGCAGGGCCGGTTCCTGCGCCCAACAAGAGTATATAGTGCAGTCCGTATATTCTATAGTATATATACTGCATTTCAGAGTATATAGTGCAGTCAGTGTAATATATATATACTACAGTGCAGGGTATATAGTGCAGTGCAGAGTATATAATATAGTGTATTGAAGTGGTTAAGGGGAACCTTATGACAGAATTAGGAAAAAAATGACATGGTCCCCCCCAGTCATACCAGGCCCTTTGGGTCTGTTAAAGATTTTTGGGGAATTCCACGCCAAATAAAAAAACAGTGAGCCCCCCAATCCATACCAGGCCCTTTGGTTCTGGCATAGATTTTAAGGGGAACTTCACACCACTTTTTTAAAAAAAAATTGGCGTGGGGTCCCCCCAAAATCCATGCCAGACCCTTGTCTGAGCAAGCAGCCTGGCAGGACAAGAACGGGGGGATGAGTGAGCACCCCCCCTCCTGAACCATACCAGTCCACCTGCCCTCAACATGGGGAGGGTGGTTTGGGGTTCACCCCAAAGCACCTTGTCCCCATGTTGATGGGGACAAGGGACTCATCCCCACAACCCTGGCCCGGTGGTTGTGGGGGTATGCGGGTGGGGGGGCTTATCAGAATCTGGAAGCGGGTGGCCCCGCCCTTATCTATATATCAGATGTCACAGCGAAAAGACAGCAGTTGGCGGGAGCCCACCAATGGAGGCAAAGTATTTTAGTTTTTTTTTTTTCTATTTTTCGGCTCCGTCGGGCGGCGTGATTGAAGATGGGTGGATATCGCGGGACACTTTTTTAATAAAGGACTTGTCCCAATCTGTTTCCTGTCATTTTTACAATTTTGACACTTTTTTGGGTGAATGTGTAGGGGTATAGTGGAACCCATACCAATTCAAATGGGGGGCTGGATCTGGGCCCCCTTGTTAAAGGGGGCTTCCAGATTCCAATAAGCCCCCCACCTGCAGACCCCCACGACCACCAGGCCAGGGTTGTGGGGAAGAGGCCCTTGTCTCCATCAACATAGGGACAAGGTGCTTTGGGGGGGCCTGGTATGGTTCAGGAGTGGGGGCACTCACTCCCCCCATCCTGTCCTCCAGGCTGCATGCTCGGATAAGGGCCTGGTATGGACTTGGGGGGAACCCATGCCGTTTTTTTCCTTGATTTTTATTTATATTGCCAGGAGCCAGCAATACATTACAGCCACAAGCAATTTTAAATGACCTTTTTTCCTTTAGAAATGTCATTTTCCTGCGGCACTGTAAAACACCACAGATGTGCCACTTTACAGGCAGACTAAGGGGACCCCCCCCCCCACCCCCAGGCACAATATTTAAAGCAATATTTCATTTTTATTAAAATCACTGCTCCTGAAAAAACTGTTGTTTTAAAAACTTTTTTTGCATTGATACATGTCCCCTGTGGCAGTACCCGGGTCCCCATGCACTTTTTATGGCAATAACTTGCATATAAGCCTTTAACCACTTAAGGACGGGCCTATTTTTCAGACTCAGTGTTTACAAGTTAAAATCCTTTTTTTTTTTGCTAGAAAATTAATTAGAACCTCCAAACATTTTTTCAGACACCCTAGAGAATAAAATGGTGGTCATTGCAATACTTTATGTCACACTGTATTTGCGCAGCGGTCTTACAAGCGCACTTTTTTTTGAAAAAATACTTACAAAATATGACAACAGTAAAGTTAGCCCAATGTTTTTTATATTCTGAAAGATAATTTTACGCTGAGTATATTTATATCCAGTCACGCTTCAAAATTGCACCCGCTCGGGGAATGGCGACAAAGTTTAAAAAAATTACTACAGGTTACCAGTTTTGAGTTACAGAGGAGGTCTAGGGCTATAATTATTGCTCTCGTTCTTTTTTTTTTCTTTTTTTAACATTACCTCTTTATTCAACATTTTCTTATTTACCAGTTTTACAATATCCATACATACACCAATTTTAACAATGATTTTACAGAGTATATATTTTTAAACTTCTAATTACTTGTTTCCATAGATCCCAAGCAGTGACTATATACCCCAAATAGAATTAACTACACAAAACCATTCATAACAAAACAAAAAGATAAGAAAAAATAAATAAATAAAAAAAAAAAAATAAAAAAAAAAAAAAAGGGGGGGTCCCCCTCCCACTCCCTTCCCTCTTCCACCCTCTCCTCCCATACCACTCATCCCTTCCCATACAGCTCATATTTTTCCCCTATCCACTCTCTCTTCTTACATTCTTTACTATTAAATTTGGAATCCAAGAGAATGAGGCCAGACCTGGTGTTATTAACCAGGGACTCCACAGCTTAACTAATATATCCATTGTACCCCTATTCTGATAAGCCTGTCGCTCCATAAATATTGCCTCATTTACCTGGGAGCGCCATTCCTCAAATACTGGAGGACATCCATTTTCTAGCTATTAACTTACGGGCTATAAATATTAATCTACCGATTGAAATGGACATTTCCCTCGGATATAACTCTTCATTAAGATAACCCAGTAAACGTATTTTGGGGTCCAGTTCTATTTGGCTATTATAAACCCCATTAATTGTGGACACTACTTCTCGCCAGTATCTGACCAGTTTAGGACATTTCCAAAGCATATGAAGCAAATCTGTCTGGGATTGCATACATCTTGGGCAATCCGAAGTTTCCCTCCGCCTCCACTTATATAATTTTACTGGAGTCCTATATGTCCTATAAATAATAAACTGTTGTGTTAAGCATTGTGTAGATGATAAAGAGACCATCGGTGCCCTCTTCAGAATATTTTGCCATTCCTCCTCCAGTATAACCCCCAGGTCTAGCTCCCAACCCTTTCTGCCTGGGCTATCCAAAATATCTAAATTGGCTATATATTAGTGAGATTAAACTTTTTTTTTTTTTTTTCCCTGCACCTGCTAAAAAAGATATCAATGGCATTATTGCTCTCATTCTAACGATCATGGTGATATCTCACATGTGTGGTTGGAACACAAGGCGCGAGTTACGTATGCGTTTGCTTCTGTGTGCAAGCTCATCGGGACGGTGCACTTTAATTTTTAGTTTTTTTAATTATTTATTTCACTTTATTTTTTATTTTAAAAAATAAATTTATTGACATTTATTTTTATTGCATTTTGGTGTAAATATGAGATCTGAGTTCTCTTTGACCCCAGATCTCATATTTAAGAGGTCCTGCCATGCTTTTTTTCTCTATTACAAGGGATGTTTACATTGCTTGTAATAGGAATAAAACTGAACCATTTTTTCAAAAAGAATGGGAAAAAAACTTGTTGGCACCTGCCATGCTGGACCCCCAGTATCCTATCTAGGTGATCATATGGTCGACATACAGACATGATTGGGTGCATATTTTTGTTGCCTGTACAAGCACACAGCAATGGATAACTGACAATGTAGGGAGGGCAATACAAAGAGAGCAACAATGAGGGGATGTACACCCTTGATCCTGCTGGTGAAGTTTTTAGCAAAGAAGCCATTGATTTTGGTAGCCCCTCTTCTTAATTTTAATTTCACCAAGTGCTGGAGAATGCTTGCATCGAAGATGCCTGGACACTGTTGGCAACTGATAATGATGCATGCCTGGACAACTGCAACCTAGCCTTTACCTGATATATTTTGCATGCAATAATGTATAATCTGTTCAGAGTTGGAGAAATACAGCAAAAGCAAGAATTGATGTACAATGTCACAATGCCTGCCTCATCTCCCTCAGCTGGAAGCTGTCCTGAGTCTGACACCCTGCAATTACGTAAACATGCAGCAAATGAACTTACCTAATTTATTAACTGTGGTCCCAAGCTGGTTTCTATTGTGTAAAGAAGCTTCTGGCAATTAATTAATTAGGCAAGCTTATCTGCTGCACATTTGATTAATTGCAGCAGTATATAGGAATGAGAGAGGGGGAGAGAAAATCTAGTCTTGATAGAATGTTTCTATGCACAAAACAGCTGTCAACGGCTCACACTTGCACCTCCCCCTGCTTCATGGTCATGAATAACATGTTTGTTGTATGGGCAACAACGTAGTACACTTTTACCAGTGAAATATATAGAGACTAGTAAAGGGATACATTTTATAAAAATTGTCAGCTATTGCATTGGCTAGAGGTAGGTGTATAGAATGACTATATACACTACATATGAATATTTTGCTAGTTATAGAAAATCATAGATGCTGATCGAAAAAGGTAATTTTTATTAGCACTAAACTAATAATAAAATTATTAAAAAATGTTTTACTACCAAATATTCTTGACATTTATGACAAGCATTACATTTCTTTTGTGTGTGTGTCAAAGTGGTGTGTGTCAAAGCTTTCATTTTCATATCTCTGGGATGTCCATATGTAACATACACACATATAAATACATTTTTTAGAATATAAATTCTAGCGTCTTTCATATGTACGTACAACTAATCGCCTCACCATGGCCAACTGGGGTATTTAAGCATGTGCAGCTAAATTTTTTTTTTATAATTGCAAGTTTTAAATGTGCCACTCTCTATGATTCCATCGTGCACTACTGGTGTCTATACTGTCTCCACAAGTCCTACTATATCCATTTGCATCTCTGCTATGTGTACAACTGTAAATGGCACCATAGCATGGTTTCTCTGCTGCAAGTATAACTACAAGGACCAGACCCTTGTGTCTCAGTGTTATTTTATTGTCTATGTCAAGCTACAAATAACAGCATTACCCACTGGTATTTTTCCTTTCCCAACACTCTTTACTGACATATCTCCTCTCCTTTCACCACCATGACAGCCAACAAGCACATCGCTTCCAAGAATAAAAATAAGACGCACATCTCTAGAATATCAGCAGTATCCTGAAATACATTCAAATGTTACACCATAAAACAAATGAGCATATCATTACGAATACCTATTACAATATAAAGTACCATACAAGAAGCAAACTAGAGAATAAACTGTATATAATTGTTAGGATTGTTATAATTTACAGGAAATATTGTAACTAAGAAAAACAATACAAGGTATAGCTATATGAAAACTACCACCTGCATTTTTTTTTTTATTTATTTAACTCTGTTCACATGTACCAAATGAATGAATGTTAACCTGTTTTTGCCTCAGTCTGATTTAAAAATGTAATATATGGCAGCTTATCAATGCTTAGGTGTGGTGGCTGCATTTGTTTTCTTTTTTTTTTTTTTCTGTTAGCAGACCAAACTGTCCAGCAAAACTGGCAATAAGGGGGTAGACACAAACCATTGACCACTGATGGGGGGAGGGGGAGTACAATGGTCAGATTTTATTTATCTCCCCAGGTTGACAATGCTGCTGCCCAAATGTGTCGGATAGGAGATATCCAAGCACTAGAAGTGTATTACTGGTCAGATACAGGGAAAACAATCTAAAAAATGAAAACAAAAGCAATTGCCAAATCTGAGGAGTGGTAAGCTGCATTATACCTGTATTACATTCTTATTTTTAGGTTTATTACCTCTTTAACCACTTACCGACTGGGCCAAAGCCGAATGATGGCTACAGCGAGGTTGGATAATTCTGGGAGGGCGTACAATGATATCCTCCCAGAATCGCTCTGGGGCACACAGACAGGAGTGTCCATGCTCGTCAGGTTCCCAGGACCTGACACGTCACGGATCGCGGTAAAGGGCCAATCCCATCGGCCCTTTATCACGTGATCGCTCCATCCAATGATGGAGCGATCACTGTTAACAAAACAATGCCATGTCCGGTTCTCTCCGCTGCTCACACCGATCATGTGAGCAGAGGAGGGAGAAGCAGCAGAGTGAGGCTACATGAGTTTTTTTAAACTATTTGAAGTGCCCATCTGTGCCCCAGAAGTGCTCTACAGTGCCCCATCAGTGCACATCATAATTATATTGGTTCCTAAAAAAGTTTTTTTAGGCAATCCTGATAAAAGGCAACAATAGGATGGGTATGAAAAATACCCCTAGGGCGTGTTACTTACAGGGTGTCTCTGTAATTATGGTGTGGCACTGAAGGTCGCAAATCACCCAGAGAAAGCCATTTCCGGGAGCTGTGGTGGTGCGCCAACAGATGTCGGCCAGCATGGGACAACAATGAAGGTGGGTATAGATCAATGATAGTGGTTGGGTAGATAAGTGGGATCAATCAATAAGGGCCTCTGTGAAGGATAATATAATAGATAGGTCTAAACACAGGGGAAAAATATATGATCTGAAAAACAAGTTATGTATGCATACGCGTCTTTATGCATTTAAATGTATTTTACTGATCATTATGCAAGAACTTTTCTCTTAGAAAACACATATGTAATAACATTAAAACATTATTATTATTATTATTAATAATGATGATGATAATAAAAATAATAAAAAATCAACAGTAACATTTTTATGGCTGTGTGAATGAGGCCTAAATAAATAGGCACCAACACTCTAAGGCAGGGATCCTCAAACTATGGCCCTCCAGCTGTTGCAGAACTACACATCCCATGAGGCATTGCAAAACTCTGACATTCACAGACATGACTGGGCATGATGGGAATTGTAGTTCCTGAACAACTGGAGGGCCGTAGTTTGAAGACCCCTGCTCTAAGGCCTCTTGGTGGGTGGGCCTTGATGCCCAAGCTGAAAATTTGCATACCAATGTGAAGACACTCATGTGCTGAGAGTGAGCACCCTGTGCTCCTGGCACAGTTATTGCCAGCTAATGGAAAGCTCCTGATCGCAAGAAGCGATCATGTGACTGCCATGACAGCCAATCACGGCAGTCACATGATCATAATCCTGCTTTCCAGCATCTGAAACCTTAAAGGGCCAGGAGGAGCGGGTGCAAAGGGGTTAAAGTGACGCTGTCAGCACAGGTTCATAAAGAATGTAAAATCATGCTAGTAATAGAAGAGGGATTATACTTACTTTTCCAAGGTCCCATTTCTGTCTCTTTGCTGCCCCCCATTCATTTTTTTTTTTTTTTTACCAGAGGCCGCTCCTCACTGTACAATGTGATTTATCCTACCTGTTAGCATGTCAATACATAAAGAATCAGCAGGAACAGCCACTGGGTATGGTGGAGGAACAAGGCATTCAAACCAATTTTGAGCTGACTTCTGAAATAAATGCATGGTCTCAAAAGACAATAATCAAGGTTTGTGGGTCAGTTCTTCTCAGGAAGCACCCAGAAAGCATATTTTGACCTGAGCCTTAAGGATGGCAACGGCAAATTAAAAGAAAAAGCAGAAAAAATGCGGATGCATGATTTATTTATTGAATTATTATCCCACAGTTTTTACAGCCCTAGTGCTCAACATGCAGTCATTTGGTACTTACTGTATTGTGGGCCAATGGGTGCCAGTCAGGTACACAATTTGAGTTAAAGAAGAACTTCAGCTTTTTCTCCCCAGAACAACAGATGCATTGTGCGTGTAAATTAATCCAAACCCCACTGTCAGTTTGTGTGTAACTTTCTTCCTTTAGCTGTATACAGCAGGTTTCTGTGTCTGTGATGTCACTGCTTCTCCTGGCAGAATTTCAAAGTTCTGACTTTCTGTTTCCTTCCTTTTCCAGTTGTCATATTACATCTCCCATGATCCTTTGAGCCGCTGCAGCTTCAGAGCGGGCTATGGGAGTCACTTGTACCAGTTCTGAGTGGGTCCTAGAGTTACTGTGGGTGTTTCTGGGACTTTATGTGGGTGGTGAAAGAGTGTATATGTGTCATAATTCCTTCTGTGTCAATCCTGTCTTCCAACATGCCAAAGAATAATGGTTTATTGCAAGACAACAGAGGAAGGGCTATGGGAGGGTATTATGAAGTTGTTTCCTTCATATGTGAATGAATCACTTCGCAGAGAGCAGGGCTCTTGGAGGGCGGGATCTGAGGGGCTGAGACCTGTGACTCTCCCTGTTCACACTGGCCTGCATATTTAACTGGGCAGGATTGAATTCTAATTGTGATCCATTCAATCCTATCCAGCAGGAGCACAGCTAGCTTTCAGAATGGGCTGTGTATGAAGAGGACTCCCTCTTGAATAATGTGATGATCTGTGAGGTGAGGCTTGGGAGGTTTAAACTCATCCTTTAGGTGTGTCTTGGCAGGATTGGATGCTAATTAGGATGTATCAATCCCACCACCATCAGAGCTGTGTGGGAAATTACATACAGTAATTTACAGAGTCTGAAAAACTACAAAGGGGAGTGTTACAGACTCTAGCTGCTGCAGGAAGTGGCTGTAGAAGGGACAGAGTATATTAGCAGGCTATACAGAGTGTCACATTATTAAAAAAACAACTAAACCCAGAATATCAGGGGATCTGCAGACAACAGGGCAACATAGTACAGAGATATGATCTAGGCTGAGACTGATCATTCCATTCAGTTTTAGCAAAAAGAAAGTTGGAATTCAGCTTTAAAGTGATTGCAAACGATCACCTTGTAAAACAACCCGTTCAGTTTAAAATATAAATAAAGGGCAAAACATTTTTGTATAGATATAAAAATAGACTACAATAATTTTTTCCCCCTTTTTTTTATAAGTGATCACATTCCCTCTGTTCTCAGCTGCATAAAAGCTGGGGGGAGGAAAAGCAGCACACTGAACGTCCCAGTAAATGGCTGTGCAGTGGGGACGTGTCAGGACAAGCCTGATCATTGGAGGAAAGCACACTGAGTTGCCAGCATTGCTAGAGAACTGACTAGCTGTGCTCTCCTGCGTAGTGCAGTCAGTTTTTAATAGGAAAACAGAGGGACTAGCAGGAACACCAGGGATTTCACATAAAGGAAGCAATACAAAAAGAACAGTATATTTTCTCATATAAGTACCTGGTACAGCAGGTACATATCAGCAATATGAAGTGTTGGGGTAATAAATGCTTTAAGTGTCTAAATGATATTTGTGCTTGCAAATGAAAACTGTCGCTGTGACCTTAAAGTTGAACAATGAACACCTAAAATAGAATATTTTACTTGTATTTTAGAAAGCATGGTCTATATTTGTCAGCCAATAACAGCAGCATTTACAAAATGCATTGTAGCAGATGACTTTTAACCACTTCGCGCCCGCGCTATAGGCGAAAGACGGCTACAGCGTGGACGCTCGCTGCGGGGAGGGCGTCCCTGGACGTCCTCCTGTTTACTTCCGCAATACGCGCTCCTGAGAGCATGCATCGGGAAGTTCTGTGCTGGCCGTGTCCCTTGGACACGGCCAGTCACAGATCGCTGTAAACGGCCAATCACAGCGGACGTTTACAGCGCGATTGGCGCGTCCAATGAGAGATGATCTCATATGTAAACCTTTGGCCAATCAAAGGGTGCCTTTGGCCAATCATGGCTCAGGAGGACTAGGTCCACGCCCCACACTATATAAAGCTGCATATAAAGCACACTATACACAGCGCCTGTATAGTGTGTTATAGTTGACGGAGATAGAGAGATTGAGCTAGATTAGGCATGCAGGTTAGTTAGTGTATATATATATATATATATATATATATATATATATATATATATATATATATACATACACTCTGCATTCAGCGTAGCCTATATATACAGTGCGTTCAGTGGTGTACAGTTTGTAATACACTTCAGGTGGTGTACACAGTATATAATACAGTGTAGTGCAGTGTTAATCAAAAAATACCCATCATGTCTGGAAGGCCTCCAAGGAGAGGCAAACACTCACAGGCAACTGCATGCAGCCTCTGAAATAATATTTAATAGCAGGGACCATTCCTGCACCCAACAAGAGTAACTGTGAGGGGTTACAGTGTTCTGGCACCACCAACACCCAAGGCCCAGTGTTTCTGTCCCTGTTTAACAGGGGCATATAATTAAATTTTTGAAATATTATTTAACAGCAGAGACCGTTCCAGTGCCCAACAAGAGTAACTGTGAGGGGTTACCGTGTTCTGCCACCACCAACACCTAAGGCCCAATTTTTCAGCGGAGTATATAGTGCAGTCTGTATACTATGTATACTGCAGTTCAGAGTATATAGTGCAGTCCTTATAGTATATATACTGAATTTCAAAGTATATAGTGCAGTCCGTATAGTATATATACTGCAGTTATAGTATAAAGTGCACTCAGTGTAGTTTATATAATACAATGCAGGGTATATAGTGCCATGTACAATATATAATATAGTGTATTGAAGTGGTTAAGGGGAGCCCTATGACAGAATTAAGAAAAAAAAACGGCATGGGTTCCCCCATCCATACCAGGCCCTTCGGGTCTGGTATGGATTTTGGAGGGGGGGACCCCCACACCATTTAAAAAAAAAAATTGGCGTGGAATTCACCTTTAATATCCATACCGGACCAACATTTTTTTTAAAAAGATGTTTAATGTATATTGCCGGGATCTGGACATTTATTCCTTTAGAAATGTAATTTTGCTGCGGTACTTTTTTAAACATGAAAAAATTTGCTACTACAGGCAGAATAAGCGGACCCCCCAGTAGAGAAAAAGAGCCACCGCTTTAGGCCGATCTACCAAGGCAATTACTTTTCTTCCAGACAGAGAGCCCCAGGTGCTGGCTAATACATGCACAAATGAGAAAGAACGGGAAAGAACGGGAAAAAACTCTGGACAGCCACACTCCAGAAATAATCTATTTTCTTGTGCCTTTTATTGCAAATTGAAGATCACATAACACAGTCCACAGCAAAAGTGATACAGAACAAGAGACTGACGCGTTTCACACTGAAATTAGTGCTTACTCATAGCTGTGAGTAAGCACTAATTTCAGTGTGAAATGCGTCAGAGCCTTGTTCTGTATCACTTTTGCTGTGGACTGTGTTATGTGATCTTCAATTTGCAATAAAAGGCACGAGAAAATAGATTCTTTCCGGAGTGCGGATGTCCAGAGTTTTTTCCGTCCTTTCTCATAAGGGGACCCCCCAGGCACGATATTTAAAGGAATATTTCATTTTTATTGTTTCACTTTAAGCTTTCATAAAATCACTGCTCCTGAAAAAACAGGCGTTTACATTTTTTTTTTTTTTTTTTTTTTGCATTGGGGCAGTATCCGGGTCCCCAAACACTTTTTATGGCAATAACTTGCATATAAGCCTTTAAAATGAGCACTTTTGATTTTTCACGTTCATGTCCCATATACTTTAATGGCGTTCGCATGTTCGCACACATTTTTTGTCTGTTTGCAAGTTCTGGTGCGAACCGAACCGGGGGGTGTTCGGCTCATCCCTATCCATCCCTCCCACCTCCCTTTCCTCTTATTTCTATTTATTTTCATCTGCAAATTTATGTTTATTTTTATTTTCATGTTTTATTTTCATGTTTTATTTTTATTTTCATTTTTGGTTTACAATTAATTCGTATTTCCATTCTTGTCTTCCTGATACTCCATGTTCATCTATCTCCTATTACTGCTACTAAGAGACCCTTTGATTGTTTACTTAAATTGTATAATATGATATGTGTACTGTATAATTCTACATATGTTTCATTATCTATTGTTATGCAAGCTATTGTCCTTTTAAATGTTTTTAGATTCATGTTCATTCTTGTTTTATATAAGCTCATCCTGCCCCCTGTAGTGATAATCAAGACATCCTGTCACACCAGCGCACTTGATATGTATTAGGATCACCTGTGAGTGGTTGCTATGGCACTGCATCCACACTTCCTGGCCGACCAGTCCTTAAATACCACTTCCAATACGGCCACTGACTATGCCTGATGAAGGAGCACACATGCTCCGAACGCTCACTTCTCCTCACTCCTTTTCCAAGCGGAAGTGACATGTATCACTGCCCCAGAGTCGTTCTGACAGTCTAGAAGCGCTGGAAGCCACCAGCGTCAGCTGGACTACCAGCTTCCTCTCCAACTGCGAGCTGACCACCTTCCCATAAGAGTGGATGAACCTCCTTAATATTCTAATGCACTGATAAAGCTATGATCTTGTGAGTTCTCAATTGTCTACTTTAAAATAAAATGTTTTTACATTGCTGCACTTAGATTGGTGCTGCTCTCCTTTGTGTCTTGTTTTCTGCAGAGCCCCTTCTAGCTTGTTACGAGCCGGCAGCTGTCCTCATTTAGCACATCTGAGACCACCATTACATTCTTGTGATGCACATGAACTATCCTACATGGACTACCTGTTTAAAGAGAGTATTTAACTACCTGATATCCGCGCTATAGCCAAATGACGGCTACAGCGCGGATCTATTGTGCCGGGACGACGTCTATTGACGTCGGCCCGGCCACGAGCTGCCTGCGCGCCCCCTGAAGGGCGCGCGCGGCGCGCTCTGTGATTAGCGAGTCTGTGAGACTCGCTGGATCACAGATCCGAGTAAGGGGTCGATCCCGACCCCTTACCACGTGATCAGCTGTCAGCCAATGACAGCTAATCATGTGATAATAACAGAGCCGGTAATCAGCTTTTTTTCCTCCTCGCGCTGACAGCGCGAGTAGAAAAAAAAAAAAGCCGATCACCGGCGGCAGTGAGAGGGACATCAGTTCCTCTCACTGCAATGTGCCCAACCTATTGTGCCCACCTTTGCCCCATTAAAGTGCCGCCCAGTGCCATCTCTCAGTGCCCACAGTGCCATCTCTCAGTGCCCACAGTGCCAGTGCTGCACATCAGTGTCACCTGCCAGTGCTCATCTGTGTCACCTACCAGTGCTCATCTGTGTCACCTACCAGTGCCCATCAGTGCCACCCATCCGTGCCAATCCGTGCCACCCATCCGTGCCTATCAGTGCCATCTCTGACCAGCTGACAGAGCGCACACGAGTTTGCAATTTTTCCTGTGTTTGAACTAATAGTTAAGGCACTGTAGGGATGCCTCTTTAATGGCACCAGGAATTTACAAATGGTACACACTTTTTGCTGCAAACTAAATTCCAGTTTATGAAAACTACTTCACTCCCTTCTATTTACCTGTAGAGTCAGTAAGTCACTGCACAAATAGTGATCAACCAATAGTTGAGGCTTTTATGTGCAGCCAATCGCAGTTCCACAAAGCTATAAACTGACATTAAAGCCTTTAATTAAGGTTTTCCCAAAGATCCCTTTAGTTAAAAAATCCCTATCACACAAATACTGTTTTACTGGTCATTTTTTTGCCCTGAAAATAGTTTTTCTTTATATTATTAACATTACATTTGCAACAGTTTACCTTTTTTTCATGTAGTATATCATTGGAGCCGCAAGTAAACATTTCTGTGCCCTCATAACGATCAGATTGATTCACGGTAGGAAGTATGACTTGTTAGCTTCCATTTAGTAGTGACATCTCTGTATATTTTTCTTTTACTTGAATTGTAATTATTTTTTATCTTTCCTATCTTTTACTGACCCTACTACTGTAATACTACCTAACCTTAAGCTAGCAGGGACACAGGCAAATTCCATCATTTAGACTTATACAATACACAAGAACAGAATTTCTTACAGAGCTTGCTGTCAAATCCCCAGTAGGTCACTTTTCCATTGTACTATTTTTAACCACTACCCATATTAGGCACTTCTAAGCCATTTTCTGCATTGTTCCAAAGTGTATTCCCATTTAAGCACCAGGCGGTCTTTTTAAATGACACATTTGAGTAGTGGATGAATAGGTTTATGGACAAAGTATAAGTAATTCTCTCTTACTGTTAGGTTTTTATAAATAAAAGGTTTAGAAACTTGCAGGGAAATTTACTTTTAGCACAAGGGTGAATATTAATTCATTCAACTTATTCTTTGTGTTTAAAGCTATTCTTTTTATATATTTTTTTTAGGTTTACTGCAAAACAGAACTAGGTATTGCTTATATGGCACTAGGATTTACAAAAGTTCCATCATTTGTGGACATAAGATATAATGTATAGCCAGAGACGACTTTTTAAATAGGCAAATTAGGCAGTCACCTAAGGCCTCGCCACCACCTAGTTTTCCTAACACATGTAGCGGGTGTCGCGGATCCCCATCCCACTTGCTCTCATCGCCGGAAAATGACAGGAGCGTGTCAGAGGAGGAGAGACTGTGCCACCGCCAATGTCAGCAATGGGAAAAGGCCTCTATGTTTTTCCTGCCCATTCCCCCTCCCTCCTCCTGTCAGAGGAGGAGAGAAGAACAGCATTAGATGGGAGCAGCTGTGTTACTGAGTGGAGAGAGAGCAGCAGCGGGCTCTTCTTTCCCCCCTCCCTCTCCTTCCTCTCCTCCTCGCGCTGCTGTACTCGGGAGCCGCGCTTGTCAGGACAGCCACACGCTATGATTTTCCCCCTCTTTCGTAAAGGTCAGGGGAAAAATTAAATTAAAAAGGAGCAGAGAAGAGGATTGTGGGACATGTATTCCCGAGGACTGGTGGTCCCATTGTATCCCTAAGGGAGGAAACTGCAGCCCACAGCATGCCCAGCTAAAGGGGAGGAAGAGAGAGAGCCAGGAGCCCAGGGAATCTTTTGGGGAAGTGCACCCAGGCCTCTAGTGGGAGAGGGCTATGCTGAGAAGACATCATAGAGAGAGAGAGAGAGAGAGAACCCCCCTGCCCGGCGCCACCAGAGGGAAAGCCACACAGCCTAGTGCCATCCCTGGTGAAGAAAGGAATGGAGTTTTTGCCAGAATACAGATCTGGGTGCTACCCAGCAGAGTCTCCATGGGCAACCCACAGTGAGCCGAATCCTGATCAGAGGAACCATTGTTGCTGTATCGCCGGGTGTGGTGAGAGTCAAACATTATCTACTGCCATCCTTAGTTACTGCAGTCTCTGACCGCCTGCTGTAGTATGTCCGTCGTCTCAGACCTGTCTTCTGTAGTATGTCTGCAGTCTCCGATCGTCTCCTGTAGTATGCCTGCAGTCTCTGACCCTCTCCTGTAGTATGTCGGCAAAATGCACCTTCCCCTAAGTAGACAAAAATCCTTGCAGGGCCCAGTTTGCTGTTGCCATTTAAACACATTAACCCCTGCAGCGCCCCCTAGCGTTAACCCCTTCCCTGCCAGTCACATTTATACAGTAATCAATGCATTTTTATAGCACGGATCGCTGTATAAATGTGAATGGTCCTAAAAATGAGTCAAAAGTGTCCGAAGTGTCCGCCGCAATGTCGCAGTCACGATAAAAATCGCAAATCGCCGCCATTACTAGTAAAAAAAAAAATAATAATAAAAATGCTATAAATCTATCCCCTATTTTGTAGACGCTATAACTTTTGCGCAAACCAATCAATATATACGCTTATTGCGATTTTTTTTTTTACCAAAAATATGTAGAAGAATACGTATTGGCCTAAACTGAGGAAAAAATTTGTTTAAAAAAAAAAAAAAAAATTGGATATTTATTATAATAAATAGTAAAAAATATTATGTTTTTTCAAACTTGTCCCTCTTCTTTTGTTTATAGCGCAAGAAATAAAAACCGCAGAGGTGATCAAATACCACCAAAATAAAGCTCTATCTGTGGGGAAAAAATGATAAAAATTGTATTTGGGTACAGCGTTGCATGACCGCGCATTTGTCATTTCTTTGAGTGCACTGAAAAACCACTAGGAAACTGCTAATCCCTTAGACACATTTAGAGTACAGTTGTATATATTGATTTACCTATTCTCATACTGATTTTTCTTCTATTGAAATAGAAGTGCTTATATAGATATTTTTGTTTACCTTTATTACCTGAGGGCAGTTCTACTCTGCTTAGTGAACTGCACTTAAATGGTCATTTATGCAAGTTCTTAAAGTGGATTTAAATCCGAATTTTTTTTTTTTTGATGTCATAATGTAGAGAATGACATCAAAAGACAGATTTACTCGAGGCCTGAGCAATCCTATTTTATTGTTCAGTTAGAGAAATCTTGACAAAGTCTTGAAAACTTTGTCAAAACCTCCCCCTTGCTGTGAGTGACAGGTGATTTACATATCTCATGCACTAGCACATCCTGTGTAAAAAGTTCACAATTCACATCCCCCTCACCTCCCCTCTAGCTCTCCAAGGATTGGCTGCCTTTACTGTGTTTTGACTGGATGTTTCTCATCATGGGATATGATCCACAGACCAGAGTGAAAGGAAATGCATTCTGCAGTGAACAGCAAGAAGAATATAAGGGAGATGCATGTAGTCAGAGCTGGGCAGAGTAGAACATGCAGTGATCTGATGATTGTTATAGTGCGAGGTCACCTGATCAGTTGCAACTTTCCTTTCCATCACCAGGATTTGTTATGTGGGGGAGGGGTGGATTACTCACTTTTATAATTACAACCAGTAAGGCTGAATTATCTTAATGCCAGTTCACACCAGTGTGCTGTACGATATCGCATGTGATTCCCACCGCACTGCAGTGCAAATCACATGCAATGTCCGTGCAGTGCGATTTCAGCCATACAGATAGTATGTGTGATATCGCATCACATTAGGACCAAACTCCCACAGGACCCTTTTTTTGGTCCGCACCAGAATAGCATGGGTGTTCACATCTATGCGATCTGATTCATGTCCTAACTGTCAGTTCGCAGTGCGATATGCAAGCTGAAATGGGGGTGTCGTTAACATTGTATGACACTCCCCAGCAGTTCGCATATGGCAGCGTGAACTGCCGTGCGAGTCGGATGCAATGTGGGAACTCGCAGTGGATTCGCAGGGTTCCCACATCGCACCAGTGTGAACCGAGCCTCAAAGCCCAGAGCCTACAAATGTCACCTAACTGCTCCCACCAAGGCTGTGATTCGGGAACCCTGTGAATCCACTGCGGGTTGCCACATTGCATCCGACTCGCACGGCAGTTCACACTGCCATATGCGAACTGCTGGGGAGTGTCATACAATGTTAACGACACCCCCATTTCAGCTCGCATATCTCACTGCAAACTGACAGTTAGGACATGAATCAGATCGCATAGGTGTGAACACCCATGCTATTCTGGTGCGGACCAAAAAAGGGTCCTGTGCGAGTTTGGTCCGAATGTGATGCGATTTTAGCCATACAGTTTGTATGGCTGAAATCGCATCGCACAGACATCGCATGTGACTTGAACAGCAATGCGGTGCAAATCACAGGAATGCGGAGTGTACAGTAGTGGGTAGTACATGCAGGATGGTGTCAGGATAGTGGACAGTGTCAGATTATTTTTTTATTTTACAATTACATTTTTTTTTTTTCAAAAGGTTTTTTGGGACCAGTGGATTTTTTTTATTTTTATACATTTTTTTTAATTATTTTTTTTTATATTTATTTTTGTACTATTCTAACAATGATAGGAGGGTGGGGTTTTATTTTTTAAATATATTTTTTCACAGTGCTTTTGGGAAAGGGGGTGGTCGGAATCAGTGGGGCAGTGGATGGAGTCAGTGTCAGTGGGGTAGTGGTTGGTGTCAGTGGTCGGTGTCATTGGTCGGTGTCAGTGGGGTAGTGGTCGGTGTCAGTGGACGGTGTCAGTGGGGTAGTGGTTGGTGTCAGTGGGGTAGCGGTTGGTGTCAGTGGACGGTGTCAGTGGGGTAGTGGTCGGTGTCAGTGGACGGTGTCAGTGGGGTAGTGGTTGGTGTCAGTGGTTGGTGTCAGTGGGGTAGCCGTTGGTGTCAGTGGACGGTATCAGTGGGGCAGTGGTCGGTGTCAGTGGGTCAGTGGACGGTGTCAGTGGGTCAGTGGACGGTGTCAGTGGGTCAGTGGACGGTGTCAGTGGGGCAGTGGACGGTGTCAGTGGGGCAGTGGACGGTGTCAGTGGTTGGTGTCAGTGGGGTAGCCGTTGGTGTCAGTGGACGGTATCAGTGGGGCAGTGGTCGGTGTCAGTGGGTCAGTGGATGGTGTCAGTGGGTCAGTGGACGGTGTCAGTGGGTCAGTGGACGGTGTCAGTGGGTCAGTGGACGGTGTCAGTGCGGCAGTGGACGGTGTCAATGGGGCAGTGGACGGTTGTTTTTTTATTTTTTTTTACAATTTTTTAATATTTTTTTTATCAGCCCTGTTGGGGGCTTTGGTGGCATGTCAGGGGTCTAAACAGAGACCCCTAACATCTCCCATTTGACACAGAGAAAGGGACAGAGGATACAGATTCCCCAGTCCCTTTCTCTGCATTGGAAATGAATGGAGGGAAGACAGCGGCCTCTCTCCATTCATAAACTGAGCAGAGTAACACAGAGGTTACTCTGCTCAGTTATCACAGGTCACAGAGCGATCGGTAACAAACGCTCTGTGTCCCATTTCTCTGCTCTCCATCCTGACAGATTCCCCCGCGCCCCCCCCTCGCAGCCCAGAGGGAAGCCGGCTGCGGGGAATAAGGGGGCACCTAGGACGAGGAAGACAGCGGGGATGTAAGCTTTCTTCTGCACATGTGCAAAAGTAACATGAGCGCGCTCTGCTTCTGTCACTCCTGCACATGCACAGGAGTCTGACCAGGAGCGAGGCTCGTCCTGGCTAGCAGTAGGAGTGTAGCGGTGGGCGGAAGCGTCCTCTGACGCCACAACTCTGCCCACCGAGTGCAGAGATGTAAGAACGCCCACATTATAGGGGCTTCTAACAGGTGAGGGGGCGATTATTTATATGTAAGGATACATGCAGGAGGCATGTAAATCCTTGTATATTTTAACTATACTAATACTATTAAATTGATGACAGTGGGTTTACATCCACTTTAATTATAGTCAAATAGTGTCTACCACTAAGCAGGTGTGTGTTCCTTTATTGCCTAGATCCTACAGTAAGGTGAAAGGTACTATATGCTGGTGTTGCTACGTGTGTCTGTAGTGATTCAGTCAACCAGGTGTGGCAGAGGGGCTGAGGGTGTTCTTGGAGTTGAGGCACAGAACAGGGAACCCTAAATTACCAAGCGAGGGGGGGTAGTGCTACACATATTACCCTGGTTTTGAGGGACAGGGGACCTTAAAACTGCTGTGCTCAGGCAGTTTTAAGAGCCCCCGTCTCATTAAAGCAGGCCTTGTGGTGACTGAACAGCAGAATGGCACGGCAGGCAGAATCACGTACCTGTACGTGATCGTGCATGTGCCTGCCTGTGGGTCGCGCGTGCCGCTAGCGGCGCGCTCGCGACCCGCTAGCGGCGCGCTCGCGACCCGGTCGGGAGCTCTGTGACCCCGGCCGCGGGACCAGCGGACCCGATCGCCGCTGGTGTCCCGCGATCGGGTTACGAGCTGAAGAACGGGGAGAGGTTTGTGTAAACAAACCTCTCCCCGCGCTTCCTACACTGACTGTCAGTGATCGGCGGTTCCCTGTCATCGGGAACGCCGATCAATGACGTCACACGTACAGCCACGCCCCCCTCACACTGACTCCTCCCCGCCCCCTAGTGGTTAACCCCTTCACTACAACTGTCATTTACATAGGAATCATTGCTATTTAAATAGCACTGATTTCTATATAAATGACAAATGTCCCAAAAATGTGTCAAAAATGTCCGATGTGTCCGCCATAATGTCGCAGTCACAATAAAAATCGCTGATCGCCGCCATTACTAGTAAAAAAAAAATATTAATAAAAATGCTATAAAACTATCCCCTATTTTGTAAACGCTATAACTTTTGCGCAAACCAATCAATAATCGCTAATTGCGATTTTTTTTTTTACCAAAAATATGTAGAAGAATACGTATCGGCCCAAACTGAGGAAAAAAAATGTCTTTTTATATATTTTTTGGGGATATTTATTATAGCAAAAAGTAAAAAATATTGCATTTTTTTCAAAATTGTCGCTCTATTTTTGTGCGCAAAAAATAAAAACCGCAGGGGCGATCGAATACCACCAAAAGAAAGCTCTATTTGTGGGAAAAAAAGGACGCCAATTTTGTTTGGGAGCCACGTCGCACGACCGCAATTGTCAGTTAAAACGACGCAGTGCCGAATCCAAAAAGGGGCCTGGTCCTTTGGCTGCCAATTGGTACGGGGCTGAAGTGGTTAAAGCAGGCCTTGTGATGACTGAACAGCTTATTTGCAGCTTGACTTTATTTTTCGAGGTGACAGGACACCTTAATGCTACTGTGGGCAGGCAGTGTAACCTAAGACTTCTGTAGATCCACCCGTCAGCCAATGAGGAATGACGTTGCGTCCGTGCCTGTCACCCCTCCCATCCACCACACAAGGATCTCAAGCTGGGAAGGCCTACCGAGAAACTCAATCTGGGAAGCCCTGCTGTGTAGCTGATGAGCATGAGTGGGGCCTCGTGTCTAAGTTTTGCCTAAGGCCTCACAAAGTCTAGAGCCGCCTCTGAGAAGTTGGGTGATACAGAAGGACAATCACCCTAAGCTTTGAAGTAAATCCACCACAGGCTGGCTTTAAAAAAAAAAAATGCACCTTTTGGAGTGGCCCAGTCAGTGTTCCTTGTAAAAAAAAAATGCATATAGCAAATCTGTTTGTCTCCTAGTGCTGCCCCCCCTTCTTTCAAGAGCAGTTCCACTGTATAACGATATTACAAAAGCGGATATCAAGACAAATTAAGCTAATCATACTAGTTAAATTACAAAAAAAAAAAGTGACAGAAAGTAAACAAAATCACATGAAAACAAAATGCATTTAAAAACCCCCTTCACTTCTAGGTTCTGACAACTCCCTGCTTCCTGTTGCTGATGTCACTGGGCCTCACTCACAGAGGGATCTGGGGGACGTACAGGACCTCAATTCTTGCAAAACAACAATACTGTGTTAAACATGTTTATTTGACATTTGGTTTTCTAAACTTTCCCAGGATCCTGCAAGAAGACCCAGTGAAGTCACCTTGCCTAGATGAGCCCACCGGAAATCTGGGAGAAGAGTGTGAAGGTTTATGATTTTCTCCCAAAGTTTTTTTTTTTATTCCTTTATGCAGTCTTTTGACATCTTTTTGGGGTAGCCACATAAGTAAACCTTGTATTCTGGGGCAAAGTCCACTTTGGTGAATAAACATTTATCTGCTTGGAGATCAGTTTTAACATAAATAAATGTATTTCTGTAATTAAATCCCTTTCACAAAGTCTATTGACAGACCCGAGAAGTACTTCCGTAACCATGGGTATAGCACAGCCTGCAGGAGGAATGGATACAAATGCATATGCAAAACTAATGGCCAGCCTAGGGCATATATCTCCTCCTAGAACGACCATACCCTAATCTCAGAAAGCATTAGGAACACTACACAGCATAGAGGGGAGGAATTTTTGTCCCTTATTTGACTCAGAGAATGGGATTTTATGGTAAGTACACATATCCTGTTTCCTGGATATAGACTGGGAAAGTCTGCACTCAATGGCTGGCTGGAGAGACTTCCAGGACTAGAAAGGTCTGGTGTAAAGCAGTAGTTGTCTGAAGAATCTTACAAAGCAGTGAAACTGAAAATAGGTGTCCAACCTCCTGAATAAGCTGAACTAGAGTATTGCGGGTAAGGCAGGTATACTTTCTCTTTCAATACATTTTAATTAAAGAGATTTAAACCGTAGGCAGGTAAACTTTCACATAAGCCTTGTGTTCATTCCTCCTGATGCCAACTATATACCCATGATCATAAAAGTTATTTGTCCTTTGATGAATTATAGAACAATATTACTGATGCTAGATCCACTTTAATTGACTTTGTTAAATTCTCCTTGATTACCCTTCACCTCAGAATAAGAACTAATTGAAAAAATTACTTAACTGGCTATTTATTTTTCTTTTTATAAAATGCCTTGAAACTGAGGATTAAGTTGTTGCTTTCCTACAATGTCTTTATGTTATATATCCTGGTCTTTTCATGGCTGGAACCTATCGAATACATAAATAATATTACATAGCTTTGTTAATCTACATTTACCGCGAACCCTGCAATTCCCACCTATTTTTGCTGCTAGCTTTCAGACCTATCATCAAAAACTTCAGGCTAACAAGCAGTACAAATCAACATGAATCCTGAACATGTGATCACCAATGCATTACATTTTGGTATCACATGTAGGATGTAGATTTGTTTTCAAATTACCTTCTTTAACCTTCAGAGGGCAATGTGCCTCTCTCCTCATATAGCTTTATAACCTTATGGCTCATGTTGTACTCCACCCCCCCCCCCCCACCAAAAAAAAAGCATCCCTATTATCTTTATACTATGCAATGCTTCATTCTCTTGCTTCTTTCCTTTTTTGTTGTCATCTCACACATACTTAAAACACACATGTATGCACACACACTTAAGCTGAACATACATGGATCAAAATTCAGCCGGTTCAGCAGGGACTGGCCGAGATTCAATCCATCTTTTGGGAAAGGCTCATTGTACCTAAGTTAATCCATCAATTGACTTGAGTACTACCAGCCTGTCAGATTTTACACAGGTGATAGCTGCTGGCAGTAATAGCTGCCCATGCCTCCCGCTGACAGAACAAAATAGCACTGTCAAAGGCATTTCCCCCCATCAACCCTGCATGGGTTGATGGAGAAAACAAGCATTTTTCTATCCTTCCACCTGTGGAACCATCTATGGCCTGCTTTAGTAGACATACACTTACACCCATATACACAATAACGAAACGAAAGCTGCTTTTCCACACTAGATTTACTTAAGCAAAAAAAAAAAAAAAATGATTGTCAAGGTTTACTATAGCAACTATTTGCTCATATATTATTCTTACTTTCGAAGGAAAAAAATATTTTTTAGCTTTCATTGTTTTTTATTAAGCACATTACCTATATATTTTTTCATGGAACTTCCCTCATACTCACAGATTAGCCTGTTAAAAAGCACAATACAGTAACAAATTAAAAGATGTGGTCTAAGCTCCTAATTGATTCTATTCCCTCAACAGCACTTTGAAGAGCTATTAATTAGTTCTAATGAGATGGATGGCAACAGTAACTAATTATGTGAACAAAATGGGCCCTATAAAATGGTCTGATAGCTGCTCTGTATTCCTACACAAATACATGCTAAACATATTGTCTGAAGAATCAAAGAACAGTATATTTTATCACCATGTTTTATTTGTTGGAACAGGCAGCAATAAATTGTCTCTAACTATAATGAAATTATATTTTTTAAACGTATAACGAATCAGAATAAAATGCTGGTATATACATTTTTCCTAGGTTCTTTCAGGTTATAAACTTGACCCTATGGTATAATTTTAGCTATGTCATTGAGCAAGCATCTTTTAGTAAGGTCCTGGCTGATTATTGACAAACTCTGTAAATATATATTATTGATCAGGAATGAGGAAAGAGTCCCTAAGCAGGTTTTCTGAATTTAAATTAGGTTATTGAACTTTTTACTAATCAATATTGTAGTTAACAGTGGATCACTGAATACATAATATAGTGACAAAATGATTGAATTGTATAATTTAATAGCATTTTCTGCAATTATTATTACATTACAAACAAAACTTAAGATAGCATTTAACACAAGTGTTAGTACCTATAATACTATATGAATGCTGTTTATATCGTACACCTTTTCATTTTTTTTTTTTATGCTATGTTTATAGTTTATTGCCAGAATACTATCTTTTTGTAACATTTAATGCAGTTAACCCCTAAGTAATAATTACTAACTTTAGAATTACCGTACAACATATTGCTTTTATAATTGATCAGCTTTTGTTTTGGTTGTGAAAAAAATCATAGAAAGGGACTTTAGATTGAGTTCCCACACATCTCACTCTTTTTGACCACCTGAAAACACATCTGTAAAAGGTGTTCAGAATAAAATATCATCATTTTTTTTAACCACTTCACGCAAAATGACGTATCCATACGTGGCTACTTTGATGTTAAATACTCGGTGTTATGGCAACATCTAGCTGCCATAACCCCAGTATTTCCGGGAATGCCATGCGTTTCTCTTTACGATAAAAGTGGTCTCCGGATTCGCAGCAAGATCACTTTTATTGGCGGTGGGAGAGATGCCCACCCCCTCCCGCACGCTCCAGTCATCTCCACCACTTACTGGACTCGTCGGTAGCAGTGGAGATGATTGTGTCCTTTCCCGTGGATGCCTGGTTGCCGACTGAGGGGAAGATGGCCCCTGCTCGGCTCCATAGCATGGGAGGGTGGAAGCGACTTCAAACGTCACTTCCGCCCATAGCTTTTAAAAGGAGAATTTTTTTTAGTGTAAATATGACATCTGATCTATTTAAGAGGTCCTGTCATGCTTTTTTTCTATTACAAGGGATGTTTACATTCCTTGTAATAGGAATAAAAGTGACCCAAAATTTTGATTTTTTTTTTTTAAAGACAGTGTCAAACTAAAAACAAATAAGAAAAAAAAGAAAAAAATTAAAGCATCCATATAAAAACGGTGTTCAAACCACATGTGCGATATCGCCGCGATTGTTAGAGTGAGAGCAATAATTCTAGACCTCCTCTGTAACTCAAAACTGGTAACCTGTAGACATTTTTAAACATTGCCTATGAAGATTTTTAAGGGTAAAAGTTTGTCGCTAATCCACAAGTGGGCACAATTTTGAAGTGTGACATATTGGGTATCAATTTACTCTGCGTAACATTATCTTTCACAATATGAAAAAAAATTGGGTTAAGTGTACTGTTGTCTTATTTTATTTAAACAAAAGTGTATTTTTTCCCCAAAAAATGCGCTTGTAGGATCCCTGGGGAAAATACGGTGTGACACAAAGTATTGCAACGGCCGCCATTTTATTCTCTAGGGTGTAAGAAAAAATATATATAATGTTTGAGGGTTCTAAGTGATTTTCTAGCAAAAAAATTATTTTTAACTTGTAAACAATAAGTGTCAAAAAGAGGCTCGGTCCTTAAAAGTGATTGTAAAGGTTATTTTTTTATTTTTTTTAACTAACATATACATGTCATACTTACCTCCACTGTTCAGCTTATTTTGCACAGAGTGGCCCCTGATCGTCCTCTTCTGGGGTCCCTTGGTGGCTCTTGTGGCTCCTTCCCACATCAGATAACCCCTTAGGAGAAGCGCTCTCCCGGGGGGGGGGGGGGGGGTTACCTTGTCCAGCATTTTCATCCATAGACACGAATGCCAGACTCGGCCCCGCTCCTGCGTCATTGTATTTGATTGACAGCAGCGGGAGCCAATGGCTGCTATCAATATATCCAATCAAGAGCCAAGAACCCCGGGCAGAGGAAGAGCGCATCTCTGGCATGTGAAATTCCAGGGCACTGCCAGGTGTTTTTTCATCTTAACACATAGGATGCATTAAGGTGAAAAAACACAAGGGTTTACAACCCGTTTAAGTGGTTAAAGAAGCTTGTAGACAAAGATACAATGGAGAAATTATTAAAATACTGTACAGTACAGGTAGAGTCAAATAAATAGTAATTTGCAGTAACTTTTAGATAATACATCAAAAATGTCCAAAATACAATGCTTAATAATAGGGATTAAGGGAATATTGCAGTGAAAGTGACCAATATGTAAAGCTATGGAATGCAGTCACTAGTCGTTCAGCACTCCAGAGACACACTTACCTAAAATATTAACTTGCTTGAGGTGATTGTAGCCATAATAGTGCACTTGTGACAGAAACAATTGAGTACAGTCCATGATACTTTTTTTATTTGCACTAACACAATTTTTCAGGACAAGCTTTCAGGGTATATCCCCTTCTTCAAGGTCCTAGCAGTACCGATTCCCAAAAGTTTAAGCAGAATGTGATGTGCTAAAACTTTTGTGAATCAGTGCTGCTAGGACCTTGAAGAAAGGGACATACCCCAAAAGCTTGTCCTGAAAAATGATATGCTAGTTCAAATAAAAAAAAGTATCACAGACAGTACTCAATTGTTAAAATGCTAAGAGAGTTTTGACATCAGAAATGATTGTGAAAATGGGCATGAAGTGGGGTTAAGTGTAACGATAAGGAAAGAAGGAAACAGTGTTTCATATGACCTCCTCCCAGAACGGGGCTCTCGTATGACGTGATCTGTCACCGGCTGTATTCATCGGACACAACCAATAACTGATCAATGCATCGGCCTGCTGCCAGTGTCATGTGACTGCTGTGACCAATCACAGAAAATCAGATGAAAATTGTAAACAATAAATTACTTCCTTTCATGCCATCTATTGTTTACAATTGTGTTACTTGCTGTGATTGGTCACAGTGATCACACGGTGCAGACAGGGCCAATCACAGCCCATCTGTACCATGTGATTAGCTTTGACCAATTACAGCTAATCACAACAAAAGACACAAAATAAACCAATTTTATTCACCAAAAAAATTCATTGGTATATTCAATCATAATGTGTAAAAAAAAATTATAATTTTCCCAGAGTAGTACAGAGTTACTATGGTGACACCATATTGCTCCGGCCACAGTGCTTTAAAAAAAAAAGTATGATTACATTTTTTTATTATTATTATTTACATATTCTCACCAGTCAGTGTCCCTGATCACTGTAGCAGAATAAATGTTGATGTAAATTTATGAATAAAAAATTATTTGCAAAATTTTATAAAAGAAATTAAAAAAAAATCTTTTTTTTCAAAATTTTCTGTGTGTTGCATTTATTTAGCAAAAAAAAAAAAAAAAAACTGTGGTGATTAAATACCACCAAAAGAAAGCTCTATTTGTTTCTGGCCTGATATGTTGGATTGTGAATTAATCCTTTTGTAAAAGAAAGCTCTATTTGTATGAAAAAAATTATATAAAATTACTTATGGATACAGTGTTGCATGTGCATGTGCAATTGTCATTCAAAGGGTGACAGCGCATTAAAAGCTGAAAAATTGCCTGGGCAAAGGGGGTAAAACTACCTGGTATTGAAGTGGTTAACAAGAAAATCCCCTAGAGCATTCTTAAAAAGTGAGCCCAAAGAGGAGTGTGTTCGCCTAAAATACCTCAAGTTAAAACCAATCATACAGGCCCGGACTCTCCATAGGGCACACGGGCACTTTTCCGGTGGGCCGGGGGCCACAGGGCCGCATGTGCTTGTGGGGCCGAAGCATCTGAGCTGCTCTTTGAGCACCGCTCACCCGGCCTCTCTGCTGCTGGCGGAGATTACAGGTCACATTACCCGTGGGCATTCAGAGTCTGTAGGAGAAAAATAAAGAGATGGATTCTTCTACTGTGTATGCAGCTGCTTCTCCCATCCAGCTTCTTTCTACTGTCCACTAGTGCTCTCAGGCTTCCACCATGCTCTGAGTTTCAGGCGCCCCCCAGTGATCACCAACTCCCCCCAGTGCTTTCCAGCCCCTGTACACTCCGGCCCCCCCAGAGCTCTCTAGCTCCTCCCAGCGCAAATCAGCCCCCTGTACTCTCTGCCCCCACAGTGCTTTCCAGCCCTCCGTGCTCATCGCCCCCCAATGCTCTCCAGCCCCCCTAGTACTCTCCAGGCCTCTATGCTCTCCAGCCCCCCCAGTGCTCTCCAGCCCTCCGTGCTCTCCAGCCCCCCAGTACTCTCCAGGCCTACGTGCTCTCCAGCCCCCCCCAGTGCTCATCACCCCCCATGCTTTCCAGCCCCCCCCCCCCAGTGCTCTCCAGCCCTCCATGCTCTCCAGCCCCCCCAGTGATCATCGCCCCCCCCCATGCTCTCCAGCCCCCCAGTACTCTCCAGGCCTCCGTGCTCTCCAGCCCCCCAGTGCTCATCGCCCCCATGCTTTCCAGCCCCCCCAGTGCTCTCCAGCCCCCCCAGTGCTCATCCCCCATGCTCTCCAGCCCCCCCAGTGCTCTCCAGCCCTCTGTACTCTCCAGCCCTCCCCCAGTGCTCATCCCCCATGCTCTCCAGCCCCCCCCAGTAGTCTTCAGCCCGATATGCATTCCAGCCCCTCTGTGCTCTCCAGCCGCTCTGTGCTCTTCGCCTCCCATGTACTCTGCCCCTGCTTGTGCTCTCCAGCCCCCCCTGGTCCCCATCGCCCTCAGTGCTCTCCGAGCCCCCCTGTGCTCTCCGGCTCCCCCCTACTGCTCTCCACCCCTGTGCTCTTCATCCCCTGTGCTCTCTGGCCCCCCTAGTGCTCCCCACACTCCCCCGTGTCTTCCACCCCCATGCTCTCCGTGCCTCCCAGTAAATATACCATGGGCAGCTCAGTCTAAAATGCCCGGGCCTATTTTTTGTCCCATGTATAGTGGTACTGGGTACAGGCGCTACCTATATCACAAGACAATAGTCAACCTATATGGATGTGTGCGTCCATATGCACATGCACTCTTGTATATCTAGAAATCCCTGTGCACACTTAACACAGAGCACCAGGAGGCTAGATGCGTGCCTGGACCAGCTGGTTAGAATTTCCTATACTAGGCTGTGTGGAAGACAATACTCCACATTATATCCGTCTTAGTACGTCAAGTTGATGAGTAAATTGATAAGTTGAATGGTATTATTGTGATTCAAACCAATGTAGTGAAACCCAGTAACAAAATATATATATATAAACAAAGTGTACCAAAGATTGATGAAGTGGTATAAAGTGGTATAAGATAAAAAATAATAACCAAATGTGTATGTGCTTTACATAAGCTCATCCATGTGGGCTAACAATAGTCTCACAAGCTATGTAAAATGCACAAGTTGATAAAAAAGAAGACTTCTCAGGGTATGGTGAAGTACCTAGTAATGACACTAGTCACCATACACCCTAACAGTCTAAACCCCTCACTGGGGTGTGTATCGTGGTTTCAAAGAAAGTGCTTAGTGATATTCGTGCATGAGTATGTATATCTATATGCGTACTCCTGTAAACGTGTGTGATAACACTGCAAAGACCATAAATATGGAAATGTGCCAATACTAATAGATAAGTACATGTAATCATATGGCGTGACAGGAATGAGGTATTGGGATCTTCAGATTACTATATACAAGATAATACTATTGCATGTCATGCCCAATTGCATATAGCGTATAAGGCACAAAAGTCTCATGTACAATGCAGATTAGTAAGGAAGGAAAGTCCAAAATAATATTGAAATATAAGAACTCCAGGGTAATTGTTCACATTAAGCGGGTGCCTTCTCTGTGCTCGCGGATCATTCAAGTGACTTTGGGTGCTCCCCCCAGTGATATCCCACTCACCAGCTCCCTGCACCCCTGCAGGGGCTACAGGCACGTAGGTTACACTTTACCCCGTCCGGGTCACAGCTCCAGGTCCTCCAGCTCCTCTGTCAGATTTTTGGACGTGGTGCAGGAAAACTGCAAGTGTGCTGGTATATTAGTAGGGTAAATTCTCATATAAGGGGGAGACAGAGAAAGGAGACTCCGATAGTGTATTACTTAAAAATAAGAACTGCCTTTATTAGAAGTAAGTTCTGTGTAAAAGTAGGGAGATAAACAGAACACTTCGCTGACAAAAAAAACTAAGATTAAAAAAATAAAAACAAAGGATGTGCCAACAAGGAACGAAGCCCCCCGCTAAATGCTTGTGAGGCAACTCAGCTGGTGGGTGTAACGTACACTTTCCTGGGACGAGAAACAAAAGCTGGCACTGTGGGCGAGCTGTTTGCGTTCCAGCTGCCCTCCACCAGCCCGTATTCCCAGAAGTGACGTATGAACGTGATTGCGTGGCTCCGTCGTACGCGTTTCGTCATAGACGTCTTCAGCGGCGGTGTCACGCAATCACTACACTCTGCATATATAGGCGGGTGTCCCGGGTGAACCCATCCCTCTATTATCTGGGACAGCCAATCAGGATAGTATGTATTGCAAGTGGATGGGAAAGGGGCAAGGTTACCATAAAAGAAAAATAACAACATAAAAGGGAAAAGAAGAAAAGAGTAAAAAGAAGTAAAAGGGAAGAAAAGAGAAAAAAAGAAAAAAAAGAAAAAAAAGAAGAAAAAAAAAATTTTGACGTAAAAGGGGGAAAAAAGGGCAAAGAAACCAAAAAAAGGAAAAAAAAAGGTTTTTGTTATTGTCTTTGAAAAAAAATTTTAAAAAAAAAAATTTGGAAAAAATAAAAAAGGGGGGAAAGGTTTAAAAAAATAAAAATAAAAAAACAAAAAAAGACGAATAAATAAAAAAACCAAAAGAACAAAAAAGGGAAAAAAGTTTGGGGTAAGGGACAAGGAAAAGAATTAAAAGGGGTTTCCAAAATTATAAGGTTGGAAAAAAAGGGAAAGGTGGGGGAAAACCCAACCCCTTTTTTAAAATTTTTTTTTAACCCCAAACCCCCAACCCCAAACCCAAAAAAAAAAGGGGGAAATAATGGGATTTTTAAAAAAAATAAAAAAAATTTGGTTATTATTTTTTATCTTATACCACTTTATACCACTTCATCAATCTTTGGTACACTTTGTTTATATATATATATATTTTGTTACTGGGTTTCACTACATTGGTTTGATTTCACAATAATACCATTCAACTTATCAATTTACTCATCAACTTGACGTACTAAGACGGATATAATGTGGAGTATTGTCTTCCACACAGCCTAGTATAGCAAATTCTAACCAGCTGGTCCAGGCACGCATCTAGCCTCCTGGTGCTCTGTATTAAGTGTGCACAGGGATTTCTAGATATACAAGAGTGCATGTGCATATGGACGCACACATCCATATAGGTTGACTATTGTCTTGTGATATAGGTAGCGCCTGTACCCAGTACCACTATTCATCTCTCTAAAGTATAGGGGTCCCTCACTGAGGCATACCCCTCTTCTTTATTCCCTGGGTGGCGGCAACCTTGTGTGAATCCACCTAAGCCCGGCATTTAACACACAATCTCTATTACTATTTTTTGTCCCAGTCTGGGCCTGTGTTCATATATCAAAAGGATAATGGTATGTTCTACCTATTCAAATAAAGTATGAAAGAAAAGTTATATAGGGAGTAGGACTAGTGTTTAACGAATGGTTTGGGCAGAGCAAAAGTTAGGCCCGGACATTGCCTGTTCACCCATTTGGTGAACACCCGAACTTGTGGGGCATTGGGCAATGTTCGTCTGCCGATCGCCCCACAATGCACTGCTCACTGCACAGTGCATTCTAAGCCCTCATTGGGAAAATCTTTGCCCAATCAGGGCACGGTGAAAGCTGGTTGTTAAGGAGCGGCGTCCTTAACCACTACAATACAGGGCACTTTCGCCCCCTTCCTTCCCAGACCAATTTTCAGCTTTCAGCGCTCTCGCTCTTTCAATGACAATTGCACGGTCATGCAATGCTGTACACAAATTACATTTTTATCATTTTGTTTGCACAAATAGAGCTTTAGTTTGGTGGTATTTATTCACAACTCCGTTTTTTATTTTTGCGATATAAGCAAAAAAATTGCAGAAATTTAAAAAAAAAACAATATTTTCTCCTTTCTTTTTTTAAAAGAAATCCAATAAATCAAATTTTGTCATAAATTTAAGACAAAATGTATTCTGCTACATGTTTTTAGTAAAAAAAATTCCGTTAAGTGTATAATAATTGATTGCGTGATCACGGACATATGTACGCAAATGATTATGTACAGATGTGTGCAGGTGATCACGGACATATGTGTGCAGATAATCATTGGCACATGTTATTTTACTGGGACATATGTGGGGGACATGTGTTTTTATTATTTGGGGACATGTGTTTTTATTTGGGGACATGTGTGTTTTGGGGACATGTGTGGGGACATGTGTGTTTACACTAGACTGGTGATCAGTGAGTAAAATTAACATAATAATACTCACTGATCACCAGCCGGCTGCAGTGATCCGCTCTCCTCTCCTCAGCGACGACTTCCATGTGAGGAGAGCCGATTGCCTAGCAATTGCCGATTGCCTGTTTGCTTACATCACATGATGGCTGTGATTGGACACGGCCATCATGTGATCAAGAGGGCCAATCACAGAGCCCCCCTGCCGATCCAAGATGCGCCGTGTCCGGGTGACACGAGCACTTCGGGATCGCGCCGCTGCGCGGGCACGCGCGCGTGCGATCCCCCTACTTCTGAAGGACATTCAGGAGCGTCCTATCAGAAGTAGAAGGCTCCCACCCAGCCGTATATATACAGTGGCCGGGTGGGAAGTAGTTAAGAACTGATGAGTCATCAGCTGAATGAAAAAAAAAAACATTGCCGGCAATATAAAAAATGACAACATAGGGGTCCCCCATCCATACTAGACCTTTTATCTGAGCATGCAGCCTGGCAGGTCAGGAAACGGGGGGTGAGCGAGTGCCCCCTCCTGAACAATACCAGACCACATACCCTCAACATGGGGAGGGGCTTTGGGGTGTAGGGTCTGGTATAGATTATGGGGGTACCTCCCGCCATTTTTTCTATTTTGGTGAGAGGAAAGAAAATGCCACAACATTGCCTTCCACGTGATGGTACAGAGCTGGAATGGCCTTTTGTTAAAAGAAATAGCAACTGGACCTGCCATTGTGGTACAGCACATTCTGAAAAATCATGGAAGGGGGCAGAATCCACCAGACAGAAATGCAGGAGTTGTAAAGCAAGCTGCTTTGATAAGCTTGAATTTAGACAGCCGCTGGGGATATGGATGATAGGGACTGTATTTTTTTTGCTGCAGCAGATGGGGCAGAGAAATTTGTCTGCTATGGTCTACAGCTGGTGGTGTGCTACTGGCAGATGTGCTGCAGGGACCTGTGACACCCTTCGCCTATACCATCATCCCTGTCAGTGGAGGCGGTTGAGAGGTCATGAGGTATATCCGGGGAAGACTGGAAAGGTGAGGAAGGGCAGAATTGCATACCTTTTGTGTGGCTTTCAGGTGCTCTTGCCAACGGGCTGAGTGGTGGGAGGTTAAATGCCCTGTCAAGCATGTGGTACCCAAATGGTTGGTGTTTTTGCCACTCTTGATCTGCTTGGGGCAAAGTTTACAAATTCCAACAGTGCAATCGGCTGCACATGTGCTAAAAAAGCTCAGACAGCTGAGCTGTGGGAAGTGGGCCAGGAGATAACAGCTCCACAATCTGGTGGAATAGGGTGGCTGCTCTCTACTCTTCCGTGATGGCTGCCTCATTGAGGTCACTTACCTCTTCTGCTCTATCTGGCACCCAAGTCACATCAGTGACCTCATCATCATCCTCCCGTCCATCCTCATCATCACTGGAGCCAACTTGGCAATACGCTGCAGCTGGGGGGAACATGGCTGCCAATTTGTTGTTTACCAGTGTTCTCCCCTCTCCGTAGGCTCATGTTCCTACCTTCCTCAACCTCAGAACCAGGATCTGAATCAAGTAATGGCTGTGCAACGTCAAGGAGCAAATGGCTGATTGTCAAGAAAGACGTCCTGATAATCCAGCTGTTGGTGGAAGATCTGTCCACAGAATTCCTATCAGAAGAGCCGACCGGCGCACACGGGTGCGCGATAGTGCGAACGGGCGCATACGGGTGCGCATTGGCGCGAACGGGCGCGCGATGATGCAAATGGACGCGCGCGAATGCACACGGGTGCGCAACGACGCGGACGGACGCGCACGTGTGCGCGCAGACATGCCGTGTAACAGCACTTGGCGCCAAGAGGCTTATTTAAAGGAGTCTGTCACCATGCCTTCTTGCTGTCTGGTCTACAGTGTTTCCTGAGACCCTTGCTACTCGTTACCTACCTGCCTGATTCCTGTCTACCCGGCCTGTTCCTGGTGACTCCTGTTTGCTTCCTGGCTCCGACTCAGGCTTGTCCCGACTACTCTTTTGCCTCTCCCTTTGGTTTGATCGCTGCCTGTTTGTTACCGACCCGGCCTGCACCTCGACTATCATCCTGCTTCCATTAGTACCTGCTCTGCCCCCTAGTGTTGACCCGGCCTGTCCGACCTTGCCAAGTATTCCTGTCTGACCTTGTAGCCTGCTGATCCAGCGTTCCTGACAAACTACAGAACACCTCCTCGCTGCCTGTTGTTCCAGAGTTCCTGCAAAGCCACAGAGCACATCCATGCTGTCAGCAGTTCCAGTGTTCCTGCCGTACTACAGAACACCTCCGTGCTACCTGTTGCTGCGGCTGTTCTACAGAACTCCTCCTGGCTACCTCCTGGTGTTCCAGTTCTCCAGTTCCAGCCCGCTGCTCCTGCCAAGTCTCTCTTCAGCCACCTCTGAGGTCCGGACTAGCCCCACATCTGCCACCTGTCAGGCACTTGTGCTCCCCTGCACTCTTGAGACCCTGTCTCCACTACCAGGGATTCTCAAGCCAGAGGCATACGAGAGGCCGCTCCCTGGATTATGGGCTCCATCTCCAGGTATGTGACACTGATGCTGAGTTCAAATAACTCAGCTTACTACTTCATACCTGATGCTGGGGCTATGGCAGGAGCAGCGGTGGACAAGGAGGCAGAATAAGACACTCTGGCAGCTGCTGTGGACTGTGCACTTGTCTCTGCTTGGGTGATGAAGGATGAGGGGGATGAGGATACCTTAGCAGTGGCTGGAAAGCATGGGCAACATCACTAAACAGAGGAAATGATTGCCTGTGGAAACAGATGCTGCTGGCCCCCTCACAGTGCCATGGGAACATCTGTCTCTCCTTGTTGGCCTCCCAGACATGATGTGGGGGCTTATTAACAAAATGTAATAAATATGTGGAAAAGTGTAGGAGGATGCACTTTAATCAATGGAAAGTGGTCTTTGGTCCACTTTTTTTTTTAAATTCTTTATTTTTACAAAAAAAAGCCATAATACCATTACATCATACATATTCCAAGACATTAAATGTACCATAATAGGTGCAAAATTTCCAAACATATTTATACTTCACAAACTGACTCAAACAGGTCCTATTATTACTACACTGATAAACCTCAAGAATTTCAGGTCTCCTGCTCTTTTATTTTTTTTTTAAAACCCAAACCAAACATAACCAAACAAAACAAAACTTAAAAAAATAAAGTTTGGTCCACTTTAACTTGAGTACTCACTACACAGACACACTCCACTGACACACGACATTATACTGCAGTAAAACTACACTGACACACTGCAATATACATGCACTGACGCACTGAAATATATTGCGTTAAATGTGCAATAACGCACTGCAATATACTAGGGTAAACCTGCAATAGTGCACTGAAATGTACTGTGGTAAACGTTCACTAATGCACTGTGATATTCTGTGGTAAACCTGCAATAATGCACTGAAACATACTGTATTAATCATGCACTAACGCACTGCAATATACTGCGGTAAACCTGCAATAACGCACTGAAACTTACTGCGGTAATCATGCACCAATGCACTGAAGTATACTGCATTAAACATGCACTAACACACTGCAATTTACTGTGGTAAACCTGCAATAATGCACTGATATATAATGCATTAAACGTTCAGTAATGCGCTGCAATAAACATACACCAACATACTGAAATATACTGCGTTAAAGTGCAGTAACGCACTGAAATAGACTGTAGTAAACCTTTAATACCGCACTGCAATATGCTGTGTTAAACCTGCAATAATGCACTGAAATATACTGCTGTAAACCTGAAATAATGCACTGCAATATACTGCAATAAACATGCAGTAACACACTGCAATATACTGCAAGAAACGTGCCCTGACAAAAAGTAAAAATAAACGGTCTCACTACACTCACACTGCACTATCACAATAAACTGACACTTTACACTCACAATAGAATCACAATAGTACACTATGGCGCACTAACTCGCTAGTAGCACTGAATCTATCTCTCTACACCAACATTACACTGCAAATGGCCGCAATGGGAAGAATATTTTTATAGTGTGGGGTGGGACTAAGAGAAATGAGCCATGATTGGATAGAGTCATCATCACAGTGTCCAATTATGGCTCTGGCAGTGCTATATGTCCTGATTAAAACTTTCATTGCATTGCAAAGGATAGGATTTTTTTTCAAATTCTGCAACTTGCAGGTTACGGGTTACAGGCATACTGTTATATGGTCCTGATAAAAACTGCTTCAAGTTTATTTAATGTTTTGTTTCTTTTAGGACAGGCAGCAATAAAAAGCAATGAAAATCTGACAGAGGTTCTAGCCTTCTCACATTTTCTGTCTGGTGAAACTATTGTCATTATGTCATTAAAAGTGGAAAGTTCTCTAATGCAGTGTAAACGCGAATGGATTTTCTATTGGAAAAATCCTGTAAGGTTTTTCCAATGGAATTCCGCTCAAGTTTGGCTTGCATACACACGGTCACACAAAAGTTCGCTGAACTTTTGACCGTCAAGAATGCGGTGACGTACAACACTACGACGAGCCGAGAAAATTAAGTTCAATGCTTCCGAGCATGCGTCAAATTGTTTCCGAGCATGCGTGATTTTTTGTGCGTCCGAATTGCATACAGACGATCGCATTTTCGGATAGGAAATTTTCACGACCGAAAAATAGAGAACATGCTCTCAATCTTTTACTGGCTGGAATTCCACCATTTTCCGACAAAAAGCTCTCATCAGAGTTTTTCTGGCGGCATTTCCGATCATGTGTACGCGGCATAAGATATCTTTCTAATGGGCTTGTTATTTGCCCAGTACAATTTATAATGCTAGTATACTGTTCTATGGTGATTTGTGGCTCTCTGCATCCAGGTCCTGCCATTCTGGCCTCCCATCTATACTGCATTTATCCTGTCCTCATGCTGTATAGAACATTACTTTATGAGTGATCTCAAATTCCTCGCTTGGAATGTCCATGGATTAAACTCCAAATTTAAGAGATCAATGATTCCTTAGTACCTTAAATCCCAGAATCCCCACATAGTCCTCTTGCAGGAGACCCATTTAACTGAGAGTAGAGTACTTTCCCTAAACATGACTTGGATCCAGAGAGCTATACACTCCACACACTCGTCATATGCTAGGGGTGTAGCTATTTTAATCCATAAGAAGTTGGCTTGTTTCATAGAACATGTGGTTATAGATCCTCATGGGAGATATGTAACTGGCAATAGCTAATATACAGTATCTCACAAAAGTGAGTACACCCCTCACATTTTTCTAAATATTTTATTATATCTTTTCATGTGACAACACTGACAAAATGACACTTTGCTACAATGTAAAATAGTGACTGTACAGCTTGTATAACAGTGTAAACTTGCTGCACCCTCAAAATAACTCAACACGCAGCCATTAATGTCTTAACCGCTGGCAACAAATGTGAGTACACCCCTAAGGGAAAATGTCCAAATTGGGCCCAATTAGCCATTTTCTCTCCCTGGTGTCATGTGACTCATTAGTGTTACAAGGTCTAGGGTGTGAATGGGGAGCAGGTGTGTTAAATGTGGTGTTATCGCTCTCACTCTCTCAATACTGGTCCCTGGAAGTTCAACATGGTACCTCATGGCAAAGAACTCTCTGAGGATCTGGAAAAAGAATGGTTGCTCTACATAAAGATGGCCTAGGCTATAAGAAGATTGGCAAGACCCTGAAACTGAGCTGCAGCATAGTGGCCAAGACCATACAGCGGTTTAACAGGACAGGTTCCACTCAGAACAGGCCTCGCCATGGTCGACCAAAGGAGTTGAGTGCACATGCTCAGCGTCATATCCAGAGGTTGTCTTTGGGAAATAAACGTATTAGTGCTGCCAGCAGCGCTACAGAGATTGAAAGGGTGGGGGGTCAACCTGTCAGTGCTCAGACCATACGACGCACACTGCATTAAATTGGTCTGCATGGCTGTCGTCCCAGAAGGAAGCCACTTCTAAAGATGATGCACAAGAAAGCCAGAAAACAGTTTGCTGAAGACAAGCAGACTAAGGACATGGATTACTGGAACCATGTCCTGTGGTCTGATGAGACCAAGATACATTTATTTGGTTCAGATGGTGTCAAGCTTGTGTGGCGACAACCAGATGAGGAGTACACAAAATGCTTGCCAATAGGTTAATGAAAATAATACACCACTTAATATCACTGGATCAGATGGGATTCATGCCTAAAAAGGCAACAGATATTAATCTCTTGAGGGATTGTATGCATACTCAGTTGGAGGCTGGGAGGTCGCCCGGGGGGGGGGGGGGGGGGGCTCTGGTGTTTTTTTTTGGCTCCACTTTCCTTAAATGGATATTGTATGACCATCCAGTAGCAGCCCTCCATCTTAATGGCGGGGTGTCAGACACCTTTCCAGTGTTCAGGGGCACCAGGCAGTGGGGTCCACTCTTACCAGGACAATTCACATTGGTTATAGAACCTCTTGTGATTGCATTGCTTTCCTCCTCCCAGATACAAGGGATCAGTGTGGGTAACCTAAATTAAGCTACGACCCTTTACGCAGATTACTTATTATTGTTTATTAAAGACACTAGACTTTCTCTACAGGCAACGCTGTCACATCTTGGTAAATTTGCTGTGGTCTCTGGCCTTAAGGTTAATTGGACCAAGTCCAAAATATTTTCCTTACGGTCTAATCACGTACCCGGACAGGCAGATCCCAATAATCCCCTACAGTTGGTAATGCAGATTAAGTATCTGTGACTCTTATTTACAAACTCTGTGACTGACTTCATTGGTCTTAATGTCTCACCTTTGCTTGTTATTCTATCTAAGAAATTCCACACCTAGAAAAACCTTCCCTTGTCCCTCATTGGGAAGATACACCTGATTAAGATGAAAATCCTGCCCTTACTATTACATGTCCTCAGAAATTCTCCAGTGTGAATCCCAAAGTCGATTTTTAAATTGATAGATGGTATGCCCTCCTACTTTTTGTGGCAGGGGGGAATTATCTGCCTTAAACTGGCCCTGCTTCAGCAGCCATGGGAGGAAAGGGGCCTAGCGGTACCTAATTTCTATAAATGTTTCCTTGCTGGCCAATTGACAGTAGCGTACCGCTGGTTGACCTCTCCTCCAGATGATCCCTCTGTGTCCCTGGAAGCTGCATGTGTAGGCTCCTACGAGGCGCTCTCTCACTTGGTCTACATGGGTTTGAGGTCTCCCTATTCACTGACTTCCTCTATATGTTCAGTGGTTAGGGCATGGTCTGTGACTCAGGGATTGACCGTTTAGTTTGAACAGGTTTTCCCCCAATCTACCGCTGTGAGAAATTCCAATTTAATGCAATTTTATGACTACCCAGACCCTGTAGTTTGGACTAAATATGGTGTCAAAATTCTACATCATATTGTACTAAACGGAATCCTAATGACCTTCAACTAACCAAAGGAACGTTACAACCTACCCAACTCACACTTCTTTAGATACATGCAGCTGAGGCATGCTTTTTATTCTCAATTTGGCAAGGAACCTCTGGACCTTGAACCCAGTGACCTAGAACTACTGACACGCAGTGACTCATTAGTTAAAGCAGTCTCTAGTTTATACAAGGACCTCTTCCAAGAAATGGTTCTATTGATGGAATTCTGCAGACAGGCTTGGGAGGCTGTGGCCCCAGGGCTGGACAGAGACGACTGGGGTGACATGTGGGGGGACTCCATTTCAATACCTAGTCTCTACTAGAGATGTCTAATTCATTATACATTCTTGCATAGAATATACCTTACCCCAGCTACATTAGCAAGGATGTTTGTTAACCAACAGTCTTTATGCTGGAGGTGCTCAGCGCCACTGGCAAACTTCATGCACATACAGTATATTGGGATTGTCCCCATATTAAACCATACTGGCAAGCTATAGCACACTGTATTAGGTCGGTCACTTCTATGTCGATCCCCCTGTCAATTTACGTATGCTTGTTACATCTAGTTGAACCTTAAGCCACTACTAGGGCTATACTGACTCTTCTCACCTTATGGTTGTTTTATGCTACAAAGGGAATTATCCTAACGTGGAAGAGTTTGTCTACCCGAACTCTGGAGGCCTGGAAATCACTGGTCAACATAGCAGTACCATTTTACAAAGCTACCTATCTGAGCAGAGGGGCTTTGGCCAAGTTTGACAAGGTCTGGGGGGGTGGATGGCATCTGTGGACACAGTATCGGAATAACCTCATAAAAGGGTACAGTCACTGTCCCTGGTATATACTATAGAGCTGGGAAGATAATGTTTCTGGTGTACTGAATGGTTACTGGCTGAATCAAGGTTAATGTAAGGATCTTCTTTGTTGGGGGTCTTTTCATATGCTTTAAGACTTTGTTTCTCATGGTGGTGGGGACCGCATTGCAGCCATTATCCTGTAAGATTGGGCAAGGTGTCATTGATCAAAATCACTATGAACATACCTCTTTACCTTTTATTTTTTTTCCCTTTTCTGTGCTTTTTATTGTTCTACGCTGGTATGTTTTTTCCTGTAACCTGTGTCTGTTTGCGCTATATGTGGGATATTGTTGTATGTATTTCATGAAACTTAATAAAAAGTAATTTACAGAAAAAAATAAAATAATGAACAACTTTCATATGTATGGATTCTACTCACTATGATATGTTAGTACTTTGTGTAGAAAGATCTATGTCATTGATAATTATTCAGTAAAGAGTTAAGAAATAAAACTTTTCCTCCATTTAATGCTGTATGGTAGTAGTGTCATGTAAAGTGGGCAAATATATTATTTGACTGTAGTCAGTGGGCTGTACAATTTACTGAACTGTAATTAAAGGTTTTAAGTGGCCTAAATGAACAAGCTTAGCCAAAACCTAGGGGAATCCTCAGTTGCAGCAGGTCATTTGGGGAAGGTAACTGAAAGTGTTTCTTTGGTGCACCAACTATGATATCTGGGCACTGGACTCATATATGGGTTGGGACTAGGGTTGCCACCCCATCCCATTAAAACCAAAAACATTTGAATTTAATTACAGAGGTTCTGAGACTAATTTAATGCAGATAAGGCACCAAGTAAGTTTAATTACCACCTTAATCAGCCACAGAACCTGTGTAAAATGTGTTTGATTTTAAAGGGATGAGGTGGAAAACCTAGTTGTGACTGCACATGAACCATACCTGTAAGCATGATATCTGGAGGCCTCTGTAGTGACAAGAACTAAGTACTTTTATCTAAGCCAATGGCAGGGAAGTGGAACATGGGAAGTGTTATATATATTAGAACCAGAGAGACTTGTGTAGAGTTTTGGTCCACTGTCCCTGAAAAGTTGTGGGGCCCCCTGTAAGCTTGGGATCCTTCAACACATTGTTTGTTTAACCTTACTGTTTTTTGCATCTTGAGTAGAGATGGACCGAAGACCCTCCCTGTTTGGTTCACACCAAAATCCCAAACAGAGAAAAAGTTCTAAACCAAATGGTGAACCTATTAAACTCTATATTACATATACTTTATACTGTATATACTTTATATATAAAGTAGACATACTTTAGTATTGATCCAATATATTCTTTAAGTGTGACAACCAATGGGCTATAGAAAATATGTATTAGAATAAGCAAAGGTTTATACAGTTTATGGTTTAAAAAAAATGGTTTACCCTATAAAGGCTCATATTGTGAGCGCAACCATAACTATCCAAAACAAATCTGCTGCAAAGCCAAACAATCCCTCACATTAATACCTAGCGGAAAAAAAATAAGTTAAAGAACAGGATATGTAATGTGAAATCACACAGTCTATGCAAATATCAAATTTTTATTTAGGGATTCCAAAATAGTTACATTTTGAATTAAAACAAAGCACTGCTTATTGTGAAGCAAATGTTTAATCTCTATGGAATTTTACTCCAGGGAGACAACCAATCAGATAGCTGCCTCCAAGTGGAAAGCGTTTATGTCACCCATCATGCAATGAGCATACTCGGTAGGCAGACAACTTTTCCTTGATTGACAAGGTCAGATACCGGCATCTGTTTGGAAGTAGATGTTTAGATCAACATCTGTGCATGTCTATGTAAGCTGACAATGCTGATAAAATTGTAGTTAAATAAATATACAATGGATGTTTCTCACAAAAGAAATGTTTGCATCTATAGTGGTATACATTTTAATTTCTTTGTGAATAAAGTTAGAAATACATGTTACTTTTGTGCTTGACTTTTGACTTTCTCACATCTGATTTAAGGCAAGCTAGTATGATGTTATTTTCAATTTGACAGTGTTTATTGTGTAGCTCGGCACATTATTCTTTTCTCCAAAAGGAGAGATGACATCAAATTTCCAGTAAAGAGCATGTACTAATGCAAATGTTTATCATATGAAGTCTTTAAACTGTTTTTCAGAAAGGATATCTTTGTTGTTTCATGCAGTAAAATAATAGGCTTTATGAATTTGAAAGAGTTTTGGTTTTTCTAATATAAATATTTTTAGAGTATTTTTAATATTGCCATTTTGCATTTGAAAATACTTGAAACATGTATGTTTGCTACACATGCCATTTTTCATTTAATTACAAAATATAAAAATTCTACTTCCTGCAATTAAGGCCATGGATTGTTTATCAAATATCCCCCAGAAATCTCACAATCAAGTTTGCAGATTATTGGTGTTATAATTATACTAAACAACACTGGTACTGATCAGTTGATAATAGGGAAGATCCCTGCCAACACACACATTTGTACAAAGAAAAAGGATTTCATTGATTTCTACAAAACAGCAGGCAAGAATCTGCAATGAAGTTTGCTAAAAATCCTTAAATTGTAAATTGTTCATCTATTTACTTACCTGGAAATTTTTTTCTTAACAAAACTGGAGTTTCACGTTGAGATCAAATGCATAAATGACAATTGACTGGATAGGATGCCAAGACAGAACTAAAAAGATTATTTGGGCAGGTGGCCCTGAGTAAAGATACATCTCAATTTTGATACCAATAAGAAAGGGACCTGCAGTCAGTGGCACATTCTGGGCATTATATTGCAAACTGCTCTCTAAGGCCTTATGTACACTGCAGCTGGTAAACGGACATTTAGGAGCAGTTGGGCATTTTTTTCAGCAGTCCCTGAACTCTCCTCAATGTTATCTTATGGGTACATGTACACTCAGTCGTTTATAGAAGTTTAAAAGCAGTTGAGTTTCAAAGCATTTTTTGAAAGCAGATAAATCACGTTCAGGATGATAGTTTACTGGCATTTGAAATGCCAAATGTTTGTAATAGCATGTAAATGCGCCTAAAAGCGGTAACCTGCATTAATAAGCATTTTTGTGTTTAGGTATTTTCTAAAGGGGAAAATGTGGAAAAAACTGACTTTCCAGAACCCTTGTTGTTGGCTGCAAGGGAGGAAAGAGAGAGAGGGAGGAAGAGAGAGAGAGAGAGAGAGAAAAAAACATCTCTAAGCACAAACGCTCATAAACGCTGCTAAATGTGCATAAACGCAGCATGTAAAAGTGTCAAAATGGACCTTTTTTTAACCATTGGTTACTAGCTCAAGATCCATCATTCAGAACATGAAGCTTAATTCAGATTTGTGGGAAAATGCTAAGAGCTGGCAAAAAAGTCACTGCTGGAAGACATGAAAATGTGTCGCAACAAATCATGTCCAATAATACCTTTCACTATACCTATCAATCAGTTAGGCACCAAGGCACACTTTTTTTACCCTACAAAAATTTGTCCGAACCATACAAGGGTTACTTATCTGGGTTTTCTCCATAGTCCAATGGTTCCCACTCCTCCCCTGTTTTACTCTTATGCCCCATACACAAGAGCAGATTTTACGTCAGAAAAAAACTTGGATGGTTTTTCCAACGGAATTCTGCTCAAGCTTGGCTTGCATACACACAGTCACACAAAAGTTCTCTGAACTTTCGACCGCCAAGAACGCGGTGACGTACAACACAAAGATGAGCCGAGAAAATTAAGTTCAATGCTTCCGAGCATGCGTCAAATTGTTTCCGAGATTCACATCGCAATTTTCTGCGTCGGGATTGCTACAGACGATAGGAATTTCTGATCAGAACTTTTTCCGACTGAAAAATAGAGAACCTGCTCTCAATCTTTTGCTGGCAATAATTCAGCCAGCAAAAGTCTGATGGAGCAGAATTTCTGACCAAAAGCTCACATCGGACTTTTGCTGGGGGAATTTCCGATCGTGTGTACGAGGCATTTTTGAACCTCTATTTGCCATCATGTTCATCAAGTTATTTTTTTTTTTACTACAATTAACAACTTATTTTGTGCAGTACTCTATAATCCCTATACCCTACCCTTAATATCTGTTAACCAGGGCAACAGATACCTATTCAATCAGTGAATGAATATAAACACAAAAAGATACATATAATTTCTGTACATTCTCAGTGTGCTGGAGCAACACATTTATCAATGTGTGAATAAGTCAGATACATATACATGCACATAAAAAAATCCCAGTGTGCTCAATCATCTCAGCTCTGACCTCTCCTGATCCATCAGGGTTTATCCCTAACAGATTAATCACGGATAATTTCAGAACAGTTACCAAGGTCATTAAAGATGCCTTTATTATTCTTTCTCTAAATCATCTCTAATGATGAGCTTAGGTATAAACAAGCTTTTGATAGCGTTACTTGGTCATATTTACATTCTCTGTTGCAGCCCTATGGCTTAAAAGATGAGTTTCTTCATGGCTTTGAGGCTCTATACCGTTCTCCCAAAACTAGAATCCTAACCCCTGGTTGCAATTCGGAATTCTACACACTGGGTGAGGGAACACGTCAAGGATGCCCTCTTTCTGCTTTATTATTCGCACTAGCCATGGAACCTCTGGCTGCTGCTATTAATATGCATTGAGATATCACAGGATATGTGACAGGCCCCTTTCGATTTAAATTGTGCACATATGCAGATGACATGATGCTATTTTTCACTCGCCCTCACTTATCGTTCTAAATTTACTAGGAATTATTCATAAATTTGCATCCCTATCAGGACTTAAAGTACATTTTTCTAATACCCCATACACACAATCGGACTATCCGGTGGACTTAGTCCGGCAGACAATCCGCCGGACTTTCCAGCGGAGATCCGCCAGACTTTCCGAATGAGCGGACTTGCCCACACATGTCCACACACGAACTGACTTTTCCGGCGGACTAGGTCCAGCGGACAATCCGCCGGACTTTTGCCGGAGGTCCGCCGGACTTTCCAAATGAACGAACTTGCCCACACACGGAGTAAAGTCAGTTAATTTTGAATGTGACTTCAGGTACGATGGGACTAGCAAAGTAAGTCAATGTCGCCGCCTCCATCGACGAGATTGACACCTTGCTAGCCCCATTGCCTGTTAGGGGTTTTAAGGGTAACTCCTATGCCGAAAAAACGGCATGGGAGTCCCCCCAAAGTCCATACCAGACCCTTATCCGAGCACGCAGCCCGGCCGGTCAGGAAAGGGGGTGGGGACAAGCGCCCCCCCTCCTGAACCATACCAGGCCGTGTGCCCTCAACATGGGGGGGTGCTTTGGGGAAGGGGGGCCCTGCTGCCCCCCCCACACCAAAGCACCTTGTCCCCATGTTGATGAGGACAAGTGCCTCTTCCCGACAACCCTGGCCGTTGGTTGTCGGGGTCTGCGGGTGGGCGGCTTACCCTTTAATAAGGGGGCCCCCAGATCCCGGCCCCCTACCCTATGTGAATGAGTATCACCTGGGGGAAGAAGTGTCAATAAAAAAAAAACACACTACACAGGTTTTTAAAGTAGTTTATTAGACAGCTAGTAACACTAGTAAAAGAGCTGGAAGAAGATAGCGGAGGAGCCCGGCAGAAGAACCAAAGAGCGTGAGAAGACGGAAGAAGACCCCTGAACGGTGGCGACGAAGGAGAAAGCCGGGCTCCTCCGCTAGTAAAAGAGTGGTAAAAGAGCAGAAGATAGCAGAGGAGCCCGGCGAGAAGACCCCCGAAGTCGGAAGAAGACCCCCGGAGCTTTCTAATAAACTACTTTAAAAACCTGTGTAGTGTGTTTTTACGATGTACCCCATACTCATTCACATAGGGTGGGGGGCTGGGATCTGGGGGCCCCCTTATTAGAGGGGGCTCCCGGATTCCGTTAACCCCCCTGCCCACAGACCCCAACAACCAACAGCCAGGGTTGTCGGGAAGAGGCACTTGTCCTCATCAACATGGGGACAAGGTGCTTTGGGGTGCAGGGGCCGCAGGGCCCCCCTTCCCCAAAGCACCCCCCATGTTAAGGGCACACGGCCTGGTACAGTTCAGGAAGGGGGGCGCTCGCTCGTCCCAACCCCCTTTCTTGACCGGTCGGGCTGCGTGCTCGGATAAGGGTCTGGTATGGACTCGGATTAGGGTCTGTTTTTTTTCGGCGTAGGGGTTACCCTTAAAACCCATACCAAGCTACGGGGCTAGCAAGGTGTCAATCTCGCCGATGGAGGTGGCGACATTGACTTCCTTCGCTAGTCCCGCCGTACCTGAAGTCATGTTCAAAATTAACAGATTTTACTCCGTGTGTGGGCAAGTCTGTTCATTTGGAAAGTCCGGCGGACTAGCACACAGGACTGCCGAGTCCGGCGGACAATTTTGAGTCAAGTCTTCTTTCTAAGTCCGCCGGACTTTTGGGAAGAAGAAGTCCGCCGGAGCCCACATATGGGTGAATTGTCCGGCAGACTCTTGTCCGCCGGGCTAGGTCTACTGGATAGTCCGATCGTGTGTACGTGGCATAACTCTTCTATAATGCTGATGTCCCTCCTTCCCAGTGTTACGCTTTGAAACAACTGTTCCCATTCCACTAGTCTTCTCAAACTTTGTCATATCTAGGTGTGCAACAGCTCTTCAAATTTGTATTCCCTCTTTCAACATAACTACCTCCCTTGTGTAGCAAGTTTTCGTAACACTCTCAAAGTATGGAAGTCTTACCTTATATCTTTCTAAGGGTGAGTCACTGCAGCCAAGATTAATATTTTACCAAAACTTTTGTATTTTTTTTTTTTTCAAAAAGTGCTTATTGAGAAGTATAACATATAAACATTGAATGTAACATTTGTAAAAACATTTTTCAGAGTAAATAAAAGTAGACAAGGTATTGTAATGTAGTATAGTCTAGGGGTTGTAGACATATGAAACAGACTAGGATGAGTGAGCATAACAAAGCGTAACCGGAGAGGTGATTATCGACTATAAAGGGGGAGCTGGATGGATCTGTCTACAAGAATCCCTAGGTTTACCAAATAGAGCATAAAGGGAAGAAAAAAAAAAAGACAATACTAAGATGAGGGAGGGAGAGAATAAACAGGAGGGGGGGGGGGGGCGTCATGTTCAAAGTTGAAATTGTTGTTAGGAAGGATTCTTCACAATGTTGGCAGAGAAGGATGTCATTGGTGAGAGGAGAATACGAGGGAAGGCTATTGGTGAAGGAGGTATCCAACTGGTGTTGATGTAGAGGACCACTGGGTGCGAGGTGACTAGCAGGGGGGGACCGTATCTTCTGGAGATGAGGGTGACTGATCGAAGTAGGAGAAAGAGTATTGTTCAAAGTTGGTCAGTTCTCCTGGGGGGAGTGTAGCAAGCAGGAAGGTTTTCCACTTGGAATAGAAACGGATTTTGGAGTTTTCCTGTTTGAAGTCGGTGTTTAGGCAGTCCTTGGATAATAGGAGAAGTAGCTCACGTTCAATCATGGAGGTTTTAGGGCAAAGAGTTGAGGTCCAGTTTTTCAGGATAGATCTCTGAGTGATGAGGAGACAGATCAAAGACCAGTCTTTGTGGGAGGGAGGCCTGTTGTGTGTTCCAGTGGTGATTAGGTTTGTAGTTTGGGACCATGGTAGCAGCTGGGGGTCCCAGTATCCGAAAATGAGGAGTAGTGGATCCTTGGGGAGCTTCAGCAGGGTTATTTTGAAAATGTAGGCAAGGACCTGATCCCAAAAGGTGGATATGTATGAGCAGGTCCAGAAGCGATGGGTTAGGGTCGGTTTTGGCTAATTACATAAGGGGCAGAAGGATTTGCTCTGATCTGATTTGGAGGATAGGAAGGGTATGTGGGCTCGATGTGTGATTTTTAACTGAGTTTCTCTCCAGATTTCATTGGGCGTTAGTTGGTGCACCTTTTTAAGGCCTTGAAGAATTTTGACCACCAAGTCAGGATCCGGGAAGTCTTTTCCCCAATTAGCCACAGTAGAGGTCGTTAGAGGAGGAGTGGATTCACGTAGAAGGGGTTTATAGATGTCTGACACCTTATAGGAACCATCTAGAAGCATTTGATCTGTGATATTTGGTTGGAATCTCTTGTGATGTTCTTTACAGGCGTATGTTAGGAAGCTGATGCATTGACCATAGTAGAATATATGGGTCTTAGGAAGTGAGAAGGATTTAGCTATAGTCGAGAAGGGAAGAGGTCTTCCTGTCTCCATGTTGCATAGTGACGAGAAGTTTGTGAGGCCTTTTTCGGTCCAGATTGAGAAGGGTTTATGTTCCAATCCAGGGGGGAAGCAGGGATTGCCTTGTATTGGTAGGTGTTTAGACATAAAGGGTGATAGTTTAAGGATTTTCCTAGCTTCCCTCCAGGCTATGGCTGTGTCCCTTAGCAGGAGATTGTGTTGGTAGGGGAGGGGGATATTTTTCCATTTACAGTGGAGAAGGGCCACTAAGGAGTAGGGGTGGGCCATGACAGATTCCATGAGGTAGTTGGAGTATCGGGAGGACTGTGATATCCAATCAAGAGTCGTTCTCAGTAAACAAGCCAAGTTATTAGTTCTTATATTCGGTAGACTAATGCCCCCTTCGCTCCTGGGAAGATATAATTTCTTAAGTGCAATACGCGGTCTTTTGTTTTGCCATAGGAAGTTTGAGATGGAGGTATTGAGAAGTTTGACATCTTTGTGATGTAAGAGTAGAGGAATGGTTTGCATAGGGTATAATAATCTAGCAAAACTGACCATCTTTACTAGGTGGCATCTTCCCAAGAGCGAGAGGGGCAGATCCATCCAGTTGCCCAATTCCTGTGATATTTTCGTGATCAGCGGGGGGTAGTTGAGGTGGTAAAGGGAGGAGGGGAGCTTTCCTATTTTAATTCCTAGGTAGGTAATGTGTGACTTGGCTACTGTGAAAATGGAATTATGGGCCCAGGGAGGGTTGGAGAGAGTGCCTAAGGAAAGTATTTCGCTTTTTCCATAGTTGATACGGAGGCCCGAGCAGGATCTAAATTCGTCAAATATCTTTTTGATAGTGGGCATGTCAGAGGAAGGATTGGCCGAGAAGATAAGGACATCATTGGCAAAGAGGGAGGTGCGTAGATCATGTTGGCCGATTCTTATGCCGTGTAGGGGGGCTAGTGTGGCTAGGTATCTGGAAAGGGGTTCAAGAGTGATGTTAAAGAGGAGCGGGGATAATGGGCATCCTTGACGGGTGCCCTTGTGTAGGCGAAAGTTGTCTGATAGGAGGCCTGCTGCCACCAATTTGGCCGTAGGGGCCGTGTACATAGCGTTGATGAGGTGGCAGAAGGGGCCATCGAATCCCATTTTTGACAGGGCCATGGAAAGCCAATCGAAGCTGACATTGTCGAAGGCTTTCTCTGCGTCTAATGTAATAATGGCATAGTCTCCATCAGGGTTTTGTTTAGCGTGTTCGAGGGCCATCATGACTTTGCGGATATTTAGGGTGGCGGTTCTACCTTTGACAAAGCCAGATTGGGCAGGGTGAATTAGGTAGGGGATGATGGAAGCAAGTCTAGTGGCAACTATCTTAGACAGGATTTTTACATCTAGGTTTAACAGTGAGATTGGTCTATAAGATCCAGGATCTTGAGGGTCTTTGCCTTTTTTAGAAAGTAATTTGACAATAGCCTGGTTTCCGGTTTGGAGATAAGTGCCACCAGCCCAGATACCATTGTATACTTTATGGAGGGTGGGTTCTATGATATCGTGGAGTGTTTTGTAAAATTCACTAGTGAAACCGTCGGGACCAGGCGCTTTGGAAGGGGTTAGGTTACGGATGGTTGATGTTATTTCGGAGAGAGAGATGGGGGTATTGAGAGTTTCTAGTTGTAAAGGGGTGATAGTAGGGATGTCTAGCTTCTCTAGGAATGAGCGTGCTTTTTGTTTGTCTATGGGGTCTGGTGCGTATAGTGCTGAATAGAATTGAAGCATAGTGTCATTTATTGAGTGTGGCGTGGAACTGATGTTTCCATTGGTGTCTCGGAGGGAAGTGATATGTGTCGGGTGGAAGGATCCTTTGCAAAGCCTGGAAAGTAGCTTGCCTGCTTTATTTCCATATTTATGGAGAGTGGCGTCTAGCTGTGCTTTCTTAGTCAACTCAAGGGTGTCAGCCCAAGTGTCGAAGGCCCGTTTGGCGGTCTGCCATTCGGTCCTATTGTCCGGGGAGTCTTTGGCAGTCAGGGAACACTGGGCTTTGTGAAGTCGGGCACTGGCCAATTTATATTTTGTTAGGGTGTGTCGTTTAAAAGAGGAGGCATAGGATATGATCCGGTCCCGTAGGAATGCTTTGCCGGCATCCCAGAAAAGGTTTGGATCATCCGTGTGAGGTTCGTTGGCTGTGGAGTATTCTGCCCAGGATTTTTCCATATATTGGCGGAAGTCAGCGTTGTTGTGGAGGTAGGAAGGGAAACGCCAGATTTTAGGGTGGGGGGGGCAGATATAGATTGTCGAGCGTTACCTCTATTGGGGCATGATCGGAGATGGCAATGTCATGGATGTCAGCAGTGGATAACATGGCAATAAGGTTGTCAGAGCCAAAGAAATAGTCGATCCTGGTAAGGACATTATGGGGGTTGGAATAAAAAGTGAATCCTCTGTCTGCTGGGTGTGAGAGGCGCCAGAGGTCGTGGAAGTGGAGAGAGTCCATAGTGGACGCAAAGTGGGTGGGGGTGGTAGGGTTGGATCCCTGTTTGCAGAGTTTAGGGGATGATCTGTCTTCTGACCGGTGTATGATGTCATTAAAATCCCCTCCAATTAGGTGTGGGAGGTGTGTGTTAGTAAGTAACCATGAGGAAAGTTCGCTGTAGAACTGTTTGGTGGGGTTATTAGGGGCATAGACGTTGGAGATCACTAATTCTTTCGATCCTATTTGAACGTGTACTGTAAGCAGACGGCCCTGTGTGTCTGAATTCACGGACAGGACCGTACATGGAAGGTTCTTGTGTATTAGTAATAGAACTCCTGCTTTGCGCCCTACAGCATCTGTGCCTATGACTGTGCCTACCCATAGTTTTTTCATTCGATGAAAATCTTGGGACATCAAGTGTGATTCCTGGAGTAGGGCGATGTCTGTCTTTAGTCTTTTAAGATGTCTAAGGATTTTCATTCTTTTGTTTGGGGATCGGAGACCTTTTACGTTCCAAGAAACTAATTTCATATTGGGGGATTGGGAGAAGGATTTGGGCCGATATTGTATAATTAATGTTTTGTAATCGAGGATGTAAGGGTATAGCAGTGATATGGGGTGAGGTATTGAACTCTGCGAGGAGGTGCATTGTGAAGTGATCTGGTCTTGTATATGAGCCCTGTGGTGATTGGGGGGAGCGGGGAAGGGGGGCGTTGGGGGAAACCTGAAAACATAAAGAAACAGTAAAATCAACTATGCGTTGAGAGAACTTCACTTTTTCCCGCATGGAGTTACTGTGTAAGGCGGCTCCCCATACAGGACCCTGCTAGAGATGCCAAATGAGCACCCATGTCTACAGAGATGGTTTAGTGCGGCTGCCTCTGGTTCTCTATAGGGGGAGATTTATAGAGCGTTACACAGTAATGCCAGGAGACGAGAGATTGCATGGTATAAGCATTCATAACAAAGAGAACAGTAATAATATGACATTACTTGAACAAGGAAGGTAGTTTAAGTTGTGTCCACCAAAAAAGCGGGTATACAAGTAGTAGTTGTAGCAGGTGGTGCTGATGGGATATGGAGGTGAAGAGGGAAGGTCTGTCTACGTGTAGTCAAAAAGGAGGCTAATAAAAATCACTGGTAAGAAAAGAATCAAACCTGAGATGCAGCGTTAGAAGTGTCCTTTAGAGAACGATCAGTTGGATCACGAGGTGTGGCTTTCCTTTCAGCGGGGGGTATGACGATGGTGGTCCGGAGCAGAGGGCCTAAAGCGATTAGGAGAGTCTTTGTGCGGGCTTCTTTGGTCCAGGGAGCGATTAAGTGGAGCAGCTCTGCGAGGGGTGTGGGGATGCGGGTCTGCGAGTAGAGACCTTAGGAAGGCTTCTGCTTCAGAAGGGTCTTGGAAAGATAGCTGCTCTCCATTTGGGGCCTTGAGGCGGAGGATGGCTGGAAACGCCAAAGAGAATTTTATTTGTTGTTTATAAAGTTCTGAGCATACCTGCTTGAATGCTTTGCGTTTCTTCGAGACCTCGATGGAGTAATCGGCAAAGATCAGGACCCTTATTCCATCAATTTGGAGGGAGCGGGTTTGTCTGAATTTTTGTAGGATAAGGGCTTTGTCAGAATAATTTAGGTATTTGGCGATAATTGGACGGGGCGATTTGCGTTCGGAGTTGAAAGATCCCATACGGTGAGCCCGTTCTACTGTGCAGGGACCTGAAAGGCCTAGTGCTTCAGGAATGCATTTGGCGCAAAACTCAGAGAGGTCTGGTGTTTGAAGCGATTCCGGAATGCCCACGAATCGCAAGTTGCTCCTTCTGGACCTATTCTCCAAATCATCTAATTTTTGAAGGATGTACTGGTTTGTTTTATCCTGAGTAGGGATGAGCCGAACACCCCCGGGTTCGGTTCGAACCAGAACCTTCGAACGGACCGAAAGTTCGCGCGAATTTTCGAACCCTATACGTTATAATGGACGCGAACGTTCGAAATCAAAAGTGCTAATTACAACGGCCAATATGCATGTTAATGTCATAAAACAGGTTTGGGGACCCGGGTCCTGCCCCAGGGGACATATATCAATGCAAAAAGAACTTTTAAAAACTAACGTTTTTTCGGGAGCAGTCATTTTAATGATGCATAAAGTGAAAAAAAAAAAGTGAAATTTTCCTTTAAATATGGTACCTGGGGGGTGTCTAAAGTATGCCTGTGAAGTGGCATGTGTTTCCCGTGTTTAGAACTGTCCTTGCACAAAATGACATTTGTAAAGGAAAAAAAGAAGCCATTTAAAACCACTTGCGGCTTTAGGTTTGATCTTAAGTAGAATCTGAACAGGTACATTATGAAGTGTAGCTCCATCCCAAAAAAATCTATTTTTAAGCTTTTTGGAGAACATAGGGAGGGGTTATCACCCCTGTAACATTTGCTGTCTTTGCACATCTGTTCAGAACATGTCACCTCACTTTCCGTCCCAATGACAAATGTTTTTGGAAAAGTGGGGTTTTAATTGAAACAAGGATTGGTGATAAAGTATCAGTAGAGAGGAGATACCTTTTTCCCAAATTAAGTCTAACAGGATAGAATTTTAAGTTAATAGATCAAGATTTGTAATTGCATGCACCTGTTGAACAGGGCAGAAAAATTGGGGGTGGTGGTGGTGGTGGTGGACGGTTTTGCCACAAGACTGTAAGCTCTCACAGTTACTCTTGGTGGGCGCAGGAATGGGCCCTGCTGTGAGTTATTAGATCAAGATTTGTAATTGCAAGCACCTGATGAACAGGGCAGAAAAATTGGGCCTTTGGCGGTGGTGGTGGACGGTGTTGCCACAAGACTGTAGGCCCTCATAGTTACTCTTGGTGGGCGCAGGAATGGGCCCTGCTGTAAGTTATTAGATCAAGATTTGTAATTGCAAGCACCTGATGAACAGGGCAGAAAAATTGGGCCTTTGGCGGTGGTGGTGGACGGTGTTGCCACAAGACTGCAGGCCCTCATAGTTACTCTTGGTGGGCGCAGGAATGGGCCCTGCTGTGAACTATTAGATCAAGATTTGTAATTACCCGCCCCTGTTAAACAGGGGCTGAAAAATTGTGCCTTAGGCACTGGTGCTGGTGCCACAACACTGCAACCCCTCACAGAGACTGTACTTGGAGCACAGCAGTCACACGTGTTGCGAAGCATTTTTTAAAAAAATTTTAAGTACACGCCCCTGTTTAACAGGGGCTGAAAAATTGTGCCTTAGGCACTGGTGCTGGTGCCACAACACTGCAACCCGGCCCTCACAGATACTGTACTTGGAGCACAGCAGTCACACGTGTTGCGAAGCATTTTTTTAAAAAATTGTAAGTACACGCCCCTGTTAAACAGGGGCTGAAAAATTGTGCCTTAGGCACTGGTGCTGGTGCCACAACACTGCAACCCGGCCCTCACAGAGACTGTACTTGGAGCACAGCAGTCACACGTGTTGCGAAGCATTTTTTTTAAAAATTGTAAGTACACGCCCCTGTTAAACAGGGGCTGAAAAATTGTGCCTTAGGCACTGGTGCTGGTGCCACAACACTGCAACACGGCCCTCACAGAGACTGTACTTGGAGCACAGCAGTCACACGTGTTGCGAAGCATTTTTTTAAAAAATTGTAAGTACACGCCCCTGTTAAACAGGGGCTGAAAAATTGTGCCTTAGGCACTGGTGTGGTGGCATGGATCATTGAGGAGGAGGAAGAGGATAGTCAGTGAACATAAGAGGACAGTCACTCAGCATCAGCATAGGCAGTCTTGAAGGGATGTGACATTAAAAATTATTCGGTTATATCCGCCTCAGGTGCCTGGTAGCTGGTGGTGATCCAAGACTGATTCATTTTGATGAATGTCAGTCGATCAACCGAGGCGGTGGACAGGCGCACCCTATGATCAGTCACAAATCCTCCAGCAGCACTGAATGTGCGTTCGGAAAGAACGCTGGAGGCAGGACAGGCCAGTAGCTCAATTGCATACTGTGCAAGCTCTGGCCAGTGATCCATCCTCAGGACCCAGTAAGCCAGAGGATTTTCGGTGGGAAAGGTGTCCAAGTCTGACCTTGCCCCAAGGTATTCCTGCACCATGTATATCAGACGCTGGCGATGGTTGCTGGAACCGATCATACCTTGGGGCTGCGGACTAAAAAATTGTCTGAACGCATCGGTCAGACGTCCACCTTCCCCACCGCTCCTTCTGCCACTGACCGAAGCCTCAGCAACTCGTCGCCCAGGACCAGGAGTTTGTAGCCTCCCAGTTTCTGGGAACGCGTTGCACAGACCTTTCTGCAAGGCCTCCCTGAGATGTCTCATCCTCTGCTCCCTCTGCGACGGCAAGATAAGGTCCGCAACCTTACCCTTGTACCGCGGATCAAGGAGAGTGGCCAGCCAGTAATGGTCCCTCTCCTTGATCCGAAGAACACGAGGATCCTTCCGCAGGCTTTGCAGGATCAGGGAGGCCATGCAGCGTAGGTTAGCTGAGGCATTCGGTCCGGAGTCTTCTGGGTCACTGAGGATGACATGATCGCCAGCCACCTCCTCCCAGCCACGTACAAGTCCACTGGCTTGTTGGGACTGTACATCATCCCTAAAAGACTGCTGCTGCTGATGCTGAGTGCCAGGCTCCACCTCCATGCTCACACAATCCTCCTCCTCATCCTCTTCCTGTGTGATGGGTGGGACAGAAGGAACACTGTCCGGATAAAGGGGGCCTTGAGAGGCAAGGAAGTCCTCCTCTTCCTGCCTCTGTTCTGCCTCAAGTGCCCTGTCCATTATCCCACGCAGCGTATGCTCCAACAGGTGGACAAGAGGGACAGTGTCACTGATGCATGCACTGTCACTGCTCACCATCCTCGTGGCCTCCTCAAATGGTGAGAGGACAGTGCATGCATCCCTGATCATGCTCCACTGACGTGGGGAAAAAAAAAAAACAAGCTCCCCTGACCCTGTCCTGGTGCCGTAGTCGCAAAGGTACTCATTGATGGCCCTCTGCTGCGTGTGCAGTCGCTGCAGCATGGCCAACGTTGAGTTCCACCTGGTGGGCATGTCAGATATTAGGCGGTTCTTGGGCAGGTTCAGCTCCTTTTGCAGCTCAGTCAGCCGAGCACTGGCATTATAAGATCGGCGGAAATGCACACAGACTTTCCTGGCCTGCCTCAGGACATCCTGTAAGCCTGGGAACCTGCCCAAGAACCGCTGCACCACCAGGTTGAGGACGTGAGCCATGCAGGGCACATGGGTGAGCTGCCCCTGTCGCAGGGCGGAGAGGAGGTTGGTGCCATTGTCAGAAACGACCATTCCTGGCTTAAGCTGACGTGGCGTCAACCACCTCTCGGCCTGCCCCTGCAGAGCTGCCAGAACCTCTGGCCCAGTGTGGCTCCTGTCCCCCAAACACACCAGCGCAAGCACGGCATGGCATCTTTTTGCCTGCGTACTTGCGTAGCCCCTTGTACGCCTACGGAGCACCGCTGGTTCCAAGGACAGAGCACTGGAGGAAGAAGAAGAGGAGGGGGTGGAGGAGAGAGGTGTGTCACAACCAGTAGCAGTAGTCGCGTTTTGGAGGCGTGGTGGCGGAACAACCTCCAACACTACTGCACCTTGTCCTGCATCCCTCCCAGCTGCCAATAGAGTGACCCAATGGGCCGTGAAAGAAAGGTACCGTCCCTGTCCATGCCTGCTGGACCATGAGTCAGCGGTAATATGCACCTTACCGCTGACCGCCCTGTCCAGCGAGGCATGGACATTGCCCTCCACATGCTGGTAGAGAGACGGAATCGCCTTCCGCGAGAAAAAGTGGCGTTTGGGAACCTGCCACTGAGGAACCGCACATTGAACAAACTCACGGAAGGGGGCCGAGTCTACCAACTGAAAAGGCAGCAGTTGAAGTGCTAGCAATTTAGCAAGGCTAGCATTCAACCGCTGGGCATGTGGATGGCTGGGAGTGTACTTCTTTCTACGGTCCAGCAGCTGGGGCAGGGAAATTTGCCTGCTGCATTCGGACGTCGGTGTACTGCAAGTACTTGGTTGTGACACACCGAATTCTACACCTTCAGTCCTCTCAGAGCAGCTTTCAGAGAGGACTGAAGGTGTAGTGGGGATGGAGATCCCAGCTGAGGAGGAGCAAGGAGAGGTCCGCTTAGTTCTTTGGTGTGGGTCTTTTATGTGTGCCTGCCAACGAGCTGCATGGCAGGTCGCCATATGTCTGGTCATGCTTGTCGTGCCCAAGCGGCTGATGTTTTGGCCACGCGAGATACGCTTGAGACAAATATTGCAAATAGCAGTGGTGCGATCTGCTGCACTCGTCTCAAAAAAGGCCCACACCAAAGAACTTTTCTGATAACGTGCAGAGGCAGCGCCCTGCACAGGCGGAGCTCTGCGGTGTTGTACAGTTGCTGTGCTGGCCTCTACCTGGCCTCCAGGGGGCATCCTGCCTCGTTGGACATGTGACGCCGCATCCTCCTCCTCCTCGTCCTCCTCCTCATCCTCTCTCCCTTGAGGCACCCACGTGGAGTCAGTGACCTCATCATCCCCTCCCTCTTCACCACTAGAGCAAACCTGACAGTAAGCTGCAGCTGGTGGAACTGTACTGCCAGATTCCTCAAGCTGGGTATCGTCATCCGAGCCTTCGAATCGTTGGGCATCCTCCTGGAGCATGTACCCAACACTGTGCTCAAAGAGTTCGGGGGACTCCTCAGGAGGACATGGTGGGTCTAGGGAAGGGGTGGCTGATGATGCTCTGTCAGTACCCTGAGCCTGGGTGAGAGAGGATGAGGAGGATGAGGAGGGCTTGGTCATCCATTCTACCAAGCCTTCAGCATGATGCGGCTCCACATGTCCAGCTGCCGAAAACAAAGACGCGCGTGTCCCATGGCCACGTGCTGATGACGATGCACGACCACGTCCACGTCCACGGCCACGTCCACTAGAAACAGAGCCTGCCTGCCCTGTGTTCTTGGCTCTGCACGCTCTGCCTCCCCTTGGCGGTCTTCCAGCCATTGTAGTCGGTAGTCCTGTGGGTGCTGCTGAGAAGAAAATATAGGAGCTCTGTGTGATGCCACTAACACACTAGAAGTCCTATGGGTGCTTCTGCAAAGAAAATAGAGGAGCTCTGTGTGATGCCACTAACACACTAGAAGTCCTGTGGGTGCTTCTGCAAAGAAAATAGAGGAGCTCTGTGTGATGCCACTAACACACTAGAAGTCCTGTGGGTGCTTCAGCAAAGAAAATAGAGGAGCTCTGTGTGATGCCACTAACACACTAGAAGTCCTATGGGTGCTTCTGCAAAGAAAATAGAGGAGCTCTGTGTGATGCCACTAACACACTAGAAGTCCTGTGGGTGCTTATGCAAAGAAAATAGAGGAGCTCTGTGTGATGCCACTAACACACTAGAAGTCCTGTGGGTGCTTATGCAAAGAAAATAGAGGAGCTCTGTGTGATGCCACTAACACACTAGAAGTCCTGTGGGTGCTGCTGAGAAGAATATATAGGAGCTCTGTGTGATGCCACTAACACACTAGAAGTCCTGTGGGTGCTGCTGAGAAGAATATATAGGAGCTCTGTGTGATGCCACTAACACACTAGAAGTCCTATGGGTGCTTCTGCAAAGAAAATAGAGGAGCTCTGTGTGATGCCACTAACACACTAGAAGTCCTGTGGGTGCTTCTGCAAAAAAAATAGAGGAGCTCTGTGTGATGCCACTAACACACTAGAAGTCCTGTGGGTGCTTATGCAAAGAAAATAGAGGAGCTCTGTGTGATGCCACTAACACACTAGAAGTCCTGTGGGTGCTGCTGAGAAGAATATATATGAGCTCTGTGTGATGCCACTAACACACTAGAAGTCCTGTGGGTGCTTCTGCAAAGAAAATAGAGGAGCTCTGTGTGATGCCACTAACACACTAGAAGTCCTGTGGGTGCTTCTGCAAAGAAAATAGAGGAGCTCTGTGTGATGCCACTAACACACTAGAAGTCCTGTGGGTGCTTCTGCAAAGAAAATAGAGGAGCTCTGTGTGATGCCACTAACACACTAGAAGTCCTGTGGGTGCTTCTGCAAAGAAAATAGAGGAGCTCTGTGTGATGCCACTAACACACTAGAAGTCCTGTGGGTGCTTATGCAAAGAAAATAGAGGAGCTCTGTGTGATGCCACTAACACACTAGAAGTCCTGTGGGTGCTGCTGAGAAGAATATATAGGAGCTCTGTGTGATGCCACTAACACACTAGAAGTCCTATGGGTGCTTCTGCAAAGAAAATAGAGGAGCTCTGTGTGATGCCACTAACACACTAGAAGTCCTGTGGGTGCTTCTGCAAAGAAAATAGAGGAGCTCTGTGTGATGCCACTAACACACTAGAAGTCCTGTGGGTGCTTATGCAAAGAAAATAGAGGAGCTCTGTGTGATGCCACTAACACACTAGAAGTCCTGTGGGTGCTGCTGAGAAGAATATATAGGAGCTCTGTGTGATGCCACTAACACACTAGAAGTCCTATGGGTGCTTCTGCAAAGAAAATAGAGGAGCTCTGTGTGATGCCACTAACACACTAGAAGTCCTGTGGGTGCTTATGCAAAGAAAATAGAGGAGCTCTGTGTGATGCCACTAACACACTAGAAGTCCTGTGGGTGCTTCTGCAAAGAAAATAGAGGAGCTCTGTGTGATGCCACTAACACACTAGAAGTCCTGTGGGTGCTTCTGCAAAGAAAATAGAGGAGCTCTGTGTGATGCCACTAACACACTAGAAGTCCTGTGGGTGCTTATGCAAAGAAAATAGAGGAGCTCTGTGTGATGCCACTAACACACTAGAAGTCCTGTGGGTGCTGCTGAGAAGAATATATAGGAGCTCTGTGTGATGCCACTAACACACTAGAAGTCCTGTGGGTGCTTCTGCAAAGAAAATAGAGGAGCTCTGTGTGATGGGACTAACACACTTCAAGTCCTATAGGTGCTTCTGGGAAGAAAATATAGCTCTGTGTGCGTGATGGGACTAACACACTTCAAGTCCTATAGGTGCTTCTGGGAAGAAAATATAGCTCTGTGTGTGTAATGGGACTAACACACTTCAAGTCCTATAGGTGCTTCTGGGAACAAAATATAGCTCTGTGTGTGTAATGGGACTAACACACTTCAAGTCCTATAGGTGCTTCTGGGAAGAAAATATAGCTCTGTGTGTGTAATGGGAATAACACACTTCAAGTCCTATAGGTGCTTCTGGGAAGAAAATATAGCTCTGTGTGTGTAATGGGACTAACACACTTCAAGTCCTATAGGTGCTTCTGGGAACAAAATATAGCTCTGTGTGTGTAATGGGACTAACACACTTCAAGTCCTATAGGTGCTTCTGGGAAGAAAATATAGCTCTGTGTGTGTAATGGGAATAACACACTTCAAGTCCTATAGGTGCTTCTGGGAAGAAAATATAGCTCTGTGTGTGTAATGGGACTAACACACTTCAAGTCCTATAGGTGCTTCTGGGAACAAAATATAGCTCTGTGTGTGTGATGGGACTAACACACTTCAAGTCCTATAGGTTCTTCTGGGAACAAAATATAGCTCTGTGTGTGTGATGGGACTAACACACTTCAAGTCCTATAGGTGCTTCTGGGAACAAAATATAGCTCTGTGTGTGTAATGGGACTAACACACTTCAAGTCCTATAGGTGCTTCTGGGAAGAAAATATAGCTCTGTGTGTGTAATGGGAATAACACACTTCAAGTCCTATAGGTGCTTCTGGGAAGAAAATATAGCTCTGTGTGTGTAATGGGACTAACACACTTCAAGTCCTATAGGTGCTTCTGGGAACAAAATATAGCTCTGTGTGTGTAATGGGACTAACACACTTCAAGTCCTATAGGTGCTTCTGGGAAGAAAATATAGCTCTGTGTGTGTAATGGGACTAACACACTTCAAGTCCTATAGGTGCTTCTGGGAACAAAATATAGCTCTGTGTGTGTAATGGGACTAACACACTTCAAGTCCTATAGGTGCTTCTGGGAAGAAAATATAGCTCTGTGTGTGTGATGGGACTAACACACTTCAAGTCCTATAGGTGCTTCTGGGAACAAAATATAGCTCTGTGTGTGTGATGGGACTAACACACTTCAAGTCCTATAGGTGCTTCTGGGAACAAAATATAGCTCTGTGTGTGTGATGGGACTAACACACTTCAAGTCCTATAGGTGCTTCTGGGAACAAAATATAGCTCTGTGTGTGTGATGGGACTAACACACTTCAAGTCCTATAGGTGCTTCTGGGAAGAAAATATAGCTCTGTGTGTGTAATGGGACTAACACACTTCAAGTCCTATAGGTGCTTCTGGGAACAAAATATAGCTCTGTGTGTGTAATGGGACTAACACACTTCAAGTCCTATAGGTGCTTCTGGGAAGAAAATATAGCTCTGTGTGTGTAATGGGAATAACACACTTCAAGTCCTATAGGTGCTTCTGGGAAGAAAATATAGCTCTGTGTGTGTAATGGGACTAACACACTTCAAGTCCTATAGGTGCTTCTGGGAACAAAATATAGCTCTGTGTGTGTGATGGGACTAACACACTTCAAGTCCTATAGGTGCTTCTGGGAACAAAATATAGCTCTGTGTGTGTGATGGGACTAACACACTTCAAGTCCTATAGGTGCTTCTGGGAAGAAAATATAGCTCTGTGTGTGTAATGGGACTAACACACTTCAAGTCCTATAGGTGCTTCTGGGAACAAAATATAGCTCTGTGTGTGTAATGGGACTAACACACTTCAAGTCCTATAGGTGCTTCTGGGAAGAAAATATAGCTCTGTGTGTGTAATGGGAATAACACACTTCAAGTCCTATAGGTGCTTCTGGGAAGAAAATATAGCTCTGTGTGTGTAATGGGACTAACACACTTCAAGTCCTATAGGTGCTTCTGGGAACAAAATATAGCTCTGTGTGTGTGATGGGACTAACACACTTCAAGTCCTATAGGTGCTTCTGGGAACAAAATATAGCTCTGTGTGTGTGATGGGACTAACACACTTCAAGTCCTATAGGTGCTTCTGGGAAGAAAATATAGCTCTGTGTGTGTAATGGGACTAACACACTTCAAGTCCTATAGGTGCTTCTGGGAACAAAATATAGCTCTGTGTGTGTAATGGGATTAACACACTTCAAGTCCTATAGGTGCTTCTGGGAAGAAAATATAGCTCTGTGTGTGTAATGGGAATAACACACTTCAAGTCCTATAGGTGCTTCTGGGAAGAAAATATAGCTCTGTGTGTGTAATGGGACTAACACACTTCAAGTCCTATAGGTGCTTCTGGGAACAAAATATAGCTCTGTGTGTGTGATGGGACTAACACACTTCAAGTCCTATAGGTGCTTCTGGGAACAAAATATAGCTCTGTGTGTGTGATGGGACTAACACACTTCAAGTCCTATAGGTGCTTCTGGGAAGAAAATATAGCTCTGTGTGTGTAATGGGACTAACACACTTCAAGTCCTATAGGTGCTTCTGGGAACAAAATATAGCTCTGTGTGTGTAATGGGACTAACACACTTCAAGTCCTATAGGTGCTTCTGGGAAGAAAATATAGCTCTGTGTGTGTAATGGGAATAACACACTTCAAGTCCTATAGGTGCTTCTGGGAAGAAAATATAGCTCTGTGTGTGTAATGGGACTAACACACTTCAAGTCCTATAGGTGCTTCTGGGAACAAAATATAGCTCTGTGTGTGTAATGGGACTAACACACTTCAAGTCCTATAGGTGCTTCTGGGAACAAAATATAGCTCTGTGTGTGTGATGGGACTAACACACTTCAAGTCCTATAGGTGCTTCTGGGAACAAAATATAGCTCTGTGTGTGTGATGGGACTAACACACTTCAAGTCCTATAGGTGCTTCTGGGAACAAAATATAGCTCTGTGTGTGTGATGCCACTAACACACTTCAAGTCCTATAGGTGCTTCTGGGAACAAAATATAGCTCTGTGTGTGTGATGGGACTAACACACTTCAAGTCCTATAGGTGCTTCTGGGAACAAAATATAGCTCTGTGTGTGTAATGGGACTAACACACTTCAAGTCCTATAGGTGCTTCTGGGAAGAAAATATAGCTCTGTGTGTGTAATGGGACTAACACACTTCAAGTCCTATAGGTGCTTCTGGGAAGAAAATATAGCTCTGTGTGTGTAATGGGACTAACACACTTCAAGTCCTATAGGTGCCTCTGGGAACAAAATGAAGGAGCTCTGCCTGCCTGCCACGAACACACTACAAGTCCTATAGGTGCTTCTGGTAACAAAATATAGGAGCTCTGCCTGCCTGCCACGAACACACTACAAGTCCTATAGGTGCTTCTGGTAACAAAATATAGGAGCTCTACCTGCCTGCCACAAACACACTACAAGTCCTATAGGTGCTTCTGGTAACAAAATATAGGAGCTCTGCCTGCCTGCCACGAACACACTACAAGTCCTATAGGTGCTTCTGGTAACAAAATATAGGAGCTCTGCCTGCCTGCCACGAACACACTACAAGTCCTATAGGTGCTTCTGGTAACAAAATATAGGAGCTCTGCCTGCCTGCCACGAGCACACTACAAGCCCCTCTTTCTCAATCAATCTTTGTAACTGAATCTATCTAACTCAATCTCTGTAAGTGAATCTCTCTAACTATCTAAATGCAGCAGAGTGTCACAGAATGTGCCTGCTCAATCTGCGCCGGAACAGCATGTGACCGGCGCAGACGGCGTGGCGGCGTTTTATAGGGGGGGGCGTGTACTACAGCCCCTGAGCTGTAATTGGCTACAGGCGTCCTGCCTGTAGCCAATTATGGCTCTTCGAGTTTCCGGGGCTGTGATTGGCCAAGCATGCGGGGTCACAGTGCATGCTTGGCCAATCATCAGCCAGCAATGCACTGCGTCGGCCGCGCCGGCCGCAATGCATTGCGGGGCCGCTCGCATCACACGAACGTGATGCGAGCGGCCAAAATAGTTCTGGGCTCGCCGAGCGAGCGAACGCCCGGTGCTCGATGCGAACGTGGGTTCGCATCGAGCACCGGGCCCATCCTTAATCCTGAGCATGTTCTGTGGCTTGGGACTGATATAGCTCCTCTTCCACGCTAGTGAGGCGATGCTCAAGATCGTCCAATCTGGTGGTGTGTTCTCTTAATTGGGCCTTTATCTGTTGCATCCCTGCCTTTACAGCCTTCTCTACAGATGCAGCGATCATAGGTGATAATAGAGCTGCCACAGCCTGAGCTATGCACTCTGTGTTGCTGTCCCCTGTGAGGTGTGGATTGGGGGCTTGTGGATTGGGGGCTTGTGGAGGAATGTTTAGTGAGGCATAGGCCTGTGGTAGAGAGGCCTGAGTGGATGAGGCAGGAGGGGAGGGTTGGGAGGTAAAGCAGCCGCTTACCTCCATTTCCGCCTGTGTGTCAGCCACCGGCGCCGTGTAGGCCGAGACCGGGGCCTCAATTTGCGGCTGGGCCGGTAGCGCCGTCGGGCCTGTGTGGGAGCGGGAGCCGGTTTTCTCCACGAACCGGTCCATAGGAAGGCGGGCAATGTCTGGAGGAGGCTGAGGGCTTTTGGGCGGCTCAGGCTAGGTTTTTTAGGCAGGTTTTCAGGTCCTGGAGCGGGACCCGAGGAGCAGAGCAGTCACTCCATGCGGTGCCGGAACCGGAAGCCCAAAACTTTTGTATTTATTACGGGGCCCTTCCTATCATGTTCCCAAAAATATTTATTGACAAGTTCTATAGAGATATTAACAAATTTATTTGGCATGATAAAAGACCTAGATTCTCGAAACATATTCTGTAAACATATCCTGTATGCATCTCAACCTAGGGGACGTCTAGGTTTGATTAATTTTTGGATGTATTATCTTAAATGTAAACGCAAATCTTGCCTCTAGATTCTCACAACTTGCCCAATAGAACGTTGCCTGTTCTAAGGTATGGATTAAATTCAAGTCAATCGCCATACACCCATATTATCTCCCAGGAATCCTATGGTCCGCCTCTATCCCTTATAAAACATTGGCCCGTTATAATACTTTGGTTTCTCAGTTGTTGCATCTTGGGTCTTTATATAAAATCCAAATATGGAATACCCTCCCCAGTTTCTCCTTTGACTTCCTTTTTAGGTAACCCATCCTTTCCTGCTGCCTATCCCATTGAAAGCCATTTTGTTAACCTGCTAACAAGTAAATTGATAATGCTAATTTTTTCTAATGTTTTGGGTTTTTCAACCTGTGGTTCTATAACATTTTGGTCCTGTGATATGCTGCTTGCTGCAAGATTAGTATAACCGACTCTAAAATTACTAGCCATGCATTGGAGTTGACCCCTCCCATTTAACTTCTTTTTGCACCCATCTCGGGGGTAGCGCATCATGAGGAGAGATTTGTTGATACCATATGTGTTGCAACCCACTGAGCCATAGCCCTGTCAGGAATCAGCAGCTGGGAAGACCAGATATATGTAGATACACACAGAAACTTTGACCAGACCATGTATGTATATATCTTTAAAGTGAGATTTATTTAAAGTGAGCAATAAACATGTGGATACAGGGGTGAAAAGCGGCGCTAGATATGGTGATAACATAAAATTATATAGCAACTAGAATATAGGTATACATAAAATGTGTGTGTGTGTATGAATAAGCACACATAATATTAAAACATTTGTTTAAAATATAATGTCCATAAATGATCCGAGATGTTGTATGATTAGCACCTGGAGGCAGCTCCCTTAGAGTGAAGCGATGGACTCTGTGTAGAAATGGGAACAGAGGGGCGCCAGACTTAGTGCAGTATAAATCATATATTTAATAAAAGCAAGTAGTAACTCACAGGTTAAATTAGATGAGTTCAGTATGTGGTGAAAATCGCCAGTCCTGGAGTCTCATAGATGTCTTCCCTTTGCAGCCTGGGGCACTGGTGTGATCTTACAGAGATCCAGAGAATGCTGGAGATGCATGAAAATCAAAGCTGAACAGCCAAAATGCAGAAACCTAACAACTAACTAAATATACATATACACAGAAAATATTCAAGGAGGGGAGAAAACTGGGGGAGTGAATAGGAAGAAGGGAAAAGGACTGGGAAAGTTTTTTGCAGATTTGCACTACAGAACTTGTTCCATAAGAAACCATGTTAAATGGACTGTAGGGCAAATCTGCAAAATGCAAAAAGCACTAAAAATGCATAGGTGTGAATAAGGCCTTAGGGATATGCACTCACCTGCGCAGATAGACCCATAGGTTGTAAGAGGCCCCACAACAGCTCAATAAACTCCAGGCACCATATAACATAACCCACAATCTCTCTAGTTTACATATACCATATTGTCAGAAGTATTGGGAGGCCTACAGGCACATGAACTTTAATGGCATCCACGTCTTAGGCTCGATTCACATCTATGCATTTTGCTTTTGAGCGTTTTTGCAGTGCTTTTTGCGGTGCTTGCCGTGTTTTTGGACACGCGTTTTTAGCGCGATTTTGTCGCGTTTTGCATTTTGTGTTTTTTTTTTTCTTTTTTTTTTTTTTTACATTTTTTTTTTTACACTGTGGTTGCTTAGCAACCAGCTATATACAGTGTAAAAAATATAAAAAAAATAAATAAAACGCAAATCACGGCAAAATCGCGGTAAAAGCGCGGTAAAAAAGCGCAATTGCGTTTTGGATGCGGGTCCATTGACTTCTAATACATGCAAAACGCTGCATTTTGCATGAAAAAAGTCCCTGACCCTTTCCAAAAACGCAGAGGCACAAAAATGCATTGATGTGAACATGTTCCATGTTAAAAAATTTCCCTGAATTTCTGCAAAATGCATAAAAAAAAGGGGTTGTGTGAATGGAGCCTTATTCCGTAGTGTTCAATAATAAATTGGCCCACCCTTTGTAGCTATAACAGCTTCAACACTTCTGAGAAGGATGTCCAAAAGGTTTAGGATGTTTAGTGTGTCTATGGGAATGTTTGACCATTCTTCCAGAAGCGCATTTGTGAGGTCAGGCAATCTCCACTAGTTCATCCCAAAGGTGTTCTATCGGGTTGAGCTGACAGCTGGGGGGCCCTTTGGGTCTGGTATGGATTTTAAGGGGAACCCAATGGTAAAAATAAAAAAACAGCGTGGGGTCACCACAAAATCCATACCAGACCCTTAACCGAGCACGCAAACTGGCAGGCCGGGAAAGGGGTGGATGAGTGAGTGTCCCCCTCTTGAACCATACCAGGCCCCATGCCCTCAACATGTGGGGGGGTGGGTGCCGAAGCACCTTGTCCCCATGTTGATGTAAAACCTGACTACCTTGATTGCTAATGAAAAGACAACCAGTATTTTACATGACTCCCACTCCAAGTTCCTTAAAGTGTGGGAACTCTGGTGGTCTTGTGCTTTCCCCACCCTACATCCGACCAATCAGGGCAACCTATAACTGACCTTACCGATACCTCCAGTCTGCAGGACCCTTACCTGATTCTCTTCTCCCTCCTGCCCCCCCTCCCTTTCCTTTTTTACAATTTCTTCTGCCCTGTTTTCTTCGCTCCTCATTTGTGTGCCCCTGGTTTGTTGGACTCAGTTAGTTTGAACAGACCTGTGTCTCAAACTGTGAGGTTTGCGCAATTGACCTTCTGTAATAATGGTTACTGTTTAGTTGAACAAGATACCATTTTTGTTTTTTGAAAATGCATATTTATCACTATTCCCCTGCGTGCATTTGTTATCGCTCAAAACTTTCAATAAAAGTTATTTTTGAATATTAATGTTTGAATAGATATTTATTGCTCTGGTTAGCAGATATTAAGGTTAGGATATTGAGATTATAGAGTGCTGCACATATTAAGTTGTTATTTGGGGATGAGACGCTGCAGATGTGGGCGTGACCGGATCTGAGAGGTGCGGGAGCATGGAGTGTGCAGTGAGCGAGTGAGGATGCGAATGGGCTCTCTCTGGTTCCCCTCACTGAAACCCGCTACCTAGGCGTCCATATGCGGCCGGAGCTGAGGGAACTTATTCACTGACCTGGTCGGCTGACCGTTAGGAGCCTCCACCATCCCATTTTCGAGCCTGCTGTGGGATTGTGGAAGGGACATCCGACCCACTAAGCGGTTCCTGTTTGCGGCGAGAGGCGCCCTTCGAGATGACTGTCTGTTGAATCGTGTGACCGCAGGAGCGAGTCACCTGACCTCGATCATCACCTGACCACCCGGCGGTACATCGGTGTAGCGGGAGATACACCGAAGGTTGAGCGCGCGGCGCTCTTGTGAGGGACAGGCTTGGGCTGAGATGTGCGAGGCGGCTTAGAAAATCAAGCCGTCCTCCAAGAAGGGGAGTGAGGACACTTCAGGGGGTGAGTTCTACAATTGCACCTACTACATTTAGCGGCTGTCCTGGGATATCTGGGCTATAATAATGGCACTGGACATTGTAATGAGTTGGAGATAAAAGTTCCGGTACTGTGTAATACAATATAGTTACCTCCACGCTATTTTTGAAAAGCATCTTCTCAGTACTGTTTTTACCTCTATATACAGTTCAGTCACTTGGAGATAGGTGACTGTGCGATACCTTAACTAGTCTTGCGGAGCTGCTTGCTAATGCTATTAATGTTACCAAGGCTGCTTAAATAAATACCACATTTGCAATCCAGCAACCATAGAGGCTTTTTTGTAAGCAGAGAGAAGACAGCCAGTGGCTCAGTAAAGAGAAGAGAAGTAACTATAAAAGTATTTTTCTTTATCCTGCATTCTCTGTTTATTTTTCTTTACCGCGGGCCCGTGGAATCAGATATTTATTAAGTACATTATACCTACTTGCTCTATAAACCACCCCCTGTCTCTTTATATACTTGGTTTATTAAAGCCATATTCCTGACTTCACCGTTTATAGTCAGAAAGAGGTTTGTCTAATTTAACCTAACTTATAAAGACGCCAGGGTTCAATAGGGATTTCGGTGCTTTCAACTACCTAGCACTAACCCAGTGTCTTTTTCAGGTTAAAAACGATAATTCCTTGCTCTTTCTTGGTTAGAAAAGGAGTAAAGGCTTTTCCTGTTAGCCGCTAGCGGCTGATGATAGCTACTGCTCAGACTTTTTGGCCTGAAGAGTAACCATAAATCTCAAGAGGCGTTTAAGGAGAGGGGGGAAAGGTAAAGGGGATAACCCTACTCTGCTTAGCAAAATTGCCATGTCAAGGAAAAGACCCCCTGAAGAGCACCCACCCCACGAAGGGTTCCAAAATACACGCTCCAAAAAAGAAAAAAATAACCAGATTGCAATGGCTACTGCTACTAAACTTGAGAAATATGCACACTCAGCACCACCCTCACCTAACAGGTCAAATACACACCAAGAAGCTCCACAGGTTAAGGACCAAAAGAACTTGTCGCTAGATAGAAAGAGCCAGGGGGGCACAGCCTCTAATTTTACCCTTTAATTCATCCACCCCAACTCTCAACATCTACAAACAAGGGTCCAGGGGGATCCAAAACCTCATCAATCATTATTAACCCAGAGGAAAATACACCCACAATTTCCACGCCAAGTATAATATCAGCTGTAGAAAAGGATTTGGCACCTACAGAGGGAGAACCTACATTAAGGGAGGTACTAAATGCAATAAATGACTGCAAGGACTCAATTTTAAACTTCGACAATCAATTAAAGAGTATCAATGACGAATTAGTCTCCATAAAACAGGATTTAAGTAAAACGGTACAGACTATGGCAGACTTGGAGGGGCCGCTAAGCTCCATAGAAGATGAACTTACTCCTGTTAAAACCGAAATTCAATGGCTTAGAGATACAATAAACGCACAAGTCGCTAAATTGGACAATTTAGAAAATAGAAGCCGCAGAAATAATATCAGACTTATCAGCCTCCCTGAACGAAGTGAGGGCCCCAACATAATCAAGTTTTTGGAGGGCTGGTTTGGGGAGATTTTTGGAGGATCTTCCCCCAATTTGCTATTGAACGTGCACATCGCATTCTTTCAAGAAATCAACGCGAGGGAGACCGTCCTAGGCCAATAATACTTAAAATTCTAAACTATAACGATAAGGTCACTCTCTTATGGAGGGCAAGTGAGGTGGGGGATATTAGGTTCCAGGGTGCTAAAGTGTCGCTATATCCGGACTTCTCGCCGGATCTTCAGAAACGCAGAGCTGAATTCACTCCAATCAAGCGCAACATGATCAATCATAAGATCCATTATGCCTTTCTATACCCTGCTCGGCTGAGAGTCACTGCTTTTGATAAGACTTTCTTTTTCAACTCCCCCATTGAGGCAGCGCAATGGCTTGAGGACAATAGGAAGGATCTATAAGTAAAGAGGGACATATCCCCCTCCCCCCCCACTTTTTTTTTCTCTCTCTCCTCTCCTCTCGTCCCTCTCTTTTTTTGGGGGGGCGAGAGGAGAGGAGAGATTCAATTATATTAAAAGTTTATAAAATGTGTTCTTTGTAAAAATGTCGGGGTATATGAGTGGGGGGGTGGAGAAATGGGGTTGGATGTAGGTAGTTGTTTTCCCCCTTTTTTTTTTTTTTCTCTCTAAGGCTGTACTTAAACAATTTGGAGTTCACGGGTGGTGGCGGGAGTGGAGAGAGCCCATTGGTAATGGGCAAGGCTATATGAATGTAGGTATGGATGGGAGGGGGCAGATTGGCTACCCAACATTGTTTGAACTTGTATGGATCACTTTAATAAAGAGAATTTTTGGGGGTGGAAGAAAGGTAGTGGGAAAGGTCACGAATATACCCACTAGGGGTTGCCCTGAAGGGCTGGGAAGGGGTTGGCAGGGTGGGAAGGGGTTAAGGGATAAAAGGGGGGTAGGAGGAAAGGGAGGGAAGGGAGGGAAGGGGTTGAGAGTTAAAAGGAAGATAGGATTAAAGATTGAGCACAAGATACAGAATTCCACTAAGCATGTGTCACTTAAAAGGGATTTAATTAAGGCAACGGACAGGAGGAAGCACTTATATAGATGTAATAATTTAAGTCAAGAAAGGGTGTTTAATTTGTTATTGTCGACTGTTCACTATTGTGCTCTCAGTAGCCATTTTTTTATATTGGCGATTAGGGCACTATCACAATTATATGCTACGGAATATGGTTTAAAGAGAAAATGTATGTACAGACCTTATGGGCGGGAGCTGAGGGGGGAGGGGACTGACCGCCAGGGTTCTGGGGTCGCTTTCCCTCTTTCCCTCCTCATCTCACTGCCCTTGTATCTTTTTGTTGCTCTTGCTTTTTCTGTTTTATTCAGGAAATGTCCACATAGTTCTATAACCTCTAATCATAATTTATACTATCCCGTAATAGTCCCCCCGTTGGCTGGCCTATTCGTGTTTTCCATACATTGTATACCTAAATATAAGTATGGATGCAGGCGAAAAAGCTTGACCTAATATCCTGGAATGTCCGGGGACTGGGAGACCCGACTAAGAGAACCTTGGTGGTATCACTCCAGGAGGGCAAGAGGCTGGGAGTCCTTTGCCTACAGGAGACACATTTAACCAAGGAGACGGCTCCACTGCTCCGTGGCCGGAATTTTCATGCTCAGTACCACTCCGTATATTCTTCATACTCAAGAGGAGTGAGCATTCTGGTAGGAAGGGGAATAAAATTGTCCTGCTATAAGGTACAAATAGACCCAATGGGACGGTATGTTTTTTTATATTGCTCAATGGAAGACAAACCATTCGTTTTGGCAAGTATTTATATACCACCGCCCTTTAAATTGGAGATTTTATACGAACTGATTACATTTATAATGGACAAAGTAGGGATTCCAGTAATAGCCATGGGGGACTATAACGAGGTCTTAGACAAATCCATCGATAGGTTTCCAACCTTACAGCAACTACCTCGCGGGGAGGAGGGTAGGTTAGCCCGGTTCCTATTAGAAACAGGGCTAATGGAAGCCTGGAGAATACGACATCCGTTTGAGAGGCAATATTCTTGCTTCTCAAGCTCCTTTTTGACACTATCTAGATTGGATATGGCCTTTGTCAACTCTGACGCTCTTCCCTTGATAGATGCAATAGACTACGCCCCCAGGGGGGTATCCGATCACTCTCCCTTGACTATTACATTGAGAGTGGGTAGAAAAACCCACTATAGGGAATGGAAATTGGATCCAGCCTGGTTGGAGCTAATTGATAGCTCTGAGGAACTAAAGCTGGCCCTAAAAGAATTTATTATGATTAATACTGGTACGGCCCCCCGTAGGAGTGGTCTGGGACTCCTTGAAGGCCCACCTTAGGGGCCTCCTTATACAACAAATTGCAAGAACTAAGAGTCGCGCCAAAGGGAAAGGGAAGCGAAAGAGGTCGTAGTCCTGGCAGAACAAGAATATATTCTCAACCCAAATACAGAAACTCAAAGAAAGTGGCTAGAGAAGCAGCAAGACTATAAAACAGTCAGTACCAGGATTAATGAAGACAAACGCATAATCCAGAGACAAACAAATTTTGGAGAAGGGGAGAAAGTGGGCCGTATGCTGTCCTTGCTGGTCAGAGCGAATATGTCTCCCTCGGTGGTCCTGGCAGTTAGGACTATTCAGGGAGACATCTCCTCGGACCCTATAAACATAATGAAAACATTTAGTCATTTTTACAGCTCTTTATATAAATCTCAGATAGATGTGGAGGACGGAGAAACAGTGTCATTTCTAGATAATATAAATATTCCAACTTTGTCGGACCTTGATCGACAACTAATGGACGCTCCAATTACGATACAGGAGCTATCTGCTGCTGTAGCTGGGATGCCAAATTTAAAGTCACCAGGCCCGGATGGGCTCCCAACTGAGATCTATAAAAGATACGGGGAAATTCTTTTGCCAGAACTGCTTAAGACACTGAACCAGGCGTTCTCCATGGGGTCTCTTCCTGCTTCGATGACGGAGGCAACTATTGTTGTTATCCCGAAGGAGGGAAAAGACCCCATGGACCCCGCCTCATATCGGCCAATATCTTTATTATGTACTGATGTTAAAATCTTGGCCAAAGTTTTGGCTGCTCGATTAAACATCTGTATACATAATCTTGTACACCCTGACCAGTCCGGGTTTATCCCGGCGAGATCCACTAGCATTAACATCCGTAGGACCTATTTGAATATACAACTACAAGTAGATAATAAGGGTTCAAGAGCCATCATGGCATTAGATACTGCTAAGGCGTTTGATAGCCTTGAATGGGACTATCTTTTTAAAACTTTGGAAAAATTTAGTTTCGGACTAAATTTTATTAATTGGGTAAGATTATTGTACACTAATCCTAGAGCAAAAATAAAAATTAATAATGAATATTCGGATCTATTCCAATTGGAAAGGGGAACGAAACAGGGATGCCCCCTGTCTCCTCTTCTTTTCTCTTTGGCAATAGAGCCATTGGCTATTGCAGTCAGGGCGAATGGGGACATACAAGGTTTTAAGAGGGGCCTACGCGAAGAGAAGATAGCTCTATTCGCCGACGATGTTCTATTCTATCTGGCAGATGTTCAAACCTCATTAAAAGCAGCAATAAAAATAATGGGAGAATTTGGTAAGATATCTGGGTTGACTATTAATTGGGACAAATCGTCCCTTCTTCCAATAGACCCAATCCCAGCCGATATAATATTCAATGAACCCACACTTAAGATAGTCGAGAAACTGAAGTACCTCGGGATTTGGATCTCTGGAGATATAAATAAATACCTTGGAGATAACTTAGCCCCGTTACTAGCAAAATTGATACAAAAGGCTGAGGTGTGGGGTCGCCTCCCTCTATCAGTGGCTGGACGTTGTAATCTCCTCAAAATGATATGGCTCCCTCAGATATTATATTTTCTCCATAATGCACCTTTATGGATCGGACAGAAATGGTTTAAAAGAATAGATTCTCTTTTTAGAGACCTGATCTGGAAAAGAGGACAGCCTAGGATTGCGTTGACTACACTCAAGCTGCCCCTCGAGGGGGGCGGGTTGACGGTCCCACATCCCAGACAGTACTTTTTGGCATCCCAGCTACAGCACTTAGCAGGGAGGGGGTCGTCTACAGATACAGGCTCAAACTTGATGTTAATAGGATGCCCACACAATACATTAATAGAAGCTCTCGAGGCTAGCTCCTTTGCTATACGCTGCCCAACGGTAAAGTTAATAATAAAGCTCTGGCAAACAGCGAAGACCATGTTAGGATACCAAGGCACATCAGAGCTAGCTCCCTTATGGAATAATAACAATCTACAAGAGCTAGCTAAAATCAAGGCACCTCTGGAATGGATAAATCAGGGCCTTACCTATGTAAGACAACTTTTTGCCGGGGAAAATATGAAATCATTTGCTGCGTTAAAGCAGGAGTTTTTCCCTTTCCAACGGTACATTCTACAAATTCCTCCAGGTAAGGCATGCAGCCCAGACGCAATTTGGACTGCAGGCCCCGCATTGGACACAAATAACTATCCTGGCCCAAACTGTGTCGTCACAATCAGCTAAAGGGGTAATTTCCGGACTGTATGCCAAACTGGGGGAAATAACTATGGATCAAAGTGGACCAAGGAAGATTAGATTAATATGGGAGAGGGAGGTCGTAGAATAGAATGGGACCGGGTCCTCAGCCAGGTAAAAAGGGTTTCAATCTCCCCCTCACATAAAATTTTGCATCTTTATTTTTTATATAGAGTATACTATACCCCTAAAAAAATGCTCAGACTGGGATGGCGGGAGAATTACCACTGTCCTAGATGTGGACTATCTGGTGACTTTATTCATATGCTTTGGAAATATCCGAAGCTGTTTAGATACTGGACCAATATTATTGAGGTAATTAATGAAACTTTGGAATTAAACTTGGAGACAAAGGTTAAAACATGCCTCTTGGGCCTTTTTGAAAAGGGGACTGCGTCAAATAATGTTGTTGACTCGGCCCTAAGGGCCTTATTCCAGGCCAGAAAGTTGATTGCCCAACACTGGCAGTCTCAATTGCCCCCGACATCGGAGGCTTGGCTAAAGAATATGAATACAATAATAGGCAATGAGAGAGTTTTCTTTACTAAACAGGGAAATTATAAAAAATTCTTGAAGCTGTGGACATCTTAGACCACAGCTATATTGGAATGAGAGAGATATGTGGCATTATATTTTATGTTTATTTCTTCTGTTTTTTGTTTTTTCTTTTTTGTTTTTTTTTCTTTTCTTTTTCCCTTTTCCGGTTCCCCTCCTCTCCCCTCCCCCCCCTGGCCCCTCCTGTTAGCCATTTGGCTGGGGGTGCTAGTGGGGGGGAGGGGAGGCGGGGAATGTCCAATATAGGAGAGCGACGCAAAAAAATAACTCTCAATCTGGGAGGGGGGAGGGGGATAAATGCTAATGGAAATAAAAGCAAATAGGCACAAGGTAACAATCTGGGATATTATGATTATGATCAAATGATATAACTTGTTGGTAAAAGATAGATTTTGTACAATGTAAAGCTGTAATTGTGTTTAACTATATAAATAAAAAAGGAATGATTTAAAAAAGTTGTTATTTGGGAGTGCGTGGTTGTGAAGTATGTGTGTAACAGCTGTGTCAAGATAGTAAATCATGAACAGCAATACTAATAGATCAGTAATCGATCTAGATTAATGCAGTCAACTCTGTTGAGAAAGTTTGGGCCATATATGCCAACATTTGTCAAACTTTACACAGTTTTGAGAGTTTAACGCTATGTATAGCTGTGGTCACATCTGATAGGTTTATGGCTTTAATGGAATTCCAGTTGCATAGGATCTATAGGCGTGTTTCTAATAAGATGTGTGACACTACTGGTCTGAAGAGAGCTGGGAAGCTATCAATGTTAATGTGCAGGATGGCTAAAGCTGGTTCTGGTTTTGTAATAATACAGGTAATGGACGATATTAATTGGAATACTTGGTTTCATAGACTTTTAACAGTGGGGCAATGCCATAGCATATGTAACAGGTTGCCAAGTTGTCCACAAGCCCTCCAGCAGTATGGTGTGGTTCCAGGGAAAAAGGTTGCTATCCGGTATGGGGTGTAGTACCATCTGTTTGCTAATTTAATGGCTAGTTCCCAGTGTTTGACACAATGAGATGCTTTGTGTATTTCAGTGAACGTGCGTTGCCATTGAGTTGTGGTGAAAGTGGTACCTAATTCCTCTTCCCATTTGTACATGGCATTCGTTTTGTGAAGGGTCAGTTTGTCCTTCAATATGTTGTACAAATAGGATATACCTTTTGTTTCGTGATTGGCTGTGGAGTAGAATCTCCAGATTTTGTACGGGAGAGTGGTAGTTGGGACTGCTTGGGTTTTTAGAAAGTGCGTTATTTGTAGGCATTTAAAGACCTTGTCATCAGTAAGTTGGTATTGAGTCGTAAACTGTCGTGTGGTTTTGAGTATGGTACCGCTGTACATGCATGATATACGAGTAATACCTTTTAGCATCAGGTCATGGACTTTTAGCATTGGAATCTTAGCTTCTAGTAGGTGCAGTGGTAAGTCGTAACTTGTGTCTTGTTCGTCTTCACGTATATGAGTGAGTATGAATCTCCATGCTCTCATTGAGATACGTACAGGAGGGGGCAGTGTATGAGTGTCCCATTTAGACCACTTATCGCTCATAATGAAATGCAGTAAATTGTTTGTCGGTATGGTTTTTCTTTCCATATCTACCCATAATGGTGCGTCTTCTGTTTGGAACCAATATTTGAGGTGATCTAGTCTAACTGCCCAGAAATAGTCGTGTATATCCACTAATCCTGCTCCACCTGCCCTTTTGTGGGAAGTGAGGTTGTTACGTGAGAACCTGGCTTTCTTGCCCTGCCATATGTATATCCATCCAATTGTGGAGAGATGTTTGATGTAATGGTATGGAATGTGAAGCGGCAAAGAACGGAAGATGTACAAAATTTTTGGTAATATGAGCATTTTATACGCTGTAATTCTACTGAACCACAAAACTTCCTGCATGGACAGTTTTTGTTTGTGCTTCCAGTTTTGTGATCAGTGGGGTAAGATTGGCTTTGGCAAGAGTGGAAGTACTGTTCGTTAGTATTATACCAAGATATGTAATACCACCTTTACTCCAAGAGTATGGTAGTTGGGCCTGAAGCTTTTCTCGTAGTGTAGTCGGTATGCCTAGATCTAAGATCAGAGATTTAGAGTTCACTTTGTAATATGAAATGTCACCAAAGGCAGTGAGAATTTTGTGGGCTTGTCTTAGGGACGTAGCCGGATTAGTTAACAGGAGTATCACATCGTCCGCAAACAGATTAATGGTGTGCTTTTGAGATCCAAACTGGAAGCCCGTAATCGAGGTATGTGACCTAATGGTTTCAGCTAGAGGTTCAATCATCATATTGAAGATAGATGGGGAAAGGGGGTCCCTGTCTCGTACCATTGTTGATATGGAATGGGGTGGAGAGAGTGTTTGCAGTGTATACCTGTGCAGTCGGGCATGAGTACAATGCCAAAATAGCTTGTAGAATAGAACCTTGAAAACTAAACTTAGCAAGTGTCATCTTCATATAGGTCCAATGGACCCTATCGAATGCCTTCCCTGCGTCAATGGATAACAGCAGAGAAGGCGTTCGAGTTCTTTCAGCTTGATAAATAATATTTATAATTCTCCTAGTTGTGTCTGAAGTTTGTCTCCCCCTCACAAATCCCATCTGGTCTTGTTTTATCAGGTAGGTAAGGGATAACTATCGAGATTCTCTTTGCTATCATTTTGGCCTAAATTTTGGTATCAGAATTTAAAAGAGATATTGGCCTAAAGTTGGCCGGCGTGTCGGGGTCTTTAGCTGGTTTTGGCAGTGTCACTCTATACGCTTGTAACATTTCTGGTGAGAGGATTGCAGTCTCAGCAGCTTTATTGTAAACCTCCACTAAGTAGTCCATAAGAGTTGTTTGAACTTTTTCATGTATTCGTTGGAGAAACCATCAGGTCCAGGAGATTTGCCATTTGGAAGTGTGTCTATAGTTTTCTCAACTTTTTGTACCATTAAGGGTGCATTCAGTACGTCTAATTGTTGTTCAGTAAGAGTGGGTAGGTTGATGCATTGTAGGAATTCATGTATTTTGTCAACAGTAGGTTGAGGTGTGGTAGAGTCTTTATGCAGGTTGTACAGCGAACCATAGTAGTCCGCAAACTGGTTAGCTATACCTTGTGGGTGGATTATTTTATGTCCTAGTGTCGGGTGTTTAAGGAATGCTATCCTAGTCTTGGTACGCATGGCCTTAAATCTGTTTGCAAGGTATTTGCCTGCTTTGTTGGCGTTAGTATAGTAATTTAGTTGCAAGCGTCTGAGATGTTTGTCGTACTGTTGTGTTAGTAGCTCCCTGAGTTGTTCTCGGAGAGAAAGTAGGTTAGAAGTCAGAGAAGTGGATGGTGTATGCTTGTTTTGAGTTTCTAAATCGTGAATATCTGAAAGAAGTTTGTTACGCTGCTGAGACCTCCTTTTTTTCCCCTAGCACCTATTTGAATCAAAACACCCCTCTTTAAGGCCTTATGGGCATTCCACAGAATGTGGGGGTCAGATACAGATCCCATATTATCTGTAAAGAAGTTGGACAACTGTTGGGATATTGGTTTGCAAAGTGAAGGTTCTTAAATTACCCTATTATTACACCTACAGATGGGGGTTGAGGAGGAGACACCCTTTTCCGTTAGAGATATAGAGATGGCTGCGTGGTCGGACCACGTGATATCATGGATATTAGTGGCATGTACATTTTGCAGTAGCCACCTGTCTGTCAGGAACATGTCTATTCGGGAATAGGAGCAGTGCCTATTGGAGAAAAAGGTGTAGTCCCTCTCATTGGCGTGAAGACACCACCATGCATCGAACAGATCTTCTTTGTGAAGAAGGGTGTGGAGAACCGGGAGATGTTTGGTTTTGTTTGAAGACGTGTCCATTGCTGGATCGGAAGTGATATTGAAGTCTCCACAGATTAGTACATTACCATATTTCATTGAGTTAATTTTGTGTAGGACTTTTTTTAAAGAATCATATCTGGTGCTTATTTGGAGCATATACAGTAGCTATGGTATATGGCTTTGAATTTATGTCACCGGAGACAATAAGAAATCTGCCTTCAGCATCAAGAAAGTTCTCTTTGGGTTGAAAGTACAGAGAGCTTTTAAGTGCCAGCATTACTCCACCTGATTTTTTGTTTGGATTGCATGCTATGTAGATGTGTGGGTAATCTCTATGTGTACAGTGCAGTATTTTGCTCAGTTGAAAGTGCGTTTCTTGTACACATAGGATATCCGCTTCGTGGGTGTTGGCTTCTCTCCAAAGAGAGAACCTTTTTACAGGGTGGTTAAGCCCTCTTGAATTGATGGATAAACAGAATATTGTCATAGTATAGGTTAGGGTGCATGGTTATGAGGTGGTGTCAGTGGAGTACTCACTGCAATCACATGGTATGATCCAGGCATTTGTAATTCATCCGACGAAGGAGCCTTCGGATAGTCGCATTCAAAGAAAGAGTTGCATATGGAACTTTGCATATCAGGACAACAAAAAAGGGAATAAAAAGAAAAATTAAACAATGTTAACAAGAACGGAATAAGAATTGGATCCATAAATGATCCTCGAGCAGGTGTAACTGCTATTGGTATGTAGGGGTTACTAAGGTGAGTAAATATGTGATACTCATCCTTGGAGGCAAACTTGTGTGGTCACTATAGCATTTTCAGTTGCTCCCTCCGGAGGCTTTTTTGTTAGAACGCTTATGTGAGACAACTTGCCAGTCATTGTGAATGTGAGATGGTCCTTCTGCTGGAGAGGATTGTGCATTTTGATCAGGAAGAATATTCCACTTTTGTAGGGCAGTGATCCCTTCTTCTGGGGATGAGACTGATACTGTAGCACCATTGTGGGTGATTGCAAGAGTAGCAGGATATTTCCATTTGTGGAGGATATTGTGATTCCTCAGGGCTTTGGTGATGGTCAATAAGTTACGTCGGCGCTGAAGGGTATGCCGAGATAGATCAGGAAGTATTCTGATGGTGGCATACTGTTGGGGAATAGCGTCAGACTTGCGGGATGCTTGCAGGACTTGATCTTTAATGTGAAAGAAGTGTACCCTCAAAAGGACATCTCTGGGGACTTCAGCAGGTAGGAAAGACGGTTTGGGGATTCTATGGATCCGGTCCACAATAAGGTCATGTGCCGTTGCTGCAGGGACCAGGGTGGAGAAGAGAGTTTGTGCATACTGCAGGAGTTGATTAGGGGGGACAGATTCTGGAATTCCCCTCAGTTTGAGGTTGTTCCTTCTGGACCTATCTTCGAGGTCTGCCAGCTTATCTTTGATCCAATTTATGTCATCCCCCTGCGCTGTGTGAGAGTCAACCATAACGTTATATGATGAGGTATTTCATCCATCTTGTGCTCTACTTGATTCACCATCTGGCCTAGTGCATGAACTTCTCTCCTGCAATCTGATATCCCCCTCACCATGTCGGCCTGTAGTGATGAACGCTGGCACAGCAACATGTCCTTGAGCATGGTATCTGACACAGGTCTGTCAGCTGTGGGGAAATTAGAGATGGGGTCTCCCTCAGTGGATGCTATTGCCTTGGCGTTTGTGTGGGGCCCGCTTACCTCCATGGCTGGATTGGGTTGCGGTCTAGTCGGTGAGTCCCGCCGCGGCCTAGATTTAGCCAGACTTCACGTTGTGGGGCTGGATGGGCCCAAAGAGGATTCGCTGGTGGTGTGTGTGGAGCGGGCTGGTGCTGTCGGGAGACCACTGTGTGGGCCGTGAGCTCCATGCTCGTGTTCCGGCCTCCGCTCCCCTCCGCCGCCATTTTTGTTGAGCGCGGCGTAATAGTTAGTCATTTTCTGCGGCTGCTGGGGATGGTTTCGGTTCCTCCCCATCCTCGTTCGACTCAGCGGGTGTTCGTCGCTGCCTTGGTGGTGTGTGGGGCTTCGGGAACCTCCGGAATGTGCCTATGGCTGTGTATTGCCTCCTACAGACGAGAGGAGCTCCAGACTATGCGTCCATCTTGGAGTCCGGTCGCCACGCCCCCCCATTCTTCTGTTCTGAGGCAATTTGAAAAAATGCTTCACAAGGCCCTTAAACAGACTTCAGATCATATAACAAACAGTCTGACTAGGGAAATCAGAGAACTGGGCCAACGTGCTGCAAATCTTGAATTGAGGGTTAATGCACTTGAAAATAACACCCTGGCTTATGCAGATGAATTGGAAAACCTCAAAGAGGAAAAGTTAGTACTTCAATCTCGTTTATAAGATTACGAAAATAGGGTCCGGCATTCCAATATCCATATACATGAAATACCTGAATCTGTCACTGATTTGCAAGCCACTATGCTATCCCTAAGAATCACAGCCTTCCATACCAGTTGAATGAATGGAGATGGGCCGAGTTCATAGAGTCCTCACACCTCGCAAAGCTGATCGACCACCATGCGATATTATCGCCGAATTTCACTATTTCCGTTCCAGGGAAATACCTATCAACTTTGTGCTGCTCTATCTTAACTCACCATCTCTAATGCCTCGTACACACGAGCGGACTTTCCCGCGGGAATGTCCGCCGGACTGAAGCCCGGGTGTGGGCGCCGGCGGACTTTTTCCTGCCAAAAGTCCGGCGGACTAAATTTTAAGTTTTGTTTTAAAATTGTCCGCTGGACTCGGCAGTCCGGCGGACAATCCCGCGGTCTGTATGCTAGTCCGCCGGGCTTTTGGAAATGAACGGACTTGCCGATCATCGGAAAGTCAGTTCATTTAGAACGTGACTTCAGGTAGACCGGGCTAGTGAAGGCAGTGAATGCCGCTGCGCTAGCCTCGTCACCTGGTATGGATTTAAAGGGAATCCCCACGCCGAAAAAAACGGCGTGGGGGTCCCCCCCAAATCCATCTCAGACCCTTATCCGAGCACGCAGACCGGCCGGCCAGGAAAGGGGTGGGGACGAGTGAGCGCCCCCCCCTCCTGAGCCGTACCAGGCTGCGTGCCCTCAACATAGGGGGTGCCCTGGGGAAAGGGGGCCGTGCGCCCCCCCACCCCAAAGCACCTTGTCCCCATGTTGATGAGGACAAGGGCCTCTTCCCGACAACCCTGGCCGTTGGTTGTCGGGGTCTGCGGGCGGGGGGGCTTATCGGAATCCGGGAGCCCCCTTTAATAAGGGGGCCCCCAGATCCTGGCCCCCCACCCTATGTGAATGAGTATGGGGTACGATGTACCCCTACCCATTCACCTAAGGTGTAAAGTGTAAATAAAAAAAAACACACAATTTTTTAAAAATATTTTATTGCACTGCTCCGGGGGTCTTCTTCCATCTTGGGGGGTCTTCTCGCCGGGCTCCTCTGCTATTTTACCTAGCTCTTTTACCGAGCGGAGGTGCCCGGCTTCCTTCTTAGTCGTCGCCGCCATCGTCTGGGGGTCTCGATCCGCCTTCGGGGGTCTTCCGGGGTCTCTTCTGTTCTTGCCGCTGTCGTCGCTTTCTGCGCCGTCTTCTTCTTCTTCTTCTTCTTCTCCTTCCGATGTTGACTCGTCGCTCTCTCTGGCCGGAATGGCAGAGCCGCGCTGTGTTGTGACTTATATAGGGACAAGGAGGCGGGGTCACATGCTCATGTCACATGGTGACCCCGCCCCCCTATGATGTCACAGTCCCAGCATCCTCCGGGATTCCCTTTAAATCCATGCCAGGTGACGGGGCTAGCGTGGCGGCATTTACTGCCTTCACTAGTCCCGTCTACCTGCAGTTACGTTCTAAATGAACGGACTGCTTCGTGTGTGGGCAAGTCCGTTCATTTTCAAAAGTCCCGCTGACTTTTTCCCGCAGATTGTCCGCCGGAGAAGTCCGGGCGTGTGTGGGCAAGTCCACAGCTCGGAAAGTCCGGCGAAGCCCCGCTGGAAGGTCCGGCGGTTTGTCCGCTGGACTAGGTCCGGTGGACAATCCCGCCGGAAAGTCCGAGCGTGTGTACGATAAGAGTGGCATAAGAGTCGGGCTTTGAAGCCACTTCTTCAAGTTTTACAGCAACATAAAAATCACCTATCAATGGTGCTTTCCATTTTCAATTCGCTTCACTTACCAAGGATCTAAATATGTCTGCCGTTCTGCTGAAGAACTCCAATCTTCCTTACAAAATATCCAGCTTCTAGAATGCCCTCTTAACCAAAGCAACGCACAAAATCGAATGGTTACCCGTCCCCTACAAAAACTCCACCTTAACTTCCAACTAAATAAATTTTTGGTAAACTTTTTTTTTTTTTTGTCTTACCAGTTTAGAACACACTCGATGCAAACTTTTTATATTGTTTAATTCCTTACTTTTCTGCTGGTCTATATATTTTTTTTTTACTGACAGCAGCGAGTTGTTTGCTATATTTCTTTACATAGCCTCAAGCTATTATTAGTTTTTTGAATATTTTCTGTGATGTTTTTTGTTACTTGCATACACCTTACCCCATCCCTTCCATCCCTCTTCATATGCTTTCTCATGATACATTGGAACATTTTATGACAACGGTATAATTTCTATTTATGTATTACTTGTCATTGTTGGCAGTGTTCCCTTTGGTGGTGTTTTTGCGCCTTCAGTTCGCTGCTCTCAGGTCCCCATTATTATGTGGGCTTCTGAAGGGTAGCTCTTTGGCTTCTGGTAGACCGCTTGTTGCTCCCCCAGTACGCTGTTCTGTTGAGCTATTAGCTCTCTTTATTACTTTACAAATCTTATTAATATCTGCTCGACGAGAACCAATTCCTTTTCTTTTCTTCCAGCCTTTTCTTTCTCCTACCCCCTATACTGAAATGTATGCAATCCTACTGTCAGAACATAATGTTTTTTATTATGCAACTCCTTATATTACCAATATGGCCCCCTTAAAAATATTGATCCTAAACGTCCAAGGTCTTAATATACCACAAAAACGCACTAAAGCATTCTGTGCATTTGCTGCAGCTAAAATCCACATTCTTTGCCTACAGAAGACCCATTTTCCTGAACAATCTACTCCTACGTTTTTCAGCTCCTCTTATCCACAGGTACATACAGCCTCGGCAGCTACTAAACAACAAGGTTTCCTATAGCTATTCACCGTACAACCCCATTTGTACTTTCATCTGAAATTAAAGACCCTGAAGGCCGCTACCTCATTCTTATTGGGCACATTTCTAAAGTTACTGTAACCACTGTATCATATTATGTTCCTAATTAACATCCATTATCATTTCTTTCCAATCTTTTTCATGTAATTAATTCACACAAGTTAGGTACAGTGATATTATGTGGAGACTCAAACCAAGTTATTTTTCCCTTCTTGGATAAATCTCCCCCTTCTCCTTCCTCCTGTTCCCCTAAGCTTTAATTTCTGCAACTTATCTCAAAGCATAACATGTTAGACTCTTGACATGAGCTCAATCCAGCTCGTAAATGCTTTACATATTACTCTCATCCACACAAATCATTTTCTAGGATTGATCATATCTTCCTAAGTGTTGGCATGGCACCAGAAATCCTATCATCAGGTATTACGCCCTTTACTTGGTCCGATCATAGTGCCATTTGTACTACCATCTCCTCCCCTTTCCCGAGATCCCAGTATTCGTCTTGGTGCATTAATAATTCCATTCTAATTCACCCGTCCCATTGTCTAGATATTAAACATGCTCTCAATGACTATGTCATTAATAACACTTCTGCAGATATTTCCCCTCTCAATTTTTGGGAAGCCTATGAACCTGTAATTCGAGGTATGTTTATCCGGCAAGCATTATATCTCAAACGCGAGCGTAAGCTCCTTCACCAAAAATTTGAAAATGACTTCAATCTGTGTCACGGTGCATTCCAAAATTCTCCCTGCCCTTCTACTAAAGCTAAGCTTGATAGAGACTGCTTAGAATTCAACCTGTTTCTCACTGACAAATAAATTAATACGTAAATCACAACACCTTTATAATCTCAAAGCAAACAAACCAGATACCCTATTAGCTATAACCTTACGCTCACTGCAAAAACCTAGGACATCTGTGCGACTCAAACAAAACAGTGATTCATACACAAGTAACCCTGTCAAAATTTTACACACATTCTGCTCAAATCCTGCTAAATTATATTCATCCGACCATAATTTTGACCATGCTGCTGCTGATTCCCTTTTTTCACAAATTACCCTTCCAACATTCTCACAAACCCAATGTGAACGACTTGAGTGACCCATCACTGCAACAGAAGTCATTGCCTAATCGCAGCCTTCGATCAACAAACCAAAACCGCCTTCTCATCCCCAAAGCCCGCTACAAATCTAAGGGAGAACGAAGATTTGCAGTCCAAGGACCTCGGCTATGAAACGCTCTACCCACCAACATCCGCTTGGAAGAGAACTCAAGACCAAAAAACTCAAGACCCACCTCTTCTAATAAGCAGGACAACACAGGACAGACCAAGCGCCTTGAGGCGATTCAGTTCGCATTTGCAGCGCTAACAAATCATTCATTCATTCATTCATTGCGGCTATTAAGGCTTTAAAACTTAATTAAAAAGTCTGGGCCCAGATGGATTTTCTGCTTCCTACTACAAGAACATTTTCCATGCTTGGACAAATTCCCGTCCTAGTTTGCTTCCTAATATTGACATTAAACTTTTAGCTATAATATTTCCGACCCGCTTGAATTGAGTAATAGGCAAACTTGTTCATCGAGATCAAGTTGGGTTTATCCCCTCATGCCAAGCAAGTGACAATCATGATAGAGCTTCTTTACTCGCCTATGTTGCTAAATCCAGCCGTTTACATACGTGTTTTTTATTGTTCGATATAAGAAAAGCATTTGACACTGTCTCATGGCCATACTTACATTATATACTTCAAAAATAAGGGTTTGGACCGCATTTTTGAAGTGGATTTCATCCTTATACGAGATACAAGCCAAATGCATTTATTAAAATATGCTGGTTTTAAATTAGACCATGTCCTCTCTCCCCCCTCTTATTTGCACTCCATATTGAACCCTTGGCCCATTTCATTACTGATACAAACATAAAAGGTATTGAATTAGCTGGATGTCCTCATAAAGTATGTCTTTTTGCAGATGACATCTTACTCTTCATGTCATCTCCCCATATCACAGCACCTAATCTCCTCTCTGTCCTAAACCGTTTTGTACACATTTCGGGTTTAACAGTTAACTATCAAAAATCGACTGCACTCAACATTTCCTTGCCTCCTTCAGACCTTCAGCTTGCTAAAGATTCACTTCCCTTCTCTTGGACACCTCATAGACTGCCATACCTAGGAATACAACTCACTCCTAAGATAACTGACTTACAGGGTTACGGAATTATTATCACAATGGTACTATATTCCTCTTTCCTGAATAGGCAAAATGTATGTAATTAAGATGGCTATATTGCCCAAGAGTTTATATCTTCTTAAAGTCTTGCCCATCCCAGTTCAATCTAATTTTTTATGGCTTATACAACACAGAATTATCTCCTTTATCTGGGGTAAAACGAAACCTCAAACCTCTAAATCCACTCTCTGTCTCCCACAATGCTGCGGAGGTTTAGGTCCCCCAAATATTTCTGCTGACTATCATGCTGCACACCTTGCAAATTTACCAAAATACCATGCAATCAAAGCAATTCCTTTATGGGTAACAATTGATTCTATTGACTGTGACCCTATTTCAATATCTAACATGTTATGGTTAAGACCAACTTATCATTCTTTTTTTTGTAATCCTATCACAAAACATTCTTTATCCATCTGGGACAGATTCAAAACTTCTCTTGGCCTTCAATCTCCTCATGTATTACTCCTTTCTTTTGTTAAAAATCAAGTTTTTTACCCGTTTTACCCTACCTGGATCGCTCCTAATTCTTTCAAAGCTTTGAATACAGCTAATTTATCCTGTTTATTTAATTTGGTATCTGCCTCCTCCATTCTTTTCCTGCTTTGTGTGATAAATTTGGACTTCCTCAATCATAAATTTTCTGATATTTGCAAATCAAAAATTTTTTCCAACCTAATTCCAACTCCCAACTATCCCAGATGTCGCGTTTTGAATGCATTTGTATTTCTGACCCTCATGTTAGAGGACTTGTTTCATTTCTCTATAAGTAAATTTTAGCTAGTACTAACACTGGTCTCCCCTCTTATGTTTTCAAATGGGAACTAGCTCATTTAATGCTACTGAATTGTCTAGCATATGGTCCGCCACTAAGTCTGCTTCTTCTAATGTTGTTGCTGTGGAAAGTAACTTTAAAGGTGCTAATCCATTGGTAAATATGCTTCTGATTACCCTGGAGTTTGTTTTTGTGGCTATTCACTTAACTTAACTTCATATATAGGGGGATTGCCCAATTGCCCAAAAATTCTGGAAGGCAGTTTTTGATTTAGCCTCCAAAATCTTTGATACACCTATACAGCCTAATCCTGCTACAGCCCTATTAAACCTGAAACCTTATGGGATCATACAGAATCAGTTTCGCCTTCTTTTACAGCTCCTAACAACCGCAAAACAAACCATTGCTAAGGCATGGAAAACTCACTATTTAATTCTAGCTGAAACCATACACAGAACTAATCAAGCTCTTACTCATGCTAAAATGGAAGCAATCGAAAAAGATTGAATTAATCAATTTGAGAAACTCTGGCTTCCTTGGGTTAAGCATTGTTTACCTCCAGACTTTGATGACACACTATTATTGACTTGGTAATTTTACTCTATTTGCCTTGACTATAATTGGTATTCATTTGGGATCACATCCCCACTAGTAACCCCCCCCCCCTCCCCATTCCCTCACCCCCTATTTTCTACCCTCTTCTCTATATCTACTCCTATTTTTTGTTTTCTACCTTTCATTTATTATTGTGTGGTACTTGTATACAAATTATCTCTTCTGTTTTTAATATATACCTATTATATTGATCTCCTTATTACTGCTCTTACAAAATCAACCAATAGTCGCTATCTTACCTTTTTCCATCTTATGGAATTTTTTAATGCTTTTGATGTAATACTTTATTGTTTTTTTCGTTGCTCTACTAGTTACATTTTTACATTGTTATGTACTCATCCTGTTCGTAAATTGACATGTTTAGCTTTATTGCTATTTAAATATTGTACCACCATCCTTGTATGTACTCAATTTGTAAATCTTTGTTATATTTAAAAAATAAACAAATTTGATGAGAAATCTAGTGGTATCAATGGATATCATCTTCTAGGATGCTGGAGATTTAGTTGAAGTTTTACAAAATGGTGGTCATACAATTCCAATATTGTTTCAAAACAAATATGGGAGTATATAAGGATGGACTCTCCATGGGCCCCTACTTTCTATGCCCTACAAAGGTGCATAAGAACCTTTGGTCACCACCTGGAAGGCTGATTGTGTCTGGTAGGGGCAGTATTGCTAAAAACTTGAGCATAGTAGATGACTACCTCAGACCACACATGGTGAATCTGATGACATACAGTATGTCAAGTATACTGTCCATTTTTTGTAAATCATTGCACAGTTGTGCATTCCTAAAGATGCTTAGCTAGTAGAGTTGGGCAAACGGTTCAGGCTGAACAATAGTTCGGCCCAAATATTGGCTTTTCCCCTGTTCAGGGAACACCCAAATTTGCAGGACGTTCCACTCCACCGAACGCCCTGCAATGCACTACATGCTGCACAGTGCATTCTAAGTCCTGATTGGGCAAATCAGGGCACACTGAATAGCTATTGTTAATGAGTGGGGTCGGGAAGCTGTCGGGCAGCGTCCTTCACAACCGATGAGTCATCAGCTGGCAATATAAAGTGAAATAAAAGGCGCGGTGTCGGTGCATGCTGGGTGGGTGACGTCACAAGTGGGCGGTGCCACCAGGTGAGCTCGCCAGATGTGGAAAAAATATGTGAAGTGCTAAAACATGAAGGTTGTGCAAAAAATGCAGTAAAATATATGAATATAAAATTGCATATAAAATATAAAAAGTACAAAAAATAGGTGCAATAGTGCTAAAATATGATAGTAGTGATAACACTAGTGATGAAAGAGTCTCTCTTATTCAAGATGGACTGCTGGGGTAGAAGTATGGAAATTTATTTTCCAAACGTGGGTGGAACTGGTATGGAGAGGAATTGTATACACCAAAGTATGAATATGATCCGAAGGAAATATTGATACTGGAAAAGGTACTTCTTACCGGATGAGATGGACGCACATACCATACGGCAGTGAGTCAACAACGCTTGTGTGTTTTTCTCCCTTTGGATGTTGGAAGGGGGTTCCAGGTCCTGCGAATATGCCTTGAGGATATGGACACGCAGCCTTAGGGCATCACCAAAACTTCCAGGGGTAGACACACGTTGGATCATCCAGCAGACGCACACAATGGTTGGTACACAGTAGTAAACTTGTACTTCCAGCTCATCCGAGATCACATGAGGTGGGACATATTGTGAGAAAGCAGGAAAAATGCTCCATATGGTGCAAATTAACCAATATCATTTATTGGAATAAAAAAGTCTCACAATGAAGGAGTAAATAAAAATAGTCCAGTTATAAAGATACAAGCTAAAAACAGTAAAGGTGTTGTGGAAATTATATTGTATAAAATGTATGTGGACATTTTATTCTAGGATGTATGTTTTTATAGATTGTCATCTGTCTCCATGTGTCTGATTTAATCATGTGCAATTCCTTTTGTGAGTGCCCTACCCTTTTACTCCACGTCACTTCCTGTGATGTCATTTTGTATTGTGGGAGTGTCTGCTGTTGGAGGCAGGCACTTCCTGTTTGTGAAAGCTTTTGTGAGAATAAAAAGGCCATGCTGGGGAGTGTGCCAGGAGGATGGCTGGCTGACCAGGCAAAGATGAGGCTGTAAGAATACTTGCTGTTGATGGCTCTTTACTGGGCAATGGGAAACCAGGGGCTTAGATGGAATGCTTGGCTGGTGAGGTTTGGATGCTAATGATGAGAGGATGACGTGAAGCTGCTGGTAATGTCTGTTTTTGGGAGCTGGGGATCCAGGGAGGCATACGATCAGAGGGTGCATTATATCATAAGATTGAAAGGCGCTTATTAGCGCAAGAGTGTGGCGAAATATCCACGACAGTTAAAATGGCGGGCCAGGTGTTTAAAGGGCAAACAGAGCTTTTTCTCTTCACAGGCAGAGAAAGGGGGAAAACGGAACACAGTCCAAGACATGTTTGTTGTCCTGAGACAAAAGGGGTGCATTTTCTCTGCCTGATGCATTGGGAAAACTTAGCTTTGCAAAAAGAACAAATGTTTTGTCTTTTGGTATAATGCTGCAATTTTGATCGTATGTCTGTGTATGTATGTATGTATGTGTGTATGTATGTATGTCTGTGCATGTATGTGTGTCTGTGTGTGTATGTATGTCTATGTGTGTGAGTAAGTGTATGAGCTATGTATGGTGTTTAACTGAATAGATTGAAGTTATGTAAGAAACGGTATGCTGCGTAACAAGTTGTGTATGTACCTGAATGAGAAATGGAAACTGTATATTATGTAGTTTGTCAGTAGAAATGTGGCTTTAGTTGCAACCTGCAATGTGTGGGTGGCTGAGCAGTTTGTAACTGCATGTTTGTGGCCAATGCATGGGGGAAGTGAAGCCACATGGCCTACAAAAATTTTATGTTGAAAGGGCTACGCCCTGTGGGAGGGGATCTCTGATGTGCTGAGCAAACATCACTGTATTTCTCAATGGCTTGTTATGGAAGTTGATGCCACAGTGAGTAACTTTAGGTGTTTAACAAGAAGTGTATGTTTTAAGTTGTGCTTTTTCATGTAACTAACACTTTCAAATGTGAGTTAGCCTAAAGTGTTTGTCTATGCGTTAAATGTGATGTCCCATTTGTGTCCGATTGTGTGGGGAGAAGGGTTGGCTAGTAGGGAAGCTTGTGCTGGTTTTGGCGGGAACAACTGCTTTGCATGCGTTAATGACGCCATTTTGTACCCTGGCTTTCATCTGCCATTTCCTTCTGTTGTTGTTTCATTGGATAGCATATGTTACTAAGTGTGCATTCTCAATTGTGAGATTACATATTTTTTAGTGGAACTGTTTCTAAAGTGTATGTTTTAAGTTGTGCTGGGTCATCCTATAGGGGAAGGGGCAGACATCATTCCTTTGTGTGTGAAACCATGTGCTGTTTTCTTTTAAGTGAATGTAAGCTCCTGTAATTTAGCTGCTGTTTTAGTTTAGGCGGGAAAAACTCCATCTTGCTGAAGTCTGGCCTTTTGTTGATTGCTACCATCTGCCATCTTGTTGTATCTGCTGTGTTCAGCCTTTGGGGCAGATTTTCAATGCTTAGTGCGAGGTAAATAGTACGGTCTGTCCTGTTTTAGAAAGGTGATTTAGGGGGGCAGTTTGATCTTGTCAGCCTTTTATGCAGGAGAAATCACATTTTGAAGGATTTTGTGCTTTTCAACTCTCAAAAGTAAAGTTTTTGCGTTTTCTGTATTGAATTTTGGTTTACATTGGAATCTGCACTGGATTTCAGTGTATAATGAAACTAGCTTTGCAAGTTTATGGGAGTGTCTCAAATGGTAATTCATTGTTCTTTTTAGGCTTGTATTGTTTAAGCCTGCATTTGAAAATCTAGGCTCTTCCTCTTCATTGATATTTAAATGAACCAGTTTGATGAGTTCATGCCTAATGTATCCACAGGAGGGAAGGGTTTTTTTTTGACTTGCGTTTGAAAGTAGGCATTCAAGTTATTGTAATATTAAGTCTCTATAAATTCAATGGATAACAAGACTAGCTTTAACTGAATTTTTGTACTTTTAGTGGTGTGGGTCATTTTTAGTCTTTATTTGTTTTGGTTTTTATAGTCTTAGCTGAGTCTTGTAGAAAAGACTTTGGTTTTTAAGAAAAAAATTGTTTTATATTCACTATATAGTTTGCAGTATGTAGTACATTATTTTTGTTCATGCCCAGATTGTTCGTTTATTATTAGGTTGATCATGTAACTACTGAGAACACGGCTGTCCCCATTTTATTTTTATTTCTTCTCAGAAGAGCCACATTGATGAGCAGACATAAGTGCTCTGTGTAGTGTTGTCTGGCGACGCAGTGTACGGTCGTACAGCGCAATGCGTTTGTGTATGCATACACTGTGAGGGGTAGAGATCTGATTCGGGGGGGTGATGACGCCCTCGTTCAGGTTTCTAGTTGAAGGACTAGCTGTAGTCTGACGATTCACCGCAAAAGCAGGCACCTGGGCGGTGATCTCCGGATTTAGGTGCGACGGTTTCCCTGGACGCGGGGGTAAGACGATAAGCCAATTCGAATTGCCATGGACACTACGGGTTCATGTACGGGAAATAATAGAGATTTCCCACAGTCAGACAGTATGGCACAGTGCATGAAATGTGTAGCTCAGCTGTGGTTTCAGAAGTTTATTATGGTAGAGCGGGAGGGGGTGTACAGAGGGTGGTTTCAGTCCGGAAGGAACCGCATTTATGTGCACCTGGCCCGAGGGGATAGCAGTGACTGGTGATCCAATGCCGAGAGGCAGGCTGGGTCCACCAACACTAGATCTGTTGTAGTTTCCTCTGATAATTCTGCCAATGTAACCAACTTATTTTGGCGGGATCAAGAAAAATAGATTAACAAACAAAATAAAAACATTTTCAGGCCTGTTTTTGAACTTTGTGCGGCTGGTCCATGCAAAGATTTCAAACTACGGTTGTGTGTTTTTTTCTTTCCAAATTGTATGTATTTTCTTCTATCGCTAAGAGTGAAGGCAGAATTCCATATGGTTGGTTTTAATTTTAATTTTTGATTTAGGAACTATGAAATATCTCCCCCACATTTGTATCAAAATGTTTGTCTAAAGTTTTAGCTGTCTCATGTTCTATGTGGAAACAAGAATAAGTCTGAACCTACCGCGACAGTCATGTTGTGGGTGTTGTATTTTAGTAAAAACGTGAAAGTAAGGGTTGTAGAGGGTTTAGCTATTATCGGTTTCGACGAATGTCATTGACAATTTACGAATGTACATGAATGTTGTATTGTTTATGATTGACAGATTAATAACTTGTGTGTATGAGTATCTTTTCAGGTCCAAGGAGTTTCTGAGGCTCTGCACCATTCTAAATCCTGTATGTTTTCCTCCACTTTGTAAAGATGAGGAAAAGGGGGGAAGAGGATGGGCTGAGTGACAATTTTTCAAACCAATGATACTAACCACTCTAATTCTAGCCAAGTTTGTGACAGGTGACAAGTGACAGGTGACAGGTGACTGGGTCGTTGCAGAGAAGATTGATGAACAAGACAACAAGGATGAGAAGTATCTTTATTTATATTTTTTTTTAAAGTGTATTTTCCAAGTAGCTAAGAAAGTGAACAGGACACATGGTTGGGTCTACTCTGAGTCTCTACGGAGCTCTAGTGCCCCAGTGATGACAGCGGTGTATGATATACAGGCATATTGGTGTGAGGAGTTGTGACAAACTAGTAAAGACTCCAAACAGACATTTGTAAATGGAATTTATCGATACATTTCTAGAGGGTAAAATGAATTATAATTTTGACAATAGCTCTGGTTCTCACCAGCTTTGGTATCGGGATAACTAGATAGCCCACAGTTTATAAAGTAAAGCTTCGGATCTACAGTTTATAAAGTAATTCCCCTAATGGAAGAGATTCATGTGTGCTGGTGAATCTCGTCCCAGCATCTTATGTCACGGCCGATCGCGAGGATCTGATGGCGCGAGGGAAGGTAAGAATGACAGGGACACCTAGAAGGGAATTGCTTGTACACGGTGGGGACTTGAGCTTATGAAACAATTGAAAAGTGTATCATCCATTGAGGATGGGATGTTTTCATGTAACTGTTGAAGCTACAAGGAAGTTCCCACAATCCAAAGGGGGGTCCTGGGAATTCATAAGTAAAGATTGTTATACCTGAATCGGGGATACTAGTGACAAAGTTCAGGCCCATATGAATGAGGCTTGGATCCCTGAGAGGCAAAGCCAGAGCTGTAGCTAGTGAAGGATGGAATTCTCTAAAAAGTCTGGGAATCTGTGGTGATTTAATTTTTATTTTTGCAGTGGATCATAGTTGAAGGAAGTAGGGGTATATTTACTCATGCTGTTTTTGTTTCTATTCCTTATATATATCGTGATGAGGTGCTCCTGCTGCCTGATTTGGACGCGTGACCAGAGCCCGAGCAGATGACCACATTTTTCTCAACAAGATGCCCGACCTGCAAACAAGACACAGAGGATCCCAGACCGACCAGCGACTACTACAGCTCACCATGTCATCTCTACTGAAGAACAGAGTCTCCATGTCAAGCGGTGTTCTACTTTTTATAGACTCATATGGACTGTAAGAACTGATTCATTTCCAGGTGTAAGAAGATCGAAATTCATCGTGGGACACATAGGAGCATATGACAAAAAAGGAAGGACTGTTGTGGAAATTATATTGTATAAAATGTATGTGGACATTTTATTCTAGGATGTATGTTTTTATAGATTGTCATCTGTCTCCATGTGTCTGATTTAATCATGTGCAATTCCTTTTGTGAGTGCCCTACCCTTTTACTCCACGTCACTTCCTGTGATGTCATTTTGTATTGTGGGAGTGTCTGCTGTTGGAGGCAGGCACTTCCTGTTTGTGAAAGCTTTTGTGAGAATAAAAAGGCCATGCTGGGGAGTGTGCCAGGAGGATGGCTGGCTGACCAGGCAAAGATGAGGCTGTAAGAATACTTGCTGTTGATGGCTCTTTACTGGGCAATGGGAAACCAGGGGCTTAGATGGAATGCTTGGCTGGTGAGGTTTGGATGCTAATGATGAGAGGATGACGTGAAGCTGCTGGTAATGTCTGTTTTTGGGAGCTGGGGATCCAGGGAGGCATACGATCAGAGGGTGCATTATATCATAAGATTGAAAGGCGCTTATTAGCGCAAGAGTGTGGCGAAATATCCACGACAAAGGGCAATGTGTAAAGTATCAGATAAAAAAACATACGCGTTTCGACCTAGTGGTCTTCAACAGGGGCAGTAATTGATCCCCCACATTGCTGCAATATATATAGAATACAAAACGAAGAAAAGGTACCTCCCATGTGAGCCGTGAACCGGAGGTACTAGTCTTGCATGTGAACCAGATTCACAAAATACCTCCGGGTCGCTGAAAGGGGATGGTAATTAGACACAAAATGGGGATATAAATCGGATAAAGACTAGTATAATAACCAAACAACCCCCAGTTTTTATTGTAATATTAATATTGGTACTGATGTGCCACTCAGGAAAGGAGGAAACTGTGACTTTCAGCAGGAAAGTCCTTGTTAGAGCTCTGGGGAATGTGATCATCATTGCTTCCGGTGTGCATAGAAATTAATACAATATCCAAAAAAAGGGGTTGCCAGATGGCCCTACCCTTACCTATATAAGAATTGTCAAAAGGCAAGCCAGGCATTTGGCGGTTTGCCTCTGTTGTCAGCCGGTCGAGTAGTGGGTAGTGGTTTAGGGTTGTTTTAGCGTGAAACAGTAACTGATGTTATTGGTAGGATCTTCATGTGAGAAACATTGCAAAACATTCCTATGAGACATGATGCCAAACATGCTGAAAAATAGATTTTGAGTTTACATATTATGACAGTGTAAAGCCTGCCACTGTGTTTAGGCAAAAGACACACAGGATTTGCATTAAAGCAGAGTGAAAAACTCCAGAATATTATTTCTGACTGAAGAAGACTGGGGTTTAGGTTTTATCCAGGTTTGGTAGTGCCAGATTAGAGTTTGAAACTTGGAGACTTCAAATAGATTTGGGTGGGAAGATACCTCCTATCCTGTGTCCACCTTTTAATAGAGGCCTGCAGGTTGTCTGAGTATGAAGATGTGCATGCTAGTTATATACCAAGTCTGAGAATAGCTCAAGGCTGCCATTTGCAGACAGTGATGTGTGTTCCTGCCAAAGACTGCACCCCATGGTGCCCAAGGACTGGAAAAGTCATCTGGGAGACCAGGAGAGGGTCTGGGAAACTGAGAAAGTTGAAGTGGCTATTGAGTCCAGGGTGCCAGAGGGAGTCCACAAGTCTCAGGAGGAGTGTGAGAGGTTGGGGTGTCAGAAGAACCCCTACCAAGGGGCCAGGAGTGGGCCTGTGAAGCTGGGGCTGTAGCTAAGGGCTAAGCGAGGCAGTAAAAACCCAGAGAGCCAGGTCTGAGACCAGAGACAAAAGCAGTAGAGTGCCAGGTGGTGTAGCATTTTTGTTATTGTTTTTCTGTTGAAAATTCCCCTGCATGGGTAGGGCAACTAGTGTGGAAATCTTTTCTTTTTCATTTTTGATAAAAGTGGGCCGGAAAGCCCTTAAATCATAAGTTCAGTCTGACATAACTCAAATCAACACCCACAACACTAGGCAGCCTAAAAGTATTGCAGAGATTCCACATCCCAAAAATACTTAATCTGCGACATCGGCATCAGGGGCTTCATAGCTGCTGGCAATCCAGGACTGATTCATTTTGATAAAAGTCAGACGTCCAAGGAGTCTGTGGACAGATGCGTTCTATGATCAGTAACAATACCTCCGGCAGCACTGATTGTCATTCGGAAAGCACGCTGGATGCAGGGCAGCCCAGCAGCTCAATGGCATACTGAGAAAGTTCTGGGCAGTGGTCTATTCTCATGACCCAGTAAGCCAGTGGATCGTTGACTGGAAAGCTCTCCATCTCTGTTTTCATCCCTAGATAATCATGTGATGCAGATGCTGCCGATGGGATGTGGAAGCTGATAGCCTTGGGCGGCGAGGACTAAAAAAATTTAGAAATGCATCATTTAGGCAGCCACCTTCTTCACCGCTCCTTTCTTGACCAACAGAATCCTCAAAACTATGTTTTCCACTACACTGTAACCTACCAGAGTTGGGAAAAGCATTCGATAAACTCCTCTTTAAGGTGTCCTCAAGAGATTTAATCTTCTGCACTCTCTGTGGGGACAGGATGAGTTCTGAGATGTTTCCCTTATAACGGTGGTCAAGGAGGGTTTCCAACCAATAGTGATCCTTTTCCTTTGCGCCACGCATTCTTGGGTCCTTTAGCAGGCTTTGAAGCATGAGGGAGCCCATGCACCACAAATGTACCGAGGTATGAGAAGCCGACTCTTTGGGGTCACTGAGGATTACAGTATCTGGAACTACCTACCTCCTCCCAGCCACATACTACTCCCAAGGGTTCTGGGGATGGAAAACCATCTCTTACTGTTTGACGTATGTCTTCCTCTGCTTCAATGCCTTTGAAACTTCCATAATCCTCCTCCGCCTCCTCCTGCTACTCTTCTCTCTCCTCTTGTGTGTTCTGTGGCATAGGAACAATGGCGTCTGCATAAAGTGGGCCTTTTGAGGAAAGGAAGTCCTCCTCTTCATCCCACTGCTCTGCCTCGAGTGCCCCATCTATAATGTCATGCAGAGTCTGCTCCAGCAGGAACACAACAGGGATTGTGTCACTGATGCATGCATTGTCACGGCTCACCATCCTTGTGGCCTCCTTAAATGGCAACAGTACATTGCATGCATCCTTTATGAGCAGCCATTTGCATGGGGCAAAAAAGCCAAGCTGGCTTGATCATGTCGATATGCCATACTCACACAGATACTCACTGATGGCCCTCTGCTGAATGTGCAGCTGCTGCAGCATTGCTAAATTCAAGTTCAACCTGGTGGGCATGTCACAAATCAGGCGGTTTATGGGCAGGTGGAATTTCCGCTAAATTTCAGCCAATTGAGCACTGACTGACTGTGTATGATCACCTAAAATGGCTACAGACTCTTCTGCCCTGCTTTAGTAGATCTTCCAACCCTGGGTACCTATTTAGTAAATGCTGCACCACCAAATTGAGGACATGTGCCAGGGCACATGTGTCAACTTTCCCTGCCTAAGGGCGGACAGGAGGTTTGTACCACTATCATACACCACCATTCCTGGCTCCAGCTGGTGTGGCGTGAACCACCTTTGGGCCTGTCCCTGCAGAGCTGCAAGAATCTCTGCTCTGGTGTGGTTCCTGTCCCTTAGACACACCAGCTGAAGCACTGCATTGCACCTTTTTGCCTGACTCATTGAATAGCCCTTTGAACGCTTAGGGGGTACTTGAGGTTCATAGGAAAATTTAGCAGAGGAGGGCATGAAGGAGGAGGAGGGGATAGAGCTGACAAATCTGGCAACATCACCAGCTGTATGGAGACGTGGGGGCACAACAAGCTGCAGCACTGAGCCCTGTCCTGTATCCTTCCGAGTTGCAAGCAGTTACCCAGTGTGCTGTGAACAACATATATAGTCGTTAAATGCCTTGTCGAGCATGTGGTACCCAAATGGTTGGTGTTTTTGCCACGCTTAATGTGCTTGTTACAAAGTTTGCAAATAGCAATAGTGCAATTGGCTGCACATGTACTAAAAAAGGCCCAGACAGCTGAGCTGTGGGAAGTGGGTCGGGAGATAACAGCTCCACAATGTGATGGAATAGGGTGGCTGTGCTCTACTTTTCCATGGTGGCTGCCCCATTGGGGTTGTGCCTCACCCTAATTTCCTCCTCTGCTCTATCTGTGGCACCCAAGTTGAGTCAGAGACCTCATCATCATCATCATCTCATCCATCCTCATTACCACTGAAGACAGCTTGGCAATACGCTGCGGCTGGGGGAACATGAATGACAATTTGTGTACCAGTGTTCTCCCCTCTCTGTAGGCTCGTGTTCCTGCCTTCCTCAACCTCACAACCAACATCTGAATTAAGTAATGGCTGTGCATCGTCAAGGAGCGAATGGCTGACAGTGTTCAAATAACTCCGCTGACTCCTCCATGCCTGATGCTGGGGCTATGGCAGGAATAGCTGTGGACAAGGAGGCAGGTTTAGCCACTCTGGCAGCTGCAGGGGACTGGACACTAGTCTCTGCTTGGGTGACGGAGAATGAGGAGGATGAGGATGGTTTAGTAAGCCAGTACACCACCTCCTCTGCATGCTGTGGCTGGATAGCATGGGCAACATCACTAAACGGAGGAAATTATGGCTTGCCCGAGGACTGACCAGGTCCACCTTTGCCTGAGGACACATATGCTGCTGGCCCCCTTACAGTGCCATGGGAACATCTACCTCTCATTGCTGTCCTCCCAGACATGATGGGGGAGTTGGGGGGGGTTCCTTTTTAACCGCTTCAGCCCCGGAAGATTTTACCCCCTTCCTGACCAGAGCACTTTTTTGCGATTTGGCACTGCGTCGTTTTAACTGACAATTGTGTGGCCGTACGACGTTGCACCCAAACTAAATTGATGTCCTTTTTTTCCCACAAATAGAGCTTTCTTTTGGTGGTATTTTATCGCCTCTGCGGTTTTTATTTTTTGTGCTATAAACAAACAAAAGAGCGACAATTTTGAAAAAAAACACAATATTTTAAACTTTTTTCTATAATAAATATCCCCCAAAAATATATATATATAAAACATATTTTTTCCTCAGTTTAGGCCAATATGTATTGTTCTACATATTTTTGGTAGAAAAAAATCACAATAAGCGTATATTGATTGGTTTGCGCAAAAGTTATAGCGTCTATATAATATAATAGGTGATAGATTTATGGCATTTTATTATACATTTTTTTTTACTAGTAATGGCGGCAATCTGTGATTTTTATCGGGACTGCAACCTTATGGCGGACACATCGGACAATTTTGACACGTTTTTGGGACCATTGGCATTTATACAGCGATCAGTGCTATGGAAATGCATTGATTACTGTAAAAATGTCACTGGCAGTGAAGGGGTTAACACTAGGGGGTGATCAAGGGGTTCATGTGTTCCCTAGTGTGTGTTCTAACTGATGGGGGGAGGGGACTGTGCAGGGGAGATGACAGATCACTGTTCATACTCTGTATGAACAGACAATCTGTCTGTTCTCCTCTCAGAGAACCGAAAACTGTGTGTTTGCACACACAGATCCCGGTTCTTGGTGTCCCCCAAGCGATCGCGGGAACCCGTCTGTAATCGCGACCGCCGGGCATTCGCATCAGCTTCATAGGAGAGCAGAGGGTGGTGTGCACACGCCCCCTAGTGGCCGAATATGTTACCGACTTAACATGACGGCGATCTGCGCAGCCGAGCCATGTTGCTGCAGTACAACTGCGGTGGCTGGTTGGAAAACAAAATTTTATAAAGATGTGTAAATGTGTACATGGATGCATTTTAATTAATGTAAAGTGGTGTTTGGTGCACTTTAATATGAGTATTCACTACGCAGACACACTCCACGGATACACTATAATATACTGTAATATACTGCGTCAAACATGCAGTAACACACAAAACTATATGGTGTTAAACTTGAAATAACGCAATGAAATATACTGCTTTAAACTTGCAGTAACACAATGAAATATACAGAGTTAAAATTGCAGTAATGCACAGAACTATACGGCGTTAAACTTGCAGTAACACAATGAACTATACAGTGTTAAAAAAGCAGTAACGCACAGAACTATATGGCGTTAAACTTGCAGTAATGCACAGAACTATACAGCGTTAAACTTGCAGTAACACAATGAAATATACAGCGTTAAACTTGCAGTAATGCACATAATTATATGGTGTTAAACTTGCAGTAACGCAATTAAATATACAGCGTTAAACTTGCAGTAATGCACAGAACTATATGACGTTAAATTTGCAATAACGCAATGAAATATAAAGAGTTAAACTTGAAGTAGCGCAAAAAAAATATGGTGCTTGCTATAACTTGCAGTAACGCAATGAAATATACGGCATCAAACTTGCAGTAACGCACACAAATTTTATATAGCGTTAAACTTGCAGTAATGCACAAAACTATATGATGTTAAATTTGCAATAACGTAATCAAATATATAGAGTTAAACTTGCAGTAACGCACATATCTATATGACGTTAAACTTGCAGGAATGCAAAAAAATATGGCGTTAAATTTGCAGTAACGCAATGAAATGCATGGCGTTAAACTTGCAGTAATTCAATGAAATATACAGCGTTAAACTTGCAGTAACGCACAGAACTATACACTGTTGAACTCGCAGTAATGCGATGGCATTAAACTTGCAGTAACATAATGAAATATACGGTGTTAAACTTGCAATAACACACAGAACTATATGGCGGTAAACTTGCAGTAACGCACTGAACTGTACAGAGTTAAACTTGCAGTAACCCAACTGAAATATACTGCGTTAGGGGAACAGTAATGCCCAGAAATGTACTGCACATAACGCACTGAAATATATGGTGTTAAACTTGCAGTAATGCATTGAACTGTATGCTGTAGTAACGCAACTCTATTACTTTTCTGGAGACAACCCAAAATTTGGGCTTTTCTTTTACTTTAATTTTCAATGATAATGGTAAACAGGACAAATAGAGAGGGTAAATTTCCCTAATGAGGGCACAGACTGCAATAAAAACATGACAGATTGTCTAATCCATCTCCACTCTATCCAAAACTAAAGAAAAAATATCTTTGCCTTTTAATTCTGCTTTAATAAACCATATTTTACCAGTATACAGTCTTTTCAAACTTTTCCTTAATTCCTCGTAATTTGACCTCTTCTGTCAAATTTGTTCTACAGCTTATTTGGCTTATGTATTGTATCTAAATCAATTTCTTAAAAGTTATTAAAAAAGGCTAAACACTTGCCATATATTGGCAAGAATCCATTTGTGCACTATGGTTAATGGCTTTTTTTTTTTATTAATTTCTTGTGAGGCCAGTTTATATATACACTGAAGGCTACTTGTTCCACATTGCATATCAATAAATACAAAAATGTGAAATATTGATGCTAGAAATCTTTCACAGACAACAATGTTAGCGTTATCTTTCTTTTTAGCCTTTGTTAAAAGTATATTTATGATCACAGCTTAAATTTTTCTTTATATCATCAGCATTGTAATAGCAATACAAACAATAGTTATTATTGACAAGTGCTGAGCCACTGATGGCTACCATTAGTAGCTAATCTACAAATGACTATATTTAACTAGGGGTGAGACAAATTTGGATGTTCGGGCATTCAGATGAACTCAAAAACCTTTTTACCAGCAAATTGCATACATGTAGGCAAAGAGGTGGGAACATACATCACACAACTGCCCAAATATGGTCACTGGCCATATTTGGGCAATGACACTGGGCAAATATTAGCATGGCTATGTAAGGTCCTCTGAATCAGCCCCTCCGCAACAGCCCCTCTCAATTGGACTTTGGCGGTCAATGGAAAATAACCCTGTCTGTCCGGACAGATAATCAGACACCATACACCGTATGAGGTTTGCAAAAAGATGCCTTTACTTCCGTTTCACAGAGCATATACAATACAAAAAAGGGGGAAGAACGCAATTGAACAACCAATCACATTCAAGCATTTAAGCATTCTGTTATACAATTCAATATTGATCTGCAAGATTCATAATATTTCTTCTTTCGGACTCAACATCATATTTACTCTAAAAATGTCTTATGCAATATATGTGCTTGATAAGATTCTCAGTATGTTTTGATAATATAGCCTACTTGTTATGGGAAGCAGACCCGTTACTAGAAGCCATGAGAACTAAAACTTGTTATGGAAATGTGTGAGTGAGATAAACAGAATTTACAGTGAGTTTCTACAGAGAAACAGAAAAACATCTTTGTTACAATACTATAAAATCTTAAAGGGTAACTCTACACTTCCCACGTTTCCTTACAATCCCTCCTTTGATCACAGGAGACTTTAAAGAAGTCTCCGCTGATCACTCATTGTACCACCTATATCCTGCCTTGAACATGGTCATGGCTGTTTCAGACTTATCAACTAGGTTCTTTGATTTTGCTACTTTACTTATCAGGTAGAACACCAATTTGATTGTCACATAAACTGCCAGAGCTAAAATAAGTAATCTTGAAGAGTATCATACCCGCTTTATTAAAGTAATTCATAATGTTTTCACAAATAGAACCGAACCATCCTCCTGCACCTGAAAAGGGATTCCATGAGTGCATTAACATCCCAAATCCATCTACCTTTGTGAGGGCATTGTATACGCCCACCCCACCGAAGGATGCAAAAATTTTGTCCCACCAAGTGGTTAATTCCCTCTTGTGTCTGCCAAATTCAAGGTGACTGTGGGCAGGTTTCATGGACACAAGTGTGTCTGACCCTGTGGTCCCCATTAGAGGGATCATTTCCACAATAGTACACCAACCTGAAGCTTTTTCCATAGGGTAAGGGACGGTGGTATGGCACCATAGTCCACAACAGACCATCCATCCGTGGGGAACATGAGGGGTTTAAACCACTTTGGGGGGGCTAAGTCTTGACCTTAATCCCACTAAACACATCCAATCCTCCAAAGAGGGAATCTCCATCTCCACCTTGCCTTATCCAGGGGCTGTCCATGTGTGTGCTGTTTATCCATTCAGTAACCCGTGGATTGTTGGATCCCCTTACACATTTACATATGTCATATAGGGACATGTTACCTATGCTTTCATCAGGGTCCAGGATATTAAAAGTAGCTAACCCGTGGGAGTGGTGTTTATAACAGGGACTTCCTGGGTGGTATTTAGTAACTGCTCTAGGGTGATAGGCCTTCCAACCATAGGGACTAAATGTGGGCCTGTGGATAAGTATGACTCCTTTCCATATATGTTGCTCTGGCATTCACTACAACAGTATCCTCACCCATCCCGCACGAGGAGTTTAGCCAACACCCAAAAAATAAGAGCAAGAATACAGTGATGGTCATTCTAATTGAAAACAGAAATTGTCCAGGTAGTGCATTTTCTTGGCTCACGGGGAAAGTCTATGGTAAGAATGGTTTGGGGGTTTTGTGAGAGGGGGCATGGGACAGTAGTGGCTGAGTCTCTTCTTGTGGGGCTCCTCCATTTCCTTCCCTGTCTCCTTTATTTGTGGGCTATTCTTCAACCTTGATGCATGGATCCATTGCAGGCTTTGATCCGTCAGTATTGCTGTCCTGTAGACATTGAGGACTTCAAATGGACCTTGGAAGACGGGGGCCTGGTTGTTTGCGGACTGCAAGTTGTTTGATCAGTACTTCATCCCCTGGGACGAAAGGATGTGTTGGTTCTGTGGAAAGAGGAAGAAAGGTGACAGCAACCTTGTCATAAGTTTCAGCAGGGCTACTTACCAGATATTTCACGTACTCTTCCTGTAAGGAATATAAGTTAGATTCCTCGCCTATCTTAGGGGCTTTTTGAGCGGGTCTTCCCATAAGGATCTCAAAAGGGGGACAGTCCTGTCTTTAATGTTTCTATTCATCCCTGCGGTCTTTCCTGTTACGGGAATTACTTCCGGCCATGAGGGAAAATGGCAAACTGGAGTATTATTACGCAATATTTGATATTACCTTTCTGTTTGGGCATATGTGTCAAATCAATCTGTAAGTCTTTTAATGGGCCTATGTGTCCCTTGTAAGTCTTTTAATGGGCCTATGTGTCCCTGAACAGTATTCTGGACACAAGTTAAGCAAGTGGCTTAAGGGTTTTCTTATCAAAGGAGCTACTGTTTCTGGAATACCTATGATCCCCTCCTTGTTTGACCACAAGCCGTCCGGGTTGTGTGTCAAACCTTGTGGTTCCCAACAGGTAATGTCAGACAATTCTTCTGGCTCGGGCTGGGAAACTTGGGGACGAAAAATCTGTAGAAAACAATTGGAGGGTTGATTGCCTTCTTAGCAGTAATTTTGGCTGCTGACTCTTAAGTTGTTTCCCTTAGTAATATCAGATTTGTCATAGGAATGACCTATTACTTTTATGACATTAATACAATTTTTTTTTTTTTTTGAGGGTAAATGGAGTGCACTTAATAAATCCTCTACCCAGACTTGATTTTAGATTTGCTTGTTATCCGTTGTCTTGTACCCGCGGGCCCAAAAGACCCCAAAAGTGTATCTACTGTCAGTGTAAATGTTTACTTTTTGTCCTTTGAAGTTGCTGCTAGTGGTTTCGGTTCTTATATTATGTCTGGTAAAGTTACTACAGCATACAGTATGGCTTAGAACAGCTGCCGTCAAAAAAAAACATTTATGTAGTCAGTAGATGTAGAAATGTTTTGTAAAAGGTGTACTACAGTATGTGTTGTGTACAATGTAGTATTAGTTCCTAAAGTGATTTTGGATGTTTCCTTTACTGTCATGTTTACTGCCACAGGCAGTAACAGCTTGTAGGCAAGCTGGCAGTCCTTGAATTTGAACGGGGAGTTTTTTGGATAGATAAGCCACGGGTCGGTAGTGGGTGCCATGCGCTTGGGCCAGTACGGCAGCCAGCGCAGGGCCCCTGACTATACAGTAAAGCACAAAGGATTTCTTATGATCTGGTAAACCCAGTGCTGGAGCACTGGCCAAAGACTGCAAAGGTCCGTGTTATTTCCTCAGTGTAACACTTGCCTGGGGGCAGTGGCTGCAGCAGAGGGGTGCAAGGATTGGATCAAAGAAAAGTACAATCTGGGATTCACTGCCTGCAGTAGACAATAGAGCCAAGAAAAGAAAGGAGCGCTGCCTTATCTTTGGGGCCGAGACAGGTCAGAGTCTTGACTCCTTTTGGGGACACTCGCTTGGTCCCGCCTGAGATAATACATCCTAGGTATTCCACCCTCTCCCTGCACCACTGGATCTCTTTTGCGAGACACCAAGTGACCCTTAAGAGATAAGCGAGTCATCAGGCTTTCAGAGTCTTCTGCACACTGTGCCCCGCTCTCACTACATAACAGTAGGTCTTCTACATATTGCAGGAGTACTGATCCCTGTGGGAGCACCCAGTCATCCAGGGTTAGTTTTAACACCATGGAAAATGCTGCAGGACTGTCCACAAAGTCTTGAGGAAGACGGGCCCAAGTCAGTCGGCCCCGAGCTCGAGCCTCAGGCAAAGGCAAAGATCCTTTGGAAATCCCTGTGAACATCAATGCTAAAGAAAGCATTGGAAGTCTAGTACCCTATATACAGTGGAGGAAGCGGGGATGTTTATAAAAATTCCCGTGATGTTTGAGACTAGTGGTGGAAGTGGTTAAATACATTTGTTCACCCCCCCTCAAATCCCCCTAGCCTCCACTCGCCGCTGGCTTTCTTTACTGCATGTATGTGGTGATCAGTGGTGTACTCTATACTTCGTCAGCATGACGGTGGTATTGTTTCTGAAAGAAAAGGTGTGATGTTTGGTTTGCAGTAGGGACATAAGGAGTGCATTTGACATGTCCTACATCTGTCTTTGACTTTTCCCATATCGGGTGAGTCTCTAATGCTGCTTGTATGGTCATAAAGTAAATTTTTTTTTTTTTTTGGCATAGTCAAGTCACATGTTGATGATTTGGCAGTCATTCCCCCTTGTAGGTCAAATTTAACAATTTAACATTACCCCTAATGAAGACATGAGGTCTCTTCCCTTTAGACATAAGGGGCAGTCAGTGAGGATGGCAAATGTTTGTGTGTAACATCAATCCCATTAATTCCCATAGAGTGGAGCAGCCCTCGGTACAAATTTTTTTTTTTTTTTTTTTTTTGATACTCCTTTTCTTCCAGACTGCATCATCATACGACGACGGACTGTGTCAAATGGGTAAGAGGCAAAGCCCGCCACTGCTGTTACTTACTGAGCAATCATCCAGCTGACGAATATGTGTGTGTTCTTGGGATCTGGAAGCATACCTTTAGCTGTGTCGTAGATTCCAAAATAAGCAGCTCTGTAAATGATGATTCCCTGGACAGACACATTGAAACCTTGGTAGAGACCTTTAAGCCCATCGGATTTGAAAATCTTGGCAAGGCAATCACCAAGACCATTGAACTCTCTGCCAGCGCCAGCCTTTCCAACATCAGCAGCTAGACGGGTTCGGGCAAAGTCAAGTGGGTAGACGAAGCACAAGGAGGTGGCTCCAGCAGCTCCACCGGACGCCAGGTTTCCGGCAAAGTAACGCCAGAACTGGGTCCTCTTGTCAACGTTATCAAGGAAGATCTTCTTGTACTTGTCTTTGAAGGCAAAGTTGAGGGCCTGGGTTGGGAAATACCTGATCACATTGGCGAGGTTACCACGCCAAAAAGATATGAAACCTTGTTCTTTGGGGATACGGACAACGCAGTCCATGATTCCTTTGTATTGCTTGTCAGCTGTGATTTGTTTGCTTGCATGTTGGACTTGAAGCAAAAGCTTGACTCGTTCAATGGGCGCTACAGCGGTCTTGGAGATAGCAGCGGCCACACCGCCGGCCAAGAAGTCCTTGGCGAAGGAGATTGCTGCGTCGGTCATGATGGCGGTCGGTGTTTCTAGGCGAGTGGCTCTTACTGCAGCACTGAGCTTCCGTGGGCTGGGAGCATGGGGGTGGGAGTCCCTGAGGTCTGGGCGAATAGTCCTCCTTTGGTATTAAAAAATCTGGAGGAGGCCCTTTTCTTTACATCATCCACAAACTGTGGGGGGGTCAGGGTCAGGGCCTGCCACCCAGGGCAAACATGGGCCGCATGGGGTGGCGGAGGTACTGGCACATAATCCTCTGTATCCCCTATGTCATAACAAAGGGGTTGGACAGGGGCAGAGGCAAGTGTTGGTTTTTTAGGAGGCTTGTCTAAGGAAGGATGAGGCTTCTCTAATGGATGAGGGAATTGCTTCTTATAATTTTTCAATGCTTTACACCACATTTTATAACATTCAGTCATATATTCTTTATCATAAGGAAACGGTGGATAATTATACTGCTTATGTTGGCTACAAATTTTAGTGACTTCTTCCCATTCCTCTGTAGAACATGGTCCCCAGTCACTTAGCCCCGCAATTTGTAGAGCATGTGCTCTGGTCAATATGTTTTTCCAGAAGGGTTCAGTATAATATGTTCCATAGTTTCCAGACACGAAATCTAAAGGAGTGGGCTGATCCGGCTTACCTTCCGAACCTCCCTTTCCCGGCAGATTTCCCATGTTTACAATTCTTATACTTTATCTTATTTTATTCTCTATTTATACACATCAGCTGCAGAACATACAGTTAATGACTTAGGACAAGCCACAAAAGTTCTTTACCCGTTTCACATTCGATAGTACCTATGACACAGTTAAAGCGTCTTGAAATTTAAAAGTTTTTATTTCTTGGCAAAATGCCAAAAAAAAAACTCCCTCTGGCCAGAGGTTCCCCTGCTTATAAGTAAGCTTTGTACGTTATTACTTTCCTTATTCCTATAACCAAACAATTTTTATTTATATTTTAAATTTCTTGGCAAAGTGCCAACAGGTTTAAACAGTACTTTCAATTGCTGTAATACTAATGCCGCAAACAATTTCCCACTATCCGTTACGGTTGGTGAGATATTAGCATTTGAACCCTTGTTGGCAAAACGCCAAAATATCCAAAATTTGCACCTGACTTCCCCTGCGCAAAAGATGTCAGTGGCAAAAGGAATTATTCACATAGCATGTTTTGATCAAAAGTTAGCCTCACCAATCCATGTATTACCCCAGAAAAATGTTACAACGTCCCTGTTGTCATGATGTATCAAAGACCCTCCTGGAACACAAAACTATTATGTATATTAAACCTGGTAATAACCTCCGGGAATACTAGCAACCAAATAAGTATTTGATCCCTCATACACAAATAACAGACCTGTTATACAATTAGGGCAGCGTCCTGCCAAAAAACACTTAGGACGAGGTCCTGACATTAAGTGTTTAAATGATTTAGGGGTTTCCAATGGACATATGTCCGCGTGGGTTCGAACCCCACTTCTGTGGGAGGGATCCTGGGCAATTTTAGCAAGTATCCTTGTCCCCTATATTTTGATCCTGATACCGTCCTTTTATATTAATACCCGGAATCCTGGCGCCTGCCCCAATTTAGGCAGCACAGCAGGCATTCCTATCTATGAGCATACTCGGAATCCTGGCGCCTGCCCCAATTTAGGCAGCACAGCAGGCATTCCCATCTATGAGCATACCCGGAATCCTGGCGCCTGCCCCAATTTAGGCAGCACAGCAGGCATTCCTATCTATGAGCATACCCGGAATCCTGGCGCCTGCCCCAATTTAGGCAGCACAGCAGGCATTCCTATCTATGAGCATACTCGGAATCCTGGCGCCTGCCCCAATTTAGGCAGCAGTAGGCATTCCTATGTATGAGCGAGCTGTATTAAAATTCTAATGTCCCTATCTCTCAGGCAAGCTAATCAAAATAAATTAATCAATTATGCCTTGAGAGCTATAATGCAACGGGTTAGAACATTGACAGAGTAAGCTGTTCAAAAATACTTTGAACAAGTCATTTTAAAGAAAGCTTACCTGTAATGTACCCCACTTATTCTGGTACCATCTGTAAGGTCCTCTGAATCAGCCCCTCCGCAACAGCCCCTCTCAATTGGACTTTGGCGGTCAATGGAAAATAACCCTGTCTGTCCGGACAGATAATCAGACACCATACACCGTATGAGGTTTGCAAAAAGATGCCTTTACTTCCGTTTCACAGAGCATATACAATACAAAAAAGGGGGAAGAACGCAATTGAACAACCAATCACATTCAAGCATTTAAGCATTCTGTTATACAATTCAATATTGATCTGCAAGATTCATAATATTTCTTCTTTCGGACTCAACATCATATTTACTCTAAAAATGTCTTATGCAATATATGTGCTTGATAAGATTCTCAGTATGTTTTGATAATATAGCCTACTTGTTATGGGAAGCAGACCCGTTACTAGAAGCCATGAGAACTAAAACTTGTTATGGAAATGTGTGAGTGAGATAAACAGAATTTACAGTGAGTTTCTACAGAGAAACAGAAAAACATCTTTGTTACAATACTATAAAATCTTAAAGGGTAACTCTACACTTCCCACGTTTCCTTACAGGCTATAGTTGGTCAATGATGTCACTGTGATCCCAGCCCCCATCTCAAATAGTGCATATGACATCTTGGCATCGGTCATGTATGCCAGTTCTGGCAGGTTTTCAAATTTGGCATTGTGATTGAAAATAGATTTACAATGGGGAAATTTTGTTAGATTTTTTTGTTTACTAAAGGACCTGGAAAACCTTTGAGCATCTCTAATTCTAGTTTTTTTTCTGAATGAGTAGGAGTACAAAAGAAACATGGTATATTTGTAGCTTTCCATAAACATACACCCTTTACTTGCAATTTAGAAATTGCTGATCATTTGGGCAGATATCTTTTATTTTAGGGATCCATATTTGATACAGAGATAACAGTCAATTATTGTGTCTCTCAATTCTTTAAATAACAGTTCTTTTTCCTACTTCGTGGGTCTTATTTCCACTCATAAAGAGAGCATGTAGGATACTAACATGGCGCTTGACCTTAAGCTGGACCCAAATCCAACACTGTAAATCTCTCCCCTAGAATAGATTCCAGCACATATAGAAAGGATGACTAGTACCTTGCTCTCTGAACACAGTTAGGTGAACACTTTGGGGACACCTGAAGGATCACCTGAATCCCTGAATGAAGGATTATACCTACTATTCTGCTCCTCACAATTGTTTTTCACATATCAATCACTTTTTTTTGTTAACCTCCAATTCCTTCTTTCCCTTAAAAAACTAAAAATAAATAAAATCACCTTGGTCTCATGGTCTGACCACTGCCCTTCATTTGTACAATGCACTTACCTTGTCCTAGCTCACTGTCTTTTGAATGTTGTATTACTGACTTCCTACTCCCACTTACTTACAACATAGCTTACTCTATTGCTAATGACCTTAAAAGTTACTTTGTTTTCAAAGAGAGTTTGGTTTCAACTACTGTTAATTTATGGGAAGCCCATAAGCAGTGGCGGCTGGTGCTAAAAAACAGTGCAGGTCAGCACTCACCACGGTCACAGCTCCCCTGATTTATTTTTATTATATAAATTAAAAAAAATACCAAAAATTTAAACAAAGAATATGTTCTACTTTCTGTTTCAAAACATATCCAATAAAATGTATTTTCTTCTACAAGTCTGGTAAAAACCAAACTGCATTTTTGGGGACACTATACTATTGGGGATACTAGTATAGTTCTTATCATGATCAAGATACTGTGATTGTGACTTATAGTGCCACTGTGATTGTGGGATGGGCAATCTAATGCTAAGTGACAATGACTGGGAGGGATGGTAAATGACTAACTGACACTGACGTCGATAGTGACACTAATACAGTGATCAATGATAATACTGTACACTGTGCTAATGGTACCTGCTGGGAAGGGGTTAATATCAAGGGGAAATCAAGGGGTTAACTGTGTGCCTAACAACTGTATTGTGTGCTGCTTTTACTAACAGATCTGTCTGCTTTTACTCCCTTAAATCAGATTGCTGTCTGTGCACAGAATGCTGTGTGTTTGTCAACACAGAACTCTGTGCTGTGATCGGCCACAGCCGATCAGCCGGTTTCAGACATAAATCAATGGCTGAAATATAGTGACAAACTTGGACTCTCTCCAGTCACATCATGGGTCGGCAGGAGGCATTCACATGTGCGCCTTCAAACTAGGAAGTACACACCTACGTACAAAGATGTTGCAGTGCCTGGCTGTGTCGCCCACTCGCAGTGTATCTACTGTGAGCGGGTCAGCAAGAGGTTAATATAGATATCATATTGCTAGCCAAAGTATCGGCTACTAGCATAAATTCCCTACTCACCACTCTGCAAGGATTAGGTGGGTTCTATTGTAAATAGACAAGGCCTTGATAACACCTGTAAGGTGATCCACCTAATGAACTTGTCCATCATAATAAATCACATGGCATGTTATTATTGCTTAACATGCATCTCCTTATATTCTGCTAATAAGGCTCCTTTATGCATATAATTGGAAGCTATTTCCTGTGCCTCTATAAATCTTAAATCATTACCTTGGTCACCTTCTAACCTGCAGTATTCTAAGTCATTTGAAGAAACATTTGGGGTGACCTCAAATATTCTAGCAATTTACTTTCTTTTCACTTTGTGCAACTTTCCCTGATGGACAATCCACTTGAATCTCCTACTGCCTTTCATTGGTGGACCACACATGGCCTCAATACAGTCAGACATTGTCCTCCCATGGACATCCCAGAAAAATTAAAAGCCCAGTTCTTGAACTCTTTGAGTACACCCAAATTAGACATTGGATTGTTTCTCTCGTACAAGATAAGAACCTTTCTACCACCCTGGCTACATTTTAACACTTTTAACATTTCTAACTTTTTAAGTAATTTCTTTAGCATATTCCCACCTTAATTGTCTACCTTCACCAACTGCACACATACTGCATTGGCCAAAAATATTGGCACCCCTGCATTTCTGTCAGATAATGCACAACTGTACCCAGAAAATTGTTGCCAATACAAATCTTCAGGCATTTCATGTTTCTTTTCTTTTTTTGTAGTAGTATGGCACCAAAAAGTTGAGAAACAAAAAGCCAAATCTGACACATTCCACTCAAAACTCCAACAATTCACTGAAAAAAAATATTGTCACCTTCAATTGAATATACCCCTTGGAAAAAATAACTGAAATCGATTGCTTCCTGTAACCATCAATACGCTTCTTACACCTCTCTACTGGAATTTTGGACCACTCTTCTTTCGCCAACTGCTCCAGGTCTCTCAGATTGGAAGGGTTCCCTTTCCCAACTGCTGTTTTGAGATCTCTCCAAATGTACTCTATGGGATTTAGATCTGAACTCATTGCTGATCAGTTCAGTACTCTCCAGTGCTTTGTCTTAAGCCATTTCTGAGTGCTTTTTGATGTGTACTTTTTGATGTGTGCTTTTTTATGTGTGCAATGACCTCTGATGTAGATCCAACTTTTTGACACTGGGCCCCACATTGCACCCCAAAATTCTTTGGTAGTCTTCAGATTTCATAATGCCATGTAAAGGATTAAGACATCCAGTGCCTGAGGCAACAAAGCCACCCCAAAACATCAGTGAACATCCACCATGTTTAACTGTAGGGACTGTGTTCTTTTATTTAAAGGCCTCATTTCTTTTTCTGAAAACAGTAGAATGATGGGCTTTACTAAAAAGTTGTAATTAAGTTTCGTCTGTCCACAGCACATTCTCTCAAAATTATTTTGGCTTCCTCAGGTAAGTTTTGACAAATTCCAATCTGGCTTTTTTATGTTTCTGTGTCAGCAGTGGGGTCCTCCTGGTTCTCCTACCATAGCATCCATTTTCATTCAGATGGCGACATATAGTGCAAGGTCAGCTTGAATTTGTTTGGAAAGTAATCAAGGTTCTTTATCCACCATTTGAACAATCCATCATTGCAATCTTTGATACATTTTTCTCTTGAATCCATGTCCACGGACATTAGCTACAGGGCCATGAAGTTTACAGGGTAAACTTCATGACAATGTTGTGCACAGTGGACACATGAACATTAACCACTACAATACAGGACACTTTCGCCCCCTTCCTTCCCAGACCAATTTTCAGCTTTCAGCGCTCTCGCACTTTCAATGACAATTGCGCGGTCATGCAATGCTGTAACCAAATGAATTTTTTATAATTTTGTTCGCACAAATAGAGCTTTAGTTTGGTGGTATTTATTCATGACTCCGTTTTTAATTTTTTGCGATATAAGCAAAAAAATAGCGGAAATTTTGAAAAAAAACAATATTTTCTCCTTTCTTTTTTAAACGAAATCCAATAAAATCAAAAACAAATTTTGTCATAAATTTAATCCAAAATGTATTCTGCTACATGTTTTTAGTAAAAAAAGTTCTGCTAAGTGTATAATAATTGGTTTGCGTGATCACGGACATATGTACGCAAATGATCATGTACAGATGTGAGCAGGTGATCACGGACATATGTGTGCAGATAATCATTGGCACATGTGATTTTACTGGGACATATGTGGGGTACATGTGTTTTTATTATTTGGGGACAGGTGTTTTTATTTGGGGACATGTGTTTTTATTTGGGGACATGTGTGTTTTGGGGACATGTATGTTTTGGGGACGTGTGGGGACATGTGTGTTTTACTGTGTTGGTGACACTAGACTGGTGATCAGTGAGTAAAAAAAACAGCTAATACTCACTGATCACCAGCCGGCTGCAGCGATCAGCTCTCCTCTCCTCAGCGACGACTTCCGTGTGAGGAGAGGAGAGCCGATTGCCTAGAAACCGGCTGTTTGCTTACATCACATGACGGCTGTGATTGGACACGGCCGTCATGTGATCAGGAGGGCCAATCACAGAGCCATCCTGCCGATCCGAGATGCGCCGTGTCCGGGTGACACGAGCGCATCGGGATCGCGCCGCTGCGGGCACGCGCACGCGCGACCCCCCTACCCCTACTGATGGACGTTCAGGAACGTCCGATCAGAAGTAGGCGGCTCCCACCCAGCCGTATATATACAGTGGCCGGGTGGGAAGTAGTTAAGATCTCTGGGGATGGATTTATAACATTGAGATTGTCCATGCTTTTCCACAATTTTTTTCTCAAATCCTCAGACAATTATTTTCTGCTCTTTCTCTTCTCCATGCTCCATGTGGCACACAGAGACACACAACAGAAAGGTTGAGTCAATTTTTCACCATTTTAACTGGTTTCCGGGGTTATTTCTATATTGTCAACACCTGTTAATTGATACAGGTTAGTTTAATAAAAAATTACAGGAGCATCACAAACTTGGAATGCAATTATTTCTTACAAGGTGCCAAAAATTTTGTCCATGAAATTTGGGGTTTTTTGAGTGAAATGTGTCAGATTTGTGGTGAACAGGTTACAAAAAGGTCAAGAGTAAGAATGGGTGAACAATTCTAATATGCTTAATATTCATTCAGCTCAAGATCCACAAAAGCACCTAGTCACCTTTAAAACCAATAATTCTAAGCATATTAGAATTTTCCACCCATTCTTAAGCCCCATACACACGGTCTGATTTTCCGATGGATTCTGTCCTATCAGACAATGTTGTCGGAAATTCCGACCATGTGTAGGCACCATCGGACAGTTTCCATCGGATTGTCCGACGGACAAAGTCCTATCTCCTGCTGGATAGATTTTTTGACAACAAAGTCCGATCACACCAAATCCGATCGTGTGTAGCGAATTCCGACGGACAAAGTGCTACGCATGCTCAGATCACATTACAAGACCAAAGCTATTGGCTACTAGCCTCTACGTAGTCCTGTCGTAGGCAACAAACGTCACCACGTTAAGAATGATCGGATTTTCCGACAACTTTGTCCGACCGTGTGTACGCAAAACCAACATCGGACAAAGTACGACGGACATGATCCGACGGACCTGGTCCTCGGATAATCCGAGCGTGTGTATGGGGCTTTACTCTTGACCTTTTTGTAACCTGTTCACCACATATCCTTAATAGGATTACTCACAAGCACTTTGATGTTTATATATTATTCACGTTTTTTCACATTCTATTCATTTATATGTGTTTTTACATTTTAAGATCATAACTTAATCATTATTATCATTTTACGTAAATATTAGTTTTATTCATTGTGTGATTGACAGAGATAATCAGATCATATGCACATCAGCACTTTAGCGCAACATTATTTTACTTTTCACATTTCTATTTACCGTTAGTCTTTCGGCAAATGTTTGCAGCTTTCTTTACACACTAAATCTCCAGTCACAGCGCTATATTTTCCCCATTTTTTCCAAATGTGTCAGATTTGGCTTTTTATTTCTCAACTTTTTTGTGCCATACCAATACAAACAAAAGAAATAAACATGAGAATGCCTAAACATTTGTAATTGCAATCTGGGGGAAGTGGGGCATTATCTGACAGAAATGCAGTGGTGCCAATATTTTTGACCATGACTGTAAACACTATATTGAAAGTAGATAATAGTGTAGCGCTAAAATGTGTCTCTGTACAGTAATGGGTACTGAATAATGAAATCCAATATCCACAAGATCACTGTTCAGAATGTTGTTCTTAACAAAAAGTAACAAAATAAATGGAGTGAATGCCTCTTGGTAGTGGGCGTCAGATCCTATAATTGGAAATATGAATACCAATAAAGGTATGAAGCTCACACAAACCAATGTGAAATATACTTGTGAGTAAACAACCAGAAGAGCTCTGGTAACAGAGTGTGAGTGTCTGTGAAGACGTGATGTCAGTAACGCAATATGCTGCTATTACACAACTAAAACAAAACCATAGTTGTCACTATAAATCATGCTCATGACAACAGACAAACCAATATGAGCTAGTGCTAAAAAATATGGTGTGAAGATATATGGAGAGAAAGCACTAGATGAACTGGATGGCACTAAAGTTCATATCAAAAACAACCAATAGGTATGTAAACATTAAGGCACTTAAGTTCAAATATTAGAGGACATAAATCACAATAAACATATCAACAAATAATATAAAACACCAAACAAAGGAAATCACAGTTATCACAGGGTGGTGTTTAGCATGTGTATTGGATCAATGGTCCAAGGGTGGTAAACCCAAAGTCCCGATGATTCCTAATTGGCATTCAGGGCAGGATGTCAGACTGTGTTTGAGATATTTCTGGTTATAGGTGGACAATAGAAACGTAGTTCGGATGCTGGATCCTCTCATGTATGGACAACACCACGAACAACATGGAAAAATGCTGAGCGCTTACCATGTATGGTGGACCAACTCACTGGTAGTGGAAGGTCAAACAGGCTTGTTCGGCTACCTCCTGGTACCGGAGAATATGGGATCAATCCGTGGGAATATAGGCTGGAATATCCCGAGATCCTTGAAGTATACTCACCGACCATATGGGGCCACCTCAGATGTTGTAATTTGGTCAGTGGTACTCAGCATCAGTGGAGAGAAAAAACAGAAGAGGGACTCCTCATCGTGAAAAAACCCAGGGGCAAGGGTTCACGTTTATTCAAAAAACATTCATCCATCCAACAATATAATAAAAAGAATGGAGATGTTCAATAAAAGCAAAATAAAAGGAACGCAGTAGGCAGTTGTACTGAGGAAACCCGACGCGTTTCGTCTGATAAGACTTCTGCTGGGGGATGAATGTTTTTTGAATAAACGTGAACCCTTGCCCCTGGGTTTTTTCACGATGAGGAGTCCCTCTTCTGTTTTTTCTCTCCACTGATGCTGAGTACCACTGACCAAATTACAACATCTGAGGTGGCCCCATATGGTCGGTGAGTATACTTCAAGGATCTCGGGATATTCCAGCCTATATTCCCACGGATTGATCCCATATTCTCCGGTACCAGGAGGTAGCCGAACAAGCCTGTTTGACCTTCCACTACCAGTGAGTTGGTCCACCATACATGGTAAGCGCTCAGCATTTTTCCATGTTGTTCGTGGTGTTGTCCATACATGAGAGGATCCAGCATCCGAACTACGTTTCTATTGTCCACCTATAACCAGAAATATCTCAAACACAGTCTGACATCCTGCCCTGAATGCCAATTAGGAATCATCGGGACTTTGGGTTTACCACCCTTGGACCATTGATCCAATACACATGCTAAACACCACCCTGTGATAACTGTGATTTCCTTTGTTTGGTGTTTTATATTATTTGTTGATATGTTTATTGTGATTTATGTCCTCTAATATTTGAACTTAAGTGCCTTAATGTTTACATACCTATTGGCTGTTTTTGATATGAACTTTAGTGCCATCCAGTTCATCTAGTGCTTTCTCTCCATATATCTTCACACCATATTTTTTAGCACTAGCTCATATTGGTTTGTCTGTTGTCATGAGCATGATTTATAGTGACAACTATGGTTTTGTTTTAGTTGTGTAATAGCAGCATATTGCGTTACTGACATCACGTCTTCACAGACACTCACACTCTGTTACCAGAGCTCTTCTGGTTGTTTACTCACAAGTATATTTCACATTGGTTTGTGTGAGCTTCATACCTTTATTGGTATTCATATTTCCAATTATAGGATCTGACGCCCACTACCAAGAGGCATTCACTCCATTTATTTTGTTACTTTTTGTTAAGAACAACATTCTGAACAGTGATCTTGTGGATATTGGATTTCATTATTCAGTACCCATTACTGTACAGAGACACATTTTAGCGCTACACTATTATCTACTTTCACTCTTTGCAATTTGTCATATTGAAGTGTTGGCAGCTTTCCTGCACCCTGTTTGGGCGCTGCGTTTTCCCCCACACACTTGTAAACACTATATTGCCAAAAGTATTGGGACACTTGCCTTTACACACACATGAACTTTAATGGCATCCCCGTCTTAGTCGGTAGGGTTAGATATGAAGTTGGCCCACCCTTTGCAGCTATAACAGCTTGGGAAGGCAGTCCACAAGGTTTAGGAGTATGTCTATGGGAATGTTTGCCCATTATTCCAGAAGTGCATTTGTGAGGTAAGGCACTAATATTGGCCTGGCTTGCAGTCTCTGCTCTAATTTATCCCAAAGGTGTTCTATCAGGCTGAGGTCAGGATTCTGTGCAGGCCAGTCAAGTTTTCCACCCCAATCTCGCACATCCATGTCTTTATGGACCTTGCTTTGTGCACTGGTCCAAATCATTTGGTGTAGGGGGGATCATGGTGTGGGGTTGTTTTTCAGGGTTGGGCTTGGCCCCTTAGTTCCAGTGAATTGAACTCTTAAGGCATCAGCATACCAAAACATTTTGGACAATTTCATGATCCCAACTTTGTGAGAACAGTTTGGGGATAGCCCCTTCCTGTTCCAACATGACTGTGGACCAGTGCACAAAGCAAGGTCCATAAAGACATAGATGAGCGAGTTTGGGGTGGAGGAACTTGACTGGCCTGTACAGAATCCTGACCTCAACCCGACAGAACACCTTTGGGATGAATTAGAGTGGAGACTGCGAGCCAGGCCTTCTAGTCCAACATGGGAAGGAAAAGGGGAGTCAGCATCAAAGAAATGAATGGATAATTGTGGATTCTAATAATGACTGCTGCCGCTCAATCCTAGTGCATCACTAGTAGATAGACAAAGAAAACAAAAATAGCAGCTCAAATCTATACAGATTGCACAATTGCATCCGAAATGCTGAAATCTAATGAAGATGGAATCCTTATAATTAGTGCATGTACCAACACCTTCCTACAAATATTATACCACTACTTCATAAACATATTGAGCAACCAATTCCAAGGTTCCCCTGCACCAAACATTAATTTTGAATGAAAAACATATTTCTTGCCACATATGCACTTGGGGAATACAAAAGGAAATTTTTTTGATTGAATAATTGATTGGACATTTTTCACTTATGTGTCTGAAAGACACAGTGGTCACAGAGCGCAGCCACACAAAGCCTGGTCTCCATGGACACCCTCCCAGGACTGGACGGGAAGTGGTTAAAATGCACCGGTGGGAATTTATTAAAACTGGAGCTGCCAGAATATGGATTATTTAAGCATACTGCATAATGACCAATCAGCAGCCAGCTCAATTTTGTTCAATTAAGCTTTGAAAATGAAATCTATAAGATGACTTGTTTCCATATACAGCTGCTGCTGATTTTGATTGCTCTAGTCTTAGCGATTTCCCCTCACTGTACTTTACCTTTAAGAATAAATATGTTGCTTGCATAGAGCAGGTCAGTTATTTTCATGGGTTTAAAGATGTAATGGAAATCACATTTAGTGAACAGAAACAATCAATAGATCACAGCCACATACAGTACAGAACACAATACTTAATTTATTCTGCTCAACAGTGTCCTGTGCATGTTGAAGTGACTATTAATGCAGGTCAATGAGGATTTAGAAAACACGTTGTTGTATGCAATTTTTTTTTTTTTTTTAAACAATCACACTTAAGGGATTTCATGTGGCGCTGAAGAGTAACTGTTAGGTGAATCAATTGATACACTTCAACTTAAACCTTAAATGAACACTTCAACCATTGCTTTAAGTGTATTTCTTTCCTTTCTGTTCCAAGTGTGATTACTTCATACAAAAGAACTTTATTATGCTACAATCCAACTAATATCATTGTGGTACTTCAGAATCTGAGAGCTCAAGAGATGAGTTCTCTGCCACTGGCACTAGTTCAGGAAGCCTGGTGAACTAAATTGATTTTTTTATAGCTGTGCTGGAGAACATTTAATGAATTTGTTAGTAGCTTCTGTCTGCTTAAAACTTTCATGAATACTTGCACCTGGTGCGATATCAGCTCATAAAAATTACAAGTAGAAGGAATTCCAGACTATTTTAATTTCCTAAACAGCCCATTTGTATTTTAGGAATCTTTACTTAAATATTTGACAGGTAAAATAGGCTAGAAAAGACATCGTATGCAGAAATCATTGCCTGTAAATATGTCTGTGTTATACTTTCATATTTCTAGGTATTGCTATGTATGCCCATTCTGTACAGAAAAGGTACCCTTTATTAAAAAAAAAAAAAAAAAGTTTCTGTTACAGTTATCTTTTGTAATTTAACACATTATAAATATTGCTTTGCATACATCAAACAGTCTGAGATATTCCATTTATGTTTTACTAACAATTTCAATATTAAAAGATAGACTGTTAGTTGTAGAATGCCTAAAATGTAAAAGGTCACTATTACAATATAGAATAATGTAGAGTTTAAATATTGTACAATCTGGCACATAACTAAATGTATTCTTCCCTACACAACCTAGACATATGGAAATGGACATAGAAATCTTAGTCATAATCCTATTTAAAAATGGCGCTACATATAGAATGGGATCTGTAGTTGCATTTTGGATAAGTACACACCTTAAGGTGTCACTATTGTAGCATTTAACCAGTGGGATTTTCCTTGTTTTTTATAAGCTGCTTTATGTTTTTCAAATAGTTTTTTGAAATTGCGCTCTCAATTTTTCATCTGTATATGCAGAATACAATCTGCAACACTACTTGACTTCTTCCAGATGGCTCTACTGTAAATAACAACCCCCTGGGCAACTTCACTTGGCCATACACGGTGAGATTTTCTTTCAAACCTCAATAAAATAATCGTTTACCAGGACATTCTTTGCTGTCCTTATTGAGTCAACTAATTTAGTTTGAAAACCCTTAACATTTCATCCAGACCTGCTATTTGAAATGAATCCTAAAAGGAGAATTACAGCCAAAGCTCATTTGGCTGTACTTCTCCTGTGGATCACAGTTTGTTCTGCACTCCTGTGACCCATTTTCAGCTGCCAGTGGGCTAAAGCCATACCTTCATGATCCACCCCGGAACCTGGATCGGAACCTGGCAGAGTTATCAGCGGTGACTGATAGTCACCACTCTCTGATGAGTGGCAGGGAGAATTGAGCGATCAGCAGTGTTGATCGCTCAGTTATCAGCCTTACAGATGGCGGGGGAGAGATGCAGCATTGGAGTAAGTATGATTTAAAAAAAAATCCAAAACTTCTCTTTAAACATATTAAATATTTTTACAAAGGCAACGTAATACTTTAAAAGTATCATTGTTTACAAGCAACTGCTGGGGATCTGTCAATTAGTGTTGGTAAACCAGGTTCAGAACATGTCAGGCAGTCAAACATGTGTGGATTTCCATTGCCGAATGGCTGTCAGCAGGTTGGTGCCATTGTCACACAGTACCTTGCCTGGCAGAAGATAGCACAGAGTTTGCACCCCCCCCCCCCCCCCCAGCTTGGCCCTGAACAGTGTATATAATCTATGGCCCAGTGAAGCTTCTGTTCTACATGCATACCAGCTTCAAAACAGTGTGGTAGCATTTTGGCTGGACCGTTGCATAGGCTCTGCGGTGCTTGGAAGGGACTAGTTGTTCTGAGGAGTCAAGAGTGTGAGGCCATTGAGGAGGAGGGGTAGAGGCGACTGTGATGTCACTGGTTATTATTAGCTTTGTGGTGCCGATTCATATGTCTCCTCACATGTGTAGTACCCACATGGCTGGTAGTTTTACCATTATTGATACACTGCAGACAAAGGCTGCAGACTGGAATGGTGCTGTAATCAGAAGATGTGAGAAAAAAAACTAAGTCTGCAGAACTAAGTGGAATGGCCCTGGATAAATCAATGACCTTTACCAGTGGTGCAGTGTTATCCACTGGAATAGGACAGTTGATTCTTCCAGTCCTTGCTAGCTGCTCCTGGACAAAAACATTTCCTCTCTGCTGTTCTACTTCTCCATCACTTTCCTCCTTTCCCATCCCTGCACCAACAAACAAGGAAACATATCATTACCCAAAACAAATTAAACATACAAATGAAATAAAAAAAAATATGCAGGCAATATTTTCTGTCTGTGAAAAGGATAAATGGTTCCTAAGAAAAAGAGTAACTTCAAGTAGACATTCAATGGTCAATCAAGTATTATACAGTCAATCCACAAAGGAGCTATTTATAGCTGAAAAATGCATACTATTCAAATGATGAAGTCTAGAGATAGAGGGAACTAGATGACAATTTTAAATTTCATAGTAGAACAGTATTCAACTAAAATACCGTAAGCGTTGCAAACACATACCTGCAAATAAGTCAGAGAACAAACTGTCATAGTATGTCCAAAAGAAGCAAACTATTTCAGTCCATAATTTAATATGACTGTGGGCATGCTGTAGAGTGAATACCAAACACAGATCACTCTTCAGAGAGCTCCGCACATGTGAATGAGGCCTTGTGGAGACACTGGAACTGATGTGGTGGTGATTAGGGAAGCTGTGAATAGCTGCACTATTAGGGCTTTTTCACATGTGAATTTGGGGGTGGTAAGATGTCACAGTTGTGCCATGATTTTACTGCCCCCCCCCCCCCAAAACCGCTACTAACCTACCTGGGACTGGTATGGTGGTGACTGGGGATGTTGTGACTGGTTGAATTTGTCTGATGATACTGTACTGCTGTGGAAGTGATCAGAGACAATGGGTGGCTGTACTGGCATCCTCAGGGGGATTTTCTTTTACATGCTGTCACCAAAGCAAGTGCAGAAAAACAATAGTCCAGGCCTTCATTGGACTCAGACACCCAGACCCAGTGGATGGAAAGGAGGTGGAGTTGGTTTGCTTCTATACCCAGCGAGCACCTTTCAAGTCCTTCCTACCCCTTCCTCTCTATCCTTCTCTTATATTGAGACACACTGTGTTTGTCTGTTTTCTCCCATTTTCCTAAGGATTGCAGTGATCTATCAGCCTCCTGGACCTATGTCACGCATCCTTAATGCATTCTCTGCCTGGCTACCCTACTTTCTCTCCTCTGAAATACCCACTATCATTCTTGGTGATTTTAACATCCCCACTAATGTTAACCGCTTCCCGACCGCCTCATGTAGATATACGTCTACAGAATGGCACGGGCAGGCAAAAGCACGTACCTGTACGTCCCCTTTAATTGCCTGCCTGTGGGTCGCGCGCGCGCGCGCCAGCGGCGCGCTCACGACCCGGTCGGGAGCTCCGTGACCCCGGCCGTGGGACCAGCGGACCCGATCGACGCTGGTGTCCCGCGATCGGGTTACGGAGCTGAAGAACGGGGAGAGGTATGTGTAAACAAACCTCTCCCCGCGCTTCCTACTCTGCCTGTCATTGATTGGCTGTTCCCGGTCATCGGGAAAGCCGATCAATGACGTCAGACGTCAGCCCCGCCCCCTAATGTAAAAAAACACACACACATCACAGCCCATAAACCCTCCCCTCCCCCTAGTGGTTAACTCTTTCACTACAACTGTCATTTATACAGGAATTAATGCATTTAAATAGCATTGATTGCTGTATAAATGACAATGGTCCCAAAAATGTGTCAAAAATGTGTCCACCATAATGTCGCAGTCACAAAAAAAAATCGCTGATCGCCGCCATTACTAGTAAAAAAAAAAATATTAATAAAAAAATGCTATAAAACTATCCCCTATTTTGTAAACGCTATAACTTTTGCGCAAACCAATCAATAATCGCTAATTGCGATTTTTTTTTACCAAAAATATGTCGAAGAATACGTATCGGCATAAACTGAGGAAAAAAAATGTTTTTTAATATATATTTTGGGGATATTTCTTATAGCAAAAAGTAAAAAATATTGCATTTTTTTCAAAATTGTCGCTCTATTTTTGTTTATAGCGCAAAAAATAAAAACCGCAGGGGCGATCAAATACCACCAAAAGAAAGCTCTATTTGTGGGAAAAAAAGGACGCCAATTTTGTTTTGGAGCCACGTTGCACGACCGCGCAATTGTCAGTTAAATCGACGCAATGCCGAATCGCAAAAAGGGGCCTGGTCCTTTGGCTGCCAATTGGTCCGGGGCTGAAGTGGTTAACAGACCTGCTACATCCCAACTTTTCAACTTAACCTTATCCTTCACCTAACACAAAGGACACAGTCCCCCACTCACTCTAATGGTTATACCCTTGACTTTGTTTTCTCCCATCTTTGCACCCCTACAACCTTAGCAACACTCCGTTTCCTCTCTCTGACCACAACCTCATCACTTTCACAATGACCTTGTCTCCAACCACCTGTCCCTCCAAGCAGAAATCTTCATCACTTTAATCCTTCTCTTTTCTACTGTGAAACTGACCACCTCCATGACAAAATGTCACTCCTATCTTGCCCTGACCTGGCAACTTCTGTCTACCACAGTTCACTTTCATTCACACTGGACTCTCTTGCTTCTCTCACTATACAACATATCAGGCCCTGACCATTACAACCTTGGCAGACCGACGACACCAGAAACCTTAAGAGACATAGCTGTGCACTGGAGTCAGTGTGGCGTAAACCAAATCCCAGCATGTATTCACCCAATATAAATCTGCTTTCTTAAAATACAATTCCTCCATCCATGCTACCAAACAAGCCTACTTTGTCATTCTCATTAATACTCTGTCCTCTAGTCCTCGTCGTCTCTTCTCTACTTTTAACTCTCTACTTTCTCCACCCAGTAACTCGCTCACTGATCTCGAGATTGCCAATCACTTTAAAATCAAGACTGATGCAATTTATGTGGGCATCTCTACTGCACAGACATCTATCCCACATAACATACCCAGTACAAATCCACTCTCAACACTTTTTTGACTGCTCTTTTGACCTTGCTACTGCCGAAGAGGTCACTAAAGTTTTCTCAGAAGCCCGCCTTACCACCTGTCCCCTGGATCCTGTTATCTCACAACTACTATGGTCACCCTCTTCCTCTATCCTACGCTCCCTCATTCACATCTTTAATGCTATAGAAGAAAATCCCCTGTACAAATTGCACATGCCAACAGGCATAAGGACACACTGTGTGCATCTGCAGAATTTGGCTTTCAAAATTTTGGAGAAAAGTTAGAAAAATAGAAACAATTTGATAAATGTTGGTGTGTTTTCGATTCTGCCTAAAATATCAATGATGTTTTTGAGTCTTTTTTCAACATCATTGATGTCTTCCTTGATCTTCTGTAAATCCCGATTGCCCACCATGGTCTCCCCAATGAGGATCTGTGCACTTGCACTTGTGAAATGTGTTTCTTCTTCCACAACATCCACATCACCTAAAATTAAAAAAACACACCATGTGTTATAAATATGCAGGCATGTGGTCTCAGACACTCACCTGTTGTGGTCACCATTTAGCCCAATTCAAAAACCTCTCCTCCCTCCACATCCTCTGGTTGTTGTTTTGGGATTTCCCCTTCTTTATGAGGTGGGGGGGTCCCTGGTGACCTCAGACGTCCCGAGTATTTTCTCCCCTATGTGAATAAAATAAAGGTATACTTAGCACACAGATATTTGAGGGCAGAAATAGGAATATAAAACATTGCTTGGAAATGTCATGCAATTGTCTGTTTTGGCAGAGTTCAAAGCTAAACACATGAATTTTTCACTTTCCAAAGCTGGAAAAATAATAAATGGAATAATAACAATAAAAAGTATCACATATGTAGATACCCCTAGTATCCACTGGAGCACCTGTGTGGGACTCCCTAAAAAGTTTGTTCTGGTGTCCCACACTAGTGCTCCTGCGTCCAGATGTGTAAACAGCTGCTGAATATCCTCTCCTTACACTGAATAAAGTTTGCATTTCATTCTAGTTACAAACCCATCTAGACAACAATGTACTAAACTTATTTTACTACAAATAAGCATGACCAAATGTAGTTAACCTGCATCTGCCAAAAACATTGAATTAGTGGGCAAACAAACGATGTTTTCTATGAATGATTACTGTGCCTACAAACCTGAAAGTTGCCATTTTAAACTGTAGAAGAGTAAAGAAAAGCACATGGAGCAGCACAAATGTAATAATAATAATAGGAACACACAAAAAAATACTTACTTTTTTGCAGCACTCTCTTGATTCTTCTGTACTGATCCTGCTCCCTCAATTTGAGGTCTGACCATTGTTTCCTCAGTTGATTCTTCGATCGCCGTACCCCAAAATTCTTCGGCAGACTTCTCACAACTTTAGTCATGATCTTGGCCTTTCTGACATTTGATTTTGGGTAAGGTCCATGCTTCCCATAATATTCAGCCCTTTTCAAGATGTCCACCATCTCCACCATCTATCCAAAGACCATATTTGAGACCTTAAATCTCCTCCAGGATCGGGAGGTTCGCTTTTGTCGTTGCTGCTGCTGTCTTCATGCACTTGTTCTGTCTCCGCCATGTGCTCTCCCACTGTGCTGAAAGAGAAGGGGCGGGGAATATACTAGATAGGTCAGGGGTGGCGGAGTTTCACGCATGCGCAGTGCATATAAAGCGTAACACGCGTGTGTCGTATGCACAATCTGTGAGCAGAGGAAGGAGTAGCGGAAGCACTGATCGTGATACTGAAGGTACAATTTTAACTTGGGCCTATACTGCTTATAGATTGAGGCCTATATTGGGACAATGTAGAATCTTGCAGAGAAAATGTATATATTTAATGATCAGGACTTTATCCCCATATTCATTGATATGTACAGGGAGCTGCCCTGTCTGTGGAAGGTAACCCCCCCTTTTATAACAATAAAAGAAAGAGGCAGGCAGCGCTGGATCAATTGTTGGAATTTGTGAAGCCACAGATCCCCACGGCAACCATCAACTATTTGAAGGCCACAATTGGTGGCATGAGGGGGACATATAATAGGGAGCACAAGAAGGTCCAGGATTCCCAGAGGTCAGGAGCTGCAGCAGATGACATTTATGTCCCCAGGCTGTGGTACTATGACAGACTGCATTTTATGGCAGACCAGAAGGCACCCAGGCCAGAACTCTCCAGTCTTCCTTCAACGCTTCCTTCTACCCCAGCTGAGGCTTCCGACGTTCAACCTGGGCCTTCCAGGAAGGAGTATGTGGAAGAGCCCAGCTTGAGCCAGGTATAGCGTTGTTCAACATATTTCTTGGCAAAAAAATTTATGATGTTAACTAGATAGATAAAGTTATTATTGATTACTAATTTCTGATTTAACAAAGTGTTTTACATATCAATAGACAGTAGTTGCCACAAATGATTGGGACAAGAATGAAAAATGCTGGGGTCAGAATGATAGTCTTTTCTATTTGTTAACATTCAATTTGCAACAGTCACGAGCTGAAAATTGTGTGTGATTAATGAAGCAAAAACTAAAACTATGTCCCTTTTTCATACACAGGAAAGCCTCAGCCAGGAGGAGGTGTTGAAAGGAATCCCAGGTCCCTCCCCTTTAAAAAAAAAAAAGGGCCCAGGAAGAGGAGTAACCTGGAGGAGGCTATTTTGGAATGGAAGGCTACTGCGGCCCTCAGAACCCCCCCCCCCCAATATTCAAGAGGGCTATGCCGGCATGGCAGCCTGCAAAATGCAGGAAATGGAGGAGGGCCAATGCCTCTTCTGTGAGGAAGTTATCTTACAAGCCCTAAATAAGGGGTTGAGGGGCAAACTCACAAGCCAAAGTCAGGTTTGTGAGTTTGACCATCGTCCTCCTCCTCCTCCTCCACCTCCTGCCACAACTCCAACACCAGAGCCACAGCCTGGAAGCAAGTGTGTAAGGAAGACAAGAGAGTGATGGCCTGGGTTCAGTCTGGTCTGACAAAAGACACAGGCTGTGGTAAGGCCACAGCCTGGGGACATATATGTCATCTGCTACTATTCCTGATCTCTTCGAGTCCTGGACCGGATTGTGCTCACTATTATATGGACTGCTCATGCTACCAATTTTGGTTGTAAAATAGTTGATGTGTGCCCTCGATTACAAAGGCTTCGCCAATTTCACCAGTTTATCCAGCGTTGCCTTCCTCTTTATTTGGTTATGACTAGGGTTGGGCGAACCCGAACTGTGAAGTACGGGTCCGTACCGGACTTTTGGGTGTTCGGGTCCGGGACCCGAACCCGAACAATTGACTGTATGTTCCGGTTCGGGTCCGGTGTTCGGCGATGTAATGGTGCTTTTTAAAATGTCTTTTAAAAGCACTCGCGGCTATATGAATTGTCGGCTCCCGTACCCCTTAATACAGAGAACAGTCATTGAAGTCATTTATTTTTAAAAAGTTAGTCATAAAAAGTGTTTGGGGACCCGGGTCCTGCCCCAGGGGACATGTATCAATGCAAAAAAAACTTTTAAAAATGGCTGTTTTTTCGGGAGCAGTGATTTTAATAATGCTTAAAGTGAAACAATAAAAGTGTAATATTCCTTTAAATTTCGTACCTGGGGGGTGTCTATAGTAGGCATGTAAAGGGGCGCATGTTTCCAGTGCTTAGAACTGTCTCTGCAAAAAGTGTCATTTTTGCAGGAAAGAAAGCTATTTAAAATCACTCGCGGCTATATGAATTGTCGGGTCCCGTAACACAGAGAACAGTCATTCATTGAAAGCCATTCATAAAAAAAAAGTCATTGATAAAAAATAAAAAAAACAACAAAAAAAAAGCGTGGGGGTCCCCCCAAATTCAATAACCAGGCCCTTCAGGTCTGGGATGGATATTAAGGGGGACCCCAGCCAAAAAAAAAATGGCGTAGGGTCCCCCTCAAAATTCATACCAGACCCTTGAGGTCTGGGATGGATTTTAAGGGGAAACCCAGCCAAATAAATGGCGTGGGGTCCCCCTCAAAATCCATACCAGACCCTTATCCGAGCACGCAACCTGGCAGGCCGCAGGAAAAGAGGGGGGGATGAGAGCGGCCCCCCCTCCCACCTGAACCGTACCAGGCCACATGCCCTCAACATTGGGAGGATGCTTTGGGGGTCTGAGACCCCCAAAGCACCTTGTCCCCATGTTGAGGAGGACAAGGACCTCGTCCCCACAACCGTGCCCGGTGGTTGTGGGGGTCTGCGGGCGGGGGGCTTATCAGAATCTGGAAGCCCCCTTTAACAAGGGGACCCCCAGATCCCGGCCCCCCCCTGTGTGAAATGGTAAGGGGGTACAAAAGTACCCCTACCATTTCACCAAAAAAGTGTCAAAAATTGTAAAAATGACAGGAGACGGTCTTTGACAATTCCTTTATTAAAATCTTCTTTCTTCTGGTCTTCCTTTCTTCATCCTTCGGTTTCTTCATCTTCTCCTTCCGGCATTTTCTTCTTCCATCTTCTTCTTCCTCCGATCCGCTTCTTCTTGGCCTTCTCGTCCAGCATCGATGTCTCTTCTGGGCCGCTCCGCGCAATGGGAGGCTCCCGCTGTGTGAGGCTTATCTCCGGTATCTTTTCCACGGCGTCGGTCTCTGAGGCTTCTCTCCGGTATCTTCTTCCAGGGCTTTTATAACGGAGGGCGGGGCCACCTGGTAACCCTGCCCCGCTCTGATGCATGGGGACGTCATGGGGACTTCCCTATGGCTTTCCCCGTGACGTGGGGAAAGCCACCAACCTGCCGAACCCGAACATCCAGGTGTCCGCTCAACTCTAGTTATGATCCATAATAAATGGCTATTTTTTGTTCACAAATACTTGCCTTTGTGTTTTACTTCAAAAAGGACAGTTTGTTTGTGAGTAGGCAGGTACATTTCAAAAAGACAATGTCAAATTAACAAGGGACACCAACACCAAACAACCTCCTTGAGGTTAAAAAATACAAGTTAATAATGGTGTTGTGGTAACTTGACACACAAAACAACAAAAAATATTATGGAGATCAGTAAAAAAAAACAGGAGATCTTGATAAAAAAAAGAAAAAAAAAACAAAGTAGATCACTATAAAAAATAAAAATAAAAAAGGAGATCTTCGTAAAAAAAGAAAAAAAAAGATCACTATAAAAATAAATTCAAAACATTATTATGGAGATCTGACGAAAAAAAAATAATATTCATGAGATCACAAGAAATAATAAAGAAATCAGTTTGTCAGAACTCTGTGTGAATATCAGCAGCAAAAAAGCTTCTAGCATTAGAAAGAAGAAGAGAATGTGCTGCATTAAAAGATTTAAAAATGTGCAGCGTGATGGATGTGCTATCTCTATTACAAACGCTAGTTTTACCAGACCGATCGCTTCCGTCTAGTACTTGATTCAGAGCATGCGTGGAATTTTGTGCATCGGAATTGTCCAAAAAATGTCTAGTGGAGCCTACACATGGTCGGAATTTCCGACAACAACATCCCCATCGAACATTTGTTGTTGGTTGATCGTGTGTATGCGGCATTAATTTGTTTTGTGCTCAGATTGGCACACAATATGGTTAGCCACAATAGTTACAGGTAGTGCAGCCACTTTGCTTATTCCTGGAGACAGTGTATGTTCCAAAGCCTGAAAATGACATCATTGGAAGTGACAACTAAAAGTCCCACCTATACTCATTTCTTCTATTGATGTCCTCAGTAAGCTATCCGGCCACCATCTTACTTGTGGGCTAAATACCCCATAGTACAATCTAATTGGTACAGGCTCGATGTTACCATATGTGGCTGACTTTATTAATCATGACATTTACAAACAAGTTGATTACAAATGCTTACTGAATACAGGATACATTTAAATACAATACATACAATAACATACTTAAAGTGGAAGTAAACCCCCCTATCGTTTTCAGCCAAGGAAGCTGCCATCTTGGCCTCTGTTTAATCTTCAACTGCCACAGTGCTGCACATGTGATCCGTTATGACACCAGCCATTGGATGGTTTGACTGTTTGGTTGAGAGCACAGCCAATGTGCAGTTAGCATTCACGGCATGCCTTTTTTTTTTTTAGACTGTTAAATCGATGGGTTTACTTCCGCTTTAAATCTTCCCAATTTCACTGTTATTCTGCCCAAACACAAACCAATACCAATAAAAAGTAAAAGTGACTCAGCGCATAGTATAAATATAACATCAAGTGTTCATAATGGATCAATCATAAATAATGATAAAAAGCAAAGTGGAAAAAAATGGTGAAAAAGTACGTAAAAACAAAAGACTAAATGCACCAAAAAATGTGTCCAAGAGAAATGTGTCCAAGTAAAATAATTGATCCGTGCCAGGAATGCCGATATAGATAAATGAAATGGGGCTCCGGTGCTTATTTTCTAGTCTCTATTTGTATAACACAAAAGCAAATGGAAGACTGCCACACATATCCTCAAATAGGCTCACAGGACTCTCACCTCCAGATTTCTTTTAATACTGCAAATGGCCACTTTCTTTTACTGCTGGTTAAACTGCTCCACACGCTGGACTGTGTCCTTTGAATGCCCCAGTCTGTTGATCCAAGCCGCTAAAGCCTCATCAAACAAAGAGACAAGGGGGAAGGAGGGCAAAGAGGACTTCCATAGTGTAGTAGTTTAAAAAGTAAAGTGTTTATTTATAAGTAAAAATTACGCCCTTACATCTAAAATAATAATAACAGGCAAGGAATCAAACGAAGCGCTGTTACACGCTATTCTCACTGCACTTCCGGTTGCGTCCGTCCAGACCACTCCCTACGCGTTACGTCACACGTGACTTCTTCAGGGGAACTCATCCCCTGAAGAAGTCACGTGTGACGTAACGCGTCACACGTGATCTCATGCTGACAGCTGCGATCGCGGCTTTGTTTACTTCCGGGTACCGGGCGTGACGTCATATGTCCCCTCCCGTTGCCTATAAGAACGATCAAGCGGCGGAACTGCCACTATGATCGTTCTTATGGTGCACAGAATCGCCTGCCGGAAAGATTGATATCTGAATGATTCCTGTAGCTGCACGCATCATTCAGATATCCCCACTCAATGTCAAGGACGTCATATGACATCCTTGGCATTGAAGTGGTTAAGATCATTAAGACCTTCTCCAGAGTTTTTGTACCCTATTGATTCCTTAAAAACAAAGTAATCAGGATCTTTGTTTTCGGTACCCTTTACGTATATTACGTTTCTTAATACCTACAGCCAATGTTCTGGTGGTTCTACCCACGTATTGGGCAGTCCAACATGTAGGTAACAGATTTGCTATTATTATAAAAAAAAAAATATTAGTATAATACAACTGCAACTTTTCTGTCCCCCTTAATGGTTATAAATAGTAAACACCTCTTGCATTGAGAAAAAAAAACACTTGGTTCAGAAACATGGCTCTTTTTTGTGAATCTGGTATATTATGAACAGTTTCATTATGTAGTCCTAGGGCTTTTCTATAAATAAATTTGTTTTTTTGGGGGGAGAATTTTCGCTAGTGTGCTGTCTTTTAGTAATATAGGCCAATATATTTTCACCTCTTTTTTCTATATCCTTATATTGTTGATTAAACTCGGTAACGAAAGCTGTCTCACATATCTGTTGATTTATCTTTTGTTTCTAACAGTTGGTTTTTATCCATATTTTAGACTGATATTTTTTCATTCTCTCCAGAGTGGACTTAGAATACCCCTTTTTTACTAACCTATTTAACAATATCCCTGCTTGTGTGCCATAATCTAAATCTAGGTCACAGTTACACTTTATTCTCATGAAATGTTCTTTGGGAATACCAAGGATCCACTGTGGATGATGGCAACTCATGGTGGATATATAGTTTCTAAAGCTCAAAAACAAAAAAACAACAAGACAAAATACACTCAGAGTAGCCTCCACAATAATTTATTACGCCTAATGGAAACACAAACAGCACATAACAACATCAAAACCCCAATAAATACTCCACCTCCTCACCCTGCAGAGGAAAAAACATCTGCCGTGAGTGATCCATGAAGGATCCATATCACTGGGAGGCTTGCCTGTCTGATGCCAGCACATCACAAAATCAACATGGAAGCTATTATGGATGGAGGGCTGTGAGCACGTACAATACTACTGCAACTGATATTGTCTATACAGCTTTATGATTTACAGGTGGAGAGTTACCCAACAAGTATAGGATTTCTCTGTGATATCAGCAGTCTCACACACTATGTGGGAGTTTCTATAGTACAGTACTCAAGACATACTAGGAGCTATCCTATCCAAGCATATCAACTTTTGCTTACCCCCATTTTTTGCTGGCACTTTCTCATTACAGGTAGACTGCCCAGTACTTAACACCTGTCTTAGAATGAAACTGCCTTTATGCCGCATGGACAGTTTCCACTTTCTAACTTATCATGGATTAGCAGACACTGTCTGATTTTCATCTTAGTGGCTTTGGCCACATTTATACCTGGTACTGCTTTATGTATATTAGCCCTGACCATACTTGGAGTTTAAGTATCCCAGGTGACTGGGTTAGGCAGGCTGAGATAGGCTGGTTACTTAGGCAGATCCCAGCAGTGCTTTGGTGCAGTGCCCCATTCACCCATTGTGGCCTTTAGGTGTGGGATTGCCCAGAGCAGGGTTGTAGTAACATCATAGGGTCCCAGGTGGGTGGTTTTTAGGGCCTATTGAGGGGCTTTTTGTTGGGGAGGGTAAGCCCAGCTCCCTTTGTGGGACTGCATCCCATTTTTCTCTCCCTGGTTCAGGTGAGGGTGTTTTATTGAGGGTGGGTTTGGGGAGGTTTCCATATAGGGGAGGAGGTGGAGTATTTATTGGGGGTTTGATGTTGTTATGTGCTGTTGTGTTGCCATTAGGCATAATACATTATTGTGGAGGCAACTCTGATTGGGTGTATTTTGTCTTTCTTGTCTTTTGTTTTTGAGCTTTTTTTAACATACATGTTTTAGATTACACCTCCCTAATACTACTAGGTGCGTACCCCACTGGATAATATTAAAAGCAGGACTCCCATGTCTATATTCATTTTGAATATAGGATATACAGTGGTGTGAAAAAGTGTTTGCCCCCTTCCTCATTTCCTGTTCCTTTGCATGTTTGTCACACTTAAGTGTTTCGGAACATCAAACCAATTTAAACAATAGTCAAGGACAACACAAGTAAACACAAAATGCAATTTGTAAATGAAGGTGTTTAGTATTAAAGGTGAAAAAAAATCCAAACCATCATGGCCCTGTGTGAAAAAGTGATTGCCCCCCTTGTTAAAACATACTATAACTGTGGTTGTCCACACCTGAGTTCAATTTCTCTAGCCACACCCAGGCCTGATTATTGCCACACCTGTTCACAATCAAGGCATCACTTAAATAGGAGCTGCTTGACACAGTAAGGTCCACCAGAAGATCCTTAAAAGCTACACATCATGCCGAGACCCAAAGAAATTCAGGAACAATTGAGAAAGAAAGTAATTGAGATCTATCAGTCTGGAAAGGGTTATAAAGCCATTTCCAAAGCTTTGGGAATCCAGCGAACCACAGTGAGAGCCATTATCCACAAATGGCGAAGACATGAAACAGTGGTGAACCTTCCCAGGAGTGGCCGGCCGCCCAAAATTACCCCAAGAGCGCAGCGACGACTCATCCAAGAGGTCACAAAAGACCCCACAACAACGTCCAGGAACTGCAGGCCTCACTTGCCTCAGTTAAGGTCAGCGTTCATGCCTCCACCATCAGGAAAGACTGGGCAAAAATGGCCTGCATGGCAGAGTTCCAAGGAGAAAACCACTGCTGAGCAAAAAGAACATCAAAGCTCGTCTCAATTTCTCCACAACACATCTTGATGATCCCCAAGACTTTTGGGACAACATTCTGTGGACCGATGAGACAAAAGTGGAACTCTTTGGAAGGTGTGTGTCCAAGTATATCTGGCGTAGAAGGAACACTGCATTTCAGAAAAAGAACATTATACCAACAGTAAAATATGGTGGTGGTAGTGTGATGGTCTGGGGCTGTTTTGCTGCTTCAGGACCTGGAAGACTTGCCGTGATAAAAGGAACTATGAATTCTGCTGTCTACCAAGAGATCCTGAAGGAGAATGTCCGACCATCTGTTCGTGTACTCAAGCTGAAACGAACTTGGGTTCTGCAGCAGGACAATGATCCTAAACACACCAGCAAGTCCACCACCGAATGGCTGAAGAAAAACAAAATGAAGACTTTGGAGTGGCCTAGCCAAAGTCCTGACCTGAATCCTATTGAGATGTTTTGGTATGACCTTAAAAAGGCCGTTCATGCTCGAAAACCCTCTAATGTAATTAGGACAATTCTGCAAAGATGAGTGGGCCAAAATTCCTCCAGGACTCTGTAAAAGCCTCATTGCACGTTATCGCAAACGCTTGGTTGCAGTTGTTGCTGCTAAGGGTGGCCCAACCAGTTATTAGGTTTAGGGGGCAATCACTTTTTCACACAGGGCCATGATGGTTTGGATTTTTTTTCACCTTTAATAATAAACACCTTCATTTACAAATTGCATTTTGTGTTTACTTGTGTTGTCCTTGACTATTGTTTAAATTGGTTTGATGTTCCGAAACACTTAAGTGTGACAAACATGCAAAGGAACAGGAAATGAGGAAGGGGGCAAACACTTTTTCACACCACTGTATAGCTCTTTCTGTTTGTTTTTTTTTTTAATGAGTTTTGGTATTCAATCTATTACCAATTTAGAACATCTCTAAATCAAGGAAATTGACTGCTTCAAAACTACTACTAGCTGAGAATCTGCTAACCTATTTATTCCGATTGATGAAACACAAACACATTTTTAACTCGTCATCTGTTCTCTGCATTCCAAATCCATCAAATTCTATTTTTAGCCATTATCTTTATTTGTATATTTAAAAAAAGTTCTCAATTTTTTTTTACCTTTTCAAAACCTTTTTTGGACATAATAAAGTTTTTTTATTTGTTTAAAATTTTCAAATCTACGACTTCCCTTTTATACAACAATAACAGCTTCCGCATACTCTAAAAAGGGTTTGACAACTTAGTTGCCTAACAACTACCAGATCGGCTCTTTTGCTCCCCAAAGCTGTTGCAGTCTACTGCTTCTGAACTTTTTTGCTCTGCTGCCTGGATTTTCACAGGACCACCATCATCTATGTCACTACAGCCTGAGATAAAACACTTCTTGTCACAGACCTCTCGGGTCCTGTGGAAGGGAAACTTTAAATACTGAGTTAACCGTGGTCACTACATTTGCCCAGTACATGTGTAGTTTGGGGCAGTGACATAGCATATGGATAAGACTCCCATGTTCTCTTTTACATCTAGTACATGTGGGGTCATCAAGTGAAGCCTATGGGGGGTGTAGTATGTTCTTAGCAGGATATACAGCTGTGTCAGCCTTTGAGATACATCAAATTTTTAGAAAAAGAAATTGGGAAGATCCCCCGTTTTTTTTTAGCGGCATAGTAATATATTGGTCAGAAAAAATGAAAGTATAATAAAATAATTTATTTATAAAAACAACAAATTACAGATTCTTGATTTATTTTAAAAGTACAACTCTGGTTACGGGCATATCTCAAAGAATATTTAATCAAATTGGCTATACAATGCATTTCAAGTATTAAAAATTGTATTAATTGACATCCACGTGAATATCCCGATGCGCTTCGACCAATGCTGTTGCGGTCTTCTTCAGGGGATTTGTATTCTGGTGAAATATAGCAACAAAAAGTATCCATTGTTCCAACACTTTAAAGCGTACTGACAACTATATGTATTTAATATTATATTCATATATTTACCACTCTAAAGATGAATTCCGAACAAATGTCACATATCCAGAGGTTTCTAAATAAAGGCACTAATCCAGGGATCCTCATATGTCAATCCCCGCCCCTCCAAATGGGCGCCAACACCAAGAGGCTTGCAAGGAGTCACACGTAGTTGGGACGACAGAGGGGGAAGAGATGGACGACACCTGGAATATATTTCAGTAAATAATTCAGTATTAATATTATATGATAAAAATAACCTAGCACCCAATGAGCTCATCCCCACCTGTATGTACAAATCTTTGGATTCATAAATATATGTATAAAAACGAATATAGTATGTTGGAATATTTGTTATTAATCTTAGTGATCATATTTTAATGTCATGTCATGAATGTTTTTATGTCATGCCAGGAAAAGTAAAATAATGGGTAAAATGAATGGTATAATATTGTCAAAATAGCATATTTGAATATGAATGAGTAATAAAATCGATATGATTACCCACTGCCTGGAATATTTCCTCCCATCTAATTGTCCGGCATCTGCTTCCCATCTCTCCTTTAACTTCAGAGGATGCTGCCCCATCGCGGATTGCAACAGGATGGCGTAGCATTGAGAGATAAATCCTTTAGATGAGGCAGCATCCTCCAGAAGCCTGAACACAGGGGTCGGAGACAATTGCCACTCCGAAGAGCGACTCTGTGCTGCCACTGCGTGGCTAAGTTATATGTATTGAAAATGCATTGATGATGGAAGATCATAGGTTTCCTTCAACCCCTCAAAGGGGCGTAGCACCCCATTGCGGAATATGTGTTTGAGGTGTGTAACCCCATACCTCTTCCACCTAGCTCCTGCCTGTAGATTGGCCAGTTCAGTGTATGTGTCATTAGACCATATGGGACTGTACTCTGTGTAACCTTCTGCATTCTGAATATTTTTAGACTTATTCCATACTTTCTGTATTAAATTGAGGGCTTGGCAAAGGCCAAGGCCTCCAATACCATGGGAACAGGTCCCCTACGTACATTATGTAGTAGTAATTTTTGTGAAGAACTTTGCGACCTAGTCTCTGTCCCCCCTGTTGATGGAAACATGCCAAAGGTGCTGTAGCTGAGCTGCCAGGTAGTACAACCAGGGGTTTGGCAACGCCAAGCCCCCGCTGTCTTTAGGCCTTTGCAAGTGTTCCATTTTAATCCTAGGGTTTTTATCTTTCCATATGAGGCTGCAGAAGATGGTGTTTACAGTGTGAAACGTCTTCAGTGGGATAACCATGGGGGTGTTATGACGAAAGTACAATAGTTGCGGCATAAGGATCATCTAAATTAAGTTTACCCGACCAACAACTGATAGGGATAGTGATTTCCAAGTTTTTACCTTGTCCCTAAACCTCAGTAGCAGGGGAGCAACATTTAAGTGCAGAAAATCCCTTGGTTTAGCTGTAATTTGGATCCCCAGGTATTTAAAAGACAATGGGTATAGGGCAGGCGGAATTGACTATCTGTGTCTGTCGTCCCCATCCAGCAGGAGTAGAGCAGATTTTGACCAATTAATAAGTAGGCCGAAAATCCTCCAAATCTGGATATGGCCGACATGGCTTCCTTAAGGGAGGTATCTGTGTCTCCTAGCAGAAGCAGCATGTCATCCGCATAGAGCATGACCTTTTCTTGCATGCCACCATAGCGGAAACCTGTAATGCGCTGATTTGCCCTCATATCAATAGCCAGTGGCTCAATTGCCAGCGCAAAGAGGAGGGGGGACAGAGGGCAACCTGTCTCATTCCCCTTCTCAGCGTGAAGCTCAGAGACAAGGAGCCAAAGCTCCTAATGGCTGCCTGCGGTTGGCTGTATAGGAGTTTTACCCATGTAATGTAGTTTGGGCCGAAACCAAATCTCAACAGAATTGACCATAGGTAATTCCAATCTATGCTGTTGAACGCCTTTGTGGCGTCTAATGAGAGCAGCGCTCTACTGCTCATGTTATCTGCCTGTGACTGGATATTGAGGAACAGCCTCTTCAGATTGACTGCTGTAAATTTATTGGGCATGAAGCCGGCCTGGTCATCATGCATAATAGATGTTATCACCCCATTCATCCAAATTGCCAGTAATTTTGCTAATATCTTGAAGTAACTTTTAAAAACAGGGTACAAACAGTAAATAACTAATCAATTCTGGTGAAAGCAATATAGTAGGACATAGTAAGGGAGCATAGCTCTGCATAAATAAAATAAAAAGAAGTACGTAAGCAAATGATTAACAAAAAAAGCATACAAAATGTAATAACATATCTGAGTTAATATAAACACTTAAATGTACTATTTTAATATTGACAGACCCATAAAGATTTCTAATTTTTGTCAAAAAAAAAAAAATTAAGACAAAATGGAGGAGATAGGAGGATATTAAAAATGTAATGATGAAAAATCTTAATACATGACAGAAAAAGAAGAGAGGACAAGAAAAAAAAAAAAGTGAAATTGGATAGTAATAATTACAGGGAGAGGAGGGCCTGGTCAATATTTAGATCATTTAATCTTAGAATTTTTTAAGCATGTTCACACTGTAAAGTGTAAAGTTAATGCTTTTAAATACATCAATTTGCTGGTTGGCTTTTAACTCTTACATACAGTCCTGCAATATAGCAGGATGAATCAGGAGTCCGAAATCAGCAGTATTAAAAGAGGCAAGGACCATATTCAGAGATACAGTCTTATTTATGTTGTGAAAAAACTACCAGTTTCTCCATCTCCATTTAAAGTTTTGCTCTGATCCCACACAGGCATGCACCTCCTAAGGTTATTTAAGGTTATTTTTGTTCAAGTACCATGTTTGTACTTCACCCTTAACCTGTTTTTCCCCCTTTAGTGGTGGCAATGTGTATCCAAATATATGATTATTTGAATTCATAAATACTGACCTGTTAAGCACGCTTATACCTTACCAGGTTTCAACCAGCAACTCCATTCAAACTTTTTATGTACAAAATGTATGTTTATAAGTATCTAATTTTTTAGGCTTTTACTGCACACACAATCCCTCAATGAATGCATGGGCACATGCATGAAAGATCCCCGTTGCTCATGGTGGAAGCAAATGAACACCCTTTGTGCTGGAATGGGGTTAAAGAAGAGCTTTGAATTAAAAAAAAAAAAAAAAAAAAAAAACAGCTGGATGGAGTTAAGAAACAGGCAGTTGTCATGCTTCAAGTAAGACCTTTTTTCCTGAAAGGGGCCTTGTACTGCTGATTTCTGGCATGCGTGTGATTCATACTGTTTCACTGAAGGACTGTACGAGAGAGGTAATACAGGTTAACTGAGGTGTTTATAAGCACACGTTTTGCACATTGCCAGTTTGGAGTTTCTAATTTGAAAACTGTTAAAGGTGTGAGCATAATTAAGCGATCGCAAATTATGAATTCAGATAAGTATATTTTTAGATACACATGAACACTGCTAAAAGTGAAAAAAAAAACAGTTAAGGGTGGAGTACAAAATGTGGTATCTCTGAACCAAAATAGTCATAAGAGTTACATATTAGCACATATAGATCATTTAGCATGGACTGGCTTGGGTATAATTTCATGAATTGTATATCTAAGTACGTTATACTGTATGTAACAATGTTGCACATAAAGTTGCATAGTGTTAATATTCTGGCACTGAGATGTTTATAAGGAAACTGTGGTGAAGACGTGTTATAACTATGTTTTTAGAGCTGCTTTTTATGAAGTAATTATAATTTGTATTTTTGTATTCATCTGTCAACCTTTCACCTTTTAAAAAAAATGTTGCTGACATTGTAACTTTGCATGTGAATTTAAAACTGGCAAGAATCTTCAGGAAATTTATAGGTAAAAACAGGCAGAGTGTGGTAAAAAAAGAAAACTATATAACTATAAGGACTCTTGTACATGGGCAGTTGAGCCTGTTCCATGTATTTGCTGACATAATTCCTCCACCTAGATAGTCCAGGTGTAGCATACAGCCACCCATTGACAGGAATGGCTATGCTTTGCTGTACTTATGTATGGAGTGGTGCTATTGTAAACACAAGTACAGCGAATAGCAGGGATGAGCCAAACACCCCCAGTTTGGTTAGCACCAGAACTTGCGAACAGGCAAAAAATTTGTGCGAACACCGTTAAAGTCTCTAGGACACGAACATGAAAAGTCAAAAGTGCTCATTTTAAAGTCTTATATGCAAGTTATTGTCATAAAGTGTTTGCGGACCCGGGTCATGCCCCAGGGGAAATGTATCAATACAAAAAATAGTTTTAAAAACTGCAGTTTTTTTTCCGGAGCAGTGATTTTAATAATGCTTAAAGTAAATAAAAATGAAAAATTCCTTTAAATATCATGCCTGTGGGGTGTCCTTAGTATTTCTGTAAAGTAGCGCATCTTTCCCATGTTTGGAACAGTACCACAGCAAAATGACATTTGTAAAGGAAAAGAATGTCATTTAAAACTGCTTGAGGCTGTAATGAATTGTCGGATCCCGGCAATATAGATAAAAATCATGGAAAAAAACGGCATGGGTCCCCCCGGTCCATTACCAGGCCCCTTGGGTCTGGTATGTATTTTAAGGGGCCAACAAAAAAAAATGGCATAGGGGTCCCCCCAAAATCCATACCATACCCTTATCCGAGCACGCAACCTGGCAGGCCACAGGGAAATGGGGGATGAGAGAGTGCCCCCCCCTCCTGAACTGTTAGGGTCCCCCAAAAACACCTTGTCCACATGTTGATGGGGACAAGGGCCTCATCCCCACAACCCTTGCCCACTGGTTGTGAGGTCTGCGGGTGGGGGGCTTATCGGAATCTGGAAGCCTCCTTTAACTAGGGGACCCCCAGATCCCAGCCCCCTATGTGAATGGGCGCTCAAATTTTTGCTCAAATTTTGCGCAAACGCCCCATAATGTTCGGTATCCCACGAACGGGCGAACACCCGATGTTCGAGTCGAACCTACGTTCAACTCGAACATCGGGCTCATCCCTAGGAAATAGAAACCCTATGTAATGTAAATGGTTGTATGAGTACTATATTCTTTTAGCAAAAAACAAGTGGAGAAAAGGCGCCTCTGGGTGTAGTAGTTTTAGTAAAAGGAAATTTTATTACAGCAATATCAATGCACTCACATTTGTGAAGATAGTAAACAGCATGGTATATGTCTCCCAGTGGCGGCTCCCCAGCGATGTATGACTGTCAGCTTTGTCCATGCAGTTCCATAGAAGCACTTCCTGTGGGTGGTAAGGGCCGGCTCCGGGAAGGCTGTAACGAAAACGAGGCTTGGATAGCAGGGAAGCGACGAGCCATCAAAGATGGACGCGTTTCGCGAGCATGCGCACTTGGATGTAGTGACGAGTCACACTCCTTTCTCAACATTAGGACATAAACCAGGCTAGAAACGAACAAGCTTATATTGGAAAAGGGGAGGGGGGGTAACTGCTATTCTAAGGGGGAAACTATAGTTCTTCCTAATTAGGTCAGTGATGCCATACCCTTAATGCACGGGCTTCCTTTTGGGGATTGTTATACACTCTGCTGTCAATATTTTCCAGACAGATGTAGTATAATATCCACACTGCTAAATAATTAGTGTAGTATATTTTACATTATTTGAATCAGGCTTGATCACTTATGCCACCTAGAAATCCACACTGCTGAAGCTGCAAAACTTTTCTAAAATCATGTTACAGCTAAATTCTTTCTAAATCCCCAAATAAAAAAAAGGACAACAATGAATAAGTAAAATGGTAAAATAAGCAAATAGGTCAAATAATATTGCAGATAGTAAATTAATAAATTTTCATTATGCATAGGGAAGTGACCGGATTACGAAACAACCGGAAGTGACACAAAGAGGCGCCTGTAACGCTGTGTATTACAGATCTGCTGTTTTTATTTTGTTTGTTGTAAGTAGCCACTTTTATTTTGATTAATAAACAAGTCAAACATACTATACCATGGGATATTCCTGGAATACAGCACTCTGAGAGATACCATCCACTGTCACTATACCCAGGAAGGCCCTTCAACATACAGATCTCAGTGGCTTTTGTTAACCACTTATACCCCGTACACACGGTCGGATTTTCCGAAGGAAAATGTCCTATCGGACAATGTTGTCGGAAATTCCGACCGTGTGTAGGCTCCATCTGACTTTTTCCGTTGGATTTTCCGACGGACAAAGTTTTATCTCCTGCTCTCAAATTTTCCGACAACAAAGTCCAATCGGACTTTTTCCGATCGTGTGTAGCGAATTCCGACGGACAAAGTGCCACGCATGCTCAGATCAAATTACAAGACCAAAGCTATTGGCTACTAGCCTCTACGTAGTTCCGTCGTACGCAATGAACGTCACCACGTTCAGAATGATCGGATTTTCCAACAACTTTGTCCGACCGTGTGTATGCAACACCACTGTCGGACAAAATTTGTCGGACAAAATTTGTCGGAAAAAATCCGACGGATTTTGTGGTCAGAATTTCCGACCGTGTGTATGGGGCATTAGAGGTAAGAGCATAGAGAGCACTGAGTGGGGTACATGAAGATCACACAGCGGAGGTCATTTGAAGAGTTTGCTTGTCGCATTGCTGCACATCAGCACTTTTTGCACTTTTTGCACGTTTATTTCACCATACCTATGAACTTATATATGGATAATACCATCTGATACAGTAGGACTGTACCTATATATCTATACACCACCAGGTGTATACAAAGGACTACATATTTTGCACAATATTAGTTGTTTACACAGCAGTATTTTGCACAGGATTTCATAAATTAGGATTGTTTGCACAGTAATATATATTTATTATTTGCACATTTGTTTGCACAGCAATATTTTGCACAGGAATTTAATTAGTTAGGATCGCCTGTACAGCAATTGTTTATCATTTATTATACGCACATTCACACTTTATTGATTTGCACATAATTTCTGCATAATATTTATACAGATTATATGTTTGCTGTATGATTATAGGGTATATAAGTTGCGCTGATCATTATTTTTATCCAATACATTTTCATTGACTATGTCAGTTATTCAAATTCCAAAACTATGTCACAGTAAGTACACATGGACCATGAGACTAGACTCTTAGCATGTGAATCAGTCATGATTTACTCATGAAAATAAACAGAGAAGTCTATATAATTGTGCTGTTTCATGTTATCTTATTCATAACACCCAATGACCACTAAGATACAAGCCATTACAATGTCTGTATTTAATTTGTATAGCCATATACATACCACTTGCTTTAAAAGCTTTATGTAAATTTTCCCTTGTTGAACCCCAATCTTAGTCTCAAATGTAAATGTTATTTTCTAAATTGATTCAAGCAAATCGTATGTTTGAGATCTCACAAGTGAGTCATACTGGAATTCTGATTCTCTTCCAGATTTAAAGTGTAAACATTATTAGCTCCAGAATTCCATGGGAAATGAGTAATAAGAGTCTAAAGTTTCAGTTTTGCAACATTGATCTGTTACATTTGCGGCACAGCCTTTAAAATGTTCCAAGGTTATAATTTAAAGCAGACCATAGGAAAAGTTTTACACCCAAGCTGTGATGAATATGTGGAATAATCTTGTAAGTAGACTTATGTTCTAGCCAAGATGGGGACATTTTTTACATAGACCCTGATGGATTGTTTATCACTGCAATGCACACTTGTCTAATTACACTGTTTGAAATAAATCGGGCTTTTTTAGACCACAAAAGTTCTATCTTGAGTTCAGCAAAGCAATAATAAACACATTTTGTCATTTCAACATATGTAACACCTATTGCACAATGATTTAACAAATATATATTCAGCAGGCTGTTCTATTTATGGACTTATGTTCTTTGTTTTCTGTTCTGGACAAGTTGTATTGTGGATTTGTCAATGTTAATCGCAATCTGTGCATTCTAGTGTCTAGTGTCTAGTATGTGGGGTTTAGGTACATCTTATGCCCCGTACACACGGTCGGATTTTCAGACGGAAAATGTCCTATCGGACAATGTTGTCGGAAATTCCGACCGTGTGTAGGCTCCATCTGACTTTTTCCGTCGGATTTTCTGACGGACAAAGTTTTACCTTCTGCTCTCAAATTTTCCGACAACAAAGTCCTATTGGACTTTTTCCGATCGTGTGTAGCAAATTCCGACGGACAAAGTGCCACGCATGCTCAGATTTCATTACAAGACCAAAGCTATTGGCTACTAGCCTCTACATAGTCCCATCATAGGCAACAAACGTCACCACATTCAGAATGATCAGATTTTCCGACAACTTTGTCCGACCATGTGTATGCAAAACCAGTGTCGGACAAAATCCGTCGGAAAAAATCCGATGGATTTTGTGGTCGGATTTTCCGACCATGTGTACGGGGCATTAAAGTTCTTCCAGGTAGTTAATTTTTTTTTTTTTACCAAAGCAACTGTAGTTAGACATGTGCAATCAACAACTGGAATTGTCTGTCATAAAGCAAACATCCTAATCACCAGAGACCACAGGACAACTTGGCTATTGGACAAAGAGAATCTCCCTAAATTTCACGGTCGTGGGTGTAATAAATACATCTTATGCTTACTCCATTTTGAGCTCAGCAGCAGATGCTTTCAGAGGATCTAGGTCAGGGACATGCAATTAGCAGACCTCCAGCTGTTGCCAAACTACAAGTCCCATCATGCCTCTGCCTCTGGGTGTCATGCTTGTGGCTGTCAGAGACTCATGGGAGTGATACCTCATGGGACGTGTAGTTCTGCAACAGCTGGAGGTCTACTAATTGCATATCCCTGATCTAGGTGAACTAAGAAACAGGATAGGGGTAGCATGCAGAAGTAATAGTACATTTGTGTTTCATGTTGTACATCTACCTGCATCACATCTATTTACATATAGGAATGCCAGCTGAGACAAATTAAACACGTTCACATCTGCTATTTTGTTAATTCATTGATTTTCATAAAAATAAATGTTTAGCACAGTCTTTAACAAAACAAAATCTAACAATCTGATAATATTAATCCAGAAAATTGTGTCACAGCCCAGCTTTTATTTTTAAATGTAGAATGTGCAATCTCTAGAAACCCATTAGAACAGTTCATGTATTAATCATTTCTACTACTTAGGAAAGCCAGTTGAGACATTCCTTTAAACCATTGATTTTCATGATGTATAGTAAAAAAAAAAAAACTTGTGAGTCAAAAGAATTATAAACTACACCACAAACAAAGTTTAAAACAATAAAATCCAACAATTTAGTAAAATGGATCTAGTGAATTGTGTGTTAAGTAGGCGTAAACCTGTATTAAGCCCCAAACCAAAAATGTAATATATTGCAGCTTTCCAATCGTTTTATGGGATGGCTGCAATTGTTTTCTTTTTTAGGATTTTTTCCTTTTGTTTTCACCTTGTAATCTGGCCAGTAACACACCTCCTGTATTAGAATGCCCCCACTCTGGAAGAATGAGTACAGAGGGCATTTTTGGACAGCAACGTTGTCAGTCTGTGTAGAGGAGAGTGTTAAGCCCCATACACACGGTCGGACAATCCGCGGACCAGGTCGGTCGAATTTTGTCCGTCGTACTTTGTCCGATGTTGGTGTTGCGTACACACGGTCGGACTACGTTGTCGGAATATCCGGTCTGCAAGAACGTCGTGACGTAAGTCGTCGTCCACGAGATTACAAAAGGGAAGTTCAGCACCACGTCAGGCACCCGTTGGGCTCCTTCTGCTGATCCCGTGTTTATCGAGAGTTAGTGGAAGTTTGGTGACTTAAGATTCGCGCTTCTCAGTTTTCTGACTCAGATCGTTACTGCTCTTCAGTTTGTGCTTGTCGTGCGTATCTGTTTATTAGTGCGTGTAGTCAGTTCGCATTTGTTGGTCATTGCGGCCTATATCTTGATATAGGACGCTTTGATTTGCACTGCTTATTGTCTGCTCGTTGCTGGTATTCATTTCGTTCTTTCAGGCCTTGCTGTTTATCGGTGCTTTCTGTTTGTCCGTTCTGACCAGCCGACCGTTTGTGACCTTGTGAGCGATGTTTCCCGTGCGTACTCGTCGCCGAGTTCGTGCTGTACGCGGAATTGGTGTCGGGCTTTTAGCTTTGACCCAAGACCCGTCCATGAACAGAGTGACGAGGAGTATGTGGACCAAGAATTGGTTGCTTCAGCGTGACCAATTCTCGCACATGCCTTTGCTTCGTGAGATCCGGGAGAATAATCCTGATGATTTCAGGAACTTTCTCTGGATGACGGACCCCGATTTTCACCGTCTTTTGGCTTTGCTGACCCCCTTTATCAGCCGGCAGGATACCTGCATGAGACAAGCCATTACTCCGGAGCAGAGGCTTGTTGCTACGTTGAGGTACTTGGCGACAGGGAGAAGTCTTCAGGATTTGAAGTTCTCTTCAGGTATCTCTCCCCAGGCCCTGGGAATCATTATTCCAGAGACCTGTTCTGCCATCATCCAGGTCCTGCAGGAGGACTATATTAAGGTAACATTTATACTTTACTATTCCCTTCTATGTATGCTCTGTTTGCTAATGTCTTCTATTTTTGACCTCCTTCCCTAATTACCATGATTGCAATATGTTCTAATATGCTGTGCCCCTTTTCTCCTTCATGCATTTTTCCCTTCACTTACCTTACCAGCATGCTCTTCTGCCCCAATAGACACCTATGGCCTAGTCACTTAAGCAATGTATTTTGTCTGCTGCATAGTATTGTTTGCCCCCAAACACCCCCTAAAATATGCACAAATGTTTGTTGTGTGGTTTACTTCATGTAGAGCCCCTTTAGAATTTTTTTTTTTGGTGGGGGGGGGGGGGCAAACTCATTAGGAACCCCCTCCCCCAACTGCTCTGTCAGATGGTACCAATCCTTTATCTGCTGGCTTTTCCAAGGTCCATACACACTATATACCTACCTCTTTATAGTGGGCATCTTTAGGGATGAATTCAGCAAAGCATGTAGTGCAAGGGGCTGCCTCCATACATTCCATTTCCTAATTTTTTGTCTTCTTTCCCTCCTATTAGCTTGCTTGGTAAGTTCAGAATGTCACAATGTGCCTGCCTTTTTTTGGGGTGGGGGGGGGGTTGAAATGTTATTTTATCTTTCCTGGGGGCTGCCAATAGTGTTAAGTACAGAGGGTCTGGCCAAACTAGCACACATTATTGAGCCATTTGCCAATCAATGAAGTGCAGAGGGTTACCTGTCCCCCCCCCAAAACCCTAGTTATTGCCAATGGCCCATCAGAAGTGGGGGGATTGATGGGGGTGAGTAATCTGTGAAGGGGAGCCTCTACTTTTCTGTGCAAATACTTTCCAGCCTCCAATTTTATACAATGCTCTTGTTCCAAGATGTTGATTGTCTAATCTGCTTGCAATGTTTAAGTGCAAAGTGACTAATTTTTTTTTCTTGTTTCACTCCACAGTTCCCTTCCACGCCACAGGAATGGCAGACTGTGGTCTCCCACTTTGCCAGCCGTTGGGACTTTCCTAACTGCGGAGGGGCAATTGATGGGAAACACGTCCGCATCATCCCACCGCCCAACTCTGGGTCCCACTATTATAATTATAAAGGGTTTAATAGTGTAGTGATGTTGGCGGTGGTGTCGGCAACATACGAGTTTATGTATGTGGACGTGGGGATGAACGGCCGGATATCGGATGGTGGGGCCATTACGCACACGGAGTTCTACTGGCGTCTCCAAAGTGGCAGTCTGTGCTTGCCACCTCCAGAGGAGAATGCCGAAGGACTCCCCTTCGTCTTTGTCGCAGATGAAGCGTTTGCGTTGACTCCCCATGTGATGAGGCCGTTCCCGATGAGGACCCTCACCCCGGACCAGAGGGTCTTCAACTACAGGCTGTCCAGAGCCAGAAGAGTGGTGGAGAACACTTTTGGCATCCTGGCCAGCCGCTTCCGCCTGTTCCTGACGGCATTTAACTTGGCGGAATACAAACTGAACCACATAGTTCTTGCCTGTTGCATATTGCACAACTTCCTCAAAAGACATAACAGGAACTATGTGGTGCCCGTTGGCCCAGATGTGGAGGGCCCTCCAAATGCGGACCTCACAGCCCTTCAAGTGGCACGTCCAGGCTTGCCCCCTCTAAATGCCCGCGTGGTCCGCGAGCAATATATGGAGTACTTTGTGGGTAGGGGGGCCATTGCTCTGCCTGACGATGTGTGAGAGGCATTTTTTAATAAATCTGATATTTTAACCAACCTATGATTTCTTGTCATTTCAGTCTTCTTTTTAGCTTATTTTACCTTGACATTTTTTCCCTTTGCCTTCGACAGTGGGAATGCACTTTCTGGGCAAAAGGAGGTAACAGTCTCTTCTTCCCAAAAAGATTATTCTCATGTTGTGTGTTTGCTTCCTAATCTTTGGTCTAGAGAAGGTTTGTACTGCATAACTGACACCCAAAATACTCCTTTTCATCACCAGGTCTGACATGTGTGTATTCTCAAAAATGCTGTGCTCCGTGTTTTCGTACAAAGCACTGTGGGTGTCATTTACATAAGTCAAATCCGCTATGCTCTACAAGTGCATTGAAAAAGTTCCCTGGGCAAGACAATTGCAGTGCAAAGTGGATTTGCCTTTAGTAAATAACACCCATTGCCCCCCATATCCTTTACATTTTACATACATAATGCATTGTGTTTTTTAAATAAGGAAGCCACACATTTAGAAAAATAAAAAAGTTTACTAGGAAAACATTCACAAGTGCGTTTACAATCTTCACGCCAAAACTGACAACATCTTGGTTATTTCCAACATTGTTTACAAACATTCCGCAATTGGTAAAACCAGGCATGGAGCAAAACAGAACCTATGAACTAGGAAAGTTCAACTTTGTAAAGTGAAGACAAGATCAGACATGACTATATGTTCAAAGTGTGTTTGATCTTGCCTTCATCACATGGGGGGGGTCACCCCCGGAAAGTGGAAATTTAGAACATGCACACAATTTGGGTCTGAAAATGGTCATTAGATGGTAAAACACATGCCTAGAAGCTTCAAAAGTGCCATTTTCCATCATGGGGATGAATGGACGTTTTTTGGGGGTGCAACCCCTTCACCACAACCACTTTCGTAGTTCGTAAAGTGTTTGCACCCCCAAAAAAACGTTGACATTCATCCACCATGATGGGAGCTAGCACATGTGGACACAATGTGTGCATGTTCCAAATTTCACACAGTTTTTAAGTTGCAAATGTGTTCAGAAGCTGGCACAAATGTGTGTTAATTACTTGGTGCGTTTTCATATTTTTCCTAAAACATCAATGATGTTCTTCAATTTTTGTTGAACATCATTGATGTTTTGCTTTATGTAATCTAAATCTCTATTGCAGACCATTATCTCCCCGATGAGTACGTGTGCACTCTCTGTGGTAAAGTGCGATTTTTCTTCCTCAACATCCACGTCACCTAAAAACAACAAACAAACAAAAATGGGGTGTTGGAAATGAGGCAGCCATACATGGATTAGCTTACCAGTAGCTGGGTTCTCCCACACTCACCTGTTGTGGTGACAATTTCTCCAAGTTCGATGATCTCTCCTTCCTCCTCCTCCTCCTCCTCTGCTTCTTCTCTTTCCCCTTTTTTGGGAGGTGTTGGTTTGGGGGTTTCCGCAGACGGCCCAAGTTTTCGCTCCCCTATGAGAATGTACAAAAGGAAGATTTAGCAAGACTATCTATTGAGGGCAGAAATAGGAAATGACAAACATTGCTTGAAAGTGACGGACACTATTTTAGTTTGGCCAGTTACAAATGCCAACAACATGAATGTAGTCACTTTGTAAAGGTGCTAAACTGACTAGCTTTTTGGTAGAAGTTTGTGTGATGGAGACACCCCTCTAGTATCCACTGGAGCACATGTGTGGAAAAGCCTAATAAAAAGGGGGTTTGGGTGTCCCAGCACTAGTGCTCTAGAGTCCAGATGGGTAAACAGCTACTGGGTGACCTCTCCTTTACATTGAATAAATTGGCTTTACATTCTTGATGACATTTCTAGTGAGAACAAACTTCCTTTCTCCAAAAAAAACACCAAACCACGTATTATAAGTGGCCGAACGTTCGAGGTTGCGTACGATCGAATGGACACACACACGACCATGACAGTGGCAGAAAGATCGAGGCTGAGTACGATCGAATGCACAGACGAACATGAAAGTGGCCATTTTGGAATGTACAACTTTGTAAAAATCAAACCACATGGAGCAGTATGCAAGCAAGGAATCAAACACAAAACACAACTACTTACTTTTTTGAAGAATTCGCTTGATCTTTCTGTACTGATCGGCCTCCCTCAGTTTCAGGTCTGACCAGCGTTTCCTCAGTTGCTCCTTGGATCGTTGTACCCCAAAATTATTGTACAGCCTTCTCACAACTTTAGACATGATCTTGGCCTTGCGGACATTGGGGTTGAGGTAAGGCCCATACTTCCCATCATAGTCGCTCCTCTTTAATATGTCCACCATCTCCAACATTTCTCCAAATGACATATTTGAGGCCTTGAATTTCAGGCTCCGGGATCGGGACGTTTCTGCCTCCGGACTTTCCTCGTCCTCCTCCTCGTTGGGGGGATATTTGGGGCGCACCTGCTGTGTCCCCGCCATGTGCTCTCCCCACTGCGCCGTAAAGAGAAGGGGTGGGGAATAGACGAGAAAGATCGTCAGGGGCGGGCGGAGTTTGACGCATGCGCACTGTATATAAAACGTCACACGCCTGTGTCGTAGCCACGATCTGGGAGACGAGGGGAGAGAAAGCTCACGCACGAGACGATCGCTACAAACGAAGGTACAATTTGACGTTGGTACATAACTAGCCTAGACTGATTAGAACTTGAGGCTTCTTTATGGAGAAGATTAGGAGAGTTTAGGCTGACATTATTTATATTGTTTGGTGTGGCGTTGTGTCTTGCAGAGGTGATGGAGGCCTTCTACAACGTGAGCTTTCTACCCCTCTTCATTGATAAATACCGGCAATTCCCCCTCTTATGGCAGGCGAAACACAGGGATTATAGCAACAGACCAAAGAGGTACGCAGCCCTGCTGAAACTTGTGGCATTTGTAAAGCCTACCCTGCCCATGGCAACCGTGGCAAACTTAAAAGTGAAGATCAACAACATGAAGAGTACCTATTTCCGGGAGCGCAATAAGGTCCGGAAGTCCCTAGCATCTGGAGCTGCAGCAGCTGATGTCCATGTCCCCACGCTCTGGTACTATGAGAGGCTCCACTTTCTCAAAGACCAGGCTACTGTCAGGAAGTCACTCTCGACTCTTCCTTGCACGCGTCCTTCCACGCACGCCACCCCTTATGAGGCTTCCGAGGACCAACCTGGGCCTTCCAGTATGGAATATGTGCAGGAGCCCAGCTTGTTCCAGGTATAGTAGTTTTGTAACCAGTTTGGGGAATAATGAATGATGTTCAGTTAATTCAGGATCCCCAATTGCTTAGTTCCTAACGTGATTGACATATCAACAGACAGTGGTGTTGGAGACATTTTTGGGAAGAATCTAAACTGCAGGGCAGAGAATTGTATGGTTTTCTATTTGTAAACATTTTGCAACAGTCACTAGATGAGAATTGTGTGTGTTTGATGAACAAATAACTGAAACTATGTCCCTTTTTCATACACAGGAAGACCTCAGCCAGGAGGTGGCTGTGGAAGGTGGCAGTCAGGAGGAGGCAGGGGGTAGTGGCAGCCAAGAGGGGGGTAGGCGTAGGAGCCTGACTGTCTCCCAAGTCTCTCCCCTCCGCCTTCCCTACAGAAGGGCGAAAAACATGGGGGAGGTGGGAGAGTCAGTGCTCCAGCTGATCAGAGATGCCTCAGCCTCCCTCTATGCCACACCCACCTACGAGGAGGCCTTTGCCTCCTTGGTTGGCAGTAAATTTACGGGTATGGAGGTGGGGCAATGCAGCATGTGTGAGGAGGTCATCCTCAAAATACTAAATGAGGGGATGGCTGGGGAGATGACTCCCCTCACACATGTTTGCGAGAGTGACCTTGCTCCGCCTCCTCCTCCTCCTTCTGCCACCCCACCAGCACCAGCACCACGGCGTGGAAGGAAGCGTACAAGGAAGACCTGAGAGTGACGACCTGGATTCAGTCTGGTCTGAGAGAAGATGGAGCCTCTCGTAGGACCAGAGCCTGGGGACCTAGATGGCATCTGCTGCAGTTCCGGATGTTTTGGACTTCAGGACCAGATTATTATTTAGATAGGTACTCTTCATGCCCCCAATTGTTTAAGCCTGTAAAATGATGGTTGCCATGGGTGTCCAAGGCTTTGCAAATTCCCCAAGTTTCACCATGGCTGCGTTCCTCTTTGGTTTGTTGCTGAGACCTAAATAAATGTTTTTTGGATTTGAAATAATCATTGACTATTGTGTTTTACTTTTCTACAATGACAGTTTTTCTTTGAGTAGGCAGGTACATTTCACTAATCCTAAAGTAGAATTAACAAGGGGCACCAACAACCAACAAACTCCTAGTAAATTTAAGCAAGAAATACAAATGTTAATAATGTGGTTTTGCTAAGTTGAGACATACAACCCCCCTCCAAAAAACAAACAAATTCTCCTTCAAATATGTATTCCCCAAAAAAAAAAAAAATCATGGTAAAAAAATAACAAATATTGTTTTACGATCTGAGTACAAATAAACATGTAGTGTATAAATGCTGCAAAGTAATAAAGAAGTAAGTTTGTGAGAAGTGCGGGTGAATAGGAGCAGCTAAAACATGTCATTCTTGTTGCATTGTAAAGAAAAAGAGAATGCGCTGCATTAAAGACATTTTAACATTGCAGCGTGACGAATGTGCTGTGTCGATTAGGAAAGGTAGTTTTACCTGACCGAGCGCTTCCGTCACAGAATTTCTTCTGAGCATGCGTAGCACTTTGTCCGTCGGACAAGCGTACACACGCTCGGATTTGGTGTGATCGGACCGTGTTGACGGCAAAGATTTCCAGCAGGAGATAAGACTTTGTCCGTCGGTCAAACCGACGAACACTGTCCGATGGTGCATACACACGGTCTGATTTTTCAACAACCTTGTCCGATCGGACAGAATCCATGAAAAAGTCCGACCGTGTGTATGGGGCTTTAGAAGGACTAGCAGTTGTAGATGTACTAACAAGTTGAAGCCAAACTCCAGCTAATACTTTTTAAAAGGTTACAACAAACAGTTTTGTTCCTTTTAGGATAAAGGTTTAAGTCAGTCTTAAATAGTTTGTCTCATCTCTGTAACTGCTACATCTGCAGGACAGCTTTTTCTTCTGAAAAACAATAGGCTTAATGGCTGGATCACCAGGTGAACATAAAAGAAAGAAATCCTAAAAAAAGAAAACAAATGCAGCCACCACATCTAAGCATTGGTAAGCTGCAATATAATGTTTGTTTTTGGGTTTAATACTGCTCAAATCTTGTATATACTGTAGAATCTGTAGAAACCCACTAGAACAGATCATTTTTGTATTATGACCATGTGAGGTCCTGCCACTGGGAAAATGGTTGGAAAAAGAACACAGGGTTCCCACGTGTGCAGTTTATGGTCTTTACACTAATCTGTTTTAATAAAAGTGGACTATGAGGCCCTAAAAACACAGTGCGGATGGACAATCACTAAAAAAAAACATTTACCACCACTGATCCTAATCACCCCATGTCACAGTATATTTTATAAAAATAAAATATTGCGTAAATTAAAAGAAAAACATTATTTCTATATGGGCAGACTATTAGATTATCTTTTTATAATAATTTAGCCACTTCAGCCCCGGAAGGTTTAACCCCCAAAATGACCAGGCCATTTTTTGCGATACAACACCGCTTTATTTTAACTGACAATTGCATGGTTGTGCAACGCTGTACCCAAATAAAATGTATGTCTTTTTTTCCCCCACAAATAGAGCTTTGTTTTGGTGGTATTTTTTGCGCTATAAACAAAAAAAGATTGGCAATTTTGAAATAAAAACAATATTTTTTTATTTTCTGCTATAAAACATATCCAATAAGAAAAATAAAAAAATCTAATTTCTTCATCAATTTAGGCCAATATGTATTCTGCTACATATTTTTGGTAAAAAATCCCAATAAGCATATATTGATTGGTTTGCGCAAAAACACTTTTGACACTTGTTTGGGAACCAGTGACATTATTACAGTGATTAGTGCTAAAAATATGCACTCTTACCGTACTAATGACACTGGCGGGGAAGGGGTTAACACCAGGGGTAATCAAAGGGTTAAGTGTGTCCCTAGTTGGTGCTTGCTAACTGTGTGGGGGATGGCCTGACTGGATGAAGACAGAAATCCGTGTTCCTGCTTAGCAGGAACACAAGATCTCTATCTTCTTTCCTGTCAGAACGACGATCAGCCTTCTTTACATAGGCAGATCGCCATTCTGCCTCTCTGGGGAGTGATCGTGGGTGGCCGGCGGACATTAGGCCGCCGGATCCACTAATTGGCCCAATCAGTGCACGCCTCTGGCGGCACGTGTGCACCACCATTGTCTTTTGCACAAAATGACGTACAGGTACATCACTTCATGCAACAGAGCTGACCTGACGCAGTATTTGTGGTTAAGGAATATTTGCTCTATTGGTTTAAATGGTAACTGAATACATCAATATTCTCTGGGTTTTATGATAACAATATCACCTAGAGGGCAAAACGAAGACTGTTACTATATTTATATAGCAAAGCTCTAAACAGACTTAGGCCTACAGTACAAATGACTAACAAAAGACAAGCATGAGAGACCTCATAGGATGGATAGAGCTCAACAGTAAATTTAGAGTAAAAACTGCACATTAACGTAAGACATCATGAATTTCCAGGGTGAGTTGATTTATTACAAATATCAATCATAGAGTGCTGGTCAGTATTGTTAAATATGATGACAAGCATGCCAACTCTCCTTGAGTAACACTTGGCAGTTTGCATAGATGGTGGATGCATATAATTCTCATTTTAAGAATCTTGCATCTAAATATTTTATTTTTTAAAGCCATTGCTGACAATTTGCATAGCACTTTACAAAATAAAGGGAGACAGTACAGTAACAAAACAATTCAATACATGAGAGTTTGCAATCTAAATATTAAATAATTTCCTTATTAAAGAGTTTTATTGAGTTTACAAGGCAAAACATAACAGAGATATTGACTGAACATAAAATGACAAAGAGAATGAAGCGCTACAGAACGTAGGCTAATTGGTACCCAGAACTTACAATGAGTAACAAAATATAACCATTTGTGCTTATATAGGGATGTTGAAGTAACAATTTACCAAGAGTAATGGCCTAGGATACATTGTGCAGACAGGCTAGTTTTCATAGAGAAGCCACTAGTAGTTCTGCGAGAAAAGCAGCACATCATTGACTAAGCAAAATAGTAGAGGGCATCTAGGTGGTGTGACTAATAGACAGAATTAGGTTAACAAAGTACATATATGGAAGTATGATCGTTGCTGGTTATAAACTATTATATACTGGAGAGTGATGTTGGAGTTCCAGACTATTGGTTTATAGCGAGGGCATTGCTGAGGCTAAGTTGTTCTGCAATGCCGAAAGGGGTTGCCGTAGAGGAGACAAAGGAAAAGGGCCATGTCCTGTGAGGCGGGGGGGGCTTCAAAATGATTGGAGGGGAAAGAAAGAAAGGCAAAAGAAGGGGAAAGAGAAAAAAAGGAGTCCACAAGGTTGAACCGGGAGCCAGCATGAGGTGTAGTAAGAACAACTTGATGTCAGCTACCACAGCAAGAGGATAGTGTCGTCAAAAGTCGGCGACAAGCAGTGTGCCATATTTTGTCAAACTTGGAGACCTGATCTCTTTCTATAGCTGCCATCTTGGCATGTACTATGGCGTGGTTCATGCTGTGCTTTGCCTCAGCTACAACCAAAGTAGGGGATTTTGCAGGTGTAAGGAGTTGCACCAGAAGCTTGAATTGGGTTTGTGATAAGCAGTCAGGTCTCAAGGTAAGAAGTGCAATGGTTGGGTCTGACTGCATCGACGTTTCAAACATTCTTAAATTTTAATGAACTTATGGTATGTTTGACAGTATTGGCTTCTTTTTTTTTTTGAGTTTTAAAATGTTTATTTAAGAAAAAAATATAATAGTTGAACAAGACGAAAATAGCCCATAAGAGGAGCTAGTACAATAAGGTAAGGATCTCCATCATAGGCATATGGTGTGCAAACCAAACAATACAAGGAATCAAACTATGCTACAAAGGTAGGACCACTCTGAGTGACCCTGCTTCAGGTCACTCCCAATTGTCCCAAGCACCCCAAATGGGAACCTGCTGTGTAGGGGGCAAACGGGAGCGCGACCCGGTACTGCATGGGGAGGGCATGGCCGCACCTCTGATCTTGGAAAAAAAGGGAAACATTGTGGAAATACTGTTAATTAGGTCAACATGGTGTTAATAACAGAAAACCATAGAGTTCACTTGGAGATCGTAATGGAGGGTACTAGAGGAGTATCCTCTTTTCTCGAGTCATTCGAGACATTCGACTAAAGAGCTTTTCTGGGGTTTTAACAAACTCCAGAGTTTGTGATGGGCTGATTCAAACTAAGGTTAAACATATGGTGAAATGATAGGAAGAAGTGGGGAGGGGGGAGAGGGGTGAGAGGGGAGAGTGGAGAAGAGGAGGTTTAGGGAAGAAGAGAATAGGGTAGAAAAAGGGAATAGGGGAGAGGGAAGGAACCTGTCTCTCAGGGTAGTAGAGAGATTCCCAAATACTTAGCCCAGGGTTCCAAAGTAAGTTAAAATTTCTCTGAAGTGTTGAGTATGGAGTTGGAGATTTTTTCTTGATACATGATCCAGGTAATTTTTTGTTTACTTAGGTGAAAGGAAACTGAGGGTGATTTCCATGCCCGAGCTATGGAAATCTTGGCTCCCAGGAGGATAAAGTGGATGAGGGATTGAGACAGCTTGGGTACGTCAGAGATTCGATCATTGAGGAGGGCTATTGTGGGGTCCTGTTTCACTGCATATCCAGTGGATTTGCGAATGAGGTAAAATATTTTGTTCCAGTAACCTATAATTCTGGGGCATTCCCAGGGTATGGAGGAGGGAGCCAATGTGGCCACACCCTCCGAAGCACTGGGGAGAGGATTGAGGAAAGAATTTGGTGAGACGTGTGGGAACTATGTACCAGTGGGAAATAACTTTGATATCCGCCCCCACCAGGGAAGTATTGATGATTCCCCTGAAGGAGCGGGCAAAATGAGTGTGCCATTTGTCTAGGTCCCAAACTCAAACTGGAGATCTCGCTCCCATTTCATCATGTAGGTCGATTTCTCCTGGGGTTCAGCTAAGGCTGAATAGATCAGGGAGATTCCTCCTCTTACGCTCACGTCTGAGGAACACCAGAGCTCATATTGAGTTACAGAGAGCAGGTTCAGTATTGGCTTCTTTAACTACTTGCTGTCCCTCTTTCCGCATATATACTGCCCAGGGGTGACATAATAAGGGGCGGGGTCACCAGATGACATCAACCGGTGACCACGCCCCATGCCTATATAAGTCATTGTGCACCGCGCACACAGCATTACAGCAGGGGAGAGCGTTGTGTCAACATCAGAAGAAGACTGAATGGAAGAAGATGACGGAGAAGACCGGGCCAACGCTAGCAAAAGAGTGGGCAAAAAAGCAGAAGATAGCAGAGGAGCCTGGCAGAAGAGGCCAGAGAAGTCGGAAGAGACCCCCAAGTCGGAAGAGACCCCCGGAGCTGCCTAATAAATTACTTTAAAAAACAGTCTAGTGTGTTTTTTTTATTGACAATTTAGGGGTATGATGTACCCCTTACTCATTCACATAGGGCGGGGGACCGGGATCTGGGGGCTCCCTTATTAAAGGCTCCCAGATTCCGATAAGCCCCCCGCCCGCATACCCCGACAACCACCGGCCAGGGTTGTCGGGAAGAGGCCCTTGTCCTCATCAACATGGGGACAAGGTGCTTTGGGGTGGGGGGCCGCAGTGCCCCCCCCTGCCCCAAAGCCCCCACCCCCCATGTTGAGGGAATGCAAGCCTGGTGAGGTTCAGGAGGGGGGGCTCGCCCGTCCCCACCTCCCTTCCTGCTCGAATAAGGGTCTGATATGCTCTTGAAGGGGGAACCCATGCCGTTTTTTTATTTAAAATTTGGTGTGGAGTTTCCCCTCAAGATCATCAGAGCACAAGTCGCATGCCAAAGTCGGATCAGGCAAGACGGTGATCCGACTTTGATCCGACTTCAATGATATTCAATGGGCTGAAGTAGGCTCAAAGTCAGACCAAAGTAGTGCAGGGAGCATTTTCAAAGTCGGACCAGTTAAGATGGCTCCCATAGGGAAACATTGATTTTCATACGTCATGCGACATGAGCTCCCAATGTCCGAGCGTTTGTTGTACCAGTGTAAACCCGGCCTTAATGCTTTCGGCAAAGCTATTCGAAGCATGACAAAATACTTAACAATCTTGCAGAACATACTGTTCTAAATCAAATTGAAGCACATATGAATAGGACCTTAAATATTGAAGCCAGAGACAGCCAAGCAGCTAGCATTATCGGGTGGACAACAATGACAGCCCGTCCCCACCCCCCTTCCTGACCGGCCGGGCTGCGTGCTCGAATAAGGGTCTGATATGCTCTTGGAGGGGGAACCTATGCCGTTTTTTTATTTAAAATTTGGTGTGGAGTTTCCCCTCAAGATCATCAGAGCACAATTCGCATGCCAAAGTCGGATCAGGCAAGACGGTGATCCGAATTTGATCCGACTTCAATGATATTCAATGGGCTGAAGTAGGCTCAAAGTCAGACCAAAGTAGTGCAGGGAGCATTTTCAAAGTCGGACCAGTTAAGATGGCTCCCATAGGGAAACATTGATTTTCATACGTCATGCGACATGAGCTCCCAATGTCCGAGCGTTTGTCGTACCAGTGTAAACCCGGCCTTAATGCTTTCGGCAAAGCTATTCGAAGCATGACAAAATACTTAACAATCTTGCAGAACATACTGTTCTAAATCAAATTGAAGCACATATGAATAGGACCTTAAATATTGAAGCCAGAGACAGCCAAGCAGCTAGCATTATCGGGTGGACAACAATGACAGCCCTCATGGTTTTGTTTAAAGCATCGTTTTGTGTATCAAAATTACTTACTTTAGGGTAAAGATATTAAAATAAACATACTGAAACTAAGTAATAACATTTTTAATTGGTAAATTCCCTTTGCCATTATTTGCTGCTAATGAATCCACCAGAAATGTTTATACCATTTAGAGTAATAATAAAAGCTAATAAACACAAACGAACATTTCTTTAAAACATTTAATAAAGTAAATGATAGAAGTAAAAAATCACATACACAATTAATGTCTTTGCTTTCACAGTCACAAATCTCACTGCCATTATCAGGCTGTGCAAATCTGTATGCATTTTCTAATTAAATGCCATAGGGCTAATATATTATAATCACACAGAGATTGCTGACTTTTTGTAACTCAATTGCAATTTCATTAAGGCAAAAAAAATCTAAATGTGTACTTTTAAGATGACATGTTGGCTCTAATTGTTGCAGCTTAATATGTCTTTAGAAGTTAGGAAATTAAATCCTGCAAATAATTAAGAAGCAATTGCTTTTTTGATACCCTGCATAGATTTCTGTTTCATATCCATTAAGTGCCGATGCAAGCAAGACTATGAGACTGACAACTCAGAAAATCAACAAGCATAACAAACTATGGTAACATCAACATGTGCAATTATTGCAAAATATAGATTTCCCAAACTGCAGGTTAGCAGCAATCAAATGTGTTTCAGAATATTTTCACCCTTAAGAGTTTATATGTTTTGGTACTAATACTATGTGGGTATAGGATTGTGTATATGGGATTGTATGGGTATTTTTTTTGGTTGAATTAGATGGACTTCTGGTGTCTTTTTTTCAACCTGACTAACGATGTCACTTTTTATGGCTTTGTTCCTTTAGAATTTCAGTAGGTGCAATTTTGTCCCAAGAGCACAACTGAATTATAAATACATGGCACCTAAGAAGAATAACATCTTTGAACCCTCCAAACCAAGTTCCACGTGTGTAGTACCCTCTACCATCTGCATTGCTTCCTTTTTCTTTGACTGCAAACTCTTCTACCTTCTGTATTAGTTATTTATATCCTAATTATCTTTTTCTTTTCTCTGTTGCTCAATTCTATATTGTAAGCTCTTCTTGGCTCTGTATTGCTACCCTATACCCAAACGAAACTGCTTGCAAGATCCTCAGATTCTATATTTCTACCTTATACCGTGGAATTGTTTTTGCCTTTTGCTATCATCAACAGTTGGCGAAGAAGTCCCACCACCAACTAAATACAGTAAAACCATTATCTTTAACAATGATAGCCAGCAAGAACTAAAAAAAACTGTCACATAGCTAAAAATAACTATTGTAATGGCAAATCACATATAACATAGCTGAAAATAACAACTGTAATGGCAAATCACATATAACATAGCTGAAAATACCTATTGTAATGGAAAATCACATATATGTTATGCTTTGGTAAAATGGGTCTTTTTTGTGAAAGTTTTAATCATTTAAATGCCAATTTCATTAGATATTACTCTACATAGACAATATGTTTGTTTGTGAAAGGAATATTTTTAGTAGAACATGATCCTGAAATAATAAAGTAGCTTAACTTGGTGACTTGAATTTAATATGTCATGCCACTACAGAATTCCACATTACACTTTAACAGCAAACTACTGTATATCACTGAGCAACAGCCCATTTTATTCATTCATGTCATTAAAGAAAATAATGTAAATGATCACAAGAACATATCACAGCACACCTAAACAGCACAACATATCATCTAGCAAGAACATATCAGACTAGGAAAACTTATTATATCATACAGCAAAACAAAAATAAATAAAAGTGTACTGTCTTTAATTATTTCAAGACGCTATTTTGCACCTTTTTTTTAATATTGTTAAAAATCTAGAATAACATTTTTTTTTTAATATTACAATCATTAAGATGCATTATATGTAAAAATAAGTCACCTTTTTAAATGTACTTGGTTATTGTTTGTTTTGTTTTTTTTTAACCAATAGAAAAACAATAAAATTTAAATGCTACATTTTTCAGGTTGCTATTTAGATTTGTTTTTCCATATAAAATAAAACATCTCAACATGATGCAAAAAAGAGTTGGAGATCCAAAAATGTTTTAACATTTTTACAAATTTCTTTTTTTTAGAATATGTTATTTTTTTTTGCATGCATGCATAATCATTAGCAATTTATGTTTCTTTAGATCACAGAACTGACAGTCTGCAGGTGATCTTGATTTTCAGGGGAAACATAATTTGTGCAATCATGATAGGAGCAAAAAGCAAATAAAAGGTAGACCTTGTTACAAACTTAGTGTTCGACCACTGCCCTCTTCACCAACTTATGACAAATGGCTGGTCAACCTCACATTGGGCTGTAACTGATACACGGCAATAACACTCTCAGCCTTACCCTGCACAAAGATTATCCAGTCAGCAGTATCTAGTACCAACAGACTGACAGTGATTGTCACTGGGTTTAGTTACTAAACAATTTAACTGTACTGTCTGCCCTCATGTTGTAAAGTGCTGCACAAACTTTTGGCAAAATATATATCGTGAAAAATAATAATAATACCTTGTGTTGTAGATTTGTACCCATCAGAATACCTAAGTTGGCTTTATAAAAGGTATCTTGCTGGTAACACATACTGTAAATCTCATTTAAACATTAATTTGCCTATTCTGTATTCTTACAGGTACAGCCATACAACCAAAACTTCCCCAATTCACTAGTTTGGCAAATCCTGGCTTATATTTGAGTAACCAGAACTGGGGATTTTTTAGGACTAATACAAAAACCATTGTAAAAAGAAAGTCAAAGGGTACTTTCATGGGTGCATGTTTAAATGCCAAAAGCTATTGTGGGAACAAAATCCTCTGTATTCAACTTTCAGATCAACATAGAAACAAAAACAAATTACAGTCTCTGGACATGCTTGAACATGCTGTAAATGATGCTACAAAATTTTCACAAACAACCTCAACAATAGTGTACTTTGGAACAGCACATCTATTGTAGATGCAGTTGATTTTTACTATTAGTTTAGCTGACATATAGCAGCAGTACTCCAATCTGAGTAATTTTAGTTTGACCAGTTGAGTCTCAGCACCTTTACCCTATACAGTATAACTCTCTTTGAGTCCTTGTTTCAGGTTTTGGGCATGTGATATATTGTTTCACAATTGCTGCTTTGTTTTGCAGTCAGCCTAGCCAGTCTTGAAGTTGCCTTTTTATGTAAAAGTAAGTAATTCTGCGCTCGTCTCTAAAAAAGTGAAAATATAAATTATAAATGCCGCAAACTTATAAAATGAAATACTTAATCCAAACAATATTACTAAACACAAAAAGTTGCGCAAATACAAATAGTGAACATGTGTGTATAAAAACACCCTTGAAATAATTAATGTAATTTTATAAAAATCGTGATAAAAATGCAAAAAATTATTTATGTATAAGAATTCAAAAAAATCTATATAAAAATTCAAAAGACTATGTGAAAAAAAAATCAAAAAAACAAATAAGTAAAGTGGGTCATATATGTTGCATGTGAAATAATGACAGTGAAAAAACTTCTGAAACACACCAACCTACAGACAAAAATAGATAATCAACAATTCAACACACATTATAGTGCATATAAAATGTGTATGTATAATTATAAAACCTCAAAAAAGTCCAAAAACTAAAAATATATATATAAATATAAAAAATATATATATGTATATAGAAAAAAAGTCCAGAACGGGGAGATGAAAACAGCTGGTTCGATCCTACAAACTCTGTGGCTGTATCATATTCATCCTACACAGGTACAGTATATCAGATATTGCACATCGATCCTTGTGGGGGACAAAACAAGCAGCCAGATGGCTTCTTACCAGATCTGATGGACTCCTAATTACGGGAGTCATTCTCGCAAAAGTGAATGAAAGAATAATCTTCTGGTCTCCAGCTCTCCAGTAATCTGCATGCATACCTGCCTGTGTTTCTCCTCAATCACAGGGCTGTTTTCCTGGATGGTGAGCCACAGGCCTCACAACTATTTCCATAGAGTGTTTTAGCAAAAAAATAAAGCAATTCTTTATTTTATCAGCTCAGAGGTTCCATTCAGGTTTTATAAAAGGAGGGGAACTCATGTGCGGTAAATTCTTTAGGAGTTTATTCCAATGATAAAAACTTTTCCTTGTAAAAAGCATCGACTGGGAATGGAGATAATCCCACGGCCGGGGTCACGGAGCTCCCGACTGGGTCGCGAGCGCGCCGCTGGCGGCGCGCGCGACCCGCAGGCAGGCAATTAAAGGGCCACGTACAGGTACGTGATTTTGCCTGCCCGTGCCATTTTGCCACAGTGTATCTGCGTTAGGCGGTCGGGAAGCGGTTAAACAGGAACGCAGGAGATAGTTTCTTGTGATGTGACCAAGGCGAAGGCAGAGCTCCTCTGGACTGGACGGCTTAAGTTGGCTGGACTGACAAGCAGGATTATCAACAGCTGAGTAACTGTGGAGACAGATGGGAGCTGGCAATTAGCTGACAGCTGAGTGGCCAGATCAGAGAAGGAAGGGCTGAGCCCAGCCCTGACAGACATCCCTAGCTTCTACATAATCAACCACCATCCATAATAATGAGTCCATATAATAATTCAATAGCAATTTTGGCCAATTACCCTCCCCCATTTAAAGTCCTATGGCAGTGATGGTGAACCTTGGCACCCAGATGTTTTGAAACTACATTTCCCATGATGCTCACCTACACTGCAGAGTGCTAGAGCATCATGGAAAAGGAAGTTCCAAAATATCTGGGGTGCCAAGGTTTACCATCAGTTATTCTAATAGCCAGAATAATTTCCCCTGCTACATTGGTAGTTGGTATAGAATTACAATTTACATTGATGGTCTGTATAAATGCCCCACTTACATTGATGGCCAGTGGAAGAAGAGTTACCTTAAACTCATGTAATTTGAGGACATTCAAACAAATGACTAAGTTGTTCCTAAAGCCCCATACACACGGTCGGAAAATCCGACCACCAAATCCATCGGATTTGGTCCGACGGATTTAGTCCGACACTGGTGTTGCATACACATGGTCGGACAAAGTTGTCTGAAAATCCGATCATTCTGAACGTGGTGACGTTTGTTGCCTACGACGGGACTACGTAGAGGCTAGTAGCCAATAGCTTTGGTCTTGTAATGTGATCTGAGCATGCGTGGCACTTTGTCCGTCGGAATTCGGACTTTGTGTGATCGGACTTTGTTGTCGGAAAATTTTTAGAGCAGGAGATACAACTTTGTCCGTCGGACAATCCGATGGAAAATGTCCGATGGTGCCTACACACGGTCAGAATTTCCAACAACATTGTCCGATAGGACAGAATCCATCGGAAAATCCGACCGTGTGTATGGGGCTTTTCTATGGTGAATGAGGAAGGGGCATACCTTGAATCCTTTATTAGCTGACTCAGGGAGCTTACACTTTTAGGTTAAAAACTAGTGGATCTTCTCAGAACTTCTCCTCCCCCAATGACTGGGGGGAGGTCATCCTCTCAGCCAATTTACTGCTGTAGTTGCTGCTGTAGTTGCTGTAGTTGCTGCTGGATTCTGTGTTTTGTGTTTTCAATATGCTTCCAACATTGGTGATCAGCAATGATATTTCTGGTCATGTCAAATGGCAGTTGACAGTTCCTTAGCTCTTCTTTGATGTGCTTAAAAGATTTTTATTTTGTGCTGCTCCATGAACCCCCCCCCCCAGCGGACAAGTTACTCTCACAAGTTTACATGGCAGTGGCCAGGTATATGTACGACCCATGGTAAAGGATGTTGTGGCCTCTGTCTCTACACTGTCATCTATGAATATTCTCAGGAAGTTATTCACATAATACTGGAACTCATGTCTGTCTTCAAATGTTTTCTTCATGCTTTCCTCATATGGCATGGCATAATGGCAAGATATTGAAAAGCAGGGGTGAAGTGGTGAAGTGATATCATCCTGGCAAACTCCATTTGGGATAGAAATGACCTTGGATAATTTTATATGGGTTTACACACTGCCTGTTGAGTCATAGTTTATAATTTTCATCGGCGTGTGCTCATTCTCCAATACCCTCCACAGGGAGTGGCAGTTACTACAGCTGAATGTTTATTTGAAGTCAATGAAAACAATGACAGTTCATTTTCCACACCCGATCCTTTCCTCCACCAGTTGATTAATGGTCAATATTTGATTGATGTAATCCCAATATGGCCTAAATCTTGCATTTTTTTCTTGGCTGGTCTGTTTGCAATGTTTCTGCTGCCTCGATTGTTTGATATTCATGAAAACATTGCCAAGGATTAAAAGAAGACTAATGCTATGATAGTTTTCACAGCTATCACCTTTCTCAGCCATCACCTTTCATCAGGATTAACCACTAGCCGACCAGCCGTCGCAGTTACAATGCGGCAGGTTGGCTCGGCTGGTCAAATTGCCTTAGCTGTACGTCACTCCTTTAATCGTCACAGCAGGTACACACACGTCACATGTCCCCAGAGATGATGTGCGTGCAAGGCGGGTGCGATGACTGCGGGCACCTGCGATCGCTCGTGACAGAGTGAGAACCGAGATCTGTGTGTGTAAAAACAAATCCCGGTTCTCTCAGGGGAGAGGAGACAGATTGTGTGTTCATGCTAAGTATGAACACCGATTTCTCTCCTCCCCTAGTCAGTCCCATCCCCCCTACAGTTAGAACACACCTAGGGAACACAGTTAACCCCTTGATCGCCCCCCAGTGTTAACCCCTTCCCTGCCAATGACATTTATACAGTAATCAATCGCTATTTTTAGCTCTGATCGCTGTATAAATGTCAATGGTCCCAAAATAGTGTCAAAAGTGTCCGATCTGTCTGCCACAATGTTGCAGTCCTGATGAAAATCGCAGATTGTTGCATTACTAGTAAAAAAAAAATTATATAAATTACATAAATCTATCCCTATTTTGTAGACGCTATAACTTTTGCGCAAACCAATCAATATACGCTTATTGCGATTTTTTTACCAAAAATATGTAGAATAATACATATCGACCGAAACTGAGGAAAAAATGTGTTTTTTTTTAATGGGGATATTTATTATAGCAAAAACTACAAAATATTGTGTTTTTTGCAAAAATGCTCTTTTTTGTTTATAGCGCAAAAAATCAAATACCACCAAGAGAAAGCTCTATTTGTGGAAAAAAAAGGACATCAATTTTGTTTGGGTACAATGTTGCATGACCGCGCAATTGTCAGTTAAAGCAACGCAGTGGCGTATCGCAAAAAATGGCCTGGTCAGGAAGGGGGCAAATCCTTCCAGGGCTGAAGTGATTAAATGATGATGGAACTCATTCTTTGTGCCCAAACTGTCCAGAGAACACTAAACTGTTGCAGAAGGATGTCTCTTCTAGCTCTGATCATTTCACAGTGACTTAGTCCACCCAGGGTGCTTTACTGTTCGACAATGATGTTATCTCACTCTTCATTTCATCAATTGTTGACTGACCATTGCACAATGGATTCCCTGGTAGGTCAATGGATGATGGTGGTCCCTGGGATGGATCATGGTTGTATAATTGTTGTAAAAATTCTTCCTACCATTACAGTTGTTAACCAAGAGGGATCACAAAAGTGACAAATAATTTATTGGTGTACTCATTGGTCAACTTGGTTTCAGTCTCTTTCAAGCTTAGTCTCCCGAGAGTCAGATATAGAGTTCTGAATACTGACTCTTCCAGATCAGCTGCTATACTATTCCAGTATGCTTCATGTTCCACCTTCATCTTCTGTTTAACATCTTTGTTCAGTGACCTGTACAGCTGAAAGTCTATGCTTTGAATTTGTTTTTGTTTATCCACCAGATCCAGGCACTCATTTGAAATTCATGACTGTGTCCAGCACATTTTTCTTTTGTATCTACATCATCCAATGGGTTAAGTGTCACACATTTTGGATTCTCATCTGAGCGCTAGGTCCTTTAGACATTCCGAGTTCAAATTGACTGGTAGGTAGGGGAACCACCGCTCCAGGATAATCCACACAACTGAGGTTTGCAGCTTCTCCTAAGATAGAGAGACCCAGGTGCAGGCATGGCACATACTAATGACGATAGATTGAAAGACTCTGGATGGCCGCACTCCAAAATAACTTTCAATGCCTTTTATTTGTGAAACAAAATCACACAAATGTGGGTCACAGCAAAGCAAAAATCTCTAACGCGTTTCACACTACCAGGAGTGCTTACTCATAGCTATGAGTAAGCACTCCTGGTAGTGTGAAACGAATAAGCGATTTTTGCTTTGCTCCTTAAGAATCAATTTAAAGAACTAGGCTGTAAGTTGAAGGGAAGGACCTCCAAGGTGATATTCTCTGAAATATTGCCTGTGCCATGCACAACACAGGAAAGGCAGGGGGTGATAAGAGAGCTGAATGCATGGCTAAAGATCTGGTGTGGGGAGGAGGGATTTGGGTTTCTAGAGCACTCGGCTGACTTTTCATTGGGGTGCAACCTATATGCTAAAGACGGTTTGCACTTGAATGGAAGGGGGTCTGCTGTGCTGGGGAAGAGGTTTATGGGAAGGCTGGAGGAGTATTTAAACTAGGATTGAGGGGGGAGGGTGAACTAGAATTACATTGGGCAGACAGGTTAGTTAGGGGTCTGACATTAATGGAGGGTGGAATGGGAATAGGTGGGGGGAGGGTTATGGCAGGTGACAAGAAATTTCCCATGTTGCAAACCGACATTGGAAACTATAGTGCCATTTGTACTTCTAAAAATTATATGAAAAACACCAGAGCAAAATGTAGTAATGCATTAAAGTGTTTGTTCACCAATGTCAGAAGTCTGCCAAGCAAAATAGGTGAGTTGGAAGCTCTGGTGCATGGGGAGAGCTATGATGTAATCGATATTGCTGAAACTTGGCTTCAATCTTCACATGACTGGGCTATTAATATTCCTGGCTATGCACTCTTTCGAAGAGACAGGGTAAAAAGGAAAGATCGCGGGGTCTGTCTCAATGTGAGAAGTGATCTCAAAGCAAGCGTGAAAGAAGACATTATTGATGGAGAGTGTGATGAGTCTGAAGCATTATGGGTGGAACTGCATATAGATGTGCGTAGTTCAAAGTTATTCATTAGAGTTTGTTATAGACCACCCAATGTTCACGAGGAGGTGGAGACTTAGCTCCTTGCACAGATGGAAAGGGCTGCAAGGGCTGGGACGGTGATAATAATGGGGGATTTTAACTACCCAGAAATTGACTGGAGTAAAGGCACTGCTGGGGCAGTTAAAGGGCAAAAATGTATGAACCTATTACAGGACAATTTTATGGTCCAGTTTATTGAGGCCCCAACTAGGAATGATGCTCTGCTGGATCTGGTAATCTCAAACCATGCAGAGCTTATTACTAATGTTCAGATAAAGGAACACCTGGGTAGCAGTGATCATAACATGATTTCATTTGATGTTAGCTGTAAGCATGAAATACATACAGGAAAGATAAAAATGCTCAACTTCAAGAGAGCAAATTTTCCAAGGATGGGGGCTGCTCTCCAGGACTTAGACTGGGAGGGAATGAGCACAGAACAGAAATGGGAATTCTTCAAAAAGACTGTTTGGGACCTCACTGCAAAGTATATTCCCATGGGCAATACGTTTAAAAGGTTTAAAGTTAAAAAAGCTATAAACAATAAGAAAAGAGCTTTTAAAAAATATAAAAATGAAGGAACACTAGTGTTGTTTAAATGTTACAAAGAATTTAACAGAATATGTAAAAAGGAAATCAAGGATGCAAAAATTCAAAACGAACGACAGATTGCCAAAAGATAGTAGGACAAACCCCAAACAATTCTTCAAATATATTAATAGTAAAAAGGTCAGGTCTGAGCATGTAGGCACTTTACAAAATAATCTAGAGTGGGTGACTGGGGACAAAGAGAAGGCTAATTTATTAAATAATTTCTTCAGCTCTGTGTATACAAAAGAGCATGGGGGAGCTCATGTCCATAATGGGGTGGTATTGACACAGCCCCGAATGATCCACAATGGCTCAAAAGTGATATGGTCCAGAAACATTTAGACAGAATAAAGGTGGATAAAGCACCTGGACCAGATGGCATCCACCCACGGATCCTAAAATAATTGAGCTCTATAATTTCAAAGCCATTGAATAAAATTTTTAGGGACTCATTAATGATGGGAATAGTACCACTGGATTGGCGCAGGGTGAACGTGGTGCCTATATTTAAAAAGGGAACAAAGTCTTTACCAAGTAACTATAGACCTGTTAGTTCAACTTCTATAGTCGGGAAGATACTGGAGCGTTTAATAAAAGACCACATAGACGAGTTCTTGCTGGAAAAATAAATATTTTAAGCAACAGACGGCATGGATTCATGAAAGACAGAAGTTGTCAGACAAACCTGATTTCTTTTTATGAAGAGGTAAGTAAAACCTTGGACAGAGGAATGGCTGTGGACGTGGTATACTTGGATTTTGCAAAAGCGTTAGATACAGTTCCCCACACACGGCTCATGTGTAAGGTAAGGTCTACAGGCTTGGAAATATCAGTTTGTAAATGGATAGAAACTGTCTAAGTGACATAATTCAGAGAGTAGTGGTTAATGATTCTTACTCTGAATGGTCTAAGGTTATCAGTGGTCAATGGGGGGCGTGACCGGATGGAGGAGGATGTCTGTGTGTGAGTGAGAGCGCAGGTCTCTCCTCTCTGTTCCCTGTACTTTTGATGGCTGATAGCTGAGGAATCTCATACTGGGAAGCTGTTGACACCGGCTGGCTAGAGGAGAAATACGCGGTTAAACCCAACAGAGATGGAAGGTAGCCGGAATCTAAAGGAATAGCCCCCTGTACGTCTCCAGTATTTTTCCTCTTCTTTGAACTGTACCTGCTCCCCGCTCCACCTGGAGGGCGCTGTGGGGCTTTGTGAACCCGTGTGGAGCCGCGGATGAGTGGCGTCTTTTTCCCCCACTCTTCTCCCTGTGTACTGACGCTCCGGAAGTAGTTGGAGCTGACCGGACCTGGCGTGGTGTGTCGGAGGTGCACTCGAGGAATCCGCAGTGGACACGAGACAGCGAAGCCCGCAGAGAGGTGGCGTGAGGGACGGCGTGCGGTGAGTGCGGGGAGTGTGGCTTTTTTGATGGGGGTGACAGGCATGTGAGAGAGGTGCAGTGATGAGAGCCTGGAAGTACCCAGCCAGCCCGATCCCCCTCGCTTATACCCGCCGGACCGTAGAACCGTAGAAGCATCAGAAACTAAGAGTGCGGGGTGAAAGCACGTGCTTATTGGACACCTCTAAGGTCCATTTGAACTAATTTGTGCACCCAAAAAACATAAAGGAGAGACCCTATATGCACCTGTAGGTACCTGACCCCACTATGTATAGGGTAACATAGGAGTGCACCTACTTGAACTATTTTGACCCCCCAGTATTTACCCCGGTAGGTACCTACTGGACTGTGGACCAATAAGGAATCAGCCTGGGAGAAAGAATAGGGGTGAGAGCCTACATCTAGCAGACCCCCCCACATATAAAGGTGAACCAGTGGGCTAGAGCTGTGACCTCAAGGTGATCAGCAGAGACGCAAGAGGTAGTTGTACATGTTTATTGTATACACCCACTGGACTGGGGAAGTGAAAAAGGATATTGGGGATGTTCAGATGAGAAGCTGGAGTGAGATTTTCCGGACGCACTTCATTTACTAACTCAAAACTAACTGTACTGTAACTAACTAACTGTTGAATTCCACTTCGGGCTGTAACCTGAAAGGAGCTGGTGGAAATACATGGGACACTTGGAGAGCCCGTACTTGTTTGACCCCTTCACAAGCAGGCCAATACAGGACTAAGGCTGAAAATTGACGGGGGGTAATATCCCGATTTTACCCAATTTTACCTAATCCTATACACGTTTGTCACCAGGCTTGGAGCAACTGACTGAAGCTATAGTCCACGAGGGCCATTGAAGACCCCCTTTTTTTTTTTTTTTCTTTCCTCCCCCCCCCCCCTTTTTTTTTTTTTTCCCCCTGGAGGGTCCACTGGACTACCTATGGGAGCATTTGTGTAGGCGAATAACGGACTTCCGGGAAAGGAAACTGTGAACAGGGGGACGGGGAGACTATGCAAATGTGATTGTTGATATACTCATTAACTACCTCATAACTCCGCTATATTACTCTGTCTTACATCACCCCGCTACTCCCCCTAATTTCTTTCTTCCCCCCTTTTTTTTTTTTTGGTGGGAAAAGAAAGGTGTAGTTTAATTCAAAAGGCACTCTCAAAGATAGAACATGCCGACCCAACGTACCACCAAGGCCAGCCAGGTAGCAAGCCAAGCAGCTGCCAAGCTTGAAAAATTTGCCCACACTCCTGGCCAAGGTCTTCAGACCCCTCCTAGAAATAATCAACAGCTACAACAAGTTCAACCCAAGGCGGGGACCTCAGGGATAAGAAAGAGCCAGGGTCAGGGCCAGAGCCAGTCTGCAGGGCAAAATCACCCCCCAGTTTTGGTGGAAGGGGGGGCTATAGGACAAGATCAGAGACCTGAAACGGCCCAGGGGCTACTAGTAGGGGGGGATCCATCACACACTGAGCCATCACTAAAGGAAGTCCTACAGGCGGTTAATCTGTGTAGAGATTCTCTAACCGAAATGACGGTTCAGTTAAAATCAATCCAGGCAGATCTCCTATTAGTTAGACAGGACATACAAACAGTTCAGGAAAGGACTACAGCTCTGGAGACACGAGTCGCCCTAATCGAGGACGACCTGGACCCTCTTAAAAGTGAAATAGCAGTCATGAGAGTCATGAGAGGACAATTAAGTAAGCAGGAATCTAAGATAGATGACATGGAAAATAGGATAAGGAGAAAAAATGTACGAATTCTTGGGTTCCCTGAGCATAGTGAGGGTACAGATCCAGCAACTTTCCTTGAAAAGTGGCTTCAGGATACAATGGGTTTGGAAGTGTTCTCGCCCTTTTTCTCGATAGAGCGAGCACATAGAATCCCGGCAAGACCCCCCCAGTCTGGCTCCCCTCCTAGACCTCTGATAGCTAAAATATTACACTTTAAGGATAAGGTGACTATTATGCACAGAGCAAGGGAGTTGGGCGATATGATGTACAATGGCTCTAGGATTTCTATATATCCGGATTTTTCACCAGAACTCCAGAGGAGAAGAGCCAGATTTACTGAAATCAAACGTAAACTACGCCAGGCACATATAACATATGCATTGATATACCCGGCTAGATTACGGTTGACAGGTAGTGGGGGGACTAAATTTTTTGATACACCAGAAGGGGTGCGTGAGTGGTTGACTACCTGTAATGAAATAACGTAAAGGAGGGGTTCCCGGGGAGAGATGGCCTCCGTCCTGTATTCCGGGGGTGGCTGCTCTCCTGGGGACCCTCTCCTCTCCTCCTCCCCTCCCTACTCTCCCCCGTTTCCTCCTTGGGTTAGTCGAGTATGAAACAAGATGGGGGGTGACTGGGCGTGGGTGGGGGGGCATTGAGGGGGGGAATGGGGATATTGTTTATTGCAAAGTGTGATTCCCTGTACGAACTTTTTTTTTTTTTTTTTATATAGTTTTAGATACACTCCAGGCCTGCCTTTTTGTAGACCGAAAGACTTATATTTCTAAAGCTTTGCTTCGAGGGGAAGAGGGAGGAGGGGAGAGGGGTATGGAAGGGTGAGAACAATGAGCAGGATACCCCTACTTACAAGTTGTTGGAGGGGACCGGCCAAATGTTCTCAAGATGTCGTTGTAAGTTTTTTTTGTGTTGGTAGAGGTGAAGGGGAGTGGGGAGGGAGGGAGGGAGGAAGGGGGGGATGGGGGGGGGGGGGATTGTACTAAGTATGTTGAATGTATGGATAGGTCACAATAGGAAGCCCCTGGCTAGGCCTAGCAAGGCAGGGAGGGAGGAACAAAAAGATGATGGACTGTATGTATGGGGTAGTTGGGGGGTAGGTATCAAAAGATGGTATGAATGGGTAACAGATAGAGATGAATGGAAGAGGTATGTCTCCAAGGGGGAAGATAGGTATACCTATACCTATTCACTATGAACACTTTTAACAGTAACTGTCATGATTATTTTCACAATATTAATAAGTCAATACAGGAATCCAAAATTAACACACAAAATAAAGGTAGAGTTCACAGAAGCACAATGAATAGACACTTTTACATACATGGTGAGTAACACACGTTTAAAAAAGAAAGTTATTACACTATGCTCATGGAATGTAAGGGCTATGGGGGATCCCGGGAAAAGAATAGCAGTGTTGAACACAGCAAGGGCACACAGGGTTTCTATCCTGTGTTTACAGGAAACACATTTCTCAAACACATCCATATCCCAGTTAGGGTGGAGGGATTTCCAAATCCAATATCATTCTGTTCACACGTCTTATTCAAGGGGGGTCAGTATCTTTGTCAAGAATGGCGTAACATTCAATTGTTTTCAGAAAAAGATTGATGAATGTGGGAGATACATCTTTCTTTATTGTAAAATTGAGAATCAGACCTTTGTCCTAGCTGGTGTGTACATTCCACCACCTTTCAAACTTGATATCTTCTATGACTTAGCAGAGTATATGCTGGATAAGCCTGATAGCCCGATCTTTATGATGGGCGACTTCAATATGGTCATAGATCAAAACCTTGATAGGCTTCCACAACTAATTCAAGGGAGAGGTCTAACGGATAAAAGACTGGCCCATATGATGGGGGAGATGGGTCTCAAGGACCTATGGAGAATACAGAACCCGGGAGAGCGGGCATATTCATGTTTCTCCTCTACACACTCGAATCGATATGATTCTGGGTAACGATGAGGCAATCACTATATCCGACAGTCCTAAATATTTACCGAGGGGCCTCTCCGACCACTCCCCGATGATAATCTCTTTGGGGATTGGTGGAGAGAGACAACCTCGGGAATGGAAGATTAGTCCAGTATGGCTGGAACTTATTGGGAAACCACAGGAAGTTACAAGGTCTTTGACAGAGTTCATAGAATTAAACAACGGAACAGCATCACAGGGAGTCATTTGGGATACTTTAAAGGCATTTCTTAGGGGCCTTCTGATCCAACAGATCTCAAAAATCAAGAAGGAGTCCAATAGGAAGGAGGTGGAGGCAGCACATAGGGTGATACAATTGGAAGAACAATACATTAAGGACCCATCAGTAGCGAACCTTGGGGCTTGGACAGAGGCACAACGGGTCTATCGCTGGATAATGATGGGGAAAGCGGAGAAAAAATATATATTTCAAAAACAAGTTCGTTTCGGGGAGGAGGAATGCGTAGGTCGGATGCTTTCACAATTGGTAAAATTGTATTCACCCTCATCATTGGTACCAATGATCAATACGATCACAAAGGGAACAACCACTAACTCCCCAGAAATTGCCGAATGCTTTAAGGATTACTATAAAAGCCTCTATAGCTCTAAGCAAGAAGGAGTGGGCGATTTAATAGAAAGTTTTTTTTAAAGATCTGAATATCCCCCGCCTCTCCGAGGACAATAGGAGTAAATTGGATGCTCCCATTACACTAGAGGAGATACAACTGACGGTACAGGCAATGTCAACTCGGAAGTCTCCTGGGCCGGATGGCCTACCGGTTGAGGTTTACCGCCACTTTGGAGGTATCCTTCTGCCTGAACTATTGAAGACATTCAACTGGGCACTGGCTAATGGGGAACTCCCTCTCTCTATGAGGGAGTCAACCATAATAGTTATACCAAAAGAGAACAAGGATCCATTGGACCCCTCCTCGTACAGACCAATCTCCCTGCTTAATCTGGACGCCAAGATTTTGGCTAAGATCTTGGCGTCCAGATTGAACGGGGCGATAGAGGAACTTGTCCATCCTGACCAATCAGGATTTATTTCTGGCAGGTCCACAAATATAAACATCAGACGAGTATATCTAAATTTACAAATTCCAACGGATGATGAGGGACATAGAGCTATCCTATCTCTAGATGCTGCTAAGGCGTTTGATACGCTGGAATGGGGATACCTGTGGAGGACCCTAAGGGAGTTCCAAATTGGGCCAACTTTCTCTAAATGGGTAAAAATTATGTATAAAGCACCGGAGGCCAAGGTGAGGATCAATAATGAACACTCCGCAAGGTTCCAATTGTTAAGGGGGACGAGGCAGGGATGTCCCCTGTCCCCCCTTTTGTTTGCCCTTGCAATTGAACCTCTGGCTATAGCTCTTCGATCCTGTACACAGATTAGGGGCTTTAAAAGAGGTCTGGAGGAAGAAAAAGTAGTCTTATTCGCAGACGACCTGCTTATTCTCCTTGGCGACGTACAGAACTCCTTGAAAGAAACTATGGGTAAAATCTGCGAATTTGGTGAATTTTCTGGTTTAAGGATTAATTGGGGCAAATCAACCCTAATGCCAGTGGACCCCCTAGATAGTATACTCCCTCTAGAAGCTAGACGATTGCAAGTAGTAACCCAGATGAAGTATCTAGGAGTAATCATCACGCGAGACCCCAAAGCATATATAGTTAACAACTTGTCCCCATTGTTGGTTAAGTTTAAAGAAAAAATTAAAGTCTGAAGGAGGTTCCCTCTCTCCTCGATGGGCCGCTGTAACCTAATTAAAATGATTTTTCTGCCACAGGCCTTGTACATTTTAGCTAACTCCCCAGTCTGGGTCTATAAAAAATGGTTCTCTAGGTTCGATACTGTATTTAGGGAACTTATTTGGAAGGGTAGCGTGGCGCGTATTAGTCTAAAAACTCTTCAACTCCCGACAAATGAGTGGGGAGTGGCAATTCCACACCTGTTTAGATATTTTCTAGCATCACAACTACAATATATGAGGAGCACCGGGGCGGGGGGAAACCTTCTTCAGACATTTTTGAAAAGACAAACTATCGAAATCATGGAGGCAGGTATGGTGATACGGGGAATTCCCACCATGGACTTAATGAACAAGGTATGGGTAACAGCTAAGGGAATATTGGGGTGCAAAGGCTATACGGAATATTCACCATTGTGGAAAAATAACAACCTGAGGGAGGTACAAAAAATAGGATTGATCGGGGAATGGGAACGAAGAGATATAAAATACTTACGCCAGCTCTACATCAATGAGCAATTAAAAACCTTCCAAGAGCTCAGAGCAGAGTTTACAATACCAAGGAAATCTTTTTTCCGGTACCTCCAACTTAGGCACGCACTTGCAGTACAATTTGAGGACTCGCCATTAGAATGGGGTGATATATCGACACTAGTAAGAATAACGCAAACAGACTCAACAAAAGGCCTTACTTCAGGGATATATGCGATCCTACATAAAGAAGTAAGGGGTGGTCAGGATACCTCTGTTTTCAGAGACAAATGGGTAAGAGATGGGAGTAACATTACAAGCTCCCAATGGGATAGGATCCTCGAGCTGGCACCATGGGTCTCTCTCTCCCCAACCCAAAGAATGTCGCATTTATTTCTTTTATATAGAGCCTACTTCACCCCTAAAAAACTCTTTAGCTTTGGACGTAGAACTGACCCCTCTTGCTCTAGATGTGGAGGGACAGAAGGGGACATGATACACATGTTTTGGGGATGCCCCAAGCTACATCGCTACTGGATGGAGGTAGTGGGAATAATATCACAAGTCTTTGAAGTCTCTATTGAAGCAGAGCCTAAGATCTGCGTACTAGGATGGGTAGAGGGGAAGGGAAGGCCCAAAGACATTAACATGGCAACTCTGAGATGCCTATTTCAGGCGCGTAAACTCGTAGCTCAGAGATGGCAGTCACCCACTCCTCCATCCAGTGGAGAATGGGAGCAAGCTGTGAACACTATGATATTGAAGGAAAAAACGTTTTATACAAGACAGGGATGCATTGGGAAATTTGGAAAGCTGTGGAAAACATGGTGTGAAAAAAAAAATCTTGACACAAGACAAATATAGGAATAATTTTGCACTTAATAAGGAGACATGCGGAAAGGTGGATGAGAGATATGAATGGCCAAGATATGCTCATGAAGGAATGGGGGGAAAAGAGCCAATGGAAAGAGTTATCTAGGAGGAGGGAGGGAGTGCACATGTTGCAGGAATGGGTTATCCTTTTTCTTGTACCCTTTTTTTTTCTCTGCACCAAGTTTGCTCTCCCGTTATTATTCTATATATATTTTTATGTATATGGTGTTATATTTAAATTTGTACGTTCTCTCCTCTTGTAAATATTGGAGGATGATGGGTTTTCTCATTTTCCCTTTGTGATATTTGGACAATGTAAGATGTAAGAATGTCATGTCTATGATGTAAAATGGGAAAATGATTAATAAAAAATATAAAGTTAAAAAAAAAAAAAGGTTATCAGTGGTGTATCCCAAGGTTCAGTGCTGGGACCCTTACTTTTTAATATCTTTATAAATTATATTGAGTCTGGGATCAAAAGTAATATTTCTGTCTTTGCAGATGACACCAAGCTATGCAGTGGAATAACGTCTTTACAGGAGGTCTCCAATTTACAAGCCAACCTCAATGCTCTGTCTAATTGGGCGACTATGTGGCAGATGAGGTTTAATGTTGATGAATGTAAAGTTATGCACTTGGGGGCTAAGAATATGAATGCATCATACATGCTAGGGGAAGTACAACTGGGGGAATCCGTAGTGGAGAAGGATCTGGGGGTTTTGGTAGATCATAAGCTCAATAATAGCATGCAATGCCAAGCTGCGGTTTCCAAAGCGAGCAAAGTTCTTTCTTGTATTAAGAGAGGTATGGACTCCAGAGAGTGAGATATAATTTTGCCCCTGTTCAAATCATTAGTAAGACCTCATCTGGAATATGCAGTTCAGTTTTGGGCACCAGTTCTCAAAAAGGATATCGGGGAACTGGAGAAAGTGCAGAGAAGGGCAACCAAACTGATAAGAGGCATGGAGGAGCTATGAGGAAAGATTAGAGGAACTGAATTTATTCACTCTTGAGAAGAGGAGAATAAGGAGGATATAATCAACATGTTCAAATATATAACGGGTCCATATAGTGAACTTGGTGTTGAGTTATTCACTTTACGGTCAACACAGAGGACAAGGGGGCACTCTTTACGTCTGGAGGAAAAGAGATTTCATCTCCAAATACAGAAAGGTTTCTTCACAGTTAGGCCCCTTTCACACTGGGGCGGTTTGCAGGCGCTATTGCGCTAAAAATAGCGCCTGCAAACCGACCCGAAACAGCTTCTGCTGTCTCTCCAGTGTGAAAGCCTGAGGGCTTTCACACTGGAGCGGTGCGCTTGCAGGACGCTGAAAAATGTCCTGCAAGCCGCATCTTTGGTGCGCTGTAGGAGCGGTATATTTACCGCTCCTATAGCGCCCCTTCCCATTGAAAACAATGGGGCAGCGCTCCGAACCCGCCCGCAAAACGCTGCTGCAGCGGCAGTTTGCGGGCGGAATTAACCCTTTTTCGGCCGCTCGTGGGGGGTAAAACCGCCCTGCTAGCGGCCGAATAGCGCCGCTAAATAAACGGTAAAGCGGCGCTAAATATAGCGCCGCTTTACCGCCAGCGCCCCAGTGTGAAAATAGCCTAAGAGCTGTGAAAATGTGGAATAGACTCCCTCCAGAGGTGGTTCTGGCTAACTCAGTAGATTGCTTTAAGAAAGGCCTGGATACTTTCCTAAATGTACATAATATAACTGGGTACTAACATTTATAGGTAAAGTTGATCCGGGGAAAATCCGATTGCCTCTTTGGGGGATCAGGAAGGGATTTTTTTCCCCTGCTGTAGCAGATTGGAGCATGCTCTGCTGGGGTTTTTTTTTTGCCTTCCTCTGGATCAACTGTGGGTATAGAATTGAGTATATTGGATTGTACAATATTTTTTATTGTTTTTTTTTTTGTGGTTGAACTGGATGGACTTGTGTCTTTTTTCAGCCTAGCTAACTATGTAACTATGTAACTCCCTGTCACAGTGTCACCTAGTGCAGTGTTCATATTTTTCTGTGACCACTGTACTGGTGTCATTTGTGACAATAATCAGTGTTAGGGTACTTAGTAGTAGGCCAAGATAGGTCTAGGGACCCCCCTAATAAAGGTTTATCCCCTTGATCACCCCCTGTCACCAGCGATCACTGTATTAGTGTCAAAGGTGACGCTGGTTAGTTAGGGTTTTTTTTATAGCGCCAGGGCACCTGCCATATATTACCTAATAAAAGGTTTAACCCCCTGATCACCTGGCGGGTGATATCAGTTAGGTTTTAGTGTTAGTTAGGGTCTGCATCACCCCAGGCAGCATCAGATTAGTGCCAGTAGCACTAAAACTCATGCACGCACCGTTACACCCTAAAGCCCCATACACACGGTCGGACTTTTTCATGGATTCTGTCCGATCGGACAATGTTGTTGAAAAATCAGACCGTGTGTATGCACCATCGAACAGTGTACGTCGGATTGTCCGACGGACAAATTCTTATCTCCTGCTTGAAAGATTTGCCGACAACACGGTCCGATCACACCAAATCCGATCGTGTGTACGGTTGTCCGACCGGACAAAGTGCTACGCATGCTCAGATCACATTACAAGACCAAAGCTATTGGCTACTAGCCTCTACGTAGTCCCGTCGTAGGCAACAAACGTCACCACGTTCAGAATGATCGGATTTTCCGACAACTTTGTCCGACCGTGTGTACGCAAAACCAACATCAGACAAAGTACGACGGACAGGATCCGACCGACCTGGTCCGCGGATTGTTCGACCGTGTGTATGGGGCTTTAGTAGTATAGTGTCTGAACGGATCAATAGCTTTGATCTGATCAGAACTATATTAGCGTCCCAATAGTTTAGGGTTCACAAAAACACTGCGTTAGCGGAATCAGCCCAGATACCTACTAGCACCTGGGTTTAGCCCCTCCGCCCAGCCCAGCTCAGCCCACCCAAGTGCAGTATCAAATTGATCACTGTCACTTACAAAACACTAAACACATAACTGCAGCATTCGCAGAGTCAGGCCTGATCCCTGCAAATGCTAACAGTTTTTTTGGTAGTGATTGAAGCAGTCGCTGACAGTCAGGTTCCTGTGAGTCGCACTAGTTTACCAGTAAATTTAGAGGCCAAAGGTACACTAGTGAAGAGGCATACATGTTTCTGAGCCTGACAGATGAGAGTGAAGAGGAAGTCACTCATCTGTCAGATTCAGGCTCAGAATACGAACCAGTAGATAGCAGCAGCACCCTGACAGCTCCATCCTCAGAGCTATTAGTGGTCCTTGCCAAGGTCAGGTGTACCCGACCCCATTCTTCTGCTGTTGTTGAGGTGCAAGAACCGCAGGGCTCTCTTATGGAGCAGAGAGACAGTACTAGTGCTGCTCATCCTTCTTGTGAACTGGCAAGCACCAGCAGCCTAGTACATCCTGGTTGTACATTCAGCACTGCAGTAACACTTGGTGAATTGGCAAGTCCCATAAGTGCAGTTCAAGCTGGTGAGGTGGCTAGCACAAGTCCCGCAGCCACCAAGAAGACAAACACAAGCCCGTCAAGCCCACAGTGCCCTTCCTGCTGCATTTGCCAATCCGAATTGGGAGCCCCCCACTTGTGCAGCACCCGTACTTCCCCCATTCACTGGCCAACCCTGAATTCAAGTGAAAACAGTTGATATTACGTCACTTGATTTTTATTTGCTGTTTTTCACGGAAGATATCTATAGATCTGTTCTGGACCAAAGCATTTTGTATGCTGGTTAATTCATTGCCGCTAATCCCCAGTTGACCCTTGCCAGAGATTGGAGACCAATCATGGTCTCCGAATGTAAGACCTTTCTGGGCCTATCCCTTCTCATAGGCATAGTTTAAAAAAGTGAGTTGTGAAGATATATTGGTCCACTGACCCAATTCACTATATGCCCGTGTTCTCTGCCTCCAGGACATGATATGAGCAGATCTTGCGGTTCATGCATTTCAATGACAATGAACTTTGTGGTCCGAGGGGTGACCCTGGATACGATCGGCTCCACAAGATTCAGGCCCTCGTAAAACCACTTCAACCAACAGTTTGCAGCCTAGTTTACTACCGATCAAGTTGTCTGCATTGATGAGTCCCTGATTACGTTTTCTGGCCGCTTGCCTATCAAACAGTATTCCCAGCAAGCGTGCCAGATATGGGGTCAAGATGTATAAGCTCTGTGAACAGGGCAATAGGCTATACATATAGTTTTATGGTTGGTTTATGAGGGAAGAGAATAGTCAAGTGGAGCCTGAGAACTGCCCAGACTACATAGGGAGCGCTGATTGTGTGGGACTTGAGTGGAGGGATACACAGAATTTTTTCGTTCTGTCCTTCCTAAACGCCAATACGATTGTACAAATTCCTAAGGCGACTGGTGTTGTGGAGAAACCCCTCTCTGTCCACGAATACAACCTTAACATGGGGGGGTGGACCTCAATGACCAGTTGTTGGCGCTGCACCTAATTGCCCATAAGGCCAGACACTGGTACAAAAAAGTGTCTGTATATTAATTCCAATTGGCTCTGCTGAATGCCTATGGTCTATACAAAGCTACAAAGAACTGGATCCTTCCTTAAATTCCAGGAATAGATCATCACAGCCCTTCTGTTTCCAGTGCAGTGGCCCACCTTCCCAACGCAAATGCAGTGAGCCGGCTGCATGAGAGGCATTTTCCGTATGTCCTCTCTGGTACCCCTACCCAAAGAGATCCCCAAAGAAGATGTTGTGTCTGCAGAAAACATAGATTTAGGCGTGACACACACTTTTATTGTCCCTCCTGTCCTGACCAACCTGGTCTCTGCATCGGTGACTGTTTCAAACGCTACCACACACTAGTGGAGTATTAGTGGAGGGTATAGCATTTTTCACAGACCCAGGGCACACTTACACAGGGTCTCGAAAGATGAGATGGCCATCATATTTTGAGAGACCATACTCTGGAACGTTTAAAGTTTACAGTTTATAAAAAAGTGCAAAATAAAAAAAAACACTCAAAAACACAAAAAAATTATAATAAAAAAGCCAAAAATAGTTGTGGTTTTATTTTTCTTCTCTCTCTATTGTTCTCTCTCTTATGTTCACTCTCTATTGTCCGTTCTATTGTTCGATCTCTATTGTTCTATATCTATTGTTCGCTCTCTATTGTTACTGTATTTTAGAACTGTAATGTTTTATTTTGACTATGTTTTATTGTATTTGCTTTGCAGGTATTGTATGTCTTACCTTTATACTGTAATGTTACTTTGTTTTATTGTTAACCATGATTTGCTTAGCAGGTACACCATTCAGCTGCAGCACAGGTTTATTTATTCTGACAGCGTTTGCTCCCATGATATCTAAATCTAGCACTGTAAAGCCCCATACACACGGTCGGATTTTCCGATGGATTCTGTCCTATCAGACAATGTTGTCGGAAATTCCGACCGTGTGTAGGCACCATCGGACAGTTTCCATCGGATTGTCTGACGGACAAAGTCCTATCTCCTGCTGGATAGATTTTTTGACAACAAAGTCCGATCACACCAAATCCGATCGTGTGTAGCGAATTCCGACGGACAAAGTGCTACGCATGCTCAGATCACATTACAAGACCAAAGCTATTGGCTACTAGCCTCTACGTAGTCCCGTCGTAGGCAACAAACGTCACCACGTTCAGAATGATCGGATTTTCCGACAACTTTGTCCGACCGTGTGTACGCAAAACCAACATCGGACAAAGTAGGACGGACATGATCCGACGGACCTGGTCCTTGGATAATCCGCGCGTGTGTATGGGGCTTTAGAGGTGATTTCACCACCACAGTTTAAAAAAAAAGCATATATGCCGAAGCATGGGGGCAGGGGTGGAGGAGCGATTTGCTCATAACATTATGGATGGATTGCCCATGATTCGGTATATAGGACTAGCAACATACTGGTATGTTGCTGAAATTTGAGTGGTTATACCAGAATGATGCCTGCAGTTTTAGGTATCATCTTGGTATCATTCTTTTCAGTGAGCGTCGGCTTTCATGTAAAAACAATCCTAGTGGCTAATTAGCCTCTAGACTACTTTTACAAGCAGTGGGAGGGAATGCCCCCCAACCTCCCACCGTCTTCTATGATTTTCCAACAGAGAATACAGCCAGTGATTCCACCAGCTGACCATAGAGCTGATCAGAGACCAGAATGGCTCCAATCATCTATATGGCCTAAGAAACCGGAAGCTACGAGCATTTCATGACTTAGGTTTGGCCGGATATAAACAGCGCCATTGGGAAAGAATTTTATCACACCAATCTTGGTGTGGTCAGATGCTTTGAGGGCAGAGGAGAGATCTAGGGTTTAATAGACCCCAGTTTTTTTTTAAAAAAAGGAGTACCTGTCCCTACCTATTGCTATCATAGGGGATATTTATATTCCGTGAGATAACAATAAAAAAGATTATTAAAAAAATGAAAGGAACAGTTTAAAAATAAAATAAAAAAGAAAAATAAATATAAATAAAATAAAGCATCCCTGTCCCCCCGTGCTCACACGCAAAGGCGAACGCAAGCGTCGGTCTGGTGTCATATGTATACAGCAAATGCACCATGCATGTGAGCTATCACTGCGAAGGTCAGATTGAGGGCAGTCATTTTAGCAGTAGACCACTTCTGTATATCTAAAGTGGTAACCTGTAAAGGATTTTAAAGGCTTTTAAAAATGTATGTAGTTTGTCGCTGCTGCACGTTTGTATGCAATTTTAAAGCATGCCGTGTTTGGTATCCATGTACTCGGTATAAGATCATCTTTTTTATTTCATCAAACATTTGGGCAATATAGTGTGTTTTAGTGCATTAAAATGAAAAAAGTGGTAAGTATGGGGATACCGCATGTGTGAGACTTTTTGGGAGCCTAGCTGTGTATAGGACCCTAAAAACCAATCACCGTCTTCAGACTTTCTAAGGGCGTAAAATGGTGATTTCACTTCCTCACTACCTAACACAGTTTCTGAAGGCCATGAAATGCCAAGATAGCACAAAACCCCCACAAATGACCCCATTTTGGAAAGTAGACACTTAAAGCTATTTGCTGAGAGGCATGTTGTGTCCATGGAATATTTTATATTTTGTCACAAGTTTCAAGAAAATTACAATCTTTATTTATTTAAATTTTTTTTACACAAAGTTGTCGCTAGATAATATATTGTTCAAACATGGCATGGTTATATATAGAATTACACCCCAAAATGCATTCTGCTGCTTCTTCTGAGTATGTGTAAAAACTTTGTGTAAAAAAACAAAAAATAAATAAAAAATGTCCTGAAAATTTTAATTTTCCTGCAACTTGTGGCAAAATATAAAATATTGCATGGACTCAGCATGCCTCTCAGCAAATAGCTTGAAATGTCTACTATCACTACCTACATCCTTAGAAAGCCTGAAGGCGGTGATTGGTTTCAGGCTCCTGTACACAGCTAGGCTCCAAAAAAGTCTCACACATGTGGTATCCTCGTACTCAGAAAAGGCAGCAGAATGTATTTTAGGGTGTAATTCCATGAATGCCCATGGCATTTTTGAGCAATATATCATTTAGTGACAACTTTTTGCAAAAAAAAAAAATAATTTTTCCCGCAACTTGTGGCAAAATATAAAATATTCCATAGACTCAACATGCCTCTCAGCAAATAGCTTGGGGTTTCTACGTTCCCAAATGGGGTCATTTGGGGGGGGGGGGGGGGGGGGGGGGGGGGGGGTGTGTGCTATATTGGCATTTTATTGCCTTCAAAACTGTGATAGGTAGTGAGGAGTGAAATCAAAAAATTACGCCCTTAGAAATCCTGTAGGCGGTGCTTGGTTTTCGGGGTCCTGTACGTGGCTAGGCTCCTAAAAAGTCTTACACATGTGGTATCCCCAAAATCAGGAGAAGCAGTAGAATGTATTTTGGGGTGTAATTCCACATATAACCATGGCACGTGTGAGCAATATATCATTTAGTGACAACTTTGTGTAATTATAATTTTTCAATTTTTCAATAACTTGTGACAAAAAAAAGGGGCTCAACATGCCTCTCAGCAATTTCCTTGGGGTGTCTACTTTCCAAAATGGGGACATTTGGGGGGGGGGGGGTTTGTACTGCCCTGCCATTTTAGCACCTCAAGAAAAAACGTTTGCGCAAAGTGATAGATGTACGCTTATTGACATTTTTTTTTTACCAAAGACATGTGGTGAACACATTTTGGCCTAAATATATGACTAAAATTGAGTTTATTGTTTTTTTTTTATAACAAAAAGTAGGAAATATCATTTTTTTTCAAAATTTTTTTTTTTATTTATATCGCAAAAAATAAAAATCACAGAGGCAATCAAATACCCTCAAAAGAAATCTCTATTTGTGGGAAAAAAAAAGGATGCAAATTTCGTTTGGGTACAGCATTGCATGAAAGCAGAATTACCAGTTAAAGCAGCACAGTGCCAAATTATAAAAAGTGCTGTGGTCATTGAGGGGCCAATTCTTCCGGAGCTGAAGTGGTTAAGCACACGGTGAAAAAGTGGCAATGCACATGCGCAATGCCGCTAAGCATGACAATATTTGTAGTTCACAATGATGGCTGGGATCCGAGAACCGGAAGCTGTGAGAAGCTAAAGGAAATTAAAAGGAGGAAGAGCATACAATCAGTATGTAGAAAACATGTAAAGGAAACGTTTTGGGGGAAATAATATATAGATGGCAGATGTTTGTACAATATACAGCAGATATTTGCAAAAATAAAAAGAAAATACCTTTACAACCCCTTTAAACATTGTTGGACAAGAATGGCTTTATAGTACAGGTTGGCATCACTTCACTAAATCCAAAGGAATGAGAAAGAAATGCTTGAAAGATACTCATCTAAACAAGCCCTACAAAATTAAATTTGAGCTGGATTCCATGTAGTGCAAAATATCAACAGTACAAAGTGTTTTTGCCAATGAAGTTAAAATAACTAAAATAAAATAACTATAACTATTCTTGACCCTTAAAACGTTATTTTATCGTGCTTCTTCTCTAATCCAGAAGAGTCTGCTTTGAGAAATTTTTCCTGGTAGCAAAATGTTGTTATTAACACAGATCATCCTCTGTATTAAGCTGTATTTCTACTTACCAGTAGCCTGTTTTAGATCATCAAGAATGTATACAAATAGGTAGTAATTTATTGTAAATTATGGCAGAGAAGAAGAAATTATTATTTTTTACTTCTTTGAGATTTCAATTCTGTGTATGCACGTTTTGCATCAGTACCTGCATATTAATAAAATCCTAATTTAATTGCAATAAACAATCAAAATTAGAATATTTAGATATTACTCATTAAATTAAATCAACCATTGTGTGCAAATTGGTATTAAACTACAATCAACAAAATAATTTATTTTCTATTTTTTTTTAAATCTGGGTAAAGAACCCACAAAATAAAGTGTGTCGGCTGGTGTCGGAATCTAAAGGTAGCAATGACATCATACCCCTACCTCACCAGACACTGTTCAGGTTTAATGTGATGAAAAAAGCAAGGAGGGCCGGCTGCACCTACAGATGGGGATACCCCTTGGCGGTAACGTTCCGCAATGACCGCTCATCATACACCATCAGATCACCAGCGGACCTCCCAGAGCTTTTTGCCTTCCTGGGAACAGAGCCGATCCCCATACAGGATTGGCTGGGGAAGATAACAAGACCAACTGGACGTGCGGGCCCGTACCCCGACAGAAGTAACCAGCCACTGCGCTCCCAAAGATCCGGAGGAAGACCCCGAGCGGCCCCCAGCGATGACACACGTGAGTCATAAGCCGGCTGCTCCGCCGACTTACCTAAATTCAATGTTGATGTCTTACCGGCTGGCCACTATATTATATAAGATGTACCCCACCCCCTCCCTTGCAAAGAATATCCCGCCAGGAGAGATCAGCTGACACCCATGGTTCGGTCGGCGGGCTTACCAGAGAAGCGCACCCACTTGGCACGGCGCCGGCTTACGCTATGGATATGGGGGCATAGACTTCTGCGCGGGGAGGGACTTTAATTCTCCACGCAGCCCTGTGTCCCCTCCTCCCTACGCCAGCGATACTGTTACACCAGAAGCCACCCCATCGATACACCTGAAATCCCAGAGGCATGAGAAGTGACGACTGCAGGGGAGCCTATACGCCAGAGGATGCAGGTGGGTGAAACGTACACTCCTCTACCACCCCCATATGCCCACAGACAGCTTAGTCAGTCGCACCCAGCACTGCCTATAAGAGGAAGGGAAGAATGCACACAGAGATACATGAGCCTCACCTACCCACGCTGATGGGACCATGGTCCCCCCCCCCCCCCAGCAGATGATACAGCTTGACATACGGAATCTATGGACCAACCAAGACCTAGGGGGCACTTGTGAGATCTCACCCATTTGATGGGTCTTGGGGGGAGGTGGTGGGAGGGGAATCATTTTCCTTTTTTTTTTTTTCCCCCAACATTTATGGATGGGTTACAGCGGACACTGTTGCCCGAAACTACAATGACCTCTTTCTGGGGATCTGGGACATGCAAAGTTGCACGGGAGGATGGGGGACGCAGTTACAGTGTGCTCGGCTTGGTGGGAGGGGGGGGACGGGGCCCAATGATATATGTTTCTGTTATGTGCGACGGGCTCCCCCGTTTCCTGTGACCCCGTTATCATGGCCTAGGGCGTGGATCTACTTTACAAAGGACACGCCCCGGTGGTGGCGGAGAGGTGGCAGGGGAGGGGGGGTTCCGCCCAAGTACTGGGGAAGTTGTCTTGAGACATGTTGATTTTACACTGGTTTGTCTATGAGTCTATCGCCGGCCGGTGAGTACATATCGCTTAAGCCAGCTATTGACATTCTGGCTAAATTGGGCAGTCCGGGACGTGACCATAGGTTTCCATTACCTGGTCGGATCATGCCCCGGTCATGCTGCAATACGCAATGAACGACCCACACACGAGACAGAAAAAGCCATTACTTTGCTACTAATTAACTACCGACGACTTGGCCATGCCAAACCTACCAACTGAAACACAAGCGATCCTTGAAGAACCCATAACCTTGACGGACATACAGACAGCCATAGGAAACACCAAGCCAAATAAAGCTCCGGGACCGGACGGTCTTACGATCCAATATTACAAGATCTTTCTCCCAACACTGGGAAATCACCTGACCAAACTTTTTAATGACCTGGGTAAGGGTAGCAGCCTGCACGACACAACACTACAGGCACAGATAGCGGTGATTCCTAAAAGGGGAAAGACCCAGCACAATGTGGAAGCTACCGACCCATATCCTTATTAAATACTGATTTGAAACTGCTTACTAGGACTATGCCACATCAAGAGAAGAGGCCATATGCTCCTGACACCAGCTTGTGTGGTGGGGGCTTTGTGTGCAGTGCTCGGGCTTTGTATTATTCTCTAGCATCCTTTCCACCCTCACTGCCTGCATGTATCCTTCTACTCTACAGTACCCATGTATGGAAGTAAGGAAGGGATGGATGCCTGGTGACAGGTTCATTTTAAACACAGAGCACACACAGTATGTGACAGACAACCTAAAGATTAAACACATGGAAAAGCACAGGAAAAGCACTTAACACCATGCACATATATAATTCAAGGTACACACTACACGCAAAGCACTAGACAAAACACACATGTATCACAGAGTAGACATATAGCACACACCACAGAACACACACATACCCAAGAACAGCCATGCACAACACATTAAAAGATAAAATTAGTGCAGCGCAATAAAACACGGTAAGTTCAGAAACAAATATAAAGGGACCAATGGTTTCCGAATAGTAGAAGGCGAAGACACCTCATGGGAGAAAAGGTTCCAATCCACTGAATGTTCTGAGTGACAGACCCTCAATAGGTCAATATTCTTACCAGATATGGTGGACCTCTGAGCTAATAGAAGGTCAAATAGGCTTGTATCCACAGTGGGATGGAGACGGTTGGCTGGTGCAGTAATGGAACCAGATCATCCAGGGCGAATATATAGAAAAATAAACACAATCTAAGTGCTCTCCCTCAAGGTCATTTATTTAAATAAAACACAATATAAAACCTCTTGTAGCAGTAACATAAAATGACGCTACATGTGACCGATATAAAAAACACAGCGGAATGCCAGAGATGACGTCCCGAAGATAGCTCCTCCCCCATACGCGTTATGTCCTACGGGACTTCGTTAGCGAGGGTGGGGCTATCGCTTCACCCAGATGCTTAACTACACACTGGTCACCCTAAAGAGCACGGAGGACTGGAAATACAGGAACTGGAAGTCCAAGAACCGGAAGCCACAATCTACCCCAGCAAGCTCAATATCCTATGGGAACACATTGCACAAAGCACATATAACACACAACAAATAGAACACACAGCACAGAGCACACACTCAACAAACAACAAACAAAGCATAAGTATAAAAGTGATCAGTGCAATTTCTCAAATATAAATATAGATTCAAGTAAATGGTGAATAAGTGGAAACAAAACATCCAATATAAAACAGTGACAAACTTCTGGATGACACAGCAAATATAAAGTGCAAAGTGCAAAGTTGTTGAAATAAATGAGTCCAAACATCAGGGAATGAATAAAAAGTTCTTCAAGTTAGACTTCCACAAACATTAAGTTATCCTCTGACTTCACACAACTGATCAGTGCTCACAGAACTCTCACCTCTATGAAGTGATGAATCAGCCTTAGGAACAGATATGGTGTTGGCGGTCTCCCATTTCCAGGCTCCCGGCTACCGGCTCTTAGTATATCGCTCAGGATTCCGGATTGCATGTAGGAACAAAATAAATACTTCCCATAGTTGAGTACTTACCAGTGGTCATTTTGGCAGCAAATTTTGATTTAGTTTTAGTCTTAGGACTAAAATGGCATTTAAGTTTTAGTCCTATTTTAGTCTTCTGCAAGTGTTTTAGTTTTAGTCATAGTCTTTGACTAAAATGCCACTTTAGTTTTAGTCCTATTTTAGTCATCGTATTTTAGTTTTTTTTTTCTTATCTCTCTTCAAAGCCCTATGTCCCGTAGCTGTCTCCCACTCCATTCTTCTGTTATCAGCCTGATAACTTCTGACAAGTGCTCTGTCAACTGAAATAAAAACAGCCAGAATTTTTCTACTGTTTATCACAGCGGCTGCACCCCGCAAATATGCTTTCTAATGTCCTGTCTTTATTCCACAAAATAAAAATTATTTAAAAAAATGTATACATATAACACCAGGAGGACCATTGATATCACTGATGCTCTCAACATTACAAACCCAGAAGCTCTCCTCCTGAGCCTGGATCCTGAGAAGTCCTTTGACTGCATGGGACTGCCTTTTATCTTTTCATCTTTTTTACCCTTCAACACATAGACATCAGGGGCCCTTTTCTTTAGGTCATTCGAACACTCTATGCCAGCCCCACAATAATGGTCACACTCCCACACTCCTTCTCTTGACCCCATTATTCCTGCTACTTTCTGCACTTTGAATAAAACCCCTTGCTTCTATCATCGGTCACCCTCCCAACATTTCTGGAGTTCGTTTATGGAATAGGGAATTCACTTTCTCTTTATATGCAGATAACATTCTCGTATTGCTTACAAATCCACAAATTTCACCAACAAGTCCTTATAAAATTTGAAAGAAATATGGCATTGTTAATATAGATAATTAGCACCACTCTCTTAAGGCTGGGTTCACACTAGAGATCACAGTGGGTCACAGCAGGAGTTCGGTGCATCTCCATTCACCATTTCAGATTTTGGGCTGAATTCAGACCTGTAACGGACCAAAAGATGCACAGGACTCCTGTGCAATTCGCAACAGAGACGCTGCGGAGATGTGTGAACCAGTTCCATAGAGAGTAGGTCACAATCTCCTGCAATGCAAACTGAATGCGAGGAAACCCACATCCAATTCGCAATAGTGTGAACCCAGCCTTAACCGCTTGCTGACCAGCCACCTTCATTATACTGTGGCAGGTCGGCTGTCCTACACTAACCGCCGTAGCTGTACAGAGGTCTGTGCATGGGAGATAGTGTGCCTGCAGTGTACATAGGCAAAACGGGGATCTGCCAGTATAAACAAGGCGGATCCCCGTTCTGCCAGATGACATGTCAGAGTTTTTCTGTTCCCAGTGATCGGGAACAGCAATATATGTCATGTCCCTGGCAGCCCATCCCCTCTACAGTTAGAATACACCTAGGGAACACACTTAACCTCTTGATCACCCTCTAGTGTTAATCCCTTCCCTGCCAGTGTCATTTATACATTGATCAGTGCATTTTTTTTTTTTTCCCAAAAAGTTTATTATGAATAATAAGCATAACAAAAAGTACAATGAAGTAGAACAGTACATTGTGGTCAGTAAGGCATGGAAACAGCAATCAATGAAACAATGCAAATAAACGTCAACAAATGTGTTTCCTGAGCACAAAATGTAGGTAAAGAGATATGAACTCGTAGATAACCATAAAAACAAACAAGTAAGGAGCCACCGTCCAGGAGGGGCCTGGACCCCTAGGCATGTGGCGCAGGACAATAACAGAATCCACTACACGGTATATGGAAGTACTACCGTATAAATCCTTAGGAGAGAAGACTGCTCCGTTGCCACCTTAATCACAGGATGGCAAGTCAGTTCCGGGGATGCGGTCACGGACCACTAGCATCTCCGGGTCTAGTAATTTAGGGAGGGACGGGCTTGTAGGTGGGTAAGTGTTTGAGGGTGTGAGGGAAGGAGTTGCAAGAGGTGGGGGAAGGGGTAGGTGGATATGTATTACATAAAGAGATTACCTAGTGTAACTCGTCAAAGGAAGGGTTAAGTAGTGTCCAGCACGCATAAAAAAAAAAAAAAAAAAAAAAAAAAAGGGGACAAGAACAAAAAAAGGGGGGGGGGTCAAGTTGGCTGAGATGGGTCGGGTGTGGGTTCCTAGGTCGTTCCTAGGGTGTCTCGAGTACCGGGTTGATGTGGGGAGAGCAGTTCCTTGTATTCGTCGGTCGTTGTGAAGTAGTGCCAGCAAGACCAAATGTTCCTATATTTAGTGGGGGAGTCTTTCGATTGGTGGATTAATTCCTCCATTTCAGCAATTTTGGAGACCCGTCTGAGCCAATCTGCAATGGTCGGGGGGGAAGAAGATTTCCAGCGAGCGGGAACGCATAATTTTGCAGCGTTAATTAAATGTAATGCAAGGGACCGGTGGTAGTGTCTGAAAGAGATGGTGGAGTGATGGAGAAGAAATTGGGCGGGCGTGAAGTCGATGTGGTATGTCGTGATCTTGGAAGTGAGCCGATGAACGTCCTGCCAGAAAGTTTGGAGTAACGGGCAGGACCACCATATGTGTAACAAGGAGCCTTCTTCTGCTAAACATCTCCAGCATTGAGATGAGATGGCGGGTGAGATTTTGTGAAGTCTGGAGGGTGTTCTGTACCACCTAGAAAGTACTTTGAAACCATTTTCTTGTGCCGTGACATTAGTAGACCCCTTATGAATATGTGTGTAAATGTTCTCCCAGTCCTCTGCGGAGAGGTCAAGAGATAAATCTCGTTCCCATCTTTGCGTGGCAACATTGGACTTAAAGTCATGGTCGGCAAAGAGTAAGGAGTAGAGTTCTGAAATCAGGTGCCTTTGTGGTTCTGTTTTCGTGCAAAGTGTCTCGTATGTCGTAAGTTGTCTATGGAAGTCTGGGCGTTTAATGGGATCATTGAGAAAGTGCCTAATTTGGAAGTACGTCCATAGCGGGCATGAATGATCATGGTCTCGTTTAGGTACGTCGGAGTGGGTAATAAAGGAGGTACCAGAAAAGAAGTGTCTAGCCTGCATGCCTTCGTATGGCCAAAAGTCCGCTAAAAACGTATCAGACAAACCAGGTGGGAAGTCTGGGTTGTGTCTGAGAGGCGTCAGCGGGCCTTGGACAGAGGAGATGTGATGTGAACGGCATGCTTTCCGAAATGTGTGTAGAGTGCTTGCAATTAGTGGATGGTGTTTACAAGAATGGGGGGTATTGTTTGGGGAGATCCAGGGTAATTGGTGAATAGGGATCGGAGTGAATTTGTTTTCGATACTTATCCATTCTTTTGAGCTAGAGTGCACATTCCAGTCTATGATTCTCGCCAATTGGCAAGCCCAGTGATACTTGGCAATGTCAGGAAGACCTATCCCACCTTTTAGTTTGGGGAGCGTAAGCTTTGCAAGACTAAGTCTTGGCCTATCTCTGCCCCAAAGGAATTCAGTGCAAGCTGCGCGGTATGAGGAGAAGAAGGCTAGAGGCAATTTAATAGGGACTGTTTGTAAAACATATAGTATCCTAGGGAGAATGTTCATCTTGAGTATGGCCGCTCTGCCAAACCAAGAGAATATGCCGGTAGACCACGCTTTAAGGTCTTTTTGAATGCGTTGGAGGATGGGTATATAATTCTTAGCGTATAGATTCGATAGGTGGGAGGGGAGAGATATCCCAAGGTAAGTGATGGCTTCACGGTTCCATCTGAACGGATAGTTAGCTTGGCATTGGGAGAGGGCATCCTGTTTCAGGGAAATGTTTAAGGCTTCCGATTTGGAAAAGTTGATTTGGAGGTTAGAGAGAGTATGGAAAGTGGCAAGATCTGTCAGTAAGTTGGGAAGAGAGATGTGAGGGTCTGTCAGGAAAAGCAGGATGTCGTCCGCGAAGGCAGAGAGTTTGTAGGTGTCGCCCGCGATTGTCACACCTTTAATGTCAGGATTAGCACGCAGGCGTTGGAGTAGAGGTTCTAGGGTAAGAACAAATATTAAGGGGGATAGTGGGCATCCTTGGCGGGTTCCGTTCGATATGGAGAAGGCATCCGACAGGTGACCGTTGACACGGACTTTCGCGGTCGGGGATGAGTATAGGGCCATGATAAATTGGATCATGCGATTCTGTATCCCGATCATTTTCAGGACTTCCTCCATGTAATCCCAGGCCACTCTGTCGAATGCCTTCTCCGCATCCAGGGAAAGAAAGAATCCCTGACATCGGGAAGAAGACAGCCAGTGATGGATGTTAATAGCTTTGATGGTGTTGTCTCTTGCCTCTCTTCCCGGGATAAATCCGACTTGGTCGAGTGAAATGAGGTTGGGGAGCAGAGGCAAGAGACGGTTGGCCAGAATTTTTGCATAAATTTTTAGGTCGACGTTAAGGAGGGAAATCGGTCTGTAATTAGTCACTAACTTGGGGTCTTTGTCGGGTTTAGGGATTACTGTGATGTGGGCTGTCAATAGATCTCTAGGTGGGGGGTTGTCCGATGATATAGAGTTGAAGGCGTTCAAAAAGTGGGGTTTCAGTAACTTTATAAAGGTCCTGTAGTACGCCGTCGTTAGTCCGTCTGGGCCAGGACTTTTACCGGGTTTCAAATGTTTAAGTACTGTGTCTACTTCTGTAGATAGAATAGGTTGGTCTAAGTCAGTGGCTTCAGCGGTAGACAAGGGGCGTGGGCTATACTTAGTCAGAAATTCTCTGATTATGTTCCTCCGTGAGGTGTCTACGGCATCGGGGTCGGTCGGATGTAAGTTGTAAAGTTGTGTGTAATAGCGTACGAATTGGAGGGCAATCTGTTCATTAGTTGCATAACTGTGTCCTTGGGAGTTTGTCACGGTATGTACAGTTACGGATGCTCTCTTAGATCTAAGTGCTCTCGCCAAGAGCCTTCCTGCCTTATTGCCAAACTCATAAAAAGTTTTATGTGATAGAGCATAGTTCCTTTTAATTTGTTTGTTCAGGGCGTCTAAGAGTTCAGTGCGTGCTTGGAGTAGTTCTGGTAGGGATCCTATAGCAAGTGATTGTTTATGGGTACGTTCTAGAGCCTGTATGGTGGTTGACAATTTGGCAATATGTGCGTTTCTGTCTTTTCTTCGTTTAGCCGAAATCGCTATGAGTTCTCCACGAATGGTACTTTTGTGTGCTTCCCAAAGCACCATAGGTGAGGTTTCCGGCGATAGGTTTTCTCTAAAATAAAGATCTAGCCGTTGTGCTATGCTGGCTGAAATGGTGTCGTCTGTGAGGAGGGATGGGTCTAGGCGCCAAATCCGTGATTTGGGGGGGGCTTGTGCTATGTGCAGAGTCAATGAGATGGGGTGATGGTCCGAGAGGTACATGGGATGTATCGAGGTGGAGGACAGTGCTGGCAGGTCAGATTGAGAAAGAAACAGATAGTCCAGTCTGGAGTAGCGGTTATGGGGAGCCGAGTAAAAGGTAAAGTCTTTTACATTTGGGTTGAGCGTACGCCACGCATCATGTAGAGACAGTTCTTGCAGTCGCGTCTTAATCGCTCTAAGTGCTCTGTATGGCATAGTGGAGGTACCTGTGGACGTGTCGTGTGATGGATTGAGGGCGACATTGAAATCTCCACCTAGGATGAGCATGCCTTCCTGGAAGGTAGATAGATGGTGCATGGTGGCATTAAAGAAAGCGACTTGGCCTGTATTGGGTGCGTAAACATTTGCTAGAGTCACTGGTTTGCCATAAAGCGTGCCCTTTATGAAAATGAAACGAGCTTCCTCGTCAATGCAGGTATCTTTAATCTGGAATGGACACTGTTTTGCGAACAGGATAGAAACCCCTTTGGTCTTTGCAGTATGGTTGGAGGCGTGAAACGAGGTTGGGAAGTGGGCGTTGGAGAGTTTTGGGATGGAGTCTGTCTTAAAATGGGTCTCTTGAAGGAATGCAATACTCGCCTTATGTCTGTGAAGGGAAAGAAGGACTCGGGCTCGTTTCTCGGGGGTGTTGAGTCCACGAGTGTTGAGAGAGACAACTGTAGTCTCAATTTTGGTAGGCCTAGACATTGTGTGTGAAGATGTCGAAGTGTAGGAGACAGCTGGAGTTGGAGGGGAAATGAACTGCGTATTGGTAAGCGGATCTCTGAGGGGGGAGAATTGGTTTCACTGTATGTGTATCTCGTGAGGGACCCTAGGAGGTGCACTGAGGTTAGTGCGGATGAGTGTGGAGGAGGGGGTGAGGAAAAAATGAAGTTGGGGTAGGCAGGGGGTGGGAAGTAGGGATTATGTTCCGTGTGTTGTATGAATGTGGATGGAGGGGAGGCCTAGGGGCGTTTACGGGGAGATACGGAGATCAGCAAGAACCCGCTTGCCAATCAAGGGAGGCAGGGAAACTGCTTCCAGATATATCCGAAGAGGTTCAGTGGATGTAAGCGAATAAGTCGGCGATCTAGTATGGTCGGGGAGCCACTGAGGTGGGGTTGACTGAGATCGAAAGAAAGTGGAGTAAACTGTAGTTGTGGTATGGCTTGCCGCGGGGAGAGATCGGTCAAGAATGGATACTTGAGGAGGATTGTGTAACCATGGGGGGGGAATCAGGTGGGTGCGTTAGGGCGCACAGTCAGGGTAAAAAGAAGCAAGGGTGCGGGGGGGGGAAGTAGGGGTAGGGCTCAATGGGGAGTAGTAGGACATTGAAAGTCTTAGCTTTAGCTGGAGAAAAGGTGCTTTAGGGCATAATTGCAGGTCCTTGGGGTGTATCCGTGAGATGTACCTGAGTCTACTCTAGAGCCCCCTGATGTCCGGAGGAGACCAGACATAACAGTATCAGACCTGTCAATTGGTGAATTACTGATGTGAACTGTATGTTGTAGGTGGTTTTCGATAAAAAGGGTTATACACAGCCTCTTTGTTGGTAGGGGAGATACCAGAAAATCAAAAAAAAAAAAAAAAAAAAAAAAAAAAAAAAAAAAAAAAAAAAAAAGGGATTGCTTCATACGTCGTGCGAAGAATCAAAAATAAGGATAGGAATCTACACCTAGGGAAAGTATCATAACCATAAAGGGGAGTGAGATGTGCTGTTGTGGGTATGCCGAGTGTAGGCGTGACCGCCCTATGGAATACCTTGCTCCACCATCCTGTGAGGGGAGAAGGGCGAGGCATGGTGCGTACAGCAGCTTGTTCGCCCTCAGGGTGTCAGGATTGTGAGCGGGGGTCAGTTGTGAGGGGGGGACAAAGCGTGTGTCTCCCTGTTAAATGCCTAGTCGAGGCGATGGCTGCAAACGGCTCCCTCCCCATAGGTCTAACATAAGGGGATCCTTGTGGCAGGTGTCCGCTGAAATATTGTTATCGTAGGGAGAGGGATGACACTGTTCCCGCACAAAAGGATATGTGTTATTACCTGTTAAAGGCCTGTGATGTATTCCTTGGGCACAAGTTCGTGGGCCATAGGGGTATCTATGTTGAGCCCTGCACGGGTAGGTGTAATTTAGTATCCCAGCTTGGGGTCGCCGTATGACAGCCGATATCTCTAGAGTAATCACAGAAGCATAAACATAAAAAAAAAAAAAAAAAAAAACAAATTATACAGTAAGAAAACATATATCCTTTCCTTTTTCTTTTTCCCCTTTTTCTCCCCTCCTTCCCTCCTCTCCAACTCTCCTCCCACATAGTCAAATGGCAAGTTAAGTCATGAAGGGGATAACGGGAGAGTAGGCAAGGGGAGGATTTCACAACCCGATCATGTTCATCGCATGTGCTATTGGAGCGTACAGTTCATATAGAGAAGTATGCATATAATCAAGTTCCATGCACCTCAGGTACGATAAGAGAAGCGGTGGATCTTACAATATGGCGGTGAGGGCAGGGATGAAGCCGCAATACATACGGTATTGAGTCTCCGGTAGGGAAAAAATAAACAAAAAGAAAAAAGGGAAAAGTGACTGTTAAAAAAAATAAAAATAGAACAGATTCAGGCAGAGGACTGATGGTCAAGGGCATAAAGTACTCAAGATCGTGGACAGAGTCACGGGGGTGGCATGAAGAGGGGAGCTCCTCCGGGCAACCGGACACGGAAAGGTAAGCATGTAGCGGTGACACCGCGTTGTTGCAGGGGTATAGGACAGTCTAAGAGCGGGCCTGCATATGATCCGGGACGGGGGGAGGGGGGACCTGAGGTAACTTATCTGGTCAGATGGGGGTCGTAAACGATGTCATCGATGGCGCTCAGTAGTCTCGGCGTGCCCTCCTGGGTTGCGGAGCTGTAGTAGGGCTGGCTGCGTTGGATCTTCTCGCTGTTGGAAGTGGAGCCCTCGATTCAGATGGGGATCGCTGCCGTCTGTACCGGGTGTCCTGAGTCTCCATGGGGTCATCACCGGGGGTTGGTCTCTTGGCGGCCGGGGTCCGGAACTCTGCGTACCAATCAGGGGCTGCTGTAAAAGGTATTCCCAGGGTGTCGCAGAAGTGGCGGAGATCCTCGGGCACTCTGAGGAGGGCCGACCGGCCGGATGTAGAAGCTGAGAGGCCGAAGGGGAACTTCCAACGGTAGGGGATTCCTTTCGCGCGCAATACTTCCAGGACTGGGCGCAGTTCCCTGCGGCGCTGTAGGGTGATGCCCGACAGGTCCTGGAAGAGTTGTACATCTGTGCTGTTGTGGGTCAGCGGGTTGTTAGCACGGGCTCTGCGCAATATTTCCTCTTTCAGCTGGAAATCGATAATGCAGCATACCACATCACGCGGAGGATCCGTCTCTTTCCCCCTAGGGCGTAGAGCGCGGTGGATGCGCTCCATGCCTATCGGGGTGGCCGGTGGTCTGCTCAGGAGGTTGTTGAAGAGGGAAGTCACCTCAGGCTGAAGGTGTTCTGCATCGATGGATTCCGGTAATCCTCTTAAACGGAGGTTATGGCGTCTTCCTCGGTTGTCCAAGTCTTCGATGTGGCGATTAAGGTCCCTCAGTTGCATTGTGTGGGAGTCTATAACTTGGCATGAGCGGCGGAGGACCGAGGAGTGGGTTGCGGTAGTTTTCTCTACTTCCTGGACTCTCCCTGCGATCGCTTGAATGTCCACTCTTAAGTCCGAGATTGCTGCCGTGAGGGCCGCCGTCAGGGTGTCCTTAATATCCGTCGCTATCGATCGTAGATCGTGAAGGCTGGGTTGTTGTTGTGGTAAAAGGACAATCCCTCCGGTATCCTGTGAGGAGCGCGGTGTAGAGCTGTGTGTCAGGCCCGTGGTCTGTGAGGTGCCTCGTGTCGGCGCCATATTGCTGGCCTGGGTCCGGAACATTTCAGGAATGTTCTGGGTCAAATTCCCGGTCATTTCCCTTGGTGATCGGGAGCGGGATGCTGAGGAGCCGCGGGAAGAGGTCCCCATGGCGTTTAGGGTAAGAAGTGGGGTAAATATCCTCCGTTATAGGCAGATAAATCTCTCCTGCGGCAAGAGCTCTGGGATTATGCTGCCATTCTCTCTCGAGGTCAAGCCACGCCCGATCAGTGCATTTTTATAGCACTGATCAATGTAATAATGTCACTGGTCCCCAAAAAGTGTAACTTGCGGTCAGATTTGGCTGCCACAATGTCGCAGTCCCACTAAAAATTGCAGATTGCCAGCATTACCAGTAAAAACAATAAATAAAAGTCCCTAAATCTATCCCATAGTTTGTAGACGTGATAACTTTTGCGCAAACAAATCAATATACACTTATTGTGATTTTTTTTTTACTAAAAATATGTAGAAGAATATATATCAGCCTAAACTCATAAATAAATATTTTTTTCATTTATATTTATTTTTGGATATGTATTATAGCAGAAAGTAAAAATATTTTTTTTTTTTCAAAAATTTGTCGCTCTTTTTGTGTTTTAGTGCAGAGGTGATCAAGTACCACCAAAAGAAAGCTATATTTTTGGGAAAAAAGACATACATTTTGTTTGGGTACAGCATCGCATGACCGCGCAATTGTCAGTTAAAGCAACGCAAAAAATAGCCTGGTTAGGAAGTGGACAAATCCTTCCGGGGCTAAAGTCACCCTCACTGATTTATAACTTAGGGATCTGCTGCTTTACTCTGCCAGTGAAAAGAAGTCATGAAAGTATATGTCAAAACCAGTTACTTTGAAAACACAATACAGGACCTACAAAAAATACACCTCAATTAACAAATGCTTTCAGCACAATTTTGCAGCAAACACAGATGATCCAATGGCGTGGTAAGCTATTTGCAAACATGTATGCTTCCACGTTTATTTTATACATTTATAAGCAGTTTGTGGCTACTTTCGTTGCAGAGACAGAAGTTCCTAGACTTCCACATTCCAGATTAGCTAAAATTTTGCCAGCTGCGGTTCTCAAGTGTACAGATTACCACAGCACTGGCAAATTGTGTATCTACCTTTCTTATAGTAAATCAGCCCCACTATCCCTGAATCTGCTGATTGTTTTGGCATATGTTTGTTAAAAAAATGCATTTCTTCATTATCTAATCAGATTGATTTGTTTAGATTTATAACAGAGGCTTTTAAAATTGTGAGAGATAAATAGAAGTGTATGACAGCATTGAAACTTTCACTAGGAAGAATAAAGCATTGTAAATGTAAAAAAGTAATGAGATGCATACCTCTAAAATGAACTACATTAGTATGAAAACCAGTCCTGTATTACTCATTTTAAGCCAAAATCTGCTTGACACTTCTCATTTAGTTTTTAAAGCTGTGGTAATACATACTTTTTATACCATATATATACATTGTTTTCCCACATACTTGGTTTACTTCACATGTATCAAGCAGTGTTAATGTTGTCAACGAAAAAGTTTTCGTCAAAGATTTCGTCAGCAGCATTTTTTACAGTGACGAAAACAAAACGAAAAGTACAGCACATTTTCGTCCACTGACAAAAACGATGATGATAATCAGACTGTTAACGAAAACGGGACGAAAATGTGAGGCAGGGACGTTTTCCCTTTGTGAACTAACTTCCGGTTTTCATAGAGCTCCACCTTCTTCCACAATCCGCTCCCAGCAAGCAAGCGCACTGTGATGAGATGACTACCAGAGACCTAGAGAGTGAGAGCATCATCGTGCATTACAGGCCAGCCAGGCCTCCCGTGTCCTGACTCTGGACGAGATGACCGTGCCGCCAGGCACCCAGAGCAGACTGTGAGTGTACAGTAAAAACAGTTGTGGTACCTTACAATTACAGTAGGCCTGAGGCCACCCCTCCCCTCAGACCACCATCCATCCAGAGCACACTGTGCAACTGTGCATCACAGGCCTCCTCTGACCACTGGCATTGGTATCCAGGGCACTTTGCATTACAGACCATCCCTCAGATGACCACCACCCAGGGCACTGTGCAGCATTACCGGCCTCCTTAGACCACCATCCAGAGCACTCTGTAGCTTTACAGGCCTTCTCAGACTACCATCCAGACCACTGTGTAGCTTTACAGGCATCCTCAGACCACCGTCCAGAGCGCACTGTGCCGCATTACAGGCCTTCTCAGATCATCAAGAGTGGCTAAACCTGTATCTGTGAGTTTGTTCAAACCTTAATACCATAAATAATAACATGATATTTGATTTTTTTACTCCAGGAGTATATAATGACTGAAATTCTAGAGAAATGCTTAAATAATGCTTTACAATTTGACTAAACACATTTGATTTTTTGTTGACTAAAATGATTTTATTCAACTAAAATGTACTAGAGATTTTAGTCCACTAAAATGCAATGACTAAAATGGGACTAAAACTAAAGTGGATTTTTTGGCAAGAAATAAATTTAAATTTGCTGCCAAAATGAACACTGGTGTCAAGCCAAGATATGTATTTACTTTACCAAAACCAAGCAAAATAGTAAGTTCTTTGGTTAAGCCCTGGTTCACATCAGTGCGATTTGTCATGTGACTTGACAGTTCAAAGTTGCATGACAAGTTGCACCCCATTTGTGGCAATGTAACTGTTCAAATCGCTGTGACTCAAGTCACAGTGACTTTGAAAAAGGTTCCTGCTCTATTTCTATGGATTTTCAGTGTTGCATTGACATCTGTTAAATGAAGTCACACAGATGTCAACAAGCCCCACATGAAATTGCACTTATAGTTTTAGTAGTGCAATTTCAAAGCTGCACTGGTGTGAATATGGTCTAATAGTGATATGCACTGTTGCGCTTAAAGTGTAAAGTCTATTTTTTTTCTATACAAATAACAAACATGTTATACTTACCTGCTCTGTGCTGTGGATTTGCACAGAGCAGCCCAGATCCTCATCTTCTCAGGTCCCTCTTTTGTGCTCCTGGTCTCTGCCTCCTGTCAAGTGCCACCACAGCAGTCAGCTTGTTATGGGGGGACCTGAGCCGAGTCACAGCTCCCTGTGTCCATTCAGACACGGGGGCATGGCCTGGCGCCCACTCCCTCTCTCTCCTGATTGGCTAGCTGACTTTGATTGACAGTAGCGGAAGCCAATGGTGCCACTGCTGTGTCTCAGCCAATCAGGAGAGAGAGTCTCAGACGGCTGAGACACTGGTGGACATCGCAGGACAGAGATGGACCTCAGGTAAATCTTAGGAGGCTGAGGGTGGCTGCTGCACACAAAAGGCTTTTTATCTTAATGCATTGTATGTATTAAGGTAAAAAACCTTCTGACTTTACAACCCCTTTAAGGCTATGTGAACAGTAAACAGACCATGCACATATGGAGGTGTACACAAATATACACAAGTAAATGTTGCTTTGCATGTCCAATATTGTACAATAAAATGTTTTCATTTAGAACGATCGGTTGAAAGAAAATGGTGTCTTTAAATATTGTCAGCGATAAACGTAATTAATCAGTATTGTAAGGGATTAAATGCATTTTAATGATAAAAAAATCCAATTAAATTCTTCAATTAGTTTGAAGTTTTCCTATCCTTTTTCTAACTATTACAACAGTAGGTATACCCCTGTGAAATGAATTACTATCATCTCTAATTATATCAATAAAACAAAGGAAAGAGAAATAATGAAAAAGTTTCCAGACTTTGTAAAAGGGAAGGTGTTAAAATGTGTTTTAATATAGTCTGTATGCAGTATAAAAGCTTTAACAAAATGAACTTTAAAATAACACTTTTAATTTTTATTTTCTTCTTTTTTTTAATTTATTTTTTACTGAGGATGTAGATTTATTGCTATAAAGAAGGAATGAAGAAAGAAAAAATAAAGAAAGAGTGCAGCTGTAAGTGGCTTGAATATGTGTACATGCTCATTTCTTTAGTGAGTCAGATTGTATGGCTATTGTATGTTCATCTTAATCATGTTGAGATGTGCTTTTACGTTGGTTATGTTAGTGACTATAGATTGTCTCGATTTTCACATGATCATAAGCCTGGCAGTGAGAAGAATGTGTAGAACAATGATCCTAAGCTGGAATGGCAAGGAAGTGATGCCTAAACTGAGGATCGCTAGCAGTAAAGAGGGTTTAGTTAGTATCCCAGTAATCTCAGATATGCATGTAAAGACTTTTTGTGAAAATGTGTGGACATTCCTATAGAATGTGTGTTAATGAGCCTTTTTGCGAACATCTTCGCCAACATTTATTGTCATCCAGATTTGCGAATGTATGCATTTGGACAGAGGTTAAATACCATCTCAGGTGGAGTTTTTGAGACAGCTCCCAGTAGTTAACACTTTTGGAGGCTGTGGGTTATGGTGGATGGCTTGTCGCCATTGCATATCAGAGAAGGATTTTTTCATGTCTCTTTCCCACCTGAGTATTGCTGAGTCTTTAACCACTTCAGCCCCGGACCAATTGGCAGCCAAAGGACCAGAGGTCTTTTTTAAATTTCGCACTGCACTGCTTTAACTGGTAATTGCGCGGTCATGCAATGTTGTACCCAAACGATATTGGCGTCCTTTTCTTCCCACAAATAGAGCTTTCTTTTGATGGTATTTGATTGCCTCTGTGATTTTTATTTTTTGCGCTATAAACGGAAAAAGACCGCAAATTTTGAAAAAAAAAAGATATTTTCTACTTTTTGTTATAAGAAAAATCCAATAAACTCAATTTTAGTCAAACATTTGGGCCAAAATGTATTTAGCCACATGTCTTTAGTAAAAAAAATGCCAATAAGCGTATATTTATTGGTTTGCGCAAAAGTTATAGCGTCTACAAACTAGAGTACATTTTCTGGAATTTACACCGCTTTTAATTTATGACTGCCTATCTCATTTCTTGAGGTGCTAAAATGGCAGGGAAGTACAACCCCCCCCCCCCAAATGACCCCATTTTGGAAAGTAGACACCCCAAGCTATTTGCTGAGAGGCATGTTGAGCCCATTGATTGAATATTTTTTTTTTTTTTAGTCCCAAGTGTTTGAATAAAGACAAAAAATAAAAATACATTTTTTTTTTTTCAAAAAGTTGTCACTACATGATATATTGCTCACACATGCCATAGTTATATGTGGAATTGCACCCCAAAATACATTTTGCTGCTTCTCCTGAGTATGGGGATACCACATGTGTGGGACTTTTTGGGAGCCTAGCCGCGTACGGGGCCCCGAAACCCAAGCACCGCCTTCAGGATTTCTAAGGGTGCAAATTTTTGATTTCACTCCTCACTACCTATCACAGTTTCGAAGGCCATAAAATGCCAAAATAGCACAAACCCCCCCCCCCCCCCCCCAAATGACCCCATTTTGGAAAGTAGACACCCCAAGCTATTTGTTGAGAGGCATGGTGAGTATTTTACAGCTCTCATTTGTTTTTGAAAATGAAGAAAGTAAAGAAAAAAAATTTTTTTTTTCTTTTTTTTTTCAATTTTCAAAACTTTGTGACAAAAAGCGAGATCTGCAAAATACTCACCATACCTCTCAGCAAATAGCTTGGGGTGTCTACTTTCCAAAATGGGGTCATTTTGGGGGGTTTTATGCCATCTGGGCATTCCATGGCCTCCGAAACTGTGATTGGCAGTGAGAAGTGAAATAAAAAAATTACACCCTTAGAAATCTTGAAGGCGGTGATTGGTTTTTGGGGTCCCGTACGCAGCTAGGCTCCCAAAAAGTCCCACACATGTGGTATCCCCGTACTCTGGAGAAGCAACAGAATGTATTTTGGGGTGTATTTCTACATATGCCCATGACATGTTTGAGCAATATATCATTTAGTGACAACTTTTTGTAAAAAAAAATATATATATATATTTTTTTTTCATTATTCAATCTCTTGGGACAAAAAAAAAAAATTTTTTTAATGGGCTCAACATTGCTCTCAGCAAATAGCTTGGGGTGTCTACTTTCCAAAATGGGGTCATTTGGGGGGGGGGGTTGAACTGTCCTGGCATTTTATGCACAACATTTAGAAGCCTATGTCACACGTCACCCACTCTTCTAACCACTTGAAGATAAAGCCTTTTCTGACACTTTGTGTTTACATGAAAACATATTTTTTTTTGCAAGAAAATTACGTTGAACCCCCAAACACTATATATATTGTTAAAGCAAAGGCCCTACAGATTAAAATGGTGGGTGTTGCATTTTTTTTTACACACAGTATTTGCGCAGCGATTTTACAAACGCATTTTTTGTGGAAAAAATACACTTTTTTTTTTTTAATGCACTAAAACACACTACATTGCTCAAATTTTTGATGAAGTAAAAAATATGATCTTAGGCCGAGTACATGGATACCAAACACGACATGCTTTGAAATTGCGCACAGACACGCAGTGGCGACAAACTACATACATTTTTAAAAGCCTTTAAAAGCCTTTACATGATACCACATTAGATTCACGGAGGAGGTCTACTGCTAAAATTACTGCACTCGATCTGACCTTCGCGGTGATACCTCACATGCATGGTGCAATTGCTGTTTACATATGACGCCAGACCAACGCTTGTGTTCGCCTTTGCGCAAGAGAAGGGGGGGCAGGGGTGCTTTTTTTTATTTTTTATTTTTTATTTTTTTATTTATTTCGCTTTTTTATTTTATTTTTAAACTGTTCCTTCCATTTTTTTTCTTTGTTATCATTTTTATTGTTATCTCAGGGAATGTAAATATCCCCTATGATAGCAATAGACAGTGACAGGTACTCTTTTTTTGAAAAAATTGGGGTCTGTTAGACCCTAGATCTTTCCTCTGCCCTCAAAGCATCTGACCACACCAAGAACGGTGTGATAAAACGCTTTCCCAATTTCCCAATGGCGCGGTTTATATCCGGGAGGGGGGACATTCCTCCCACTGCTTGTAAAAGCAGTCTAGAGGCTAATTACCCGCTAGAATTGCTTTTACATGAAAGCCGATCACTGGCTGAAAAGAATGATACCAAGATGATACCTAAACATGCAGGCATCATTCTGGTATAACCATTCAAAGTCCAGCAACATACTGGACATATATTGTAATCTTTTTTTTTCATGCAGCCTCTTGGCTGAACGAAAAAAAGGGATTGATTGGTGGGTATGCCCACCATTAGAATACCTCCCTTCATCCACCCACTTCTAATGATGGGCATACATGCACCATTTATATATGCCGAAGCATGGGGGCATCCTCCCACAAAAGTTATGCCATGTATACACGGTCCCACTTTTCCACGGGGCAAGGCTCCGTCGGAATTTCGACCGTATGTACGCTGCATTAGGAGCCAATCGCTCCTCCGCCCCTGCTGCCCCCATGCTTCGGCATATATGCTCTTTTTTTTAACTGTGGTGGTGAAATCACCTCCTACAGCATTGGAGTCGCGGCTTTATGTATCGTGGGAGCAACCGCTGTTGCTGTCAAGATAAATAAATCCGCGCTGCAACTGAATGGCGCACCTGAAAACAAAAAAATGGTTAACACTAAAACACAGTAAACAAAATTACATACCTGAAAAGCAAGCATGATAAAACATAAAACATAAAACATTGCAGAATAGAATGGAGTAAAAAAAGAGCAACAATAGAGAGAGAATAGAGAGAGAACAATAAAACGACAACTATTTTTTTTTTTTTTTAGATTTACAGGTAAAAAAGCTCCTGACTGTTAGCGACTGAATCAAAACGCTACCACAAAAAAATGTTAGCGATCGCAGGGATCGGCCTGACTCTGCGAACGCTGCAGTTATGTGTGCTTAGTGTTTTGTAAGTGACAGTGATCGATCGATACTGCACTTGGGGGGGCGGGGGTGGGCGGAGGGGGAAAACGCAGGTGCTAGCAGGTATCTGGGCTGATGCCGCTAACAATGCGTTTTTTTTTTTGGAACCCTAAACTGCTGGGACGCTAGTATAGATCTAAACAGATCAGATATTGATCTGTTCAGATACTGTACCACTAAGGGAGGTGTATGCTTTGCGCGTGGGTGTTTGCGGTACTGGCACTAACCTGGGGCGACGCAGCCCTTATTTGACCCTAAAACCTAATTGATATCACCCGCCGGGCGATCAGGGGGTTAAACCGTTATTGGGTAATAAATGGCGGGTGCCCTGACAGTATAAAAAACAAACTAACTAACCAGCGTCACCCGTAACAGTTATACGGTGATCACTGGTGAAAGGGTTAACTAGGGGCAATCAGGGGTTAAAACCTTTATTAGGTAATATATGGGGGTACCTGACGCTATATAAAAACCTGACGGGGAACCTAAATAACGAAATAACTGACTGGCTAACCAGCGTCACCAGTGACACTTATACGGTGATCACTGGTGAAAGAGTTAACTCTAGGGCAATCAAGGGGTTAAAACCTTTATTTAGGTTGTAATATGGGGGTACCTGACCTATAAACCTATTTATAAACCTATATAAACCTGGCGGTTAACCTAAAAAAAAACTGGCTACCTAGCGGCACCAGTGACACTAATGCAGCGATCAGAAAAACGATTGCTTAGTGACACTGGCAAAAGGGGGTGAAAGGGTTAACTAGGGGCAATCAGGGGGTTAAAACCTTTATTAGGTAATATATGGGGGTACCTGACGCTATATAAAAACCTGACGGGGAACCTAAATAACGAAATAACTAACTGGCTAACCAGCGTCACCAGTGACACTTATACGGTGATCACTGGTGAAAGGGTTAACTCTAGGGGCAATCAGGGGGTTAAAACCTTTATTTAGGTTGTAATATGGGGGTACCTGACCTATAAACCTATTTATGAACCTATATAAACATGGCGGTTAACCTAAAAAAAAAAAAATGGCTACCTAGCGACACCAGTGACACTAATGCAGCGATCAGAAAAACGATCGCTTAGTGACACTGGCAAAAGGGGGTGAAAGGGTTAACTAGGGCAATCAGGGGGTTAAAAACCTTTATTAGGTAATATATGGGGGTACCTAACGCTATATAAAAACCTGACGGGGAACCTAAATAACGAAATAACTAACTGGCTAACCAGTGTCACCAGTGACACTTATACGTGATCACTGGTGAAAGGGTTAACTCTAGGGGCAATCAGGGGTTAAAACCTTTATTTAGGTTGTAATATGGGGGTACCTGACCTATAAACCTATTTATGAACCTATATATACATGTTGGCTAACCTAAAAAAAAACTGGCTACCTAGCGACACCAGTGACACTAATGCAGCGATCAGAAAAACGATCGCTTAGTGACACTGGCAAAAGGGGGTGAAAGGGTTACCTGGGGGCAATCAAGGGGTTAAACCTTTATTAGGGGGGGGGGGGGGTAGGGGGCTACCTTGGACCTAAAACTAACTGCCCTGACAGTTATTACAGTCACACTGACAGTAAATAAATGATCACTGCAATTAGTGACACTGTGACTGGGGGGGGGCAGGGGGTGATCTGGGGGGTGATCTGGGGGTGATCTGGGGGTGACAGGGGGGTTATTTGTGTGCCTATGTGTACTGGTGTCAGTGTACTGTTGGTGCACTAACCTTTACATCTTCACTCCTCGGCGTTCCGGTCTATCTGACCGGCGCGCCGAGTGTGACATCACTTCCTCTGCCTGTGTTTTGATTGACACAGACAGAGGAAGCATCTGATTCGCCAGGAGCGATCGCGAGGGGGTGGCCAGAAACCACTGGCCGTCCCCTCATCCCGGATCGCTCCTGAAGCGATCCCGACCGTCCCCGCCGGACGGGGGGGGGGGTCCGATCGGACCCCCCACGCGACTGAAGAATGGCACGTACAGGTACGTGGTTTTGCCTGTACGTGCCATTCTGCTGATGTATATCTACATGGGGCGGTCGGGAAGTGGTTAATGAAAGTACCCTTGTCATGTAGATAGCTATGGATCATTAAGATACCTTTAGTTTTAACAAATCTGAGGCTAAGAAGGCCCATACTTTCCCCGGTAGATGAATGAGTGGGTTGGGTTTTTTCTTTAGGTATGAAGCCAGTTGTCTATATGTGAATAGGCTTTGTGGGGGTAAGTTGTGTTCAGTTTTCAGCAATTGGTATGGAATTAGTTTGTCAGCTGCAAGCACAGTAGACATTAGTTGGTGTTTGAGGGAGAACCAGTGATGCAGTGAAAATTCTGGGGATAGAAACTGAAAAATTTCCAATTTCATACGGATGCTTGTGTCTAAGGTTTTGACATTAATATTTTAGATAAAGAACTTCCATGCCTTGAGGGTTGCCATTATTATTGTGTGTTTTGTTTTGTAACTGACATGCGTAGCCCACTTGCTAGGATTAGTGAGCCGAGATCCCCTTCGGGCCTGAAGGTTTGTGCTATGTGTCTCCATTGTTTACCCATTGTGGGGGTAAACCAGTCAATACCACTATATAGTAGTCTTTTGCTTCTGGGAGACCCATGCGACACACTTTCCTCAGTCTTATAATAATAGAGTGAGAGTGAGGACATTGTGGTCTTTTACTTGACCAAACATATGTTCTCATTATTTGTTTCATGGAGTTAAAAAAGGTGTCAGAGATGTCTGTTGGCAATGCTCTGTACAAATACTGTATTTTCGGGGAGCGTAAACATTTAGAATGCTGCTATCCTACCTGCCCATGATAAGTGTTGTTTGCTAATCTGCTGGAGGTCTTGTTTAAAGTGTTCAGAAAGGAAAGTGTTCAGAGTGAAATTATGTGAGAACCATGTGTTGGATGGGGTGGTTAGTGATATGCCCAGGTATGTCATTGATGATGTTACCCACTTGAATGGAATTTGGCATTGTATTGCCTTTTTTACAGATTTGGTTACACCCACATTCAAGATATTGAAGAAGCCAGTTCAGTTTACATGAGGATGATGTCATCAGCAAAAAAGGTAAGTTTCTTGTGCTGGTCTGCAATTTGTATACCTTGAATCGATGTGTTGTTATGGATCGTTTGGGCCAAGGGTTCCATCATTAATGTAAAAATTTGCTGGGAGAGAGGGCACCCCTGTCTTGTACTATTCGAGATGGCAAAGGGCTCAGATAGGATTCCATCAGTAAATACACAGGCTGAGGGCTTAGAATATAAAGCCAATATGGCTGACAGTATATTACCTTGAAATCCAAATTTAGTAAGGGATTTTTTTAAGTAGCAGTGTATCCTGTCAAACACTTTTTCGGCATCTAGCACTATAAAGATTTCTGGGATATTCTTCAATTCTGCATGGTGGAGGAGGTTTATAATTTTGCGTGTAGGGTCCGTTGCCTGTCTACCCAGGGTAAAGCCTACTTGGTCTGGGTGTATGATGTGGGGCATTATGGAGGCCAATCTTCGGCCATCATTTTTGTGTAAAGTTTCAGGTCAGTATTCAATAATGAAATAGGGCGGAAGTTTTGTGGAGATACCGGCTCCTTTCCTGGTTTGGGTAGAGTAATGATATTTGCGGTTAACATCTCTGGTCAGAACTTGCCTGAGGACACAGCAGTGTTAAATGTTTGACACAAGTGGGGGGCTAGTATTGTGGAAAATGCTTTGTAGTATTCGGCTGAGAAGCCATCTGGGCCTGGGGCTTTGCCATTGGGAAGCAATGCAATAACCTGGGTAATTTCTTTAGTAGTGAGTGGAGCATTGAGAGCAGTAAAGTGGCATTGGAAATTTTACATAGATGGAGGTCATCTAGAAATTGTTTAATGATTGTGTCTGTGGGCTTTTTCACTGCAGGGTCATTTTTCAGATTGTATAATTAATGCTTCATAGTACTCTTTAAACCAGGGGTCTCAAACTGGTGGCACTCCAGCTGTTGCAAAACTACAAGTCCCAGCATGCCTCTGCCTGTGGGAATCATGCTTGTAACTGTCAGCCTTGCAATGCCTAATGGGACTTGTAGTTTTGCAACAGCTGGAGGGCCACCAGTTTGAGACCCCTGCTTTAAACGCATTGGCAATGTCCCTAGGGTGAAACATTTTGTTGCCCTGGGTGGGGTGTAAAATATACGTGATTTTTTGTTTGGTCCTGTGTTTTTCAATCAATGCTGCCATTAGTTTGCCTGCTTTGTTGCCATGGGTGTAAGGTTGGCTCGTATTTTAAGTAGGAGTTTGGCATGCTCGGCATAAAGTAGGGATCTGAGTTTGCTTCTGGCTTGGAATCGTTTGTTGCTGGTTGTCGGATTTGGGATAGTTTTGTTAGGGATTTCTAGTGATTTTATGGTGTCAAATAGTTCTGTCAGTCCTCTGATGTTTCTCCCGGAAGCTCAGTTTTATTAGAACCCCTCTTATATAGGCCTTGTGAGAGGCCCACAATATAAAGGGATTGTCAACTGATTTTGCTATGACGTCCTCGGCTTCCGGCCGGCATAGAGGGGAGGAGCCGATGTGCGTTCCCTGTGATTGCTCGTGACAGAGCAGGAACGTGGATCTGTGTGTGTAAACACACAGATCCACGTCCTGTCAGGGGAGAGGAGACCAATTGTGTGTTCCTAATATACAGTGGTGTGAAAAAGTGTTTGCCCCCTTCCTCATTTCCTGTTCCTTTGCATGTTTGTCACACTTAAGTGTTTCGGAACATCAAACCAATTTAAACAATAGTCAAGGACAACACAAGTAAACACAAAATGCAATTTGTAAATGAAGGTGTTTATTATTAAAGGTGAAAAAAAATCCAAACCATCATGGCCCTGTGTGAAAAAGTGATTGCCCCCCTTGTTAAAACATACTATAACTGTGGTTGTCCACACCTGAGTTCAATTTCTCTAGCCACACCCAGGCCTGATTATTGCCACACCTGTTCACAATCAAGGCATCACTTAAATAGGAGCTGCTTGACACAGTAAGGTCCACCAGAAGATCCTTAAAAGCTACACATCATGCCGAGACCCAAAGAAATTCAGGAACAATTGAGAAAGAAAGTAATTGAGATCTATCAGTCTGGAAAGGGTTATAAAGCCATTTCCAAAGCTTTGGGAATCCAGCGAACCACAGTGAGAGCCATTATCCACAAATGGCGAAGACATGGAACAGTGGTGAACCTTCCCAGGAGTGGCCGGCCGCCCAAAATTACCCCAAGAGCGCAGCGACGACTCATCCAAGAGGTCACAAAAGACCCCACAACAACGTCCAAGGAACTGTAGGCCTCACTTGCCTCAGTTAAGGTCAGCGTTCATGCCTCCACCATCAGGAAAAGACTGGCAAAAATGGCCTGCATGGCAGAGTTCCAAGGAGAAAACCACTGCTGAGCAAAAAGAACATCAAAGCTCGTCTCAATTTCTCCACAACACATCTTGATGATCCCCAAGACTTTTGGGACAACATTCTGTGGACCGATGAGACAAAAGTGAACTCTTTGGAAGGTGTGTGTCCAAGTATATCTGGCGTAGAAGGAACACTGCATTTCAGAAAAAGAACATTATACCAACAGTAAAATATGGTGGTGGTAGTGTGGTGGTCTGGGGCTGTTTTGCTGCTTCAGGACCTTGAAGACTTGCCGTGATAAAAGGAACTATGAATTCTGCTGTCTACCAAGAGATCCTGAAGGAGAATGTCCGACCATCTGTTCGTGTACTCAAGCTGAAACGAACTTGGGTTCTGCAGCAGGACAATGATCCTAAACACACCAGCAAGTTCACCACCGAATGGCTGAAGAAAAACAAAATGAAGACTTTGGAGTGGCCTAGCCAAAGTCCTGACCTGAATCCTATTGAGATGTTGTGGTATGACCTTAAAAAGGCCGTTCATGCTCGAAAACCCTCTAATGTAACTGAATTAGGACAATTCTGCAAAGATGAGTGGGCCAAAATTCATCCAGGGCGCTGTAAAAGCCTCATTGCACGTTATCGCAAACGCTTGGTTGCAGTTGTTGCTGCTAAGGGTGGCCCAACCAGTTATTAGGTTTAGGGGGCAATCACTTTTTCACACAGGGCCATGATGGTTTGGATTTTTTTTCACCTTTAATAATAAACACCTTCATTTACAAATTGCATTTTGTGTTTACTTGTGTTGTCCTTGACTATTGTTTAAATTGGTTTGATGTTCCGAAACACTTAAGTGTGACAAACATGCAAAGGAACAGGAAATGAGGAAGGGGCAAACACTTTTTCACACCACTGTATAGGAACACCGATCTGTCTCCTTCCCCAGTCAGTCTCATCCCCCCACAGTTATAATCACTCCCTAGGTAACACATTTAACCCCTTGATCGCCCCCTAGTGTTAACTCCTTCCCTGCCAATTACATATATACAGTAATCAATGGCTATTTATAGCTTCAATCGCTGTATAAATGTCAATGGTTCCAAAATAGTGTCAAAAGTGTCCGATCTGTCCGCTTCAATGTCACAGTCCTGATAAAAATCGCAGACCATTACTAGTAAAAAATAAAAAAAAAAATGCCATAAATCAATAACCTATTTTGTAGGCTCTATAACTTTTGCGCAAACCAATCATACGCTTATTGCGATTTGTTTTACCAAAAATATGTAGACGCATACATATCGGCCTAAACTGAGGAAAACATTTTTTTTGTTTTTTAAATTGGGATATTTATTATAGCAAAAAGTAAAAAATATAGTTTTTTTCAAAATTGTAGCTCTTTTTTTGTTTATAGCGCAAAAAATAAAAAACACAGAGGTGATAAAATACCACCAAAAGAAAGCTCTATTGGTGTGAAAAAAATTATCAAAATGTCATTTGGGTACAGTGTTGCATTAACGCGCAATTGTCATTCAAAATGTTACAGCGCTGAAAGCTGAAAATTGGCACGGGCAGGAAGGAGGTGAACATTTTTTGTTTTTCTTCCCCAACTGTTTATTTCTTTATTATTTTCATCAATACAAAACAGAACACATATTGTTTATACAAACATCATATCTTGCTAGATTTTCCACTAATATTCCCATCCATTTTACCCCTTCCCTAACCCTCCCTTCCCACCCCCATCGTTCTTCTGCTCAAGCACTAATTTCCTTTATCTTCACTACTCTTATATATCCACTAGGGGGGAGTTATTGTTTCTTATGCATTTTCACCTTTTCTCTCTTTTTTATTTACCCCTCTTTTCTTTCTCCTTTAATCTCGTTCTATTCCTTGTGACCTAATTTTGCTAGCACCACTTCACTATGCTTCCTTAATGGTGGGCAACCCATTTTCTTCAACCAAAGTTCCCATAGTGTTTTAAATTTGTTAAAATGTCCTCTTCTAATAAATACTGCCCTTTCTTTCCATATTGTCGCATTCATTGTATTAACCCATTCTATCAGTTTCGGGGCTTTCGATGCTTGCCAGTTTTGTGCTAACAGTTTCCTAGCCTGAAACAGGCACCTTCGTACTGCTACCATGATGTTTTTTGGGCCGTAGCTTCCTTCCATACACCCTAACAGCTAGACTTTTGCTTCTACTTTTAATTCTATCCCAAAAGTTGTGTTAATTGTATCCAGTACTGTGCTCCAATACCTCTGTAACTTCGGGCACCTCCACATCATGTGTATAAGATCTCCTGAGTCCTGGCATCTAGGGCATTTATCATCTGATTTCCTCCCATACATATACAGCCTCTTTGGAGTATAATATACTGGATGTATTAAAAATAAATGTGACATTCTCTGTGATGGGGATAGTGACACCAGTGGCCCTTGATCTAATATCTGTACCCATTGATCATCTGTTATAGTGCTTTGGAAATATGGGGTTTCTTCCCATACCACTAGTTGCGATTTAAATTGAACTTGTAAGGCATGTCTTATTTGTAAGTACCTGTAAAATAAAGTATTTGGTAACCCATATTCTCTACTCAGATCCGCAAAGGATTTCAATGTGTTGGCCTTATATAATTGTATTACTCTAGTTATACCCAACTTCTCCCATTCTCTGATTTTACCCATGGCCTGGATTTCCTTCAAAATTTTGTTATCCCAAAGGGGGGAATGTTCCGTCAACCCCTCATATCCCAATGCTACTTTACTCGCTTTCCACACCCTCGTAGTCATTCCCAGCGTTGGGTATTTAACCGAGAAGGAGTTTGCCTCAAGATTTCCTATTATAGTACTATGAGGGGCATCTAATAGCATCATTTTACTGCTGGTATTTTCTCCATTTCTTGTACCACGTCCGCTCAGATGCTGTAATTGAGCAGCTATAAAATAGCTACGAGGGTGCGGAACCGCCATCCCGCCCTCGTTTATTGGCAATTGTAGTGTTGAAAGCCCAATCCTTGCTTTACCGTTCTTCCAGATCAGTTCCCTGAACAGGGTTTCTAGCTTCCTAAACCATTCCTTTCCTATGCATACTGGGCTATTATGAAGTATATATAGCAATTGCGGCATCCAGATCATTTTAATGAGGTTAATACGACCTGCCACTGACAGCGGTAGTCGTCCCCATATGTCTGCTTTTCTTTTAAATTTATCCAACAAAGGACCCAAATTGTTATGGATATACTGCTCTGGGTGCTGTGTTACCACTATCCCCAAATAGTCCATCTTTTCCACCACTTTTAACTGAGACATATCGCCTAAATCTAAGTTGTGCAATGGGTCCACAGGTAGGAGTGCTGACTTTCCCCAATTTATCACTAAGCCCGAAAATTGTCCATATCGTTCTACTAGCTGTACTGCCCCGTTCAAAGACTTATTGGTGTCCCCCAGAAAAAGTAATATGTCATCTGCATATAATGCAGTTTTCTCCTCCCCTATTTTCCTCTGAAATCCCTGAAAATCTTGTGTGGATCTAATCAGTATCGCCAATGGTTCTATTGCCAATGTGAAGAGGAGGGGAGACAGGGGACAACCCTGTCTCGTCCCCCTCTCCAATCGGAACATCTTGGAACATTCATTATTAATTTTAATTTTAGCCTGTGGGGAACTATAGAGTGTTTTTAATAGTCTAATAAAAGAAGGTCCAAACCCAAATTTTCCTAAAACCAGCCAGAGATAGTCCCATTCTAGGCTGTCAAATGTTGCATCCAGCGATAGAATAGCTCTGTTCCCGGTATTCTCCGTTGGCATCTGCAAGTTTAGGTAGACCCTTCTGATATTAGTACTCGTTGCTCTATTGGGGATTTGTTTTTCTTCCCCAGGGTTAGCAAGATGGGTGCATGGTCTAACCAGGAGATCATGTGGATCTCGGATTTAAGGACATCTTGAAGTAATTGTTTATTTCCAAGGAACAGATCAATTCTGGTATACGTATGGTGCGGTTTTGAGAAAAAGGTAAAATCCCTTTCTGTGAAATGCTGGCATCTCCAAATATCATAAAGGACAATTGTACGAAAAAGGGAAGGAGCGTCAATCTTTAAGGTATTTTCGGGTTAGGGCCTTTCACATCAATGGAGGGGTCCGGTGGAAGATTGAAATCACCACTACCTGACCTTGTTTTAAATTCAAAACGTTTTTTCCACAATTTCTTTAAAAATTACATTTAGCCCAAGTTAGGGGCATAAAGATTTATAAGGGTATATGCAGTATTGTTAATTTCACAGACCAGTAGGATGTACCTTCCTTGTGGGTCCGTGGAAATAGTTAACAATTTGAAGGCCACAATGTTTTTAACTGCTATCAACACTCCTTTGGATTTAGTGGGAGCATTTGTTGTGAATATATGTGGAAAGTTTTTATGCGACATTGTAGGCGCTTTTGTGTGACTGAAGTAAGTCTCTATGAGGCATAGGACATCGCACTTAAGGTTGCGAGTTTCGGCCCATAGGGAGTATCTTTTCCCTGGGTGGTTCAGGACTTTAACATTCAATGACGAGATTTTGAAAGGCAGGGTTTGTGTGTGGAATGTTCCGTAACAGGGAATCGGGTCTTTTGTTTGTAGTTCTTCCTGATTGAATTGAGGATCCAATCAGGGAGAACAGGGTATATACTTGTGTCGTCTGCGCGTGCGTTTGACCTCCTGTTTAGTCGCCATAGGCTGTAAGATCTGGAAATAAGCTCTGTGTCTTAGTGGCAGCTTAACTTTAAGAAAACTGAAAAAAAAAAAACTGTAACTGTAAAGTGTTCAACAATTATTGTGTAGAAGAAAAGGCCAGTGGCTCTGTAACTGAACGTTAAGAAAATAGCAGAACTCTGCTTGAGCGATTATCATCGTGCCAAATATTTGGGGTTTAGTAACAGTTGAACTAATCTCGGATCAGCAATCCAGGGCTAGGTATGTGGCTTAGTGTGGCTTTAGTGGTTCAGGTTGTCATGTCATCTGGAGGTTCCAGGTCTTCCCAGTTGATGTTGCGATTGTGATGTTGTTGGCGATCTGTTCGTTTTTCCAGTGGATCCAGGATGTTCCATCGTCTGAGGAGTAGGGATGAGCCGAACACACCCCCCCCCCCACGTTCGGTTCACAACAGAACTTGTGAACAGACAAAACATTTGTGCAAACACACGAACACTGGTAAAGTCTATGGGACACGAACATGAAAAATCAAAAGTGCTAATTTTAAAGGCTATATGCATGTTATTGCCATAAAAAAAAGTGTTTGGGGACCTGGGTCCTGCCCCAGGGGACATGTATCAATGCAAAAAATCGTTTTAAAAATTGCAGTTTTTTCAGGAGAAGTTATTTTATTAATGCTTAAAGTGAAACAATAAAAATGAAATATTCCTTTAAATATCATGCCTGGGGGGTGTCCTTAGTCTGCCTGTAAAGTAGCGCATTTTTCCCATGTTTAGAACAGTACCGCAGCAAAATTACATTTATAAAGGAAAAAATGTATCAATCCAAAAAAAACATTTTTTAAAACAATTGTTTTTTCAGGAGCTGTAATTTTAATTATACCTAAAGTGGCTGTAAAGTCAGAAGGTTTTTTTATCTTAATACATTCTATGTATTAGGATAAAAAAAAAACCTTCTGTGTGCAGCAGCCCCCTAATACTTACAGTGAGCCCCATCTCGATCCAGTAATCGATTGACTGAGACTCTCCCTCCTCATTGGCTGAGAAGGCAGCGCAACGGCATTGGCTACCGCTGCTGTCAATCAAATTCAGTGAGCCAATGAGGAGAGAGAGGGGGCGAGACTGGCCCACGGCTCCATGTTTGAATGGATTTGGGTGCCCCCATAGCTTGGGTCTCCTTAATGTGCCTGTAAGTGGCGCATCTGTAGCATGCATAAAACATGCTTCAGAAAAAAATTACATTTCTAATGAAAAAAATGAGTCAAATTCCATTTAAAATGACAGTTGCAATTGCTGGCACCCAGCTATTAAAAAAAAATAAAAAAAAGCGTGGGGTCCCCCCCAAAATCCATTCCAGACCCTTATATGGGCATGCAGCATTGCAGGTCAAGAAAGGGGAGGGTGAGCGAGCACCCCCCCCCCCCCCTCCTGAACCATACCAGGCCCCATGGCCTCAATATGGGGGGATGGTGAGTGCTTTGGGGCAGGGGGATTTTCACCTTGTCCCCATGTTGATAGGGACAAGGGCTAATCTCCACAACCGTGACCAGTGGTTGTGGGGGTCTGTAAGCAGGGGGCTTATTGGAGTCTGGAAGCCCCCTTTAACAAGGGGCCCCAGATCCCACCCTCTCCATGTGAATGAGTATCGGATACATAGTACCCCTACCCATTCACCAAAAAAAGTGTAAAAAAATATATAAAAATCCATCATCAATCCCCATAGCACCCAAAAAATGAAAAAGCAAAAACGCCCCCCGCCCGCTATGAAGACTGGCTGCCTACTGCAGGCTCTGCTATTTTACCTTTTTTATATAGGTAAGGGGCAGAACCACCTGGCTATGTCACTTGGTGGCACCACCCCCTTGTGATGTTGCTAGTTCAGCATGCACCCATCCGTGACGTTACAAGGGGGGCGGGGCCACCAGGTGACATTGCCTATATAAGAACTATGAAAGCATGGAGGAGGCATTCTTTTTTTTCCGGCTGTGTGGCAGGCTTGATGATGGATTTACATCAAGGGACACTGTTTTTATATTTTTTTAAAGATTTGCCAAAAACTTGTCTCCTGTTTTTATTTTATTTTTTGTACACGTTTCTGGTGAATGGGTAGGAGAAGCCCATTGACAGCTGATGACTCATATGTTGTTAAGGACGCCATAGCTGGGTTCCCTGCCCCATTCCTTATCGAACAACTTACACTACACTGTGCATTGCAGAGTGTTTGGCAGGGCAAACACCTGGCGAACACCCTGGAAATTTGGGTGTTCGGCAAACGATCGAACAGGCAAATGTTCGGCCCGACAGCTTTTGTGGAGACCTAGATAACGATAACGCCTATTGGTCACTGGCTCTCTGTATTGTTCCACATACTTTCTCTGCTTTCACCCTATATGTACCACTCTCCATCTTGTCCAACATCATGAGAAACATATGCTAGAGATTGCCCTGTGAGCACCACTCGCCAGTTTGGTGAGATGTGGAAGTTGAAATATGGACTTCTAGAGTTCTAACCTGATGACCATTTGCCATCTGTTTCCTATCTACCTTTAATTATACCCATTTTACTGTTTCCATTGGAAGTATTTCTCACAATATTCTGCTAAAAAGTATATCAAGTGCATTAACCTATTTAAATCCACGAATATACTGGATTTTAATAGACATGGGAACCGTCAAAAAATTTGTTTTGTTTCGTATATAAAAAAAATCGTAATTCGTAATTCGTGTAAGAATTTCGTACGAATCGCTAAAAATTTTCGAATTATTTCGAATCGTTACGGATCGTTACGAATCGTTAATAATCAATTTGAATCCAACTACCAAATATCGAATTTCAACGAATACTAAAGAAATTATTATAGCGGATATAACGAATGATTCGAATGATTCGAATGAATTTGAGATTCAGTATATCTAATATCGAGAACTGTCCCTGCACAAAGTGTCATTTTTGCAGGAAAAAAAGCTATTTAAAATCAAAAAAAAAAGCGTGGGGGTCCCCCCAAATTCAATAACCAGGCCCTTCAGGTCTGCTATGGATATTAAGGGGAACCCCACTTCAAATTAAAAAAAAAATATGTGGGGTCCCCTCTAAATATCCATACCAGACCCTTCAGGTCTGGGATGGATTTTAAGGGGAACCCCGGCCAAAAAAAAAAAAAAAATGGCGTGGGGTCCCCCTCAAAATCCATACCAGACCCTTTATCCGAGCACGCAACCTGGCAGGTCGCAGGAAAAGAGGGGGGGACGAGAGCCACATGAACTGTACCAGGCCACATGCCCTCAACATTGGGAGGGTGCTTTGGGGTCCCCCCCCAAAGCACCTTGTCCCCATGTTGATGAGGACAAGAGCCTCATCCCCACAACCCTGGCCATTGGTTGTGGGGGTCTGCGGGCGGGGGGATTATCGGAATCTGGAAGCTCCCTTTAACAAGGGGACCCCCAGATCCCCCCCCCTGTGTGAAATGGTAAGGGGTACAAAAGTACCCCTACCATTTCACCAAAAAAGTGACAAAAATTGTAAAAATGACAGGAGACGGCCTTTGACAATTCCTTTATTAAAATCTTCTTTCTTCTGGTCTTCCTTCTTCCTTTCTTCATCCTTTGGTTTCTTCATCTTCTCCTTCCGGTATCTTCTTCCATTTTCTTTTTCCATCTTCTTCTTCCTCCGATCCGCTTCATCTTCTTCCATGGCGTCGGCGTCTCTTCTTCTGTGTCGGGCCGCTCCTCGCAATGGAGGCAATGAAGGGTCTGTTATGGATAAATCAGCGCAATGGTATAACAAATGAATGAAAAAAAATATTATAAATGAATAAATTAAAGCTGCTGAACACCAAGGGTCAACCTTCAAAATCCCTCTGCAAAGACATATATAGAAAAAGGTGCAGCGCTAAGATACACTCAAAAAAGTACAAATAGCAAAAAACATATATAAAAAATATATGAAAAACAATAGTCCACAGAAGCAGTCCAATGGTGTTATTCTAGGGTGATGACAGAAGCATATACATGCAGGTGACAACGTGAAAAGCACAAAATCCCACCACAGAAGAAATGGCCGCTCACCTCACCAAGTGGACCCTTAGATCATAAAGGGTCACTAGAGCCTTCCCACTAGGGGTTAAATGACAGCGATCCTCTGGATGGAACTTGGCAGAGATGCTGGATGGGTGTCAGTAGATCCAACTCAGGCCCATATCACCATCAATCATGTGGATGAGAAATTAAAAAACCATAGTGTTCTCTGCTTGCAAACAATTTATTTTAAAAAATGGGAATATAAAAACTTACACAAGAGAGCACCTGTATCCCGGTGCTAGGAGGGTACAGCATATATCTTAATGCACAGAATAGGGCTGCGGGTGATGTCACTTTCGTCCGTATGCATTACGTCCTTGTACAGGACTTCTTCAGCGGAACGACCATGACTACAAACACCCGGCTTAAATAGGGAGGCAATAGAATCAACTATCTTCCCATTGGTGGAGCAGGATTTAGTAATCAATAGTAAATTCAAAACAATACATCGATTAAAAACAAGCCAGCTGAATGGTATTACAATTATGATACTATTGAGAGTCCTATGGCTATTAGTTTGTTTCCTACCTTTAAGTTTGTATCTGTCTGTCTCCTTCCCCCTTCCTCCTATGGTCACATGGCATCCAGAGCGTCCACGTGACCTCCGCGCGTCCTCATGACGTCACGGTGCGTCGCATAGATATGACACATCAATAGCAGAGACCAGGGGGAGCTATAGACAAAGTGTTGCCACAGTAACGGTTTAGAAACAAACCACATCACTGCAGCCAATGGCGCTATAGCGCTGAATGCGCTCCAGCCAGTAATAGAAGACCAGGAAGTATCCTCGGCCCCATGATGGAAAAAGGAAAAAAGGAAACATAACAACAATAAAAATAACCGGACCTTGTTCATAAGTGAAGTGAATATCCAATTCTATAATCCATATTAGCTAGACATTTTCCTAACAAATGAAAAAATGCTTAAATGCTTTCCTAAAAAAAGGAAAAAACAGTCAAACAAAATAAGGGAGGGAAGGAAGGGAGGGACTTACACATAAAATATGTATAGATCCCAGAATGGACGAGAAAATATATATATTGCCACAGCTTTTACTGGGCAGTATAGGACACCACTCACAGCCCTCTGTGCAACAATAATACAAATAATAACATATACATATAAATTCATGAGTGTATACCCTATAACATAAATATGTACAAAAGTAATATACAAAAAAATTTTTTTCCTAAAAAAATTTTTTAAAAAATTATTTTAAAAAATTGTTTATATAAAAATATATAAATTTTGAATTTTAATTTCCATAAAATCATACTCCAGAGCACGTAACCAGTCATATAGAAAATGTAACCAGTCATATGGAAAATATAAACACGTGACCAGTCATATAGAAAATAATATTAAAAATTAAATATTAAAAATCTCAAATTAACGATCAGTGATGAAGCAATTTAAATCAAAATCAACGTTGAGTCCGCCAGGCGTTAATACTTTGGTTTGATATATCCAATAGGATTCGCGACGGCTCAATTGGCGTATAAAATTACCACCCCTCCAATGCTTCATTACTCTCTCAATGCCCCAAAACTTCAAGCTCCTAGGGTTCTGCTGGTGAGCATGCTTAAAATGGCGAGATACGTTGTGAGTGGTGAGACCTCTTTTTATATTATTTACATGTTCTCCCAAGCGTACGTGTAATGGTCTCGATGTTCTCCCTATATATTGTAAACCACACCCACACTCCAACATATAAACCACCCCTACAGTGTCACATGTAATAAGTTGCTCTATCTTGTGTTCCTTCTGGGTGGCTGTTGCCAAAAAAGATTTTCGCTTTTTGACATTGGTCTTTGAATGCTTGCAGGGGACACATCTCCCGCAAGCATAAAAGCCCCCTAAGAAGTTGAAAAGTCTATTTTCTGTGACAATTGGAGGATTGAGGACACCGGGAGCCAAACGATCCCTAAGGGTCGGAGCTCTTTTGTAGATAAACTGAGGGCGGGAAGGGAGGACAGGGCCCAGTACCTTGTCTTGCTTGAGTATAGACCAATTCTTCAAGATGATCTTTTCGAACTTCTTGTATTGGACATTATAATCCAAGATCATCTTGAAGTTTTGGCCCTCTCTGTCATTGGCACGAACTACATCTGATGTCAAAGTAGATCTTTCCATGGTGCTGATTTTGTTAACTTCATCCTTCAAGCCAGATATATCATACCCCTTCTGTTCAAACCTAGAGACCAAGATATCAGACTGTGCGATGAAATCACTACTGGAGGTGCAATTCCGCCGCAGCCTGATGAATTGACCCCTGGGGATGTTGCACAACCATGATCTATGGTGGCAACTCCCCAGGGGGATATAAGCGTTTCGATCTGTAGGTTTGAAGTAGTTACACAGCCTAAAGTTCCCTATGTCTCTATTTATTTCTAGATCAAGAAAGACCACCTTGTCCACTTCAATATTCCAAGTCAATGAAATATTTTTGTCGTTGACATTTAGTGAATCAAGGAATATTTCCAGACTAGATCTTTCTCCTTCCCAGATCATAATCAGGTCGTCTATAAACCTACGGTAGCAGATGAGCTCAGGCGGACGATGGTCAAAAATGGCACCTTCCTCCCAGTGGGCCATAAAAAGATTGGCCACACTGGGAGCAAAGCGAGCACCCATCGCCACGCCTTTCATTTGCAAATAAAATTCTTTATTATACCAGAAATAGTTTCTGTTGAGACAGAACTCTAAACTGGTCATCAGAAACTCCTGATGTCTGCCCGACAAAGAGGAGCGTGACAATGCCCATTCTACTGCCTGTAGTGCATCCTTATGTCCAATACTAGTGTATAGTGAACTGACATCACCTGTGACCATAATGCTGGACGGGGAGCATGGTAATTGCTCCAAAATTTGTATGATATGTTTTGTATCTTTAAGGAAAGCGGGGGTACTAAAAACCAACGGTTGAAGAAAAGAATCGATATATTGTCCTAACCTGGCAGAGATAGAATCCATCCCATTCACTATGGGTCGTCCAGGGGGGTTGGTACTATCCTTGTGAATTTTTGGGAGAAAATAAATGATAGGAGTTCTGCAAAATAAAGGATTTAAATAGGAAGCTTCCTTCCTAGTTAAAATTCCCTGATCTTTACCATCTTCTATGATGTTATGTAATTCGTCCTTGAATGATAACATGGGGTCTTTGTTTAGGACCCTATAAGTCTCTTCGTCATTCAAAAGCCGACTCATCTCTCTCTGGTAATATTCTTTGCTGAGAACCACCAACCCCCCCCCCTTTATCAGCCGGTCTTATTACGATCTCTTTACGCTCAGCCAAAGACTCAATGCCACGTTTAATGGTCAGAGGATCTTTGATTTTTTTAATTTTCAGTTCCTCTAGGTCTTTACTGACCATATTTTTGAACACTTCCATATATCTACTTTCAACTGTGACAGGGTTAAAAATAGACTTATTCCTCAACGAGGAATGGTCATTGGTAGTAAGTGCCATACTTCTAGTAGGATTGGATAAGAAGTATTTTTTCATATTAAGGGTTCTCATATATTTTTGTAGGCTAACGTAGGTCTGGAATTTATCGAGGTTCTTGACAGGGGCAAACTTAAGGCCCCTATCAAGGACCTCAACTTCATCTCTGTCCAACGGAACCCCGCTGAGATTATAAATTCCAGTCCCTACTGGGGTTTGGATTTTTTGTAGCCGCCTGCCCCCTCTACATCCTCTCTTTCTTTTCTTTTTCTTAATGACACTCCTCCTGGTGGTGTGAACGGCGGAGGTTGTTTCCACCATTCTCCCTGTGTAGGGGGATAGACCGGGGGACCTGACCCCTGTCCCCTGTGTTGTCCTAAAAAAGTCCCTGCTTCATATGTCCCTGCTTCATATGTTGTTTGATCAATTAATGGCGTAAAATTGTTGTGTGTAGGGATGGGTCTATGAAGAGGGATAGGGGGTCCTCCCCTGTTCACTTGACCCCCTCTTGTTGCATGTTGTTGGTTCTCTCTCCAATTGTCTTGATAATAAGGGGGATTAGAATAACCTGCTCCACCAGATGTAGACGGGGGGTAGTTGTTACCACCTCTACCTCTCCCCCTCTTATTCTTTCCCCTTTTATTATTACTTCTAATTGGATAATAATTATGCTGAGGTCCATAATCATATGATTGAGAATATGTGTATTCATGGGAGGATTCTCTCTTAGGTGTGTCCATCCCCACCTCATCTATTATTGCTTCACCAGGAACCAGCCCTGAGGATGTGGGAGGGACATGAAGTGACTGCCATTTAAATATAGTCCCTCCATTAAAGTCATTAGAGTCCCTAATGAATTTTTTCTTTTTCTTAGTCTGGATCTCTACATCCCACTTAATAAGTTTATTTTTTAGTTCACCTGATAGTTTCAAAAACTCTGTGCTCTCTTTAAATGGTTCCAGAATATTGGTAATATCTCTAATTTGGGATTCCAGGATTTTCATTTTCCGTTGTTTCCTTTTTAAGAGAAAATCCAATAATTCTAGACCCTTTTTGATAAAAAATTCTCTCCACTCAACCACAGATTCATCATCTACCAAGCCGTCATTAGGGGGAACATCCCACCTAAGGCGTCTAGGGATGAGTCTGGCTCTGATATACTGCTCAAATGATGTGATATCCCACCAGGTCTTCACCTTTTTCTCAAAGATATGACCCAATTTCTTAAAAGACTGTGGCATATCACTAGCAGGCTCAGTGGTGGAGTTTATAGAAAAAACCTCATTGATTTTAACCTCACGTTTTTCCAGATACTGGAAAACATCCATATTTGCTGCTAATTTTGAAGAAAATTGATAAAGTGCAAAATTGTGATAAAGGAATAAATCAGCGCAATGGTATAACAAAAGATGAAAAATATATAAATGAATAAATTAAAGCTGCTGAACACCAAGGGTCAACCTTCAAAATCCCTCTGCAAAGACATATATAGAAAAAGGTGCAGCGCTAAGATACACTCAAAAAAGTACAAATAGCAAAAAACATATATAAAATATATGAAAAACAATAGTCCACAGTAGTCCACAGAAGCAGTCCAATGGTGTTATTCTAGGGTGATGACAGAAGCATATACATGCAGGTGACAACGTGAAAAGCACAAAATCCCACCACAGAAGAAATGGCCGCTCACCTCACCAAGTGGACCCTTAGATCATAAAGGGTCACTAGAGCCTTCCCACTAGGGGTTAAATGACAGCGATCCTCTGGATGGAACTTGGCAGAGATGCTGGATGGGTGTCAGTAGATCCAACTCAGGCCCATATCACCATCAATCATGTGGATGAGAAATTAAAAAACCATAGTGTTCTCTGCTTGCAAACAATTTATTTTAAAAAATGGGAATATAAAAACTTACACAAGAGAGCACCTGTATCCCGGTGCTAGGAGGGTACAGCATATATCTTAATGCACAGAATAGGGCTGCGGGTGATGTCACTTTCGTCCGTATGCATTACGTCCTTGTACAGGACTTCTTCAGCGGAACGACCATGACTACAAACACCCGGCTTAAATAGGGAGGCAATAGAATCAACTATCTTCCCATTGGTGGAGCAGGATTTAGTAATCAATAGTAAATTCAAAACAATACATCGATTAAAAACAAGCCAGCTGAATGGTATTACAATTATGATACTATTGAGAGTCCTATGGCTATTAGTTTGTTTCCTACCTTTAAGTTTGTATCTGTCTGTCTCCTTCCCCCTTCCTCCTATGGTCACATGGCATCCAGAGCGTCCACGTGACCTCCGCGCGTCCTCATGACGTCACGGTGCGTCGCATAGATATGACACATCAATAGCAGAGACCAGGGGGAGCTATAGACAAAGTGTTGCCACAGTAACGGTTTAGAAACAAACCACATCACTGCAGCCAATGGCGCTATAGCGCTGAATGCGCTCCAGCCAGTAATAGAAGACCAGGAAGTATCCTCGGCCCCATGATGGAAAAAGGAAAAAAGGAAACATAACAACAATACAAATAACCGGACCTTGTTCATAAGTGAAGTGAATATCCAATTCTATAATCCATATTAGCTAGACATTTTCCTAACAAATGAAAAAATGCTTAAATGCTTTCCTAAAAAAAAGGAAAAAACAGTCAAACAAAATAAGGGAGGGAAGGAAGGGAGGGACTTACACATAAAATATGTATAGATCCCAGAATGGACGAGAAAATATATATATTGCCACAGCTTTTACTGGGCAGTATAGGACACCACTCACAGCCCTCTGTGCAACAATAATACAAATAATAACATATACATATAAATTCATGAGTGTGTACCCGATAACATAAATATGTACAATAATAATATACAAAAAATTTTTTTTCCAAAAAAAATTTTTTAAAAATTTTTTTAAAAAATTGTTTATATAAAAATATATAAATTTTGAATTTTAATTTCCATAAAATCATACTCCAGAGCACGTAACCAGTCATATAGAAAATGTAACCAGTCATATGGAAAATATAAACACGTGACCAGTCATATAGAAAATAATATTACAAATTAAATATTAAAAATCTCAAATTAACGATCAGTGATGAAGCAATTTAAATCAAAATCAACGTTGAGTCCGCCAGGCGTTAATACTTTGGTTTGATATATCCAATAGGATTCGCGACGGCTCAATTGGCGTATAAAATTACCACCCCTCCAATGCTTCATTACTCTCTCAATGCCCCAAAACTTCAAGCTCCTAGGGTTCTGCTGGTGAGCATGCTTAAAATGGCGAGATACGTTGTGAGTGGTGAGACCTCTTTTTATATTATTTACATGTTCTCCCAAGCGTACGTGTAATGGTCTCGATGTTCTCCCTATATATTGTAAACCACACCCACACTCCAACATATAAACCACCCCTACAGTGTCACATGTAATAAGTTGCTCTATCTTGTGTTCCTTCTGGGTGGCTGTTGCCAAAAAAGATTTTCGCTTTTTGACATTGGTCTTTGAGTGCTTGCAGGGGACACATCTCCCGCAAGCATAAAAGCCCCCTAAGAAGTTGAAAAGTCTATTTTCTGTGACAATTGGAGGATTGAGGACACCGGGAGCCAAACGATCCCTAAGGGTCGGAGCTCTTTTGTAGATAAACTGAGGGCGGGGAGGGAGGACAGGGCCCAGTACCTTGTCTTGCTTGAGTATAGACCAATTCTTCAAGATGATCTTTTCGAACTTCTTGTATTGGACATTATAATCCAAGATCATCTTGAAGTTTTGGCCCTCTCTGTCATTGGCACGAACTACATCTGATGTCAAAGTAGATCTTTCCATGGTGCTGATTTTGTTAACTTCATCCTTCAAGCCAGATATATCATACCCCTTCTGTTCAAACCTAGAGACCAGGATATCAGACTGTGCGATGAAATCACTACTGGAGGTGCAATTCCGCCGCAGCCTGATGAATTGACCCCTGGGGATGTTGCACAACCATGATCTATGGTGGCAACTCCCCAGGGGGATATAAGCGTTTCGATCTGTAGGTTTGAAGTAGTTACACAGCCTAAAGTTCCCTATGTCTCTATTTATTTCTAGATCAAGAAAGACCACCTTGTCTACTTCAATATTCCAAGTCAATGAAATATTTTTGTCGTTGACATTTAGTGAATCTAGAAATACTTCCAGACTAGATCTTTCTCCTTCCCAGATCATAATCAGGTCGTCTATAAACCTACGGTAGCAGATGAGCTCAGGCGGACGATGGTCAAAAATGGCACCTTCCTCCCAGTGGGCCATAAAAAGATTGGCCACACTGGGAGCAAAGCGAGCACCCATCGCCACGCCTTTCATTTGTAAATAAAATTCTTTATTATACCAGAAATAGTTTCTGTTTAGACAGAACTCTAAACTGGTCATCAAAAACTCCTGATGTCTGCCCGACAAAGAGGAGTGTGACAATGCCCATTCTACTGCCTGTAGTGCATCCTTATGTCCAATACTAGTGTATAGTGAACTGACATCACCTGTGACCATAATGCTGGACGGGGAGCATGGTAATTGCTCCAAGATTTGTATGATATGTTTTGTGTCTTTAAGGAAAGCAGGGGTGCTAAAAACCAACGGTTGAAGAAAAGAATCAATATATTGTCCTAATCTTGCAGAAATAGAATCCATCCCATTCACTATGGGTCGTCCAGGGGGGTTGGTACTATCCTTGTGAATTTTTGGGAGAAAATAAATGATAGGAGTTCTGCAAAATAAAGGATTTAAATAGGAAGCTTCCTTCCTAGTTAAAATTCCCTGATCTTTACCATCTTCTATGATATTATGTAATTCGTCCTTGAATGATAACATGGGGTCTTTATTTAGGACCCTATAAGTCTCTTCGTCATTCAAAAGTCGACTCATCTCTCTCTGGTAATATTCTTTGCTGAGAACCACCAACCCCCCCCCCTTTATCAGCCGGTCTTATTACGATCTCTTTACGTTCAGCCAAAGACTCAATGCCACGTTTAATGGTCAGAGGATCTTTGATTTTTTTAATTTTCAGTTCCTCTAGGTCTTTACTGACCATATTTTTAAACACTTCCATATATCTACTTTCAACTGTGACAGGGTTAAAAATAGACTTATTCCTCAACGAGGAATGGTCATTGGAAGTAAGTGCCGTACTTCTAGTAGGATTGGATAAGAAGTATTTTTTCATATTAAGGGTTCTCATATATTTTTGCAAGCTAACGTAGGTCTGGAATTTATCGAGGTTCTTGACAGGGGCAAACTTAAGGCCCCTATCAAGGACCTCAACTTCATCTCTGTCCAACGGAACCCCGCTGAGATTATAAATTCCAGTCCCTACTGGGGTTTGGATTTTTTGTAGCCGCCTGCCCCCTCTACATCCTCTCTTTCTTTTCTTTTTCTTAACACCCATCCAGCATCTCTGCCAAGTTCCATCCAGAGGATCGCTGTCATTTAACCCCTAGTGGGAAGGCTCTAGTGACCCTTTATGATCTAAGGGTCCACTTGGTGAGGTGAGCGGCCATTTCTTCTGTGGTGGGATTTTGTGCTTTTCACGTTGTCACCTGCATGTATATGCTTCTGTCATCACCCTAGAATAACACCATTGGACTGCTTCTGTGGACTATTGTTTTTCATATATTTTATTTATGTTTTTTGCTATTTGTACTTTTTTGAGTGTATCTTAGCGCTGCACCTTTTTCTATATATGTCTTTGCAGAGGGATTTTGAAGGTTGACCCTTGGTGTTCAGCAGCTTTAATTTATTCATTTATATATTTTTCATCTTTTGTTATACCATTGCGCTGATTTATTCCTTTATCACAATTTTGCACTTTATCAATTTTCTTCAAAATTAGCAGCAAATATGGATGTTTTCCAGTATCTGGAAAAACGTGAGGTTAAAATCAATGAGGTTTTTTCTATAAACTCCACCACTGAGCCTGCTAGTGATATGCCACAGTCTTTTAAGAAATTGGGTCATATCTTTGAGAAAAAGGTGAAGACCTGGTGGGATATCACATCATTTGAGCAGTATATCAGAGCCAGACTCATCCCTAGACGCCTTAGGTGGGATGTTCCCCCTAATGACGGCTTGGTAGATGATGAATCTGTGGTTGAGTGGAGAGAATTTTTTATCAAAAAGGGTCTAGAATTATTGGATTTTCTCTTAAAAAGGAAACAACGGAAAATGAAAATCCTGGAATCCCAAATTAGAGATATTACCAATATTCTGGAACCATTTAAAGAGAGCACAGAGTTTTTGAAACTATCAGGTGAACTAAAAAATAAACTTATTAAGTGGGATGTAGAGATCCAGACTAAGAAAAAGAAAAAATTCATTAGGGACTCTAATGACTTTAATGGAGGGACTATATTTAAATGGCAGTCACTTCATGTCCCTCCCACATCCTCAGGGCTGGTTCCTGGTGAAGCAATAATAGATGAGGTGGGGATGGACACACCTAAGAGAGAATCCTCCCATGAATACACATATTCTCAATCATATGATTATGGACCTCAGCATAATTATTATCCAATTAGAAGTAATAATAAAAGGGGAAAGAATAAGAGGGGGAGAGGTAGAGGTGGTAACAACTACCCCCCGTCTACATCTGGTGGAGCAGGTTATTCTAATCCCCCTTATTATCAAGACAATTGGAGAGAGAACCAACAACATGCAACAAGAGGGGGTCAAGTGAACAGGGGAGGACCCCCTATCCCTCTTCATAGACCCATCCCTACACACAACAATTTTACGCCATTAATTGATCAAACAACATATGAAGCAGGGACATATGAAGCAGGGACTTTTTTAGGACAACACAGGGGACAGGGGTCAGGTCCCCCGGTCTATCCCCCTACACAGGGAGAATGGTGGAAACAACCTCCGCCGTTCACACCACCAGGAGGAGTGTCATTAAGAAAAAGAAAAGAAAGAGAGGATGTAGAGGGGGCAGGCGGCTACAAAAAATCCAAACCCCAGTAGGGACTGGAATTTATAATCTCAGCGGGGTTCCGTTGGACAGAGATGAAGTTGAGGTCCTTGATAGGGGCCTTAAGTTTGCCCCTGTCAAGAACCTCGATAAATTCCAGACCTACGTTAGCCTACAAAAATATATGAGAACCCTTAATATGAAAAAATACTTCTTATCCAATCCTACTAGAAGTATGGCACTTACTACCAATGACCATTCCTCGTTGAGGAATAAGTCTATTTTTAACCCTGTCACAGTTGAAAGTAGATATATGGAAGTGTTCAAAAATATGGTCAGTAAAGACCTAGAGGAACTGAAAATTAAAAAAATCAAAGATCCTCTGACCATTAAACGTGGCATTGAGTCTTTGGCTGAGCGTAAAGAGATCGTAATAAGACCGGCTGATAAAGGGGGGGGGTTGGTGGTTCTCAGCAAAGAATATTACCAGAGAGAGATGAGTCGGCTTTTGAATGACGAAGAGACTTATAGGGTCCTAAACAAAGACCCCATGTTATCATTCAAGGACGAATTACATAACATCATAGAAGATGGTAAAGATCAGGGAATTTTAACTAGGAAGGAAGCTTCCTATTTAAATCCTTTATTTTGCAGAACTCCTATCATTTATTTTCTCCCAAAAATTCACAAGGATAGTACCAACCCCCCTGGACGACCCATAGTGAATGGGATGGATTCTATCTCTGCTAGGTTAGGACAATATATCGATTCTTTTCTTCAACCGTTGGTTTTTAGTACCCCCGCTTTCCTTAAAGATACAAAACATATCATACAAATTTTGGAGCAATTACCATGCTCCCCGTCCAGCATTATGGTCACAGGTGATGTCAGTTCACTATACACTAGTATTGGACATAAGGATGCACTACAGGCAGTAGAATGGGCATTGTCACGCTCCTCTTTGTCGGGCAGACATCAGGAGTTTTTGATGACCAGTTTAGAGTTCTGTCTCAACAGAAACTATTTCTGGTATAATAAAGAATTTTATTTGCAAATGAAAGGCGTGGCGATGGGTGCTCGCTTTGCTCCCAGTGTGGCCAATCTTTTTATGGCCCACTGGGAGGAAGGTGCCATTTTTGACCATCGTCCGCCTGAGCTCATCTGCTACCGTAGGTTTATAGACGACCTGATTATGATCTGGGAAGGAGAAAGATCTAGTCTGGAAATATTCCTTGATTCACTAAATGTCAACGACAAAAATATTTCATTGACTTGGAATATTGAAGTGGACAAGGTGGTCTTTCTTGATCTAGAAATAAATAGAGACATAGGGAACTTTAGGCTGTGTAACTACTTCAAACCTACAGATCGAAACGCTTATATCCCCCTGGGGAGTTGCCACCATAGATCATGGTTGTGCAACATCCCCAGGGGTCAATTCATCAGGCTGCGGCGGAATTGCACCTCCAGTAGTGATTTCATCGCACAGTCTGATATCTTGGTCTCTAGGTTTGAACAGAAGGGGTATGATATATCTGGCTTGAAGGATGAAGTTAACAAAATCAGCACCATGGAAAGATCTACTTTGACATCAGATGTAGTTCGTGCCAATGACAGAGAGGGCCAAAACTTCAAGATGATCTTGGATTATAATGTCCAATACAAGAAGTTCGAAAAGATCATCTTGAAGAATTGGTCTATACTCAAGCAAGACAAGGTACTGGGCCCTGTCCTCCCTTCCCGCCCTCAGTTTATCTACAAAAGAGCTCCGACCCTTAGGGATCGTTTGGCTCCCGGTGTCCTCAATCCTCCAATTGTCACAGAAAATAGACTTTTCAACTTCTTAGGGGGCTTTTATGCTTGCGGGAGATGTGTCCCCTGCAAGCATTCAAAGACCAATGTCAAAAAGCGAAAATCTTTTTTGGCAACAGCCACCCAGAAGGAACACAAGATAGAGCAACTTATTACATGTGACACTGTAGGGGTGGTTTATATGTTGGAGTGTGGGTGTGGTTTACAATATATAGGGAGAACATCGAGACCATTACACGTACGCTTGGGAGAACATGTAAATAATATAAAAAGAGGTCTCACCACTCACAACGTATCTCGCCATTTTAAGCATGCTCACCAGCAGAACCCTAGGAGCTTGAAGTTTTGGGGCATTGAGAGAGTAATGAAGCATTGGAGGGGTGGTAATTTTATACGCCAATTGAGCCGTCGCGAATCCTATTGGATATATCAAACCAAAGTATTAACGCCTGGCGGACTCAACGTTGATTTTGATTTAAATTGCTTCATCACTGATCGTTAATTTGAGATTTTTAATATTTAATTTTTAATATTATTTTCTATATGACTGGTCACGTGTTTATATTTTCCATATGACTGGTTACATTTTCTATATGACTGGTTACGTGCTCTGGAGTATGATTTTATGGAAATTAAAATTCAAAATTTATATATTTTTATATAAATAATTTTTTAAAAAAATTTTTAAAAAATTTTTTTTGGAAAAAAATTTTTTGTATATTATTATTGTACATATTTATGTTATAGGGTACACACTCATGAATTTATATGTATATGTTATTATTTGTATTATTGTTGCACAGAGGGCTGTGAGTGGTGTCCTATACTGCCCAGTAAAAGCTGTGGCAATATATATATTTTCTCGTCCATTCTGGGATCTATACATATTTTATGTGTAAGTCCCTCCCTTCCTTCCCTCCCTTATTTTGTTTGACTGTTTTTTCCTTTTTTTTAGGAAAGCATTTAAGCATTTTTTCATTTGTTAGGAAAATGTCTAGCTAATATGGATTATAGAATTGGATATTCACTTCACTTATGAACAAGGTCCGGTTATTTGTATTGTTGTTATGTTTCCTTTTTTCCTTTTTCCATCATGGGGCCGAGGATACTTCCTGGTCTTCTATTACTGGCTGGAGCGCATTCAGCGCTATAGCGCCATTGGCTGCAGTGATGTGGTTTGTTTCTAAACCGTTACTGTGGCAACACTTTGTCTATAGCTCCCCCTGGTCTCTGCTATTGATGTGTCATATCTATGCGACGCACCGTGACGTCATGAGGACGCGCGGAGGTCACGTGGACGCTCTGGATGCCATGTGACCATAGGAGGAAGGGGGAAGGAGACAGACAGATACAAACTTAAAGGTAGGAAACAAACTAATAGCCATAGGACTCTCAATAGTATCATAATTGTAATACCATTCAGCTGGCTTGTTTTTAATCGATGTATTGTTTTGAATTTACTATTGATTACTAAATCCTGCTCCACCAATGGGAAGATAGTTGATTCTATTGCCTCCCTATTTAAGCCGGGTGTTTGTAGTCATGGTCGTTCCGCTGAAGAAGTCCTGTACAAGGACGTAATGCATACGGACGAAAGTGACATCACCCGCAGCCCTATTCTGTGCATTAAGATATATGCTGTACCCTCCTAGCACCGGGATACAGGTGCTCTCTTGTGTAAGTTTTTATATTCCCATTTTTTAAAATAAATTGTTTGCAAGCAGAGAACACTATGGTTTTTTAATTTCTCATCCACATGATTGATGGTGATATGGGCCTGAGTTGGATCTACTGACACCCATCCAGCATCTCTGCCAAGTTCCATCCAGAGGATCGCTGTCATTTAACCCCTAGTGGGAAGGCTCTAGTGACCCTTTATGATCTAAGGGTCCACTTGGTGAGGTGAGCGGCCATTTCTTCTGTGGTGGGATTTTGTGCTTTTCACGTTGTCACCTGCATGTATATGCTTCTGTCATCACCCTAGAATAACACCATTGGACTGCTTCTGTGGACTATTGTTTTTCATATATTTTATATATGTTTTTTGCTATTTGTACTTTTTTGAGTGTATCTTAGCGCTGCACCTTTTTCTATATATGTTTTTGCCACAAACTATCAGGTGAACTAAAAAATAAACTTATTAAGTGGGATGTAGAGATCCAGACTAAGAAAAAGAAAAAATTCATTAGGGACTCTAATGACTTTAATGGAGGGACTATATTTAAATGGCAGTCACTTCATGTCCCTCCCACATCCTCAGGGCTGGTTCCTGGTGAAGCAATAATAGATGAGGTGGGGATGGACACACCTAAGAGAGAATCCTCCCATGAATACACATATTCTCAATCATATGATTATGGACCTCAGCATAATTATTATCCAATTAGAAGTAATAATAAAAGGGGAAAGAATAAGAGGGGGAGAGGTAGAGGTGGTAACAACTACCCCCCGTCTACATCTGGTGGAGCAGGTTATTCTAATCCCCCTTATTATCAAGACAATTGGAGAGAGAACCAACAATATGCAACAAGAGGGGGTCAAGTGAACAGGGGAGGACCCCCTATCCCTCTTCATAGACCCATCCCTACACACAACAATTTTACGCCATTAATTGATCAAACAACATATGAAGCAGGGACATATGAAGCAGGGACTTTTTTAGGACAACACAGGGGACAGGGGTCAGGTCCCCCGGTCTATCCCCCTACACAGGGAGAATGGTGGAAACAACCTCCGCCGTTCACACCACCAGGAGGAGTGTCATTAAGAAAAAGAAAAGAAAGAGAGGATGTAGAGGGGGCAGGCGGCTACAAAAAATCCAAACCCCAGTAGGGACTGGAATTTATAATCTCAGCGGGGTTCCGTTGGACAGAGATGAAGTTGAGGTCCTTGATAGGGGCCTTAAGTTTGCCCCTGTCAAGAACCTCGATAAATTCCAGACCTACGTTAGCCTACAAAAATATATGAGAACCCTTAATATGAAAAAATACTTCTTATCCAATCCTACTAGAAGTATGGCACTTACTACCAATGACCATTCCTCGTTGAGGAATAAGTCTATTTTTAACCCTGTCACAGTTGAAAGTAGATATATGGAAGTGTTCAAAAATATGGTCAGTAAAGACCTAGAGGAATTGAAAATTAAAAAAATCAAAGATCCTCTGACCATTAAACGTGGCATTGAGTCTTTGGCTGAGCGTAAAGAGATCGTAATAAGACCGGCTGATAAAGGGGGGGGGTTGGTGGTTCTCAGCAAAGAATATTACCAGAGAGAGATGAGTCGGCTTTTGAATGACGAAGAGACTTATAGGGTCCTAAACAAAGACCCCATGTTATCATTCAAGGACGAATTACATAACATCATAGAAGATGGTAAAGATCAGGGAATTTTAACTAGGAAGGAAGCTTCCTATTTAAATCCTTTATTTTGCAGAACTCCTATCATTTATTTTCTCCCAAAAATTCACAAGGATAGTACCAACCCCCCTGGACGACCCATAGTGAATGGGATGGATTCTATCTCTGCCAGGTTAGGACAATATATCGATTCTTTTCTTCAACCGTTGGTTTTTAGTACCCCCGCTTTCCTTAAAGATACAAAACATATCATACAAATTTTGGAGCAATTACCATGCTCCCCGTCCAGCATTATGGTCACAGGTGATGTCAGTTCACTATACACTAGTATTGGACATAAGGATGCACTACAGGCAGTAGAATGGGCATTGTCACGCTCCTCTTTGTCGGGCAGACATCAGGAGTTTTTGATGACCAGTTTAGAGTTCTGTCTCAACAGAAACTATTTCTGGTATAATAAAGAATTTTATTTGCAAATGAAAGGCGTGGCGATGGGTGCTCGCTTTGCTCCCAGTGTGGCCAATCTTTTTATGGCCCACTGGGAGGAAGGTGCCATTTTTGACCATCGTCCGCCTGAGCTCATCTGCTACCGTAGGTTTATAGACGACCTGATTATGATCTGGGAAGGAGAAAGATCTAGTCTGGAAATATTCCTTGATTCACTAAATGTCAACGACAAAAATATCTCATTGACTTGGAATATTGAAGTGGACAAGGTGGTCTTTCTTGATCTAGAAATAAATAGAGACATAGGGAACTTTAGGCTGTGTAACTACTTCAAACCTACAGATCGAAACGCTTATATCCCCCTGGGGAGTTGCCACCATAGATCATGGTTGTGCAACATCCCCAGGGGTCAATTCATCAGGCTGCGGCGGAATTGCACCTCCAGTAGTGATTTCATCGCACAGTCTGATATCTTGGTCTCTAGGTTTGAACAGAAGGGGTATGATATATCTGGCTTGAAGGATGAAGTTAACAAAATCAGCACCATGGAAAGATCTACTTTGACATCAGATGTAGTTCGTGCCAATGACAGAGAGGGCCAAAACTTCAAGATGATCTTGGATTATAATGTCCAATACAAGAAGTTCGAAAAGATCATCTTGAAGAATTGGTCTATACTCAAGCAAGACAAGGTACTGGGCCCTGTCCTCCCTTCCCGCCCTCAGTTTATCTATAAAAGAGCTCCGACCCTTAGGGATCGTTTGGCTCCCGGTGTCCTCAATCCTCCAATTGTCACAGAAAATAGACTTTTCAACTTCTTAGGGGGCTTTTATGCTTGCGGGAGATGTGTCCCCTGCAAGCACTCAAAGACCAATGTCAAAAAGCGAAAATCTTTTTTGGCAACAGCCACCCAGAAGGAACACAAGATAGAGCAACTTATTACATGTGACACTGTAGGGGTGGTTTATATGTTGGAGTGTGGGTGTGGTTTACAATATATAGGGAGAACATCGAGACCATTACACGTACGCTTGGGAGAACATGTAAATAATATAAAAAGAGGTCTCACCACTCACAACGTAACTCGCCGGTTGCATGTACGGGGATAAAATGTTCTTAAACATTTTGAAATATTAGTATGAGAAACCGGCTGATCTTGATGATTTACCATTCGGTAGTGTGGCAATGACTGATTCTATTTCGTGGGTTGTGAATGGAGAGTTTAGTTTTCTAAGTTGGGTTTCAGAGAGTGATGGAAGTTTAAGTCCCTTTAGAAACTGTTGTATTTTCTCTGTGGTTGGTTGTGGGGTTGAGGTATCTTTGTGTAAGTTGTACAGTGCGCTATAGTATTCTGCAAACTGGTTCGCTATTTCTTTTTGATTAGATTAGTGATTTTGTGATGCAGGGTAGGTGTATTAAGAGTGCTATTCTGGATTTGGTGCATGCTGCCTTGATTCTATTAGCCAGGTATTTGCCTGCTCTATTAGCATTGGTTTAAGATCCTAGTTGTAGGCGTCTGTGGTGTTTGTCATATGTTTTCCCAGGGTTTCTCTGCGTTTTTGTTAGAGTTGTATTAGGTGAGGTTTTTTTTTTTTTTTGAAGAAGATTTATTAGGTTTTTAATTAACAATACAGTAGATAACTCAAAAATTGGTGTATACTAAAGCGCTGATATATAATTTAAAAGCCCCAAATCTAATAGAATAAAATAAGATTACTAAATGAAATGCTGCTACCATTAAAAGTGTTCCCACACTTGAAAATAGGTGAAAGATATACAAATGGGGCGTGACCGGACATGAGTGCAGTGAGAGGGAGAGTCTGATGTGAGGAGAAGTGAGATGTGAGTTGAGTGAGTACAGGTGTGCGTCTCTCTCCCCCACCCTGTTAACCGGCTCGCTTAGCACGATGATAAGCCAGACAGCAGCAGTGACAGAAGCCGTGTGAAAAACACTTCGTGGAGCCTCTGCTTTAATTTTAGAACCGGCATTTACGGATCCCATCTGCGGCTGTGAGAGAGCCAGCACAGGGCCAGTGGAGTGCAGCGCAGGGCAGCCGTCTCAGCGGGACCGAGAAGGGCCCCGGATAAACTCCGAAGGTTGCCGAGCAACGCCTGACGTCACAGACAGTGCGCCGGACTACGCACACGGAGGGGGAGAGACAGAGGTGAGCCGTGCTGGCAAAGCGGTGCGCGTGTCCACACCAGCGGTGCAAAGTGCTGCACAAGACGCTGGCCTCTACTTCACCAAGAGGGTCGGAGCTGAGGAAGGCGGACCAGGGGGACAGAGAACCGACTGATACCCGCGGATAGCACCCCAAACTGCCAAACTGCCAACAGGACGAGCGCTGAAGTACGGTATGCCCAGTACACCCAGGGCACGTGAGTAGAACATATATGAACATATATGAATGTACAGTTTCGAACAAGCTTGTGGATATACCCTCAGGAAGGAGTTTCTCCCCCCTCCCAAAAAAAAAAAAAAAACGCCAGTTTTTAAAGCACTCAATACCATTTTAAGTGTCTGTTACAATTCTGAAATATTTGTTCAGCCTAGCAACCCTGCCTCCCTTTCCTTGCTCACCCTCTCTTCCCCCATCTGCTTTGATAAATAAGGAACGAACTTTGTCTTAGGTGGATGGTTCATGCACTAATTACATTGAAGTATACTGAAGGCTGACCCGGGACTGTGCTTAGTTAAGGGGTTAAGTGGAGGCTGCTATCCTCTGTCTCTCCTGTTTCCCCCCTCACCTGCTTCACACAGACGGAGGAGTAGAGGTGACGAAAAGCTTAATTAAATTTGCCAATAGCCTAGCGGGCAATATTTTTACACTTTGGAAAAGAGTCCTTCTCGGCAACGTTTTCGATTATAAGAGCGCACAGAGTCCCCTTTAGAGCTCCTCCAGAGGGGGGCTTCCCCAGGCCTTTATTGATGAAACTTTTAAATTACAAAGACAAGGTCTCTGTACTAAGAAAAACAAGAGAAGCTGGCACTATCCTCCTTAACGGGACTAAAATCTCATTTTACTCGGACTTTTCGCCTGAATTGCAGAGACAAAGGGCTGGCTTCGCGCAGGTTAAACATATTCTACAAAGGCACAAGTTGACATACGCTTTACTCTACCCCGCAAGACTGCGGGTGACAGCATGGGGGGGATCTCAGATTTTTTTTTCTCCAGAAGCAGTCGAGAAATGGATAGCAGAAAATAAGGACAAACTATGATAAATTAAGGAGTGCGGGGGGGCGGGGGGGAGAGGGGTGGGAGGTGGAGGGAGAGGAGCGGGAGGGGGGAGGAGGGGGAAAGTAAGGGAGAAAAATTATATATATTTATGAAAGTGGGCTTGAAATGTGTATATGCACTACGTATTGACTTGGTAATATTGTGTACCACTATTAGTTTGTGTTATTGATGGGTTTTTCTCTTTTTTTTTTTTTTTCTCCCTTTTTCTCCCTTTTTCTTTTCCTTTTTTCTTTTTTTTTTTTTTGTTCTATTTTTTCGGAACGTATTTAACAATTTATTGGTGGGTGGGGAGGGAGATAAACGCACATAAATACTGTACTAGTAGAATGGTTGTGAATGAGGATAAGCAAGAATGGGAAATGGTCACTTGGAACCCTTTACGGGAACACCTGGTAAGGTGGGGTGGGAGGGGGGGTAGGGGAGGGGGAAGAGGGGAGCTGGGGAGGGTGGGATAAAGGGTGGGATAAACACGTAACAGATCAATTAACACAAAAAGGGAAGAGGGATAATGTAGACATAACACAGAGAGGTATCACCAGAAATAATAAGATAAACGCAAGCATGATGAACGGACACATAGGCGTGAAGTTAGGGATTAAAACTTGGGCAACAGAGGGAGAGGGAGGAGGAATGGGAGGAGAGGAGGGAAGGGAAGTGAGAGAAAGCTTTTTTTCTTTCTGTTCTTTTTCCCTCCTCTTTCTTTTCTCTCCTTTCTCAGTGTGGGACAAGCCCTGTTCACAATTGATCACAATGCTTGTAGTGAAAAAACGAGAACCTAAGGGGTATCACACCGAGAGACGGGGTAAAAATAATAGGCCCTTGTCTCTTGGTTTTTTTCTTTTTTTTCTTTTTTTGTGTTTTGTTTTTGCTCTTTTTTTTTCTCCCTTTTTTACTACTGTAGAAACCCCGAGTGTATTGATAGAGAGTTATTCAGTTCGAAAGGGGCAGTTAATTCACCCCATGAAAAAAAAAAGAAAGAAAAGAGGATGGTTTTGAAAGTAGCCACATGGAATGTTAGAGGAATGGGGACGTCAGTTAAGAGAGCAGCAATCTTTTCGACATTGGAAAACTGTGGGGTGGGACTGATCTGTCTACAGGAGACCCATTTGACCAAACAAACTGCGCCCCTCCTGCAAAGCAGGAAATACCACTGCCAGTATCATTCAGTGTACTCTTCATACAGCAGAGGGGTAAGTATACTGGTGAGGGCGGGGTCAAACTTCTCCTGTAGACAGATCAGCATAGACGAGCATGGGAGGTATATCTTTCTGTATTTTATGATAGAGGGGGGTCACATGTGTACTGGCGAATGTTTATATCCCCCCACCATTTAAATTAGAAGTTATACTTAGACTGAATGATTTTCTTTTGGACAAAGGCGAGGTACCGGTCTTGGTAGTAGGAGATTTTAACGAAACTCCGGATAGAGATCTAGATAGGTTCCCCGTACATAGAACCCCTGCTACCACAATAAAATGCAAATTGACCCAATTTATAGAGGAAATGGGACTAATTGATATTTGGAGGATACGTAACCCCACAGCCCGGCAATATACATGCTACTCCGCTACCTACTCTACTCTCTCGAGGATAGATTTGGTCCTCGGGAACGAAAGAGCATCACAAATTATAGAAAACATTGTATTCCGGCCTAGGGGAATATCTGATCACTCTCTAATAGTAGCGACAGTAAAAATAGGGGAAAAACAAAATCGGCGAGAGTGGAAAATAAACCCCAGCTGGTATGAACTAATTAAAGAGGCAGATGGGGTTCTCCCCAAATTAAGAGAATTCTTGGAATTTAACTCAGGTACGGCACGGCCAAGAATAATATGGGACACCCTAAAAGCATTTTTAAGAGGGGTACTGATCCAACAAATAGCAAAATTTAATAAGGACGCTAGAGCAGAGGAGGAAAGATCCCAACGGGAGACATTAAGTGCAGAAAACCAATATATAACAGATGCAACAGACGCAAAGAAAAAGATGTGGCTGGATAAGCAACAGGAACATAAATTGGTAATTATGAGGAAGGCCGAAACAAATAGACTCCTTCAGCGGCAGGCGTCCTTCGCAGAGGGGGAGAGCGTGGGGAGGATGCTTGCGCGGCTAGTAAAGTCCAATGCACCACCGTCAACCATTCAGGCTATAAGAGGAGAGGGAGGAGAAATTATCTCCAACACCACAGGAATAGTCCAGCATTTTAGAGCCTTTTACAAAAACCTCTACACAGCCCAGAAGGCTGGAGCAGAGAGATTGATGGACGATTTCCTGCGGGGATTGGAGATCCCATGTATCACACCGGAGGAGAGAGAAGAACTTGAGACCCCAATAAGCCTAGTGGAATTACAACAGGCAGTGGGAAATATGGCTAACCAGAAATCCCCCGGCCCGGACGGTCTCCCAATAGAGACATACAAGCAATATGGTGAAGTTTTGCTACCCGAATTATTAAATACATTGGAGGAGGCGTTCAGGGAAGGAGGTCTACCAGCCTCGATGTTAGAGGCAACAATTATAGTCCTGTTAAAAGAGGGAAAAGACCCACTGGAAGCCGCGGCATATAGACCGATATCTCTCCTTTGCTCTGACGCAAAGATTCTGGCCAAGGTCCTGGCAACCAGGCTAAATAAAATCATGACAAGAATAATTCACACAGACCAGACAGGATTCATATCGGGCTGCTCGACAAGTATTAACATCAGAAGGGCTTTTCTGAACATACAAGACCCGGTGGTGAATGGGGGACCAAGGGCGATAATGACATTAGATGTGACCAAGGCCTTCGATAGTATAGAGTGGGTATATTTGTGGAGAGTATTGGAAGGCTTTGGATTTGGTCCCTCATTCACTAGGTGGATAAAAATGCTGTATGAGAAACCCATAGCCAGGTTAAAGATTAACAACGTAACATCGGAGGCGTTTGAACTAGAGAGAGGGACAAGACAGGGGTGCCCTCTATCACCCCTGCTCTTTGCCCTGGCAATGGAACCGCTGGCCATTGCAATAAGAACAAACCCTGATATAAGGGGTTTCTGCAAAAAGGTAGGGAAAGAAGAAAAAATCGCACTATACGCAGATGACGTTCTGGTGTTTTTAGGAGACACCGATAACTCATTGACAAACGCCCTTGGGGTAGTGGAGGAATTCGGCAAGTTTTCCGGCTTAGTTACAAACAGGGACAAATCGGAAATCCTGCTTATAGATGTTATCAGTTACCCAATAATACCAGGAGCACTCCAGATAAAGGTTGTAGACATGATGAAATACTTAGGGATAACGCTAACAAAGGACCCCAATCAGTATCTATGTAAAAATCTTGTGCCGTTGCTGTCTAAGTTTAAGAGGAAAATTTCGATCTGGAGGCACTTTCCTCTGTCGGTAGCGGGGAGATGTGGGTTAATCAAAATGATATGGATGCCACAACTCCTGTACATACTCCACAACTCCCCGATATGGATAGACAGAAAGTGGTTCCAAAAAAATTGAGACCCTATTCAGGGAATTAATCTGGAAGGGAGGTCAGGCTAGAATTCGTCTTGGTACCCTTCAACTACCGGTAGGGGAAGGGGGATTCGCCGTCCCACGCCCAGAATGTTATTTCTGGTCCTCCCAATTGCAGCAACTCAGGGGATGTGGGGATTTAGAGGGGGGGGACCCAAACGGAAAAATAATAGTGGCGGAGTCCAAACATAGCACCATTATAGAAGCATTAGAGGCAGACTCTTTCCGAGTTAGATACCCCACAATAGAAATGCTAGTTAAACTCTGGACAGCAATTAAAAAAAAAATGGGCTATAACGGAATGTCTGACCATACTCCCCTATGGGATAACAATAACTTAAAAGAAGTTCTTCAGGTGGGGAAAAATAGAGAATGGGAACAACAGGGAATCAAAAGATTAAGACAACTATATAACGGCAATAGAATTAAAAAATTCAACGAGCTGGTAGACGAATTTAATATAACACAGGACACATTTTTTTTTTTATATGCAAATAAGACATGCCCTCGACGCCCAGTTTCCGGGCTCTCCTCCGATATGGAATGAGACTCACCTATGGAAATACATACTACACTTAGGCTCCACGAAGCGACTGATATCAGAGATATATGGGCAGATAACCCATAAAATGAACTCAGAGAGAGCACTTCATAATGTAAAGCTGAAATGGGAGGAAGATATAGGTGCAATATCAAATGATCAGTGGAAAAGAATATTAGAGATGGCCCCAGCCATATCAGTCTCCCCCCGCAAAAGATATCCCATCTGATGTTGGTAAATAGGGCCTACTATACACCTAAACGGTTGTTTAAGTTCGGTAGGAGAGCAGATGACAAATGCCCAAGATGTCAGGGGGTTGGTGACCTCCTGCACATGATGTGGAAGTGCCCAAAATTATTCCGATATTGGGAAGGGGTGACCAATACTCTAAGAGATGTATATGCAGTTAAACTAGAAAAGGAGGCCTTGGTGTGTGTTTTGGGATTTAGAAGAGAAAGGGGGGAGAGGAAGAGTACTACGGTTGCAATTCTAAGAAGCATGTTCCAGGCCAGGAAATTGATTGCAATGTACTGGCAATCAAAAGAGCCCCCCACAGTGAATAGCTGGATCAATACAATAAATGAGACCCTATGTCGGGAAAGAACAACATACCTAAAAAGAGGAAACCTTAAAGAATTTGAGAGGATGTGGAGCCCATGGTTGTCAAGAAAGGGTGCATACGCGTAAATAGATTGAGAACTAGAGTGCCCCCCCCCTTTTTTTTTTTCTTTTTTTTTTCCCAATAGGGTAATTAATAAGAAAGAGAAATGATAATACCTCGCCAAGACAGTAGAAGGCAGATTACTGAAGTGTTTGCAGACTCCATTCCACCTCCGCAGTAAAAAGGTGATAGAGAGCAATTAAATATAAGGCATTAATACACTGGGAGGGGGAGGGGGGAGGGGACGGGTGAGGGGAGCAAGGGGAGGAGAGGGAGGGGGGAAGGGGGATAAGGGAAAACCACAATGCACAAGGTATACGAGTCAGTCATAGCAAGAGACTGGGCCTAACGGCTCTTAAGATAATGTTTTATTGTATGCTTTTGTAATAAAATGTGTTATAATTGTAAATTGCAAAAAAGTTGAATAAAGATTTAAATTACAAAAAAAAAAAAAAGATATACAAATAGCGTATAAATGGTGCGCAATTCAACCTTAATTATGTGAGCATAGATCTTTAAAAATAATTATTGCCACAATGTCAATTGTGGTCAATAGTGCACAAGTGAAAAAAATAAAATAAAATATATATACACTCCGTATATATAGTGCTGGAGGTGTGTGAAATAAAATATACAACCCTTGTATATAAATTAATATGTGAGTATGTGATCCTTATTATAAAAGAAATGCCAAACGTGCATATAACATCTTATTTAATAGGTGAAAGTATTTGTTGTGTTGGTAAAATGAAAAAAAGTTGAACGACGATTCAGTGATAGCAATCAAGATGATTGGGAATTGTGTGCTGTGTTAGAAAGATTGAAGGAACTCTGGCATAGCAACAGGTGCTCTGATTACAAGATTGGTACCATACACCAGACAATTTGTGTTGAATACACTAATCTAATTGCAACATTATGCAGATACACCAGGCGATTACTCTAATTGCAAGGTTGGTGCCATACACCATACAATCCTATTGTATGCAATCTATTTGCTACGATAACCAGATAAACATATACACCAGGCGATTGGTGTTTTAAAAGTGCAGTGGTGCATTACTTATATAACAATTAAGACAGCTGGTTTAAACTCCCACTGTTTAGAGAAACAAAAAGCAAAAAAGACTGCTATTTTGGAAAATATAAATATAAAATGTTGCCACTTTGGTATTGGTATTTATAAATATATAGGAAGAAAGAAACAAAAACTTCCCTTAATGTTGCCGGTACAATTATAGGTGATTCTTTGAAATCTTCCTGATGCTCAAGCCGGTTTTAACATGAAAAAGAGAAAAAAACAAACAAAAACCATTGCGCAATATTGCTAACTATAGACTCCCTATGAGATGCCTCAAGTTGTATGCACTCACGTGTACCAGGTGGATATAGTGCAGATAAAAAGTGTCAATGGTCAGGCTTTCGCTCCTGGGCTGTCAGCCCTTCTCCTCCTTTGCTGAGCTCGTGTATCACACGGCGTCACCTAAGCTCCTCCTCACGACGCGTTGCATCACAGGTCACGTGACTTTTTACATTTATATACAAGGATTGTATATTTTATTTCACAGACCTCCAGCACTATATATACGGAGTGTATATATATTTTATTTTATTTTTTTCACTTGTGCACTATTGACCACAATTGACATTGTGGCAATAATTATTTTTAAAGATCTATGCTTACATAATTAAGGTTGAATTGCGCACCATTTATACGCTATTTGTATATCTTTCACAGTAGATAACTCAGCATGCGTATAATTGATCCACGGTACAGTACTCGATTAAAGTGAGGATCCGTATGGAAACATCTAAAAAAAATAAAGGGGGGTGTGAACCCAGGTTGAGTGTGCATCATCTGAGCTACCGGGAAGCTCGGGTAGTCCAACATAGGGATTTAGAACATGGAATCAAAGTTTGAGTGCCGAAAGTAAGACCTGGAGCCTTGGCACATATGACCTCCTGAGAAGTACTTTTGTTCCTACTTTGCCATCACTATATACTATATACTCGGCAGGTAATAGATGGTCTCTGTGTAATCAGTAAGGATGGGCCCGGTGCTCGATGCGAACCCATGTTCGCATCGAGCACCGGGTGTTCGCTCGCTCGGCGAGCCCAGAACTATTTTGGCCGCTCGCATCACATTCGTGTGATGCGAGCGGCCCCGCAATGCATTGCGGCCGGCGCGGCCGGCGCAGTGCATTGCTGGCTGATGATTGGCCAAGCATGCACTGTGACCCCGCATGCTTGGCCAATCACAGCGCCGGAAACTCGGAGAGCCATAATTGGCTACAGGCAGGACGCCTGTAGCCAATTACAGCTCAGGGGCTTTAGTACACGCCCCCTCATTTAAAAGGCCGCCACGCCGTCGGCGCCGGTCACATGCGTTCCGGCTTTAGGAGAGTGCAGGCTCATTCTGTGTCACTCTGCTAGATTCATTTAGAAGGATTCATTTAGAAAGATTAATTTAGAAAGATTCATTTAGAAAGATTTGCTAAACCATTGCTACTTGTCATTGATCGTCCATTGCTGCTGCTGGTTAGTGTGTTTTTAGCTGCTGCTGGGGGTTAGTCTGGTGCATGTCTTACTGTTAGTACAGTATTTCAGTAGTACCAACCGCAGTGCTGTTAGTACAGCACTGCACCCCAAAAGCACCCATAGGGCTTGTAGTGTGTTCGTGGCAGGCACTGGCAGCAAACAAAGCTCCTATATTTTGTTCCCAGAAGCACCTATAGGACTTGTAGTGTGTTCGTGGCAGGCACTGGCAGCAAACAGAGCTCCTATATTTTGTTCCCAGAAGCACCCATAGGACTTGAAGTGTGTTAGTCCCATCACACAGAGCTATATTTTCTTCCCAGAAGCACCTATAGGACTTGTAGTGTGTTAGTCCCATCACACAGAGATCCTATATTTTGTTCCCAGAAGCACCTATAGGACTTGAAGTGTGTTAGTCCCATCACACAGAGCTATATTTTCTTCCCAGAAGCACCTATAGGACTTGTAGTGTGTTAGTCCCATCACACAGAGATCCTATATTTTGTTCCCAGAAGCACCTATAGGACTTGAAGTGTGTTAGTCCCATCACACAGACCTATATTTTCTTCCCAGAAGCACCCATAGGACTTGAAGTGTGTTAGTCCCATCACACAGAGATCCTATATTTTGTTCCCAGAAGCACCTATAGGACTTGAAGTGTGTTAGTCCCATCACACAGACCTATATTTTCTTCCCAGAAGCACCCATAGGACTTGTAGTGTGTTAGTCCCATCACACAAAGATCCTATATTTTGTTCCCAGAAGCACCTATAGGACTTGAAGTTTGTTAGTCCCATCACACAGACCTATATTTTCTTCCCAGAAGCACCTATAGGACTTGAAGTGTGTTAGTCCCATCACACAGAGATCCTATATTTTGTTCCCAGAAGCACCTATAGGACTTGAAGTGTGTTAGTCCCATCACACAGACCTATATTTTCTTCCCAGAAGCACCCATAGGACTTGTAGTGTGTTAGTCCCATCACACAGAGATCCTATATTTTTGTTCCCAGAAGCACCTATAGGACTTGAAGTGTGTTAGTCCCATCACACAGACCTATATTTTCTTCCCAGAAGCACCCATAGGACTTGTAGTGTGTTAGTCCCATCACACAGAGATCCTATATTTTGTTCCCAGAAGCACCTATAGGACTTGAAGTGTGTTAGTCCCATCACACAGACCTATATTTTCTTCCCAGAAGCACCTATAGGACTTGAAGTGTGTTAGTCCCATCACACAGACCTATATTTTCTTCCCAGAAGCACCTATAGGACTTGAAGTGTGTTAGTCCCATCACACAGAGATCCTATATTTTGTTCCCAGAAGCACCTATAGGACTTGAAGTGTGTTAGTCCCATCACACAGAGATCCTATATTTTCTTCCCAGAAGCACCTATAGGACTTGAAGTGTGTTAGTCCCATCACACAGAGATCCTATATTTTGTTCCCAGAAGCACCTATAGGACTTGAAGTGTGTTAGTCCCATCACACAGAGATCCTATATTTTGTTCCCAGAAGCACCTATAGGACTTGAAGTGTGTTAGTCCCATCACACAGACCTATATTTTCTTCCCAGAAGCACCTATAGGACTTGTAGTGTGTTAGTCCCATCACACAGAGATCCTATATTTTGTTCCCAGAAGCACCTATAGGACTTGAAGTGTGTTAGTCCCATCACACAGACCTATATTTTCTTCCCAGAAGCACCCATAGGACTTGTAGTGTGTTAGTCCCATCACACAGAGATCCTATATTTTGTTCCCAGAAGCACCTATAGGACTTGAAGTGTGTTAGTCCCATCACACAGACCTATATTTTCTTCCCAGAAGCACCCATAGGACTTGTAGTGTGTTAGTCCCATCACACAGAGATCCTATATTTTGTTCCCAGAAGCACCTATAGGACTTGAAGTGTGTTAGTCCCATCACACAGACCTATATTTTCTTCCCAGAAGCACCTATAGGACTTGAAGTGTGTTAGTCCCATCACACAGAGATCCTATATTTTGTTCACAGAAGCACCTATAGGACTTGAAGTGTGTTAGTCCCATCACACAGAGATCCTATATTTTGTTCCCAGAAGCACCTATAGGACTTGAAGTGTGTTAGTCCCATCACACAGAGCTATATTTTCTTCCCAGAAGCACCCATAGGACTTGTAGTGTGTTAGTCCCATCACACAGAGATCCTATATTTTGTTCCCAGAAGCACCTATAGGACTTGAAGTGTGTTAGTCCCATCACACAGACCTATATTTTCTTCCCAGAAGCACCCATAGGACTTGTAGTGTGTTAGTCCCATCACACAGAGATCCTATATTTTGTTCCCAGAAGCACCTATAGGACTTGAAGTGTGTTAGTCCCATCACACAGACCTATATTTTCTTCCCAGAAGCACCCATAGGACTTGTAGTGTGTTAGTCCCATCACACAGAGATCCTATATTTTGTTCCCAGAAGCACCTATAGGACTTGAAGTGTGTTAGTCCCATCACACAGACCTATATTTTCTTCCCAGAAGCACCTATAGGACTTGAAGTGTGTTAGTCCCATCACACAGAGATCCTATATTTTGTTCACAGAAGCACCTATAGGACTTGAAGTGTGTTAGTCCCATCACACAGAGATCCTATATTTTGTTCCCAGAAGCACCTATAGGACTTGAAGTGTGTTAGTCCCATCACACAGACCTATATTTTCTTCCCAGAAGCACCTATAGGACTTGAAGTGTGTTAGTCCCATCACACAGAGATCCTATATTTTGTTCCCAGAAGCACCTATAGGACTTGAAGTGTGTTAGTCCCATCACACAGACCTATATTTTCTTCCCAGAAGCACCTATAGGACTTGAAGTGTGTTAGTCCCATCACACAGAGATCCTATATTTTGTTCACAGAAGCACCTATAGGACTTGTAGTGTGTTAGTCCCATCACACAGAGATCCTATATTTTGTTCCCAGAAGCACCTATAGGACTTGAAGTGTGTTAGTCCCATCACACAGACCTATATTTTCTTCCCAAAAGCACCCATAGGACTTGTAGTGTGTTAGTCCCATCACACAGAGATCCTATATTTTGTTCCCAGAAGCACCAATAGGACTTGAAGTGTGTTAGTCCCATCACACAGACCTATATTTTCTTCCCAGAAGCACCCATAGGACTTGTAGTGTGTTAGTCCCATCACACAGAGATCCTATATTTTGTTCCCAGAAGCACCTATAGGACTTGAAGTGTGTTAGTCCCATCACACAGACCTATATTTTCTTCCCAGAAGCACCTATAGGACTTGAAGTGTGTTAGTCCCATCACACAGAGATCCTATAATTTGTTCCCAGAAGCACCTATAGGACTTGAAGTGTGTTAGTCCCATCACACAGAGATCCTATATTTTGTTCCCAGAAGCACCTATAGGACTTGAAGTGTGTTAGTCCCATCACACAGACCTATATTTTCTTCCCAAAAGCACCCATAGGACTTGTAGTGTGTTAGTCCCATCACACAGAGATCCTATATTTTGTTCCCAGAAGCACCAATAGGACTTGAAGTGTGTTAGTCCCATCACACAGAGATCCTATATTTTGTTCACAGAAGCACCTATAGGACTTGTAGTGTGTTAGTCCCATCACACAGAGATCCTATATTTTGTTCCCAGAAGCACCTATAGGACTTGAAGTGTGTTAGTCCCATCACACAGACCTATATTTTCTACCCAAAAGCACCCATAGGACTTGTAGTGTGTTAGTCCCATCACACAGAGATCCTATATTTTGTTCCCAGAAGCACCAATAGGACTTGAAGTGTGTTAGTCCCATCACACAGACCTATATTTTCTTCCCAGAAGCACCCATAGGACTTGTAGTGTGTTAGTCCCATCACACAGAGATCCTATATTTTGTTCCCAGAAGCACCTATAGGACTTGAAGTGTGTTAGTCCCATCACACAGACCTATATTTTCTTCCCAGAAGCACCTATAGGACTTGAAGTGTGTTAGTCCCATCACACAGAGATCCTATATTTTGTTCCCAGAAGCACCTATAGGACTTGAAGTGTGTTAGTCCCATCACACAGAGATCCTATATTTTGTTCCCAGAAGCACCTATAGGACTTGAAGTGTGTTAGTCCCATCACACAGACCTATATTTTCTTCCCAAAAGCACCCATAGGACTTGTAGTGTGTTAGTCCCATCACACAGAGATCCTATATTTTGTTCCCAGAAGCACCAATAGGACTTGAAGTGTGTTAGTCCCATCACACAGACCTATATTTTCTTCCCAGAAGCACCTATAGGACTTGAAGTGTGTTGGTCCCATCACACAGAGATCCTATATTTTGTTCACAGAAGCACCTATAGGACTTGAAGTGTGTTAGTCCCATCACACAGACCTATATTTTCTTCCCAGAAGCACCCATAGGACTTGTAGTGTGTTAGTCCCATCACACAGAGATCCTATATTTTGTTCCCAGAAGCACCTATAGGACTTGAAGTGTGTTAGTCCCATCACACAGACCTATATTTTCTTCCCAGAAGCACCTATAGGACTTGAAGTGTGTTAGTCCCATCACACAGAGATCCTATATTTTGTTCCCAGAAGCACCTATAGGACTTGAAGTGTGTTAGTCCCATCACACAGAGATCCTATATTTTCTTCCCAGAAGCACCTATAGGACTTGAAGTGTGTTAGTCCCATCACACAGAGATCCTATATTTTGTTCCCAGAAGCACCTATAGGACTTGAAGTGTGTTAGTCCCATCACACAGACCTATATTTTCTTCCCAGAAGCACCCATAGGACTTGTAGTGTGTTAGTCCCATCACACAGAGATCCTATATTTTTGTTCCCAGAAGCACCTATAGGACTTGAAGTGTGTTAGTCCCATCACACAGACCTATATTTTCTTCCCAGAAGCACCTATAGGACTTGAAGTGTGTTAGTCCCATCACACAGAGATCCTATATTTTCTTCCCAGAAGCACCTATAGGACTTGAAGTGTGTTAGTCCCATCAAACAGAGATCCTATATTTTGTTCCCAGAAGCACCTATAGTACTTGAAGTGTGTTAGTCCCATCACACAGAGCTATATTTTTTCTTCCCAGAAGCACCTATAGGACTTGTAGTGTGTTAGTCCCATCACACAGAGATCCTATATTTTGTTCCCAGAAGCACCTATAGGACTTGTAGTGTGTTAGTCCCATCACACAGAGCTCCTATATTTTCTTCTCAGCAGCACCCACAGGACTTCTAGTGTGTTAGTGGCATCACACAGAGCTCCTATATTTTCTTCTCAGCAGCACCCACAGGACTTCTAGTGTGTTAGTGGCATCACACAGAGCTCCTATATTTTCTTTGCAGAAGCACCCATAGGACTTCTAGTGTGTTAGTGGCATCACACAGAGCTCCTATATTTTCTTCTCAGCAGCACCCACAGGACTTCTAGTGTGTTAGTGGCATCACACAGAGCTCCTATATTTTCTTTGCAGAAGCACCCATAGGACTTCTAGTGTGTTAGTGGCATCACACAGAGCTCCTATATTTTCTTCTCAGCAGCACCCACAGGACTACCGACTACAATGGCTGGAAGACCGCCAAGGGGAGGCAGAGCGTGCAGAGCCAAGAACACAGGGCAGGCAGGCTCTGTTTCTAGTGGACGTGGCCGTGGACGTGGACGTGGTCGTGCATCGTCATCAGCAGGTGGCCATGGGACACGCGCGTCTTTGTTTTCGGCAGCTGGACATGTGGAGCCGCATCATGCTGAAGGCTTGGTAGAATGGATGACCAAGCCCTCCTCATCCTCCTCATCCTCTCTCACCCAGGCTCAGGGTACTGCAGAGCAGCTGCCAACGCGTACTCAATGGCATCATCAGCCACCCCTTCCCTAGACCCACCATGTCCTCCTGAGGAGTCCCCTGAACTCTTTGAGCACAGTGTTGGGTACATGCTCCAGGAGGATGCCCAACGATTCGAAGGCTCGGATGATGATACCCAGCTTGAGGAAGTCAGTAGTGTGCGCGCAGAGAGAGGGGATGCTGAAGGACAGCAATCTGGCAGTACTGTTCCACCAGCTGCAGCTTACTGCCAGGTTTGCTCTAGTGGTGAAGAGGGAGGGGATGATGAGGTCACTGACTCCACGTGGGTGCCTGAAGGGAGAGAGGATGAGGAGGAGGACGAGGAGGAGGAGGATGCGGCGTCACATGTCCAACGAGGCAGGATGCCCCCTGGAGGCCAGCTAGAGGCCAGCACAGCAACTGTACAACAACGCAGAGCTCCGCCTGTGCAGGGCGCTGCCTCTGCACGTTATCAGAAAAGTTCTTTGGTGTGGGCCTTTTTTGAGACGAGTGCATCAGATTGCACCACTGCTATTTGCAATATTTGTCTCAAGCGTATCTCGCGTGGCCAAAACATCAGCCGCTTGGGCACCACAAGCATGAGCAGACATATGTCGACCTGCCATGCAGCTCGTTGGCAGGCACACATAAAAGACCCACACCAAAGAACTAAGCGGACCTCTCCTTGCTCCTCATCAGCTGGGATCTCCATCCCCACTACACCTTCAGTCCTCTCTGAAAGCTGCTCTGAGAGGACTGAAGGTGTAGAATTAGGTGTGTCACAACCAAGTACTTGCAGTACATCGACGTCCGATTGTAGCAGGCAAATTTCCCTGCCCCAGCTGCTGGACCGTCGAAAGAAGTACACTCCCAGCCATCCACATGCCCAGCGGTTGAATGCTAGCTTGGCTAAATTGCTAGCACTTCCACTGCTGCCTTTTCAGTTGGTAGACTCGGCCCCCTTCCGTGAGTTTGTTCAATGTGCGGTTCCTCAGTGGCAGGTTCCCAAACGCCACTTTTTCTCACGGAAGGCGATTCAGTCTCTCTACCGGCATGTGGAAGGCAATGTCCATGCCTCGCTGGACAGGGCGGTCAGCGGTAAGGTGCATATTACCGCTGACTCATGGTCCAGCAGGCATGGACAGGAACGTTACCTTTCTTTCACGGCCCATTGGGTCACTCTATTGGCAGCTGGGAGGGATGCAGGACAAGGTGCAGTAGTGTTGGAGGTTGTTCCGCCACCACGCCTCCAAAACGCTACTACTGCTACTGGTTGTGACACACCTCTCTCCTCCACCCCCTCCTCTTCTTCTTCCTCCAGTGCTCTGTCCTCGGAACCAGCGGTGCTCCGTAGGCGTACAAGGGGCTACGCAAGTACGCAGGCAAAAAGATGCCATGCCGTGCTTGCGCTGGTGTGTTTGGGGGACAGGAGCCACACTGGGCCAGAGGTTCTGGCAGCTCTGCAGGGGCAGGCCGAGAGGTGGTTGACGCCACGTCAGCTTAAGCCAGGAATGGTCGTTTCTGACAATGGCACCAACCTCCTCTCCGCCCTGCGACAGGGGCAGCTCACCCATGTGCCCTGTATGGCTCACGTCCTCAACCTGGTGGTGCAGCGGTTCTTGGGCAGGTTCCCAGGCTTACAGGATGTCCTGAGGCAGGCCAGGAAAGTCTGTGTGCATTTCCGCCGATCTTATAATGCCAGTGCTCGGCTGACTGAGCTGCAAAAGGAGCTGAACCTGCCCAAGAACCGCCTAATATGTGACATGCCCACCAGGTGGAACTCAACGTTGGCCATGCTGCAGCGACTGCACACGCAGCAGAGGGCCATCAATGAGTACCTTTGCGACTACGGCACCAGGACAGGGTCAGGGGAGCTTGTTTTTTTTTTCCCCACGTCAGTGGAGCATGATCAGGGATGCATGCACTGTCCTCTCACCATTTGAGGAGGCCACGAGGATGGTGAGCAGTGACAGTGCATGCATCAGTGACACTGTACCTCTTGTCCACCTGTTGGAGCATACGCTGCGTGGGATAATGGACAGGGCACTTGAGGCAGAACAGAGACAGGAAGAGGAGGACTTCCTTGCCTCTCAAGGCCCCCTTTATCCGGACAGTGTTCCTTCTGTCCCACCCATCACACAGGAAGAGGATGAGGATGAGGAGGAGGAGGAGGATTGTGTGAGCATGGAGGTGGAGCCTGGCACTCAGCATCAGCAGCAGCAGTCTTTTAGGGATGATGTACAGTCCCAACAAACCAGTGGACTTGTACGTGGCTGGGAGGAGGTGGCTGGCGATCATGTCATCCTCAGTGACCCAGAAGACTCCGGACCGAATGCCTCAGCTAACCTACGCTGCATGGCCTCCCTGATCCTGCAAAGCCTGCGGAAGGATCCTCGTGTTCTTCGGATCAAGGAGAGGGACCATTACTGGCTGGCCACTCTCCTTGATCCACGGTACAAGGGTAAGGTTGCGGACCTTATCTTGCCGTCGCAGAGGGAGCAGAGGATGAGACATCTCAGGGAGGCCTTGCAGAAAGGTCTGTGCAACGCGTTCCAAGAAACTGGGAGGTTACAAACTCCTGGTCCTGGGCGACGAGTTGCTGAGGCTTCGGTCAGTAGCAGAAGGAGCGGTGGGGAAGGTGGACGTCTGACCGATGCGTTCAGACAATTTTTTAGTCCGCAGCCCCAAGGTATGATCGGTTCCAGCAACCATCGCCAGCGTCTGATATACATGGTGCAGGCATACCTTGGGGCAAGGTCAGACTTGGACACCTTTCCCACCGAAAATCCTCTGGCTTACTGGGTCCTGAGGATGGATCACTGGCCAGAGCTTGCACAGTATGCAATTGAGCTACTGGCCTGTCCTGCCTCCAGCATTCTTTCCGAACGCACATTCAGTGCTGCTGGAGGATTTGTCACCGATCATAGGGTGCGCCTGTCCACCGACTCGGTTGATCGACTGACCTTCATCAAAATGAATCAGTCTTGGATCACCACCAGCTACCAGGCACCTGAAGCGGATATAACGGAATAATTTATAATGTCACATCCCTTCAAGACTGCCTATGCTGATGCTGAGTGACTGTCCTCTTATGTTCACTGACTATCCTCTTCCTCCTCCTCAATGATCCATGCCACCACACCAGTGCCTAAGGCACAATTTTTCAGCCCCTGTATAACAGGGGCGTGTACTTACAATTTTTTTAAAAAATGCTTCGCAACACGTGTGACTGCTGTGCTCCAAGTACAGTATCTGTGAGGGGTTGCAGTGTTGTGGCACCAGCACCAGTGCCTAAGGCACAATTTTTCAGCCCCTGTTTAACAGGGGCGTGTACTTACAATTTTTTAAAAAAAAGCTTTGCAACACGTGTGACTGCTGTGCTCCGAGTACAGTATCTGTGAGGTGTTGCAGTGTTGTGGCACCAGCACCAGTGCCTAAGGCACAATTTTTCAGCCCCTGTTTAACAGGGGCGTGTAAGTACAATTTAAAAAAAAAATGCTTCGCAACACGTGTGACTGCTGTGCTCCAAGTACAGTATCTGTGAGGGGTTGCAGTGTTGTGGCACCAGCACCAGTGCCTAAGGCACAATTTTTCAGCCCCTGTTTAACAGGGGCGTGTAAGTACAATTTTTAAAAAAAATGCTTCGCAACACGTGTGACTACTGTGCTCCAAGTACAGTATCTGTGAGGGGTTGCAGTGTTGTGGCACCAGCACCAGTGCCTAAGGCACAATTTTCACCCCCTGTTTAACAGGGGCGTGTAATTACAATTTTTTAAAAAAATGCTTCGCAACACGTGTGACTGCTGTGCTCCAAGTACAGTATCTGTGAGGGGTTGCAGTGTTGTGGCACCAGCACCAGTGCCTAAGGCACAATTTTTCAGCCCCTGTTTAACAGGGGCGTGTAAGTACAATTTTTAAAAAAAATGCTTCGCAACACGTGTGACTGCTGTGCTCCAAGTACAGTATCTGTGAGGGGTTGCAGTGTTGTGGCACCAGCACCAGTGCCTAAGGCACAATTTTTCAGCCCCTGTTTAACAGGGTCGTGTAATTACAAATCTTGATCTAATAGTTCACAGCAGGGCCCATTCCTGCGCCCACCAAGAGTAACTATGAGGGCCTACAGTCTTGTGGCAACACCGTCCACCACCACCGCCAAAGGCCCAATTTTTCTGCCCTGTTCATCAGGTGCTTGCAATTACAAATCTTGATCTAATAACTCACAGCAGGGCCCATTCCTGCGCCCACCAAGAGTAACTGTGAGAGCTTACAGTCTTGTGGCAACACCGTCATTGGGACAGAAAGTGAGGTGACATGTTCTGAACAGATGTGCAAAGACAGCAAATGTTACAGGGGTGATAACCCCTCCCTATGTTCTCCAAAAAGCTTAAAAATAGATTTTTTTGGGATGGAGCTACACTTCATAATGTACCTGTTCAGATTCTACTTAAGAACAAACCTACAGTCCGTCTCTTGTTTGCACCGCCTATATACTGCTGTTCAGAGTATATAGGGTTGTAGGTATAGGGTTTTATTTTGGGTGCGGGGTCCCCCTTAATATCCATACAAGACCCAAAGGGGCTGGGGTGGGGGGGGGGGTTGATGGGTTGCCATGCCATTTTTCTCAAGGATTTTTAGCCATATGGCGGCCAGGACAAGACATGACATTAAAGCCGCAAGTGGTTTTAAATGGCTTATTTTTTTCCTTTACAAATGTCATTTTGTGCAAGGATAGTTCTAAACACGGGAAACACATGCCACTTCACAGGCATACTTTAGACACCCCCCAGGTACCATATTTAAAGGAAAATTTCACTTTTTTTTTTTCACTTTATGCATCATTAAAATGACTGCTCCCGAAAAAACGTTAGTTTTTAAAAGTTCTTTTTGCATTGATATATGTTCCCTGGGGCAGGACCCGGGTCCCCAAACCTGTTTTATGACATTAACATGCATATTGGCCGTTGTAATTAGCACTTTTGATTTCGAACGTTCGCGTCCATTATAACGTATAGGGTTCGAAAATTCGCGCGAACTTTCGGTCCGTTCGAAGGTTCTGGTTCGAACCGAACCCGGGGGTGTTCGGCTCATCCCTAGTAATCAGCATTATGTCGAATGTGGATGCCATTGGTCATGTGATAGGACCATAAGGGCCTGGTGATCTGTCGTTGAAATAGCTTTGTCCATAAACGGGTCCCATTTATGATTAAATTGGAGTGACTTGTGATGGTTGGAGAGGATCATGTCCAATTTCTCCAACCTGAGGAGACTCAATAGGTCGGACTAAGTCTTTGACAGTGGGAGGAATGGAGGATGTCCATTTCTTGAGAATTGCTCTCCTAGTTGCCATGTAGCAAGTAGTAAGCCAAGCCTTATTGTGTTGTAAAATTTTAGCCTGTGACTTTGGCAGTTATTGTTTTCATTTTTGTTTGGGGCCTTCCAGGAATCCAAACCGTAGGAAGAAAATGTTCTTGTGCAGGCATAGCCCTATAATCATTGCCACAAAGAACTCCACTTGGTTCCAGTAATGCAGGATATGGGGGCAGGACCAGAGTGTGTATAAGAGTGAAGGCTTGTGGCGGCTACATAGAGGGCATTTATCTTGATCCAGGGATTCTTTGGATGGCAGGTGAGGGATATAGGCCTGGTGTATAATTCTGTACTGCTGTTTCTGCCAGAATTTGTTTGTTACAAAAGCACATGTGGTATTGTAGCCTGCAGTATCGTGTCCAGTGCCTCCGGGGATTGCAGATCCTTGTTCAAAGCAGAAGAGGTAGCGGAATTGGCCGGTATTTTGAAGAGAGAGTTCAAGGGTTTGTAGAAGTCAGATATCTTGTGGCAGTTCAGCTCTATGAAGATGTCCAGTGGGGAAGATTTAAAGTGCAAATTTTTGGTAGGACATATACTGGCTACAAAGCTTGTTGCTTGGTGGATAAACAACATATGGTGATTGGGTAACTTGAATAAGCCCATAACATGAGATGAGGGGTGGGGTTTCCCTGAGGAAATGTCAAACAACTGGGCAAACCGAAATAGTCCTTGTGACATCCATGCAGAGAATGTTGGGTGTTGCTGCACCTGGGGAAACAGAGGGTGTCAAAAAGGGAGAAAGTCACAGTTTTCTCTCTCCAGGCCACCACTGTATCCCATATGAGGAGGTTGTGCTTCAGAGGAGAAGGGATTGATCTGGTTCCGCAGTGCAGCAACGCGGATAGACTAAAGGGGCTTGTCATCTGAGACTCCAGATCATAGTTAGAGTATCGAGATTCCCGCGTTGTCCAGTCTAACCCCGCTCTCAGCAGACAAGAAAGGTTGTAAAGTCTTATATTAGGGAAGTTAGCTCCCCTTTCATGTTTGGGGAGGGCTAGTTTCTGAATAGCTATAGGAGAGGTTTTATTTTGTATTTCTAAGGTGTGTATTTCGGATAGCAGATCGTTAAGTTTTGAGGTGTACCTTTTTTTCTCTCTGGCCCCTAGTTGTATAAGTATGCCCCTTGTGAATGCCTAGTGAGCATTCCAAAGGGTGTATGGGTCTTCTACTGATGTATGATTGTTTAGGAAATGCTGAGAGATCACTGGATATGTGTGGGATTCTTGTAATAATCTAACGTTGCAGCGCCAGATGGGGGAGGAAGGGGAGGAATCCTTTTCTTCAACAGACAATGCTATTACAGCATGGTCTGACCATGTAATATCATGTATATGTGTGGCGGTAACCTGCTGTAGGAGCCACTTGTCCGTTAGGAACATGTTGATTTGTGAATGCAAACAATGCCTATGTGAGAAAAAGGTGTAGTTCTTCTCGTTGGCATGAAGGTATCTCCATGCATCGAACAGTTGCTATTTGTGGAGTAGGTTGTGACGGGAAGCTGTGCCTTTGGGTTTGCTCCTGGTTGTATCCATCTTGGGATGTGAGAACAGGTTGAAGTTTCCGCATATGAGGAAGTTTCCATACTTCATAGAGTTGGCTTTTTTAGGAGCTGTAGGAGTTTGGGGCATACAGTATAATGTTACAAGCGTGTACGGTTTGGAGTTAATGTCCCCTGTTATAATGAGGTATCTGCCTTCTTCATCTACGAATGACTCTTTAAATTGGAAGGACAGGGAGTTTCTTAGGGCCATTAGCATTCCTTCTTTTTTGTGGTTAGGTGTGCATGCCAAAAACACATGGGGGTAGTCTTTGTGTGAGCAATTTGGGGCTTTGGTCATCTGGAAGTGGGTTTACTGCACACAGAGGATATCCGTCTTGTGTTTGCAGGCCTCTTTCCACATTGAGAATCTTTTTGTGGGCTGGTTCAGGCCCCGCCATTAATTGATAAGCATGTCATAGAAATTTGAGATAATATGGGTTTTGGTATGTGGGGACGTGGATTAGGTACTCACTGTGTCCATGGATTCTGTCCTTGGGTGGTTCAGTACCCTGTGCCATGGTAGGTTGAGGCTTCTCTTCTTCAGCAGTGGAATATAGCTCACGTTGAGTAATGTTGTGTGTATCAAACATAGAACAAAAAGAACAACAAATACTTAAAGTTAAAGATAGAATCATAAAAAAATTGATCTTGTAATGGATCCGCATGCTGGTGTAACTGCTATAGGTGGTTGAGGGGAAAACAGGAGAATAAACTGTAGACTCCTATGACCGGAAAGGTTTGTGGATAGCGTTGTGGAGTTTCCACTGTTATGTTTTTTGTTGGAGCATTTGTGTGATACCACTTGCCATTCATTTTGAAATGGTTGTGGTTGTGGGGCCGATACTGAGTGTGAGGCCTGGTCAGGGATTATACCCCACTGATGTAAGGTTGTTATTCCTTCTTCCATTGGCGTGATTGACTTTGTGGTCCCATTTTGAGTAATAGAGGGTATCTCCATTTGTGTGGGACTTTTTGGTTTCTTAGTGCCTTGGTGAGTGTGGCCAGGTTGCAACACCGCTGTAGTGTGTGCCAGGATAGATCTGGAAGTAGTTGTATGGTGGCATACTGTATAGAGGTGTTGTGATGTCTGCGTGATGCCTGCAGGATTTGTTCCTTCACATGGTAATAGTGAACTCTCAGTCAGGGCCACCATCAGGGGGGTACAGCCGATACAACTGTAATGGGCCCCGGGCCAGAAGAAGGCAGGACGGGTGAAGGGGAACCATGTTGTGCACTATAGAAATGATCTCGGCAGCCTCAGACATCAAGCTCTTTACTGCCACCTCTGGCTACTATGTGCATGTGCACCCCTCGTGTGAGCTGCCTGTACTGTGCTCCTCTGTGTCAGCAACATGTCAGCCTTGTGAAAATGAGCTGGCACTAGGTAGGAAGATTTCCTTTACAAGTAGGGGTTCTGAACGAAAGGGAGGGGGCTGTTTGTGTACAGGGAGGGGCCAGAAGCTTGTGTGTTTACAGATTTGTGTATGTGTGGGGCTGACATATATATACACAGGTGTGAGGGATGGGGTTGACATATATATACAGGTGGCTGGGAGAGTTGGCTGACATATATACAGGTGTGAGCGGGGCTGAGTGCATACAGGTGAGGTGGCTGGAGTGTGGATTCTGTGGGATGGCCCGTGGGCAAGATCTGGTGAATGTTGGAGGTCAGTCTCGGGGGGGGGATAAACATTTTTGATGGCTGCCCTGCTCTCAGTAGTACATCTCTTGGGGTTTCTCCTGGAAGAAAAGAGGGTTTAGCGACCCTGTAAATTCTGTTCACTATGAGATCCTAAGCTGTTAGCACAGGCACCAAGGTAGAGAACAGGGTATGGGCGTATTGCAGTAGCTGTGTTCCTGGAATAGACTTTGGAACACCTCTTATTTTGTTGTTCCATCTGGACCTATCCACCAGGTCTTTGACTTTGTCTTTCAGCCATGCTATTTCCTCTCCTTGGGCTGTATGGGCATCTACTAGTGTGTTATAGGAGAATGTATATGTGACGAAACGTCCCTACACTCCACTTGAGTGCTTTCTTCATATACCACTTCCTCCCAGTCTGAATATAGATATCAGATATTCCAACCGCTCACAAGCACAAAACAAGACGACACTTGCTTAGCTGCTCAACATGGACTGATTTATTAGAACCAAAATGACAAGTATTTATAATAGTAGAAGTAAACAGTATAAACAGTAGAAGAGGAGGTCCCCCCTCCTGCTCATATTATTCTAACAATACAACTGTAGCCAGAAACAGAATTAACCTGAGCTAATTATCTAAATCAACACTGGACTCCACCATTCAATTGCAGGGTTAATTAGCACATACAACAATAGGTGAAATACTCTTTAGAATCTGTGTCAAGCCAGACTAGACTCATTTACATTATACAAGACAACAGACAGGTGGCTGGAGTTGATGATATTAGCATCCAACATTTGTGTGTCCCAACAGCATGAGACAACACACATTATATATACATATACAGGGGGTCCCCGGTTACAAACAAGATAGGTAGGTTTGTTCTTAAGTTGAATCTGTTTGTAAGTCGGAACAGGTACATTTTTTAAGTGTAGCTCCAGCCAAAAAATCTATTCTTAAGTTTTTTAGATAACATAGAGAAGGGTTATCACCCCTGTAACATTTGTTTTGCTGTCTGTGCCCCTGTTCAGAAGATTTCACCTCACCTTCTGTCCCAATGACAATTGGATTTTGAAAATTTTGGGTTGTTAGGGAAACATGGACTGGTGATAAAGCATCAGTGGAGACACCTTTTACCCATATTAACTCTTACAGGAGTGAATTTCCCTTTCTAGGGGTGGATTTCCTCTCACTTCCTGTTGTCTCCCTCCGTTTGTAAGTAGGAGTCGTTTGTAAGTCGGATGTTTGTAAGTCGGGGACCCCCTGTATATAGCATTAAATCTGACTAGCACAGATTATAGTGGGGTTCTCATTCACCATGTGCCCCTTAAAATCCAGGGCCCATAATCAGTCGACAAGAGGCTCACATTCAGTCTTCTCCAAAAGCCTGTGTCCCTGCTATGTCTGTCACAGTATATAAATCCATCTTTCATTTGACATGATCTACCCTGGATCCAATGGCTTGGATCTCCCTTTGACACTGATTAATCCCCTTCACCAGGTCTGCTTGTAGTGAGAATCTCAAGGACAGTAGCATTTCTTTGAGCATTGTGTCTGAGATTGGTATATCTGATGTGGGGAAGTCTGCTATGGGGTCACTCAAGCATGTATGCTGGGCATTAGCAGTGTTTTGTGGCCCGCTTACCTCCATGTCAGAGTCTGCTTGAGGTCTAGGTCTTGAGGTTGCTGGGCTTCTTGTGCAGGGACTGGATGCTCCAGATGAGGACCCACTGTATGGATGGGCCTAGGTAGGTGATGTGTGTGACCCTCCGTGGCTGGCATTGTACTCCACGACCTTGTTATCTGGCCATTCTGCTCGGGCACCACCGCCATTTAGTTGTAGCCTGCGCGGGGTAATAAGGTAATAAATCTGTTAAAAGGGGATTTTAAAAATAGGGATAAGCAATAGGATATAGTGAATGTTGTGTGAATTGTACTGATTATGGCTGTAACAATGATAAAACAATGCTGAATATTACTTGATTATGAATAAGTGTATAGAGGTGTTACAAGGGTGGTCGGTAAGGATGGGACCGGTGCTCGATGCAAACCCATGTTCGCATCGAGCACCGGGTGTTCGCTCGCTCGGCGAGCCCAGAACTATTTTGGCCGCTCGCATCACATTCGTGTGATGCGAGCGGCCCCGCAATGCATTGCGGCCGGCGCGGCCGGCGCAGTGCATTGCTGGCTGATGATTGGCCAAGCATGCACTGTGACCCCGCATGCTTGGCCAATCACAGCGCCGGAAACTCGGAGAGCCATAATTGGCTACAGGCAGGACGCCTGTAGCCAATTACAGCTCAGGGGCTTTAGTACACGCCCCCTCATTTAAAAGGCCGCCACGCCGTCGGCGCCGGTCACATGCGTTGCAGCTTTAGGAGAGTGCAGGCTCATTCTGTGTCACTCTGCTAGATTCATTTAGAAAGATTCATTTAGAAAGATTCATTAAGAAAGATTCATTTAGAAAGATTCATTTAGAAAGATTTGCTCTACTTTGCTAAACCATTGCTACCTGTCATTGATCGTCCATTGCTGCTGCTGGTTAGTGTGTTTTTAGCTGCTGCTGGGGGTTAGTCTGGTGCATGTCTTACTGTTAGTACAGTATTTCAGTAGTACCAACCGCAGTGCTGTTAGTACAGCACTGCACCCCAAAAGCACCCATAGGGCTTGTAGTGTGTTCGTGGCAGGCACTGGCAGCAAACAGAGCTCCTATATTTTGTTCCCAGAAGCACCTATAGGACTTGTAGTGTGTTCGTGGCAGGCACTGGCAGCAAACAGAGCTCCTATATTTTGTTCCCAGAAGCACCTATAGGACTTGAAGTGTGTTAGTCCCATCACACAGAGCTATATTTTCTTCCCAGAAGCACCTATAGGACTTGTAGTGTGTTAGTCCCATCACACAGAGATCCTATATTTTGTTCCCAGAAGCACCTATAGGACTTGAAGTGTGTTAGTCCCATCACACAGAGCTATATTTTCTTCCCAGAAGCACCCATAGGACTTGTAGTGTGTTAGTCCCATCACACAGAGATCCTATATTTTGTTCCCAGAAGCACCTATAGGACTTGAAGTGTGTTAGTCCCATCACACAGACCTATATTTTCTTCCCAGAATCACCTATAGGACTTGAAGTGTGTTAGTCCCATCACACAGAGATCCTATATTTTGTTCCCAGAAGCACCTATAGGACTTGAAGTGTGTTAGTCCCATCACACAGACCTATATTTTCTTCCCAGAAGCACCTATAGGACTTGTAGTGTGTTAGTCCCATCACACAGAGATCCTATATTTTGTTCCCAGAAGCACCTATAGGACTTGAAGTGTGTTAGTCCCATCACACAGACCTATATTTTCTTCCCAGAAGCACCCATAGGACTTGTAGTGTGTTAGTCCCATCACACAGAGATCCTATATTTTGTTCCCAGAAGCACCTATAGGACTTGAAGTGTGTTAGTCCCATCACACAGAGATCCTATATTTTGTTCCCAGAAGCACCTATAGGACTTGAAGTGTGTTAGTCCCATCACACAGAGATCCTATATTTTGTTCCCAGAAGCACCTATAGGACTTGAAGTGTGTTAGTCCCATCACACAGAGATCCTATATTTTGTTCCCAGAAGCACCTATAGGACTTGAAGTGTGTTAGTCCCATCACACAGACCTATATTTTCTTCCCAGAAGCACCCATAGGACTTGTAGTGTGTTAGTCCTATCACACAGAGATCCTATATTTTGTTCCCAGAAGCACCTATAGGACTTGAAGTGTGTTAGTCCCATCACACAGACCTATATTTTCTTCCCAGAATCACCTATAGGACTTGAAGTGTGTTAGTCCCTTCACACAGAGATCCTATATTTTCTTCCCAGAAGCACCTATAGGACTTGAAGTGTGTTAGTCCCATCACACAGAGATCCTATATTTTCTTCCCGGAAGCACCTATAGGACTTGAAGTGTGTTAGTCCCATCACACAGAGATCCTATATTTTCTTCCCAGAAGCACCTATAGGACTTGAAGTGTGTTAGTCCCATCACACAGAGATCCTATATTTTGTTCCCAGAAGCACCTATAGGACTTGAAGTGTGTTAGTCCCATCACACAGACCTATATTTTCTTCCCAGAAGCACCCATAGGACTTGTAGTGTGTTAGTCCCATCACACAGAGATCCTATATTTTGTTCCCAGAAGCACCTATAGGACTTTAAGTGTGTTAGTCCCATCACACAGACCTATATTTTCTTCCCAGAAGCACCTATAGGACTTGAAGTGTGTTAGTCCCATCACACAGAGATCCTATATTTTGTTCCCAGAAGCACCTATAGGACTTGAAGTGTGTTAGTCCCATCACACAGACCTATATTTTCTTCCCAGAAGCACCTATAGGACTTGTAGTGTGTTAGTCCCATCACACAGAGCTCCTATATTTTCTTCTCAGCAGCACCCACAGGACTTCTAGTGTGTTAGTGGCATCACACAGAACTCCTATATTTTCTTCTCAGCAGCACCCACAGGACTTCTAGTGTGTTAGTGGCATCACACAGAGCTCCTATATTTTCTTTGCAGAAGCACCCATAGGACTTCTAGTGTGTTAGTGGCATCACACAGAGCTCCTATATTTTCTTCTCAGCAGCACCCACAGGACTTCTAGTGTGTTAGTGGCATCACACAGAGCTCCTATATTTTCTTCTCAGCAGCACCCACAGGACTTCTAGTGTGTTAGTGGCATCACACAGAGCTCCTATATTTTCTTTGCAGAAGCACCCATAGGACTTCTAGCTTCTAGCTTGGCTAAATTGCTAGCACTTCAAATGCTGCCTTTTCAGTTGGTAGACTCGGCCCCCTTCCGTGAGTTTGTTCAATGTGCGGTTCCTCAGTGGCAGGTTCCCAAACGCCACTTTTTCTCACGGAAGGCGATTCCGTCTCTCTACCGGCATGTGGAAGGCAATGTCCATGCCTCACTGGACAGGGCGGTCAGCGGTAAGGTGCATATTACCGCTGACTCATGGTCCAGCAGGCATGGACAGGGACGTTACCTTTCTTTCACGGCCCATTGGGTCACTCTATTGGCAGCTGGGAGGGATGCAGGACAAGGTGCAGTAGTGTTGGAGGTTGTTCCGCCACCACGCCTCCAAAACGCTACTACTGCTACTGGTTGTGACACACCTCTCTCCTCCACCCCCTCCTCTTCTTCTTCCTCCAGTGCTCTGTCCTCGGAACCAGCGGTGCTCCGTAGGCGTACAAGGGGCTACGCAAGTACGCAGGCAAAAAGATGCCATGCCGTGCTTGCGCTGGTGTGTTTGGGGGACAGGAGCCACACTGGGCCAGAGGTTCTGCCAGCTCTGCAGGGGCAGGCCGAGAGGTGGTTGACGCCACGTCAGCTTAAGCCAGGAATGGTCGTTTCTGACAATGGCACCAACCTCCTCTCCGCCCTGCGACAGGGGCAGCTCACCCATGTGCCCTGTATGGCTCACGTCCTCAACCTGGTGGTGCAGCGGTTCTTGGGCAGGTTCCCAGGCTTACAGGATGTCCTGAGGCAGGCCAGGAAAGTCTGTGTGCATTTCCGCCAATCTTATAATGCCAGTGCTCGGCTGACTGAGCTGCAAAAGGAGCTGAACCTGCCCAAGAACCGCCTAATATGTGACATGCCCACCAGGTGGAACTCAACGTTGGCCATGCTGCAGCGACTGCACACGCAGCAGAGGGCCATCAATGAGTACCTTTGCGACTACGGCACCAGGACAGGGTCAGGGGAGCTTGTTTTTTTTTCCCCACGTCAGTGGAGCATGATCAGGGATGCATGCACTGTCCTCTCACCATTTGAGGAGGCCACGAGGATGGTGAGCAGTGACAGTGCATGCATCAGTGACACTGTACCTCTTGTCCACCTGTTGGAGCATACGCTGCGTGGGATAATGGACAGGGCACTTGAGGCAGAACAGAGACAGGAAGAGGAGGACTTCCTTGCCTCTCAAGGCCCCCTTTATCCGGACAGTGTTCCTTCTGTCCCACCCATCACACAGGAAGAGGATGAGGATGAGGAGGAGGAGGAGGATTGTGTGAGCATGGAGGTGGAGCCTGGCACTCAGCATCAGCAGCAGCAGTCTTTTAGGGATGATGTACAGTCCCAACAAACCAGTGGACTTGTACGTGGCTGGGAGGAGGTGGCTGGCGATCATGTCATCCTCAGTGACCCAGAAGACTCCGGACCGAATGCCTCAGCTAACCTACGCTGCATGGCCTCCCTGATCCTGCAAAGCCTGCGGAAGGATCCTCGTGTTCTTCGGGTCAAGGAGAGGGACCATTACTGGCTGGCCACTCTCCTTGATCCACGGTACAAGGGTAAGGTTGCGGACCTTATCTTGTCGTCGCAGAGGGAGCAGAGGATGAGACATCTCAGGGAGGCCTTGCAGAAAGGTCTGTGCAACGCGTTCCCAGAAACTGGGAGGTTACAAACTCCTGGTCCTGGGCGACGAGTTGCTGAGGCTTCGGTCAGTAGCAGAAGGAGCGGTGGGGAAGGTGGACGTCTGACCGATGCGTTCAGACAATTTTTTAGTCCGCAGCCCCAAGGTATGATCGGTTCCAGCAACCATCGCCAGCGTCTGATATACATGGTGCAGGAATACCTTGGGGCAAGGTCAGACTTGGACACCTTTCCCACCGAAAATCCTCTGGCTTACTGGGTCCTGAGGATGGATCACTGGCCAGAGCTTGCACAGTATGCAATTGAGCTACTGGCCTGTCCTGCCTCCAGCGTTCTTTCCGAACGCACATTCAGTGCTGCTGGAGGATTTGTCACCGATCATAGGGTGCGCCTGTCCACCGACTCGGTTGATCGACTGACCTTTATCAAAATGAATCAGTCTTGGATCACCACCAGCTACCAGGCACCTGAAGCGGATATAACGGAATAATTTATAATGTCACATCCCTTCAAGACTGCCTATGCTGATGCTGAGTGACTGTCCTCTTATGTTCACTGACTATCCTCTTCCTCCTCCTCAATGATCCATGCCACCACACCAGTGCCTAAGGCACAATTTTTCAGCCCCTGTATAACAGGGGCGTGTACTTACAATTTTTTAAAAAAAATGCTTCGCAACACGTGTGACTGCTGTGCTCCAAGTACAGTATCTGTGAGGGGTTGCAGTGTTGTGGCACCAGCACCAGTGCCTAAGGCACAATTTTTCAGCCCCTGTTTAACAGGGGCGTGTAAGTACAATTTTTAAAAAAAATGCTTCGCAACACGTGTGACTGCTGTGCTCCAAGTACAGTATCTGTGAGGGGTTGCAGTGTTGTGGCACCAGCACCAGTGCCTAAGGCACAATTTTTCAGCCCCTGTTTAACAGGGGCGTGTAATTACAATTTTTTAAAAAAATGCTTCGCAACACGTGTGACTGCTGTGCTCCAAGTACAGTATCTGTGAGGGGTTGCAGTGTTGTGGCACCAGCACCAGTGCCTAAGGCACAATTTTTCAGCCCCTGTTTAACAGGGGCGTGTAAGTACAATTTTTTAAAAAAATGCTTCGCAACACGTGTGACTGCTGTGCTCCAAGTACAGTATCTGTGAGGGGTTGCAGTGTTGTGGCACCAGCACCAGTGCCTAAGGCACAATTTTTCAGCCCCTGTTTAACAGGGGCGTGTAATTACAAATCTTGATCTAATAGTTCACAGCAGGGCCCATTCCTGCGCCCACCAAGAGTAACTATGAGGGCCTACAGTCTTGTGGCAACACCGTCCACCACCACCGCCAAAGGCCCAATTTTTCTGCCCTGTTCATCAGGTGCTTGCAATTACAAATCTTGATCTAATAACTCACAGCAGGGCCCATTCCTGCGCCCACCAAGAGTAACTGTGAGAGCTTACAGTCTTGTGGCAACACCGTCCACCACCACCACCACCACCACCACCACCGCCAAAGGCCCAATTTTTCTGCCCTGTTCAACAGGTTCATGCAATTACAAATCTTGATCTAATAACTCACAGCAGGGCCCATTCCTGCGCCCACCAAGAGTAACTGTGAGAGCTTACAGTCTTGTGGCAACACCGTCCACCACCACCACCACCACCACCACCACCACCGCCAAAGGCCCAATTTTTCTGCCCGGTTCAACAGGTGCATGCAAGTACAAATCTTGATCTATTAACTCACAGCAGGGCCCATTCCTGTGCCCACCAGTCTTGTGGCTACACCAACATCTAATAGGGCAAATTTCTGCAGAGTATATACGCCAGGCCCCTACTTTCAAACATCCAACTTACAAACGACTCCTACTTGCAAATGGAAAGAAAACAGGAAGTGAGAGGAAATCTACCCCTAGGAAGGGAAATTCTATCCTGTTAGATTTAATTTGGGAAAAAGGCATCTCCTCTCTACTGATACTTTATCACCAATCCTTGTTTCAATTAAAACCCCACTTTTCCAAAAACATTTGTCATTGGGACAGAAAGTGAGGTGACATGTTCTGAACAGATGTGCAAAGACAGCAAATGTTACAGGGGTGATAACCCCTCCCTATGTTCTCCAAAAAGCTTAAAAATAGATTTTTTTGGGATGGAGCTACACTTCATAATGTACCTGTTCAGATTCTACTTAAGAACAAACCTACAGTCCGTGTCTTGTTTGCACCGCCTATATACTGCTGTTCAGAGTATATAGGGTTGTAGGTATAGGGTTTTATTTTGGGTGCGGGGTCCCCCTTAATATCCATACAAGACCCAAAGGGGCTGGGGTGGGGGGGGTGATGGGGTAGCCATGACATTTTTCTCAAGGATTTTCAGCCATATGGCGGCCAGGACAAGACATGACATTAAAGCCGCAAGTGGTTTTAAATGGCTTCTTTTTTTCCTTTACAAATGTCATTTTGTGCAAGGATAGTTCTAAACACGGGAAACACATGCCACTTCACAGGCATACTTTAGACACCCCCCAGGTACCATATTTAAAGGAAAATTTCACTTTTTTTTTCACTTTATGCATCATTAAAATGACTGCTCCAGAAAAAACGTTAGTTTTTAAAAGTTCTTTTTGCATTGATATATGTTCCCTGGGGCAGGACCCGGGTCCCCAAACCTGTTTTATGACATTAACATGCATATTGGCCGTTGTAATTAGCACTTTTGATTTCGAACGTTCGCGTCCATTATAACGTATAGGGTTCGAAAATTCGCGCAAACTTTCGGTCCGTTCGAAGGTTCTGGTTCGAACCGAACCCGGGGGTGTTCGGCTCATCCCTAGTGGTCGGGTGTCTATACACTAAAGAGGCAGAGGAAAGTAGTGGATCTTATACAAATTGTACAGATTATGCCTGTAGCAATAATCTTACGGTGAGGGGTAATACTCAACCGTGAATTAGTATATAGAAGTGTTACAGGGGCGGTTAGCCATCTATAAACTACAGATGGGTAATATGAGGTGGTAGATGCTTATGCAAATAGCACAGGTTATACCTGTAGCAATACTCTAACAATAATGTATAAAAATAGACTGTGAATAAGTATGCAGGGTGTTACAGGGGCGGTCAGGCATTTACATACCCGCAAATGAGGTCACATATCTAATATAAAGAATTTACTCATAAGAATAGGTAATAATATGTAATGGATGCTCTACTAATAGTACAGATTGATGGAAAGTAGCCTTTTTCAATACATTTTTGTTTGAGGTTTCTGCTTTATGTCTGATAGTCTGACTGTATGGTGCAATTATGTCTGAGATGGCAGAATTGACTTGGGATGTTTTTCAACCAACGAAAGTGATGGCAACTATTGAAATGCACATAGGAGTTCCCAGCAGTAGGTTTGCTATAATTGTTTGCATGAATGTGGCCTGTATCATGGAATAGATCAAGGTCTAAGAATGCTAAATGTGCTTTATTGTGCACGGATATAAAGGATAGACCCATGTTGTTATTATTACAATAGGAAACAAATGATTCAATACCATCGGTATTATCGTCCCAGATAATAATGACATCATGAATATAACGACCATAAAACATGATCTTGGCCATGAAAGGGTTATTCATCCATATGTATCGTGTTTCCCAGAGACCCATAGTTAAGTTGGCATATGAGGGTGCAAAATTGGTTTGAAGGTAATAGTGTTCTTCAAACATGAAATAATTATGAGTCAGGCAGAAGAATGTGGCATCTAGAATGAATTTAACTTGGTTTGGATAGATAGATGGGTCCGACATAAAGAGTTTCATGGCCTGCATGCCGACATTATGGTGGATGGATGTGTATAATGATTGGACATCCAATGAGAGCCAGGTGTAGTTGGGCTCCCATTGGTATTGACCTAGAAGTTTAAGCAGGTGTATTCCATCTTTGATATGGGATTGTAAATTGGAAACAAAAGGTTGTAGAAAAAGGTCTACATACTGGGAAAAAAACACTAGTAATACTGTTAATAGAGGCCACTATGGGTCTGCCAGGGGGGTTGATAGTGCTTTTACGAACTTTGGGCCAATTAGAGAAATACGGAGTTTGATGATATTTTTGACCAAGAATGAAGCTTCATTTTTGGTAATTACATTATCTTTGGTAGCTTGGTTAACTAAAATTGTAGCATCAATGGTGAAAACTGGTAGGGGGTCCGTTTGCAATTTCGTGTGTATGGTTTGTGAGTCTCCAAGTAGTCTACTGGCCTCTTTAATGTAGTCTACCCGGTTTTGCAGCACAATGCTACCACCCTTATCTGCTAATTTAATGATCACATTCTCATCGGTTTTTAATAAATTGAGGGCTGATCTTTCTGGGTATGTTAAGTTGTGATTTTTATAGGGGTTGCACTGCTGTTGGTACATCAATAATAGTTCAGAGTTTCAAGGTACGGGCCTTTGGATTGAGTGGGATAAAAATTAGACAGGGGACGAAAATTGGTGTGTTTAACTGCAGGAGAACAATTTAGATGTTGGGTATATAAAAGGGCATCCACTACTTTCCTCTACCTCTTTAGTGTATAGATGCCTGACCACCCTTGTAACACCTCTATACACTTATTCCTAGTGAAGTAATATTCAGCATTGCTTTATGATTGTTACAGCCAAAATCAGTACAATTCAACATCCACTATATCCTATCGCTTATTCCGATTTCCAAATTTATTACCTTATTTGCATGTGTATAGATGCCTGGCCACCCCTGTAACACATGTATATAGACGCTCGGCCACCCTTGAAACATGGCTGTATATTTATTCATTGTCAACTCAACATTAGACTTACGACCTTATTTGCAAGTGTACAAACGCCCAGCCGCCTTTATAACACATGCATATAGACGCCCGGCCGACCATGTAACACGCCTGTATACTGATTGTATGTCAACCTTACATTTGTATACTTATTTATTATTGCTAATTTGACTACTGCCATCTGTGCCCTGTACCTCTGTGTCAAATTCCTTCAGGACTTCATTGTATGTAGCACTGACATTAACGATCCAATTTGCGGGTGCACGGTCGTCTTGCCCGTCCTTGTAATACACCTGTCACTTCCCTTATCATTTTTTACTAAAAATATATAGAAGAATATATATTGGCCTAAACTGATGAGTACCTTTTTTTTTTTATATATATATTTTCTTTGGATATGTATCATAGTAGAAAGTAAAAAATATTGTTTTTTTTTTTTTCAAAATTTACGCTCTTTTTTTGTTTATAGTGCAAAAAAACAAAATTGCAGAGGTGATCAAACACCACCAAAATAAATCTCTATTTGTGGGGAAAAAACATTTTGTTTTGGTACAACGTTGCACGACCGCGCAATGGTCAGTTAAAATGATGCAGTGCCGTATTGCAAAAAATGGCCTGGTCATTAAGGGGGTAAATCCTTCCGGGGCTGAAGTGGTTAAAGTCTATGGGAATCAAAAGTTCCCATTTTGAAGGCTTATATGCAAGTTATTGGCCATAAATAATTTTAACAAGCCCCCCCCCCCCCCAGATCTCTCCCTGCCATGTGAATGAGTAGGGGCATTATACCCCTGCTCATTCACCAAAAAAAGTGTCAAAAAGAAATAAAAACATCTGAAAAAAAAGGCTCTGCTCACGATGAAGGCTGCCGACGTCTGTCTACTCTGCAGTGTCAAAGTTCTTGAATAGGTAAGGGGCGGGGTCACCTAGCGATGTCACCTGGTGGCACCATCCCCTTGTGATGTCACCGATCCAGTGTGTCAGCGACATCACACGGGGCGGTGCCAGGTGACATTGCAGATGGTTCCACCCCTTACCTATTTAAGACCTGTTAGACGGCAGAGCAGGCAGTCAGCAGGGAGCCTTTGTCACTTTTAATAAAGGAATTGTCAAAAACTGTGTGTGTTTTTATTTCTCTTTGACACATTTTTTGGTGAATGTACCCATACTTATTCACATGAGGGCTGGTATCTGGGGCCCCCGCTGTTAAAGGGGGCTTCCAGATTTCAATAAGCTCCATGCCCGCAGCCCCCCACAACCCCCGCCCAGGGTTTTGGGGAAAAGGCTCTTGTCCCCATCAACATGGAGATAAGGTGCTTTGGGGTGGGGGGCTAAGCCCCCCGCCCCAAAGCACCCCCCAATTTTAAGGTCATGTGGTCTGGTATGGTTCAGGAGAGGGGGGATGCTCGCACATCCCCCTTCATTTCCTAGCCTGCCAGACTGAATCTTCGGATAAGGGTGTGGTATGCATTTTGGGGGGGAGTCTCACAACAGTGGTTAAAGTCTATGGGAATCAAAAGTTCCCATTTTGAAGGCTTATATGCAAGTTATTGGCCATAAATAATTTTAACAAGCCCCCCCCCCCCCAGATCTCTCCCTGCCATGTGAATGAGTAGGGGCATTATACCCCTGCTCATTCACCAAAAAAAGTGTCAAAAAGAAATAAAAACATCTGAAAAAAAGGCTCTGCTCACGATGAAGGCTGCCGACGTCTGTCTACTCTGCAGTGTCAAAGTTCTTGAATAGGTAAGGGGCGGGGTCACCTAGCGATGTCACCTGGTGGCACCATCCCCTTGTGATGTCACCGATCCAGTGTGTCAGCGACATCACACGGGGCGGTGCCAGGTGACATTGCAGATGGTTCCACCCCTTACCTATTTAAGACCTGTTAGACGGCAGAGCAGGCAGTCAGCAGGGAGCCTTTGTCACTTTTAATAAAGGAATTGTCAAAAACTGTGTGTGTTTTTATTTCTCTTTGACACATTTTTTGGTGAATGTACCCATACTTATTCACATGAGGGCTGGTATCTGGGGCCCCCGCTGTTAAAGGGGGCTTCCCAATTTTAAGGTCATGTGGTCTGGTATGGTTCAGGAGAGGGGGGATGCTCGCACATCCCCCTTCCTTTCCTAGCCTGCCAGACTGAATCTTCAGATAAGGGTGTGGTATGCATTTTGGGGGGGAGTCTCACAACACTTTTTTCACATTTTTGTATTCCCAGCAATGTTTTTATTTCATTCAGCTGTCAGCAGGGAAGCCCGCTGACAGCTGATGACTCATCCGTTGTTAAGGATGCGGGGGCCGGCTTCCTGGCCTGCTCTTAAGAACCAGCTATTTACTGTGCCCTGATTGGGCAAAGCCTTGCACCTGACCTGAACAGAGCACAGTGAATTATGGGACACTTGTCGGACAAACATCCCACTGAGCGCCAAATTAGGGTGTTCTGTGAACACCAGAACGGGCGATGTTAAGGGTCGAACTAACGCTTCGCCTGAATCGTTCGCCCATCACTAATGTGCATTTCGCAAATTCCGACCTGTGTATAATAAGTATAAATGTTTTCCTGAAAATTTCTACAACACCTTTAAATCCTACACTAGTAAGCCTTATGTACTGTATAAGAACTGCTGGCAGAGGTACAGATCTGATGGGTTTGCAGTTAATCTGCCAGTCTGTGTGTTCTAGGAGACTGCTGCTTTTGTCTAGATTTAAGAAAGTGTTACTTTATAAATAGGACACTTGCTTGTACAAAAAAAATGCCTAAATTTAAACAAATGTCAGATGTTGTTGAAGATGGAATATTTGACCTAGTGCTTTTTTTCTTGCTATACCATATACATTTTTTTTCTTGTCAAATTAAAAATAAATGGTAATCGGGCTGACACTATTAACAGTCATCCAACTGTTTGTGCTTGACTTTGCATGGATACTAAATACTAATGGGTAAACTACAAAACATATTTTTATGTCACTAATATATTAACAAATGACTGTATTAAACTATACTTATGATGGGTTGGATATCACATATATAGTATATACACAAATTACTCACAGCGCATACCAGTACTTTTAGTGAAATCACAAATTAAGACTTGGACCCTTAATGGACAACTCTTTCCGTTTTGATACAGGATAACAATGGGTTACCCAGAATGAACCAAGCAGGAAGAAACAAACAAATGTCAGCTTTCACTAGCATAGTACAATAAGTCAGAATTTACAGAAGATGACAGAATTAGCTCAAGTCCAGCCAAATTAAATAAGTTGGCAGTTCTTTCCAAGTTCAGAATTCAGAAAGGTCTTTAAGCATGCATTTAAAGTGTCATTAAACCCAGACTATGAAAAACTCTCGCTACATGCTATTTAATAGAAAGTTCATACTCACAAAGCCACTGCAGCATTCGCTTTGTGTAAAGTGAAAGACTGTATACCTGGTTGATCTTGACTTCAGTTGTCCCTTCCATCTTCTCTGTGTTCCCACTGCAGGTAGAGATTGTGTCTTGGTTTTAATATAAATCAGTATTAAATATATCAGTTCTATTAGCTAATACCGCTAAAGTAAAAAAAAATAGCCTTGGATGCAGATGCCATATGAACAAAATGAAAGCTGGTGTAAATCATTTTTGACTCTGCCTACACCATATTAATGCACAACAAAAAAAATATCGGATTTTCAATAAAGATTTATAGGGAGCTATAAAACAGTTTTTGATAGTTATAATTTAATTTGAATTTCTCTCCTTAAACTGTTTTCAGGGCTGGCCAGACACAGACTCATACAGTAGAGAGCATACATCAGCAGAGTAATAGACGCCCCCCCCCCCCCCAAGGATTTTTTCTGCCAAAGAACAGGGAAAGATCACCTGACCACACAACAGCACTGCATAAATAATGTTCTTAAAGGATGTTTAAAAAAAACAAGTATAGTGGCATAATATATATATGATTTATCTGAAAGAATTATGGCAGTTAATACTTCTCTTTAGTATCATTTTAAGTATTGATCTGCCCTGCATATACAGTATCTCACAAAAATGAGTACACCCCTCACACTTTTGTAAATATTTTATTATATCTTTTTATGTGACAACATTAAAGACATTACGTTGCTACAATGTAAAGTAGTGAGTGTACAGCTTGTATAACAGTGTAAATTTACTGTACCCTCAAAATAACTCAACACGCAACCATTAATGTCTAAACCACTGGTAATAAAAGTGAGTACAAGTTCAACTTGGCACCTCATGGCAAAGAACTCTCTGAGGATCTGAAAAAAAGAATTATTGCTCTACATAAAGATGGCCTAGGCTATTAGAAGATTACCAAGACCCTAAAACTGAGCTGCAGCATGGTGGCCAATACCATACCGTGGTTTAACAGGACAGGTTCCACTCAGAACAGGCCTCGCCATGGTCAACCAAAGAAGTTGAGTGGACGTGTTCAGCATCATATCCAGAGGTTGCCTTAGAAAAATAGATGTATGAGTGCTGCCAGCATTGCTGCAGAGGTTGAAGGGATGGATGGTCAGCCTGTCAGTGCTCAGACCATACGCCACACACTGCATCAAATTGGTCTGTATGGCTGTCGTCTAAGAAGGATGCATGGCTGTCAATCCATGATCTAAAAATGATGCACAAGAAAGCCCACAAACAGTTTGTTGAAGACAAGCAGACTAATGCCCTGCACACACGATTGGATTTTCCAACAACAAATGTTGGATGTGAGCTTGTTGGCTGAAAGTCCGACCGTGTGTATGCTCCATCAAACATTTGTTGTCGGACAGGTTCTCAAATTTTCCACCAACAAAACGTTGTTGTCGAAATTTCCGATCGTGTGTACACAAGTCCGACGCACAAGAGTCGCATGCTCGGAATCAAGCAGAAGGAGCCGCACGGGGTATTGAACTTCCTTTTTCTCGGCTCGTCGTATGTCTTGTACGTTACCATGTTCTCACGTTCGTATTTGTTGGCCAACATTTGTGTGACTGTGTGTATGCAAGACTAGTTTGAGCCAACATCTTTCAAACAAAAATCCACGGTTTTGTTTGCGGAAAGTCTGATTGTGTGTACGGGGCATAAGGACATGGATTACTGGAACTATGTCCTGTGGTCTGATGAGACCAAGATAAACTTATTTGGTTCAGATGGTGTCAGGCGTGTGTGGCGACAACCAGGTGAGGAGTACAAAGACAAGTTTGTCTTGCCTAAAGTCAAGCATGGTGGTGGGAGTGTCATGGTCTGGGGCTTCATGAGTGCTGCCAGAACTGGGGAGCTACAGTTCATTGAGGGAACCATGAATGCCAACATGTACTGTGACATACTGAAGCAGAGCATGATCCCCTCCTTTCAGAGACTGGGCCGCAGGGCAGTTTTCCAACATAATAACGACCCCAAACACACCTCCAAGACGACCACTGCCTTGCTAAAGAAGCTGAGGGTAAAGGTAATGGACTGGCCAAGCATGTCTGCAGACCTAAACTCTATTGGGCATCTGTGGGGCATCCTCAAATGGAAGGTGGAGGAGCGAAAGGTCTCTAACATCCACCAGCTCTGTGATGTCTTCATGGAGGAGTGGAAGAGGACTCCAGTTGCAATCAGTGAAGCTCTGGTGAACTCCATGCCCAAGAAGGTTAAGGCAGTGCTGGAAAAAAATGGTGGACACACAAAATATTGACACTTTGGGCCCAATTTGGACATTTTCCCTTAGGGGTGTACTCACTTTTGTTGCCAGCAGTTTAGACATTAATAGCTGTGTGTTGAGTTATTTAGAGGGGACAGCAAATTTACACTATTATTCAAGCTGCTTTACATTTGTAGCAAAGTGTAATTTCTTCAGTGTTGAAAAGATTTAATAAAATATTTACAAAAATGTGAGGGGTGTACTCACTTTTGTGAGATACTGTAATTATGTGGGAACATAATGCTGCCTCTGCTGCTGGGCTTGTTCTAGCCTAGGTTTCTATTGCCTTGGTTGGATGCCTAATAGATACTAAAAGTCTTGCTCCTCGAAATGTTAGATTTCTGTAGTACCTGTGCTCTTCTTTCACCTACCTGTATCAAATTTTTGGAATCCCCATTAATGGAAAACTTGATAAGTTTGCCAGGAAGAATGAGGCCTTATAGAGATGGATCAAAAACAGAATTACTGCTCCTCGACGCAAACCAAAGGAAAAAGACGAAGACCCCTTGGACACCACCAACCATCTTGGGACAGACCATCCTTCCAAGCAACAAAGCCAAAAGCCTTGGAGTAATCTTTGATTCAGAGATGACAATGGAGGCACAAATAGGATCCGTAATCAGCGGATCCCACCATCTCCTTTGAATGCTACGCAGACTCATCCTCTTCATCCCGGGAAAGGAAAAATCGGTAGTAGTAGGAACGATCATCAATTCGCGTCTCGACTATGCAAACTCCCTGTACATAGGATTACCGGATTACCAGATTGCGCGCCTTCAAATTGTCCAAAACACAGCATCAAGATTAGTCACCGGAAAGAAACCCTGGGAATCCATCTCCCCATCCGTAAGGATGCTCCATTGGCTCAAGGTAAAAGAGAGGATCACATTCAAGACCCTCTGCCTCACCCACAAATGTACACAAGGAAATGCGCCTCAATACCTTTGTGAGAAAATAGAAAAATACATACCAAATCGCAGCCTTCGATCAACAAACCAAAATCGCCTTCTCATCCCCAAAGCCCGCTACAAATCGAAGGGAGAACGAAGATTCGCAGTACAGGGACCCCGGCTATGGAATGCTCTACCAAATAACATCCGCATGGAAGAAAACCATCAGGCCTTCAGGAAAAAACTCAAGACCCATCTCTTCTAAACATGGCATCCCAACAAGAGCAGTCAAGCGCCTCGAGGCGATTCAGTTCGCAGTTGCAGCGCTATACAAATCATTCATTCATTCAGAGATCAGTGGTTGTGGAGCTTTTGTGGGAGTGAAGTTGGATCTTACTTTATGTCACACACATCTAGAGTGACTGTGCTTTGTGACTATTTTCTGTAGTGATGTAGTGGTCAGCAGGTGAAGCCACAGCTTTCAGTTAGGGACATGCAATGCTACTCACCTAGAAGTCCTGGATAGCAACAGTACCCAGAGCTTTTTAATAGAGCAGAGTTTCAATACATTGCGCATAGGAAGATGTGTAAATCATGTCCTATTTCAGAGTACCGTTTTTTTTTTCGTTTTTTTTTTCTGTGGCAACATTATCCCTTTATGTTTGATAAAATGTTTCCATTTGCTTCATTAAAGCTAACTTGTATCATTTTTAGACATTGTTGTTTATGATGCCCATTGTAATAATTACCTAATCTTACCTAATACAATGACATTGTAACAAATTATAATTTGACCTCATGAAATGATAACTTGATTGAAAAAAATATTTCATTATCCTCATGGTATAGTCCATGCAGAATAGCTGATAAATGTATTTTACTTAATTTTTTTCTTGAATGTCCAGGAATATCACCATAGCATATACTAGCCCATCCCCCGCTTTCCTCCCTGCTATAAATGTAAGTCTTCAACTTTTCCGAAGGGACACTGAGTGGCCTTTTGAGTGTTGGTCCAGCCCAGTCCTGACCACATCTACAGATTGATACTTTTGGTTATAATAGTGTTACTGACAGTGTAGCATCTTAGTAATTTTAGGCATTGAAAATAATAGCAATGTATGATGAGAAGTTGGTTTATAGCTATTATATTTTCTTTTATGGTACATCCTTGTCATATAGTAGTCAATGACAAAGCTCTATTGGAAAATGTACCCTACAGGAAGGAGTTCACAAAACTCCTAGGGGAAATATTTTTTTTTAAAATCCCTCCTCCTGCACAACCCTCTTATGCCCCGTACACACGGTCGGAAATTCCGACCACAAAATCCGTCAGATTTTTTCCGACGGATTTTGGCCGACACTGGTGTTGCATACACACGGTCGGACAAAGTTGTCGGAAAATCTGATCATTCTGAACGTGGTGAAAATCCGACGGAAAAAGTCCGATGGAGCCTACACACGGTCGGAATGTCCGACAACTTTGTCCGATAGGACATTTTCCGTCGGAAAATCCGACCGTGTGTACGGGGCATAACAGTGTATAGCAAACACTACTGAAACATTTGCAATTACATTTATGGCACTTAAGGGTAAGCAATCTGTCCGAGGACAACTTTTGATCTGAAGCACAAATCCAGCAACATTTAATAATTAGCTTTAAAAACATTGGTGTAAAATGGGCCAGAATATCAATTTGTTAAAACTGAAAAAATGCAGGCAAAAGATTTGGAAAGACAGTTTTCTGACTTTGATGTAAATTTATTGGGTCGGTTAGTTTAGGAATATTATAGCTAGTCTGCCACTTTAGAGCAAAACAAAGCCTACCTGATAACAATAGACTAATTGCCTTAGAGACATGTTTAACCTTGTAGCTAATAGGAGTTTAAAGAGAAACACATTTATCAGTAAATGCATATAATATAGTGTTATACTATTTGAATTTGTTTATTTTAATGCCTGTGAATTATACTTTCAATTTGAGAAACTTAGGGTAATTTTATAATAAAAATGTGTGGATGAGGTAAATGCACTGTTCATAAATATTATCTTGGGTATACTGATCTTCAGAAGGCACTAACGCAGGACATTATTGAAGTGAGTCTTCAATAACCACAACAGGTCCAAATCTGAAAAGGACATTATTTTTTTCTTTCAGACAGTAAAAAGCAGCCAGGGTAAGCAAAGCAAAGGGTAAGTGCTTGTAAATATGCTTAAAGTAATTATTTTTGCTATGCCTGGATACATTTTTTCACTAATTCAAGGGATCAGTATAATGAAACATATTGTAATCTGGTAACTGTATGGCATTAGAAACTGTAAAAGTATTCAGTATATTAAATGCTGAATTGGACGTGTGTCTTTTTTCAACCAGACTAACTATGTAACTATATATGAATTACTTTTTTATCTCATATGACGTTATTTATATATTTTTCTACATTTACATTTAGGTTACGCTGTCTAAAAAAAATGGCAGTTACAAGAGTTTGGGCAAACCATGTATCACTGAAAGGGGTACTTACATTAATCAAATTTATTTATATGGTTAAAACCTGTTTTCCAAAAGAGACCAAACAAGTGAGCGGCCCTGGAGTCGGACATGAACTGATCGTGCTTCACACATTGATGGCTTTTACAGAGATAATTGCCACATATGAGCTTGGACATTAGTACTTCCAGCACCCACATGTCTCTCGATCTGATGATGCAGCACAGGGTGACCAGACAACCCAAGAAGAAGCAGCCATATAGAGAGGCACGACCTTCTCCAGTGCAGTCACACTCTCCCAAGATGGCACCGGGCTGGAGGGAGATGGTGGGCAGCAGCATGGCTGCTTCACAGGCACACTCCCCTACACACAGCCAGTGACACAGTCTGCAGCCAAAAGAGATCCTTTCTCATCACAGTCGCATGGGGGGATCAATAGGAAGCCTCCCAGGGTGAGCTTTTGCAACACTCTCTACCCTCTATCTTCCCTAAGAGTGCCTTGGACTTGAGGGGTCCCCAGCCTCCTCTATGGATATAAACATGGCAGAAATAGCTGAACTGGCTCTGAGCCAATCTAGCCCTGCACATGAACCTTCCATGCAGAAGGCCACAACATATTCTGTGGATGCAGTGCTTATTACCTGATCTTCCACTCTTTTACAGCAGGAACTTTCTAAGGAGTGTTCCATCAGCACTACTTACCTCAAACGGGATTGCAAAATATTGGAGATATGTGTGATTGTAAAGCGGCACTACTACATCAAGGAAAGGCTCATGTCAGCAGCTAGAACCAAACTGGACCTCACTTTACATGGCTCAGCTATCCAGATTTTTGATGATCTAGCTCCATCCACAATTTAGAAATGTCAAAATCTTAAACCTCTCCTTCGGCAACTCATGTATCAAAGAATGTAATATTGCTGGATTTTCCCCTTCCATCTCACTTTCACTTTCACTAGGGTTATATCGCACTCATTTTCCACCTGAAAGGAAGGAGTGGAAGTCCTCCTGAGCCTTGGCTTTTTTTTATAAATTGTAATTTTTATTGGGTTATAAAAGTAAAGCAATTACAAAAACAAAGTACAATGTACATTATACCAGTAATATAAGAATAGTGGATACAGATAGTTAGAATGAAGTTAAAGAGAACAGGTGAACAGTGTCCATAGTGCAGAGCACAGGGGTGATCTGCACATCTTATTAAAAGTTATATAACAAACAACTCACATGTAGGTAATAAGATTGACAATCCAAGAGTAGATATATTAATGGATCAGTGAACAATCTTGCGTAGGGTACTTGTAGATTAACACAGTATTCAAATAGGCACCAATTAGTATAAAAATAAAATGAAAATAAAATGAAAAAGGAAGGAGGGCAGAGAGGGGGAAACAATACTTAATTTTGGATTAAGAAATTTTCCAATGTGTCTACTGGTCTATGAGACCCATATTCCGATTGATCCCATAGCTCCCATATTTTTCAAATTGGGGAATAGAATCATGTACAGAGGCTGTTAGATACTCCATCCTCCGGATCTCAGCCACTAGATGTAAAAATCTGGACCATGAGGGTGGTGTGGCGGATAACCAGCAAATTGGAATAATTCTTTTGGCTGCAAGTAAGATTTAAGAGATCAATCTGTTTACTCTTTTGGATAGGCCTTAACCGGAAGCCCCAGTAGACAGTGCAAGGGATCCAGCGGGAGTGCTTCACCCACCACCCCCTGTATTAGTTGTCCCACGTCCTGCCAGAGGGGCCGTATCAGAGAGCACTTCCAAAAGATGTGGAGCAAAGAGCCTGCCTCGGTTCCACACCGCCAACAGCGGGATGAAACCGAGGAATTAAATTTGTGTAGAACATCGGGGGTCCTGTACCAGAACATAAGGATCTTTATAGAGGTTTCTCTCTGGGTTACACATCCAGAAGATTTAAAGATAGAAGTCCAAATCTTATCCCATGTTTGGGTCGTTATGGGATTACCTAAGAGGAGGGTCCATTTCCTCATGTAGTGGTGAGTGGCTTCTGTAAGAGGTGTCGACTCATGGAGGATGCAGTGAATGGATGATATTAAATGTAACTGTTAGGTACCTGGTGGTGGTGAGCCTGACTTGATGGTTTGAGACCTCTCTTACAGCTCTGGTTCAGGGCCCACTGGACTGGAACAGTGGGGCCCGTGAGCACAGCGGGGTAGGAGTGTCCATGCAGGTGATGACAGCTGGTGCAGGGTAGATGCTGGTCCTTCCGGATGGCTGGGAACTGCAGGTGAAGGTTCAGCAGACTAGCAGGTGCACAGGGAGAAGACCGGATACTGGAACAACAGCAGCAGCAGCAGCAGCAGCAGCAGTAGCAGCAGAACCTATGCAGGGTGCAGGCACACACTCGGAGGCAAGGAATGGTCAGACAAGCCGGGTCACAACAGGTAGACAATCAGGCAGAGATGGCAGGCAGAAGAATAGTCAGGAGACAGGCAGAGGGGTTCAGCAGCGGGTATCACAGTCCAGAGCAGGGTCAGACAAGCCGGGGTCAAGGAGCAGAGAAGGCAGCGGAGTCAGGCAGGCCGGGTCACAATACAGGAACAGCAAACAGGTACAGGTATGGCACAGGTCAGAGCTGAGACGGACAGCGCCACAGGGTTGCAGCTGTCCCCTTTAAATAAGGCCACTGGTGCCAAAGCAGCGCCGATTACGCACGTGGACGCGCACGGGAGCGCGCGCACATGCCCGACACGCGCGTGCACGCGCTGATGCCCATTTAGATCGGCGGCGCCTGTGCGCCTAACAACATGCAGGCCGGTCCGTCCAGGGCGGCTAGAGCCCTGACAGTAACTGTTGTGGCCCCTGGGCGCATAAGTATTCGAAATTGGTAGGTCTGTCAAGGGTCAGGGAGGAGGACTTGGAGTGGAAGAGATGTCTAACCTGTAAGTAAAAGTGGATAAGGTGGGAGGGAATATCACATTTTTGACGTATGGTATCAAAGGAGTAGAGCTTCCTCGTAATGAGATGGACCAGGTTTCGAAGTTGAAACAACGGTGCGTTAAGCCAAGGAAAAACCCTACCCAAGGACATGCTGTCTGGTATGGCTGGGTTAAACAGCACATTCATAAGGGGAGGGCATGGAGAGGCAAGGAAATAGCTTTTGAGACATTTATGACAAACACTTAGAGTGAAGTTCATTGGAGCGGTACACTGGCGTTTAAAAACTGAGTCTAGGGGTGAAGGGGCTCCCCAAATTAAGGAGCAAGGGTGAACCGGGTACAATATTCCCTTTTCAATAGCTGTCCACTTATTGGGTGCGTGTAGAGTGGACCATGAGATCAAAGCTTTCAAGTGTGTGGCATAATAGTATTTAGTAATATCTGGAGCTTCCAAACCCCCCCTAGATCTTAGAGCTAACACAACCAAGCTCGCTATACGATAGGCCTGAGCCTTGGCTTTATTTCACATGAGCCATCATCTTCCAACTTTTCATGCCCAGTGGATTGCCCTCTATTAGCTATCTGGTCTAGCCAACATAAGTCGACGGCAAAAGATCATCACTGGACACTTGATTGCCTACGCAACACCTTCTAAACCTACAACTCATGGAGCTTTTTATCTCAGATCACAAAAGCCAGTCGTGACTGTTTGTTTGCGACAGAGCTCTGTTTTATTTTTTCTCTCTCTCCTAGATATTTGATTCTCCGTGGTTGGTCTTCTTGGGTCGTGAAGTTGAAGAGAACACACTGATCCATTCTACTGTTACTAGAGTAAGTCCCCTACATATAAATGTTCAACTTGCGAACTTTCAAAGATGCGAACATGTGTTCGCATGACCAATCCTGTAAAGCTGTGTACACGCACATATGTCACGTACACGCGATCGGACTATCTGCTGGACTTAGTCCCGCGGACAATCCGACGGACTTTCCAGCGGAGGTCTGCCGGACTTTTCGAACGAGCGGAGTTGCCCACACACGCCCACACACGACCAGAATTTTCCGGCGGGCAATCCGCCGGACTTTTGGCAGAGGTCCGACTTTTGAAATGAACGGACTTGCGCACACACGGAGTAAAGTCCGTTAATTTTGAACGTGACTCCAGGTAGACGGGACTAGCAAAGAAAGTCAATGTCGCCGCCTCCATCTGCGAGATTGACACCTTGCTAGACCCCCGTCACCTGGTATGGATTTAAAGGGAATCCCTACACCGAAAAAACGGCGTAGGGGGCCCCCCAAAATCCATATCAGACCCTTATCCGAGCACGCAGCCCGGCTGGTCAGGAAAGGGGGTGGGGATGAGCGATACCTGCGGACCCCCACCCCAAAGCACTTTGCCTCCATGTTGATGAGGACAAGGGCCTCTTCCCGACAACCCTGACCGTTGGTTGTCAGGGTCTGCAGGCGGGGGGGCTTATGGGAATCCAGAAGCCCCCTTTAATAAGGGGCCCCCAGATCCTGGCCCCCCACCCTATGTGAATGAGTATGGGGTACATGGTATACCCCTACCCATTCACCTAAGAGAAAAAGTGTTAAAAAAACACACAACAAAGGTCTTTAAAGCACTTTATTAGACAGCTCTGGGGGTCTTCTTCCAACTTCGGGGGTCTTCTTCCGACTTCGGGGGTCTTGTCTCGCTCTTCAATTCTTCTGCCGTGCCTCTGCTATCTTCTTGCAGCTCTTTTACTAGCGTTGGCCCGGTCTTCTGGTTCGTTGCTGTTGTCACCACCGCCTTCTGCTTCTTCTTCTTCTTCTTCCTTCTTCTCCCGATGTTGACACAACACTCTCTACGCTTGTAATGGCCGGGACGCATTGCACGGCCACTTATATAGGGACAAGGGGCAGGGTCACCAGCTGATGTCACATGGTGACCCCGCCCCTTATGATGTCACAGTCCCAGCATCCCCCGGGAAGTGCATACTGGTCTTTCCCCTTGGAGTCTTTTCAGCTGCTGGAGAGAAGATGTTGGGGATCTGGGCCGACTGCCCAGCATCCCTGGGGTATACAGGTGGAGACTGAATTCCCCTCCACTGTTACTAGATGAACATCCCCCAGTGTTTACAGAACAAGGCTGGCATCCTCCTGTCCCAATGCTGGACCTTTTTCTGGGGTTGGGTCAGTGGAGACCAAAGTCCCATCCACTACCACAGGAATTCCATCTTCTGTTAGTTGAGGGCAGAGGCCAGCAGCACTCTGCCCTGTTGCCAGCGATTCTGCTGAGGACTCCACATCACCCAGTCCAGCTAACTGTTGGGACAAGAGGCCGGCTTTCTCTTCCGTTCCCTCATCGGGCAGCTGGCAGCCCTTCTTCCCCTGGATCCCGATCTACTGCTCGGGAGTGACCGCCACCTCCTCACCCTGGGCCTCCCAAACTGTTGCAGTTGTGGGGCAGAGGTCTTGGATCCTCTGTCCGGTTGCCATCACTTCAGCAGGGTTGGTGTCATCATTCTGGGGTGCCGTCTGCTGCTGGGATGCACTTTCTCTGGTACTGTCTCCCAGGTGCATGAATTCTTGTTTGGTAGGGGGGATGTCTGCTTCCCCTCCCTGTATCTCTGAAATCCACTGGGGAATAAGAACCACCACCTTCTCACCTCAGGCTTCCGAAACAGGTGTGGAGCAGGGGTCTGCAGTACTCTGTCATGCTGCCAGCACTTCTGCTGGGGGTTCACTAGGTGGTTCCTCCTCTACAGGAATGTCTATTAAATCCCCAGTCTTTGGAATTGCTAACAGTCCAGGATATGGGCTGGTGGCCCTTGGGCCCAGTGCCAACACTTGGGCAGGTGACTCATCATCCATAACATCCTCCAATGAAAAGTCAAGTAAATCCATACATTCTGTGATCTGTGGCTAGAGAGATGAGCCGACTGCTCCATCTCGTGTACCCTCATCCACCTGCTGAGCAGACGCACTGCTCCATCCAAGTCCATCCCGTGCCGAAACAGGATCATCAAGGTCAGTCAGCATTTGCTGCATCTGCCATAAGACCTCCGCATCCATAGCTGTGGGCAGAGATGGATAAAGCACACTGTTACTCTGCCACATTGCAGACTCTTCAGCCAGGATTTCAGAGTTGTCAGCTGGTATTCCCTGATAGTCCCAGACAAAGGGAGCCCTGACCTGCTGCTGAGCAGAATCTAGCAGCTGTCTGTAGGCGATCTCCAGCTCCCATTCCTGATTGGCTAGAAACTTCAAATCTTCCAGTGCCCAGGGAACTTCATAGACATTCAGCATCCGTTCTCTCCATTTCAAGATTTCTTCCAACTGCCACTCCAAATCGCTCCCAAAATCAGGGTTCTTGGACAGCCTTTCTAAAAAAAGCCCCAGGCCGCCATAGCCAAAGCTTTCTGTTGGGGTGTTGTCAGCTGTCCACAAACACACTTTGGCTACATACTTTTAAGTAGAGATGGGCCAAACACCCCCCGGTTCGGTTTGCGCCAGAACTCTCGAACATCACACAAGTTCAGAACCAAACCTTATTAAAGTCTATGGGATTTGACATTGAAAAAACAAAAGTGCTAATTTTTAAGGCTTTTGTGCACGTTATTGGCCATTAAAAGGGTATGGGTGCCCAGGTACTGTCCTGGGAGACATGTACCAATGCATTTTTTTTTAAATATAGTTTTTAAAGGAAAAGGGCTTTAAATGATGCTTACAGTGAAACCATAAATAAAAATGAAAAATTCCTCTCAATATAATGCCTGGAGGGTCCCCTAAGTTTGCCTGTAAAGTGGCGCATCTGTACCGTGTATACAACCTGCTGCAGAAAAACTGACATTTATAAAGAAAAAAAAATGACATTTAAATACATTTTTCCTGCAAGCTTTCTTTATTTCATAAACAATGGCTTGTGGAGCCAGTCTGTATGATGAGGCCACATTTTAGTGCACTCAGAACAAGATTAGAGATTTTTGGATAAATTCGAGGGTCTCTTTGGCAGACTTTGGATCGAAATAACAGGTGCAGAAAAATTGGGCTTTGGGTGTTGGTGGTGCCTTCACACCATTAATCTATTGAGATACTCTTGATAAAAGCAAGAATTGGCCTTGCTGTAAAAAAAATGTATTTAATGCCCCTGTCAAATAGTTGTGGAAAATGTATTTTTTTTTTGGTTGTTGGCGGTGCCTTCACCCTGTAACCTTCTAGAGGTACTCTTGATGAAAGCAAGAATTGGGCTTGCTGTAAAAAAATTGAATTTAATGCCCTGGTTAAACAGTTGCGGAAAAATTTGTCTTATGCCGCATACACACGATCGGACTTTCCGGCGGACTTAGTCCGGCGGACAATCCGACGGACTTTGCAGCTGAGGTCCACCGGACTTTCAAGCGAACGGACTTGGCCACATATGATCACTCCAAAAGTCTGCCGGATTCAAACGTGATGATGTAGAATAAGGAAGTTCATAGTAAGTAGCCAATAGCTGCCCTAGCGTTGGTTTTAGTCGGTCGGACTAGCACACAGATGACCAGACTTTTCCACCGGACTTGAGTCCGGCGGACAATTTTGAAGGCAGTTTTATTTCTAGGTCCACCGGACTTTTGGGGAAAAAAAGTCCGCTGGAGCCCACACACGATCGAATTGTCCAACGGACTCTGGTCCGCCGGACTATGTCCGCTGGAAAGTCTGATCGTGTGTACGCGGCATTATGGTATTGGCGGTGTCTTCACCTTGTAACCTTCTAGAGACACTTTTGTTAAAAGCCAGAATTGGCCTTCCTGTAAAAAATTTTAATTTGATGCCCTGGTCAAACAATTGCGGAAAAATTGGGCTTTGGGTGTTGGTGGTGCCCTCACCCCATAACCCTATAGAGGTACTCTTGATGAAAGCAAGAATTGGCCTTGCTGTAAAAAAAAAATCTAATTTGACACCCCTTGGCTGACGCTGTCTTCAAACTATTTAGCTGACTCCTCAAAGCATGATGCTGGGGCTATGGCAGGAGTAGCTGTGAACAACGAGGCAGAATAAGCCCCTCTTCTGCATGCTGTGGCTGGATAGCACAGGCAACATCACTAAACAGAGACAAATGTGCCCTACCTGAGTACAGACCATGTCCACCTTTGCCTGTGGACACAGACACTACTGGCCTCCTCATAGTGAAATGGGAACGTCTGTTATTACCCAAATTTTATAGAAACTGGCAAATGTGTGATTGGATGCACTTTATTGAATTAGAAATTGTGTTTGGTGCGCTTTAAATTGTGAACGGATGCTGACAGAAATTTAAAATCTATAAAACAAATAAAAAAAGGGGGAACAGCAGCATTGCAGTCATAAAAACTGTGACTGACAATTAAAAAAAAAAGGGGCAAGCAGGGGACAAAAAAAAGAAAAAGACGCAAAAAAAAAAGGGTATACAGCACTGTATACAGCACTAAATGTTATGTAACTCTGTGTTAAACTCTGCACTACACTAACACACTACACTGACACACTAAACTCACACTACACTATACTGACACACTATATTCACACTATACTAACACTGCACTGACACTCTACACTCAGAGTCATAATAAGTGAAAAGGAGAGAAAGTGTGCCAGACTAAGTGCAGTATATATGAAAAGGCATTTATTTAAATAAGAGCATACAACCAAGTGGCTACTCACAAAGGTAGATGATAATCAGGCATGTAGGTATATAAGTGGGAGAATTATTCCAAGTCACAGGCAGGTCCACGGAGGGGCGGAGATGGTATACTGCTGGCAAGCCATAAAGGAGGGAAGTGATGTTAATTCCTCAGCAGTGATTTTGAATTCGCTGCCTTGCTGTGATGGCAATAGCGTGGCTGGTAGGGATGGGCCCGATGGTCGATTCAAACCCATGTTCGAAACGAACATCGGCTGTTCGTCCACTCGTCGAGTTCAGAACTCTGAGGGCCGTTCGCATCAAATTCGTGTGATGCGAACGGTCCACAATGCACTGCGCCAGTCGCAGTGCATTGCTGGCTGATGATTGGCCAAGCATGCACTGTGACCCCGCATGCTTGGCCAATCATAGAGCCAGAAGCGAGGAGAGCAATAATTAGCCACAGGCAGGATGCCTGTGGCCAATTATAGCTCAGGGGGTTTAGTACACGCCCCACACTATATAAGGCCACCGCGCCGGCGGCCTTGTGTAGTGTGTTCCGGCGTTGAGGGATAGAGGATTGATAGGCAGGGACAGTCTAAACTATTTTCAATCATTCCTGAGTGGGGAAAGTGTAGGGGAAGAGGAAAAATAGGCAGGGATAGTGTGTTCTTCTCAGGCATTTGTGTCTAGCACAGCACAGTATACAACCTGCACCTGTATCTGTCCTTCTGCCCTGTTGTCATCTAATCCAGCCATCTGCAGGAGTTAGTAATTGTGTTGTGTGAGTGCAGCACAGCACAGTATACAACCTGAACCTGTATCTGCCCTTCTGCCCTGTTGTCATCTAATCCAGCCATCTGCAGGAGTTAGTAATTGTGTTGTGTGAGTGCAGCACAGCACAGTATACAACCTGAACCTGTATCTGCCCTTCTGCCCTGTTGTCATCTAATTCAGCCACCTGCAGGAGTTAGTAATTGTGTTGTGTGAGTGCAGCACAGCACAGTATACAACCTGAACCTGTATCTGCCCTGCTGCCTTGTTGTCATCTAATCCAGCCATCTGCAGGAGTTAGTAATTGTGTTGTGTGAGTGCAGCACAGCACAGTATACAACCTGAAACTGTATCTGCCCTTCTGCCCTGTTGTCATCTAATCCAGTCATCTGCAGGAGTTAGTAATTGTGTTGTGTGAGTGCAGCACAGCACAGTATACAACCTGAACCTGTATCTGCCCTTCTGTCCTGTTGTCCTCTAATCCAGCCATCTGCAGGAGTTAGTAATTGTGTTGTATGAGTGCAACACAGCACAGTATACAACCTGCACCTGTATCTGCCCTTCTGCCCTGGTTTCATCTAATCCAGCCATCTGCAGGAGTTAGTAACTGTGAGGGCTTACAGTGTTGTAGCACCAGCACCACCACCACCACCACCAAAGGCCTAATTCTTCCTAACACTGTTCAACAATGGCATGTAATTACAATTCCTGATATAATAGTTCACAGCAGGGTGTTCCGGCGCCTACCAAGAGTAGCTGTGAGGGCTTACAGTGTTGTGGCAACACCAACATCTAATGGGGCAAATTTCTGCACAGTATATACGGCAGGCCCCTACTTTCAAACATCCAACTTAGAAACGACCCCTACTTGCAAATGAAAGGAGAAAACAGGAAGTGAGAGGAAATATACCCCTAGGAAGGAAAATTCTATTCTGTTAGATTTAATTTGGGAAAAAGGTATCTCCTCTCTACTGATGCTTTATCACCAATCCTTGTTACAATAAAAACCCCACTTTTCCAAAAACATTTGTCATTGGGACGGAAAGTGAGGTGAAATGTTCTGAACAGGTGCACAGACAGCAAAACAAATGTTACAGGGGTGATAACCCCTCCCTATGTTCTCCAAAAAGCGTAAAAATCGTTTAAAACTACAAACAGATTCTACTTAAGAACAAACCTACAGTCCCTGTCTTGTTTGCACCGCCTGTATACTGCTGTTCAGAGTATATAGGGTTGTAGGTATAGGGTTTTATTTTGGGTGTGGGGTTCCCCTTAATATCCATACAAGACCCAAAGGGGCTGGTAATGGGCTGGGGTGGGGGGGGGGGGGTGATGGGGTAGCCATGCCATTTTTCTCAAAGATTTTCATCCATATTGCCAGGACAAGACATGACATTAACCACTTTCAGACCGGACCAATTTGCAGCCAAAGGACCAGGCCCCTTTTTGCGATTCGGCACTGCGTCGCTTTAACTGACAATTGCGCGGTCGTGCGACGTGGCTCCCAAACAAAATTGACGTCCTTTTTTTCCCACAAATAGAGCTTTCTTTTGGTGGTATTTGATCGCCCCTGCGGTTTTTATTTTTTGCGCTATAAACAAAAATAGAGCGACAATTTTGAAAAAAATGCATTATTTTTTATTTTTTGCTATAATAAATATCCCCAAAAAATATATAAAAAAATTTTTTTTTCCTCAGTTTAGGCCGATACGTATTCTTCTACATATTTTTGGTAAAAAAAATCGCAATAAGCGATTATTGATCGGTTTGCGCAGAAGTTATAGCGTTTACAAGATAGGGGATAGTTTTATAGCATTTTTATTAATAATTTTTTTTTTATTATTAATGGCGGAGATCTGCGATTTTTTTTGTGACTGCGACATTATGGCGGACACATGGGACATTTTTGACACATTTTTGGACCATTGTCATATTTACAGCAATTAATGCATTTAAATGCATTGATTTCTGTATAAATGACACTAGCAGTTTAGGGGTTAACCACAAGGTGGCAGTGTAGGGGTTAAGTAGGCCTAGGGGTGTGTTTTTTACTGTGGGGGGGGGGGGGGCGTGGCTGTCAGCTAGTGAATGCTGATCTCTGCTCCAATCACAGGGAGCAGAGATCGGCGTCACTAGTTGCTAGGCAGAACAGGGAGATGCTGTTTATCTCGGCATCTCCCCGTTCAGCCGCTCCGTGAGACGATCGCGGGAGTCCCCGCGGCGATCGAGTCCGCGGGGACCGCGGCCGGACTCACGGGGGTCCCGACCGGCGCGGGAGCGCGCCGCGCCCCGCGCGCTCCCGATGGCACGGACAGGCGAAAGGAGGGACGTATATATACGCCCTCCTGCCTGTACGTGCCATTCTGTCGACGTATATCGTCGTGCGCCGGTCGGCATGTGGTTAAAGCCACAAGCAGTTTTAAATGGCTTCTTTTTTTCTTTTACAAATGTCATTTTGTTCAGGGACAGTAAACACGGGAAACACATGCCACTTCACAGGCATACTTTAGACACCCCCCAGGTACCATATTTAAAGGAATATTTCACTTTTTTTTCACTTTATATATCATTAAAATGACTGCTCCAGAAAAAACGTCCGTTTTTAAAACTTCTTTTTGCATTGATACATGTCCCCTGGGGCAGGACCCGGGTCCCCAAACCTTTTTTATGACAATAACATGCATATTGGCAGTTATAATTAGCACTTTAGATTTCAAACGTTCGCGTCCATTGTAACTAATAGGGTTCTAACGTTCGTGCAATCTTTCGGTCCGTTAGCAGGTTCTGGTGCGAACCGAACCCGGGGGTGTTCGGCTCATCCCTAGTGGCTGGTCTTGCAGCATCCGGACGGTCCAATAGCTGAAACCGGAAGTGTGCCTCAGCATAGAGCGCAAGCTCCTTAGTCCGGAAGTGACGTGTCGGCCAATCAGAAGACGCGTTTCACAACATCCGTTGTTTCCTCAGTTCTGACAGTCTATACAGGAAGTGAAGTATATATAGGGGTGGGCCCGGAGTTGTATTGGATGACGGAACAAATAGCACACAATAATAACAATAAATGGACGGCAGGAAGATTCATATGCAAATGATTATGTATTTTTTGTATACAGTACTGTAATCTGTAAGATTACAGTACTGTATGTGTACTGTGTTTTAAAACTTTTTTGAATTTGGCGCCGATCTCCGCTCCCGTGCGTCGGAATGTCGCAGGGAACGGAGATCGGCGGCACTCGGCACTGTGTGAATCGAGCGAGCGGACGGCTCGCTCACACATTGGGGAGACATCGCAGGATCCAGGGGAAAAGGTAAGTAACTTCCCCCCTGTATCCTGCACGCAAGCCTGAGTCTGGCTCGGGGTTACCGCTCCTAGCAGAAAAAACTGAACCCGAGCCAGACTCGGGATTACCGCTAGGAAGGTTAACAGTCACTTTTAGTACACTAGTGACAAAAGAAAAAAAGATAGCTGTCAGATTGCTGGAAACTGGCTTAGGATGTCTAACTAAGCATATTAGTGAGTTTATTGATAAGCAGTTATAAAATATGTAGATTCAATTTTTCTGAAATGATTTTCAGTATTTTGGGATATTTTTCTTAAAAATGTATTTTCGGTTTCAGCATAAACATGTTACCTGGAAAAAATCGTAACTATGATATATTTGTATGGTGCAATTTTGTTGGTGCTTCTCAATTCAGAAAATAGTTTACAGCCAAAAAATCATATCTCTGTATGATTCAAATAAAACAAAAATCCCCAGGCATTTTTCATGACAATTTTACCCTAGAGAATTTGCTAACATGTCACTCTCAAAGCAGAGTTCCTTTCCTGTGCTCCTTAGTTGGTGTTTGGAAACTTGTCAGATTGATACTGCATTATTTAGCAAGTTGCTATAAAAAGACATGCCTTTTGACAATATATTTAAAAAACATAATATTAAGTAAAAAAATCTACACTATTGCAAATGTAATTTTGAACATTTTGTTAAGATATAGTATTGTAAAATGATATTTTATTAAACTCGTTGCATTCTTCACATCATTTTAAAGTGCCAAAAAATGTTTGTCTTGCGCATTGAGTAGTTAATATATACAGATTGCTTAATTAAAGTGCTATTTTAGTCTAAAGCTGAATAACAGCTAAATATCTTATCTAAAACAAGTAGAGAAGATTTAAAACAAACCAAGTTGTACAGTACCTTGAAAGAGTATTCATACCCCTTGAAATTTTTCACATTTTGTCATGTTACAACCAAAAATGTAAATGTATTTTATTGGGATTTTATGTGATAGAGGAAAACTAAGTGGCACATAATTGTGAAGTGTAAGGAAAATGATAAATGGTTTTCAAAGTCAATAGTCAATACTTTGTAGAACCACCTTTCACTGCAATTACAGCTGCAAGTCTTTTTGGGGATGTCTCTACCAGTTTTGCACATCTAAAGAGTGAAATTTTTTCCCATTCTTCTTTGCAAAATAACTCAAGCTCTGTCAGATTGGTTAGAGAGCGTCTGTGAACAGCAATTTTCAAGTCTTGCCACAGATTCTCAATTGGATTAAGGTCTTGACTTTGACTGGGCCATTCTAACACATGAATATGCTTTGATTTAAACCATTCGATTTTTATGTTTAGGGTCGTTGTCCTGCTGGTAGGTGAACCTCCACCCAAGTTTAAAGTCTTTTGCAGACTCTAACATGTTTTTTTCTAAGATTGCCCTGTATTTGGCTCGATCTATCTTCCAATCACCTCTGACCAGCCTTCCTGTCCATGCTGAAGAAAAGCATCCCGACAACATGATGCTGCCACCACCATGTTTCACGATTGGGATGGTGTGTTCAGAGTGATGTGCAGTGTTAGTTTTCCACCCAACATAGCATTTTGCTTTTGGGGGAAAAAGTTAAACTTTGGTCTCATCTGACCAGAGCACCTTCTTCCACATGATTGCTGTATCCCCCACATGACAAACTGCAAACAGGATTTCTTATGTCTTTCTTTCAAAAATGGCTTTCTTCTTGCCACTCTTTCATAAAGGCCAGATTTGTGGAGAGCACGACTAATAGTTGTCCTGTGGACAGAGTCTCCCACCTAAGCTGTGGATCTCTGCAGTTCCTCTAGAGTTACAATGGGCCTCTTGGCTGCTTCTCTGATTAATGCTCTCCTTGCCCAGCCTGTCAGTTTAGAATGGACAACCATGTCTTGGTAGGTTTTCAGTTGTTCCATACTCTTTCCATTTTTGGATGATGGATTGAACAGTGCTCCGTGAGATGTTCAAAGCTTGGGATATTTTTTTATAACCTAACCCTACTTTAAACGTCTCCACAACTTTATCCCTGACCTGTCTGGTGTGTTCCTTAACTTCTGTGATGCTTTGTTCACTAAGGTTCTCTAAAAAGCCTTTGAGGGTTACACAGAACAGCTGTATTTATACTGAGATTAAATTACACACAGGTGGGGAATCCTGTTGACAGGAGATGAGTTATGGTTATTAAGGATGTGGCGGGTGCCATCTCCTTAACAACCATCTATTCACTGGTTGTTAAGGACACGGCGGGTGCTGGATCCTTAATAACCAGTTGAATTTGCATATATTTCATTAAAATTGCGGAATTTGGGAAATATGTCATATTACCCAAATACCACATTCAATAGCCTTTTGTGAATTGAGTCCAGTATCATAATATTCTCAAGAGTAGGACTTTTATGATTTTCAATTAATGTATTAATATATCTTTATATAATTTAAAATACTCTTTAATGCCCATTTTTTTATTAAAGGTTGGCTTAGTAAATGCACAGCAAATACTGCGAAAGGAGTCAGAAATAATATTTTTGCTTTTTACTGTTAAATAAAACACTCTATTTAAAATTTCTTGATAATAAACTTTCCTGCTGTCTCCCAGTAAAACTGCAGCTTTCTAAGTAGCACACATAGGGGTCTATTTCCTAAAATTGGAGACTGCAAAATCTGGTGCAGTTCTGCACAATAACTAATCAGCTTCAAGTTTTTTTTTGTTGAAGCTTAAATACCATAATTGTGAAGTGTAAGGAAAATGATAAATGGTTTTCAAAGTCAATAGTCAATACTTTGTAGAACCACCTTTCACTGCAATTACAGCTGCAAGTCTTTTTGGGGATGTCTCTACCAGTTTTGCACATCTAAAGAGTGACATTTTTTCCCATTCTTCTTTGCAAAATAACTCAAGCTCTGTCAGATTGGTTAGAGAGCGTCTGTGAACAGCAATTTTCAAGTCTTGCCACAGATTCTCAATTGGATTAAGGTCTTGACTTTGACTGGGCCATTCTAACACATGAATATGCTTTGATTTAAACCATTCGATTTTTATGTTTAGGGTCGTTGTCCTGCTGGTAGGTGAACCTCCACCCAAGTTTAAAGTCTTTTGCAGACTCTAACATGTTTTTTTCTAAGATTGCCCTGTATTTGGCTCGATCTATCTTCCAATCACCTCTGACCAGCCTTCCTGTCCATGCTGAAGAAAAGCATCCCGACAACATGATGCTGCCACCACCATGTTTCACGATTGGGATGGTGTGTTCAGAGTGATGTGCAGTGTTAGTTTTCCACCCAACATAGCATTTTGCTTTTGGGGGAAAAAGTTAAACTTTGGTCTCATCTGACCAGAGCACCTTCTTCCACATGATTGCTGTATCCCCCACATGACAAACTGCAAACAGGAGTTCTTATGTCTTTCTTTCAAAAATGGCTTTCTTCTTGCCACTCTTTCATAAAGGCCAGATTTGTGGAGAGCACGACTAATAGTTGTCCTGTGGACAGAGTCTCCCACCTAAGCTGTGGATCTCTGCAGTTCCCCTAGAGTTACAATGGGCCTCTTGGCTGCTTCTCTGATTAATGCTCTCCTTGCCCAGCCTGTCAGTTTAGAATGGACAACCATGTCTTGGTAGGTTTTCAGTTGTTCCATACTCTTTCCATTTTTGGATGATGGATTGAACAGTGCTCTGTGAGATGTTCAAAGCTTGGGATATTTTTTTATAACCTAACCCTACTTTAAACGTCTCCACAACTTTATCCCTGACCTGTCTGGTGTGTTCCTTAACTTCTGTGATGCTTTGTTCACTAAGGTTCTCTAAAAAGCCTTTGAATATGTGTAACAGAATTCAATTTTATTAAGCAACAATAACCACTCACGTGGAGGTATATGAAGTCCCATTCAGGTCCTGCAGGGAAGTGGGAAAGGCTGCAAGTCTTTGGCACATCCACTTCACTCTTCTTCCAGCTTTTTAGTCACAAAAGTGTAGATGTGGCAGCGCATGGTGGGGAGAAGAGTTTCCAGAAGTCCATCTGCAGATTCCTAGGACAGTCCAGTCTGTGAGAAGGGCATAATAGAGCCCATATAGCAGAGCAGGGGTTCCGATGATAGGGCTCTGGGTGAGGAGGAGGCGTCAATGCCGGGACAGCGCCGGGGGGTCACTCAGGGGGCCGTCAGTCTTGCCAGGGAGATGTTTAGGGACACGGCCGTGTGCTGCGGTGGCGAGAACGAGGCTTGGAGAGCAAACAGGCGGCGTCGCCCGGCTGTGACGTCACCGGTATGCGACGCGTTTCGGGATAGGCTAGCCACTGTAGGGGGGAGTGGCCGCATTCCTTTCTCAAGCATAGTGATGCAGGGAGCTGGGGGCAGTACATATAGATAGATGGGAAGGGGAGGGGGCGTGATCAGAACGGAATGATGAGGCAAAAAGTTAATCACTGGAGCTATATACAAAATTTACAACCATGTGGTAGGACGAGGCATAGTGTAAAATAGAGAGAAAGACACAATATATGTATACTATAACAGGGCATTAAAAGGATACTAAAACACATTATTAAAAAGGGTAATAATCAGTGATAATGGTTAACATCATATAAGAGACATAGTATACAATAATAGATAAATGGATTAAAATCAATGGCACATTAAATATATAAAGAGAAAGAGATTAAATCCATATATAAACAAAGGGGATTAGAATAGGACTAATGGGTGTATGTCATTAAAAACACATAAACAAATATATATAAAAATAGATAAAAAAATCAATGAAAAAATCATATATATATATTAAATATATCCATGTATATATATATACACATGTTAAAAAGTTCATAAATGGGCCCTTTTTAAACATGTATTGGGAGTGTTATAAATTAAGTTATGTTAAAATAATTTATGTTAAAATAATTTGCTCCATATTAGAGGAAAGATGAAGATAGTAATATGTAATAAAGTATATTAGAGGTATATATATATATATATATAAAAACATATATATATGCAATATATATATTAACGTATTTTAATCAAAAACCAGACATATTTAAGGGGTGGGGGGGGGAGAATGGGAACGAAAAGGGGGTAGGGGGAAAAAAAGGAAAAGGTAATGGGAAATAAGGTATATTTAAATTATAAGAGGGGGGGGGGGGGTTTTGGGTGGAACAGCACACTAATATTAATGTTAATAAACAAATCATCTATAGAGACAGAGCTACTAAAATTCATAATACTTACTATGGAGATGCACGAGCCCGCCACCCCCATATATGTGAATTTATATATATATATGTGCATATATATTGAACGAAACCTACGATAAAAAATTAATTAGTAAAGATCTATATATAAAAGGTTATTAAAATCATATCATCTACTATAGTGTTAATTATATCTATATAATATAAATGTGGGGACATAAGACCAGATTATAGAACGGTAGCAGTTTCTATCCCTTCATAGCAATTTTACGGTAGCAATTTTAAGGCCAGATTATAAAACGGTAGCAATTTCTATGCCTTCATTAAGGCCGCCAGGCGAGAGAACGTCTAAAGTATAGATCCAGAAAGTTTCTCTGGCGCATAGTCTCTTAAAGCGCTCGGCTTCTGTCATGGAATTTGGAATTTGTTCAATGATCCAAACCTGGAGGCCATTAGTGGATTTATCATGATGTTGGGCAAAGTGTCGGGGGACACTATGCATATCTTTACCTCCCTCAATGAGACGCCGGTGTTGACCAAACCGCTGTCTCAGAGGGCAAATAGTTCGTCCAACGTAAACTAGATTGCACGGACAAGTAAGGCCATAAACCACGAAATCTGAGGAGCAATTGTAAAAGTGCTCAATGGGGTAAGTTTTATCTTTACACTTAAAAGATTTTTTACCATGATGGACAAAGGAGCAAGTCTTGCAGCGTGTTTTTTTGCATTGAAACATACCCGTTAAGGGTATGAGGGTATTAGTGTTGACGGTGGTCTGCATAGTTTGGAGTTTGCTAGGTGCAATTTTATTTTTTAGGTTGGGTGCCTTTCGGTATGTAATTTTGGCGGTTGGTGGAAGAATGTTTTTAAGCAGGGGATCTTGTTGGAGGATGTTCCAATGTTTATTTAGAATGTTTTCCATTTTTCTGTATTGATAATTAAAAGTAGTTAAAAATCTCAAAGAATGGTCTGTATTATCTCTCACTTTTTTAGCAGGCTTGCCCTTGGAATACAGAGCGCAAGCTTCATCAACAAGCTCAGGTGGGTAGTCTTTGTCCGCAAATTTCTTCTTTAGGGGTATACTCAGTTTATCATAGTCAGCATCAAGGGTACAATTCTGTCGGAGACGACAGAACTGTCCTTTGGGGATATTTTTTGTCCATTTTGGATAATGGCAGCTCTTATAGTGCAAAAAGGAATTGCCTGCTGTGGGTTTTGTGTAATTTTTGGCAATGATGTTCTCGTTGGTATGACTTAACTCTAGATCGAGGAAGGCCAGGCTAATGGGGTCAGAGGCATGTGTGAATGATAAACCATAAGGGTTGGAATTACAATGTTCGACAAAAAGAGGAATCAAATCGGGGGTACCATCCCAAATGACGATTAAATCGTCAATATAGCGACCATAAAATATAATATTGGCAGAGTAAGGGTTATTTAGCGTAATGTAATTTTTCTCCCAATAGCCCATAGCAAGGTTGGCATAGGAGGGAGCAAAATTAGCTCCCATGGCTGTCCCTTGAGTCTGCAGATAAAAGTCTCCATTAAAATTAAAGTAATTGTGTGTAAGACAAAAGTTAGTAGCTTCTAGAATAAAAGCAGCTTGACGCGGATTGATAAGAGGGTCTTGTGCTAGAAAATACTCTAGCGCTAATAGGCCAAAAGTGTGTGGTATGGATGTATATAACGAGGTCACATCTAAGGACAGCCACCTATATGAGGATTCCCATGTGTAGGGGGTCAGGAGTTCTAGGAGATGGGTGCCATCTCTAATGTATGATGGCAGCTGTTGGACAATGGCTTGCAAAAATTGATCGATATACTGACTAAAACAAGTGGTCACGCTATCCATAGCGGCCACAATGGGTCTACCAGGAGGATTGGTTAAATTTTTATGAACTTTAGGTAGATGATAAAAGTATGGCACTTGGTAAAAACTTTTTTTTAAAAATGAGGCTTCTGTTTTATTGATTACCTTTCGGTCTAGGGCTGATTTTATTAAAACATTGGCCTCTGTAGAGAAGTCGGTGGTGGGGTCCCTATTTAATTTTTTATATGTGGTAGTGTCAGAAAGGAGTCTGTATGCTTCTGTGATATAGTCCGCCTTGTCTTGCAGAACTATTCCACCTCCTTTGTCAGCTGTTTTAATGACAATGTCTGTCTTATTAATCAGGACATCAAGGGCTCGGGTTTCAGATAGGGATAAATTTAGTTGACGAAAAGGGACAGTGGAGGATTTTTGACAAAGTTTTAAAAAATCAGCGTAAACGACTCTGTAAAAGCTTTCAAGATAAGGGCCTTTTGATTGGGCTGGATAAAAAATGGATTTTGGTTTAAGGGATGAATGAATGATGGGTGGTGACGTGGCCAGATGTTGTGTAAAGAGACTCAGGGTCTCATCTTCGCTAGTGAGAGATTCCAGAATATCGATGATGTCCCCATCATATTCAAAAAAGTCTGGGGGTGGGAGGCCAGGGGGTGGTGTTATATCAGTGGTCGGTTTGTTTTGTTTGGCATAGAAGAACCTTTTCAGTGTCAGATTACGTATATACCTGTTAAGGTCTTTGAATAGAAGGAAGGGGTTGGGCTTATTCACAGGTGCAAAGTTTAATCCTCTGCTTAATAAACTGCTGTCAGCAGCAGAGAGTTTAAAAGTGGAGAGGTTGAAGATTTTTACAGTTTGCGGGATTTCTGTACGTTTGTTTTTGTGTTTTTGTCCTCCTCTACAACCTCGCCAGCGTGTTTTCTTTTTCGCCGGTTGGTTGGAGGAGGACTTTGGACTAAAAAAATAATGGGGTCACTTAGTGTAGAAGAACATGTAACGTGTGATGGGGGTATGTTGATGGATAATACAGGAGGGGGTAAAGGGGGGGTGTTGCCCATGTCGGGTATCTCAGTGGATATACTAGCGATTAGAGGGATCGGTGTGAGGTATTCGATAGTGTTAGTTACCGGTAAGGGCATGGGTAGAGTATCCATAGATTCAACATATGGATGGTTGGATTGTGAGGCGTCAGAAATAGAAGCCATCATGCTGTTTTGTATGAAGGTGGGTGTATGGTTAATGGTTCTGTGATTTTTGTTTACATAGGACGGCCTATTATAAAATTTACCAAGGTCAGTGAGTAAATTGTTGGTTTTCATAGTTTGGTGGCTGCTTTTCATATGGCTGGGGTGATTAAGGGAAAACCTAGGGAGATTTCTTGAGGGAATGGATAGGCTCATTAATGAGGGAAGAGATGGGATAGACAAAGATGAAGGAGAGGAACGGGGTAAGGTAGGACGTATTTTAGTATGGTCATGGGGTGGGGGCTGGGAAGGGGGGGTAGGCGGGACACGACAGGAGGGGGGTGGGGATGGGGTGGGCGTGGGGCAAAAGGTTTAAAAGGGGGGGATATGTTGTTTTTTTGTTTCCAATCAAAAATTCGATTGGAGTTGAAGTCATCAAGGTCTCTTTTGAATTTACCTAGCTTGGTTTTGATTAAATAATCTTCATCTGATTTAGTATTCTTCTTGAGAACTTCAAACCAGGAGATAGGGACAATAACTTTCCGCTCAATAATATCTAGAGCTAGGGATTTTGCTTCAGATCTGAGTTTTTCATATACATGGGATCTGTGTTCTATGAGGATTTCAATCCATTTGGATGTACAAAATTCTGATATGTTTTCCCACTCCTTTTTGTTAGCGGGATTAAGAAAGGGGCAGTCCTTCGTGACTCTCAGTCCCCGAGGTGAGATTTTTGAGCTAATGTAGTGTTCTAAAAAGAATTTATCCCACCACTGTTGGTTTGGTATTTTTAAAAATTCTCTCAAGATGTTTGAACTTTCCACACAATGTGTATCTGATAGCTCCAGGCAATCTGATGTCATTAGCAAAAATGGTAGATGGCAAAATAGTATATAGGTCTTCTAAAATATTGTGTCTATGGGTCTCTATATCCTTAAGGAGATCCATATTGGGAATAGAGTCAATATAATATGTATGGATCAGGTGGCGACACTTGAACGAAGAGGGGGCAGGGGGGGGGAAGGGGGGGGAAAAGGCAGTATCTGTATAGGCAACCTGAGATACAAATACAAAGTACAATCGAAAGCAATAAAAAACAAGGAACCAGTTGTTTTAGTGGTAATAACTAAATGGGTATATATAAGGGCAGCAACAGGTGTGTGGTATAGATCTTAAAAGTGGACGTGGTGGAGGATATATCATTTGTACCATGCAGCACTAACAAGGCTTCTAAAAACAAACAAAATACAAGTAAAAAAGGCGCTTCAGCACAGATGTATATACCTTTTATATGATCACCAAATAGTCCAAGGATGGTTATAATATATGTATTAGCATATATATATACTCTAGATGGGTATCGTTTGGCCAGTCAGGGCAGCCTCCCAGGAGAACCAGAGAGCGGGTTCCAGTGAGCTAAAAATATACAAAAAGAAGGGGGGCGCCTCTGAATATGTGTAACAGAATTCAATTTTATTAAGCAACAATAACCACTCACGTGGAGGTATATGAAGTCCCATTCAGGTCCTGCAGGGAAGTGGGAAAGGCTGCAAGTCTTTGGCACATCCACTTCACTCTTCTTCCAGCTTTTTAGTCACAAAAGTGTAGATGTGGCAGCGCATGGTGGGGAGAAGAGTTTCCAGAAGTCCATCTGCAGATTCCTAGGACAGTCCAGTCTGTGAGAAGGGCATAATAGAGCCCATATAGCAGAGCAGGGGTTCCGATGATAGGGCTCTGGGTGAGGAGGAGGCGTCAATGCCGGGACAGCGCCGGGGGGTCACTCAGGGGGCCGTCAGTCTCGCCAGGGAGATGTTTAGGGACACGGCCGTGTGCTGCGGTGGCGAGAACGAGGCTTGGAGAGCAAACAGGCGGCGTCGCCCGGCTGTGACGTCACCGGTATGCGACGCGTTTCGGGATAGGCTAGCCACTGTAGGGGGGAGTGGCCGCATTCCTTTCTCAAGCATAGTGATGCAGGGAGCTGGGGGCAGTACATATAGATAGATGGGAAGGGGAGGGGGCGTGATCAGAACGGAATGATGAGGCAAAAAGTTAATCACTGGAGCTATACTGGTGTCTCTCCTCTCTGCTGCATACCCAACATTTTTTTTTTTGCATCTTTGGCCTACTTCTGCAGGTGGAATATTCTCTGGAAAATGTCGCTCATGAAGTCTGCTCACAGAATCAGAGCAATTTTTTTCTGGTAGAGATCCTTACCGGTAGATCAGGGCAGTCTTCTAAAAATTGAGTGGTGGTAGGTGACATACTGTATAAATGGCAAAATGAAAAAGCCAAATTAACTTTTTTTTACCAGTAGAGGGACCTCCTTGTTGATAAATAGGGATGTAGCATCTGATGATGAAATCCACGCCCCTATGATTATGGATGCACTCCGGCTTTTGGATGGGGCCACGGCCACGTTTCCACCAAAGTGTCATTGTGGATAGAGGCTAGTTATTCCTCTACTTAATTTGTTCCTCAAACTCGCTGATTCCCCTTTGTAGCCTTGTGGTCTCCAGACTTTGTGGGAAGCACTTCCTGTTTGTTTGTGTTGTACCACAGGCCAAGGTTTTCTGGAGGTACAGGTGGGGGAAAAGGGGCATGCTTGTGTAGAATTTATCCAGGTAGATGTGATACCCCTTTTTGAATAGTGGAAATGCCAGGTCCCAGACAATTTTCTCACTTGGGTGGATGTAGCTTGAGCACTCAGGGGGCTGGAACTGGGAATCTTTGTCTTTGTACAAGCAGAAGGTACACATATATCCTGTGGCTCGTTCACAGAGCTTGTAGAGCTTCACTCTATTCATATCTGGTCCTATTACTGGGAATGTACTGCTTGATTCCCAGTAGATCAGTGAAATGGACAAGGGATTCGTCCACACAAATGTTTTTGTCAGGGATATGCAATTCAGCGAATCTCAGAGAAAAATTAATTAGTGGGAAAAAAAAAGGACAAAGCAAATTATCATGTCATAGCATGAGTTGGACATAACAGCTGAATAAATGGGCAGTTGGTGAATGGGGTCTGTGGACTAGTAATCATGTCCTTCATTTTTTTGTTAAGCCCCATGTTAATTGTGAGGCCCAAAAATTATTTCAATTTCTCCACTGTGACATGTCTTCATTCAAGCGGATGGGCATAGGATTAATTGGGGTTATTTGCAATGTACTACTCAGCAAAAAAGATTGGTCTGGTCCACAATCAACTGAAATAAATTGCCGGTGGAAAATAAATAAAAAAATCAATCTCTGAAAAATTTCCAATGTTGGCCTGAACACCTGGCTGAGCAGTATAAGGGAGATTGTAGCCGATCCTGAGTTGGAAGGCAGCCATACTGGGTTTGCAAGTGCATCTGGGAGATATGAATGGGCCCTAGTCCTTGGGATTTGATGTGATACCCAATTACTAGTACTGGGCCTTTCATCCAGGGTCTAGCACCGTTGGTGTTTGGCAATTCACCAGTGGGGTGTATGGCACTGCTGGTGGTTGCCTGGTCCTTATACATTTTGAAGGGACCATTTTCTCCTCTGATTCGGTCACTGATTCACTACTGGACAGGTACGTACTCTGAACCAGAATCGGATGGTGAGAGCTCTCCGCTACTCTCATCCATCATACTGAGGATTTAAAATGCCTCTTCAGTTGTAGAAAAAAATAAAATTGGATATGACTGGCTCAGGTGATACTGGGACAGGTACACTGCTTATGTCAGCTGTGTGATGAGTACACTGCTGATGGATGGGTGTGTGAAGGGTACACCACCACTGATCAGCAGCTGTGTGACAGGTACAAAGCTGATGGGTGGCACTGATAGCTAGACATGTGCACACTGAAATATTTCATTTCGGAATTTCGTTTTCGTCATTTATTTAGTTACTCCCGAAATTTGTTTTTATTTATTTAGTTTCGTTAAAAAAATGCATTCGTCCGAAAATCCGAAATAATTAAGGCTGAATCTGTCATTGATGGCTTATGGTGTCTGCCAAATGTTCCAAGAATCGTACATTTCCGGTTGAATGTTCTGCCTACAAGCTATAGTAGAATTCTAATGTTGTATGACACTAGTAATAATTATATTTATTAACTACTTCCCACCCGGCCACTGTATATATACAGCTGGGTGGGAGCCGTCTACTTCTGATCGGACGTTCCTGAACGTCCATCAGAAGTAGCGGGATCACGCACGCGCGTGCCCGCGCAGCAGCGCAATCCCGATGTGCTTGTGTCACCCGGACATGGCGCATCTCGGATCGGCAGGAGGGCTCTGTGATTGGCCCTCCTGATCACATGATGGCCGTGTCCAATCACAGCCATCATGTGATGTAAGCAAACAGCCGGTTGCTAGGCAATTGGCTCTCCTCTCCTCACACGGAAGTCGTCGGTGAGGAGAGGAGAGGAGAGCAGATCGCTGCAGCCGGCTGGTGATCAGTGAGTATTAGCTGTTTTTTTACAGCTTTTTACTCACTGATCACCAGTCTGGTAAAACACACATGTCCCCACACATGTCCCCAAAACATACATGTCCCCAAAACACACATGTCCCCAAAAAAAATAATAATTGTTGCTCTACATAAAGATGGTCTAGGCTATAAGAATATTTCCAAGAACCTGAAACTGAGCTGCAGCATGGTGGCAAAGACCATACAGTGGTTTAACTGGAAAGGTTTCACTCAGAACAGGCCTCGCCATGGTTGACCAAAGGAGTTGAGTGCAGGTGTTCAGCGTCATATCCAGAGGTTGTCTTTTGGTTGAGGTTGATATAGACGTATGAGTGGTGCCAGCATTGCTGCAGAGTTTGAATGGGTTAGCCTGTCAGTGCCCAGACCATACGCCGCACACTGCATCAAATTGGTCTGCATGGCTGTCATCCCAGTAGCCTCTTCCAAAGATGATACACAAGAAATCCAGCAAACAGTTTTCTGAAGACAAGCAGACTAAGGACATGGATACTGGAACAATGTCCTGTGGTCTGATGAGACCAAGATAAACTTATTTGGTTCAGATGGTGTCAAGCGTGTTTGGCGGCAACCAGGTGAGGAGTACAAAGACAAGTGTGTCTTGCCTACAGTCAAGCATGGTGGTTAGAGTGTCATGGTCTGGGACTGCATGAGTGCGGCCGGCACTGGGGAGCTACAGTTCATTGAGGAACCATGAAAGCCAACATGCACTATGACATACTGAAGCAGAGCATGATCCCTTCCCTTTTGGAGACTGGGCTGCAGGGCAGTATTCCAACATGATAACGACCCCAAACACACCTCCAAGACGACCACTGCCTTGCTAAAGAAGCTGAGGGTAAAGTTGATGGATTGGCCAAGCATGTCTCCAGACCTAAACCCTATTGAGCCTCTGTGGGGCATCCTCAAATGGAAAGTGGAGGACTGCAAGGTCTCTAACATCCACCAGCCCAGTGATATTGTCATGGAGGAGTGTAAGAGGACTCCAGTGACAACCTGTGAAGCTCCGGTGAACTCCATGCCTAGGAGGGTTAAGGCAGTGCTGGAAAATAATGGTGGCCACACAAAATATTGACACTTTGGGCCCAATTTGGACATTTTCACTTAGGGGTGTACTCACTTTTGTTGCCAGCGGTTTAGACAATAATGGATGTGTGTTGAGTTGTTTTGAGGGGAAGGCAAATTTACACTGTTATACAACCTGTACATTCACTACTTTACATTGTAGCAAAGTGTATTTTTTTCAGTGTTGGCACATGAAAAGATATAATAAAATATTTACAATATGTGAGATACATATATATATTTTTTTATTATTATTTATTTAACAAGGACCTTGTTAAATGTGATGTGTGTTTATTTACTTTTTTTTTGTAAAGAGGAACCAAGGGTACTATATACCCCCTACTCATTCATGTGGGAGAGCTGGATATCTGGGGGCCCTCTTATTTTCATGATAGGGAACCACATATATGGCCAGCCAGGCTGCATACTCAGACAGGATTTGGGGTGGTGAAGGGCCTGGTATGGATTTTGGAGGGGAACACACTCCATATTTAGATGTAGTGGGGAATCCTATCGCTCTGTTTACAAATAGAACATAGTGGCTATTTAGCAACAATTTGAGTAGTACATTTTTTTCTTTTGCTTTAGTATATCATACAAATGCAGCACTTCACATGCAGGTTTAACTACTTGCCTTCCAGTGACGTACCGGTACGTCTAATATAACACAGATCTGCACCACACATGTGAGATATCACTGCAGTCCCTTTACAGGTTTTTACCAGTTTAGAGTTACACAGAAGGTCTGGTGCTAGAATTATTGCTCTCGCCATTACTAGTAAAAACAATAAAAATAAATAAAAGTCCATAAATCTTTTACATAGTTTGTAGACGCGATAACTTTTGTGCAAAGCAATCAATATACGCCTATTGCGTTTTTTTTTTTTTTTTAACCAAAAATATGTAGAATAATATATATCAGGACTGCGACATTGCTGAGGATAAATCTGACACCAAATGATACTTTTTGGGAACCAGCAACACTATTACATTGATCACTGCTATAAAAAATGCACTGATCAATGTAAAAATTACACTGAAAGGGAAGGGGTTAACACCAGGGGAGCGATCAAGGGGTTAAGTGTGTTCCCTAGATGTGTTCTAACTGTAGGGGGGATGGGCTGCCAGGGACATGACAGAGATCACTGTTCCCAATGACTGGGAACAGTAGATCTCTGTCATGTCCCCTGTCAGAAGGGGGATCCGCTTGTTTACATAGGCAGATCCCAGTTCTGCCTCGGTACTAGGCGATAACAGATCGCTGGCAGACATCAAGTCCACCTGACCCACAGGCAAGCATTGGGCGTGTGTGCATGCCGCCACCAGTGCACGCCCGCCCGCAACTGCAGAGCTGCCATAGAGCTACGTCGGTTCGCACAGGGGAGCCAACCTGCCACCAGATAACGATGGTGGCTGGTCAGCAAGTGGTTAAATAACATGCTTGGCAGATGCCTTAAAAGCAAAGTTTGGGAATAGCAAAAACAAAAAGAATCATACTCACCTAGTATGAGCAGCACCGATCCCCACTGCAGCTGTCCCCTGCTGGCTTAGTACTGAGTCTCCAAACACCACTAATGGCTCAGTTCTCCCCTCTGCTCTAAGCAGAGAGTGGTGACTGTCAGTCACCGGCTCTTTGCTCTGCCTCTCTAGCACTCACTGGAGCACCAGGCTATGGAGGGGGTGGGAGGGGTTGGCTTGGGCTTTCAGTGGCATTCTGTGAGGCTGAACCAGCTGCCAGTACAGGCATCTGGGTGGGTCCTGATTGTAAAGATGGGATCTTTACAGAGCTCAGACTGGCTGAGTGACAGTATGAACTGCACTCCTGTGATCCATAGGAGAGGTATAGCCAAAAAACCTCTGACTATACTTCACCTTTACCACTTCAACACTGGGATAATTCTGACACTTCCCCTATATGTCTAAAAAGCAAACACTTTTTGCCAGATAATTACCTAGAACTTCCAGATATTCTATATATTAATAAGCACTAAGAGAGCAAAATGGTGGGTTTTGCAATGTTTTATGTCATGTGGTATTTGTGCAGTGTTTTTTTGAGCGCTATTTTTTTCAATATATTTTAGTGAATTTTAATGCACAAAAACACAACATAATACCCAATCGTTTGGTAAGATATAAACGATGATGTTACACTGAGTAAATTGTCACTTAAGTCATGCTTTAAAATTGTGTACACTCATAGAACAGCGCCAAACTACATTACTTAAAAGGTGATGCTTTGTAGGGCTTTACAGGGTTTACCAGTTTAGAGTTACACAGAAGGTCTGGTGCTAGAATTATTGCTCTCGCTATTACTAGTAAAAACAATAAAAAAAAATAAAAGTCCATAAATCTATCACATAGTTTGTAGATGCGATAACTTTTGCACAAACCAATCAATATACGCCTATTGCGATTTTTTTTTAAATCAAATATATGTAGAAGAATATATATCAGCCTAAACTGATGAATCAATTCTTTGGGATATGTATTATAGCAAAAAGTAAAAAAAAAATATATATTTTTTTTCAAAATTGTCACTCTAAAGGGACGTCAATTTTGTTTGGGTACAGCGTTGCACGACCGTGCAATTGTCAGTTAAAAAGATGCAGTGCCGTAGCATGAAAAATGGTCTGGTCATTAAGGGGGCAAATCCTTCTGGGGCTGAAGTTGTTAAAGGAATTGTGTAATTTTAATGTTAACATTGAAGCCTTATTAAAAATGCTAATCTCGCTCAGCTTTTTTTTTAAAAAATGTAAATCTCTGCTGAAAGGTATTTTTTTTTTTGCTTTGGTATACTGTATATTCCCTCTTGAAGTGCCCAGCTCCCCATTTCCTTTGTTTGCCTCCTAGACTTGAACATTGAGAGAACTGATTTTCAATATTCACCTTCAGGCCGTGTTCACACCAGTGTTGGTCATCTTACTTTAAAAAAGTAATTAGTTAAGTTACAAATTACTTCTCCCAAAAAGAAATTGTGTTATTAACTCAGTTACTACATTGGGAAAGTAATTAGTTACGAAAGAAAAGTAACTGTGACTTTTTTTTATATTCTATACGTGTAACTAAGGGGCGGGTCTAGTATTACTGTAAGCAAGGGGCGCATTTATTATTATTGTTATATATCGTGTAACCAAGGGGCTGCACTATTATTACTCTAACCAAGGGGCAGATCTGTTATAGCGTGTATGCAAGGGGCCGGTCTATTATTATTATATCGTGTAAGGGGCGGATGGCTACAGAAGAGGGCGAATGTTAAATTAATGGGCAGAGCTCGATATATAACAATAATAATAAATGCGCCCCTTGGTAACAGTAATACTAGACCCGCCCCTTAGTTACACGATAGACGCCCCTTGCAGAGTAGCAAGAGCATCGGGAGCTTGTGGCATTACCTTGTACAATTACATGTTAACTGCGCCTGCGTGGTGTAGAGTTCACTCAGCTGTTTAGGTTCGGCAATTTTCGTAAGCAAGTGATGCGCCTGCGCAGTACAGGGGGCCCTCATCCGGCGGGGGAACTTTTTCGGCAGGACACCGGAATTACACTACTGCCATCTAGTGGCGGTAGATGTAATTGCGGTAACGCTGCCCAAGTAATGGGAACTGCGTTACCATGAGTGGAAAAGTAATCAGTTAGATTACTCGTTACCCTCTAAAGTAACTGCATTAAGTAACTTCCGTTTATTTTAACTCAGTTACTTACATCACTGGTTCACACATATGTGCGAATTGGATGGGGGTTCCCCCCATCCAATTCACCTGACAGGAGAGTGTGATTGACTCTGAATAGAGCTCACACAGCTTTGGGGCGGTCGTGGTCTGGATAGCAGAAGGGTCCTGTGTGTCTTTGGTTCTGATTCAGGTGCGAATTCAGGCAAAAATTCGGACCTGATTAGCACCTGAATCGGTGATCAGGGATGAACCAGACCCCATGCGGTGAGCAGCGGCCGAAGCATATGTGAACAGAGCCTTAATAAATTAAACCCAAGCAACTTTGCCCATCGCTAAAACATATTTTTTTCTAGCCTGTTATACACAGACTCAACAATTCACTGAAATATGAGAGAAACAAGAGTTTCTCTTATCTGTATGCTTTCATTTTTCATATTGATTTTATATTAATTTAACTTGTATCATTAAATATTGTCATCCTATGAATGAATGAGTAACATATGGGCTTCATTACAATAATGTAAAAATAGACCTATATTTTTATAAATATCTAAAACTTAAATGTATTAGTTAGAAACTTGCCTTTGGCAATGATTTTCCAATGCAAAAAGGTTTAAAAAGTTTGTGGCCATAAGATGATAATCTGAGGCATCTCAAACCTTGAACATGCTGAGCAGCCCATTATAACTGTATTAATCCTCCTTTCATACCCAAGATTTTAAATTCAGCTGTATCAATATTATATGCTTGGAGATACGGTACTCATATTAAACATTTTTATATACATTGATGTACATAACCTTATTTCCCTACTGTGCTGAATTGAAAACATGTTTTTGCACACAATGATGAGAACATTCTAATAGGATTTCCATACTATTAGCGATATCCAGAGTGATCCTTTGTTTTTATGCATTGCATTAGTAGTTAAATGATGCCTCAAAAGACCCCATTTGCTTTTGGAAGGCAGCAAAGATATAATTTAGTTAAACTTCCTTTTTTTTTTTGAATTCCCACCATTGCCATCAATGCAGCCTGATCAATGCCCAAATTTTTGTTCAGCTTTCACAAAATTCCCATTTCTTACATTAAATATCTTTTGTCTTGGCAAAAGCATATATTTGCATATTATATATGCAGCTTTTATATAACTTCTTACGTTTGCGTAATGAGGCTGTAGAGAATAACCTCTTTCGGAGAATTACAATTTAAATGTTTGTGAAGGCAGTTATTTTGGTGTTTATTTTATTTTATTTTATTTTGAAGCAAGAATCCACTTATAACAGTATATTTCTGGAAAATAAAATCTGATTTTCCTATTTAATATAACTTGTTAAATATCTTATCTCTCCAAAGCTGCATTTACATGCTACCTTAGCTTCTAGTAAACTGATGATGAGATTAGTTCAAGCACTTGCTTAACACACTTTATGCACATGACAATGGGTAGAATTGTTCCTTCTCATCAGAATGTTGTTCCTTCTCATCAGAATATCTCATTGGAAACTTCAATGTTGCAACTGTACTTTATTATTGTAAACTCTGATACTGCATGTGCGTAAATGCTTGTTTATAGTTGTCAGTCCTATTTTAATTGCAGGATCTGTATTTGGCCAACACTGGATGCAAACTACAGGCTAAGTCCACCCATAAAACATATTTCAGTATTGGATGAAGCATGGAGTATGTCAGGGAAATAAGCGCATCCCTATGCGCAATTCTACAAGGTCAGTGAACCAGCACGGACAAGGTCACGCTAACGCGCATACGCACACACGGATGCTCAATAGCGCTGCGATCCGGCGAATGCGCGTGCGCAATAGCACCGCTAATGGATGAATGCATGTGCGCAATAGTGCCGCGAGCAGGTGAATGCGCATGCACAATGCCGAGGTCTCATGAACGCGTGTACGCAACGGCGCGTGCACAACATGACACAGGCACCTTGTTTATTTAAATGTTGCACTGACAGTGCCACATCGCTGGATTATCATCAGCTCTCCCTGTATACCTGTGTTTGTGATTCCTGTTACCTGATCACCTGTGTACCTACCCGGGTTGTTTGACCTGCTCCTGCTGATCTCCTGGCTCTACCTGGCTTGTATCTGATGCCTCCCTGCCTGCTTCCTGCATTTGACCCCAGCCTGGCTAACGGACTCTGTGTTTTCCTGTCTCCTGTACCCAGACTTCTGGCTCTTGAACTGTCTTACTGTGTTTGACCCCTGGCCTGGCTTTGACTACTGTATTTCCATTGGTCATCTCCTCTGGACCTCCTAAGCACGTTGCCTCCAGTGACTTTTCTCCTCCAGGTTCCTGGCATCAGCTGCTACTACCAGGCATCCCGTGCTTCTCTGGGCACCACATCCCTGTGTCACTTTCAGGGTTGTGCTGTACTCGGCCGCAAGGGGAGCCCTCCCGGCATTTCGGCCTCCTACCAAGTTCCTGACAGAGTATCATCATAATTTTACCTATTTTTACATGCTGAAATAGAAAACCTACAGATAAACTTCAGTGGATTTTGCACAGAAAGAACAGTACGTGATGCAATTTTGGAAACATTTATTTACTGTACATCTGTAAATTCCTTATTGTAAATTGTATTTCTTCTACAATGTTTCCTTGTAATCAGCCTTGTCTGTGATATTTTCCCTTGCTACAGAAACTTGGTGCCACAATTTAGTGTTGTATGGTGGATTTTCAAACAATTAGCTACAATTTTCTAAAACAGAGCACATAAACAGTGCTTGTCTTAATATGATCTGTATTTCCTACAAAATAATTAGAACAGATCTTTATTTAAAGATATGCATTTTTTCCTATGTTTGACCATTAAAAATGCTAGAAGTAAAATAAATATCTTTCAGAAATCCAATGGGCTTATAACTTCCTGTAGTAAGCTGACAACTCTACTCTACTTTTGCTGCATGGGAAACCAATGAAGTGTTACCAGCCCTGCCCAAGTTCTGTCTGCTAGACTACAGAATTCCTTCCTCTTATGTTATGTAGATGAGGAGGGGGTGTACTGTAGGTTACTGTAGTCCAGTAGAGAATAACTGGAGAGTTAGGACAACAACGCTTGGAATTTAAGTAAAATAGAGACACTCTTGCTGTCACATCAAACATGAAAATAGAAAGAGTTGTGTAGTGTAGGCCTTTTTTACCATATCTTTTCGAAAAGCATTGTTTTATTCTGCAGACTCTGTGGGTTATTTACTAAAGGAAAATCCACTTTGCACTGCAAGTGCACTTGAAAGTGCACTGAAAGTGCACTTGGAATTAAAGTTGCTGTAGATCTGAGGGGGACATGCAAGGAAATAAAAAAACAGCATTTTAGCTTGCACATGATTGGATCATAAAATCAGTAGAGCTTCCACTCATTTCAGATCTACCCCTTAGATTGAGAGCGACTACACTTCCAAGGGCACTTGCAGTGCAAAGTGGATTTGCCTTTTGTAAATAACCCCCTCTGTCTGCAGCGTATCAGCCATATTAAACATACCAACCACTTGAGTACCACATGGACAAGAAAAACACATACCAAAGGAAACAGCACCTCAATTAGACAAGTTGGCAGCAAACATCAAGCATTCCTTCTGATTCCTTGTTTACTTTTTGCATCTCCCCTCCACAACATTCCCCTGAGGCCTCTAGTAATAAAGAGAGTCTCACAAGGAGTTTCAGAGGCTCACAATATACCACATAAAACAGGAAAGAAGGTCATGTAAAAGCTTAAACCTTTGCAAAATTCTGCAGTGGTGACAAAGCAGCCACCTGTACTTTCTCACTGGCTTCATCTTCTGCCACCTGAGAACCAGCAGCCTCCTTCAGGTGCTCAGATCATATGTAATTTCCCACGAAAAAAGTTGCCATTCTACAACCTTTACAGAGGAAACAGAGGAAAAAAAACAAAAAACAAAACCAACACATAAATAGAAAACCTCCATATACACTATCTAATACCCACAGTTGATCCAGAGGAAGGCAAAAGACAAAAAAAACAATAATGCATGATCCAATTTGCTCCAGTGAGGGGGGGGGATCTTTCTGATCCCCAAGAGGCAGATATTCCTTGGATAAACTCTACCAATGAATATTAGTATCAAGTTTTATTATGTGCATTTAGAAAGAACCCAGGCCTTTCTTTAAACAATCTACTGAGCTGGCTAGAACCAGGTCTTGTCCACATTTGCACAGCTCTTCCTGTGAAGAAGCATTTCTGTATTTGGAGATTACATTTATTTTCATACAGACATAAAGAGTGCCCCCTTGCTCTCTGTGATGACCTTAACGTGAATAACTCTACATCTAGTTTACAATATGGACCACTTATTGTATGTCTTTATACATGTTGATCATATCCCCAGTTAATCACCTCTTCTCCAGAGAAAATAAATTAAATTCAGCTAATCTTTCCTCATAGCTGAGCTCCTCCATGCCTCTTATCAGCTTGGTTGCCCTTCTCTGCACTTTCTCCAGTTCCCTAATATCCCTTTTGTGAACTGGTGCCCAAAACTGAACATTTCTTGCCCTATTCCAGTGGTTCAGCTCTGTAAAGGTGCCACACAGACTTTCAGAGGGGAAAACCTACAACCATGACCACGCTTCCGCGATGCAGTGGGAAGGGCACGCAGCAGTAAATGGAGGGAGGAAAACCTACAACCAAGTGGAAGGAGAGACAATAGCAAAAATGTAAGTATTGTATTCTATGTCTATAGGCTGCCTGCCCTTTGCCAAATCTTTCTTTAAGGTCATCCTTTTTGGAGAGGAAGTTTAGGGAAACGAAAAAAGTAAATAATGCAGAAATAGTCAAGTGGCTGCCCTTTTCCCTTCTTACTCCTTCCGGGTGCAGAGAAGATTGCTATTGCACTCTCTTCCTCCTTCTTCTCAAGGGAGCATTGCAGTTACTTTATTTGTGCTGATGCACCTTATTTCCCCTCAAGGATGCAAAGGAGCCATTTCATTTTATAGCTCTGCACATATGTCTTTTTCCTCATCCCCCTCAAGCATGCATAGCAGTTGTTTATCTTTCCAGTGCTGCTAATATTCCTCTTTTGGCCTTATTTTTCTCTAATGCCTTACTAACTGGCTATGTGGAGTTTGTGGAATTTCTTTGCTGTGAAATCCACAAGTAATCCACAGACCTCTGCAGTGCTGCTGCTGAAGAAGTGGAAGCAAAAGGTTTCCAAAATCACCCTAATGCCTAGTGTCTTCATGACACTTTTGCCAAATACCCTACTTATAAGAGTTTTTGGTCTGTGCTAGTGTCAGGTACTCAGCCAGCCTAGAAGTCAATGCACTGGTAATCACTGTTTTTGCACAGACATATGTCCCTGCCCTCCACCAATGCCATGAGGCAGAAGTAGGCAAAGGAGGAATATGAGGAGAAAGTTGGAGTACAGGTGGTGAAGAAGAGGGCCGGGGTGCTAGCAATGGAGAGTGTTGGGGTGCTGGAGGTGGGGAAGAGGTGGGGTGTTGACAGTGAGGAGTGTTTGGGTGATGGCATCAAGGAGGACATTTGGGGGTCTTCAAGAGCGATGTTTCATCCTTTCCTTTACATAGTTCCAGTTTAACCTGTATGTGTGCATGTGTTAGCATGCATGTCACTAACAATTCTCATTACCTTGCATATTTTTTATTTTGCATAGAACACATATAACATTTTTTTTTTTAAAGTTACCAGTATTTACACTTTTTTTGCTTGTATAACTAGCTTTAGAGGGAGTTTCACATCTTTACCAATCGAACAGTAAAGCCTTACATAGTTTAAGATTAAACCACTTCTTGTTCATTCGTTCATTCATCAATTCATTGTGTGACCATGTATCTTCAGAGAATTTAGATGAAGCAGTTTCTTCCTAGTACTACAGTTACCATTGATATATTTGTATATTATGATCATATTGCCTCTTAAGTGCCTCTTCTTTAGGACGGATATGTTAACTTTTTGATGTTGTTCCTCATAACTGAGGTCCTCTAGCTCCCTTATTCATTTTGTTGCCCCTCTCTTAAGACTCTCTAGTTCAAGAATGTCCTGAAAATGTATGATCAAAGCTGAACTGATGCAAAGTACAATAGGAAGATCTACTGCCCTCATCCTAGCTTGATCCCAAAATGTGTAATTTTGAGATATGCTGCAAAAAACTCTTAGCCGCATTTCCTGATGTGGCTACATCCTCTGCACTGGAGTCATAGCTGCAATGTAAAAAAACTATGGCCATAGGCTGTCTGCCCATCTACAATACAGAGGAAAGGGACAGCCACAGAAAATTAAAGGGAGGAATCCTGTGGCCAATGGGAAAGGCAATCAGCAGCACAGTTTAGTGGTTTAGTGCATAACCCTATAGTCATAGGTTGTCTGCCCTTTTACCTAATAAAAAAAAGCGAGAGGATGAGGTCCTGCACATAGAGGTAGTAGGATTTTATGTTTTTTTTTTTTTTTATACAGCAATTATAGATTTACATTTTTATGTATTTCTCTCCCGTACAGTAAGATCATAGTGAAGCACACATGGGCATTGAAGTGCAACAGAAAAAAGATATGCACAGAATCCTACAAACATAGGAATCAGGGTTTTCAGGAATAAAACAAATTAGAGACACGTAAATTTATTTTATTACTAAAGTATTTACACATATTGTTTACTCATTTAATGCAAATATTTTTTTGTTTACATGTAGGTAGTAAAGAGTCAACTGGCCTGGGTTCAGTTCACAAGAGGGTCAAGGAACCCAACCTGAAATCCGTGAACATAGGGGGTTATTTACTAAAGGCAAATCCACTTTGCACTACAAGTGCAAAGTGCACTTGAAATTGCACTGAAAGTACACTTGGAAGTGCAGTCGCTGTAGATCCGAGGGGGGCATGCAAGGAAAATAAAAAACAGCATTTTGGCTTGCACATGATTGGATGATAAAATCAGCAGAGCTTTCCCTCATTTCAGATCTACCCCTCAGATTTACAGCTACTGCACTTCCAAGTACACTTTCAGTGCAATTTCAAGTGCCTTTCGTAAATAACCCTCATAGTGTCTTAATCCTATTAAAGTCTGTGGAAGATAAATCTTGTTTTACAGGCCTTAAAATGCTTGAAAATATCATTCAGGTGGGGGGGGGGGGATATTTTAATAACACTTAAAGGGCAAAAAATAAAAAATTCACAATTCCTTTAAAAAAAATATGCTTGGGGTATAGCCTTAAACCTACACATGAAGCAGTGCACCTGTACAATGTCCTCCAGTAATGATGGCATGAGGTCTCCTCAAATTCCATACTAGACCCAATATCATTGATAAGGGACCCTAGGAAAAAAAATGAAAAGCCAGACAGTGTTGGGTCCCCCCAAAATTCATGCCAGACCTTTATCAAGACATGCACCATGAGTGGCCAGGAAAACAAGTTAAAAGAGCTTGCACCCACCGTCCTGGACCATTTCAGGTCACCTATGTTAGGGGAAATGGACAAAAAAGCCCCATTCCCAAATCCCTAGCGAGGGGTATGTGGAAGACCTATTGGTATTAGGAAGCCCTTGATATACATTCACACAGAATGGGACCAGATTTGGTCTTCTAATGCCACATACACACAAGCAGAATTTCCGACAGAAAGAGTCTGATGGGAGCTTTGCATTGTATATTCCGACTGTGTGTATGCCCCATCTGACTTTTTCCGTCGAAAATTTAGATGGAGTTAGATAGAGAACATGTGCTATATTTTTCCGACAGAAAAAATTACTATCGGAAAAAACAGTCGTCTGTATGCTGTTCTGACGTACCAAAAACGACACATGCTCTGAAGCAAGTACGAGACTGAAGCTATTGGCTACTGGCTTTTGAACTTCCGTTTTCTAGTCCCCTCGTACGCGTTGTATGTCACCACGTTCTTGACGGTCGGACTTTGGTGTGACCGTGTGTATGCAAGACAGCTTGAGCGGAATTTTGTCCTAACTCCGTCGGAAAAACCTTCAGAGTTTATTCTGACGGCACAGGGCATAAATCAAGAAATGGGAGGCCAGTGGTTTCTAAAAATGACCTTTGATAGTGCTATGAGAGAAATGTTGGTCCAGATCCAGCCTTTTTCCTACTTTCCACCACAATTTTTTTTGTACAGATTACCTTTTTTTTCTCATTTTAATTTTTTTCCCTTATAAGCAGTTTGTGCTCTGATTGAGAAAAATAGGCAGGCAGGAATGATGAGATTTCAACTAAAACACTTACAACTGCTCATTTCCATGGACTACTGGATGTTAAGGATGTACTACTGACTGTAGGTGGCCCAATATGCGCTTGAGTTACTTACCTGTCCTGTGATAAGCTGAATAAAAAGCTGAATTTTATTAAAAGGTGTTGAGGGTGAGTGGTGTTTGTAAAAGGACCCGATCGCGGTGGAAGGGGGGCCCTTCTCCCACCACCAATAAAAGTGATCTTGTAGTGAATCCGCCACTGAGACCACTTTTATCTGAAAGAGGCCCACCCGCTGAAGAAATGGATACCGGGGTTATGGCAGCTAGCTGCTGCCATAACAACAATAGTCCACTTCAAAAATCCACCGTATAATGACGGCGGGCGATCCGTAAGTGGTTAACGTGTGACATGTTAAGTATCTGTTTACTCTGCGTAACATCATCTTTCACATTATACAAAAAAATCGGGCTAACGTTAGTGTTGTTTTTTTTTCTGTGAAACAGCTTTTTCCCCCCAAAAAAACACGTTTAAAAAAATTGCTGCGCAAATACCCTTTGACATAAAAAGTTTCAATGAAAAAAAAAAAAAATATGATTTTTACATGTAGGAGAGAAGTCTGGCCTGGGTGGCAAGGGGTTCATTACCATAAGTAATGTAATTTTTCTATATTTTTCAAATCTGTACTCAAGCAGGTGGCTTAACGGATACATTACTGAAGTTTGAAGTTATAACTTCCAACCAGTAATTTCACAGTAAATATATAAATAATAAATTATTATGTTATAACATACAGCATATAAATATATAATTTAGCTTGAATATAACAGTACCTTTTCAGCAGGCAGCAGATTCTCATTCTCCCTCTTAACTGTGTAAGAAAAACATGGGACTGTGGGTAAATCTTATACACAAACACATGTTTTTTCATTGTAGTTAAGAGGGCTGGGCTGTAAGGGAGTATTTGTCTTTTAGACACATGCCCCTTCTATGACACTGCAGTGAGAGTCGTGCCTCCACTGCAGAATTTTTATTTCACAGCTAGGACCAATGGCACTTTACCATTGGTCCAAGACTCCAAGCTGTTTATTGAGCTCAGCGCCTCTGACAAGAAGTGAGAGGCACTGTGAGTTCAACCTCTCAGTTTGCTGCAAACATAGGGAGTTATTTACAAAAGGCAAATCCACTTTGCACTACAAGTGCCAACTAAATGTGCAAAGTGCACATGAAATTGCACTGAAAATGCACTTGGAAGTGCAGTCGCAATAAATCTGAGGGGTAGATCTGAAATGAGTGGAAGCTCTGCTGATTTTATTATCCAATCATGTGCAAGCTAAAATGCTGTTTTTTTATTTTCCTTGCATGTCCCCTTTGGCTCTACAGCGACTGCACTTCTAAGTGCACTTTCAGTGCAATTTCAAGTGAACTTTGCACTTGTAGTTTGCACTTGTAGTGCAAAGTGGATTGGCCTTTCGTAAATTACCCCCATAGTGTCAGCTTGTATTTAAAGTGGCAGCTCTGTATTTAATTTCTGACAGGCTGTGCAAGGAGCCCCATACCTCTGGAACCATACATCGTAGGAGCCCCAACTGTTACCATTGGTGGGATAGGACTTAGGCTACATACCCCCTGCTGAGCTACGACCCTCGAAACTTGATTTTTTTTGTAGTGTTCATGGCAAGTGAGGCCCTGCCTCACCTGCCTCTCCTGACAACACATCCCTGGAGGAGACCTACCCCGTGGTAAACCCATAAGGCCACTAGCAGGAGATTTCTTATACAAATGGCTATATATCTTATAAGGAACATGGAAGCCCTCATAAAACAATAATAACCCATCCTAGCTACAATACCTAAAGCCCAGCTCTAACCAATTAAAAAAATATCCATTGGGGGTCGTGGCCTGGCTGCAGGAGAAGATGTCTGCTTGAAGACGACATCCAGCACTCGAGTACTTCAGCACTCCAGACCTGCAGAATCCACACCGCTCAAGAGGGTTTCACACCAGGACCCATAGACTATGTCCTGCAAGTAGAGATGGTCCCGATGTTCGAGTCGAACGTAAGTTCGTTTTGAACATCTGGTCTTTGCCTGTTCGCTGAATGGTGAACAATTTGGGGTGTTCGCGGCAAATTCGAAAGCCGCGGAACAAAATCCCAATGTTGAGGGCATGTGGCCTGGTACGGTTCAGGAGGGGGGGCGCTCTCTCATCCCTCCTCTTTTCCTGCGGCCTGCCAGGTTGCATGCTCGGATAAGGGTCTGGTATGGATTTTTGAGGGGACCCCACGCCATTTTTTTTTAATTTTGGCGTGGGGTTCCCCTTAAAATCCATACCAGACTTGAAGGATAGGAAATTTAAAGGAATATTAGACTTTTATTGTTTCACTTTAAGCATTATTATAATCACTGCTCCCGAAAAAACTGCCATTTCTAAAACTTTTTTTTGCATTGATACATTTCCCCTGGGGCGGGACCCGGGTCCCCAAACACATTTTAAGACCATACCATGCATATAAGCCTTTAAAATTTGCACTTTTGATTTTTCATGTTCGTGTCCTTCAAGACTTTAACAGTGTTCCCGTGTTCGAACAAATTTTTTGCCTGTTCGCATGTTCTGGTGCGAACCAAACCGGGGGGTGTTCGGCCCATCCCTACCTGCAAGTGATCCCAGCCTCAGGGATCATGCAGGCGCCTTCATTTCATGTGGCCCACACAGCTCCCAGAGCAACATAGTGCTGGTCCTGTACGCGGGGAACAGGAGCTGCTGCCCACACAGCCTGATCCAGCCGGCTCCCTCTTCTGCAGACAAAGGTAAATGGGTTGCTAACACTCCTGCACAATCACCTGTAAACTCACCACTGTGAAGCGGCAACATGACGCTGAAACCTGTAGTCCCACAGTTGACAGTCTCCCTACACAGACCCTGGCACAGCATTTCCAACATCAGACAACCCTGCTCTGAACACTCACTTAATGTCATGCTGCTCTCCCTTCAGGCTGACTTACAAAGGGAACTTCGCATCTCCATTAACCATTTACATAACTGTCTTAATTTTTTGGAGGAACAGACTGAACATATTTAACAACACTTATCTACAGCCCACAATGCAGTAGTGAACATTCAAGATGAGCATGCAAAGGCTATAAGACAGCTACACCTGAAAGTTGGGGACCTAAAGGACTGCTCCAGGTGGAATAATACTGGGGAGTGCCAGAATCTGTTACCTTGGCTGAGTTAATGCCATATCTTCACCAACTATTCTGCAAGCTCCTGCCTTCACTTACGCCACAAGTTTTGCTCATAGGATCCTCAAGCTGCAGCATTTACTGTCTTCCCTTCCTAGGGATATCCTGGCCATGTCCACTTCTTCCATATTAAGGAACAGATTATGTGGGCTGCTAGATCCCTGATCCATTTTCTAAGCTGGCATTCCATAATGACCTCTCTGCAGGCAAGTTGCAAGCCTGCTAGGATTTTTAACCAGTTACATTGATTCTTGCGTAACATAAAATCAACTATAAATGGTGATTCCCTGTAAAGTTGCTGGTCACCTATCATCAGATTCAACAAGTTTGTATCCAGACTCCCAAAGACAGAATCAAGCAGCTACATAATTGTGGCTCCCAAACTTAAGCCACCCTCTAAAATTGCCAACCGCTGTGACATGCAAGATCCATCTTAATTTCTCAGTAGTTCTGCCAATTAATTATGCCTCCAGTTCAAGATTGGAACTGATCTCTGGATGCTACACAGTTTACATTTAGTCTAGGTGTCATGTTGGTACTATTTCCACACTCCACTGCTGCCATGAGCTACACACACAGTTTTTCTCTGGCTCTCATTTTTCCATTTTCTCTACTCCATTACTGATTTGTGCTTTTGGACTGTTACTTGATCCTCATCGTTGAGTATAATAGCCTTTATAGTTTTTGAACTGTTATGTTTTATATCTACTGTCCACAGATATTGCATTGACACTTATTGCTCATAACAATTGATTTTGTGTTTTGGTGCTCATAGTAATTTTAGATTTACTTGCACCATAGTGGCATCTCCTCCCCTACTAATCCCCTAATATGTCACTTAAAATCGCCTCAACAGCCCATTTAAACACTTCCTCTTTTGAAATGAAGCAATTTTTCATCGCACAGGTATATTGTATGTCCAGGAGACACACTTTTTTGGCAACCAAATAACCCAAATCCACCCACAAACTATTTCCTCATTGTTTTCATCCTCAAGCTGGGCATAATGAGTGGTAGCAAAAGATGAACAGCAGCAGGGAAGACAAGAGCGAGATACTGGCTGTAGAGAGCACAATAATCTGGCAAACAGGAAATGTAGAGACATGGTTTAAATCAGGAAGTTTATGGGATGAGCAAAGAGTTTGTGGTTCAAGACAAGACAAACAAGGTTCAAGACAGGATCATTCAAGGAATTGTACAGGGAACTGTCTAGCATTCCAGGTACCTCTGCAAGAAAAGACATTGCCTGACACAGCAGAGGTTTTGGGTTCAAATCCAGGACCCGACACAGCATTTTTAACATAAGACAACCCTGCCTTTGAACATTCACTTAAGGCCATGCTGCTCTCCTTTCAGGCTGACGTACAAAGGGAACTTTGCACCTCCATTAACCATTTAAATAAACAACTTGATTTTTGGAGGAAGGAACCAAACATATTGAGCAACACTTATCAACAGTATGGTTGAGCGAACCCGAACTGTAAAGTTCGGGTTCGTACCAGACTTGTGTGTTTTTGGGTCCCGGACCCAAACCCGAACAATTTACTGTATGTTCAGGTTAGAGTTCGGTGTTCGGCAATGTAATTGCATTTTTAAAAAAAAGTTTATGTCAGTTTGTCACAAAGTGTAATTTCTGTAGGAAGAAAAGTATTTTAAAAGCACTTGCGGCTATAATGAATTGTCGGCTCCCTGTAATACAGAGAACAGTCATTGAAAGTCATTGATTTTTAAAAAGTTATTGTCATAAAAAGTATTTGGAGACCTGGGTCCTGCCCCAGGGGACATGTATCAATGCAAAAAAGTTTTAAAATTGCATTTTTTTCAGGAGCAGTGATTTTAATAATGCTTAAAGTGAAACAATAAAAGTGTAATATTACTTTAAATTTTGTACCTGGGGGGTGTGTATAGTATGCCTGTAAAGTGGTGCATGTTTCCCGTGCTTAGAACTGTCCCTGCACAAAGTGTCATTTCTGCAGGAAAAAAAAAAGTATTTTAAAAGCACCCGCGGCTATAATGAATTGTCGGTTCCCGTAATACAGAGAACAGTCATTGAAAGTCATTGATAAAAAAAAAGCTTGGGGGTTCCCCCAAATTCAATTACCAGGCCCTGCTTCTTCTTGCTCCAGTGTTCTTGTCCAGCATCTTCCTCCACGGCGTCTCTTCTTCATTCTTGGGCCGCTCCACGCAATGGGAGGCTACCGCTGTGTGACGATTCTCTTCTTCTGACAGTTCTTATATAAGGGAGGGCGGGGTCACCTGGTGACACACAGGGACTTGATGGGGACTTCCCTATGGCTTTCCACATGATGTCAGAGGGGGGTGGGGGCCACCCGGTGACACTTTTATTGTTTCACTTTAAGCTTTATTAAAATCACTGCTCCCGAAAAAACGTGAGTTTTTAAAACTTTTTTTGCATTGATACATGTAGGGGACCCAGGTCCCCAAACACTTTTTATGACAATAACTTTTTAAAAATCAATGACTTTCAATGACTGTCCTCTGTATTACGGGGACAGGAGCCGACAATTCATTATAGCCGTTCGGGTCCCCATTGACTTCAATGGGGTTCAGGGTCAAGTTCGGGTCAAGTTCAGTCCCAAACTCGAACTTTTTTGCAAAGTTCAGCCGAACCCCTCATACCCAAACATCCAGGTGTCCGCTCAACTCTAATCAACAGCCATTTCAGCCCACAATGCAGTAGTGGACATCTGAGATGAGCAAGCAGAGGCTATAAGACAGCTACACCTGAAAGTCCCGGACCTGGAGGGCGACTCCAGGTGGAATAATATTAAGGTCAGGGGTTGCCTCAGTATCTTTTGTTCAATTACTTTGCATCTTTTGTTTCTTCTCATGTGGAAAGGGACACCTTGCATATATTCCTAATTCTTTCAGCATCCTTCAACAATAGCCCCCTGATAATTGTCCACATACTGTATACTGTATGTCCCAAACACCCACCAGAATTCCTTCTATAAATCTATCATGCTAAAACTACAACAGTACCCCAGAGATCAAAAATAATAATCTGTGGGGACTTCAATTAAGTAATAGAGCCATCTTTAGACTCTTCCAGCTGCCCTATCCTCCCTTCTCCTGCTAGAACACTTCTATGGTCACTGGAGATGCCAGCATAGTAATGAGAGGGATTATTCTTTTTACTTGCATATCCAGAAGACATATTAAAGGATCTACCAGTTCCTGCTCTCCAAAGGGTTGCTGCAACAAGTATCCACCTTCTCTATAGGAGTAATTATGCTGTCTGATCACACACCTGTATCAATCTCTCTCTATTCACCCTCCCTGGCTAAGAGTCAAAAACTCTGTGGCGTATGAATACTTCACTCCTCAGCTTTTTGGAGACTCTGGAGCAGGACAAGTCTGAGATTACTGCTTTTTTTTACCTTCAACTCTGCTTCTGTTGATAATCTCACAACTCTTTGGAATGCCCATAAGCCTTGAAGCGAGTCTTCCTAAAAATAGGTGTCCAGGAAAAGAAAAAGCGCAGCTCCATTATTAACTCTTTTTTGGATCGTATCTGGACATTGGAAACCTGTCATAAAACAGACGCTACGGCTGTGGACATTACCAAACTCTGTAAGCTCAGGGCACAGTTAGGCTTTCATTTGCAAAGTGGCTTTTATTTCTATCTTAAGTGGCGCAATTGAAATTCCCCTTTCTCATCGACTCCCAAGGATGTAGGCTTACCAACCCTAAGGACAATTGTTTTTGCCCCTTCTATTCGTGGGTATATAATCTTTGTCTCTCTCTTACTGAATCTCAGCCCTCTTAGACACTCATTCAAGATTTCCTAGCCCCACTTAAACTCCTTTCCTTAACTTCTGCACAAGTAGAGGCCTTTTCACAATCCTTTGCCCTTCAGGAACTGTGTGTATCCATCTCATAAAGCTCCAGGACCGGCTTTTGCAATAAGTACAATAAAACGTATCAAGATCAACTCATGCCACATTTATGTAACACCCTTAACAGGTTTGTGACAACTGGAGAGATTCCTGCTGAATCCCTCGAAGCTGTCATTACTACCATACCTAAAACTGGAAAATCTCCTCGAGAGCCAGCTAATTACCGCCCCATTTCCTTACTCAATACAGACCTCAAGCTGTATGCCAAACTTTTAGCAACCCTACTCGCAAACATATGCCCTGGCTCATTCATCCTGATCAGGTAGGCTTTATCCCCCAACGTCAAGTGGCAGATTAAACCTATTGCTTTATTGATCTCCTCCGCTGGGCTGAACATCATCAAATGCCTTCCCTGCTGATCTCTCTAGATGCAGAGAAGGTGTTTGATAGAGCCCACTGGGAATATCTAGATGCAGTTTTAAAGAAAGCCCAGTGCTAAGGTAAGGACATCAGGCCTCTCTGATTCTTTTCCAATCACTAATGGCACTCGTCAAGGGTGCCTATTATAACCCCTAATGTTTACCTTAGTAATTGGGCCCGTTGCTCAAGCCATTCGTTCTAACCCCCTTATCTCTGGACTAAAGGTAGCACATACCCCATATAAAATTTGCCTTTATGCCGATTATATCATTATCTCGATTACTGAATTGCTACATTCACTCCCTCCCTTGTGCCACTTAGAACAATTTGGTGAAACCTCATTGTACAAATTAAACCACTCCAAGTCCTCTATGTTTGAGATCTCACTACCGCTCTCTTTTTTTTTCATAATTGTATTTTTATAAAAGTGTTACAAAACTTACAAAGTATATTATGTACATAAACATCACAGTCATAGGTAAAAACCTACGTAGCGAACAATACATACAATAAACTATAAATCTGCAGTACTAACATAGTGCAGTTATATATAAATAAAGAAGAAAAAAAATGAAAACAGTAGAGAAATACACCAGGGGTCTGGATGCAGAGAGACGGGATATGAGATGAGGGAGAAGCCCAGCTAAAGAGTTGTAACCCCAGACAGCCTCCTTCAATCAGAGCCTCAATCAGAGACTCCAAATTCCGAGGAGTCCCAAGCATCCTTGTTAAACTGAGTAACAGCATCTCCCACCTGAGCAGTCATATACTCCATTCTGCATATTTCTGAAAGCACCTTCAGGAGCTGAACGTGAGAAGGCGGAGGGGGGGGGGGGTAGGTGACAGCCAATGTAGTGGTATAATTCTCTTGGCCGCTAATAGTATAAAGGAAGTAAGCCTATTTAGAGATTTACCAATGTCAGGAAAAGGGAGGCCTAGAAGATAATGTAACGGATCCAGCGGGACAGGGATAACTAGAACTTCTTGGAGCAGAGACATTGTCTCTGTCCAAGAAGGCACAATAACCACACATTGCTAAAAAATTCGAAAATGGGTGCCCCTAGCCTTACCACAGCACCAGCACAGAGGGGAGAGGATAGGACTTTGCAGGATAGATGACCATTTACACATATAGGGATGGAAATCTACGGTAACAAGAGTAGCATCATGAAGTAGTTTATAAATAGAGGAAATGAAATGTAACTGGTGGAGGCCTTGAACACAGATAAGCTCAAAGGCAGTGGGCTTGGATATATATAAACTAAATTCTGTGCATACCCAAAATATTATGTGATAAATTATAATTCAAACAATATATACACACAAATGAGTGTATGACATATACGACAAAGGGTAAAACTGGCCAGAATCATGTGTGTGGGGGGGTGGTGGGGGGTGGGGGGTGGGGGGGGGGGGGGGGTTAAATACTAATGTGGTGGGGGGGGTGTGTGGTGGGGGAGGGGGGGTGGTGGGTAAGGGTGTTGGGAGGGGGTGATAGGGGGGGTGGGTGTGGGGGGGGTGTGGGGGGGGTATGGGGGGGGTGGGGGGGGGGGACGGGGGGGGGGGGTGGGGGGTGGGTGGGGGGGGGGGGCGGGGGGGGGGGTGGGTGGACGCGGGGGGGGGGGACAAATGGGTGGGGGGGGTGAGGGGGGGGGGGTGACAGTATTGGGGGGTTGTGTTTGGGGGGGTGTGGATGGGGTTGGGTGGGTGTGGTGCGTAGGGTTGGGGGGGGGGGGGGGGGGAGATGGGGGGGGGGGGGGTGGGGGTGGGGGGGCGGGGACGTGGGGGGGGGAGGGGGTTTTGGGGGTGGGGGGGGTGGGGAGGGGGTGGGGGTGAGGGTGGGGGAGGGGCCAGGTTGAAGGTCAATTGCGCAATCATACGACCAGTGTGGAGGCAAACTGTTGGCTTGACCTTTGTCAAAGACATTGCTAAAATCGCTGTACTCCTACGGCAGGGAGGAGAGTGAAGAGGTGTACCGGACCTTAGTGACATTCTGAAAGCATGTCTTACTGCATTGTGGCGAACAGGAGAGAACCTCAGCACGAAGCCAAACGAAAGAGGGGTTGTGCCTCTGTAACCAAGGATAACCAATTACCACCGTAAATTTAGGTGAGGAAATAACTTAGAATTGAATTATCTCATGATGAAGAGCCCCTATGGTAATGGGCAACGGAGTAGTCTCATGAGACACATGGGCAGGTTGTAAAGGTTTCCCGTTAAGAGCCTCAATGGCAAGTTGAGTGACATGCAGCTGCATCGGAATTGAGTTCTTTGATACAAAGGCAGCATCAATGAACAGGCCTGCAGCCCCAGACTCAATTAGAGCCTCTATCTCAACAGACGACTAAGCCCAAGAAAGGGTAACTGGAACCAGGGGCTTATCCTTCTGGATAACTGGGGATGAAACATCCCAACCTAAGGTCTGTCCATGACAGGACCTCAAGGTTCGGGCGTTCCCTGGACGGGTAGGACAAGACTTAAAAAAGTGACCTGCCTTGCCACAATAAAGGCACAATCTCTCCCTCCTCCTAAGGGCTCTCTCATCTGCAGAGAGACGTGTGAAGCATGGGTTCACCTTCATTGACTGACTTGGTACCAGGAGGCATGCGAGGTGAGGGAGGCAAGGGTGGGACTGCAAAGCTTGGAGACAAATGTACAGAAGCTTTCTGCAAGCGCTCCATAAAAGAGAGTCTTTCTCTGAGTCTGGAGTCAATGAGGATGGAAAATGTGATCAACTTCTCCAGCTTAGTGGGTATATCTCGGGCTGCTATCTCATCTTTGATGGTATCTGAGAGACCATGAGAAAAAGCAGCCACGAGGGTCTCATTGTTCCAAGCAACCTCTGCTGCCAGAGTATGGAATTTAATGGTGTAAACAGTTCTCGTACTCTGTTTGATGGACATGAGGCACTTGGCTGCAAAGCGGAGCATGCAGGAACATCAAATACTCTTTTAAAAGAAGCCACAAACTATAGATAACTCAGGACAATGGGTTTTGTGCATCTCCCATAGAGGGTTTGCTCAGGCCAAGGCTCTCTCAGAAAGCAAAGATATCACAAAACCTACTTTGCTTCTGTCCGTGAGAAACGCATGGGGCAGCATCTCAAAGTATATCTCAACCTGGTTGAGAAACTCTCTGCATTGGACTGCATCACCCCCAAATCACTGGGGAAGCAGAATGGAACCAGACATACCTTTTATAGAGGTAATACATGAGGTAGGTGCCTGCACATGGAGCAGCAGCAGGGACAGCCTGCAACACAGTTGTACGAGAGCGGCCACAGTGGGAGATTCCAGGTGAGCCGTGTGACTCAGGAGTGTCTGTAACGCCATGGGAAACTGAACCCTGCTCATCCAATCTGGAAAAAATATTACCAACAAGTGGATTGACTACATCTTCTGAATTCATGGCCTTCTCCTACTGTCAGAAACCATGACAGTTAAATCAGAAAAATACCTAGAACAAACGTAGTCAAAACATAGCCAATGATCGGTAACCGGAACGGATCATCAGACAAGCCAGGAAGTCAGGAAGCCAGGAATCAGCGTAGTGGAACAGCAAGCAAGATCTGGAGCCAGAAGGAACGTCAGCCAAGCAAGTCTTTAACAGGCACGCAGGAGAGAATCTCTCTGACAGCTGAGCGGCTAGCTCAGAGAAGGGAGAGCCCAGCCCTGACAATTAGAAATAGTACACCACATAATGTACTGTAGATATAGGCTACACTGGATGCAGAGTATATATATACACCACTGCCTTGCTAAAGAAGATGAGGGTAACGGTGATGGACTGGCCAAACATATCTCTGGACCAAAACCCTATTGAGCATCTGTGGCCCAATTCTGACATTTACACTTAGGGGTGTACTCACTTTTGTTGCCAGTGGTTTAGACAGTAATGGCTGTATGTTGAGTTATTTTGAGGGGACTGCAAATTTACACTGTTATACAAGCTGTACACTCACTAATTTACATTGTAGAAAAGTGTAATTTGTTCAGTGTTGTCACATGAAAAGATATAATAAAATATTTACAAAAATGTGAGGGGTGTACTCACTTTTGTGAGATACTGTATATATACTAAACTGACTGTATATATATATATATATATATATATATATATATATATATATATATATATATATATATATCAAATATATATTGTCCACACCAACAACACTACACAGGGCTGCCATGTAAGCAGCCTTGTATAGTGTGGGGCGTGGACTTGGATCCCCTGAGCAATGATTGGCCAAACGCACCCTGCCTGTAAAGAAGCTACAGGACACACATTGGCAGCATTCAGATGCAAAAATACTTCCCAACCCCACCCCCAAATTACCCATGATTTATAGCATTTTGCTACCTAATGGACATTCAGTAAAGGCTTATAACTTTAGGAGACTAGTGTATACATGGTATCTACTAATATGCCCCTATGCACCTTATCTGTAGCACTCCCTATGCTTTATCTATCGCAGCCAAAAACACATTGGGGGTTATTTACGAAAGTTAAATCCACTTTGCATTGCAAGTGCACTTGGAAGTGCAGTCACTCTAAATCTAAGGGGTAGATCTGAAATGAGTGGAAGCTCTGCTGATTTTATCATCCAATCATGTGCAAGCTAAAATGCTGTTTTTTTATTTTCCTTGCATATCCTCGTATCTACAGTGACACTACTTCCAAGTGCACTTTCAGTGCACTTTCAAGTGCACTTGCAGTGCAAAGTGGATTTGCCTTTCGTAAATCAACCCCTATGTGTTGTAAATCATGAAGAGCTATGTAACTTGGTGACGAGGTTGCTAGAAAAATTATTATCCTATTAATGGTTTCATATAGCATGCATACCTACAAGATTACATTATACCCAAAAGCAGAAATTCAGTTATTTTGTCATCGTACATGATGAACACATAAGGCACCTTATTAAATATGTAGGACTTATTTTACCTGGCATGTGTATAAACAACACAGATTTTTTATTGTTCAGTATTCTTTACTTTAATGCATAGCACTATGCTAACATCAGACATATTCCATATTTTTTTAATTAATTTGGTCACTACCTTCTTTTCCCTTTGTTTTACTATCCAGTTTAGATTATACACACAAATTTGTGTGTGAAAGTCTGTGTCTAAAAATATATCATTAAGAAGCAATATGTGAAGTTGATTTTGTGCGAAATTAAAGCTCTTACATGTTGGTCTGAATATATAATCCCTAAGGGTAAGCTCAGTTACATTGTACAACGTGTGGATTTTTCTTGTCAACTGCTAAAGCACTCTACAAAATGACAGCAATTATTACAGCACTAAAACATTGCACTAAAAGCCTATTACTTTGGATAGATCACTTACTGTCGCTACCTAATTACTTGGCACCAATTAAAATCTTAACTGCAGATTTGTTTTAATTTAAGCCATTTTGCTTAAAAAATAAACGGATAATTTGATCCTAGCTTGAAAAACATTTTTCTGATTTATATGTAGTACTTCTATTTTCTTATTTTGTGTGCATAAATGTTTAGATAAATTAGATACTTTTTAAAAGTCAGATAAATAGATAGATAGATAGATAATCCTGAAATATCTCCTATTATTCTCTTTATATAATTTAAGCCACACCACACTGAAATCCATGGGGCGGCAAATTTTAAAAATTAAATCTGGTCAATTTCAAGCACAATAGGCATGGAATTTTCAAACAATGGGCATGGGAACTGTAATAGGTACATGTGTTATGTTTAAATATTTACTTATAATATTAACTATTTTAAATATTTTGTGAAGAGCATTTGTCAGAATGACATAAATGCATAAGGGTTTTGGAACACATAAGAAATGGAAAGAAATAGCAAGTATAAGCAATTGTGGTATGAGCAGTTGCGTTTCAAAATCTTGTAGCATCTGTAGCTCAATTAAAGTTTACTTGGTGGGAATATCGGGTCTGATCAGAGGAAGAAACTTCAGGGTTGGGACCAATTTAAAGGCAAGAACTGAGGAGGGAGGCCAGACTTCTGGGGGGGGGGGGGGGTGGGGAAATTAATACATTAGTAACAAACAATCAGTCCAACCAAACATGAACAGGTGATGTGAAAGTCCATTGCACCAACAGCGATATTCTTCAGTGAAACAAAGGTTGTTATTTGTGTTTTCTTTTTAGACCTCTAGATGTCACTAGGGAAGAGTTTGGCCATGTACACAGCACGTTTCATCTATAGCCCTTTTCCAATGACTGCCATTGGTTTCCTGGGATGTACTTCCTGTTCCAAGGTTACCTCTGACTGTTAATTCATCGTTGTATTAATATTTAAGATGGATGGCTTTGCATTGCTTCTGTGCCTCTGATGACGCCACCTCTGACAAAATGTGTTAAGCAGAGACAGAATCCATGACTTCACTAGACATGTGCACGGATCGCTAAGAATTCTGGGTTATGTTGTTTCTTGATGTCAATTTCAAGTGCAACGTGAAAGTGTTGTTCACATATTGAAAAGGTCCATTGAAAAAGGAACACTTCTTGTAAGTGGCAAACTTCTTTAGCAGGAAGGCAAACATTAAGCCCTTTGGATTTATGCTGATGTCATGATCAGGGGTCAGGCTCAAAGACCAGTTGCTATAATAGTAGTGGAACTACCACTGACCAACAGGATAGGTACACAGGCAGTCACCCTGGTGAATGACAAGGGCTCAACTGAGGTGCAGAGTCTAAGTACTAACCAGTGTTCACCAGAGATCCTGATGGTGTAGATGTATTTTGCTGTGTGTTAGTATCAGGCCACTGCGAGGTGAGCAAGACGGGATCAAAAAGAAGCGTAGTTAGTACACAAGCCAAAAGGTCAGTAATGAGTAGTTGCAGGTTGGGATCAGGCAGAAGCGTAGTCGAGGAACAAGCCAAGGGTCAATATTGTGTGGTAGAAAAATATGGACAGCCACAGGGAAGACAGGAGCTACATTGTGGCTGGAAAGAGCACAATAATCTGGCAAACAGAAAGTGCAGAGACATGGGTTAAATCAGGAAGTGTATGGGAGGAGCAAAGAGATCAGGGTTCAAGACAAACAAGGTTCAAGATAGGATCATTAAAGGAATTGTCCAGAGAACTGTCTGACGTTCCAGGTAGCTCAGCAAGAAGAGCCATTGCCTGACACAGCAGAGGTTCTGGGTTCAAATCCAGGCCCTCACAGCTGATGTACCTCCAACCCTTTAATAGATTTGAATTGTTCAAAAGTATGCAGAAAATTGAGTAGGTTGGTATATGGAGAGATTACAAAAAGCATAATATCATCAGCAAATAAGCACAGCTCATGCTGATGCAAAGCTACTTCAATGCCTTTTATATCCAGGTTGGAACACATTAAAATTGCTATAGGCTCAATAGAGAGAGTGAATAATAACTAGGATAAGGGGCAGCCTTGTCTAGTGCCATGGGCAATTGGGAATCAATCTCACTTGAATCCCTCATTCTTCAAGAAAGGTTGGGGATTGGCATATAAGGAAGACACCCAACCTATTAAGTTAGCACCAAAACACCTTCTCTGCAAAATGTAAGTGTCATAGAAATAGGCTGCGCCAGTTGCGCATTCCTACGCGCATGCACACGGGAACGGCGCACATTTGTGCGCAATAGAACGGCGCCTCGGCATGCGCACAAGAACACGCATGGCGTGACCGTGACCTGGGGGGTGTCTAAAGTATGCCTGTAAAGTGGCGCATGTTTCCCATGTTTACAACAGTCCCTGCACAAAATGACATTTCTAAAGGAAAAAAAGTAATTTAAAAGTACTTGCGGCTATAATGAATTGTCGGTCCCGACAATACACATAAAAGTCATTGAAAAAAACAGCATGGGATTCCCCCACAGTCCATTACCAGGCCCTTTGGGTCTGGTATGAATATTAAGTGGAACCCCAAACCAAAATTAAAAAAAAAAAAAAATTGCGTGGGTGTTCTTAAGCACTTAAGCCCAATTAGAAATAGACTAATTTGCAGCTAAAGGACCAGGCCCCTTTTTGCGATTTGGCACTGCGTCGCTTTAACTGACAATTGCGCGTTTGTGCGATGTAACTCCCAAACAACATTGGCGTCCTTTTTTTCCCACAAATAGAGCTTTCTTTTGGCGGTATTTGATCACCTCTGCGGTTTTTATTTTTGCGCTATAAACAAAAATAGAGCGACAATTTTGAAAAAAATTCAATATTTTTTACTTTTTGCTATAATAAATATACCCCAAAAATATATTAAAAAAGTTTTTTTTTCCTCAGTTTAGGCCGATACATATTCTTCTACATATTTTTGGTAAAAAAAATCGCAAAAGGCGATTATTGATTGGTTTGCGCAAAAGTTATAGCGTTTACAAAATAGGGAATAGTTTTATAGCATTTTTATTAATATTTTTTTTTTACTAGTAATGGCGGCGATCAGCGATTTTTATTGTGACTGCGACATTATGGCGGATACATTGGACATTTTTGACACATTTTTGGGACCATTGTCATTTATACAGCATTCAGTGCTATTTAAATGCACTGATTCCTGTGTAAATGACACTGGCAGTGACGGGGTTAACGACTAGGGGGCAGTGTAGGGGTTAAGTGTGACCTATGTGTTTTTTTACTGTAGGGGGTGTGGCTTGGCATGTGACATCACTGATCGTCTTTCCCTATGACAGGGAACAGACGATCAGTGACAGCCTCACTAGGAAGCACGGGGAATGGTTTGTTTACACTTACCTCTCCCCATTCTTCAGCTCTGTGACTTGATCGCGGGACACCGGCGGCGATCCGGTCCGCGGGTCCCACGGTCACGGTCATGGAGCTCAGGACCGGGTCACGAGCGCACCGCCAGCAGCGCACGCGCGACCCACGGCTGGGCTCTTAACCACTAGCTGACCGCCCACTGTCAAATGACGGCGGGACGGTGCAGCTACTGTGGCGGGCCGCCGTCATATGACGTCGTGCACAATTTGGCCACTGGGGGGCGCGCGCGCGCCGCGGGAGGCGCGCGCGCGCCGCGGGAGGCGCGCGCGCGCCCGCCGCGTAGCTGGGGCCCCGGTGCGCGTGCCCGGCGGTCGCGATGACCGCCAGGCACCCGCGATTGCCCGGTAATCGAGCAGGACGTGGATCGGTGTGTGTAAACACACAGATCCACGTCCTGTCAGAGGAGAGGAGACCGATGGTGTGTCCCTTGTACATAGGGACACCGATCGGTCTCCTCCCCCAGTCAGTCCCCTCCCCCCACAGTAAGAATCACCAAGATAGGGTACACATTAACCCCTGCAGCGCCCCCTAGCGTTAACCCCTTCCCTGCCAGTCACATTTATACAGTAATCAATGCATTTTTATAGCACGGATCGCTGTATAAATGTGAATGGTCCCAAAAATGAGTCAAAAGTGTCCGAAGTGTCCGCCGCAATGTCGCAGTCACGATAAAAATCGCGAATCGCCGCCATTACTAGTAAAAAAAAAATAATAATAAAAATGCTATAAATCTATCCCCTATTTTGTAGACGCTATAACTTTTGCGCAAACCAATCAATATACGCTTATTGCGATTTTTTTTACCAAAAATATGTAGAAGAATACGTATTGGCCTAAACTGAGGAAAAAATTTGTTTAAAAAAAAAAAAAAATTGGATATTTATTATAATAAATAGTAAAAAATATTATGTTTTTTCAAACTTGTCCCTCTTCTTTTGTTTATAGCGCAAGAAATAAAAACCGCAGAGGTGATCAAATACCACCAAAATAAAGCTCTATCTGTGGGGAAAAAATGATAAAAATTTTATTTGGGTACAGCGTTGCATGACCGCGCAATTGTCATTCAAAATGCGACAGCGCTGAAAGCTGAAAAATGGCTTGGTCAGTAAGGAGGTGTTTGTGGCTGGTAGGCAAGTAGTTAAAGAGCAACGTACCTGTATGTGCTTGTGTCCAGCCCTGCCATTCTGCCGGCGTAAATGTGCAGGACGCGGTCCTTAAGTGGCTAATATTCATACCAGACCCAAAGGGCCTGGTAATGGATTGTGGGGGAATCCCATGCCGTTTTTTTTCAATTACTTGTGTGTGTATTGCTGGGACCGACAATTCATTATAGCCGCAAGTACTTTTAAATGCCTTTTTTCCTTTAGAAATGTCATTTTGTGCAGGGACTGTTGTAAACATGGAAACATGCGCCACTTTACAGGCATACTATAGACACCCCCCAGGTTCGAAATTTAAAGGAATATTTCACTTTTATTGTTTAACTTTAAGCAATATTAAAATCACTGCTCCCGAAAAAATTACTGATTTTAAAACTTTTTTTTGCATTGATACATGTCCCCTGGGGCAGGACCCATGTCCCCAAACACTTTTGATGACAATAACGTGCAACTTTTGATTTCTCCCATAGACTTTTAAGGGGTGTTCCGTGGCTTTCGAATTTGCCACGAACACCCAAAATTTCTCCCTATTCGGCGAACAGGCGAACACCCGGTGTTCGAGACGAACTTACGTTTGACTCGAACATCGGGCTCATCCCTAGTTACTACATGAGCTCTCAGCATCTCTTGGAGAAAGGCTGATGATCCTGCAGCCTTTGTGAAGACCGGTTGCATGTACGGGGATAAAATGTTCTTAAACATTTTGAAATATTAGTATGAGAAACCGGCTGATCTTGATGATTTACCATTCGGTAGTGTGGCAATGACTGATTCTATTTCGTGGGTTGTGAAGGGAGAGTTTAGTTTTCTAAGTTGGGTTTCAGAGAGTGATGAAAGTTTAAGTCCCTTTAGAAACTGTTGTATTTTCTCTGTGGTTGGTTGTGGGGTTGAGGTATCTTTGTGTAGGTTGTACAGTGCGCTATAGTATTCTGCAAACTTGTTCGCTATTTCTTTTTGATTAGTGATTTTGTGATGCAGGGTAGGTATATTAAGAGTGCTATTCTGGATTTGGTGCATGCTGCCTTGATTCTATTAGCCAGGTATTTGCCTGCTCTATTAGCATTGGTGTAAGATCCTAGTTGTAGGCGTCTGTGGTGTTTGTCATATGTTTTCCCAGGGTTTCTCTGCGTTTTTGTTAGGGTTGTATTAGGTGAGGTTTTTTTTTTTTTTTTTTGAAGAAGATTTATTAGGTTTTTAATTAACAATACAGTAGATAACTCAAAAATTGGTGTATACTAAAGCGCTGATATATAATTTAAAAGCCCCAAATCTAATAGAATAAAATAAGATTACTAAATGAAATGCTGCTACCATTAAAAGTGTTCCCACACTTGAAAATAGGTGAAAGATATACAAATAGCGTATAAATGGTGCGCAATTCAACCTTAATTATGTGAGCATAGATCTTTAAAAATAATTATTGCCACAATGTCAATTGTGGTCAATAGTGCACAAGTGAAAAAAATAAATAAAATATATATACACTCCGTATATATAGTGCTGGAGGTGTGTGAAATAAAATATACAACCCTTGTATATAAATTAATATGTGAGTATGTGATCCTTATTATAAAAGAAATGCCAAACGTGCATATAACATCTTATTTAATAGGTGAAAGTATTTGTTGTGTTGGTAAAATGAAAAAAAGTTGAATGACGATTCAGTGATAGCAATCAAGATGATTGGGAATTGTGTGCTGTGTTAGAAAGATTGAAGGAACTCTGGCGTAGCAACAGGTGCTCTGATTACAAGATTGGTACCATACACCAGACAATTAGTGTTGAATACACTAATCTAATTGCAACATTATGCAGATACACCAGGCGATTACTCTAATTGCAAGGTTGGTGCCATACACCATACAATCCTATTGTATGCAATCTATTTGCTACGATAACCAGATAAACATATACACCAGGCGATTGGTGTTTTAAAAGTGCAGTGGTGCATTACTGATATAACAATTAAGACAGCTGGTTTAAACTCCCACTGTTTAGAGAAACAAAAAGCAAAAAAGACTGCTATTTTGGAAAATATAAATATAAAATGTTGCCACTTTGGTATTGGTATTTATAAATATATAGGAAGAAACAAACAAAAACTTCCCTTAATGTTGCCGGTACAATTATAGGTGATTCTTTGAAATCTTCCTGATGCTCAAGCCGGTTTTAACATGAAAAAGAGAAAAAAACAAACAAAAACCATTGCGCAATATTGCTAACTATAGACTCCCTATGAGATGCCTCAAGTTGTATGCACTCACGTGTACCAGGTGGATATAGTGCAGATAAAAAGTGTCAATGGTCAGGCTTTCGCTCCTGGGCTGTCAGCCCTTCTCCTCCTTTGCTGAGCTCGTGTATCACACGGCGTCACCTGAACTCCTCCTCCCGACGCGTTGCATCACAGGTCACGTGACTTTTTTAATTTATATACAAGGATTGTATATTTTATTTCACAGACCTCCAGCACTATATATACGGAGTGTATATATATTTTATTTTATTTTTTTCACTTGTGCACTATTGACCACAATTGACATTGTGGGAATAATTATTTTTAAAGATCTATGCTCACATAATTAAGGTTGAATTGCGCACCATTTATACGCTATTTGTATATCTTTCACAGTAGATAACTCAGCATGCGTATAATTGATCCACAGTACAGTACTCGATTAAAGTGAGGATCCGTATGGAAACATCTAAAAAAAATAAAGGGGGGTGTGAACCCAGGTTGAGTGTGCATCATCTGAGCTACCGGGAAGCTCGGGTAGTCCAACATAGGGATTTAGAACATGGAATCAAAGTTTGAGTGCCGAAAGTAAGACCTGGAGCCTTGGCACATATGACCTCCTGAGAAGTACTTTTGTTCCTACTTTGCCATCGCTATATACTATATACTCGGCAGGTAATAGATGGTCTCTGTGTAATCAGCATTATGTCGAATGTGGATGCCATTGGTCATGTGATAGGACCATAAGGGCCTGGTGATCTGTCGTTGAAATAGCTTTGTCCATAAACGGGTCCCATTTATGATTAAATTGGAGTGACTTGTGATGGTTGGAGAGGATCATGTCCAATTTCTCCAACCTGAGGAGACTCAATAGGTCGGACTAAGTCTTTGACAGTGGGAGGAATGGAGGATGTCCATTTCTTGAGAATTGCTCTCCTAGTTGCCATGTAGCAAGTAGTAAGCCAAGCCTTATTGTGTTGTAAAATTTTAGCCTGTGACTTTGGCAGTTATTGTTTTCGTTTTTGTTTGGGGCCTTCCAGGAATCCAAACCGTAGGAAGAAAATGTTCTTGTGCAGGCATAGCCCTATAATCATTGCCACAAAGAACTCCACTTGGTTCCAGTAATGCAGGATATGGGGGCAGGACCAGAGTGTGTATAAGAGTGAAGGCTTGTGGCGGCTACATAGAGGGCATTTATCTTGATCCAGGGATTCTTTGGATGGCAGGTGAGGGATATAGGCCTGGTGTATAATTCTGTACTGCTGTTTCTGCCAGAATTTGTTTGTTACAAAAGCACATGTGGTATTGTAGCCTGCAGTATCGTGTCCAGTGCCTCCGGGGATTGCAGATCCTTGTTCAAAGCAGAAGAGGTAGCGGAATTGGCCGGTATTTTGAAGAGAGAGTTCAAGGGTTTGTAGAAGTCAGATATCTTGTGGCGGTTCAGCTCTATGAAGATGTCCAGTGGGGAAGATTTAAAGTGCAAATTTTTGGTAGGACATATACTGGCTACAAAGCTTGTTGCTTGGTGGATAAACAACATATGGTGATTGGGTAACTTGAATAAGCCCATAACATGAGATGAGGGGTGGGGTTTCCCTGAGGAAATGTCAAACAACTGGGCAAACCAAAATAGTCCTTGTGACATCCATGCAGAGAATGTTGGGTGTTGCTTCACCTGGGGAAACAGAGGGTGGCAAAAAGGGAGAAAGTCACAGTTTTCTCTCTCCAGGCCACCACTGTATCCCATATGAGGAGGTTGTGCTTCAGAGGAGAAGGGATTGATCTGGTTCCGCAGTGCAGCAACGCGGATAGACTAAAGGGGCTTGTCATCTGAGACTGTTTAGGAAATGCTGAGAGATCACTGGATATGTGTGGGATTCTTGTAATAATCTAACGTTGCAGCGCCAGATGGGGGAGGAAGGGGAGGAATCCTTTTCTTCAACAGACAATGCTATTACAGCATGGTCTGACCATGTAATATCATGTATATGTGTGGCGGTAACCTGCTGTAGGAGCCACTTGTCCGTTAGGAACATGTTGATTTGTGAATGCAAACAATGCCTATGTGAGAAAAAGGTGTAGTTCTTCTCGTTGGCATGAATGTATCTCCATGGATCGAACAGTTGCTCTTTGTGGAGTAGGTTGTGACGGGAAGCTGTGCCTTTGGGTTTGCTCCTGGTTGTATCCATCTTGGGATGTGAGATCAGGTTGAAGTTTCCGCATATGAGGAAGTTTCCATACTTCATAGAGTTGGCTTTTTTAGGAGCTGTAGGAGTTTGGGGCATACAGTATAATGTTACAAGCGTGTACGGTTTGGAGTTAATGTCCCCTGTTATAATGAGGTATCTGCCTTCTTCATCTACAAATGACTCTTTAAATTGGAAGGACAGGGAGTTTCTTAGGGCCATTAGCATTCCTTCTTTTTTGTGGTTAGGTGTGCATGCCAAAAACACATGGGGGTAGTCTTTGTGTGAGCAATTTGGGGCTTTGGTCATCTGGAAGTGGGTTTACTGCACACAGAGGATATCCGTCTTGTGTTTGCAGGCCTCTTTCCACATTGAGAATCTTTTTGTGGGCTGGTTCAGGCCCCGCCATTAATTGATAAGCATGTCATAGAAATTTGAGATAATATGGGTTTTGGTATGTGGGGACGTGGATTAGGTACTCGCTGTGTCCATGGATTCTGTCCTTGGGTGGTTCAGTACCCTGTGCCATGGTAGGTTGAGGCTTCTCTTCTTCAGCAGTGGAATATAGCTCACGTTGAGTAATGTTGTGTGTATCAAACATAGAACAAAAAGAACAACAAATACTTAAAGTTAAAGATAGAATCATAAAAAAATTGATCTTGTAATGGATCCGCGTGCTGGTGTAACTGCTATAGGTGGTTGAGGGGAAAACAGGAGAATAAACTGTAGACTCCTATGACCGGAAAGGTTTGTGGATAGCGTTGTGGAGTTTCCACTGTTATGTTTTTTGTTGGAGCATTTGTGTGATACCACTTGCCATTCATTTTGAAATGGTTGTGGTTGTGGGGCCGATACTGAGTGTGAGGCCTGGTCAGGGATTATACCCCACTGATGTAAGGTTGTTATTCCTTCTTCCATTGGCGTGATTGACTTTGTGGTCCCATTTTGAGTAATAGAGGGTATCTCCATTTGTGTGGGACTTTTTGGTTTCTTAGTGCCTTGGTGAGTGTGGCCAGGTTGCAACACCGCTGTAGTGTGTGCCAGGATAGATCTGGAAGTAGTTGTATGGTGGCATACTGTATAGAGGTGTTGTCATGTCTGCGTGATGCCTGCAGGATTTGTTCCTTCACATGGTAATAGTGAACTCTCAGTCAGGGCCACCATCAGGGGGGTACAGCCGATACAACTGTAATGGGCCCCGGGCCAGAAGAAGGCAGGACGGGTGAAGGGGAACCATGTTGTGCACTATAGAAATTATCTCGGCAGCCTCAGACATCAAGCTCTTTACTGCCACCTCTGGCTACTACAGTGGTGTGAAAAAGTGTTTGCCCCCTTCCTCATTTCCTGTTCCTTTGCATGTTTGTCACACTTAAGTGTTTCGGAACATCAAACCAATTTAAACAATAGTCAAGGACAACACAAGTAAACACAAAATGCAATTTGTAAATGAAGGTGTTTATTATTAAAGGTGAAAAAAAATCCAAACCATCATGGCCCTGTGTGAAAAAGTGATTGCCCCCTAAACCTAATAACTGGTTGGGCCACCCTTAGCAGCAACAACTGCAACCAAGCGTTTGCGATAACGTGCAATGAGGCTTTTACAGCGTCCTGGAGGAATTTTGGCCCACTCATCTTTGCAGAATTGTCCTAATTCAGTTACATTAGAGGGTTTTCGAGCATGAACGGCCTTTTTAAGGTCATACCACAACATCTCAATAGGATTCAGGTCAGGACTTTGGCTAGGCCACTCCAAAGTCTTCATTTTGTTTTTCTTCAGCCATTCGGTGGTGGACTTGCTGGTGTGTTTAGGATCATTGTCCTGCTGCAGAACCCAAGTTCGTTTCAGCTTGAGTACACAAACAGATGGTCGGACATTCTCCTTCAGGATCTCTTGGTAGACAGCAGAATTCATAGTTCCTTTTATCACGGCAAGTCTTCCAGGTCCTGAAGCAGCAAAACAGCCCCAGACCATCACACTACGACCACCACATTTTACTGTTGGTATAATGTTCTTTTTCTGAAATGCAGTGTTCCTTCTACGCCAGATATACTTGGACACACACCTTCCAAAGAGTTCCACTTTTGTCTCATCGGTCCACAGAATGTTGTCCCAAAAGTCTTGGGGATCATCAAGATGTGTTGTGGAGAAATTGAGACGAGCTTTGATGTTCTTTTTGCTCAGCAGTGGTTTTCTCCTTGGAACTCTGCCATGCAGGCCATTTTTGCCCAGTCTTTTCCTGATGGTGGAGGCATGAACGCTGACCTTAACTGAGGCAAGTGAGGCCTGCAGTTCCTGGGACGTTGTTGTGGGGTCTTTTGTGACCTCTTGGATGAGTCGTCGCTGCGCTCTTGGGGTAATTTTGGGCGGCCGGCCACTCCTGGGAAGGTTCACCACTGTTCCATGTCTTCGCCATTTGTGGATAATGGCTCTCACTGTGGTTCGCTGGATTCCCAAAGCTTTGGAAATGGCTTTATAACCCTTTCCAGACTGATAGATCTCAATTACTTTCTTTCTCAATTGTTCCTGAATTTCTTTGGGTCTCGGCATGATGTGTAGCTTTTAAGGATCTTCTGGTGGACCTTACTGTGTCAAGCAGCTCCTATTTAAGTGATGCCTTGATTGTGAACAGGTGTGGCAATAATCAGGCCTGGGTGTGGCTAGAGAAATTGAACTCAGGTGTGGACAACCACAGTTATAGTATGTTTTAACAAGGGGGGCAATCACTTTTTCACACAGGGCCATGATGGTTTGGATTTTTTTTCACCTTTAATAATAAACACCTTCATTTACAAATTGCATTTTGTGTTTACTTGTGTTGTCCTTGACTATTGTTTAAATTGGTTTGATGTTCCGAAACACTTAAGTGTGACAAACATGCAAAGGAACAGGAAATGAGGAAGGGGGCAAACACTTTTTCACACCACTGTATGTGCATATGCACCCCTCGTGTGAGCTGCCTGTACTGTGCTCCTCTGTGTCAGCAACATGTCAGCCTTGTGAAAATGAGCTGGCACTAGGTAGGAAGATTTATTTTACAAGTAGGGGTTCTGAACGAAAGGGATGGGGCTGTTTGTGTACAGGGAGGGGCCAGAAGCTTGTGTGTTTACAGATTTGTGTATGTGTGGGGCTGACATATATATACACAGGTGTGAGGGATGGGGTTGACATATATTTACAGGTGGCTGGGAGAGTTGGCTGACATATATACAGGTGTGAGCGGGCTGAGTGCATACAGGTGAGGTGGCTGGAGTGTGGATTCTGTGGGATGGCCCGTGGGCAAGATCTGGTGAATGTTGGAGGTCAGTCTCGGGGGGGGGGTAAACATTTTTGATGGCTGCCCTGCTCTCAGTAGTACATCTCTTGGGGTTTCTCCTGGAAGAAAAGAGGGTTTAGCGACCCTGTAAATTCTGTTCACTATGAGATCCTAAGCTGTTAGCACAGGCACCAAGGTAGAGAACAGGGTATGGACGTATTGCAGTAGCTGTGTTCCTGGAATAGACTTTGGAACACCTCTTATTTTGTTGTTCCATCTGGACCTATCCACCAGGTCTTCGACTTTGTCTTTCAGCCATGCTATTTCCTCTCCTTGGGCTGTATGGGCATCTACTAGTGTGTTATAGGAGAATGTATATGTGACGAAACGTCCCTACACTCCACTTGAGTGCTTTCTTAATATACCACTTCCTCCCAGTCTGAATATAGATATCAGATATTCCAACCCCTCACAAGCACAAAACAAGACAACACTTGCTTAGCTGCTCAACATGGACTGATTTATTAGAACCAAAATGACAAGTATTTATAATAGTAGAAGTAAACAGTATAAACAGTATAAACAGTAGAAGAGGAGGTCCCCCCTCCTGCTCATATTATTCTAACAATACAACTGTAGCCAGAAACAGAATTAACCTGAGCTAATTATCTAAATCAACACTGGACTCCACCATTCAATTGCAGGGTTAATTAGCACATACAACAATAGGTGAAATACTCTTTAGAATCTGTGTCAAGCCAGACTAGACTCATTTACATTATACAAGACAACAGACAGGTGGCTGGAGTTGATGATATTAGCATCCAACATTTGTGTGTCCCAACAGCATGAGACAACACACATTATATATACATATACAGGGGGTCCCCGGGTTACAAACAAGATAGGTAGGTTTGTTCTTAAGTTGAATCTGTTTGTAAGTCGGAACAGGTACATTTTTTAAGTGTAGCTCCAGCCAAAAAATCTATTCTTAAGTTTTTTTAGATAACATAAAGAAGGGTTATCACCCCTGTAACATTTGTTTTGCTGTCTGTGCCCCTGTTCAGAAGATTTCACCTCACCTTCTGTCCCAATGACAATTGGATTTTGAAAATTTTGGGTTGTTAGGGAAACATGGACTGGTGATAAAGCATCAGTGGAGACACCTTTTACCCATATTAACTCTTACAGGAGTGAATTTCCCTTTCTAGGGGTGGATTTCCTCTCACTTCCTGTTGTCTCCCTCTGTTTGTAAGTAGGAGTCGTTTGTAAGTCGGATGTTTGTAAGTCGGGGACCCCCTGTATATAGCATTAAATCTGACTAGCACAGATTATAGTGGGGTTCTCATTCACCATGTGCCCCTTAAAATCCAGGGCCCATAATCAGTCGGCAAGAGGCTCACATTCAGTCTTCTCCAAAAGCCTGTGTCCCTGCTAGGTCTGTCACAGTATATAAATCCATCTTTCATTTGACATGATCTACCCTGGATCCAATGGCTTGGACCTCCCTTTGACACTGATTAATCCCCTTCACCAGGTCTGCTTGTAGTGAGAATCTCAAGGACAGTAGCATTTCTTTGAGCATTGTGTCTGAGATTGGTATATCTGATGTGGGGAAGTCTGCTATGGGGTCACTCAAGCATGTATGCTGGGCATTAGCAGTGTTTTGTGGCCCGCTTACCTCCATGTCAGAGTCTGCTTGAGGTCTAGGTCATGAGGTTGCTGGGCTTCTTGTGCAGGGACTGGATGCTCCAGATGAGGACCCACTGTATGGATGGGCCTAGGTAGGTGATGTGTGTGACCCTCCGTGGCTGGCATTGTACTCCACGACCTTGTTATCTGGCCATTCTGCTCGGGCACCACCGCCATTTAGTTGTAGCCTGCGCGGGGTAATAAGGTAATAAATCTGTTAAAAGGGGATTTTAAAAATAGGAATAAGCAATAGGATATAGTGAATGTTGTGTGAATTGTACTGATTATGGCTGTAACAATGATAAAACAATGCTGAATATTACTTGATTATGAATAAGTGTATAGAGGTGTTACAAGGGTGGTCGGGTGTCTATACACTAAAGAGGCAGAGGAAAGTAGTGGATCTTATACAAATTGTACAGATTATGCCTGTAGCAATAATCTTATGGTGAGGGGTAATACTCAACCGTGAATTAGTATATAGAAGTGTTACAGGGGCGGTTAGCCATCTATAAACTACAGATGGGTAATATGAGGTGGTAGATGCTTATGCAAATAGCACAGATTATACCTGTAGCAATACTCTAACAATAATGTATAAAAATAGACTGTGAATAAGTATGCAGGGTGTTACAGGGGCGGTCAGGCATTTACATAACCGCAAATTAGGTCACATATCTAATATAAAGAATTTACTCATAAGAATAGGTAATAATATGTAATGGATGCTCTACTAATAGTACAGATTGATGGAAAGTAGCCTTTTTCAATACATTTTGTTTGAGGTTTCTGCTTTATGTCTGATAGTCTGACTGTATGGTGCAATTATGTCTGAGATGGCAGAATTGACTTGGGATGTTTTTCAACCAACGAAAGTGATGGCAACTATTGAAATGCACATAGGAGTTCCCAGCAGTAGGTTTGCTATAATTGTTTGCATGAATGTGGCCTGTATCATGGAATAGATCAAGGTCTAAGAATGCTAGATGTGCTTTATTGTGCATGGATATAAAGGATAGACCCATGTTGTTATTATTACAATAGGAAACAAATGATTCAATACCATCGGTATTATCGTCCCAGATAATAATGACGTCATGAATATAACGACCATAAAACATGATCTTGGCCATGAAAGGGTTATTAACCCATATGTATCGTGTTTCCCAGAGACCCATAGTTAAGTTGGCATATGAGGGTGCAAAATTGGTTTGAAGGTAATAGTGTTCTTCAAACATGAAATAATTATGAGTCAGGCAGAAGAATGTGGCATCTAGAATGAATTTAACTTGGTTTGGATAGATAGATGGGTCCGACATAAAGAGTTTCATGGCCTGCATGCCGACATTATGGTGGATGGATGTGTATAATGATTGGACATCCAATGAGAGCCAGGTGTAGTTGGGCTCCCATTGGTATTGACCTAGAAGTTTAAGCAGGTGTATTCCATCTTTGATATGGGATTGTAAATTGGAAACAAAAGGTTGTAGAAAAAGGTCTACATACTGGGAAAAAAACACTAGTAATACTGTTAATAGAGGCCACTATGGGTCTGCCAGGGGGGTTGATAGTGCTTTTACGAACTTTGGGCCAATTAGAGAAATACGGAGTTTGATGATATTTTTGACCAAGAATGAAGCTTCATTTTTGGTAATTACATTATCTTTGGTAGCTTGGTTAACTAAAATTGTAGCATCAATGGTGAAAACTGGTAGGGGGTCCGTTTGCAATTTCGTGTGTATGGTTTGTGAGTCGCCAAGTAGTCTACTGGCCTCTTTGATGTAGTCTACCCGGTTTTGCAGCACAATGCTACCACCCTTATCTGCTAATTTAATGATCACATTCTCATCGGTTTTTAATAAATTGAGGGCTGATCTTTCTGGGTATGTTAAGTTGTGATTTTTATAGGGGTTGCACTGCTGTTGGTACATCAATAATAGTTCAGAGTTTCAAGGTACGGGCCTTTGGATTGAGTGGGATAAAAATTAGACAGGGGATGAAAATTGGTGTGTTTAACTGCAGGAGAACAATTTAGATGTTGGGTATATAAAAGGGCATCCACTACTTTCCTCTACCTCTTTAGTGTATAGATGCCTGACCACCCTTGTAACACCTCTATACACTTATTCCTAGTGAAGTAATATTCAGCATTGCTTTATGATTGTTACAGCCAAAATCAGTACAATTCAACATCCACTATATCCTATCGCTTATTCCAATTTCCAAATTTATTACCTTATATAGATGCCTGGCCACCCCTGTAACACATGTATATAGACGCTCGGCCACCCTTGAAACATGGCTGTATATTTATTCATTGTCAACTCAACATTAGACTTACGACCTTATTTGCAAGTGTACAAACGCCCGGCCGCCTTTATAACACATGCATATAGACGCCCGGCCGACCATGTAACACGCCTGTATACTGATTCTATGTCAACCTTACATTTGTATACTTATTTATTATTGCTAATTTGACTACTGCCATCTGTGCCCTGTACCTCTGTGTCAAATTCCTTCAGGACTTCATTGTATGTAGCACTGACATTAACGATCCAATTTGCGGGTGCACGGTCGTCTTGCCCGTCCTTGTAATACACCTGTCACTTCCCTTATCATTTTTTACTAAAAATATGTAGAAGAATATATATTGGCCTAAACTGATGAGTACCTTTTTTTTTCATATATATTTTTTTTGGATATGTATCATAGTAGAAAGTAAAAAATATTGTTTTTTTTTTTTTTTCAAAATTTACGCTCTTTTTTTGTTTATATTGCAAAAAAACTAAATTGCAGAGGTGATCAAACACCACCAAAATAAATCTCTATTTGTGGGGAAAAAACATTTTGTTTTGGTACAACGTTGCACGACCGCGCAATTGTCAGTTAAAATGATGCAGTGCCGTATTGCAAAAAATGGCCTGGTCATTAAGGGGGTAAATCCTTCCGGGGCTGAAGTGGTTAAAGTCTATGGGAATCAAAAGTTCCCATTTTGAAGGCTTATATGCAAGTTATTGGCCATAAATAATTTTAACAAGCCCCCCCCCCAGATCTCTCCCTGCCATGTGAATGAGTAGGGGCATTATACCCCTGCTCATTCACCAAAAAAAGTGTCAAAAAGAAATAAAAACATCTGAAAAAAAGGCTCTGCTCACGATGAAGGCTGCCGACGTTTGTCTACTCTGCAGTGTCAAAGTTCTTGAATAGGTAAGGGGCGGGGTCACCTAGCGATGTCACCTGGTGGCACCATCCCCTTGTGATGTCACCGATCCAGTGTGTCAGCGACATCACACGGGGCGGTGCCAGGTGACATTGCAGATGGTTCCACCCCTTACCTATTTAAGACCTGTTAGACGGCAGAGCAGGCAGTCAGCAGGGAGCCTTTGTCACTTTTAATAAAGGAATTGTCAAAAACTGTGTGTGTTTTTATTTCTCTTTGACACATTTTTTGGTGAATGTACCCATACTTATTCACATGAGGGCTGGTATCTGGGGCCCCCGCTGTTAAAGGGGGCTTCCAGATTTCAATAAGCTCCATGCCCGCAGCCCCCCACAACCCCCGCCCAGGGTTTTGGGGAAAAGGCTATTGTCCCCATCAACATGGAGATAAGGTGCTTTGGGGTGGGGGGCTAAGCCCCCCGCCCCAAAGCACCCCCCAATTTTAAGGTCATGTGGTCTGGTATGGTTCAGGAGAGGGGGGATGCTCGCACATCCCCCTTCCTTTCCTAGCCTGCCAGACTGAATCTTCGGATAAGGGTGTGGTATGCATTTTGGGGGGGAGTCTCACAACATTTTTTTCACATTTTTGTATTCCCAGCAATGTTTTTATTTCATTCAGCTGTCAGCAGGGAAGCCCGCTGACAGCTGATGACTCATCCGTTGTTAAGGATGCGGGGGCCGGCTTCCTGGCCTGCTCTTAAGAACCAGCTATTTACTGTGCCCTGATTGGGCAAAGCCTTGCACCTGACCTGAACAGAGCACAGTGAATTATGGGACACTTGTCGGACAAACATCCCACTGAGCGCCAAATTAGGGTGTTCTGTGAACACCAGAACGGGCGATGTTAAGGGTCGAACTAACGCTTCGCCTGAATCGTTCGCCCATCACTAATGTGCATTTCGCAAATTCCCACCTGTGTATAATAAGTATAAATGTTTTCCTGAAAATTTCTACAAGACCTTTAAATCCTACACTAGTAAGCCTTATGTACTGTATAAGAACTGCTGGCAGAGGTACAGATCTGATGGGTTTGCAGTTAATCTGCCAGTCTGTGTGTTCTAGGAGACTGCTGCTCTTGTCTAGATTTAAGAAAGTGTTACTTTATAAATAGGACACTTGCTTGTACAAAAAAAATGCCTAAATTTAAACAAATGTCAGATGTTGTTGAAGATGGAATATTTGACCTAGTGCTTTTTTTCTTGCTATACCATATACATTTTTTTTCTTGTCAAATTAAAAATAAATGGTAATCGGGCTGACACTATTAACAGTCATCCAACTGTTTGTGCTTGACTTTGCATGGATACTAAATACTAATGGGTAAACTACAAAACATATTTTTATGTCACTAATATATTAACAAATGACTGTATTAAACTATACTTATGATGGGTTGGATATCACATATATAGTATATGCACAAATTACTCACAGCGCATACCAGTACTTTTAGTGAAATCACAAATTAAGACTTGGACCCTTAATGGACAACTCTTTCCGTTTTGATACAGGATAACAATGGGTTACCCAGAATGAACCAAGCAGGAAGAAGCAAACAAATGTCAGCTTTCACTGGCATAGTACAATAAGTCAGAATTTACAGAAGATGACAGAATTAGCTCAAGTCCAGCCAAATTAAATAAGTTGGCAGTTCTTTCCAAGTTCAGAATTCAGAAAGGTCTTTAAGCATGCATTTAAAGTGTCATTAAACCCAGACTATGAAAAACTCTCGCTACATGCTATTTAATAGAAAGTTCATACTCACAAAGCCACTGCAGCATTCGCTTTGTGTAAAGTGAAAGACTGTATACCTGGTTGATCTTGACTTCAGTTGTCCCTTCCATCTTCTCTGTGTTCCCACTGCAGGTAGAGATTGTGTCTTGGTTTTAATATAAATCAGTATTAAATATATCAGTTCTATTAGCTAATACCGCTAAAGTAAAAAAAATAGCCTTGGATGCAGATGCCATATGAACAAAATGAAAGCTGGTGTAAATCATTTTTGACTCTGCCTACACCATATTAATGCACAACAAAAAAAATATCGGATTTTCAATAAAGATTTATAGGGAGCTATAAAACAGTTTTTGATAGTTATAATTTAATTTGAATTTCTCTCCTTAAACTGTTTTCAGGGCTGGCCAGACACAGACTCATACAGTAGAGAGCATACATCAGCAGAGTAATAGACGCCCCCCCCCCCAAGGATTTTTCCTTGCAGATGCCAAAGAACAGGGAAAGATCACCTGACCACACAACAGCGCTGCATAAATAATGTTCTTAAAGGATGTTTAAAAAAAAACAAGTATAGTGGCATAATATATATATGATTTATCTGAAAGAATTATGGCAGTTAATACTTCTCTTTAGTATCATTTTAAGTATTGATCTGCCCTGCATATACAGTATCTCACAAAAATGAGTACACCCCTCACACTTTTGTAAATATTTTATTATATCTTTTTATGTGACAACATTGAAGACATTACGTTCCTACAATGTAAAGTAGTGAGTGTACAGCTTGTATAACAGTGTAAATTTACTGTACCCTCAAAATAACTCAACACGCAACCATTAATGTCTAAACCACTGGTAATAAAAGTGAGTACAAGTTCAACTTGGCACCTCATGGCAAAGAACTCTCTGAGGATCTGAAAAAAATAATTATTGCTCTACATAAAGATGGCCTAGGGTATTAGAAGATTACCAAGACCCTGAAACTGAGCTGCAGCATGGTGGCCAAGACCATACCGTGGTTTAACAGGACAGGTTCCACTCAGAACAGGCCTCGCCATGGTCAACCAAAGAAGTTGATTGGACGTGTTCAGCATCATATCCAGAGGTTGCCTTAGAAAAATAGATGTATGAGTGCTGCCAGCATTGCTGCAGAGGCTGAAGGGATGGATGGTCAGCCTGTCAGTGCTCAGACCATACGCCACACACTGCATCAAATTGGTCTGTATGGCTGTTGTCTAACAAGGATGCATGTCTGTCAATCCATGATTTAAAAATGATGCACAAGAAAGCCCACAAACAGTTTGTTGAAGACAAGCAGACTAATGCCCTGCACACACGATTGGATTTTCCAACAACAAATGTTGGATGTGAGCTTGTTGGCTGAAAGTCCGACCATGTGTATGCTCCATCAAACATTTGTTGTCAGACAGGTTCTCAAATTTTCCACCAACAAAACGTTGTTGTCGAAATTTCCGATCGTGTGTACACAAGTCCGACGCACAAGAGTCGCATGCTCGGAATCAAGCAGAAGGAGCCACACGGGGTATTGAACTTCCTTTTTCTCGGCTTGTCGTATGTCTTATACGTCACCATGTTCTCATGTTCGTATTTGTTGGCCAACATTTGTGTGACTGTGTGTATGCAAGACTAGTTTGAGCCAACATCTTTCAAACAAAAATCCACGGTTTTGTTTGCGGAAAGTCTGATTGTGTGTACGGGCATAAGGACATGGATTACTGGAACCATGTCCTGTGGTCTGATGAGACCAAGATAAACTTATTTGGCTCAGATGGTGTCAGGCGTGTGTGGCGACAACCAGGTGAGGAGTACAAAGACAAGTTTGTCTTGCCTAAAGTCAAGCATGGTGGTGGGAGTGTCATGGTCTGGGGCTTCATGAGTGCTGCCAGAACTGGGGAGCTACAGTTCATTGAGGGAACCATGAATGCCAACATGTACTGTGACATACTGAAGCAGAGCATGATCCCCTCCTTTCAGAGACTGGGCCGCAGGGCAGTTTTCCAACATAATAACGACCCCAAACACACCTCCAAGACGACCACTGCCTTGCTAAAGAAGCTGAGGGTAAAGGTAATGGACTGGCCAAGCATGTCTGCAGACCTAAACTCTATTGAGCATCTGTGGGGCATCCTCAAATGGAAGGTGGAGGAGCAAAAGGTCTCTAACATCCACCAGCTCTGTGATGTCTTCATGGAGGAGTGGAAGAGGACTCCAGTTGCAATCAGTGAAGCTCTGGTGAACTCCATGCCCAAGAAGGTTAAGGCAGTGCTGGAAAAAAATGGTGGACACACAAAATATTGACACTTTGGGCCCAATTTGGACATTTTCCCTTAGGGGTGTACTCACTTTTGTTGCCAGCAGTTTAGACATTAATAGCTGTGTGTTGAGTTATTTAGAGGGGACAGCAAATTTACACTATTATTCAAGCTGCTTTACATTTGTAGCAAAGTGTAATTTCTTCAGTGTTGAAAAGATTTAATAAAATATTTACAAAAATGTGAGGGGTGTACTCACTTTTGTGAGATACTGTAATTATGTGGGAACATAATGCTGCCTCTGCTGCTGGGCTTGTTCTAGCCTAGGTTTCTATTGCCTTGGTTGGATGCCTAATAGATACTAAAAGTCTTGCTCCTCGAAATGTTCGATTTCTGTAGTACCTGTGCTCTTCTTTCACCTACCTGTATCAAATTTTTGGGATCCCCATTAATGGAAAACTTGATAAGTTTGCCAGGAAGAATGAGGCCTTATAGAGATGGATCAAAAACAGAATTACTGCTCCTCGACGCAAACCAAAGGAAAAAGACGAAGACGCCTTGGACACCACCAACCATCTTGGGACAGACCATCCTTCCAAGCAACAAAGCCAAAAGCCTTGGAGTAATCTTTGATTCAGAGATAACAATGGAGGCACAAATAGGATCCGTAATCAGCGGATCCCACCATCTCCTTCGCATGCTACGCAGACTCATCCCCTTCATCCCGGAAAAGGAAAAATCGGTAGTAGTAGGAACGATCATCAATTCACGTCTCGACTATGCAAACTCCCTGTACATAGGATTACCGGATTACCAGATTGCGCGCCTTCAAATTGTCCAAAACACAGCAGCAAGATTAGTCACCGGAAAGAAACCCTGGGAATCCATCTCCCCATCCCTAAGGATGCTCCATTGGCTCAAGGTAAAAGAGAGGATCACATTCAAGACCCTCTGCCTCACCCACAAATGTACACAAGGAAATGCGCCTCAATACCTTTGTGAGAAAATAGAAAAATACATACCAAATCGCAGCCTTCGATCAACAAACCAAAATCGCCTTCTCATCCGCAAAGCCCGCTACAAATCGAAGGGAGAACGAAGATTCGCAGTACAGGGACCCCGGCTATGGAATGCTCTACCAAATAACATCCGCATGGAAGAAAACCATCAGGCCTTCAGGAAAAAACTCAAGACCCACCTCTTCTAAACATGGCATCCCAACAAGAGCAGTCAAGCGCCTTGAGGCGATTCAGTTCACAGTTGCAGCGCTATACAAATCATTCATTCATTCATTCAGAGATCAGTGGTTGTGGAACTTTTGTGGGAGTGAAGTTGGATCTTACTTTATGTCACACACATCTAGAGTGACTGTGCTTTGTGACTATTTTCTGTAGTGATGTAGTGGTCAGCAGGTGAAGCCACAGCTTTCAGTTAGGGACATGCAATGCTACTCACCTAGAAGTCCTAAATAGCAACAGTACCCAGAGCTTTTTAATAGAGCAGAGTTTCAATACATTGCTCTTAGGAAGATGTGTAAATCATGTCCTATTTCAGAGTGGAAATCAAAAAAGGAAGAACTCCGGACAGCCGCACACCGAGAAAATAAAATCCAAAAAGTTTATTTAAAAGCAAAAAACACTGCAATCCATACACGGCAAAAAAGGGGGTACAGAGCTGACGCGTTTCGCACCACAACTAGTGCTTACTCATAGCTGATTATTACTATTTCAGAGTACCGTTTTTTTTTTCGTTTTTTTTTTCTGTGGCAACATTATCCCTTTAGGTTTGATAAAATGTTTCCATTTGCTTCATTAAAGCTAACTTGTATCATTTTTAGACATTGTTGTTTATGATGCCCATTGTAATAATTACCTAATCTTACCTAATACAATGACATTGTAACAAATTATAATTTGACCTCATAAAATGATAACTTGATTGAAAAAAATATTTCATTATCCTCATGGTATAGTCCATGCAGAATAGCTGATAAATGTATTTTACTTAATTTTTTTCTTGAATGTCCAGGAATATCACCATAGCATATACTAGCCCATCCCCCGCTTTCCTCCCTGCTATAAATGTAAGTCTTCAACTTTTCCGAAGGGACACTGAGTGGCATTTTGAGTGTTGGTCCAGCCCAGTCCTGACCACATCTACAGATTGATACTTTTGGTTATAATAGTGTTACTGACAGTGTAGCATCTTAGTAATTTTAGGCATTGAAAATAATAGCAATGTATGATGAGAAGTTGGTTTATAGCTATTATATTTTCTTTTATGGTACATCCTTGTCATATAGTAGTCAATGACAAAGCTCTATTGGAAAATGTACCCTACAGGAAGGAGTTCACAAAACTCCTAGGGGAAATATTTTTTTTTTAAATCCCTCCTCCTGCACAACCCTCTTATGCCCCGTACACACGGTCGGAAATTCCGACCACAAAATCCGTCAGATTTTTTCCGACGGATTTTGGCCGACACTGGTGTTGCATACACACGGTCGGACAAAGTTGTCGGAAAATCCGATCATTCTGAACGTGGTGAAAATCCGTCGGAAAAAGTCCGATGGAGCCTACAAACGGTCGGAATTTCCGACAACTTTGTCCGATAGGACATTTTCCATCGGAAAATCCGACCGTGTGTACGGGGCATAACAGTGTATAGCAAACACTACTGAAACATTTGCAATTACATTTATGGCACTTAAGGGTAAGCAATCTGTCCGAGGACAACTTTTGATCTGAAGCACAAATCCAGCAACATTTAATAATTAGCTTTAAAAACATTGGTGTAAAATGGGCCAGAATATCAATTTGTTAAAACTGAAATGCAGGCAAAATATTTGGAAAGACAGTTTTCTGACTTTGATGTAAATTTATTGGGTCGGTTAGTTTAGGAATATTATAGCTAGTCTGCCACTTTAGAGCAAAACAAAGCCTACCTGATAACAATAGACTAATTGCCTTAGAGACATGTTTAACCTTGTAGCTAATAGGAGTTTAAAGAGAAACACATTTATCAGTAAATGCATATAATATAGTGTTATACTATTTGAATTTGTTTATTTTAATGCCTGTTAACTATACTTTCAATTTGAGAAACTTAGGGTAATTTTAAAATCAAATTGTGTGGATGAGGTAAATGCACTGTTCATAAATATTATCTTGGGTATACTGATCTTCAGAAGGCACTAACGCAGGACATTATTGAAGTGAGTCTTCAATAACCACAACAGGTCCAAATCTGAAAAGGACATTATTTTTTTCTTTCAGACAGTAAAAAGCAGCCAGGGTAAGCAAAGCAAAGGGTAAGTGCTTGTAAATATGCTTAAAGTAATTATTTTTGCTATGCCTGGATACATTTTTTTCACTAATTCAAGGGATCAGTATAATGAAACATATTGTAATCTGGTAACTGTATGGCATTAGAAACTGTAAAAGTATTCAGTATATTAAATGCTGAATTGGACTTGTGTCTTTTTTCAACCAGACTAACTATGTAACTATATATGAATTACTTTTTTATCTCATATGACGTTATTTATATATTTTTCTACATTTACATTTAGGTTACGCTGTCTAAAAAAAATGGCAGTTACAAGAGTTTGGGCAAACCATGTATCACTGAAAGGGGTACTTACATTAATCAAATTTATTTATATGGTTTAAACCTGTTTTCCAAAAGAGACCAAACAAGTGAGCGGCCCTGGAGTCGGACATGAACTGATCGTGCTTCACACATTGATGGCTTTTACAGAGATAATTGCCACATATGAGCTTGGACATTAGTACTTCCAGCACCCACATGTCTCCCGATCTGATGATGCAGCACAGGGTGACCAGACAACCCAAGAAGAAGCAGCCATATAGAGAGGCACGACCTTCTCCAGTGCAGTCACACTCTCCCAAGATGGCACCAGGCTGGAGGGAGATGGTGGGCAGCAGCATGGCTGCTTCACAGGCACACTCCCCTACACACAGCCAGTGACACAGTCTGCAGCCAAAAGAGATCCTTTCTCATCACAGTCGCATGGGGGGATCAATAGGAAGCCTCCCAGGGTGAGCTTTTGCAACACTCTCTACCCTCTATCTTCCCTAAGAGTGCCTTGGACTTGAGGGGTCTCCAGCCTCCTCTATGGATATAAACATGGCAGAAATAGCTGAACTGGCTCTGAGCCAATCTAGCCCTGCACATGAACCTTCCATGCAGAAGGCCACAACATATTCTGTGGATGCAGTGCTTATTACCTGATCTTCCACTCTTTTACAGCAGGAACTTTCTAAGGAGTGTTCCATCAGCACTACTTACCTCAAACAGGATTGCAAAATATTGGAGATATGTGTGATTGTAAAGCTGCACTACTACATCAAGGAAAGGCTCATGTCAGCAGCTAGAACCAAACTGGACCTCACTTTACATGGCTCAGCTATCCAGCTTTTTGATGATCTAGCTCCATCCACAATTTAGAAATGTCAAAATCTTAAACCTCTCCTTCGGAAACTCATGTATCAAAGAATGTAATATTGCTGGATTTTCCCCTTCCATCTCACTTTCACTTTCACTAGGGTTATATCGCACTCATTTTCCACCTGAAAGGAAGGAGTGGAAGTCCTCCTGAGCCTTGGCTTTTTTTTATAAATTGTAATTTTTATTGGGTTAAAAAGGTAAAGCAATTACAAAAACAAAGTACAATGTACATTATACCAGTAGTATAAGAATAGTGGATACAGATAGTTAGAATGAAGTTAAAGAGAACAGGTGAACAGTGTCCATAGTGCAGAGCACAGGGGTGATCTGCACATCTTATTAAAAGTTATATAACAAACAACTCACATGTAGGTAATAAGATTGACAATCCAAGAGTAGATATATTAATGGATCAGTGAACAATCTTGCGTAGGGTACTTGTAGATTAACACAGTATTCAAATAGGCACCAATTAGTATAAAAATAAAATGAAAATAAAATGAAAAAGGAAGGAGGGCAGAGAGGGGGAAACAATACTTAATTTTGGATTAAGACATTTTCCAATGTGTCTACTGGTCTATGAGACCCATATTCCGATTGATCCCATAGCTCCCATATTTTATCAAATTGGGGAATAGAATCATGTACAGAGGCTGTTAGATACTCCATCCTCTGGATCTCAGCCACTAGATGTAAAAATCTGGACCATGAGGGTGGTGTGGCGGATAACCAGCAAATTGGAATAATTCTTTTGGCTGCAAGTAAGATTTAAGAGATCAATCTGTTTACTCTTTTGGATAGGCCTTAACCGGAAGCCCCAGTAGACAGTGCAAGGGATCCAGCGGGAGTGCTTCACCCACCACCCCCTGTATTAGTTGTCCCACGTCCTGCCAGAGGGGCCATATCAGAGAGCACTTCCAAAAGATGTGGAGCAAAGAGCCTGCCTCGGTTCCACACCGCCAACAGCGGGATGAAACCGAGGAATTAAATTTGTGTAGAACATCGGGGGTCCTGTACCAGAACATAAGGATCTTTATAGAGGTTTCTCTCTGGGTTACACATCCAGAAGATTTAAAGATAAAAGTCCAAATCTTATCCCATATTTGGGTCGTTATGGGATTACCTAAGAGGAGGGTCCATTTCCTCATGTAGTGGTGAGTGGCTTCTGTAAGAGGTGTCGACTCATGGAGGATGCAGTGAATGGATGATATTAAATGTAACTATTAGGTACCTGGTGGTGGTGAGCCTGACTTGATGGTTGGAGACCTCTCTTACAGCTCTGGTTCAGGGCCCACTGGACTGGAACAGTGGGGCCCGTGAGCACAGCGGGGTAGGAGTGTCCATGCAGGTGATGACAGCTGGTGCAGGGTAGATTCTGGTCCTTCCAGATGGCTGGGAACTGCAGGTGAAGGTTCAGCAGACTAGCAGGTGCACAGGGAGAAGACCGGATACTGGAACAACAGCAGCAGCAGCAGCAGCAGCAGCAGCAGCAGCAGCAGCAGCAGTAGCAGCAGAACCTATGCAGGGTGCAGGCACACACTCGGAGGCAAGGAATGGTCAGACAAGCCGGGTCACAACAGGTAGACAATCAGGCAGAGACGGCAGGCAGATGAATAGTCAGGAGACAGGCAGAGGGGTTCAGCAGCGGGTATCACAGTCCAGAGCAGGGTCAGACAAGCCGGGGTCAAGGAGCGGAGAAGGCAGCGGAGTCAGGCAGGCCGGGTCACAATACAGAAACAGCAAACAGGTACAGGTATGGCACAGGTCAGAGGTAAGATGGACAGCGCCACAGGGTTGCAGCTGTCCCCTTTAAATAAGGCCACTGGTGCCAAAGCAGCGCCGATTACGCACGTGGACGCGCACGGGAGCGCGCGCACATGCCCGGCACTGCCCATTTAGATCAGCGGCGCCTGTGCGCTTGCGCACATGCAAGCCGGTCCGTCCAGGGCGGCTAGAGCCCTGACAGTAACTGTTGTGGCCCCTGGGCGCATAAGTATTCAAAATCGGTAGGTCTGTCAAGGGTCAGGGAGGAGGACTTGGAGTGGAAGAGATGTCTAACCTGTAAGTAAAAGTGGATAAGGCGGGAGGGAATATCACATTTTTGACGTATGGTATCAAAGGAGTAGAGCTTCCTCGTAATGAGATGGACCAGGTTTCGAAGTTGAAACAACGGTGCGTTAAGCCAAGGAAAAACCCTACCCAAGGACATGCTGTCTGGTATGGCTTGGTTAAACAGCACATTCATAAGGGGAGGGCATGGAGAGTCAAGGAAATAGCTTTTGAGACATTTATGACAAACACTTAGAGTGAAGTTCATTGGAGCGGTACACTGGCGTTTAAAAACTGAGTCTAGGGGTGAAGGGGCTCCCCAAATTAAGGAGCAAGGGTGAACCGGGTACAATATTCCCTTTTCAATAGCTGTCCACTTATTGGGTGCGTGTAGAGTGGACCATGAGATCAAAGCTTTCAAGTGTGTGGCATAATAGTATTTAGTAATATCTGGAGCTTCCAAACCCCCCCTAGATCTTAGAGCTAACACAACCAAGCTCGCTATACTTTATTTCACATGAGCCATCATCTTCCAACTTTTCATGCCCAGTGGATTGCCCTCTATTAGCTATCTGGTCAAGCCAACATAAGTCGACGGCAAAAGATCATCACTGGACACTTGATTGCCTACGCAACACCTTCTAAACCTACAACTCATGGAGCTTTTTATCTCAGATCACAAAAGCCAGTCGTGACTGTTTGTTTGCGACAGAGCTCTGTTTTATTTTTTCTCTCTCTCCTAGATATTTGATTCTCCGTGGTTGGCCTTCTTGGGTCGTGAAGTTGAAGAGAACACACTGATCCATTCTACTGTTACTAGAGTAAGTCCCCTACATATAAATGTTCAACTTGCGAACTTTCAAAGATGCGAACATGTGTTCGCATGGCAATTTTATAAAAACAGTCCTTCCTATATAAAGTCTCTATAATATTGCAGCAGCGCTTATGTCCTTATTCGCACCGAGGACTATACGGTAAATCACAGATGAAAGAAGATGAGTGAATATTTCAATCGCTACTGTAAAAGTTCTTTCCGTGCAAAATAATCAGTATCCACTGAGAATTCCACCAGGTATTCACCACGTGCGATATAAATTCCCCGCATGGGGATGCACTCACCAGACCCAAGTTAAAAATACGCCCATCAAATAGGTTTATCCAGCATCAGCGTTTCTCCACTCCTTATCTCCTTATGCAGCAGACATAGCAGGAACATACACCAATTCCCCTCATATAAAAAGAAGGTTGCATATAGTGTGATACTGTATAAAAGATTTTATTGGGTATAAAACTTCCCCCCCTTCCTACATAAATGTGTACCCTGCATCAATAAAAATCAAGCGTTGTATTAGTACTGTGCCTGTTAAGGTGCTTTAGCCCCGCCGGAACTGGTGTTATCACTCGGCTGTATAGAACAGCGCTCAGCTTCCTGCTGCCTAGTCCCTGGAGCGCACGTTTGAGGCGCAGAACGTCACTTCCGGTCGTCGGTCACTACCCATTCACCTAAGGGAAAAAGTGTTAAAAAAACACACAACAAAGGTTTTTTTTTTTTTTCCATAAAGATTTTATTGAACATGTACAGATGTTATACACAGGTAAACTGTACAATAGTGCAAATAACATAGATCAACAGTGAATACAGAACATAATAATAACAGTGAAAGACATAACTAGAGATGTGGCTCTAGGGTTAAATGTATTATGGCGGGGGAGGGCGTATGGATAAGAGCCATTCATGGTGGGGGTCTGTTTTCAATTGATCCGGGTAGAAGAATTAGTGCTTCAGGCGTCTAGTCCCTAGCGCCTGCAGGGTAAAGAAGTCTGAGAGGGGATGAAGGAGGAAGAAAAGAAGAAAAGGGGGAAGGAGAGGTGGGGGGGGGTGGGGTAAGGGAAGGGTCGGTAGGGAAGGGTACAGCTGGTAAGATGGGGTAGGGAGGTGTAGGGAGGGGGTAGGGGGGTGGTCCCGTACATCCCCCCAATGAACCACATAGGTGTGGGAGTGTTTTATCCTATTCGGGAGGCATGTGTTGTTTGTATTCAAGAGTGGTTTTGAAGTGTGACCAGCAGGCCCAGGTAGTAGAAAAGGTCTCCATTCTCTCTTGTGAGATGTGAATTAGCTCCTCCATGTCGCAGGTTTTTGATATGGTCGTGAACCATTCTTTGAGTGAGGGTGTCTGAGTAGAGCACCAGTGTCTTGGGATACAGATTCTGGCAGCATTGACAAGGTGCATGGCAAGAGATTTGTGGTATGCTCTCCTTGGTATGGACGTATGGTGCAGGAGGAACTGAGCTGGAGTATAGTCTAGGGAGTAAGTGGTGATCGAGGAGGTGAGTCTATGGACATCCCTCCAGAAGGTTTGAATGAGTGGGCAGTCCCACCATATGTGAATCATGGTTCCCACTTCAGTTTTACATCTCCAACATAGGTTAGAGGCTGAGGGAGCAAATTTGTGGAGGAGGGATGGAGTTCTATACCATCTAGTGAGAATTTTGTAACCGTTCTCCTGGGTGGCGACATTCAGGGAGCCCCTGTGGGCGTATTCGTGGACTCTGGACCAATCCGCGTGCGTCAAGGGGGAGGGGAGGTCCCTGTTCCAAGATTTTTGTGAGGGGGACAGTGGCAGATCTACTGTTTCTGTAAGGGCAGTATAGAGCAGGGAGATAAGGTGTCTTTGGGGGGTCTTGTCGTGGCAGAGCGTTTCAAACGGGGTGAGTCGTCTTGTCCAGTTGGCGGGGGTAGAGTGTGTTGAAAGGAAGTGGCAGATTTGCCTGTAGGTCCAGAAGGGGAAGGATGATGTTGTAGAGATGTTTCTGAGATCGTCTATCGACGCCATTTTGCCCCTAGTGAAAAATTGGTATGCCAGGACCTCTTGGAAGGGCCATTCCTGTCTAAGGAAGGAAGGTCCTTCGCCCGGGTGGAAATCCGGGTTCCCTCTCAGTGTGTTTAGTGGCCCCGGGGTAGGTGCAAGAGTCTTTCCTGTTGGGGCTTTTCTAAGAAGTGCCAAGGAGGTGGAGATGAAGGGGTGTGTGATGAGGTTCGGAGGCCACTGTTTAGGGAGTAGCCATGGGAGGAGATGTATTGGGGTGGGGGAGAACGCGTTTTCCAGGAGAACCCATATTTTCGTTTGGGAGTGAATATTCCAATCTGCTATCCTCGTAAGATGGCAGGCTACGTAGTATTTGTGCAGGTCTGGGAGAGCTATGCCCCCTGCAGATTTGGGAAGGGTGAGTCTGGAGTATTTGATTCTAGGGGGGGATCCCTTCCACAGAAAGGTCGAGCATGCCTTCTTGAAGGAGGCAAAGAAACCCGTCGGGATGGCCATCGGGATAGTCTGAATCAGGTACAATAGGCGTGGTAGTATGATCATTTTGATCAGGGCTGCCCGTCCAAACCAAGACACATTGAGTGTCATCCACTCTTTAAGGTGATTCTGAGCTCTAATCAGGGCTGGATGGAAATTGAGGGAGTAGAGGTCCGTGAGGGAGTGCGGAATGCGGATTCCAAGGTAGGTGATGGCCGTCTGTTCCCAGTGAAACGGGAAAGATTCTTGGCAGTGTGTTACTTCCTGAGGCGGGAGGGAAACATTCAGGGCATGAGATTTGGAGTAATTTATTTTCAGGTTCGAAATGGAACCAAAGGCCCCGAGATCCCGGAGGAGCGACGGCAAGGACGTGCGGGGGTTAGTGAGGGAGAGCAGGATGTCGTCTGCGAAGGCTGATACTTTAAATTCGCTATCCTTAATTTTTAGTCCTTTAATGTCTGGATTCCCTCTGAGCTTGTTCAAGAGGGGTTCTAGGGAGAGGATATAGATCAGGGGGGAGAGGGGGCACCCTTGGCGCGTACCATTGTTGATGGGGAAGGCGTTTGACAGGTGGCCGTTGACCCTCACCGCTGCGGTCGGGCCGTTATATAAGGCCATTATTGATGTGAGCATGCGGTCTTCGAGGCCAATGTTTTTTAGAACTGCCTGCATGTAGTCCCAGGCCACTCTGTCAAACGCCTTCTCAGCGTCGAGGGAGAGTAGGAATCCCGGGGTTTTAGAAGACGTAAGCCAATGGTGTAGGTTGAGGGTGCGGATGGTGTTGTCGCGGGCTTCCCTGCCCGGGACAAAACCTACCTGATCAGTGGAGATGAGGTCAGGGATCAGTGGAAGCAATCTATTCGCAATGATTTTTGCGTAAAGCTTGATATCCACGTTAAGTAGTGAGATCGGTCTATAGTTAGCTACCTGCATAGGGTCTTTGCCCTCTTTCGGAATCACGGTAATGTGCGCCTCTAGTAGTCTATTCGGTCGGTTTTGTGGTACTGCCAGGGCATTAAATGTCTGTAGGAGGCTAGGGGTGAGTACGTCAGCAAAAGATTTGTAGTACTGGAGGGTATAGCCATCGGGGCCGGGACTTTTTCCTACCTTCATTTGTTTCAGGGCAGACTCTAGTTCCGAGCTAGAAAAGTGGCCTTCCAGGGCTTGTGCTTGTTGGGGGGAAATGGGCTTGGGGCCATGTTGAGAGAGAAAGTCTGTTATGAGTGAATGGCGTGTGTCCCCTGTGGAGTGGGGTGATTGGCCGGGGTGGAGGTTATAGAGTTTGTGGTAAAAGCGTTCAAACTCCTTCGCTATGTCTTCGTTTTTGGCCAGGAGAGAGCCTCTAGTGTCGCGTAGGGAATGAATGGTGGAAGATAATTTGGCGGTTTGGACTGAGCGTGCCAGCAGGCGTCCACTTTTATTTCCCTGCTCATAGAAGATTCGTTGACCCAGAATGTATCGTCTCTTTGTCTGTGTGCCTAGTTCTTCTGTAAGGAGGGCCCTGGTCTGAATTAGGTCCTGTAGGGTGTGTTGGGCCTGGGTCTGTTTGTGGGCTAATTCAAGGGTTTTCAATCTTTTGAGGAGGTCATTCACTCGTTTTTGATGGGATTTTTTGGAAATTGCGCTCAAGGTCATTAATTCGCCCCGTATCACGCATTTATGTGCTTCCCAGAGGGAAATGGGGGAGATGTCAGGGCTAGTGTTCTCTTGGAAGTATAGTCTGATACGTGCGCGAATGTGCTCGAGGGATACCGGGTCCCGTATAATCGAGGGGTTAAAGCGCCATACCTTGGTTTTGGGATTGGCTTCTGGGAACGAGAGCGTGATTGAGATAGGGTGGTGGTCTGATAGGAACATCGGTTCAATGGAAGAGTGGTGTAGAGCAGAAAGGTCAGTCTGAGATAGAAAAAAGAAGTCAATCCTCGAGTATTTTTGGTGTGGAGGCGAGAAATAAGTGAAGTCTTTGGAGGAGGGATATAGGATGCGCCAGGCGTCGTGTAGGTTCAGGGTTTGAAGTTGGGCCTTGATTTGTCGTAGTGCCATGTAGGTGAGGGAGGATGATCCGGTGGAGGTGTCCAGGAGAGGGTTCAAGGGGACATTGAAGTCGCCACCCAGGAGAACCAGTCCGGTCTGAAATGATGATAGGAGCGCACAGGTTTTGCGGAAGAATGAAACCTGGTGCTCATTAGGGCAATAGATATTGGCCAATGTAACTGGTTTAGAGGCGTACGTTCCTTTGATGAATAAGTATCTGCCTTCCGGGTCTACTAAAGAGTCAGTCAGAAGGAAGTTTGCGTGTTTAGAGATAAGGATCGCGACCCCTTTGGATTTGGCGTCAGGGTTAGTGGCGTGTATGACTGAGCGATAGATATGGTTGGAAAGTTTGGGGATGGAATCAGATCTAAAGTGGGTTTCCTGTAAAAAAAATGAAGTGGGCTTTGTGTTTGGAGAGAGAAGAGAGAACCTGTGACCTTTTCTCAGGGATGTTGAGGCCTCTAACGTTTAGGGAGACGCACTTCAGTGTCAGGGGGTCTCTCAATTTCATTGTGAGAAGGTTAGTAGTCGTCTAAGGTAGGCGCCTGTCTGTACAGCGAGTCGTGATCTGATGGTGGGGATGCCTAGGGACCACTTCCCTGGGGGGGGGGAGTAGTTAGGAGGGAGGAAGGGAGGGGCGCAAGAGTGGGGTGGAGGGGGGAAGAAAAAAAGAAGAGAAGAAGGGAGGGGGAGCAGGGGGAGGGGGGGAGAAGAATAACCAGAGGTGGAGGTAGTCAAGCTTTCCACCTAAAGGATTTCTAGGGAATTCCTGGTGTGTCAGCAGAGTCTCCAAGAGACCGCTGTTGGGGGGAAGAAGGTTGAACGGCGACCACAGCATTGCTGCGGCCCGGAGATCCGGACAATGAAGGGGAGGTATCTTATCTGGGATAAGAGTCAACGTAGCGTAGTAGGGAGCCTACCGTACTGGGTGAGAGCCTATTGAGGGTACACATATTTCAGGAGGTACATCTGGACACAGAATGAAACATATCATAATACAAGCTATCTAATATCTAGGTTCAGTATAACTCAAGTAAACATTGCCTAACGGAAATATACATATAAGGAGGCAAAAGAGCAGTAAAGATAAAATGAATCTCTGAGGTAAACATAGTGCATCATGTGGTCAGCAGCCTGTGAGGACCTCCCACGGGATGGGCGTTAGCCTGGTCCGTCTAACATGGACCGGTGGGAGCTGAGGGATGGGATGATGGAGTCGGATAGAAGTGTAGGTTAGGAAGGGGGCAAGGTAGGAGGGGGGGAGGGAGGGAGGCAGGGAGGGAGGGAGGAAGAGAGAGGGGGCAGGAGGGGGGAGGGGAAGGAAGGAGGTAGAGGGGGGGAGGTAGGGTGAGGTGAGGGGGAGGAGAAGGAGAGGAAGGGGAGGGGGGGGGGGGAAGAGGAGTGGGGGAGAGGAGGGGAGGAGGGGGGATGGGGAAAGGGGGGGGGGGGGAGGGGGAAGGGGGAGGAGGGGGGGGGGGAGAGGAGGAGGGGGAGAGGGGGGGAGAGGGAGGAGGGGGAGGGAGGGGGAGGGGGGTGGGGGGGAGAGGGAGGGGGGAGGGGGGGGGGGGGGATGGGGAAGAGGGGGGGGGGGGGGGGAGGAGGGGGGGGGGGGGGAGGGAAGAGGAGGAGGGGAAGGGAGGGAGGAGGGTAGGGAGGGTGGAGGGTAGGGGGGGAGGGGTGGGGAGGGAGGGGGGTAGGGGAGGAGGGAAGGGTGAGGGGTCTGAGTTCAGGTGGGATCCCCCGGGGGGGGGGAGGAGGCGGTGGGGCACCTCAATCTCCGTGGAGATTGTACATTTGGATATGAACATAACAAGAAGTGAGAGATAGGGGAGTGTGGGTAAACAGCATCTGAATACATTGCCTGGCTTGGGTATGACGTGACGTCTCTGGTGGGGGTGAGAGTCTTCTTCTCGAGGTTCAAGATGGGTGTATCAGCGTCTTGTCCACCTGGGGGGAGAGAAACAGGGCATAGGGCCATTAAGGGGCCCCGAGCAACAGTCTGTATCCCTGGCGTGTGGGGGGTCTTCGGGTGGTAGGTTGCAAGGCAGGCCTCTGCGGTGGGTAGTTCGAGGTGTTGTGCCAGTTAACGAAGGTGGGGGTGGAAACCTTGGCTCTGGTGATCATCCCTGAGGGGAGACATCTCGGTCGTGCAGGGAAGACAAGATGAGCTTGTGCCGGGGCTGTGGGGTACTTCCCATCGGGGAGGCAGGAGACAGGCGGGTGGCCATACTGAAAGGTCCTCAGCAGAGATTGTGGAGGCCGGTGGCCTGGGTGCCAAGTCTGTCGAGGCTCGGGGCAGCAAACGTGGGGGGAGGGCCCGTTTGGGGCTAGCTCAGAATGGTGCGGTCTCCTGCATCTGATCTCTGTCCGGAGAGGTGCAACCGCTAGTGAGGTGCGGATAAGGAGGAAACCCGGGGGGGGGGGGTTGGCCGAGGAGTGGATGGAGAGGGTATTGCGAGGTACTCACAGGCTGGATCGTGTTGGTCAGGTGGCTTGCGGGTAGTCATCTGGGCCGTCTTGTCACAGATTCATCGGTGACGGGCTGCGTTGGTGGAAGTCCCGGCGTGAAGGACGAGCGTTCGGGGACATCGGGTCTGGTCTGCGGCGCCTCGATCTTTGGCGGGAGGCTTTCGGAGATGGGTTGAGAGATACCGGGAGCCAGGGCTCCGTGGGGAAGTAGAGCGCGTACCATTCCGGAAGCTCAATGTTGGGTAAGTCGAGTTGTTCGCAGAAAGCCTGGAGGTCTTCTGGTGTTCTGAGTAAAGCTGAGCGCCCCCTGGCGGAGGCGGAGAGGCCAAACGGGAACTTCCAGCGGTACTGGATGTTTCTGGCTCGTAGGGCATCTAGTAGTGGTCTGAGGGCCCTCCTATTCTGGAGGGTGATCTGAGAGAGATCTTGGAAAAGTTTCACCTCAGAGCCATTGAAAAGTATGCGTCCCCTTTCCCTCGCCTTACGGAGAATTTCTTCCTTAAGGGGGAAGTTTACTATGCAACATATTATGTCCCTGGGGGGTTCGTTATCTCGTGGGGAGGGGCGGAGAGCGCGGTGTGCCCTTTCCATGTCAATGGGGGAGTCTGCGGGGCGTCCGATCAGTTCATTGAATATGGCGCTGATGGTCTGTTGGATGGCGCCCGAGTCCACAGTTTCGGGGACACCTCGCACCCTGATATTGTGCCTCCGTCCCCTATTGTCCAAGTCTTCCACGTGCCTGTGGAGCTCAAAGACCTGGGCCAGTTGGGAGTCATAAGCAGACTGTACCTGGCGAATGGCCGCCGCGTGCGTCTGTGTTGTTTGTTCCACTCCATCAATGCGGTGTGCCACGGCTAGTAGGTCTGTCCTCAGGTCTGCTATTGCCGCCGTCACGGTGCTTTTTATGTCCAGGGCCACTTTCTCCAAGTCGAGCAGGCTGGGGGGTATGGCCCCGCTTGGGGTGGGGGACGTTGCTCCCGGCATGAGGGCTGGCGGACGTCCGTCAGGCGAGGCCGCGGCTTGGGCCTGTAATGGCGCGTGCAGCGGCGCGGGGGTCTGAGCCTTCTGGGCCCGGAATAACTCCGGAATGTTCCTTCCCAGGTGGGTTTGCGAGCCTCTGGGGGTGCGGGAGGCTGACGAGCTCCTGGTGGTCCTGTGCATAGCAGGGGAAGTGCGGTAGGCTCCCTGTAAAGTTGTAGGATCTTCTCGGGCACGCAGGAGCTCACAAGTTATGCGGCCATCTCGGTCTCCGTCCAGGCCACGCCCCACAACAAAGGTTTTTAAAGCAGCTCTGGGGGTCTTCTTCCAACTTCGGGGGTCTTCTTCCGACTTCGGGGGTCTTGTCTCGCTCTTCAATTCTTCTGCCGTGCCTCTGCTATCTTCTTGCAGCTCTTTTACTAGCGTTGGCCCGGTCTTCTGGTTCGTCGCTGTTGTCACCGCCGCCTTCTGCTTCTTCTTCTTCTTCTTCTTCTTCCTTCTTCTCCCGATGTTGACACAACACTCTCTACGCTTGTAATGGCCGGGACGCATTGCACGGCCACTTATATAGGGACAAGGGGCAGGGTCACCAGCTGATGTCACATGGTGACCCCGCCCCTTATGATGTCACAGTCCCAGCATCCCCCGGGAAGTGCATACTGGTCTTTCCCCTTGGAGTCTTTTCAGCTGCTGGAGAGAAGACGTTGGGGATCTGGGCCGACTGCCCAGCATCCCTGGGGTATACAGGTGGAGACTGAATTCCCCTCCACTGTTACTAAATGAACATCCCCCAGTGTTTACAGAACAAGGCTGGCATCCTCCTGTCCCAATGCCGGACCTTTTTCTGGGGTTGGGTCAGTGGAGACCAAAGTCCCATCCACTACCACAGGAATTCCATCTTCTGTTAGTTGAGGGCAGAGGCCAGCAGCACTCTGCCCTGTTGCCAGCGATTCTGCTGGGGACTCCACATCACCCAGTCCAGCTAACTGTTGGGACAAGAGGCCGGCTTTCTCTTCCGTTCCCTCATCGGGCAGCTGGCAGCCCTTCTTCCCCTGGATCCCGATCTACTGCTCGGGAGTGACCGCCACCTCCTCACCCTGGGCCTCCCAAACTGTTGCAGTTGTGGGGCAGAGGTCTTGGATCCTCTGTCCGGTTGCCATCACTTTGGCAGGGTTGGTGTCATCATTCTGGGGTGCCGTCTGCTGCTGGGATGCACTTTCTCTGGTACTGTCTCCCAGGTGCATGAATTCTTGTTTGGTAGGGGGGATGTCTGCTTCCCCTCCCTGTATCTCTGAAATCCACTGGGGAATAAGAACCACCACCTTCTCACCTCAGGCTTCCGAAACAGGTGTGGAGCAGGGGTCTGCAGTACTCTGTCATGCTGCTAGCACCTCTGCTGGGGGTTCACTAGGTGGTTCCTCCTCTACAGGAATGTCTATTAAATCCCCAGTCTTTGGAATTGCTAACAGTCCAGGACATGGGCTGGTGGCCCTTGGGCCCAGTGCCAACACTTGGGCAGGTGACTCATCATCCATAACATCCTCCAATGAAAAGTCAAGTAAATCCATACATTCTGTGATCTGTGGCTGGAGAGATGAGCCGACTGCTCCATCTCGTGTACCCTCATCCACCTGCTGAGCAGACGTACTGCTCCATCCAACTCCATCCCGTGCCGAAACAGGATCATCAAGGTCAGTCAGCATTTGCTGCATCTGCCATAAGACCTCCGCATCCATAGCTGTGGGCAGAGATGAATAAAGCACACTGTTACTCTGCCACATTGCAGACTCTTCAGCCGGGATTTCAGAGTTGTCAGCTGGTATTCCCTGATAGTCCCAGGCAAAGGGAGCCCTGACCTGCTGCTGAGCAGAATCTAGCAGCTGTCTGTAGGCGATCTCCAGCTCCCATTCCTGATTGGCTAGAAACTTCAAATCTTCCAGTGCCCAGGGAACTTCATAGAATTCAGCATCCGTTCTCTCCATTTCAAGATTTCTTCCAAATGCCACTCCAAATCGCTCCCAAAATCAGGGTTCTTGGACAGCCTTTCTAAAAAAAGCCCCAGGCCGCCATAGCCAAAGCTTTCTGTTGGGGTGTTGTCAGCTGTCCACAAACACACTTTGGCTACATACTTTTAAGTAGAGATGGGCCAAACGCCCCCCGGTTCGGTTTGCGCCAGAACTCTCGAACATCACACAAGTTCAGAACCAAACCTTATTAAAGTCTATGGGATTTGACATTGAAAAAACAAAAGTGCCCATTTTTAAGGCTTTTGTGCACGTTATTGGCCATTAAAAGGGTATGGGTGCCCAGGTACTGTCCTGGGAGACATGTACCAATGCATTTTTTTTTAAATATAGTTTTTAAAGGAAAAGGGCTTTAAATGATGCTTACAGTGAAACCATAAATAAAAATGAAAAATTCCTCTCAATATAATGCCTGGAGGGTCCCCTAAGTTTGCCTGTATAGTGGCGCATCTGTACCGTCTATACAACCTGCTGCAGAAAAACTGACATTTATAAATAAAAAAAAATGACATTTAAATAAATTTTTCCTGCAAGCTTTCTTTATTTCATAAACAATGGCTTGTGGAGCCAGTCTGTATGATGAGGCCACATTTTAGTGCACTCAGAACAAGATTAGAGATTTTTGGATAAATTTGAGGGTCTCTTTGGCAGACTTTGGATGGAAATAACAGGTGCAGAAAAATTGGGCTTTGGGTGTTGGTGGTGCCTTCACACCATTAATCTATTGAGATACTCTTGATGAAAGCAAAAATTGGCCTTGCTGTAAAAAAAAATGTATTTAATGCCCCTGTCAAATAGTTGTGGAAAATGTATTTTTTTTTGGTTGTTGGCGGTGCCTTCACCCTGTAACCTTCTAGAGGTACTCTTGATTAGGGATGAGCCGAACACCCCCGGGTTCGGTTCGAACCAGAACCTTCGAACGGACCGAAAGTTCGCGCGAATTTTCGAACCCTATACGTTATAATGGACGCGAACGTTCGAAATCAAAAGTGCTAATTACAACGGCCAATATGCATGTTAATGTCATAAAACAGGTTTGGGGACCCGGGTCCTGCCCCAGGGGACATATATCAATGCAAAAAGAACTTTTAAAAACTAACGTTTTTTCGGGAGCAGTCATTTTAATGATGCATAAAGTGAAAAAAAAAAAGTGAAATTTTCCTTTAAATATGGTACCTGGGGGGTGTCTAAAGTATGCCTGTGAAGTGGCATGTGTTTCCGTGTTTAGAACTGTCCTTGCACAAAATGACATTTGTAAAGGAAAAAAAGAAGCCATTTAAAAACCACTTGCGGCTTTAGGTTTGATCTTAAGTAGAATCTGAACAGGTACATTATGAAGTGTAGCTCCATCCCAAAAAAAATCTATTTTTAAGCTTTTTGGAGAACATAGGGAGGGGTTATCACCCCTGTAACATTTGCTGTCTTTGCACATGTGTTCAGAACATGTCACCTCACTTTCCGTCCCAATGACAAATGTTTTTGGAAAAGTGGGGTTTTAATTGAAACAAGGATTGGTGATAAAGTATCAGTAGAGAGGAGATACCTTTTTCCCAAATTAAATCTAACAGGATAGAATTTCCCTTCCTAGGGGTAGATTTCCTCTCACTTCCTGTTTTCTCTTTCCATTTGCAAGTAGGAGTCGTTTGTAAGTTGGATGTTTGAAAGTAGGGGCCTGGCGTATATACTCTGCAGAAATTTGCCCTATTAGATGTTGGTGTAGCCACAAGACTGGTGGGCACAGGAATGGGCCCTGCTGTGAGTTAATAGATCAAGATTTGTAATTGCATGCACCTCTTGAACAGGGCAGAAAAATTGGGGGTGGTGGTGGTGGTGGTGGACGGTTTTGCCACAAGACTGTAAGCTCTCACAGTTACTCTTGGTGGGCGCAGGAATGGGCCCTGCTGTGAGTTATTAGATCAAGATTTGTAATTGCAAGCACCTGATGAACAGGGCAGAAAAATTGGGCCTTTGGCGGTGGTGGTGGACGGTGTTGCCACAAGACTGTAGGCCCTCATAGTTACTCTTGGTGGGCGCAGAATGGGCCCTGCTGTGAGTTATTAGATCAAGATTTGTAATTGCAAGCACCTGATGAACAGGGCAGAAAAATTGGGCCTTTGGCGGTGGTGGTGGACGGTGTTGCCACAAGACTGCAGGCCCTCATAGTTACTCTTGGTGGGCGCAGGAATGGGCCCTGCTGTGAACTATTAGATCAAGATTTGTAATTACCCGCCCCTGTTAAACAGGGGCTGAAAAATTGTGCCTTAGGCACTGGTGCTGGTGCCACAACACTGCAACCCGGCCCTCACAGATACTGTACTTGGAGCACAGCAGTCACACGTGTTGCGAAGCATTTTTTTAAAAAAATTGTAAGTACACGCCCCTGTTAAACAGGGGCTGAAAAATTGTGCCTTAGGCACTGGTGCTGGTGCCACAACACTGCAACCCGGCCCTCACAGATACTGTACTTGGAGCACAGCAGTCACACGTGTTGCGAAGCATTTTTTTTTAAAAAATTGTAAGTACACGCCCCTGTTAAACAGGGGCTGAAAAATTGTGCCTTAGGCACTGGTGCTGGTGCCACAACACTGCAACACGGCCCTCACAGAGACTGTACTTGGAGCACAGCAGTCACACGTGTTGCGAAGCATTTTTTTTTAAAAAATTGTAAGTACACGCCCCTGTTAAACAGGGGCTGAAAAATTGTGCCTTAGGCACTGGTGTGGTGGCATGGATCATTGAGGAGGAGGAAGAGGATAGTCAGTGAACATAAGAGGACAGTCACTCAGCATCAGCATAGGCAGTCTTGAAGGGATGTGACATTAAAAATTATTCGGTTATATCCGCCTCAGGTGCCTGGTAGCTGGTGGTGATCCAAGACTGATTCATTTTGATGAATGTCAGTCGATCAACCGAGGCGGTGGACAGGCGCACCCTATGATCAGTCACAAATCCTCCAGCAGCACTGAATGTGCGTTCGGAAAGAACGCTGGAGGCAGGACAGGCCAGTAGCTCAATTGCATACTGTGCAAGCTCTGGCCAGTGATCCATCCTCAGGACCCAGTAAGCCAGAGGATTTTCGGTGGGAAAGGTGTCCAAGTCTGACCTTGCCCCAAGGTATTCCTGCACCATGTATATCAGACGCTGGCGATGGTTGCTGGAACCGATCATACCTTGGGGCTGCGGACTAAAAAATTGTCTGAACGCATCGGTCAGACGTCCACCTTCCCCACCGCTCCTTCTGCCACTGACCGAAGCCTCAGCAACTCGTCGCCCAGGACCAGGAGTTTGTAGCCTCCCAGTTTCTGGGAACGCGTTGCACAGACCTTTCTGCAAGGCCTCCCTGAGATGTCTCATCCTCTGCTCCCTCTGCGACGGCAAGATAAGGTCCGCAACCTTACCCTTGTACCGCGGATCAAGGAGAGTGGCCAGCCAGTAATGGTCCCTCTCCTTGATCCGAAGAACACGAGGATCCTTCCGCAGGCTTTGCAGGATCAGGGAGGCCATGCAGCGTAGGTTAGCTGAGGCATTCGGTCCGGAGTCTTCTGGGTCACTGAGGATGACATGATCGCCAGCCACCTCCTCCCAGCCACGTACAAGTCCACTGGCTTGTTGGGACTGTACATCATCCCTAAAAGACTGCTGCTGCTGATGCTGAGTGCCAGGCTCCACCTCCATGCTCACACAATCCTCCTCCTCATCCTCCTCCTCCTCCTCCTCATCCTCTTCCTGTGTGATGGGTGGGACAGAAGGAACACTGTCCGGATAAAGGGGGCCTTGAGAGGCAAGGAAGTCCTCCTCTTCCTGCCTCTGTTCTGCCTCAAGTGCCCTGTCCATTATCCCACGCAGCGTATGCTCCAACAGGTGGACAAGAGGGACAGTGTCACTGATGCATGCACTGTCACTGCTCACCATCCTCGTGGCCTCCTCAAATGGTGAGAGGACAGTGCATGCATCCCTGATCATGCTCCACTGACGTGGGGAAAAAAAACCAAGCTCCCCTGACCCTGTCCTGGTGCCGTAGTCGCAAAGGTACTCATTGATGGCCCTCTGCTGCGTGTGCAGTCGCTGCAGCATGGCCAACGTTGAGTTCCACCTGGTGGGCATGTCAGATATTAGGCGGTTCTTGGGCAGGTTCAGCTCCTTTTGCAGCTCAGTCAGCCGAGCACTGGCATTATAAGATCGGCGGAAATGCACACAGACTTTCCTGGCCTGCCTCAGGACATCCTGTAAGCCTGGGAACCTGCCCAAGAACCGCTGCACCACCAGGTTGAGGACGTGAGCCATGCAGGGCACATGGGTGAGCTGCCCCTGTCGCAGGGCGGAGAGGAGGTTGGTGCCATTGTCAGAAACGACCATTCCTGGCTTAAGCTGACGTGGCGTCAACCACCTCTCGGCCTGCCCCTGCAGAGCTGCCAGAACCTCTGGCCCAGTGTGGCTCCTGTCCCCCAAACACACCAGCGCAAGCACGGCATGGCATCTTTTTGCCTGCGTACTTGCGTAGCCCCTTGTACGCCTACGGAGCACCGCTGGTTCCAAGGACAGAGCACTGGAGGAAGAAGAAGAGGAGGGGGTGGAGGAGAGAGGTGTGTCACAACCAGTAGCAGTAGTCGCGTTTTGGAGGCGTGGTGGCGGAACAACCTCCAACACTACTGCACCTTGTCCTGCATCCCTCCCAGCTGCCAATAGAGTGACCCAATGGGCCGTGAAAGAAAGGTACCGTCCCTGTCCATGCCTGCTGGACCATGAGTCAGCGGTAATATGCACCTTACCGCTGACCGCCCTGTCCAGCGAGGCATGGACATTGCCCTCCACATGCCGGTAGAGAGACGGAATCGCCTTCCGCGAGAAAAAGTGGCGTTTGGGAACCTGCCACTGAGGAACCGCACATTGAACAAACTCACGGAAGGGGGCCGAGTCTACCAACTGAAAAGGCAGCAGTTGAAGTGCTAGCAATTTAGCAAGGCTAGCATTCAACCGCTGGGCATGTGGATGGCTGGGAGTGTACTTCTTTCTACGGTCCAGCAGCTGGGGCAGGGAAATTTGCCTGCTGCATTCGGACGTCGGTGTACTGCAAGTACTTGGTTGTGACACACCGAATTCTACACCTTCAGTCCTCTCAGAGCAGCTTTCAGAGAGGACTGAAGGTGTAGTGGGGATGGAGATCCCAGCTGAGGAGGAGCAAGGAGAGGTCCGCTTAGTTCTTTGGTGTGGGTCTTTTATGTGTGCCTGCCAACGAGCTGCATGGCAGGTCGCCATATGTCTGGTCATGCTTGTCGTGCCCAAGCGGCTGATGTTTTGGCCACGCGAGATACGCTTGAGACAAATATTGCAAATAGCAGTGGTGCGATCTGCTGCACTCGTCTCAAAAAAGGCCCACACCAAAGAACTTTTCTGATAACGTGCAGAGGCAGCGCCCTGCACAGGCGGAGCTCTGCGGTGTTGTACAGTTGCTATGCTGGCCTCTACCTGGCCTCCAGGGGGCATCCTGCCTCGTTGGACATGTGACGCCGCATCCTCCTCCTCCTCGTCCTCCTCCTCATCCTCTCTCCCTTGAGGCACCCACGTGGAGTCAGTGACCTCATCATCCCCTCCCTCTTCACCACTAGAGCAAACCTGGCAGTAAGCTGCAGCTGGTGGAACTGTACTGCCAGATTCCTCAAGCTGGGTATCGTCATCCGAGCCTTCGAATCGTTGGGCATCCTCCTGGAGCATGTACCCAACACTGTGCTCAAAGAGTTCGGGGGACTCCTCAGGAGGACATGGTGGGTCTAGGGAAGGGGTGGCTGATGATGCTCTGTCAGTACCCTGAGCCTGGGTGAGAGAGGATGAGGAGGATGAGGAGGGCTTGGTCATCCATTCTACCAAGCCTTCAGCATGATGCGGCTCCACATGTCCAGCTGCCGAAAACAAAGACGCGCGTGTCCCATGGCCACGTGCTGATGACGATGCACGACCACGTCCACGTCCACGGCCACGTCCACTAGAAACAGAGCCTGCCTGCCCTGTGTTCTTGGCTCTGCACGCTCTGCCTCCCCTTGGCGGTCTTCCAGCCATTGTAGTCGGTAGTCCTGTGGGTGCTGCTGAGAAGAAAATATAGGAGCTCTGTGTGATGCCACTAACACACTAGAAGTCCTATGGGTGCTTCTGCAAAGAAAATAGAGGAGCTCTGTGTGATGCCACTAACACACTAGAAGTCCTGTGGGTGCTTATGCAAAGAAAATAGAGGAGCTCTGTGTGATGCCACTAACACACTAGAAGTCCTGTGGGTGCTTCTGCAAAGAAAATAGAGGAGCTCTGTGTGATGCCACTAACACACTAGAAGTCCTGTGGGTGCTGCTGAGAAGAATATATAGGAGCTCTGTGTGATGCCACTAACACACTAGAAGTCCTATGGGTGCTTCTGCAAAGAAAATAGAGGAGCTCTGTGTGATGCCACTAACACACTAGAAGTCCTGTGGGTGCTTATGCAAAGAAAATAGAGGAGCTCTGTGTGATGCCACTAACACACTAGAAGTCCTGTGGGTGCTTCTGCAAAGAAAATAGAGGAGCTCTGTGTGATGCCACTAACACACTAGAAGTCCTGTGGGTGCTGCTGAGAAGAATATATAGGAGCTCTGTGTGATGCCACTAACACACTAGAAGTCCTATGGGTGCTTCTGCAAAGAAAATAGAGGAGCTCTGTGTGATGCCACTAACACACTAGAAGTCCTGTGGGTGCTTCTGCAAAGAAAATAGAGGAGCTCTGTGTGATGCCACTAACACACTAGAAGTCCTGTGGGTGCTGCTGAGAAGAATATATAGGAGCTCTGTGTGATGCCACTAACACACTAGAAGTCCTATGGGTGCTTCTGCAAAGAAAATAGAGGAGCTCTGTGTGATGCCACTAACACACTAGAAGTCCTGTGGGTGCTTCTGCAAAGAAAATAGAGGAGCTCTGTGTGATGCCACTAACACACTAGAAGTCCTGTGGGTGCTGCTGAGAAGAATATATAGGAGCTCTGTGTGATGCCACTAACACACTAGAAGTCCTATGGGTGCTTCTGCAAAGAAAATAGAGGAGCTCTGTGTGATGCCACTAACACACTAGAAGTCCTGTGGGTGCTTCTGCAAAGAAAATAGAGGAGCTCTGTGTGATGCCACTAACACACTAGAAGTCCTGTGGGTGCTTATGAGAAGAATATAGAGGAGCTCTGTGTGATGCCACTAACACACTAGAAGTCCTGTGGGTGCTTCTGCAAAGAAAATAGAGGAGCTCTGTGTGATGCCACTAACACACTAGAAGTCCTGTGGGTGCTTATGCAAAGAAAATAGAGGAGCTCTGTGTGATGCCACTAACACACTAGAAGTCCTGTGGGTGCTTCTGCAAAGAAAATAGAGGAGCTCTGTGTGATGCCACTAACACACTAGAAGTCCTGTGGGTGCTTATGAGAAGAATATAGAGGAGCTCTGTGTGATGCCACTAACACACTAGAAGTCCTGTGGGTGCTTCTGCAAAGAAAATAGAGGAGCTCTGTGTGATGCCACTAACACACTAGAAGTCCTGTGGGTGCTTATGCAAAGAAAATAGAGGAGCTCTGTGTGATGCCACTAACACACTAGAAGTCCTGTGGGTGCTTATGCAAAGAAAATAGAGGAGCTCTGTGTGATGCCACTAACACACTAGAAGTCCTGTGGGTGCTTCTGCAAAGAAAATAGAGGAGCTCTGTGTGATGCCACTAACACACTAGAAGTCCTGTGGGTGCTTCTGCAAAGAAAATAGAGGAGCTCTGTGTGATGGGACTAACACACTAGAAGTCCTGTGGGTGCTTCTGGGAAGAAAATAGAGGAGCTCTGTGTGTGATGCCACTAACACACTAGAAGTCCTGTGGGTGCTTCTGAGAAGAATATATAGGAGCTCTGTGTGATGCCACTAACACACTAGAAGTCCTGTGGGTGCTTCTGCAAAGAAAATAGAGGAGCTCTGTGTGATGGGACTAACACACTTCAAGTCCTATAGGTGCTTCTGGGAAGAAAATATAGCTCTGTGTGTGTGATGGGACTAACACACTTCAAGTCCTATAGGTGCTTCTGGGAACAAAATATAGCTCTGTGTGTGATGGGACTAACACACTTCAAGTCCTATAGGTGCTTCTGGGAACAAAAATATAGCTCTGTGTGTGTGATGGGACTAACACACTTCAAGTCCTATAGGTGCTTCTGGGAACAAAATATAGCTCTGTGTGTGTATGGGACTAACACACTTCAAGTCCTATAGGTGCTTCTGGGAACAAAATATAGCTCTGTGTGTGTGATGGGACTAACACACTTCAAGTCCTATAGGTGCTTCTGGGAACAAAATATAGCTCTGTGTGTGTGATGGGACTAACACACTTCAAGTCCTATAGGTGCTTCTGGGAACAAAATATAGCTCTGTGTGTGTGATGGGACTAACACACTTCAAGTCCTATAGGTGCTTCTGGGAACAAAATATAGCTCTGTGTGTGTGATGGGACTAACACACTTCAAGTCCTATAGGTGCTTCTGGGAACAAAATATAGCTCTGTGTGTGTAATGGGACTAACACACTTCAAGTCCTATAGGTGCTTCTGGGAACAAAATATAGCTCTGTGTGTGTGATGGGACTAACACACTTCAAGTCCTATAGGTGCTTCTGGGAACAAAATATAGCTCTGTGTGTGTGATGGGACTAACACACTTCAAGTCCTATAGGTGCTTCTGGGAACAAAATATAGCTCTGTGTGTGTGATGGGACTAACACACTTCAAGTCCTATAGGTGCTTCTGGGAACAAAATATAGCTCTGTGTGTGTGATGGGACTAACACACTTCAAGTCCTATAGGTGCTTCTGGGAACAAAATATAGCTCTGTGTGTGTAATGGGACTAACACACTTCAAGTCCTATAGGTGCTTCTGGGAACAAAATATAGCTCTGTGTGTGTGATGGGACTAACACACTTCAAGTCCTATAGGTGCTTCTGGGAACAAAATATAGCTCTGTGTGTGTGATGGGACTAACACACTTCAAGTCCTATAGGTGCTTCTGGGAACAAAATATAGCTCTGTGTGTGTGATGGGACTAACACACTTCAAGTCCTATAGGTGCTTCTGGGAACAAAATATAGCTCTGTGTGTGTAATGGGACTAACACACTTCAAGTCCTATAGGTGCTTCTGGGAACAAAATATAGCTCTGTGTGTGTAATGGGACTAACACACTTCAAGTCCTATAGGTGCTTCTGGGAACAAAATATAGCTCTGTGTGTGTGATGGGACTAACACACTTCAAGTCCTATAGGTGCTTCTGGGAACAAAATATAGCTCTGTGTGTGTGATGGGACTAACACACTTCAAGTCCTATAGGTGCTTCTGGGAACAAAATATAGCTCTGTGTGTGTGATGGGACTAACACACTTCAAGTCCTATAGGTGCTTCTGGGAACAAAATATAGCTCTGTGTGTGTAATGGGACTAACACACTTCAAGTCCTATAGGTGCTTCTGGGAAGAAAATATAGCTCTGTGTGTGTGATGGGACTAACACACTTCAAGTCCTATAGGTGCTTCTGGGAACAAAATATAGCTCTGTGTGTGTAATGGGACTAACACACTTCAAGTCCTATAGGTGCTTCTGGGAAGAAAATATAGCTCTGTGTGTGTAATGGGACTAACACACTTCAAGTCCTATAGGTGCTTCTGGGAACAAAATATAGCTCTGTGTGTGTAATGGGACTAACACACTTCAAGTCCTATAGGTGCTTCTGGGAACAAAATATAGCTCTGTGTGTGTGATGGGACTAACACACTTCAAGTCCTATAGGTGCTTCTGGGAACAAAATATAGCTCTGTGTGTGTGATGGGACTAACACACTTCAAGTCATATAGGTGCTTCTGGGAACAAAATATAGCTCTGTGTGTGTGATGGGACTAACACACTTCAAGTCCTATAGGTGCTTCTGGGAACAAAATATAGCTCTGTGTGTGTAATGGGACTAACACACTTCAAGTCCTATAGGTGCTTCTGGGAAGAAAATATAGCTCTGTGTGTGTAATGGGACTAACACACTTCAAGTCCTATAGGTGCTTCTGGGAACAAAATATAGCTCTGTGTGTGTGATGGGACTAACACACTTCAAGTCCTATAGGTGCTTTCTGGGAACAAAATATAGCTCTGTGTGTGTGATGGGACTAACACACTTCAAGTCCTATAGGTGCTTCTGGGAACAAAATATAGCTCTGTGTGTGTAATGGGACTAACACACTTCAAGTCCTATAGGTGCTTCTGGGAACAAAATATAGCTCTGTGTGTGTAATGGGACTAACACACTTCAAGTCCTATAGGTGCTTCTGGGAACAAAATATAGCTCTGTGTGTGTAATGGGACTAACACACTTCAAGTCCTATAGGTGCTTCTGGGAACAAAATATAGCTCTGTGTGTGTAATGGGACTAACACACTTCAAGTCCTATAGGTGCTTCTGGGAACAAAATATAGCTCTGTGTGTGTGATGGGACTAACACACTTCAAGTCCTATAGGTGCTTTCTGGGAACAAAATATAGCTCTGTGTGTGTGATGGGACTAACACACTTCAAGTCCTATAGGTGCTTCTGGGAACAAAATATAGCTCTGTGTGTGTGTAATGGGACTAACACACTTCAAGTCCTATAGGTGCTTCTGGGAAGAAAATATAGCTCTGTGTGTGTAATGGGACTAACACACTTCAAGTCCTATAGGTGCTTCTGGGAACAAAATATAGCTCTGTGTGTGTAATGGGACTAACACACTTCAAGTCCTATAGGTGCTTCTGGGAACAAAATATAGCTCTGTGTGTGTGATGGGACTAACACACTTCAAGTCCTATAGGTGCATCTGGGAACAAAATATAGCTGGGTGTGATGGGACTAAAACACTTCAAGTCCTATAGGTGCTTCTGTGTGTGTGATGGGACTAACACACTTCAAGTCCTATAGGTGCTTCTGGGAACAAAATATAGCTCTGTGTGTGTAATGGGACTAACACACTTCAAGTCCTATAGGTGCTTCTGGGAAGAAAAATATAGCTCTGTGTGTGTAATGGGACTAACACACTTCAAGTCCTATAGGTGCTTCTGGGATCAAAATATAGCTCTGTGTGTGTAATGGGACTAACACACTTCAAGTCCTATAGGTGCTTCTGGGAAGAAAATATAGCTCTGTGTGTGTAATGGGACTAACACACTTCAAGTCCTATAGGTGCCTCTGGGAACAAAATGTAGGAGCTCTGCCTGCCTGCCACGAACACACTACAAGTCCTATAGGTGCTTCTGGTAACAAAATATAGGAGCTCTGCCTGCCTGCCACGAACACACTACAAGTCCTATAGGTGCTTCTGGTAACAAAATATAGGAGCTCTGCCTGCCTGCCACGAACACACTACAAGTCCTATAGGTGCTTCTGGTAACAAAATATAGGAGCTCTGCCTGCCTGCCACGAACACACTACAAGTCCTATAGGTGCTTCTGGTAACAAAATATAGGAGCTCTGCCTGCCTGCCACGAACACACTACAAGTCCTATAGGTGCTTCTGGTAACAAAATATAGGAGCTCTGCCTGCCTGCCACGAGCACACTACAAGCCCCTCTTTCTCAATCAATCTTTGTAACTGAATCTATCTAACTCAATCTCTGTAAGTGAATCTCTCTAACTATCTAAATGCAGCAGAGTGTCACAGAATCTGCCTGCTCAATCTGCGCCGGAACAGCATGTGACCGGCGCAGACGGCGTGGCGGCGTTTTATAGGGGGGGGCGTGTACTACAGCCCCTGAGCTGTAATTGGCTACAGGCGTCCTGCCTGTAGCCAATTATGGCTCTTCGAGTTTCCGGGGCTGTGATTGGCCAAGCATGCGGGGTCACAGTGCATGCTTGGCCAATCATCAGCCAGCAATGCACTGCGTCGGCCGCGCCGGCCGCAATGCATTGCGGGGCCGCTCGCATCACACGAACGTGATGCGAGCGGCCAAAATAGTTCTGGGGGCGCCGAGCGAGCGAACGCCCGGTGCTCGATGCGAACGTGGGTTCGCATCGAGCACCGGGCCCATCCTTACTCTTGATGAAAGCAAGAATTGGACTTGCTGTAAAAAAATTGAATTTAATGCCCTGGTTAAACAGTTGCGGAAAAATTTGTCTTATGCCGCATACACACGATTGGACTTTCCGGCGGACTTTGCAGCTGAGGTCCGCCGGACTTTCAAGCGAACGGACTTGGCCACATATGATCACTCCAAAAGTCTGCCGGATTCAAACGTGATGATGTAGAATAAGGAAGTTCATAGTAAGTAGCCAATAGCTGCCCTAGCGTTGGTTTTAGTCGGTCGGACTAGCACACAGATGACCGGACTTTTCCACCGGACTTGAGTCCGGCGGACAATTTTGAAGGCAGTTTTATTTCTAGGTCCACCGGACTTTTGGGGAAAAAAAGTCCGCTGGAGCCCACACACGATCGAATTGTCCAACGGACTCTGGTCCGCCGGACTATGTCCGCTGGAAAGTCTGATTGTGTGTACGCGGCATTATGGTATTGGTGGTGTCTTCACCTTGTAACCTTCTAGAGACACTTTTGTTAAAAGCCAGAATTGGCCTTCCTGTAAAAAATTTAAATTTGATGCCCTGGTCAAACAATTGCGGAAAAATTGGGCTTTGGGTGTTGGTGGTGCCCTCACCCCATAACCCTATAGAGGTACTCTTGATGAAAGCAAGAATTGGCCTTGCTGTAAAAAAAAAATCTAATTTGACACCCCTTGGCTGACCCTGTCTTCAAACTATTTAGCTGACTCCTCAAAGCATGATGCTTGGGCTAGCTGTGAACAACGAGGCAGAATAAGCCGCTCTGGCACCTCTTCTGCATGCTGTGGCTGGATAGCACAGGCAACATCACTAAACAGAGACAAATGTGCCCTACCTGAGGACAGACCATGTCCACCTTTGCCTGTGGACACAGACACTGCTGGCCTCCTCATAGTGAAATGGGAACGTCTGTCTCTGCTTGTTGGCCTCCCAGACATGATGGGGGGGTTATTACCCAAATTTAATAGAAACTGGCAAATGTGTGATTGGATGCACTTTATTGAATTAGAAATTGTGTTTGGTGCGCTTTAAATTGTGAACGGATGCTGACAGAAATTTAAAATCTATAAAACAAATAAAAAAGGGGGAACAGCAGCATTGCAGTCATAAAAACTGTGACTGACAATTAAAAAAAAAAGGGGGCAAGCAGGGGACAAAAAAAAGAAAAAGACGCAAAAAAAAGGTACACAGCACTGTATACAGCACTAAATGTTATGTAACTCTGTGTTAAACTCTGCACTACACTAACACACTACACTGACACACTAAACTCACACTACACTATACTGACACACTATATTCACACTATACTAACACTGCACTGTCACTCTACACTCAGAGCCATAATAAGTGAAAAGGAGAGAAAGTGTGCCAGACTAAGTGCAGTATATATGAAAAGGCATTTATTTAAATAAGAGCATACAACCAAGTGGCTACTCACAAAGGTAGATGATAATCAGGCATGTAGGTATATAAGTGGGAGAATTATTCCAAGTCACAGGCAGGTCCACGGAGGGGCGGAGATGGTATACTGCTGGCAAGCCATAAAGGAGGGAAGTGATGTTAATTCCTCAGCGGTGATTTTGAATTCGCTGCCTTGCTGTGATGGCAATAGCGTGGCTGGTAGGGATGGGCCCAATGGTCGATTCGAACCCATGTTCGAAACGAACATCGGCTGTTCGTCCACTCGTCGAGTTCAGAACTCTGAGGGCCGTTCGCATCAAATTCGTGTGATGCGAACGGTCCACAATGCATTGCGCCAGTCGCAGTGCATTGCTGGCTGATGATTGGCCAAGCATGCACTGTGACCCCGCATGCTTGGCCAATCATAGAGCCAGAAGCGAGGAGAGCAATAATTAGCCACAGGCAGGATGCCTGTGGCCAATTATAGCTCAGGGGGTTTAGTACACGCCCCACACTATATAAGGCCACCGCGCCGGCGGCCTTGTGTAGTGTGTTCCGGCGTTGAGGGATAGAGGATTGATAGGCAGGGACAGTCTAAACTATTTTCAATCATTCCTGAGTGGGGAAAGTGTAGGGGAAGAGGAAAAATAGGCAGGGATAGTGTGTTCTTCTCAGGCATTTGTGTCTAGCACAGCACAGTATAAAACCTGCACCTGTATCTGTCCTTCTGCCCTGTTGTCATCTAATCCAGCCACCTGCAGGAGTTAGTAATTGTGTTGTGTGAGTGCAGCACAGCACAGTATACAACCTGAACCTGTATCTGCCCTTCTGCCCTGTTGTCATCTAATCCAGCCATCTGCAGGAGTTAGTAATTGTGTTGTGTGAGTGCAGCACAGCACAGTATACAACCTGAACCTGTATCTGCCCTTCTGCCTTGTTTTCATCTAATCCAGCCACCTGCAGGAGTTAGTAATTGTGTTGTGTGAGTGCAGCACAGCACAGTATACAACCTGAACCTGTATCTGCCCTGCTGCCTTGTTGTCATCTAATCCAGCCATCTGCAGGAGTTAGTAATTGTGTTGTGTGAGTGCAGCACAGCACAGTATACAACCTGAAACTGTATCTGCCCTTCTGCCCTGTTGTCATCTAATCCAGCCATCTGCAGGAGTTAGTAATTGTGTTGTGTGAGTGCAGCACAGCACAGTATACAACCTGAACCTGTATCTGCCCTTCTGCCCTGTTGTCATCTAATCCAGCCACCTGCAGGAGTTAGTAATTGTGTTGTGTGAGTGCAGCACAGCACAGTATACAACCTGAACCTGTATCTGCCCTTCTGCCCTGTTGTCCTCTAATCCAGCCATCTGCAGGAGTTAGTAATTGTGTTGTGTGAGTGCAGCACAGCACAGTATACAACCTGAACCTGTATCTGCCCTTCTGCCCTGTTGTCATCTAATCCAGCCACCTGCAGGAGTTAGTAATTGTGTTGTGTGAGTGCAGCACAGCACAGTATACAACCTGAACCTGTATCTGCCCTTCTGCCCTGGTTTCATCTAATCCAGCCATCTGCAGGAGTTAGTAACTGTGAGGGCTTACAGTGTTGTAGCACCAGCACCAGCACCACCACCACCACCACCAAAGGCCCAATTCTTCCTAACGCTGTTCAACAATGGCATGTAATTACAATTCCTGATATAATAGTTCACAGCAGGGTGTTCCAGCGCCCACCAAGAGTAGCTGTGAGGGCTTACAGTGTTGTGGCAACACCAACATCTAATGGGGCAAATTTCTGCACAGTATATACGGCAGGCCCCTACTTTCAAACATCCAACTTAGAAACGACCCCTACTTGCAAAACGAAAGGAGAAAACAGGAAGAGAGAGGAAATCTACCCCTAGGAAGGAAAATTCTATTCTGTTAGATTTAATTTGGGAAAAAGGTATCTCCTCTCTACTGATGCTTTATCACCAATCCTTGTTTCAATAAAAAACCCACTTTTCCAAAAACATTTGTCATTGGGACGGAAAGTGAGGTGAAATGTTCTGAACAGGTGCACAGACAGCAAAACAAATGTTACAGGGGTGATAACCCTTCCCTATGTTCTCCAAAAAGCGTAAAAATCGTTTAAAACTACAAACAGATTCTACATAAGAACAAACCTACAGTCCCCTGTCTTGTTTGCACCGCCTGTATACTGCTGTTCAGAGTATATAGGGTTGTAGGTATAGGGTTTTATTTTGGGTGTGGGGTTCCCCTTAATATCCATACAAGACCCAAAGGGGCTGGCAATGGGCTGGGGGGGGGGGGGGGGGGGGGCAGATGGGGTAGCCATGCCATTTTTCTCAAAGATTTTCATCCATATTGCCAGGACAAGACATGACATTAAAGCCACAAGCAGTTTTTAAATGGCTTCTTTTTTTCTTTTACTAATGTCATTTTGTTCAAGGACAGTAAACACGGGAAACACATGCCACTTCACAGGCATACTTTAGACACCCCCCAGGTACCATATTTAAAGGAATATTTCACTTTTTTTTTCACTTTATATATCATTAAAATGACTGCTCCAGAAAAAACGTCCGTTTTTAAAACTTCTTTTTGCATTGATACATGTCCCCTGGGGCAGGACCCGGGTCCCCAAACCTTTTTTATGACAATAACATGCATATTGGCAGTTATAATTAGCACTTTAGATTTCAAACGTTCGCGTCCATTGTAACTAATAGGGTTCTAACGTTCGTGCAATCTTTCGGTCCGTTAGCAGGTTCTGGTGCGAACCGAACCCGGGGGTGTTCGGCTCATCCCTAGTGGCTGGTCTTGCAGCATCCGGACGGTCCAATAGCTGAAACCGAAAGTGCGCCTCAGCATAGAGCGCAAGCTCCTTAGGAAGTGACGTGTCGGCCAATCAGAAGACGCGTTTCACAACATCCGTTGTTTCCTCAGTTCTGACAGTCTATACAGGAAGTGAAGTATATATAGGGGTGGGCCCGGAGTTGTATTGGATGACGGAACAAATAGCACACAATAATAACAATAAATGGACGGCAGGAAGATTCATATGCAAATGAAAATAGAAAAGAGGGAAATCGATATGCAAGACCATATGAATAAAAATGATAAAAATTAATAAAAAGCTATATATTTAATAATGAAAAATTGTGTGTTAGGTGTGATATTATTTAAAATGTATATGTATAGAAAAATATATAAAGATATATATATATATATATATATATATATATATATATATATATATATATATATATATATATATATATATATATATATATATACATGTATGTGCAAAAACCTGGAAGATAATACTGGGGATATTTTATTATAAGATATATGGGGGCTATTCGAGAGTAAAGGATATATTATTATAAGAAGGGAACAACCGTAAAGGTATATTTAAAATATATATGGTGATATATGGAGATTGCTAGGTGAGTGGGGTATTCTTATGAGACCAATAGCATCAGAATTGTCAAAAGGATTTTGAATTCAGGTAAAACAGTATATGCTTCATAATCCATAAATGATGAATATATACATACATATAAATCATACATATATACATTGAAACACAAAGTGCCATGTGTGTATCGTGTTTGATAAATATAGGAAGAAAGCCAAAAGTTATTGGAAGTGGGCTCGAATTTATATAAAAAAAGGGGGGGTTGGAGGGACCGGAATAGAGTAAATAGGTAACGGCGGACGTAAAAACTTGATGAAGATGGATGAGAAGGGTCAGAAACTGTATATGACAAATTATATAGAGGTCTAGTGTAAGTCACAAATAAACAAAATATCAACACATATATGTAAAACAATTAAAGACATATATATATATATATATATATATATATATATATATATATATATATATATATGTATATAAAGACAGGGGGATATCTTCTATAATAAAAATGATAGTAGTAAAATTGATTGTGAGGATAAAAAAATATATATAGAAACTTTTGAAAAATATATATCACGAAAAAATATAAATGCATATGTCTGTACGTGTACACCCACATATCCCAAAAAGGATCGGGGTTGGAAAGCGGGATTAAAAGATCAAGATTAAAAAACAGTATGGATTTCTATTTCTTTGTTTAATCCATGGGGTGACAAAGTATTCAAGGAATATATCCAGTAAGTTTCCTGTTTGCAGAGACGTTGAAATCTCTCAGCTGGAGTAAACTTTTCTGATATTGATTCAATTATCCAAACGTTGAGATCTGTGATCTTTTTTTGATGGTGTGTTGCAAAATGTCGAGCAACACTATATTTGGGATTTCCCACTTGGACAGCACGACGGTGTTCACCAAACCTTGCTTGAAGGGCCCTGATAGTTCTGCCCACATATAATAAGCCACAAGGGCAGGAGATACAGTAGACCACATATGGAGTGGAACAATTAAAAAAGGAGCTTAGGGTGAAGGTCTTACCATTGGTAGTGAAGGATTTGTTTCCATGGGTGACATGTGCACATGTAAGGCAAAGAGCTTTTTTACACTGAAACAGTGGGATTAATGTAAGCTGTTTCAACATCTTGTCATTTTTTCGTGAAGCTAAAGATTTGATTTTACTGGGGCGATCTTACTCTTAATATTTGGAGCCCTGTTTGGAGCCCTGTGATAGGCAAACTTGGGTTTATCAGATACACACTGAGATAGGTGAGGATCTTGTTTGAGGATAGACCAATGTTTTTTTAAAAATGTTCGATAGGTGAGGATCTTGTTTGAGGATAGACCAATGTTTTTTTTAAAAATGTTCTCCATTTTTTTTTAACTGGAATGATATTGTGTAATGAACCGAGTGGTAGGTTCAGAATTCTGTTTTTTAGAGGCAAATTTTCACTTGATATACAGTACAGGCCTCCTCAATAAGTTTGGGGGGTAACCTTTATCGTGAAATTTTTTCTTTAGTGACGTACTTTGAGAGGTGTAATCTTCCAACCTAGTACAATTACGTCTTAATTGATGGACTTGGCTTTTTGGTACGTTATTTACCCACCTGGGATGGTGACAGCTGGAGTAATGTAAGAACGAGTTTCCAGCTGTCGATTTTGTATAATTTTTAGCTATAATGGTGTTATCAGAGTGAGATAATTCCAAATCTAGGAAGCATATGAAGTCAGAATTCATGACAGAAGTAAATATTGTGAAATATTGTTATTGCAATAAGCAACAAAATCATTAACCAAGCTCGCAGGGCCATCCCAAATAATAATAATATTGTCAATATATCAACCGTAGAAGACCAGGTGTGAGGAGAAGGGGTTATCAGCCCCTACACACCTGGCCTCCCACAGTCCCATCGTCAGAATTAGCCCCCATAGCTGTACCCTGTTTTTGCAAAAAAAAAATCATCATCAAATAAGAAATAATTATGCTCCAGGCAAAAATGAGTGGCGAGGAGAATAAAATCAATTTGTTGTGTGTTGAGAGAGGGGTCATTGTTAAGGAAATGGGCTACAGCCTGGTATTCGGCCGCTCGCGGTGCGGTTTTACCCCCCGCGAGCGGCCGAAAAAGGGTTAAACACCCCCACAGAGCGCCGCCGTAGCGGCGCTTTGCGGCGGTATTGCCGCGGTTTTACCGCGGTGTCCCATTCTAATCAATGGGAAGGAGCGGTATAGGAGCGGTGAACACACCGCTCCTATACCGCTCCAAAGATGCTGCTAGCAGGACTTTTTTTGTCATCCTGCTAGCGCACCGCTCCAGTGTGAAAGCCCGCCGGCTTTCACACTGGAGTTAAAAAAAGATTTTTTCATGCGGTGAACAGGCGCTATTTTTAGCGCTGCACCGCATGAAAAACGCCCCCGTGTGAAAGGGGCCTAAGATTATTCTGAAAGTGGTGAGACCTGGAGGATTCAGATACACAGAGGTCTGTAAGTTCTTGGAAAACAACTTGATAAAAAGTGGATAAATATGGGCCTTTGGATTGGGTGGTGTTAAAAATCGATTTGGGCCTAAAGGGAGTGTGTGCTATGGAGGGAGTGGGCTGGGAATATTGGGACCACAATAAAAGATCGTCATCCTCGTCTATATTCCATAGATCACAAAGATCCTGGAGTGCCTGCTGTTCAGCAGAAGTATCTAAGGAACTATTTTTCTCTATGGGAACCATACTGACGTTGGAATTAGGTTTCATATTATAGTACCTCTTGAGGGTTAGGTTACAAATTAATTTATTGAGATCTTTGAATATAGTAAAATAATTGGGATATGTGGTGGAGGCAAAATTTCAACTTTGTGTTTCAGTGTATATATGTATGATTTATATGTATGTATACTACCCACTCACCTAGCAATCTCCATATATCACCATATATATTTTAAATATACCTTTACGGTTGTTCCCTTCTTATAATAATATCGCCTTTACTCTCTAATAGCCCCCATATATCTTATAATAAAATATCCCCAGTATTATCTTCCATGTTTTTGCACATACATGTGTGTATATATATATATATATATATATATATATATATATATATATATATATATATATATAGCCCCCCCAAAGCATCTTGTCCCCATGTTGATGGGGACAAGGGCCTCATCCCTACAACCCTTGCCTGGTGGTTGTGGGGGTCTGCGGGCAGGGGGCTTATCGGAATCTGGAAGCCCCCTTTAACAAGGGGACCCCCAGATCCCGCCCCTCCCTGTTTGAAATTGTAATAGGTAAAAAAAAAATATTTTTAATAAAGGACTTATCCCAACTGTGTCTGTGTTTTTTTTTTTTTACAATTTTTTAGGTACAATGTACCCGTTACCCTTTCAAACAGGGGGGGTTTGTTAAAGGGGGCTTCCAGATTCCGATAAGCCCCCCCAGCCGCAGACCCCCACAACCTCGGGGTAAGGGTTGTGGGGATGAGGCCCTTGTCCCCATCAACATGGGGACAAGGTGCTTTGGGGGGCTACCCCCAAAGCACCCTCCCAATGTTGAGGGCATGTGGCCTGGTAAGGGTTCAGGAGGGGGGCACTCTCTCACCCCCCCCTCTTTTCCTGCGGCCTGCCAGGTTGTGTGCTCTGATAAAGGGTCTGGTATGGATATTTGGGGGGAACCCCACGTCATTTTTAAAAAAAAGAATTGGCGTGGGGCTCCCCTTAATATCCATACCAGACCTGAAGGGACTGGTAATTGAATTTGGGGGGACCCTCACACATTTTTTTTTTATCAACGACTTTTAATGTTTGTTCTCTGTATTACGGGGAGCCGACAATTCATTATAGCCGTGAGTGCTTTTAAATGACTTTTTTTCCTGCAGAAATTACACTTTGTGCAGGGACCGTTTTAAGCACGGAAACATGCGCCCCTTTACAGGCATACAATACACACCCCCTAGGTACAAAATTTAAAGGAATATTACACTTTTATTGTTTCACTTTAAGCATTATTAAAATCACTGCTCCTGAAAAAACAGACGTTTTTAAAAGTTTTTTTTTGCATTGATACATGTCCCCTGGGACAGGACCCGGGTCCCCAAACCCCTTTTAGGACAATAACTTGCATATTAGCCTTTAAAATTAGCACTTTTGATTTTGAACGTTCGAGTCCCATAGATTTTAATAGGGGTTCTAAAGTTTGCACAAATTTTCGGTCCGTTTGCAGGTTCTGGTGCGAACCGAACAGGGGGGTGTTCGGCTCATCCATAGTAGCAAACTGAGCTCTGCTCTATCTATCTCCACTCCAACAACACACTGCAAATGCTTCCTAGGGAAGGAACCATCACTTTGTCCAACCAGGGCTCTGACCATGCTCTGTGCCCTAATTGGCAAAGCCTTGCATATGACCAGTGGTCAGGTACAAGGCTTCATCCAATTAGGGCCCTAGAAGGCACTGTGCAGAATGCAGTGCATTGTGGGGCGCTCGGTGGGCAAGCTCTCCGCAATTTCAGATGTTCGCCGAACGGGCAAACAGGAGATGTTCGGGTCAAACTTTTGTTCGGTCAGAACAGTTCGCCCAACAGTTCGCCCAAAGCCTTGCATATGACCAGTGGTCAGGTACAAGGCTTCATCCAATTAGGGCCCTAGAAGGCACTGTGCAGCACACAGTGCATTGTGGGGCGCTCGGTGGGCAAGCTCTCTGCAATTTCAAATGTTTGCCGAACGGGCAAACAGGAGATGTTCGGGTCAAACTTTTGTTCGGTCAGAACAGTTCGCCCAACACTACTTTTAACCTCCCTGGCGGTATGATTCTGTCCGTAATTTAGTGCTGAAAGCGGTACTATTATTTTGCATGGAAATTGCGCGTTTTTATATTGTAGGCATGCAATTCTTATGAATAACTCACTTAAATCTGTCCGAACCAGAGTCTAGTAGACATCCTGGGTATGATAAAGTTTGAAACACAAAATCATAAATTATAATTTAATAAAAATATATATAAAAATGATTCAATAATGTAATCAAATCAAAAACACTGAAATTTGCTCAGTTGCAGAATAGTCGCTGTCATTAAATTTATTGTTTGATGATAAATTGTGATTCTAATTTTTTATCGGTGTTTTCTAGCTGGTCTAAAACCACTTTTGACATAAAGGGACACTTTTTGGTTGCTATGGACAATCTCCAGTTTCCAGGCAGAAAAAAAAAAAAAATTATTGCATAAAATGACATGCAGGGCACTGGGCAGACCACTAGGGACAAAGGGGATGTGTATTTTTTGTATACAGTACTGTAATCTGTAAGATTACAGTACTGTATGTGTACTGTGTTTTGAAACGTTTTTGAATTTGAACGTCGCAGGGAACGGAGATCGGCAGCACTCGGCACTGTGTGAATCGAGCGAGCGGACGGCTCGCTCACACAGCGGGGAGACATCGCAGGATCAAGGGGAAAAGGTAAGTAACATCTCCTGTTTGCCGAACGGGCAAACAGGAGATGTTCGGGTCAAACTTTTGTTCGGTCAGAACAGTTCGCCCAACACTACTTTTAACCTCCCTGGCGGTATGATTCTGTCCGTAATTTAGTGCTGAAAGCGGTACTATTATTTTGCATGGAAATTGCGCGTTTTTATATTGTAGGCATGCAATTCTTATGAATAACTCACTTAAATCTGTCCGAACCAGAGTCTAGTAGACATCCTGGGTATGATAAAGTTTGAAACACAAAATCATAAATTATAATTTAATAAAAATATATATATAAAATGATTCAATAATGTAATCAAATCAAAAACACTGAAATTTGCTCAGTTGCAGAATAGTCGCTGTCATTAAATTTATTGTTTGATGATAAATTGTGATTCTAATTTTTTATCGGTGTTTTCTAGCTGGTCTAAAACCACTTTTGACATAAAGGGACACTTTTTGGTTGCTATGGACAATCTCCAGTTTCCAGGCAGAAAAAAAATAAATTTTATTGCATAAAATGACATGCAGGGCACTGGGCAGACCACTAGGGACAAAGGGGATGTGTATTTTTTGTATACAGTACTGTAATCTGTAAGATTACAGTACTGTATGTGTACTGTGTTTTGAAACTTTTTTGAATTTGAACGTCGCAGGGAACGGAGATCGGCAGCACTCGGCACTGTGTGAATCGAGCGAGCGGACGGCTCGCTCACACAGCGGGGAGACATCGCAGGATCAAGGGGAAAAGGTAAGTAACTTCCCCCCTGTATCCTGCACGCAAGCCTGAGTCTGGCTCGGGGTTACCGCTCCTAGCAGAAAAAACTGAACCCGAGCCAGACTCGGGATTACCGCTAGGAAGGTTAACCACTTGCCGACCGGCGCACGACGATATACGTCGACAGAATGGCACGTACAGGCAGGAGGGCGTATATATACGTCCCTCCTTTAGCCTGTCCGTGCCATCGGGAGCGCGCCGGGAGCGGCGCGCTCCCGCGCCGGTCGGGACCCCCCGTGAGTCCGGCCGCGGTCCCCGCGGACTCGATCGCCGCGGGGACTCCCGCGATCGTCTCACGGAGCGGCTGAACGGGGAGATGCCGAGATAAAACAGCATCTCCCCGTTCTGCCTAGCAACTAGTGACGCCGATCTCTGCTCCCTGTGATTGGAGCAGAGATCAGCATTCACTAGCTGACAGCCACGCCCCCCCACAGTAAAAAAAACACCCCTAGGCATACTTAACCCCTACACTGCCACCTTGTGGTTAACCCCTAAACTGTCAGTGTCATTTATAATGATTTATTTATTTTTAATAATTTAAATGCATTAATTGCTGTAAAAATGACAATGGTCCCAAAAATGTGTCAAAAATGTCCGATGTGTCCGCCATAATGTCGCAGTCCCAAAAAAAATCTCAGATCTCCGCCATTAATAATAAAAAAAAAATTTATTAAGAAAAATGCTATAAAACTATCCCCTATCTTGTAAACGCTATAACTTCTGCGCAAACCGATCAATAATCGCTTATTGCGATTTTTTTTACCAAAAATATGTAGAAGAATACGTATCGGCCTAAACTGAGGAAAAAAAATGTTTTTTTATATATTTTTGGGGGATATTTATTATAGCAAAAAATAAAAAATAATGCATTTTTTTCAAAATTGTCGCTCTATTTTTGTTTATAGCGCAAAAAATAAAAACCGCAGGGGCGATCAAATACCACCAAAAGAAAGCTCTATTTGTGGGAAAAAAAAGGACGTCAATTTTGTTTGGGAGCCACGTCGCACGACCGCGCAATTGTCAGTTAAAGCGACGCAGTGCCGAATCGCAAAAAGGGGCCTGGTCCTTTGGCTGCAAATTGGTCCGGTCTGAAAGTGGTTAACAGTCACTTTTAGTAGACTAGTGACAAAAGAAAAAAAGATAGCTGTTAGATGTCAGATTGCTGGAAACTGGCTTAGGATGTCTAACTAAGCATATTAGTGAGTTTATTGTTAAGCAGTTATAAAATATGTAGATTCAATTTTTCTGAAATGATTTTCAGTATTTTGGGATATTTTTCTTAAAAATTTATTTTCGGTTTCAGCATAAACATGTTACCTGGAAAAAATCGTAACTATGATATATTTGTATGGTGCAATTTTGTTGGTGCTTCTCAATTCAGAAAATAGTTTACAGCCAAAAAATCATATCTCTGTATGATTCAAATAAAACAAAAATCCCCAGGCATTTTTCATGACAATTTTACCCTAGAGAATTTGCTAACATGTCACTCTCAAAGCAGAGTTCCTTTCCTGTGCTCCTTAGTTGGTGTTTGGAAACTTGTCAGATTGATACTGCATTATTTAGCAAGTTGCTATAAAAAGACATGCCTTTTGACAATATATTTAAAAAACATAATATTAAGTAAAAAAATCTACACTATTGCAAATGTAATTTTGAACATTTTGTTAAGATATAGTATTGTAAAATGATATTTTATTAAACTCGTTGCATTCTTCACATCATTTTAAAGTGCCAAAAAATGTTTGTCTTGCGCATTGAGTAGTTAATATATACAGATTGCTTAATTAAAGTGCTATTTTTAGTCTAAAGCTGAATAACAGCTAAATATCTTATCTAAAACAAGTAGAGAAGATTTAAAACAAACCAAGTTGTACAGTACCTTGAAAGAGTATTCATACCCCTTGAAATTTTTCACATTTTGTCATGTTACAACCAAAAATGTAAATGTATTTTATTGGGATTTTATGTGATAGAGGAAAACTAAGTGGCACATAATTGTGAAGTGTAAGGAAAATGATAAATGGTTTTCAAAGTCAATAGTCAATACTTTATAGAACCACCTTTCACTGCAATTACAGCTGCAAGTCTTTTTGGGGATGTCTCTACCAGTTTTGCACATCTAAAGAGTGAAATTTTTTCCCATTCTTCTTTGCAAAATAACTCAAGCTCTGTCAGATTGGTTAGAGAGCGTCTGTGAACAGCAATTTTCAAGTCTTGCCACAGATTCTCAATTGGATTAAGGTCTTGACTTTGACTGGGCCATTCTAACACATGAATATGCTTTGATTTAAACCATTCGATTTTTATGTTTAGGGTCGTTGTCCTGCTGGTAGGTGAACCTCCACCCAAGTTTAAAGTCTTTTGCAGACTCTAACATGTTTTTTTCTAAGATTGCCCTGTATTTGGCTTGATCTATCTTCCAATCACCTCTGACCAGCCTTCCTGTCCCTGCTGAAGAAAATCATCCCGACAACATGATGCTGCCACCACCATGTTTCACGATTGGGATGGTGTGTTCAGAGTGATGTGCAGTGTTAGTTTTCCACCCAACATAGCATTTTGCTTTTGGGGGAAAAAGTTAAACTTTGGTCTCATCTGACCAGAGCACCTTCTTCCACATGATTGCTGTATCCCCCACATGACAAACTGCAAACAGGAGTTCTTATGTCTTTCTTTCAAAAATGGCTTTCTTCTTGCCACTCTTTCATAAAGGCCAGATTTGTGGAGAGCACGACTAAAGCCCCATACACACGGTCGGACTTTTTCATCAATTTGGTCCGATCGGACAAGGTTGTTGAAAAATCAGACCGTGTGTATGCACCATCGGACAGTGTTCGTCGGTTTGTCCGTCGGACAAAGTCTTATCTCCTGCTGGAAAGATTTCGCGTCAACCCGGTCCGATCACACCAAATCCGAGCGTGTGTACGCTTGTCCGACGGACAAAGTGCTACGCATGCTCAGAAGAAATTCTGTGACGGAAGCGCTCGGTCAGGTAAAACTACCTTTCCTAATCGACACAGCACATTCGTCACGCTGCAATGTTAAAATGTCTTTAATGCAGCGCATTCTCTTTTTCTTTACAATGCAACAAGAATGACATGTTTTAGCTGCTCCTATTCACCCGCACTTCTCACAAACTTACTTCTTTATTACTTTGCAGCATTTATACACTACATGTTTATTTTTACTCTGAACGGAAAAGAATCTTTGTTATTTTTTTACCATGATTTGTCTTTTTTTTTTTTTTTTTGGGGGAATACATATTTGAATGTTTTTTTTTTTTTTTTTTTTGGAGGGGGGTTGTGTGTCTCAAATTACCAAAAACACATTATTTACATTTGTATTTCTTGCTTAAATTTACTAGGAGGTTGTTTGTTGTTGTTGCCCCTTGTTAATTCTACTTTAGGATTAGTGAAATGTACCAGCCTACTCAAAGAAAAACTGTCATTGTAGCAAAGTAAAACACAATAGTCAATGATTATTTCAAATCAAAAAAACCTTTATTTAGGTCACACCAACAAACCAAAGAGGAACGCAGCCATGGTGAAACTTGGGGAATTTGCAAAGTCTTGGCCCCCCACGGCAACCATCATTGTCCAAGCGTAGAAAATTGGGGGCCTGAGGAGTACGTATATTAAGGGGAGTGCAATCTGGTCGTGAAGTCCAAAGTATCCGGAACTGCAGCAGATGCCATCTAGGTCCCCAGGCTCTGGTACTACAAGAGGCTCCATCTTCTCTCACACCAGACTGATTGCAGGTCGTCACTCTCAGGTCTTCCTTCCACGCTTCCTTCCACGCTGTGGCTGTCGTGCTGGTGGGGTGGCAGAAGGAGGAGGAGGAGGAGGAGGAGGCGGAGCATGGTAGCTATGGCAAACATGTGTGAGTGGGGTCATCTCCCCAGCCCTACCCTTATTTAGGACATGGAGGATGAGCCCCTCACACATGTTGCGTTGCCCCACCTCCATACCCATCATTTTTGTGACAACCACCGAGCCAAAGGTCTCCTCGTCGGCGGGTGTGGCATGTAGGGAGTCTGAAGCCTCTCTGATCATGCGGAGCGCTGACTGTGCCGCATAATCCCCCCTTCTCGCCCTTTTGTAGGGAAGGCGGAGGAGAGGGATTTGGGAGTCAGTCAGGCTCCGAGGCCTAGCCCCCTCTTGGCTGCCACTACCCAGCTGGTGGCTGCCACTAACCCCTGCCTCCTCCTGACTGCCACCTTCCACAGCCACCTCCTGGCTGAGGTCTTCCTGTGTAGGAAAAAGGGACATAGTTTCAGTTATTTGTTCATCAAACACACACAATTCTCATCTAGTGACTGGTGCAAAATGTTTACAAATAGAAAACCATACAATTCTCAGCCCAGCAGTTTAGATTCTGGCCCCAAATGTCTCCCACACCACTGTCTGTTGATATGTCAAACACGTTAGGAACTAAGCAATTGGCGATCCTGAATTAAGTGAACATCATTCATTATTCCCATAAATGGTAACAAAACTACTATACCTGGAACAAGCTGGGCTCCTCCACCTCTTCCAGACTGGAAGGCCCAGGTTGCTCCTCGGAAGCCTCATCAGGGGTGGGCTGTGCGCAAGGAAGCGTGGAAGGAGGAGTTGAGGTTGGCTCCGTGACATCAGCCTGGTCCTTCAGAAAATGGAGACTCTGATAGTACCAGAGCTTGGGGACATAGACCTCATCTGCTGAAGTTGCAGTTTCCTCAGACTTCACGACCTTCTTCCTCTCCCTGATATACGCACTCCTCAGGCTGCCAATTTTCTTTCTAATATCATCAACAGTTGCCGTGGGGAACCTTGGCTTGACAAATTCCACAAGTTCCTCCAGGGCTGCGTGCCTCTTTGGTTTGTTGGTGTAATGTGGGTGTATACCCTGCCACAATATGGGAAAATCCCTGTATTTGGCAATGAAGAGGGGGAGAAAACTCATGTCGTTGAATCCCTTCATATCAATCTCTGCAAGACACAACAACACACCAAACCCTATAAATTATGTCAGGCTAAACTCTCCTAATCTTCTCCATAAAGAAGCCTCAAGTTCAAATCAGTCTAGGCTAGTTATGTACCAACGTTAAATTGTACCTTCGTTTGTAGCGATCGTCTCGTGTGAGTTTTCTCTCCCCTCGTCTCCCAGATCGTGGCTACGACACAGGCGTGTGACGTTTTATATACACTGCGCATGCTTCAAACTCCGCCCCCCCCTGACGATCTTTCTCGTCTATTCCCCACCCCATCTCTTTACGGCGTAGTGGGGAGAGCACATGGCGGGGACACAGCAGGTGCGCCACAAATATCCCACCAACGAGGAGGAGGACGAGGAAAGTCCGGAGGCAGAAACGTCCCGATCCCGGAACCTGAAATTCAAGGCCTCCAATATGTCATTTGGAGAAATGTTGGAGATGGTGGACATATTAAAGAGGAGCGACTATGATGGGAAGTATGGGCCTTACCTCAACCCCAATGTCCGCAAGGCCAAGATCATGTCTAAAGTTGTGAGAAGGCTGTACAATAATTTTGGGGTACAACGATCCAAGGAGCAACTCAGGAAACGCTGGTCAGACCTGAAACTGAGGGAGGCCGATCAGTACAGAAAGATCAAGAGAATTCTTCAAAAAAGTAAGTAGTTGTGTTTTGTGTTTGATTTCTTGCTTGCATACTGCTCCATTGTGTTTTGATTTTTACCAAGTTGTACATTCCAAAATGGCCACTTTCAGGTTCGTCTGTGCATTCGATCGTACTCAGCCTCGATCTTTCTGCCACTGTCATGGTCGTGTGTGTGTGCATTCGATCGTACGCAACCTCGATCGTTCGGCCACTTATAATACGATGTTTGGTGTTTTTTTGGGGAAAGGAAGTTTGTTCTCACTAGAAATGTCATCAAGAATGTAAAGCCAATTTATTCAATGTAAAGGAGAGGTCACTCAGTAGCTGTTTACCCATCTGGACTCTAGAGCACTAGTGCTGGGACACCCAAACCCCCTTTTTATTATGCTTTTCCACACATGTGCTCCAGTGGATACTAGAGGGGGGTCTCCATCACACAAAACTTCTACCAAAAAGCTAGTCAGTTTAGCACCTTTACAAAGTGACTTCATTCATGTAGTTGACATTTGTAACTGGCCAAACTAAAATAGTGTCCGTCACTTTCAAGCAATGTTTGTCATTTCCTATTTCTGCCCTCAATAGCTTGTGTTGCTAAATCTTCCTTTTGGACATTCTCATAGGGGAGCGAAAACTTGGGCCGTCTGAGGAAACCCCCAAACCAACACCTACCAAAAAAGGGGAAAGAGCAGAAGCAGAGGAGGAGGAGGAGGAGGAAGGAGAGATCATCGAACTTGGAGAAATTGTCACCACAACAGGTGAGTGTGGGAGAACACAGCTACTGGTAAGCTAATCCATGTATGGCTGCCTCATTTCCAACACCCCATTTTTGTTTGTTTGTGGTTTTTAGGTGACGTGGATGTTGTGGAAGAAAAATCGCACTTTACCACAGAGAGTGCCCACGTACTCATCGGAGAGATAATGGTCTGCAATAGAGATCTAGATTACATAAAGCAAAACATCAATGATGTTCAACAAAAATTGAAGAACATCATTGATGTTTTAGGAAAAATATGAAAACGCACCAAGTAATTAACACACATTTGTGCCAGCTTCAGAACACATTTGCAACTTAAAAACTGTCTGAAATTTGGAACATGCACACATTGTGTCCACATGTGCTAGCTCCCACCATGGTGGATGAATGGCAACGTTTTTTTGGGGGTGCAAACACTTTACGAACTACGAAAGTGGTTGTGGTGAAGGGGTTGCACCCCCAAAAAACGTCCATTCATCCCCATGATGGAAAATGGCACTTTTGAAGCTTCTAGGCATGTGTTTTACCATCTAATGACCATTTTCAGTCCCAAATTGTGTGCATGTTCCAAATTTCCACTTTTCGGGGGTGACCCCCCCATGTGATGAAGGCAAGATCAAACACACTTTGAACATATAGTCATGTCTGATCTTGTCTTCACTTTACAAAGTTGAACTTTCCAAGTTCCTAGGTTCTGTTTTGCTCCATGCCTGGTTTTACCAATTGCGGAATGTTTGTAAACAATGTTGTAAATAACCAAGATGTTGTCAGTTTTGGCGTGAAGATTGTAAACGCACTTGGGAATGTTTTCCTAGTAAACTTTTATTTTTCTAAATGTGTGGCTTCCTTATTTAAAAAACACAATGCATTATGTATGTAAAATGAAAAGGATATGGGGGGCAATGGGTGTTATTTACTAAAGGCAAATACACTTTGCACTCCAATTTTCTTTCCCGGGAACTTTTTCAATGCACTTGTAGAGCATAGCGGATTTGACTTATGTAAATGACACCCACAGTGCTTTGTACGAAAACACGGAGCACAGCATTTTGGAGAATACACACATGTCAGACCTGGTGATGAAAAGGAGTATTTTGGGTGTCAGTTATGCAGTACAAACCTTCTCTAGACCAAAGATTAGGTAGCAAACACACAACATGAGAATAATCTTTTTGGGAAGAAGAGACTGTTACCTCCTTTTGCCCAGAAAGTGCATTCCCACTGTCGAAGGCAAAGGGAAAAAATGTCAAAGTAAAATAAGCTAAAAAGAAGACTGAAATGACATGAAATCATAGGTTGGTTAAAATATCAGATTTATTAAAAAATGCCGCTCACACATCGTCAGGCAGAGCAATGGCCCCCCTACCCACAAAGTACTGCATATATTGGTCCCGGACCACACGGGCATTTAGAGGGGGCAAGCCTGGACGTGCCACTCGAAGGGCTGTGAGTTCGGCATTTGGAGGGCCCTCCACATCTGGGCCAACGGGCACCACATAGTTCCTGTTATGTCTTTTGAGGAAGTTGTGCAATATGCAACAGGCAAGAACTATGTGGTTCAGTTTGTATTCCGCCAAGTTAAATGCCGTCAGGAACAGGCGGAAGCGGCTGGCCAGGATGCCAAAAGCGTTCTCCACAACTCTTCTGGCTCTGGACAGCCTGTAGTTGAAGACCCTCTGGTCCGGGGTGAGGGTCCTCATCGGGAACGGCCTCATCACATGGGGAGTCAACGCAAACGCTTCATCTGCGACAAAGACGAAGGGGAGTCCTTCGGCATTCTCCTCTGGAGGTGGCAAGCACAGACTGCCACTTTGGAGACGCCAGTAGAACTCCGTGTGCGTAATGGCCCCACCATCCGATATCCGGCCGTTCATCCCCACGTCCACATACATAAACTCGTATGTTGCCGACACCACCGCCAACATCACTACACTATTAAACCCTTTATAATTATAATAGTAGGACCCCGAGTTGGGCGGTGGGACGATGCGGACGTGTTTCCCATCAATTGCCCCTCCGCAGTTAGGAAAGTCCCAACGGCTGGCAAAGTGGGAGGCCACAGTCTGCCATTCCTGTGGCGTGGAAGGGAACTGTGGAGTGAAACAAGAAAAAAACATTAGTCACTTTGCACCTAAACATTGCAAGCAGATTAGACAATCAACATCTTGGAACAAGAGCATTGTCTAAAATTGGAGGCTGGAAAGTATTTGCACAGAAAAGTAGAGGCTCCCCTTCACAGATTACTCACCCCCCCCATCAATCCCCCCACTTCTGATGGGCCATTGGCAATAACTAGGGGTTTTGGGGGGGGGGTGGTGGACAGCTAACCCTCTGCACTTCATTGATTGGCAAATGGCTCAATAATGTGGGCTAGTTTGGCCAGACCCTCTGTACTTAACACTATTGGCAGGCCACAGGAAAGATCAAATAACATTTCAACCCCCCCCCCCCCCCCAAAAAAAGGCAGGCACAGTGTGACATTATTAAATTACCAAGCAAGCTAATAGGAGGGAAAGAAGACAAAAAAATAGGAAATGGAATGTATGGAGGCAGTCCCTTGCACTACATGCTTTGCTGAATTCATCCCTAAAGATGCGCACTATAAAGAGGTAGGTATATAGTGTGTATGGACCTTGGGAAAGCCAGCAGATAAAGGATTGGTACCATCTGACAGAGCAGTTGGGGGAGGGGGTTCCTAATGAGTTTGCCCCCCCCCCCCACCAAAAGAACAAAAAAGGGGGCTCTACATGAAGTAAACCACACAGCAAACATTTGTGCATATTTTAGGGGGTGTTTTGGGGCAAACAATACTATGCAGCAGACAAAAGACATTGCTTAAGTGACTAGGCCATAGGTGTCTATTGGGGCAGAAGAGCATGCTGGTGAGGTAAGTGAAGGGAAAAATGCATGAAGGAGAAAAGGGGCACAGCATATTAGAACATATTGCAATCATGGTAATTAGGGAAGGAGGTCAAAATACAAGTCATTAGCAAACAGAGCATACATAGAAGGGAATAGTAAAGTAGAAATGTTACCTTAATATAGTCCTCCTGCAGGACCTGAATGATGGCAGAACAGGTCTCTGGAATAATGATTCCCAGGGCCTGGGGAGAGATACCTGAAGAGAACTTCAAATCCTGAAGACTTCTCCCTGTCGCCAAGTACCTCAACGTGGCAACAAGCCTCTGCTCCGGAGTAATGGCTTGTCTCATGCAGGTATCCTGCCGGCTGATAAAGGGGGTCAGCAAAGCCAAAAGACGGTGAAAATCGGGGTCCGTCATCCTGAGAAAGTTCCTGAAATCATCAGGATTATTCTCCCGGATCTCACGAAGCAAAGGCATGTGCGAGAACTGGTCACGCTGAAGCAACCAATTCTTGGTCCACATACTCCTCGTCACTCTGTTCATGGACGGGTCTTGGGTCAAAGCTAAAAGCCCGACACCAATTCCGCGTACAGCACGAACTCGGCGACGAGTACGCACGGGAAACATCGCTCAGAAGGTCACAAAAGGTCGGCTGGTCAGAACGGACAAACAGAAAGCACCGATAAACAGCAAGGCCTGAAAGAACGAAGTGAATACCAGCAACGAGCAGACAATAAGCAGTGCAAATCAAAGCGTCCTATATCAAGATATAGGCCGCAATGACCAACAAATGCGAACTGACTACACGCACTAATAAACAGATATGCACGACAAGCACAAACTGAAGAGCAGTAACGATCTGAGTCAGAAAACTGAGAAGCGCGAATCTTAAGTCACCAAACTTCCACTAACTCTCGATAAACACGGGATCAGCAGAAGGAGCCCAACGGGTGCCTGACGTGGTGCTGAAATTCCCTTTTGTAATCTCGTGGACGACGACTTACGTCACGACGTTCTTCCGGACCGGATATTCCGACAACGTAGTCCGACCGTGTGTACGCAACGCCAACATCGGACAAAGTACGTCGGACAAAGTCCGACTGACCTGGTCCGCGGATTGTCCGAGCGTGTGTATGGGGCTTAATAGTTGTCCTGTGGACAGAGTCTCTCACCTAAGCTGTGGATCTCTGCAGTTCCTCTAGAGTTACAATGGGCCTCTTGGCTGCTTCTCTGATTAATGCTCTCCTTGCCCAGCCTGTCAGTTTAGAATGGACAACCATGTCTTGGTAGGTTTTCAGTTGTTCCATACTCTTTCCATTTTTGGATGATGGATTGAACAGTGCTCCGTGAGATGTTCAAAGCTTGGAATATTTTTTTATAACCTAACCCTACTTTAAACGTCTCCACAACTTTATCCCTGACCTGTCTGGTGTGTTCCTTAACCGCTTCCCGACCGCCTCATGTAGATATACGTCTACAGAATGGCACGGGCAGGCAAAAGCACGTACGGGTACGTCCCCTTTAATTTGCCTGCCCGGGGGGCGCGCGCGCGCCGCCAGCGGCGCGTTCGCGACCCGGTCGGGAGCTCCGTGACCACGGCCGTGGGACCAGCGGACCCGATCGCCGCTGGTATCCCGTGATCGGGTTACGGAGCTGAAGAACGGGGAGAGGTCTATGTAAACAAACCTCTCCCCGCGCTTCCTACACTGACTGTCAGTGATCGGCGGTTCCCTGTCTTCGGGAACACCGATCAATGACGTCAGACGTACAGCCACGCCCCCTACTGTAAAAAAAACACAACACGTCACACTGACTCCTCCCCGCCCCCTAGTGGTTAACCCCTTCACTACAACTGTCATTTACATAGGAATCAGTGCTATTTAAATAGCATTGATTTCTGTATAAATGACAAATGTCCCAAAAATGTGTCAAAAATGTCCGATGTGTCCGCCATAATGTCGCAGTCACAATAAAAATCGCTGATCGCCGCCATTACTAATAAAAAAAAAATATATTAATAAAAATGCTATAAAACTATCCCCTATTTTGTAAACGCTATAACTTTTGCGCAAACTAATCAATAATCGCTAATTGCGATTTTTTTTTTTTTTTACCAAAAAAAATATGTAGAAGAATACGTATCGGCCTAAACTGAGGAAAAAAAATGTTTTTTTATATATTTTTTGGGGATATTTATTATAGCAAAAAGTAAAAAAATATTGCATTTTTTTCAAAATTGTCGCTCTATTTTTGTTTATAGCGCAAAAAATAAAAACCACAGGGGCGATCAAATACCACCAAAAGAAAGCTCTATTTGTGGGAAAAAAAGGACGCCAATTTTGTTTGGGAGCCACGTCGCACGACCACGCAATTGTCAGTTAAAGCGACGCAGTGCCAAATCGCAAAAAGGGGCCTGGTCCTTTGGCTGCCAATTGGTCCGGGGCTGAAGTGGTTAACTTCCGTGATGCTTTGTTCACTAAGGTTCTCTAAAAAGCCTTTGAGGGTTACACAGAACAGCTGTATTTATACTGAGATTAAATTACACACAGGTGGGGAATCCTGTTGACAGGAGATGAGTTATGGTTATTAAGGATGTGGCGGGTGCCATCTCCTTAACAACCATCTATTCACTGGTTGTTAAGGACACGGCGGGTGCTGGATCCTTAATAACCAGTTGAATTTGCATATATTTCCTTAAAATTGCGGAATTTGGGAAATATGTCATATTACCCAAATACCACATTCAATAGCCTTTTGTGAATTGAGTCCAGTATCAAAATATTCTCAAGAGTAGGACTTTTATGATTTTCAATTAATGTATTAATATATCTGTATATAATTTAAAATACTCTTTAATGCCCATTTTTTTATTAAAGGTTGGCTTAGTAAATGCACAGCAAATACTGCGAAAGGAGTCAGAAATAATATTTTTGCTTTTTACTGTTAAATAAAACACTCTATTTTTCTTGATAATAAACTTTCCTGCTGTCTCCCAGTAAAACTGCAGCTTTCTAAGTAGCACACATAGGGGTCTATTTCCTAAAATTGGAGACTGCAAAATCTGGTGCAGTTCTGCACAATAACTAATCAGCTTCAAGTTTTTTTTTGTTGAAGCTTAAAGGGTTTGTTAACCCATTTATATAAGACTATGCCAGCCCCTCTATTAGAGGCTGGCATAACAGTCTAAATACTGAATTTCAGCTGTCTTCAGACCGGTCACATGAGTTGCGCCAGCTTTACAGCTCCGATGGATGTCTTCTGTGGGAGGAGCCATGATCTCCCTCTGACGTCAGTCATGGAGTTCACGTGGCCACTCGTCTCCTCTGCAGAAGCTCTGTCTTATAGCTGTAAAGTGGCCACGAGTCACGTGACCAGCCTGAAGACAGCTCAAAAGAGGTATTTAGACTGCTCGTTTTTACAAAGGACTTGCTTAGTGTGGTATGCAAGACTCTTATAGAGGGGCTGGCAGTGACCATTGTAGGCTTTTATTTTTAATAGTAGTAGCGGCGGGGGGGGGGGGGCAGGGTGGAGACAGAGACACAGGCACAGCTGACTCGCAGAAAGGAGGAAGTGAGGGGGGAGAGAGGAGAGCAGAGCAGGGCAGAGTATTATGGAGGGACGTACTTTGAACACGGTGATCAGTGCTTAGCAGCCCTGATTTTCATGGTCAAAATAAAGAGGGCATACAGGCAGTGGCAGATTCAGTTTTTTTTTTTTTACAGTTTAGAGGGGGCAGATTACACAGCAAAAGCGCTGTGCTGTGTAATCTGTTTAAGGGACCAGGATCTGTATATATTTTTTGAAGTTAACAAACACTTTAATTGAACAAGCTAAAATTACAGTAGAAGCTGATTGGCTGCAACATATTTTGCACTCTCCAGTTTTAGTAAATCAACCCCATAGTGTGAATGGACTGAACGCAGTTTTTATATTTTTTCAGTGAAATAACACATACTGAATTTGATTTCTTGATTAAAACCTGCCTTGTATCTACCTCTTAAACTGTGGTCTATTAAAGATCCACAAATACCAGAGAATAAACTAAGCTTTTGTTACATTATAATCTCACTGAGACCTGTTTGATTGCTTTTGGTGGTGCTCAAAGTAGAGGTGAAAGCATATCTCTTGTGTCCCAGAACATGGGTGCAGGCTTGTTCTAGTATCAATCCAGGGGGTAGTAAATATAAAGAATAAAGTATCGCCTCTACTCCCAACCAGCCCAGTTGAATAAACAATAAAGAGTGGCCTCAGCCTATACGTCTCCACCAAACCATAAACCCTGATGCATTTCCCCCGTCCACCAGGGCTTATTTATATGCCACGTACACACGACCGGACTTTCCGGCAGAAAGGGTCTGACAGAATCATTTCATCGGATATTCCGATCATGTGTGGGCTTCATCTGACTTTTTTTTTCAAAAATTCTGACGGACCTAGAAATAGAACATGTTTTAAATCTTTCTGCCGGGAATCAATTCCTATCGGGAAAACCATTTGTCTGTTCCTTTTTCTAGTCCCGTCGTTTATCATTTATTATTTATTCACCTTGGCTGGTTGGGAGTAGCAGCGATCCTTTATTCTTCTTACATTTGCTAACCCCCTGGATTGGCACAGGAAACTGTCAAGCAGGGACATACAGAGATCAGAGCTTACACCCCCAGCTCTTATTTTTCTGTGCTTTGTCTGTCAGCTTGCAGCCCTTTTTTTTAATTAAGACCATCATCTGTTCAATATTCTACATTTAAAAGAGTCATAAAAGCATTGTGCTTGAACACATTTTTGTTAAGTCCCCCAATAGTCGGCATCGAGTCTGTCCAATAATTCTTGAATTTTTCACTGAAATTATGCACTCTATTTTTTCCCGTTAATTATGAACATGCCTAGTTTCTCCATTTTAAATTGATGCCTTTTAAAAATGCTTACACACTCTTCAGTAGATTTGAACAATATTTCTGGCAGTTGTCTCTGAAAAAAATTGAATTTGTATTTATAACCTGCAATTAATTTTATTCTATCTATATAATTACATTTATGTTTGTTTTAATTAGACTGCATCAACTGCCTTTTTTGTTCCAAAACTTTAATGCATGATTTAAATTCCCACCCAAAAAAAATTAAAACACTCACCCAGGTTATTAAAATGTAATCGTCTTGTCACAAATTCAGCACACTCTGTTGAAAGCTATCTCTTGCGTGGCATGTGCAGCAAGTCAAGCTAGTACCAAGAGCACATGTTGGGCCATGTACAGCCAGTGGTCTAGCCTGAAAACCTAACTGATAACCAGTTCACAACTGTCCTATAGCAGATTTATTGCTACAGGAAGGCTGTGCAGAATCACTTGCTGATTAGTCACAGCAGATCAGTGGGTGCTGGCCAATGAATGTCTGCCAGCACTCGCTGATCAGTGAGCAGAGACACAGAATGGAGCTTGGCATATGTAAACAAGGCAGAACTCCATCCTGTCAGCAGGGATGTGGTGGATTTTGTTTCCCTGCAAAGTAAGGAATAAAATGAAGCATGCCCTTTAGAAAGAACACCATACTATGTACACTTCAGTACATCCAAAACTCTACAGCAAGGATCCTGATGAGAGTGCGGAAACATGAGCACATTACCCCCATTCTTCAGTCTCTCCGCTGGCTTCCTGTCTCCACCAGGATTGAGTATAAGGTTTCTCTCCTCACATACCAATGTATCCATGGACATGACCCCCTCTACCTTAAAGAACTTCTCAAACCACAAAACACAACACGTTCCCTCCGCTCCAATCACTCAAACCTTCTTCAGGTACAGAGAACTAGACTCAGGACAATGGGAGACAGGGTCTTTGTGCAGCTGCCCCCGCGCCTGTGGAATGCCCTAACTGACACCTTAAGGGCTCCTCAATCTACTGATTGTTTTAAAAAAGGTCTTAAGACATTTCTTTTTAGCAAAGCCTTTTGTCCATTTTAGTTTTTTTTTCATTGTATAAATTGCTCATTTTTTTTCTTTTTTGTTTTAACCTGTAGCACTTTGAGATCTTTTGATGAAAAAGGCATTATAAATGAAATGTATTATTAGTATTATTATTATTATTACTTAAACACTGGTTAGGCACATATTTAACCCTTTGATTGCCCTAGATGTTTAAACCCTTTCCAGCCAGTGTCATTAGTACGGTGACAGTGCATATTTTTAGCATTGATCACTGTATTAGTGTTACTGGTTCCCACAAAGTATCAAAAGTGTCAGTTAATGTCAGATTGTTTGCCGCAACATAGCATTTCCACAATAAGTCACTGATTGCCACCATTACCTGAAGAGTCTGAAATGATCCTATTACTCACAGTTCAATAGAACAGGACAACTCTTAGCTTCCCAACTGCATCAGAATCAGTCTAAAACCAAACTTTATAGTCTAACACACCACTGTATCGTAAGGTAGTACATAATCCTGAGGAAATAGCCAACACTTTTTGTGAATGTTATGAGTCTATTTATAATTCAAGCGATGAGGCTGGGACTCCCCAACCCATGGCTGCAACCATTGCAGGCTTCCTCAAAAAAGGGAATTTACCTTTGGTTAATAACGATAGTTTGTTGCAACTGAACAGACCTACTACAGTAAAAGAGGTGTCAGATGACATCAGATTATTACCCCTGCATAAAGCCCCTGTTATTGATGTTTTTTTCTGCAGAGTATTATAAATCTGTCCTAGATATTCTAAACCCTCATTTAGTCAAGGTCTACAACTGGGCCATCGTCTGGTACCTTTCCCAAGGAGATGCTACAGGCTGTCATAGTAACCCTCCTAAAACTAGGAAAGAAGTAACCCTCCTCATAGTAACCCTCCTAAAACTAGGAAAGAATCTTACCCATCCATAAATCTTCAGGCCAATTTCTTTACTTCCCTCAGACCCAAATATTTTAGCTAATCGGCTATTGAAGGTAACACCTTATCACATAGGACTTGATCAGGTTGGATTTGTTAAATGGAGACAGTCTCCAGATGGAACCAGGAAGATGATCAATCTGATCAACCTTGCAGACTCCAGTCGAAATGCCTTCTCTGCGCCTAGCTTTGGAAGCAGGGAAGGCATCTAACAGGGTGCATTGGGATTATTTATCTCAATGTTTTGAGCTTTCAGGGTTTATTATCTGTTCTAATGTCATTGTACACAAATCCTTTACCTAAGATTTTTACATCAGGCATGTTGTCCTCTAGTTTTAACTTAATGAATGGCACTCGTCAGGGGTTCCCCATGCCCCCCTTAATCTTCTCGCTGGCCATCCAGCACTTTTCAGAAGCTATACAGGCAAACCATTTGATTATAGGAATACGTATAGATGGATATGAACATAAAATAGTTTCTTTCAATTGTTATTTTTATTAAAGATTAGATTTTAACAAAGTACAAATAAAAAACAAATAAAAAATATTTGACAATATCATATCACGTATGGCAATAAAACAGTTGCCGAACATGGCTTGAAGGCTCAAGGGCCTCATAGATAGGTATGTTTACAAAATTGGGCCTGTACTCTGCTATTAAACCCCCACTGACTTGGCTCAGTCCCCTTGACACAGCTGTGGTGCAATGTTGATGTGGAGCTAATGGTGAAGGATAACCCCACAATGTGCAATATAACAACAGTATACCTTTCTTATTACCTGAGAATCCGATGTTCCACCTGCTGGAAAAGGAACAACACTCCACATCAATAGTACTTAACCAGAAACTTATTTTTTACTGGGATTAGTGTAAAATAGTAATTAGAACATTTGCACTGTCACACCAACATACTGTAACAGCACAATAGGAATACACAACAGTTTGTACATGCAATTTTTCTCAGATTATCCCTGAGAGCGTGTCTCCAATTGGGACTAGTGCTCAGAGTGACTACGCCTTACTCTGGACACCTTCCCACTTCCAGCACACTCTGGTTACTACAGAAATGCAGGGTCAATAATGAAATACAACACAATCACTAGGGAGCTCCCCCTACTTTAATAAGATGCAAGGCCTTGCAATAAAAGATGCAGTCTTTGATCTTCTTTCTTCTGCTAGCTATTTGTGTTGTAACAATTGTAATCCAACATTGGAACAAACAAGGGTTAATGTAAGATGAATATTAGAACTGTTCCTGTAATGTGGTACACCTGTAAACTGCCTCCGGTGTAATTGACTTTGGATAACACAGTGTCAAAGTACAGTGAAGAGTAGGTTTGAGGCCTGCTTATAACAAAAAAAGGGGGGATAGGGAAAAATTATATGGAAAGTGTCACAAAGGACACAAGGGAGTCTCCTCAGATCCGGCTTATCCAGTTTGGACTGTGTCACTCTGGTCGAAACAATATCAACTCATAAACGAAAAAAACCTGGTATGCTCCTGTCAAGATTGGCAGGAACCAGAAGACCAAATGAGTGACACAACATACAAGAAATGAAGGCCTAAATATAAAAAAGTTTTCTTGGTTTTGCCGACATATAGTTTACCGCAAGGACACGTAATAATGTAGATGGCCTTTGTGGAAGCACAATTAATAAGATCCCATTCTCCCCAAGGGCATCGCCAAATTTATTGGTGCGATCTACATAGGGGCAGATCTGACAATGACCGCATTTGAACATGCCCTTACTGCGTGGAAAATCAGACAGCCATGTCTCATCCGTTTCATTTTTATATTCTGATTTGACAAGGAGATCCCCCAAATTTTTGGCTCTTCTAGCCGCCATATTGGGAGATGGGCCGACTATCTTAGCTAATCCTGGTGTACCTGTCAGGATACTCCAGTGTTTGCTTAGTATATCACGGACCGTGTTCCATTGGACCCCTTATTGCATGATCACTCTTGTAAATCCTCCAGTATTTTGCATGTTCCTATTAGCACCAGTCCTTTTTTTGGGGGCAATTGTCAACAGATCCTCTTTATTACGTCCCGCTACTTTATTCTTGGCCCTTCTAAGCTGGTTGTGGGTGTAGCCACGTTCCCTAAATCTTTTGTAGAGATCTTTGCTTTCTTTACTATAGTCCGCAGATTTAGAACAATTACGTTTAAAACGGAGGAATTGTCCCACCGGTATACCGTCCTTGAGCCACCTAGGGTGGTGGCTATTCGCCTGAAGGAGAGTATTGGCTGCCGTCTCCTTGCGGTAAGTACAGGTATGGATGGTATCTCCTAAAACGGAAATCCACAGGTCAAGGAATGGAATCTTCACTTGACTAAAAGCAAATGTTAACCGAATGTTCAGGTCATTAACATTTAATTGTTCCATAAATGTGTGGAGTTCCGGTAGGGTGCCAGTCCATATCAACAGTACATCATCGATGTACCTTAACCATGTGTGCACATGGTCTAGGTACATCGAGTTGTGGTATACTATTCTCTCCTCCCAGAAACCCAGATGTAAACATGCATATGCGGGAGCCCAAGAGGCACCCATAGATGTCCCTTTAATTTGTTGGTAAAACTTACTCAAAAATTGGAAGCAGTTGTTCTCCAGGGCATATTTCAGTAATTCCAAAATGAATTCATTTTGGTGGGCACATCCTGGGAAATGGTAAGAGAGATACTCCTCCGCCACCCGTAACCCGCAGTTGTGGGGAATCGACGTATATAGGGATTCGACATCCACCCCTACGAGCCAGGCATCTTTAGGTATTTTCAAAGTTTTAATCTTCGCCAGGACATCTCTAGTATCCTGAACATAGGACTTTAGGTGTATGACCATATCCTTTAAAAGGGAATCAAGATATTTCCCAATTTTGTCCAGAGGTCCCTTGATAGCGGACACTATGGGTCTCCCAGGGGGGTTGTTTAAATTTTTGTGGACTTTAGGGATGATGTAAAAAATGGGTAAATTATATTCATCTACCTTGAGGTACTCATATTCACGGTTACTTAGAAGGCCCTCTTCTTTGGCAAATTTCAGTTTCTCATTCAGGGTTTGTGCTATCAAGGGAAAGGGGTTATCATCTAATAAACTATATGTGTGAACATCTCCAAGTAATCGTTTAATTTCATTTTCATACATTTTGTTATTTAGAAGCACAACATTTCTGCCCTTGTCGCTTCTTTTGATTATTATACCCTTAGCATCTTGCAATTCTTTAAGTGCTGCTCGATCTTTTTTAGTGAGATTGTCACTCCCTTTTTGTATCCAATCAATCTTACCGAGATTCGTTTTAATTAGTTCCTGAAAGAGGCTTAAATATTTATTTTTACCAAAATGGGGCATATTCGTAGATTTAATCATGAGGTTGGTCTTGCGTAGAGTGATAATCTCATTGGTGTCTTGTTCCTCACTCTCCTCTAAAAGGGAGCTGAGGATGTGTAATGCTTCCTCGTCGTGTTCATCTATAGTGATGGTCTCTGTGGTCGATTTTTTTTCAGTATTGTATAGGGATCGATAATACACCTTATGTAAAAATAAAACTACGTCCTTGTATACCGTAAATTCATCCATGTCATCAGTCGGAGAGAATGACATGCCTTTATTCAATAAATTCACATGTCTGTCTGTTAATTGAAAGTCAGATAAATGAATGACTTTCATGTCTTCATTCAAAGTCAGGTTCTGTCCGCTTAACGTGGGCGCCAATCTTTTTGGCTTCGTGTCCTTGTCCCTCCCTGGGAAATCCCCCTTTTGTCCTGTGTCCTTTTTGGAGATGTCGTTTTGGGAGGATGAGATAGAGGTTGATGATTTGGCTCGACCCCTCCCTCCTCCCCTGGTACTAAAAAAGTCACCGATTTATTTAATGCCTCCCCGTCACCTTCAGTCTGGTGCCCATCGGTATCAGAGCGGGATCTATGTCTTTGAACACGCTTCCTCGACCTACTCCTGCCCCGTTGGATGGTTAAGTCAAAGATTTCCCCTCTCTCCCAGTCATTTAGGTCCCTCCTAAATTTTGATTGTTTAGTGACCCTCAAATTGTGCTGGGTTTTCTCAATTTCTTTTTTGAGGAGGTCGTTCTGTTTTAGGAATTCATCTGATTCCTTAAATGGGTCAAGGCCTTCTGTGCTCTCATCTATAATTTTTTTTAAGTTCCGTAAGCTGAATTTTTTCTTCTTCTACTATAAGTCCAATTATGCCCAGACCATGTTCTATGCATAATGTTTTCCATTTATCCAAGAAACGCTCATTATACAGATGTTCTGCTGGAACTACTCTATCTCGTAAACCTCGTGGTATAATTCTATGTTGTATATAGGATTCAAGAAAACATACATCCCATTTCCTATTCAAATGTCTCGTTATTAGCTTCTTGTGTTCTTTAAAGCGTTTTTTTACTTCCTCTTCATCATTAAGTATCATGGGTGCATCTTTAAGAAAAGCATCTTGGATCTCCTTGTCAAAATCGTCCCCTAGTACATAGGCCATATGAAAAAGGAATCGAATGATAGTGACCACTGTGAAATCAAAAATCAAAGATACAAATAATGACTGAAACTGCGTATGTAGATATAATGTTGCTGTGGATGATGCCAAGAAACAACTAACTGCAAAAGTCCAAAGTAATTTCCCTGAGAAAAGTAAGATAACCAGGATCTAAAGAAATACTGTGCATAACAAAAAAAGGGGGGATATGGAAAAATTATATGGAAAGTGTCACAAAGGACACAAGGGCTTATGTTGTTTGTATACACCTTTGTTCAGTGTTTGTATTTGTCCCATTTGTTGCTGCACCATAGACTTGTCTGTTGACAGGATAAGTCATATGGTGTCCATATAACTGCATATGTCAAATGTACTTTATTGATTCGACTCTGGATCATATGTAATTATATTACTCCTTTTTTGTATTCACAATAAAAGAAAACTTTTTTATATTTAGGCCTTCATTTCTTGTATGTTGTGTCACTCATTTGGTCTTCTGGTTCCTGCCAGTCTTGACAGGAGCATACCAGGTTTTTTTCGTTTATGAGTTGAGGCCTGCTTAAACTGAGTCTTTTAGTCAGTTCTCTTCCGTGGGACTACAGGTCCCAGCAACACTATGTTAAAGTACTAGGTGTATGAAAGCGCCTTAAGAAACTGTGGGCTGCAGTCCTCTCACCCAACTTGGGCCTGGGGAATGGAACAGCTCCACTCCGGTGCACTTGGTCTTGCTTCAAGCCGGCCGTCGCCGTCACACCGCTCCGCTCTGCAAGATGAAATGGGTCCCTCTTATGGCTCCGATGGGTGTCTCTGGAACCCTTTCCGATCAGGTCAAACAGTCTTTCCAGCGATCAGATGAAAGGCAGAGTCTCTAATTGTTCCGCTCTGCAGTGGCTGTAGGCCGTGCTCTCTGGAGACCCCCTCAAAGGTCCTTGCAGGCAGGCCACGTGCCCAGAAGAGAAAGAAAATGGCTGCACGTGTCCTTTTATAGCCTACCCAGCATGCAGTTCAGTGCTGAGTGATCATGGGTAGGTCACCTGGCATTCTGGGTAGGTAGGTCATAGCAAAAATGTAAACAACAGTCGCTTCCTGTTATATTGTTAATACTCTGGAAAAGAGAGTAATCAGAGTCCGTTTCCTGTATTGGCCACTAGATGGTGCCAAATACTAAGCTATAACACTGCTCATAGATTTACATTGCATTACATTAGTAGGCAAAAATACCAGCGCTACTTACATAATATAACTGGGTACTAACTTTTATAGGTAAAGTTGATCCAGGGAAAATCCGATTGCCTCTTGGGGATCAGGAAGGAATTTTTTCCCCTACTGTAGCAAACTGGAGCATGCTCTGCTGTTTTTTTTTTTTTTTTGCTTTCCTCTGTATCAACTGTGGGTATAGAATTGGTTGGTATTAATATGAAATAGAATATAGAAATAATATGGTAGTGGTGAAGTTGGATTTCTGTGTAAGATACAGCAGTGCAACATTCCGAAATGAGCCTTTCATATGTTGATTCTTTTTTGAGGGTTCCACTGGTTAGCTCATGGAGGGGATAAGGTATTCGTAAACTTCCAATGGGAGATCTTTATGAAGTAAAGGTATGCCCTGAGTAGTCTGTTAATGTAGGGCATCCCAGGTAATCAATGTAGCATTGATTGAGGGCAATGTAGGATAGAGTTATGGTCTTTGAGTGCTGCATGTAAAAGTGAGGGTAGATCTCGTTGCTATACTATTGCTCTTTCTATGTGAACCCATAGTTTATCAGTCTCAGGGTCAAACCAAGACTTCATCTGGTCCAATAAAGCTGTGTAGTAGTATTTACATAGGTTGGTAAACCCTGCTCCTCCCTTTTGTCTTTGTTTGAGTAAAATGGGAAATTAAAGTGTGGCCACTTTGCCATTCCACAAGAACTTCCGAAATAGTTTTTCAACCCTGCTGAAAAAGGATTCCGGTAGGCAAAATCAATAAATTAGCTTTGGTAGAAGAGTCATTTTTAGGGCAGATATTTTCCCTAGCCAGTTAAGTTCATGGGAGGAAATATGTTCTAAATCTTTTTTAATCGTATTTAATATAGTAGGATAGTTATTATCATATGTGGCAGCAGTAGGGAAAAATAGGGTGACCCCTAGATACTGAAGATTTTTTGTAGCCCACTGAAATGGGAATTGTAATTTTAACTCTTTTAAGGTATAGGCAGGTAAATACCGTATCCAGGGTGGATACCAGAGAAGTTAGGGTTAATGGCACATCCTCCGCGAATAAGCTGATTTTGTGGTCCCTGTCAGCTATTTGAATGCCCTTAATGAGAATATCCTTTCTAATGGCCTCCACCAGAGGCTCCAACATTAACGAAAAGATCAACAGAGATAGTGGGCAGCCCTGGTGGGTACCATTAGTGATTTAAAGTTTGTTGGACATAGCATTGGAGGTATATACACATGCAGTCGGCACTGTGTACAGTGCTGAGATCACTGAATAGATAGGACTGGAAAATCCAAATCCCAGTGAACCCGATCAAATGCTTTTTCAGCATCCAATGTCAGGAACACTATTAGCACTTTACGGGTTTGGACAATTTTGAGAAGGTTTGTACATCCTACGAGTACCGTCTGGGGCCTGCTGCCCCTCACAAAGCCTACCTGATCTGCTTTTATTAAGTGGGGGGTTATTTCTGCTAGTCTGATAACTAGAACTTTTGCATAGATTTTTAAGTCATTATTGAGGAGGGATATATGCCTAAAGTTCTGGGGAGGGTCCGGTTTCTTCCAAAGCTTTGGTAGAACTACTATAACAGCCTGGAGCATCTCTTCATGAAAGAAGACGAGGTAGATTGCTTTGTTAAAAAGTTTATGCATGTATGGCACTAATGTGGTATTAAAAGCCTTATAGTACTCTGCAGAAAGGCCGCAGATAGACAGATTGACAAGGGTATAGGTGACATTGCTCAGGTCACAAAGAAGTATTATATACCTCCCCGCTTTGTCTCTTATAATGTCTTGGAGTTGGAAAGCAACAGAGTGTTTTATGATGATTAGTACTCCGCGTTTTTTGGTAGGCCCAGAGACTGTGAATATCTGAAGAAATAACTTGCATCGTTTTTTCCGAGATTTTGCTTCTTGCCACATAGCTCATCTTTTGAAAGGGTTATTGGTTGTCAGAGCAGTATCCTCATCTTGAGGGAGCAAGCCACATTTTTTGGTTAGTCGGAGTGCCACGTTTAGAGATATAACAGTAGGGATAAGCCGAACATCCCCCAGTTCGGTTCACATCAGAACATGCGAACAGGCAATAAATTTGTTCGAACATCCGAACACCGTTAAAGTCTATGGGACTCGAACATGACAAATCTAAATTGCTAATTTTAAAGGCTTATATGCATGTTATTGTCTTAAAAAGTGTTTTGGGAGCCGGGTCCTGCCCCAGGGGACATGTATCAATGCAAAACAAAGTTTTAAAAACGGCTGTTTTTTCAGAAGCAGTGATTTTAATAATGTTTAAAGTGAAACAATAAAAGTGAAATATTCCTTTAAATTTCGTACCTGGGGGTGTGTATAGTATGCCTGTAAAGTAGCACTTGTTTCCCGTGCTTATAACTGTCCCTGCACAATGTGTCATTTCTGAAGGAAAAAAAATAATTTAAAAGCACTCGCGGCTACAATGAATTGTCGGTCCGCAATACACATAAAAGTTCATTGATAAAAATGGCATGGGGATTTCCCCACAGGGGAAACCTGAACCAAAATTTACACGCCTGTGAACCACCTCTGGGTATTGATACAGGGAACTTCCATATCTACTTCATGGTGAATTTCCCCCTGAAGTAGATACGGTATCGATACGCGTTGGGGAAGGGACAAGGTGGATGTTCAGCAGGTGACCTGTCAGGAAAGAATCCCATACCATCCCAATACCGATCCGGTATCATTAGATGCTGTTTGCTGTTTGCATGATGCAGAGTGGTGCACTGACGCGCCTATACTATGTGAGTACCCCATAGGGTTTTCTTATGTGATTAATAAACTGTTAACATTTTATTACACCATCCAGTCCTTTTTTACTCAACCGAGGTATAGTGCTGACGGGTCCAGGAGTCTGGTTAAAACTGCAGAGCCCCAGAGGTGGTTCACAGGCATGTATTGACTAAGCTTAAGTACCAAGTCACACACTCAGAGGTGAGCGTTTAATACCTAGGGGGGGGGAGCACCTGAGTGTGATCACTGTGGCTTGCTTTGGATTATCTACACAACAGTTTCCAAATCGCATGAACTTTAGAAGCACTTTCAAATTTAAATAATTGTATGACACATATGCACTTTTTATTCATCTATATGTTTTAGTGGATTGAGTCCACTATATGTTTTTTTTTTATAAACACTTTATGATTTTATAAACATTATATGATTTTATGAACAATAATTTTGATACAACCAATCACCATATGGATGCATGTTATAGCACTTCGTACTAGTGTGATTATTTATTTTCATTTCTATGTTCATTTTTATGTATTCATAACTATTTGTTGCACTATTGTCACTTTTTACGGTCACTAGCTACTGGATGTATCACGGTGTGTGATTCACACACATATTTGCATTTTGGTTATCACATATATATAATGTGAAGAGTATATTTTAAAGCGCAGCGTATATATGTATTTCTGCTTTTATTTGCATGTTTTTATGAGACGTGTTTAACGCTTGCAGCTGTTTCACGGTGCCATTTAGGCAATTTATAATCAGAAAAGGCTCACAGGATCTTTTATATATACTTGTGTTATATACCCTGATTCATACTGCCCAATGTTATTGTTAAATTCGGACATTAAATTCATGGATAAGGTGCTGGTGAACAGGTTTAGCAAGGTCATGAGAAACTTGGTGCATCCTGACCAATCAGGCTTTATACCTACCAGATCTACAGGCATTAATATTCGTAGACTTTATCTCAACCAACAAATTCCTTCCGATAATATAGGGGATAGGGCCTTTCTGTTATTGGACGCTGCTAAAGCGTTTGATAGTGTAGAGTGGCCCTATCTTTGGGAGGTACTGAAACTGTGGTGACTGTTTCATTGGCTGGATTAAATTGTCATGTTCAGCTCCTAAAGCTGTCATGCGTATTAATAGGTACTATTCAGATGCATTTCCTCTTCACAGAGGGTGCTCCCTTTCCCCTCTCCACTTCACACATGTCAATGGATGCACAAATAGGATCAGTAGTCAGCGGATCCTACCATCTTCTACGCCTGCTGCGTAGACTCATCCCCTTCATTCCAGAAAAGGACAAAGCCATAGTGGTAGGAACAATCATCAACTCTCTACTCGACTATGCAAACTCCCTCTACATAGGACTACCTAAATTCCAGATTGCACGCCTTCAAGTCGTTCAAAACACGGCAGCAAGACTAGTCACAGGAAAAAAAACATGGGAATCGATCTCCCCCTCCCTGAGGACCCTCCATTGACTAACTGTAAAGGATTGTATAACATTCCAGACCCTCTGCCTGACGCACAAATGCACACAAGGAGATGCTCCTCTATACTTATGCGAAAAAATACAACACTACACTCCCAATCGCAACCTCCGATCTAACAACCAAAACCTGCTCCTCGTCCCCAAGTCCCGGTACAAATCAAGGGGAGAACGAAGATTTGCAGTCCAAGGACCACGGCTATGGAACGCTCTACCTACGAACATCCACTTAGAAAAAGACCATCGGGCATTCAGGAAAAAACTCAAGACCCACCTCTTCTAAGAAGGAATCAACGCAGGTCGGATCAAGCGCCCCAAGGCGATTCAGTTCGCAATTGCAGCGCTATACAAATCTTTCATTCATTCATTCATTAAATTGAGCCACTTGCAGCAGTTGTTTGTCAGTCTACATCTATTTTGGGGTTCCAAAGGGGAGAGAGGGAAGATAACCTATCTTTATAGGCCTATGATGCACTGTTGTATCTGGGAGACACTACAGGCTCTCTGACATCCCCTATGTCCATTATTAAAACATTTGGCTCTTTTGGGACAAATCTGTCTTCCTGCCATTGGACGCCCTGCAACTGCTGCTTCCACAATGTGCACAGCAGATTAAAGTAGGTTAAATGCCTTGGTGTATGGGTTCACTATAGAGTGGAAGATTTTCATTATAACTTACTTCCCCACCTTGATAAGTTTAGGCTTAAAAGCATGGCCTGGTCTAAAATACCTCTATCAGTGTTGGGGAGAATACATTTTTTCAAAATGATATGGGCTCCTCAGTTAATATGTATTACGCGCAACTCCCCCAATGTGGATCCTGAATACCTAGCTTAAATGGATAGATTCCCTTTTTCGTAACCTCATTTAGAAGAGCGGAAATCACAGAATTTGTTTGCCCATTTTGCAATTGCCTACCTCATGCAAGATGATATTTTCTTGCTGTGCAACTACAGCACTTTGCAGGGTGGGGAGTTCAAAATATGATTGACCCTAATCAAGCTTTACTGCTCTCCCAATATGCTAAATACCATCTCCTGGCTCAGTTAGAAGAGGGTGGGTCTAGAGACTCCTCACGATATCCCACCTTGAAATTTATGAATAAGGTATGGAAAGAAAGTAAACAAATTATGGGATAGGATGGTGTATCTCAGTATATTCCTATATGGGAGGGAGGATGTTTTGAGGAGTTCAGTAAATTACATGTTTTTGATAATTGATATTGTCAAGGGGTGCAATTTCTTTATAAACTGTTTATGCAAGATCAATAGAGATCTTTTCAGGACTTACAACAGGAATTTTATATCTCCCCTTTCAGACTTTTTCAGTACCTTCAGATGTGCCATGCCCTTCTAGCACAGGTTAAACTGTCCAACATAAAATTGATCCCCACTCCTCTAATTGGCTCTCTAGCTTCTAGCACAGATAGGAAGGGTCTTATTTTCTCACTCTATAGTTTGTTGCTAGTTAAATTGCTGTCCAGTCTTCGTATCCCTGGTAGGATAGGGTGGGAGAAGGATCTTGGGGAACATGAGGAGGAGACTTGACAGGCCATGCTGGAGCAGGTTTTACTAGTATCTTATTCACCTACACAACATCTATCTCAACTAATCATAATACACAGTGAAACTGTAGGGAGAGTCCAGATTGTACAAGATGCTGTAATTCCCCTGCAGATCTCTTACATATGTTTTGGCATTGCCCTAAACTGGTCCGCTACTGTCAACTCATTATTGATACAATAAACAAGTTCTTTCAAGAGTCCTTCTGTATTTGGGGAACCTTCATAAAATATTACCAACTGGACCTGTAGAGGCTTTCAGTTCACAGTATTGTATGTGGCAGTTTGCTGTTTTTAGACCACCATGAGTTCACATTTATTTGGAAAAATAAATGAATGTAAACATATTAACACATAAATGATTTTGTACTTTAAGAGATCTGTATGTTAAAATGTAATTTTTTTTTTTTTAATACCCAATGCTGTACTTTCAGTTTAAGAATATGGTTATTTTTTTTCAATGCAAGGGACTAATTGTTTAAATTCCACCCTTATTGGGAAAGGCAATTATAATCTATAGTAAGGCAAATAAAGAATTAATACAGCTGTGAAAGACAATCTTTTCAAATTGTATAGTTCTTTTTGCCAAAGGGTCCTTGTAAGGGCCAAAATAGGCATCTTCCTGTGATCATGGAGTTTTGTGTGCATTTACTATGCTTCCTAGAGCTTGCATATTTACATACATCCTATAATTACCATCTGCACAGCCAGAGGCATTTGCTGGAAATGGGTTGATTCCATCTGTTGATGCAATTTTATCAAAATAATTTGCATTTATTACCTTCCTATGCAATGCTTTTGTATAGATTATTAAAAAATACAACTACTTGCAGGAAGAGAATAGAAAATATATTAAACCTAAAAAATAATACATCATTTATGTTTGTTTATGTTTAGAGACAGTTAGCAAAATTTCTGCTATGTTAATTCTAGAATAATGGAAAACAACTTAATATTTATGATAAAACATTCTAAAGTCATGTTTATTATAACCAAATATTGACAGTACTTTCTGTATTAAGATTTGAATGATATTTTGTAGATTTTAGGAGTTCTGGGTGCTTTTTTTTTTTTTCTTATATGTTATATTTAAAACAAATTGTAAAACGGAACAAAAGTCATTCTTAGCTAAATCTTTGGAAAACAGGGGATCTTCAAACTGCCTGCAAGAGGTCCCTAGCCAAGCGCAAACCATAATGATTAATTTACATTTCATTGTAAAGATGTATTTGTGCTTAAGCCAATATATAAAATTGCTGCTTTTTCTAAAGTGCAACAGGGTTTGTGAGGAAATCTGTCCAAAGTAAAGTGAAATCCCCTCTTAGAAAGCAGTCACTGGAAAGGGTGTCTCCACTGAACCATACCAAGTCATATGCTCTCCTCTCTAATGATAGGATGTGTTTAGCATAAGAGGGCCTCCAGATATTCGAACTCCACCAGGTGAACGAGTAATGCCACGTACACACGATCGGACTATCCGGCGGACAAGGGCCTCTTCCCAACTACCCAGGCCGTTGGTTGTCCAGGTCTGGGGGCGGGAGGCTTATCGGAATCCAAGAGCCCCCTTTTAATAAGGGGGCCCCCAGATCCTGGCCCCCACCCTATGTGAGTGAGTATGGGGTACATGGTACCCCTACCCATTCACCTAAGGGAAAAAGTGTTAAAAAAAAACACAACACAGGTTTTTAAAGTACACGTCCCAGCCATTACAAGCAGAGACAACGTCGTGTCAACATTGGGAGAAGAAGAAGCAGAAGGCGGTGGCGATGACAACAGCGATGGACCAGAAGACCGGGCCAACGCTAGTAAAAGAGCTGCAAGAAGATAGTGGAGGCCCGGCAGAACAAAGGAAGAGCGGGACAAGACCCCCGAAGTCGGAAGAAGACCCCCGAATTTGGAAGAAGACCCCCGAATTTGGAAGAAGACCCCCGGAGCTGTCTAATAAAGTACTTTAAAAATCTGTGTTGTGTTTTTTTTTTTTTTAACTTTTTCCCTTAGGTGAATGGGTAGGGGTACCATGTACCCCATAATCATTTACATAGGGTGAGGGGGCAGACCCCGACAAGCAACAGTCAGAGTTGTCAGGAAGAGGCCCTTGTCCTCATCAACATGGGGACAAGGTGCTTTGCTGTTCTTGATTACAAGGAACAGCCGATCCCGATCTCAGTGTTATCCCCTGTCAGAATGGGGATCCGCCCTGCTTATATAGGCAGATCCGTTATGTCTTTATGTGGAGTGATCATGGGTTGCTGGCGGACATATCTCATGCACAAAACAACGTACAGGTATAAAGTATATGTGCGGTGGGCGGTCCGGAAGTGATTAACAAAATGTAACAAAAAGATGTGGCAATGTGTATGTGGATGCACTTAAATCAATGGGAAGTGGTGTTTGGTGCACTTTAACTTGAGTATGCACTACAGAGACATACTCCACTGACACATTGCAATATATTACAGTAAAACTGCACTGACACACTGCAATATACTGTGGTAAACATGCACTAAAACACTGAAATGTACTGCATTAATTGTGCAGTAATGCACTGAAATATACTGTGTTAAAAGTGTAGTAATTCAATGATATATACTGTGTCAAACATGCAGTAACACACTCAACTGTACTGCATTAAACGTGCAGTAACACACTGAAATATACTGCGTTAAACGTGCAGTAACTCACTGATATATACTGTGTTAAACATGCAGTAACACACTAATATATAATGCATTAAACATATAGTAACACACTGATATATACTGCGTTAAATGTGCAGTAACCCACGGAAATATACTGTGTTAAATGTGTAGTAATGCACTGATATATATATACTGCATTAAACCTGCAGTAGGGCACTCAAATGTACTGTGTTAAACATGCAGTAACACACTAATATATACAGCATATATACAGCATTAAACGTGTAGTAACACACGGCTCCGGTAAGCGGCTGGGGCCCCTCTCCCACCACCGATAAAAGTGATCTTGTGACGAATCTGCTGCAGAGACCACTTTTATCTTGAAGCAGACCGCCGGCCGAACAAGAGGATACCGGGTTATGGCAGCTAGCTGCTGCCATAACAACGATATCCTCCTTCAAAGTTAGGATGTCATCATTAAAAAGCAGCCCTTGAGCTCCCATCTCGTGGATTTAGGTTGAGAGGATGTCATAAGTCCACTGCAGGCAGAAAAAAACGAATGTCCTTGGTCTCCTCTACCCTGGAACATTGTAACTTTATACTAAGTCACACGACGGGGGGGGGGGGGGATGATTTCTGGTAGACATTTGTGAACACATCCAAGAACTGTGCAGGCACCAATATCTACATAATAGTTTCTCTGATCACTGAGTGAGCATCTCTGATCACTGAGTGAGCATCTCTGATCTCTGAGTCAGAATGATGACTGAACAAAGATGGTTCCTTTTTCTGGAAAGAAAATCAGATTGTTAGGGGTAGTACTGCAATTTCTGTAAGTAGTAAAAATTACTGTGTTACACATTACTTAGTATTTATACATGCACCCCCCCCCACGGGAGACAGACAGGAGTCCACGATCCATCACCCCCCGCCACGATCCCGAGTGGAAGACAGTCGGGATGCTGCAATAGGAGGCCTTAACTTGATGAGGCAGATGGGAGCCGTTCTGGGAGCTGAGATGCAGCGAGGGAAGAGGCAGGGCTTCTCTTCCAGGTGGAACAAGAAGCGTCCAGGACTTCTCCTCCCGGCCGAAAAGGAAGTGGATCCTGAGACACCCTGGCCAATCAGGTCTCAGGAGCTGCTTCCTGATTGGCCAGGAGGAGAATCGGGAAGACAATAGTGAATATTAATATATTAATATTAATATTAACCGCTTCCCGACCGCCCACTGCATATATACGTCAGCAGAATGGCACGGGCAGGCAAAATCGCGTACCTGTACGTGATCGTGCAATTGCCTGCCTGTGGGTCGTGCGCGCGCCGCCAGCGGCGCGCTCGCGACCCGGTCAGGAGCTCCGTGACCCCGGACACGGGACCAGCGGACCCGATCGCCGCTGGTGTCCCACGATCGGGTTACAGAGCTGAAGAACCGGGAGAGGTATGTGTAAACAAACCTCCCCCCGCGCTTCCTACTCTGCCTGTCATTGATTGGCTGTTCCCGGTCATCGGGAAAGCCGATCAATGACGTCAGACGTCAGCCCCGCCCCCTAATGTAAAAAAAATACACACGTCACAGCCCATAACCCCTCCACTCCCCCTAGTGGTTAACCCCTTCACTACAACTGTCATTTATACAGGAATCAATGCATTTAAATAGCATTGATTGCTGTATAAATGACAATGGTCCCAAAAATGTGTCAAAAATGTCCGATGTGTCCGCCATAATGTCGCAGTCACAATAAAAATCGCTGATCGCCGCCATTGCTAGTAAAAAAAAAAATATTAATAAAAATGCTATAAAACTATCCCCTATTTTGTAAACGCTATAACTTTTGCGCAAACAAATCAATAATCGCTAATTGCGATTTTTTTTACCAAAAATATGTAGAAGAATACGTATCGGCCTAAACTGAGGAAAAAAAAATGTTTTTTTATATATTTTTGGGGATATTTATTATAGCAAAAAGCAAAAAATATTGCATTGTTTTCAAAATTGTCGCTCTATTTTTGTTTATAGCGTAAAAAAAAAAAACCGCAGGGCGATCAAATACCACCAAAAGAAATCTCTATTTGTGGGAAAAAAAAGGACGCCAATTTTGTTTTGGAGCCACATCGCACGACCGCGCAATTGTCAGTTAAAGTGACACAGTGCCGAATCGCAAAAAGGGGCCTGGTCCTTTGGCTGCCAATTGGTCCGGGGCTGAAGTGGTTAATTTGCTATTGTCACACAAGTGGGTGGACTCGGTGGAAAAGAACCCTATTGAAATCTATGCATCCGGCACCTTGCATGTAGCTTAAAGGGCCAGGTGCATGGAAAAGGGGGCGGCGCCCATGAGCCCCCTAAGGACGGGCCACCACTGCATGCACCTAAACTATATGTAAAACCAATCTTATTGAAGTGTTAATGAGTTAATGTAATTGTATAAGTCTTATTCAATATTTTTAAATCTGCAGCTTTTATTAAAATAACACATGGGTATCCTGCCATGAAGGTATATTCCTGTTATAGGATAAAACATTCTGTCCCTGTCTTTCAGTTCAGTTGAGAAAAATGTTCATTTAGGTCTGCAGCCTCCATGATCTTTTAAGCACATTTCAGCATCACTAGGACTAGGATAAAATTATTCCTAATGATGCTGATGAATAGTGAAAGTGCTGGAAGTTGGAAGATTTTCATGTGATTGAATTCTGCACAGGTTCACTTCTTGAATAAAAGATATTTAAATACTTTTGTTAACCAATTCGCGCCCGCGCCATAGCCGAAAGACGGCTACAGTGCGGACGCTAACTGCCGGGAGGGCATCTCTGGACATCCTCCTGTTTACTTCTGCAATGCTCGCTCCTGAGATGAACATGTGAGATCATCTCTCAGCGCCGGCTCTCCCTCCTCGCACAGAGACAGTGTGTGAGGAGGGAGAGATGAACGGCTGCAGCGGCCGTAAGTACAAAAAAAAAGGAAAATAAAGTGCCATCTGTCCCCACTGCCATCTGTCCCCACTGCCACCTGTTGTCAGTGCCATCTGTTGTCAGTGCCATCTGTTGTCAGTGCCATCTGTCCCCACTGCCACCTGTTGTCAGTGACATCTGTCCCCAGTGCCACCTCTCAGTGCCATCTGTCCCCAGTGCCACCTGTCCCCAGTGCATTTATGCCCAGTGCCACATATAAGTGCCATCTGTCCCCAGTGCCACGTATAAGTGCCATCTGTCATCAGTGCCATGTATAAGTGCCATCTGTCATCAGTGCCACATCAGTGCCACGTGTCATCAGTGCCGCATAGTGCCATCTGTCATCAGTGCCATATCAGTGTCACGTGCCATCAGTGCCACATATTAGTGCCATCTGTCATCAGTGCCACGTATCAGTGCCATCTGTCATCAGTGTCACCTGTCAGTGTCACGTGCCATCTGTTATCAGTGTCACATGTCATCAATGCCACGTATCAGTGCCATCTGTCATCAGTGTCACGTGTCATCAGTGCCACGTATTAGTGCCGTCTGTCATTAGTGCCACGTATTAGTGTCATTTGTCATCAGTGCCACATATCAGTGCCACGTGTCATCAGTGCCACGTATAAGTGCCATCTGTCATCAGTGCCACATATTAGTGCCATCTGTCATCAGTGTCACGTGTCATCAGTGCCCCGTATTAGTGGCATATTTTATCAGTGCCACATCAGTGTCACGTGTCATCAGTGCCACGTATCAGTGCCATCTGTCGTCAGTGCCACATCAGTGTCACGTGTCATTGTTATGGTGCTCCAGGGCCTTCAAAAGTGTAATAGTGTCAACAAGATAGATGTGTAATTTATGCTCCTAGAACACGTGATGGCGCTCTCTGCATGTTGGGCCTCTCTAAGTGGCCAGGCTGTGGAAAAGTCCCACACATGTGGTATCGTAATACTCAGGAGGAGGAGCAGAATTTATTTTGGGGTGTGATTTGTGGTATACACATGCCATGTGAGAGAAATAACCTATTACAATGACAATTTTGTGGAAAAAAACAAAAAAAATCTTAATTTTGCAAAGAATTGTGGGAAAAAAAATGACAACATCAAAAAGCTCACCATGCCTCTTGCTAAATACCTTGGAATGTCTACTTTCAAAAAAAGGGGTCATTTGGGGGGTATTTGTACTTTCCTGGCTTGTTCGGGTCACAAGAAATTAGATAGGCCACCAGTACATCAGATCAATTTTGTATAATTTGCACCACAGCTTGTAGACTCTAACTTTCACAAAGACCAAATAATATCAACTAATTTGGGTTATTTTTACCAAAGATATGTAGCAGTATAAATTGTGGCCAAAATTTATGAAGAAAAATGTATAATTTGCAAAATTTTATCACAGAAACAACGAAAAATTAGTTTTTTTTCAAAATTTTGGGGTTCCTAGCACCAAGTGGCCCTGAAATACTGGGCCGCAAAGTCGGGTCAGTATTTTTTTGCTGCAGAAAAGTGCTTGACTCGAGTATAAGCTGAGGGGGGCACTTTCAGCACAAAAAAATGTGCTGAAAAACTTGGCTTATACTCAAGTATATACGGTTGTATGATCATGTTGGTGCAGTAGAGCCCCTTCTCCCACACCTGTAGTAAAGGCCTATGATTCCCTTTCTGAACCCATACACTTCCACGTCTCTGAGGTGAACTCATCTTGAGAAATTATGTATTACTTTTGGAGTCTCAACTGTGGGGGAGCAAGACCTGGAGTTTCTAGCCAGTTCTGCCAAATATTCAAACATATCTTATGCACATTTTGGTGTTGATAAGTCAACTGTTCTATCTACAACACATGAATAATTTATGATCTATATACACTATATTACCAAAAATATATGCCTGCCTTTACACGCACGTGAACTTTAATGGCATCCCAGTCAATATTGAGTTGGCTCACCCTTTACAGCCATAACAGCATCAACTCTTCTGGGAAGGCTGTCCACAAGATTTAGGAGTGTGTTCTATGGGAATGTTTGGGAATGAGTTGGGTACATCACTTCAGGTTTTCGACTGATCCCCGAAGTTCATGGTTTATGATGCTGTTGTACTCGATTTTAAATGTAAGTTACTATGTTTTTTATATAATTAGTTTTAATTGGAATACTACACAATGAGGATTTGCTTTCTTGTATAACCATTTCACCCACTGGAGGAGAGGAAAGTGGATAGTGGGAGATTGTGAGGACCCATATACCATCATATTGCTGATTGGAAGAAAGGATATGATATAGCCACCTATCTAGAGGAATTGCTTACAACCTAAAAGCTTTTGGACCTTCTGGTCTAGGGAATGAGATGAGCTGCTAGCACAAACAGTGTGGGATGAGGTGTAAGGGAGAGTGATCATGTCACTGAGGAATTTGATGACATTTGCATAAGGGATATCACTGGACACACTGATTTTGTTCTGGACTGGACACTATTATATGAAAATAAAGTCACCAAATTGTATTGTTTTTCTAACTTTATCACTGTATTTATTAATGTTTAACCTATTATTGCCTATTTGCACATTCTTGCACAATTTTGCATTATTTGCAGCACTGGTGTTTTTGGTTACAATACCCAATAGGGGTATTATTTTATTGTTGGATTGCGATAAGACAGAAGAATATACATTTTATTTGCGTTATTTTGCACATCTTGATGAGAAGTTTGCTGCAGCACTGACACTTTGAGTACAAATTCAGTAGATAAAATATCATTAGTATTATTCACATTATTCAATATCTACCTTAAGAGATCAGACGCATGTAATATTACTGTTTGCAATTCTTTATATAGTTTCAATATTCTTTTAGGTTTTAAAGCATAGCACCACTTCATATTTGTAAACAATTGTATTTTAGATGTGAGGACACATTGTTAAGTTGTGAGCAGCTGCTTCATATTACTTATAATAAGTGGTAAAGCATATAATTCTATATCTACATATGGGAATATTTGACCATTCTTCCAGAATTGCATTTGTGAGGTCAGGCACTAATGTTGGATGAGAAGGCCTGGATTGCAGTCTCCGCTCTAATTCATCCCAAAGGTGTTCTGCTGGGTTGAGGCCAAAACTCTGTGCAGGCCAGTCAGTCAATGGGATCCTCTCCTCTAAACTTACAACTTTTTCTTTTAAAAGTTCTTTTTCCTCTCTTTTTTTTTTTTTTAGAGCAGTAAAACCAACTTTTGTGCCGACCCATGCCACCTAGTGGTCAGAGTCACTGAACTGCAAGTCCTCTTCTGAAAGCAAGTGAGTAGTTTTGACATGTAGCTCTCTAGCAGCTAACCCTATCTATCTACCCCACAGTCCTTGTACTTTCAATAAAGGCAAAACAAAATTCCTCTGGAATCCAAAGACACTGGTAATTTTGTTCTTTTACCATTAAAACCTTGGATCCGGCTGAGTCAAGTCTCTTCCTTTTGCATCCACGGTTGTTATGAAGTAGACCGCACTGTCTTTATCTGGCCTGCAAATGACGACTTTGTCCGCATAGATATGCCGACCATAACTCCAATGTTGTAGACAACCCGCAAAGCGTTCATACATTTCTGGACAGAAAGCTTTCTTCTAAGGTAGTTCCAGACGTCCTCTGTGTACCACTCCTCACGGTTTTCTTCAATCACATCCATTATCTCCCTGGGAACATATGGAAACTCTAGTCCGTATTCCGTTGCCACCTGTTTATTTAAGAGCCGCTGAGACCTTGCAAGTCTGGGCAGGGCTTGGACAGTTCCAACCCTGGGAGGTATGCACGAATGTGGGTACTTATGCACCAGAGCAGCAGAGTCTCTCTTAAGTATTGGCAAATTTACAGGTTTCGGCAATGTCACTTTAACGGTGGTCGAGGTTTCCGCCGGTGGTGATACGCTCCCTAAAGTAAGGGCTAGCCAGCCCGAAATGTCTGTACAGGTAGTGGCCACACCATCCCCACAGACCCATAGCAATTTTTGGGACATTGTCTCAAACAAATCTTCAACATCCCCAGTATCAGAGGAAGAGTCTAAATCTAGAAAAATAGTTGGGCAGGATTTGGTTAAAGTATAAGCGGTCTATCGCATCCCAATGTTGAATATGATTAAATTTTGTAGGCCTTGTGTGCATGAACACAGGTCAGTACCCCTAGGGGATGCTTAGGGTAAAGATAGACACTAGTAAGGTATATGCATTTCCAAAAAAGTGTAGATTTATTAGAAAAGACGCATGTCAATGCATATAAAACATAAGATGTTCATTTGTTACAAAATATAAAGAAGCATGTACAGTTTTTTAAACATGTCAACAGCATGAACATACAAAAATGTTGAGACAGGAAAAAACTTGCTTGATACACATATGATCAGGGAAATGCCAACATGTTTCGGACTTTAGTCCTTTTTCAAGGCAGTTTAATATCCTTTTGTTCACATCTATAATGTGTGAATAAATGAGAATTAGTACATATAGTTGATAACAACAAATACAGTATTTGTGTTTTGCCATATAAACCGGTATGATGCAGTCATATTGTAAGGGTAGTACTCACATGTGATGCTAGTTTCACAGATTGCCACAGATGAAAACCCATGCAATAGGTATAGTTGTAATGAAAATATGCATTGAAAAAATCTTTGTGCAAGGTAAAAACAAAGGAGGTATTGCCATATAAATGGGCAGTTGGCTGCAGCAGGTTCAGGCAGTTGCAAGGTCCTGTACAAGAGGGGGGCTGAAAGCCCGTGTCTTGTAAGTGACTGGCCAGGCAGTATGTAAGACTGTAATAAAGTAAGAGAATAGTGGGGTATAAGTACAATGATAGCCTAAAAGGTAGCTAAAGACAGGAGGAATGGTATTAGGGTAGTATTACCTGAGTAACAAGGTGCCTGATATAGGATGACAATGGACGCCAACGAGTAAGCAGCATATGTGAACCTTTCATGGCGAATGGTTTTAAAGTAGTGAGATAATTGCAGTCAGCTGGGAAGAGTGCGCCTGTGTTGCGTAGACACAGCTGATTGTAGTTAGGCTGTGCATGGAGGGGAAGCGCCATAACGCGATATGTGTATTCCCCGTAGGACCTCTGACGAGGCGGCGCTGGGCGCGAGCACGCCCAGAGAGGGAGGGGTCGCGTACAGCGTCGTGACGTCACCGACGCGGGCATAGACGGCCGCTCTTCCTGCTGCGCTCAAAGATGGAACGCAAACAGGAAGGCAGAAGGATGGAAGCCTGTCAAAAGTGGAAAGTGGCGCATGCGCACTAGGAGAATAGCGCGCGCAACCAGGTCTTACCCGAGCCGGGCAACTTACTTGGAACAGTGCAAGCCATTGTGATTAATGTTAAAAGAGGTGTATAAATAGTAGGCAAGGTGTATGAATGTTGCATATGTGGCGTGAAAACGAGCAAACATGTGGTACACGGACAATGTGACACAGCATTTTAGTACTGTGACATCAGTGTCAGGCTGAGGTTTAAAAGCCTGGTTCTATTGCAACATAAGCAATACATACAGTGGAAATGGCAATAGGTACCGCATGGTTCAGTATACACAATCAATTGCAAGTATTGGTACAAATTATTGATTATGTCGGATGCATGTATGTGGGAAAGGCAGGGTCAGAGGTCTAATTCACAGACTCCAGATTGGAATCCCTCAAGGTATGGTTTGAAATTAAAGGCCTCATTGAGCCCAGGAGGTAAGGTAGCGTTTAAATGGAAAATCCATCTAAGTTCGCTTTGTAGTAAAGCTTTATTATAATCCCCACCTCGATTGGGAGGTGGGATGTGGTCCAAAGCTTTAAATGCAATTTTAGGGGTGGAGTCATGGTGGACAGTTCTGCAGTGTCGTCCCAGGGGCAGGTCAGGGTCTCTTTTATTGACGCTGCAGATATGGCCATATATGCGTTTCCAAAAGGGTAATTTGGTCTTTCCCACATAGAAGCATCCGCATTCACATTCAAGTAAATACACTATGCCAATCGATCGACAGTTAACGTAATGTTGGGGAAAGAATTGTTGACCATTTGGCAAAACATTGTGTATATTGGATTTACAGAGCTATTTGCAATAACCGCAATTACCACATGGAAAAGTACCTTTTAGTTGTTTTTGGGACCTATTGGTAACTTTGTATTCACTATTTGTAAGTTTGTCTCGAAGGGATGGGGCACGTCGGTAGGTAACCAAGGGATGTGGCGGAACAAAGGGAGAGAGGGATTTGTCAGTGGCAATGATATGCCAATGTTTGGAAAGTATTTGAGTAATCTGATTATATTGTTGGCAATAATTAGTTATAATTCTCAAAGGGGGGTTAGTTGGTGTAGAGATTTTGGTAGAGAGTAAGGTAGAGCATGGTTTGGATTTAGCTTTTTTGTATGCATCTTTGAGGATGCTATTTTTATAGCCCCGTGCCCGTAGTCTGTTACGTAAGACGGAGGCCTCGTGTTGAGCAATTACGCCGGGCACGCAGATATTGAGCAAATAGAATCGAATTAAGTAGTGGCTGTGGGTGAAAGCTAGAGGCAGCCAGAATGGTATTGCCAGCTGTTGGTTTTCGGAATAGGTGGCTCTGGAGATGCCCATCTTTGTCCTTAGTAAGTGTAAGGTCAAGGAAAGAAATGGAAGTGGTACTGTATGTCAAATCTAAGTCTAAATCTAAATTCCGTACGTCTCCTGCTGGCAAGTAACTCTTTACAGTCCCGCTCCCCAACATAGCCCCAGATCTCTCACCGGTAAACTTTGTTGGTTTTTCCAGGGAAATCAGCTTCTTTCGATGAATTCCAGCCGGACTTGGAGGTGGTCTGCCATTGCGACTATGATAGGCCTTTGCACACTCCACCCTCTCCGGAGCAGGCATGGCAGTAGTTGTGTGATGGACGAAGCTGTATCCATCACTTCAGGAGTAGCCTCTCTAGCAAGGGAAGAAGCAATGTCTCTTTCCAGGGCACCGGCAACCGTGGATGATACGGAAGCTGTAGGCCTCACCATCAGAGTCGTCTCAGTGGCTACACCCGTGGCCCAGTTCATGTGGTAGGCCCGAGGCGACTCAATAGGCTGTTCCACTTTGAACAAATAGTCTCTGCATCTTCGGCAGCGAACAAATGGCTGGGGACTTGTCACCAGTCCCTCACATCCTCCGCAAAGCATGCCGAGGGCCTCGATGTCCCCGGATGTATAGAGGATAACCCACCCCTGCAGCAGCAGGCGAATCCCAGTGTTGGTTAGCATGGTACCAGGCAGCCTCACACTCGTAGGACCTCCTACCAATGGCATCCTGGGTCCCGAAACAGATGATGTCCCTGATACTCTGAAAATTCTTTCTTTTCCAATTTAAAACTTTTTCTTCGTTCAGTGAAACACGACTGGCTTCGCTCTTCTCCTACAACAAACTCACGCGGTGCCTCGTGCAGGAAAAACGAACAGGCAAGACTCCTCCCACTGGTACCTGTGGCTGCTCAACTCGCAGGCTTTTTCCAGGCTCCTCCCACGCTTACGCACCAACAGTGAATGTCTATCGCCTTTCACAAAATGGCACAGTTCATACAACTTCCACCCTCTATCCCATAAACTTACATGTAAAGTTATTTTCGTTGTGAGGGGTAACGGTAAATCCGGGACTGTGAGCCCCCACATGTAGCACTAACCCCCGAAGGAGCTGCTGGTTATTTTTGGGCTTACCATTACCTTATTCACCTCGTGTACGTCTAGGGGTTTCCCAAAGTAGATGGCCCAAAGAACTGTAGAGACCTGACACTGGATTCACTTTAGGGATTTTTATTTGCAAAAACGTCAGATGAAACACAGTCTCTCAACAGGGAATAGAGGGTATGGGTAGGAAGTTCAGGTACTCTTGGAACTGCTGACATTGAATTTCTCTCACTATGAAATTCAGGGAATAGCCATTCGCAACTAGATAGTACAGCTATCAGATAAATCCCCTTTTGGTGAATTTAGCAACTGACAGGGGATTCAGATAAAGCAAAATCTCTGCCACAGACTTGGTTGTAACTGAAGAATGAAAAGGCTCTGCCACAGACTTTGTTGTAACTGAAGAATGAAAAGTCTCTGCCACAGACTTGGTTGTAACTGAAAGATGACGATCTTAAAGAACCCTCACACGGTACCAGTATCTTGCAGCCGGTCCAGTGATACCGTATGAGTGTGGATTCACTTGGTGTCCTTCCAACTTAGCTTCCAGAATCTTGCTGAGCAGCCAGCCTTGTGCGAGGCCCTCTTCTGAAGAGTCCTCCCCTGGTTAAGTTCTCAGTTGCTGGGCCTCTCCAAAACCGAGATGGCACCGGACCACCTTGGAAACCTCCTTCCAGTTACTGTGCCCCGGGCTAGCCAGCTTCGAGACTCAGAAAAAGGATGGATCTGCATCCCAGGCCATGAGGGCCCCTGAGGGCTGGTCAGGAGGACCAGGCAGTCAGAAAGATCTTCTGGACCGGAACCTCGAATCACGTGACCTCAGTCCCTTAAGTACCCTCTCCCAGAAAGCACAGTGAGACAACACACCCACTGATGGTTTCCGATAAAGATTGGCACCTAATGCGTCCAACCGGACTGCACTCCCATGCTTGCCAGAGGTGACACCGACACCTATGGCCAAGCAGAACACAATACAATCCAGCCAAACTGGTACTGAGACCATAATTTAATGCAATTAACCCTAAAACCCAACTGTGGTTTTAGAAACATTAAATCTACAAAAAGATAGCGCGTGATTTTCAGGAGCATATATACATATATATATAACACAGTGTATTGCAGTGGTTAAGGGAAACCCCGCGCCAAAATAAAAAAAATAAAAATCCATACCAGACCCTTATCTTTGGGGTCCCCCAAAGTACCTTGTCCCCATGTTGATGGGGACAAGGGACTCATCCCCACAACCCTTGCTTGGAGGTTGGGGGGTCTGTGGGTGGGGGGCTTATCAATATCTGGAAGTCCCCTTTAACAAGAGGGCCCCCAGATCTCATTCCCCCTCCTATGTGAATGGGAATGGGGTACATTGTACCCCTACCCATTCACCAAAAAAAGTGTAAAAAGTAAAAACCACAAAAGACAGTTTTTGACAATTCCTTTATTAAAAAAGTAAAAAAAGGGTCCCGCGATGTTCATCCATCTTCAATCACGGTGCCAACGGACCCGAAAAATAGAAAAAAAAAAAAAGCTCCTCCTCAATGGGAGGCGTCCTGCTGACCACTGTCTTTTCGCAGTGACAGTTGTTATATAGGCAAGGGGGGCCACCCAGTGACTTAACCGAGTGATCCCCAGCCCCTTCTGTGCTATTAGAGGGGGGCAGGGTCATCCAGTTATGTCAGCAAGTTGCCCCCCCCCTGCCTATTGATTTATAAAAACCTTTTTTTTCTCTGTTTTTCGAGTCCATCTGTGCCGTGATTAAAGATGGATGGACATCGCGGGACACTTTTTTCTTTTCTTTTTTAATAAAGGAATTGTCAAAGTCTTTTGAGTTTTTTTACTTTTTAACACTTTTTTTTGGTGAATGTGGAGGGGTACAATGTACCTCATACCCATTCACATAGGAGGGGGGGCTTCCGGATTCCCACAACCACCAGGCAAGGGTTGTGGGGATGGTTAAGGAGGGGGCGCTTGCTTGCACCCCTATCCTGTCCTCCAGGCTGCATGTTGGATAAGGGCCTGGTATACACAAATTTTTTACATTTTGGCTTGGAGCTCCTCTTAAAATCCATACCAGACTGGAAGGGGGGACCCCACGCATTTTTTTTTTTAAATGTTGCGTGGAGTTCCCCTTAATATCCATACCAGACCCAAAGGGCTTGGTATGGCCTTGATTTTTATCTATATTGTAATTTATTTAAATGACATTTTATCCTTTAGAAATAAAATTTTGCTGCGGGGCAGTAAAACACATCAGACAGATGCACTATTTGACAGGCAGACTAAGGGGACCCCCCAGGCTCAATTTTTAAAGGAATATTTCATTTTTATTGTTTTCACTTTAAGCATTCTTAAAATAATTTCTCCTGAAAAAAACGGTAGTCCTTTCAGATCTGGTATGGATATTAAGGGGAACCCCGTGTCAAATAAAAAAAAAATTACGTGGGGTTCCCCCCAAAAATCCATACAGACCCTTTATCCGAGCACGCAACCTGGCAGGCTGTAGGAAAAGAGGGGGGATGAGAGAGCGCCCCCCCTCCTGAACCATACCAGGCCACATGCCCTCAACATTGGGAGTCCCCCCCAAAGCACCTTGTCCCCATGTTGATGAGGACAAGGGCCTCATTCCCACAACCCTGGCCGGTGGTTGTGGGGGTCTGCGAGTGGGGGGCTTATCGGAATCTGGAAGCCCCCTTTAACAAGATCCCGGCCCCCCCAGTGTGAAATGGTAAGGGGGTACAAAAGTTACCCCTACCATTTCACCAAAAAAAGTGACAAAAGTGTTAAAAATGACAAGAGCCAGTTTTTGACAATTCCTTTATTTAAGTCTTCTTCTTTCCATCTTCTTCCTTCTTCTTTCCTTCATCCTTTGGTTTCTTCCCCTATCTTCTTCTTCCTCCATCTTCTTCTTCCTCCGATCCTCTGCTTCTTGCTCCGGTGTTCTCGTCTGGCATCTTCCTCCACGGCGTCTCTTCTTCCCCGATTTGTTTTCGGGCCGTTCCGCGCAATGGGAGGCTCCCGCTCACACAGCAGGGTACTTTTGTAAAATCACTGCTCCCAAAAAAAACAGCCGTTTTTAAAACTTTTTCTTGCATTGATACATGTCCCCTGGGGCAGGACCCAGGTCCCCAAACCCTTTTTATGACAATAACTTTTTAAAAAGCGCCATTACATTGCCGAACACAGAACTCTAACCCGAACATACGAACCCAAACTTTACAGTTCGGGTTCTCTCAACTCTAATTTTGACATAGATCCTTTTTTGTATATTGTCACAATATTATGTATTTTACATACTTTAATAAATAGATTGTAAACAAAAAAACAAATATTAATAATAATAATGAGACTTCTACATTCTTATAAGCCCCCTGCCCATAGACCATTACAATCACCAGTCTGTTTTTTTTTACACAAGCCCTTTTCCTTCTCAACATGGGGACAAGGTGCTTTTCCATGGGAGTCTCCCTTTTCAAGGTTGAGAGCATGTTGAGAGCATGTGGCTTGTTATTTTTCTCTGGGGTTCCTTCATAAAATCTGTGCCAGACCCAAAGGGTCTAGTAAGGATACATTTTTTTTCACATGGTATTCTCCTTGACATCCATACTAGACCCTCATCAAGGATAAGGGGGATACGTTTCAAGTACAGTGGAGAAAATAATAAAGAACTCCATTCCTTCAGTCAAGCTTGGAGAATGAAACCTGATGCTTTGGGGCTGTTTCACTGCTACAGGCTGACTTTGGGGCCAATGGATGGAGCCAAATATGAGAACCTTCTTCCCTCAGCCAGAACACTGAAGATGGGTCATGGATGGGTCTTCCAGCATGATAATGACCCAAAACATACTGCCATGGCAACAAAGGTCTAGTCAGTCTCCAGATCTTAATCCTATAAAAAACGTATGAAGGGAGCTAAAACTTTAACCACTTCAATACCAGGACAATGCCCAGGACAATTTTCAGCTTTCAGCGCTGTTGCACTTTGAATGACAATTGTGCATTCATGCAACACTGTACCCAAACTAAATTTTTATAATTTTCTTCCCACAAATAGATATTTTTTTTGGGTAGTATTTGATCACTGCTGTTTTTTTTTTGCTAAACAAACTAAAAAATACCAAAATGTTTGAAAAAAAAAGTTTTTCTCAGTTTCTGTCATAAAATGTTGTTTTCCCCTTCACTGACGGGCACTAATGAGGTGGCACTGATGGCCACTGTTAAGGCGGCACTGATAAGGTGGCACTGATGAGGAGGCAGGATTTGTAGAATTGATGGGCACTGATAGGCGGCACTGATATGCAGCACTGATGGGCACCAATAGGCGGCACTGATTTGCAGCACTGATGGACACTGTTGGTGGCACTGATGGACACTGACAGGCGGCATTAATGGGCACTGACAGGCGACACTCATGGGCACTGACAGGCGGCTGTGATGGGCACTGACAGGTGGCACTGATAGGGGGTACTGATTGGCACTGAGGGGGTTGTGGGGGTCTGCGGGTGGGGGGCTTATCGGAATCTGGAAGCCCCCTTTAACAAGATCCCGCCCCCCCCCTGTGTGAAATGGTAAGGGGGTACAAAAGTACCCCTACCATTTCACCAAAAAAAAGTGACAAAAGTGTTAAAAATGACAAGAGCCAGTTTTTGACAATTCCTTTATTTAAGTCTTCTTCTTTCCATCTTCTTCCTTCTTCTTTCCTTCATCCTTCGGTTTCTTCCCCTATCTTCTTCTTCCTCCATCTTCTTCTTCCTCCGATCCTCTGCTTCTTGCTCCGGTGTTCTCGTCTGGCATCTTCCTCCACGGCGTCTCTTCTTCCCCGCTTTGTTTTCGGGCCATTCCGCGCAATGGGAGGCTCCCGCTGTGTGACACTTCTCTTCTTCTGACACTAATATAACGGAACTGGGCGTCAGAGGGGGCGGGGTCACCAGGTCTGTTATATAAGAACTGTCAGAAGAAGAGAAGTGTCACACAGCGGGGTACTTTTGTAAAATCACTGCTCCCAAAAAAACAGCCGTTTTTAAAACTTTTTCTTGCATTGATACATGTTCCCTGGGGCAGGACCCAGGTCCCCAAACCCTTTTTATGACAATAACTTTTTAAAAAGCGCCATTACATTGCCGAACACAGAACTCTAACCCGAACATACGAACCCAAACTTTACAGTTCGGGTTCTCTCAACTCTAATTTTGACATAGATCCTTTTTTGTATATTGTCACAATATTATGTATTTTACATACTTTAATAAATAGATTGTAAACAAAAAAACAAATATTAATAATAATAATGAGACTTCTACATTCTTATAAGCCCCCTGCCCATAGACCATTACAATCACCAGTCTGTTTTTTTTTACACAAGCCCTTTTCCTTCTCAACATGGGGACAAGGTGCTTTTCCATGGGAGTCTCCCTTTTCAAGGTTGAGAGCATGTTGAGAGCATGTGGCTTGTTATTTTTCTCTGGGGTTCCTTCATAAAATCTGTGCCAGACCCAAAGGGTCTAGTATGGATACATTTTTTTTCACATGGTATTCTCCTTGACATCCATACTAGACCCTCATCAAGGATAAGGGGGATACGTTTCAAGTACAGTGGAGAAAATAATAAAGAACTCCATTCCTTCAGTCAAGCTTGGAGAATGAAACCTGATGCTTTGGGGCTGTTTCTCTGCTACAGGCTGACTTTGGGGCCAATGGATGGAGCCAAATATGAGAACCTTCTTCCCTCAGCCAGAACACTGAAGATGGGTCATGGATGGGTCTTCCAGCATGATAATGACCCAAAACATACTGCCATGGCAACAAAGGTCTAGTCAGTCTCCAGATCTTAATCCTATAAAAAACGTATGAAGGGAGCTAAAACTTTAACCACTTCAATACCAGGACAATGCCCAGGACAATTTTCAGCTTTCAGCGCTGTTGCACTTTGAATGACAATTGTGCAGTCATGCAACACTGTACCCAAACTACATTATTATCATTTTCTTCCCACAAATAGTATTTTTTTTTGAAAAAAACAAACTAAAAAATACCAAAATGTTTGAAAAAAAAAGTTTTTCTCAGTTTCTGTCATAAAATGCTATATAAGAACTGTCACAGAGAAGAAGCGTTAGTTGGCGGGAGCCTCCCATTGAGGCGGAAAGGTTGCAGGCTTTTTTTTTTCTTTTTTGGTCCATTGAACGGCGTGAATTTACATGCGGGACATTTACATTTTTTTATTCTTTAATAAAGGACTCGTCCCAAGCTGTTTCTTGTAATTTTTACCATTTTTGACACTTATTTTTGTGAAATGGTAGGGGTATAATGTATTCCATTACCAATTCACATAGGGGGAGGCCGGGATCTGGGGGTCCCCTTGATAAAGGTGTATTCCAGATTTCCGATAAGCCCCCTGCACGCATACCCCCACAACCACCGGGCAAGGGTTGTGGGGATGAGGCCCTTGTCCCTATTAACATGGGGACAAGGTGCTTTGGGGGGCTACTCCAAAGCACCCTTCTCATGTTGAGGGCATATGGCCTGGTATGGTTCACGAGGGGGGGGCGTGGTGATCACAAGTGCGACGTGTCATTCTGACACGCCGTATCTCCGATCGTGACCAATCACAGCTGATCATCGCATGAAACCAGGAAGTGCCGGTAAATGCCATTCTTTGGTTCGCACTGACAGGGAGAGCCGATCGGCAGCTGATAATCAGCACATTGATCAGCACAGCCCCCTCAGATGTGCCAATCACATGATAATAAGTGCCCACAGTGTCTCCAGAATAAAAAGACTCACAGTGCCCACCACAGTGCCAATCAGTGCCCACCACAGTGCCAATCAGAGCCCACCGCATTGCCAATCATTGCCCATTACAGTCTGGTATGGGTCTGGTATGGATTTTTTTTTGGGGGGGGCTACGCCATTTGTTTAATTTGGTGCAGGGTTCCCCTTAATTTCCATATCAGACCTGAAGGGCCTAGTGTGGATTTTAGGGGGACCCCCATGCAATTTTATTTTATTTTGGTTTGAGGTTTCCCTTAAAGCGGGATTCCACCCTAAGTGGAACTCCCGCTTTTCGGAACCCTCCCCCCCTCCGGTGTCACATTTGGCACCTTTCAGGGGAGGGGGGTGCAGATGCCTGTCTAAGTTCCTGTCCCAGCGCGCTGTCTGCCGGGACACACACGTGTCCCGGCAGACAGCGCTGAAGATTCTCATTGCGCCGCGCGACTCGCGCATGCGCAGTAGGGAATCGGGAAGTGAAGCCACTTCCTGATTCCCTCACCGAGAATGGCGCCGGCTACAGCAGAGAGCCGAGCGATCGATCGGCCTCTGCTGCCGACACCGCTGGATCCTGGAACAGGTAAGTGTCCGTTTTGTAAAAGTCATTTGCTGCAGTATTTGTAGCTGCTGGCTTTTAAAAAAAAACATTTCAGTACAGTCCCGCTTTAATATTCATACCAGACCAAAAGGGCCTGGTAATGGACTGGGGGGAACCCATGCTCTTTTTTTCAATAAGTTTTATCTATATTGCAGAGATCCGACAATTCACTATAGCTGCAATCAGTTTTAACCACTTCAGCCCCGGACCAATTGTCAGCTTAAGGACCAGAGGTCTTTTTTCAATTTCGCACTGCAATACTTTAACTGGTAATTGTGCGGTCATGCATTTTGTAACGAAACGAAATTTGCGTCCTTTTCTTCCCACAAATAGAGCTTTCTTTTGATGTATTTGATTGCCTCTGTGATTTTTATTTTTTGCGATATAAACGGAAAAAAAGAAAAAAAAAGAGCGAAAATTTTGAAAAAAAAAGAGATTTTCTACTTTTTGTTATAGAAAAATCTAATAAACTCAATTTTAGTCAAACATTTGGGCCAAAATGTATCAGCCACATGTCTTTAGTAAAAAAAATGCCAATAAGCGTATATTTATTGGTTTGCGCAAAAGTTATAGCGTCTACAAACTAGAGTACATTTTCTGGAATTTACACCGCTTTTAATTTATGACTGCCTATTTCATTTCTTGAGGTGCTAAAATGGCAGAGAAGTACAAAAACCCCCCCAAATGACCCCATTTTGGAAAGTAGACACCCCAAGCATTTGCTGAGAGGCATGTTGAGCCCATTGAATATTTTTTTTTAGTCCCAAGTGATTGAATAAAGACAAAAATAAAAAAGAATTTTTTTTTCTTCAAAAAGTTGTCACTCAATGATATATTGCTCACACATGCCATAGTTATATGTGGAATTGCACCCCAAAATACATTTTGCTGCTTCTCCTGAGTATGGGATACCACATGTGGGACTTTTTGGGAGCCTAGCCGCGTACGGGGCCCCGAAACCCAAGCACCGCCTTCAGGATTTCTAAGGGTGCAAATTTTGATTTCACTCCTCACTACCTATCACAGTTTCGAAGGCCATAAAAATGCCAAAATAGCACAAAACCCCCCCAAATGACCCCATTTTGGAAAGTAGACACCCCAAGCTATTTGTTGAGAGGCATGGTGAGTATTTTACAGCTCTCATTTGTTTTGAAAATGAAGAAAGTAAAGAAAAAAAATTTTTTTTTTTCTTTTTTCAATTTTTCAAAACTTTGTGACAAAAAGCGACATCTGCAAAATACTCACAATACCTCTCAGCAAATAGCTTGGGGTGTCTACTTTCCAAAATGGGGTCATTTTGGGGGGTTTTATGCCATCTGGGCATTCCATGGCCTCCGAAACTGTGATTGGCAGTGAGAAGTGAAATAAAAAAATTACTCCCTTAGAAAGCCTGAAGGCGGTGCTTGGTTTTTGGGGTTCCGTACGCAGCTAGGCTCCCAAAAAGTCCCACACATGTGGTATCCCCGTACTCAGGAGAAGCAACAGAATGTATTTTGGGGTGTATTTCCACATATGCCCATGACATGTTTGAGCAATATATCATTTAGTGACAACTTTTTGTAAAAAAAATATATATTTTTTTTTTTCATTATTCAATCTCTTGGGACAAAAAAAAAAAAATATTTAATGGGCTCAACATTGCTCTCAGCAAATAGCTTGGGGTGTCTAACTTTCCAAAATGGGGTCATTTGGGGGGTTTTGAACTGTCCTGGCATTTTATGCACAACATTTAGAAGCTATGTCACACGTCACCCACTCTTCTAACCACTTGAAGACAAAGCCCTTTCTGACACATTTTGTTTACATGAAAACATATTTTTTTTTTGCAAGTAAATTACGTTGAACCCCCAAACACTATATATATTGTTAAAGCAAAGGCCCTACAGATTAAAATGGTGGGTGTTGCATTTTTTTTTCCACACAGTATTTGCGCAGCGATTTTTCAAACGCATTTTTTGTGGAAAAAAATACACTTTTTTTTATTTTAATGCACTAAAACACACTATATTGCTCAATTTTTGATGAAATAAAAAATATGATCTTAGGCGAGTACATGGATACCAAACACGTCATGCTTTAAATTGCGCACAAACACGCAGTGGCGACAAAACTACATACATTTTTAAAAGCCTTTAAAAGCCTTTACATGATACCACATTAGATTCACGGAGGAGGTATCCTGCTAAAATTACTGCCCTCGATCTGACCTTCGGCGGTGATACCTCACATGCATGCTGCAATTGCTGTTTACATATGACGCCAGACCAACGCTTGTGTACGCCTTTGCGCAAGAGAAGGGGGGCAGGGGTGCTTTTTTTTTTTTTTTTTTTTTAGTTTTTTTTTATTTATTTAGCTTTTTTATTCTATTTTTAAACTGTTCCTTCCATTTTTTTTCTATTTTTAATCTGTTCCTTCCATTTTTTTTCTTTGTTATGATTTTAATTGTTATCTCAGGAAATGTAAACTATCCCATATGAATAGCAATAGGCAGTGACAGGTACTTCTTTTTTGAAAAAAATTGGGGTCTATTAGACCATAGATCTTTCCTCTGCCCTCAAAGCATCTGACCACACTCAGATTGGTGTGATAAAAATGCTTTCCCCAACAATTTCATATCCGGGAGGGGGGACATAGAGAGAGAGAGAGAACAATAAACCTATTTTTGTTTTTTTTTATTTTTTTGAGATTCACAGGTAAAAAAGCTCCTGACTTGCGACTGAATCAAAACGCTACCACAAAAAAATGTTAGCGATCGCAGGGATCAGGCCTGTTTTGTAAGTGACAGTGATCGATCGATACTGCACTTGGGTGGGCTGGGCTGGGCTGGGCGGAGGGGGAAAACGCAGGTGCTAGGGAAAACCATGCCAAACCTGACGCTATATTAAAAACTGACGGGGAACCTACCATATTAAACCTAGCGACACAATGCAGCGATCAGAAAAACGATCGCTTAGTGACACTGGCAAAAGGGGTGAAGGGGTTAACCTTCAAATTGCAATTAGTGACACTGTGAGATAAATTAATCAAAGCGATGTTCAAGACCCCCCAACCGCCGGAAGAATTTTTCTGCCTGTATACGTAGGGGCGGTCGGCAAACCTTTAGAAATGTTGTTTAATTGTTGTTAATATAGTGATTGCTCCCAAAAAAACTGACGTTTTTAAAAAAAAATTGTGCATGATACATGTCCCCTGGGGCATGTATATTTTTATGACGCAAACCACCGTAAATAAAAATAATTTGAAAAAACTGCGTTGTTCACTTATGATGATGAAAGCAATAAGAATAACACATGTTTTGTATATAATTCTCACTGATTTATAAAAAATATTTTGGATGTACTTGCTGGCCAAAACAGTTAAAGTCTGCATAATTTGAAAGCATTTTCATACTGCTAGACGAGTATTATAGACTTTTGAATGTCTGCCAAAAGTGTGTGGACATCCATCTTCATTTAGAGATATGGGCATATATTTGACAGATTTATTGAAGATTACTTTTATCTATAGTATACAACACAACATGTTGGAAACAAAAAATATTTGCCTGAGATTTTTTACCTTTAGTTTACTAGTATTTTGCTGTAAATGAAACAAACAGATGCATTTTTCTTGCACTGTGACATTAAACATGTTTGGTTTAATACACGTTTATATGGGAAAACCATGCCAAACCATACCATATAAAACCATAACCTTCAAATTGGATAAATTAATCAAATGTTCAAGGTTTTTATATAGAAACAATAAAATAATATATCGCAAACCACCGTAAATAAAAATAGAAAAAACTGCGCTGTTCATCTAAACAAGAACATAATGTACAACAGCAGCTTTCATGTAAGACACACACAGAACAAAATCACTTTTCAAATAAAACTGCGCTTAACGTGACATAAATAAACATTTAGTGAAACATATAAATGAAAAATAAAGTCCATGACAATGTCCATCCACTGATATGTGCACCATCCTTCACCAAATTGTGTGATCTTGGGTATAGACCTCCACCATACAAAATGAATGCTTACCGGAACATGTTGACTTCCTATTAGGATAGGAGGTCAACACGTACCGGTAAGCAGGCATTTTGTATGGTGGAGGTCTATACACAAGATCACACAATTTGGTGATGGATGGTGCACATATCAGTGGATGGACTTTGTCACTTCATGAACTTTATTTTTCATTTATATGTTTCATTTAATGTTTATTTATGTCATATTAAGAGCAGTTTTATTTGAAAATATATCAGAAGCACCGCCAGGGTTTATTTAGTTTTTTTCTCCTTTTTGTGCATGTTCCTATGGGGTACTCTGGTAGTCTATATTTTTATTTTCCCTATAATTTCCTGCATTTTGGTTCATTTATTAAAGGAGTACAGACATCATCCAAATGTCTACATTTAAAAATCCTGTTTTTTATTTCCTTTACAAATAATTGGATGGTAAAATGAACACAGCTTCACCTTATTAACTAAGCTTATTGAACAGCCTACTACTTTAGTAAATCAACCAAGTATACACTATGGGGTATTTTACTAATTTGTGATTATTTACTTAGCAAACGTGAATGTTTACTGAAGTTGGTGAATCTTTTACAAATTGAAAACAAGCTGAAGCTGTGTTCACATCAACTACCTAATTGGCTGGTAGTAAAATCTGCTCCTTTAGTAAAATAAATCCCATTATCTCTCTCCTCATCTTACCTGTTTCTTATCTGCTGCTTTCCAATAGCTCTTTAACAGTTCTGCCCCAATAGCTAGTATAAGTGTAGCATCTGAGCTTGATATGACTGTTTTGATTTCCCAATCGCTTTCAGTTCTGCTTAGGCTTCACTTTTTCTAATGTTCTGAGTCCTGGCCTTTGCTACATAGAATTAAAACAGCTGGAGCAGATCCATCTGAGGTATTTATTAACTTAGCCAGACCGATTAAACCAGCTGTACAAAATATAGGGTTTTACTGTAGAGTACGTTAAAATTGGAGTTGAGAAACAGTTAGCAACAATGATTTATACAGTATATGTACAACTGTGGAGTTGTTTATCATAATTTACCCTATCTGTGCTGCTTTAGCAGATCTCATTATCAGTTGTAAACTAAATTAACACTGTCTGTACTAAAAAAGTTTAATGATCACAAGAATTGAGTTCTGCATGTTAATGCACCCTATCTCAGTTTATCCCGAGTGTGTCACTCTGAAATTGTTCAGTATAGGTTAAAGTTCTACATACAAACATGCTCCAAATACACAACTAGAAACATGAGAATAATAATAATAATAATTTTAGATGTGGAGAGTAAATGGGAACACATAACAAACATATAGTGGGGGCTTCTCAAATTTGAGAGCAAAAGTAGAACTACACTTTAAGTACCATACGTATTCAAATATACTACATACTGTACTTTGATTTAATTCAGTGTTGTCTAGAGCCTCTTACTGTGTAGCCATAATAAATTCTATGTTTATTCATGCATCTGCATTTCATTTTTTTCACATTTCAAAAGGAGATAATATTGGGAGACACAGATGTCGCACAGTTTATATTAATCAGTAAAACAGGTGATGCCTAATACATATGGGACCAATCAATTTTCCGCTCAGTGTGATATGTGTAGAAAGTACATCAGATTAGTATGGCTAAAATATTATCTTTAGAATATTTAATTTCAGTTTAAGTCCAATTTAACAATAGACACCTCGGAACCTTTTTGAAAAGACTATTTTCACTGAATATTGGTTGCTTTATGCAATAATATTTTTTCTAGTCTCTCTAAAGTTACAGAATTTTGTCAAAAAAGTATAAGTATAACAATGTTAACAATAGGTAGGTACATTGGTGAAAAAAGAAAATATTAATATAAAATTGTAGCACCCTCTAGTGTGTGCTAGATGTAGGTTAGGTTTGTTAGTGTATGTTTGTTAATGTAGGAACATTTAGTTTGGCTCAGGGCAAAGCCTGAGCTGCGAATCTGGGTCAGGGTTCGGTGAGTCAGGGCTGTGTGACTCATCCTGAAAGCTTCTCTGGTGCCTCCCCCAGGTCTAGAATGTTGTAGAAACTTCTAGAGCTAGTGGGTAGAGGTCTGAAGGAGCTGTTTGGAATATTTATGAGGACCTCAGCCAATCCTAATTAAAGGGCAGGCAGGGGGCAAGGTTCAACTCATAAATAGGCATAAGCCATGCCATCAGGGGCAGTCAGGTGGAAGATGTAGATGTAGTGCTGTGGAGACTGTCGGTGGGTTGACCTTAGCCCGGCTCGAAAGCTGGAAGGATCCTGCCACAACACATGGAGGAAACCATTCCTGGAGGCACAGGAGAATGTGAAGGACAGTGTGAGTAGAGCAGCACTACTGGGGACTTACAAGGGGGGAGACTGCCATATGTAGCCAGTTCTCCCTGAAGACAGTGTTGTACCAAGTCTTCATCTCTTCCCTGGGAGATCTCCTGCAGATTCAGCCGGGTGGACTGGTGTGAGTCAGTCTGAAGGACTGTAAAAGCAGTTAGCCTGGAGGGCTAGGGAAAGGGGCAGCTGCAGCCAGGTGGGTTGGCAGTGCCTGAAGAGGTGGTACTGGGACCAGTAGCCACAGGAGGAAGAGTGCAAGCTGATCACTGAGTATTGCTACTTTACTGCAGGCTTTGAGGTCCTGCCTGCAAAAGGCCATTGCTAAATCTGACTGTGCTTGTCAGATTCATCTACAGTGATCCAGCTGGGGTATGCAAGCAAGTAAAGTGCAGGAGGAGAGACAATGAGGCTGTATATTGACTGTATATAGGCTGCGTATAGAAAGATGTCCCTGAAGATGTTGCTAAAGTGTTGTTTCTGAGGTAAAGTGGGCATCCCATAATCTCTCATTCCTATCCAAGTTATTAACCCTCAATAACCACAAAGACAAAATCACAGACTGTTCTTTGTCTCTGAAGTGCCTGTGAAAATTCAGTGCGTCTGGCTGTGCAGGGTGGAGGATCTCAGTTCAACTGTGGTTCCTTAGGAGGTGCGCTACAAAATGAAAAAAGATATGCCATATTGAGAAAAGTTTCCCTGTCCTGAAAATATGTTGTACCAGTTTTAGGGTGCCCCAGACTAAATGTGAAATAAAAAAAAAAAACTAAGAGCAGGATTTTGTGATTTCCAAAGTTGTTTTACAGTATATAGTCCTAAAGCACAACTGAACGATCGGTGTATATTAAGAGTTGTCTTTAGAAAGCAGCAACATCATGACTAGAAAAGCTTGCCCCTTGCCAGCATGCCATAAAAAAGAACCCATTGTCTCTGTCTGAAAGCAGTGGTCTCTCTGTAGCAGTCTGACACCCTCTCTGCTGAGTCAGTGCTAGAGATCTCCAATCAACAGGGAGCATGATCTTTGCTGAATGTAGAGCTTTAGCTCTGACTCAGCATGGGCACCAGATTTTGCAGAGAGGCCATTACTTCCACACAGAGAGCAAGGGTTCTTCTTTGCATCATGCTGGCAGGGAGCAGGTTTTTCTACTCAGATTGGGACAGCTTTATAAAGAAAATAAACTGCAATGCCCCGTACACACAATAGGATTTTCAGACGGAAAATGTTCTATAGGAGCTTGTTGTCGGAAATTCCGACTGTGTGTAGGCTCCATCGGACATTTTCCATCGGAATTTCCAACACAAAATTTGAGATCTGGATCTCAAATTTTCTGACAACAAAGTTCCCATGCATGCTCAGAATTAAGCAGAAGAGCCTCACTGGCCATTGAACTTCATTTTTCTCAGCTCATCGTATGTGTTTTGCGTCACCGCGTTCTTGACGTTCGGAATTTCCGACTAGATTTGTGTGACTGTGTGTATGTAAGACTAGTTTGAGCCAACATCCGTCGGAAAAAATACATGGATTTTGTTGTCAGAAAATCCTATTGTGTCAACATGGGAATAAGACTTTTCATGCCTTTTTGTTTTTGTTCAGCTGAAGCTGAAACTTAACCTGAAATTTTATTGGGCTTTAAATATGCAGCATTCAGTAAAAATATTAAAATAATATCTGGTGATCCTTTCATAGACCTCCTTGTACATGCATTTCCTGTTCCAGAGTGACAAATGGCTTCCAATTGTTGGTTTAGTAACTAAGATTGACCTTGCATTAAAATGCAAGTTCCAATCTGCTGACATCTCGCTTAACACCAGTAAAGTACTTGATCAAAATTGTCAAAGACCAAGCTTTCTAATTGTTAATGGAAGCAGCAGTGATGTCACTTCCCCTCATTTTCCCTCATTTCCCTCATTTTCCTCATTGACAGCACCTTATATTTTTATGTTTGGTCCACTTTAAAAGAACAGAGCCAGAATTAAAACTGATATCCAAGCAAATAGAGTATATATATATATATCTATATATATAGATATATATATATATATACATAGTCATGCTCAAAAGTTTGCATACCCTGGCAGAAATTGTGACATTTTGGCATTAATGTTGAAAATATGACTTATCATGCCAAAAAAAAATGTCTTTTATTTAAGGATAGCAATCACATAAAGCTATTTACTATCACATAGTTTTTTGGATCCATTTTAATAATGATAACAGAAATCACACAAATGGCCCTGCTAAAAAGTTTACATATCCTGGAATGCTTGGCCTTGGTACAGACACAGAAGGTGGCACACACAGGTTAAAATGGCAATTAACACTGCAACACTTTACCCAAATGACATTTTTTATCATTTTTTAAACATAAATAGAGCTTTATTTTGGTGGTATTTAATCACTACTTAGGTTTTTATTGTTTGCTAAACAAACAAAAAACATGTTTCATAGTTTATTATAAAATTTTCCAAACAAGTAATTTTTCTCCTTCATTGATATGCACTGATGAGGCTGCACTGATGGGTATTGATAGGCTGCAGTTATGGGCACTGAAGGGCCACACTGATAGGCACAGATAAGGTGGCACTGATAGGCACAGATAAGGTGACACTGATGCGCACTGATAAACTTGCACTGATGAGGCGGCAATGATGTGCCCTAATTGGTGGCACTGATGGGCATTGATAGGTGTCACTAATAGGTAGCACTGATATATGGCACTGATGGGCACTGATAGGTGGCACTGATGGGCACTTTTAGGTGGCACTGGAGGGGCACTGGTAGGTGGCACTGATAGGCAGCACTGGTGATGAGGCACTGATTGGTGACATTGATAGGTGGCACTGTGGACACTGATAGGTGGCACTGTGGGCACTGATCAGTGGCACTGTGGACACTGGTAGGTGGCGCTAGTGGGCACTAGTAGGCGGCACTGTTGTGCACTGGTAGGTGGCATTGGCAGGTGGCACTGGTGGGCACAGATGACTCCAGGGCTGCTCTCTTTAATCGGAACCGATGTCCCTCTGACACTATCAGCGTGAGGAGAAAATATAGCCGATTACCGGCTCTGTTTACATCACACGATCAGCTGTCATTGGCTGGATGGCAGCCTGGACTGAGTTTGAGCCTATTGGAATGATTACGGATATGGATCAGGAGCGAATCATAGGACCCGAATGTATAAACCAATCCTTGGTAATGTTTTTTGGGATACCTCGGCAGATGTCTTCCTGCTAGTGATCGCATGGGCATAACGTACCCAAAAAGGCTATATTATAATATACATCTGGTGAGTGCAATTCCTAAGGGAGTGGAGTCACGTGGTGTGGTGAAGGTGTCATAGATCGCTGCAGGCTCCGCAGTGATCTACGCCATGTCCGACCCCTCATTCGCCCCCCGCTGTCTTCTGGAAGACACACAGGTCCCAGAAGACAGCAGAGGACACTCAGCGTGACTCGCGTATGCGCAGTAGGGAACCAGGCGGTGAAGCCGCAATGCTTCACTTCCTGATTCCCTTACCGAAGATGGTGGCTCCTCCACCCTAGAGCCGAGGAACAGATCGGTTTCGGGTGAGGACATCGTGGGTGCCCTGGACAGGTAAGTGTCCATATTTTAAAAGTCAGTAGCTGCAGTATAGAGCTGCATGGTTGAGCTGCTAGAAGGAAGCCTTTACTGCGCCAATGCCACAAAAAAGCCAATGAGGCATGTCAAGGTGTTGTTGGGCATATTGTAACCAGGCTTTTTTGTGGAACTTGTACAGTAAAGTCTTCTTTCTGGCAACTTGACCATGCAGCTCTTTTTTGTTCAAGTATATCATATTATGCTCCTTAAAAACAACCACACCATCTTTTTCCAGAGCAGTCTGTATTTCTCCTGAGGTTACCTGTGGGTTTTTCTTTGTATCCCGAACAGTTCCTGTGGCAGTTGTGGCTGAAATCTTTCTTGATCTACCTGACCTTGGCTTGGTATCGAGAGATCCCCAAATGTTCCACTTCTTATTAAGTGATTCAACAGTACTGACTGGCATATTCAAGGCTTTGGATATGTTTTTATATCCTTTTCCATCTTTGTAACGTTTCAATACCTTGTTACACAGGTCTTTTGACTGTTCTTTTCTCGTTCAATATTTTTATTGAAATGTTTCATCAGTATAGCAAAACATCGTAATAACAAATATCCCCATCTGGGAGCCAACACGACCCTTTGGTAAGGTTAAACAAAAACAGAATTTAACAAGATAACAGTGTGTCAATGTAACAACGAATATATAACATACATCGGTGATACCTGATCCCCTGAAGGCGTGTTATAAACCATTAATCAGAGCAATTGAGCGACAATAAACTCTTTGCGTGCCAAAGGTTGAGAAAGGGTCGGCAGAGGATCAATGTCTGATTTTGTTCCAGTCGGTTCAAGGGAGTACACGCCAGCCACCCCAACAGGGATCACGCTGTGGTCTTTAACTGTTCTTTTCTATCTCCTCATGGCTCAGTGTCGAGTCTGCTTAGTGCATCCATGTGAGAGCTAACAAACTCATTAACTATTTATACACAGACATTAATTGTGATTTAAAAAGCCACACATGTGGGAAATTAACCTTTAATTGCAATTTAACCTGTGTGTGGCACCTTCTGTGTCTGTACCAAGGACAAACATTCCAGGGTATGTAAACTTTTTATCAGGGCAATTTGGGTGATTTCTTTTATCATTATGATTTAAAAATGATCCAAAAAACTATGTGATAATAAATAGCTTCATGTGATTGCTATCCTTAAATAAAAGACATTTTTTTTTTGTCAATATCAGTCATATTTTCAATATTAATTGCACAATTTCTGCCAGGGTATGCAAACTTGGGGGACACAAGTGGGACACAATTGTAAAGTGGAACTAAATCTATTGGATTTTTGAAACTTTTTTAACTAATAAAAAAAATTAAAAGTGGGGCGTGCAAAATTATTCGGCCCCCTTGCGTTAATACTTTGTAGAGCCACCTTTTGCTGCGATTACAGCTGCAAGTCGCTTGGGGTATGTCTCTATCAGTTTTGCACATCGAGAGACTTAAATTCTTGCAAAACAGCTCGAGCTCAGTGAGGTTGGATGGAGAGCGTTTGTGAACAGCAGTTTTCAGCTCTTTCCACAGATTCTCGATTGGATTCAGGTCTGGACTTTGACTTGGCCATTCTAACACCTGGATACGTTTATTTGTGAACCATTCCTTTGTAGATTTTGCTGTATGTTTGGGATCATTGTCTTGTTGGAAGATAAATCTCCGTCCCAGTTTCAGGTCTTTTGCAGACTCCAACAGGTTTTCATCCAGAATGGTTCTGTATTTGGCTGCATCCATCTTCCCCTTAATTTTAACCATCTTCCCTGTCCCTGTTGAAGAAAAGAAGGCCCAAACCATGATGCTGCCACCACCATGTTTGACAGTGGGGATGGTGTGTTGAGGGTGATGAGCTGTGTTGCTTTTACGCCAAACATATCGTTTTGCCATGGGCGTCCGCAGGTAGGGGTAAGGGGGGGCAAGTGCCCCCCCTGGAATCAGGGATCGGATACCCCTCTCTGTCACCCCCTCTCTCTCGCTTTCTCACCCCTCTCTCTGTCTTTTTCACCCCCTGTCTCTCTCTGTCACCCCCTCTGTCTCTTTCTGTCACCCCCCGTCTCTCTCTGTCACCCCCCCCCCACATGTATGCAGTTCTGACAGTCTCTTGTGCCATGTCCGCAGTCTCTTGAGCCATGTATGAAGTTTCTGACAGTCTCTTGGGCCATGTATGCTGTCTCTCACAGTCTATTGTGCCATGTCCGCAGTCTCTTACAGTCTCTTGTGCAATGTCTGCAGTCTCTGATCATAACCTGTACTACGTCTGCAGCCTATGACTGTGATAATGTGATAATGACATTGTCGAAAAGGATCAGAGCATGGGTGACCTTAAAATTATGCCCCCCCCCCTGAAAAAAGTTCTGCGGACGCCCATGATTGTGGCCAAAAAGTTCGATTTTGGTTTCATCGGACCAGAGCACCTTCTTCCACATGTTTGGTGTGTCTCCCAGGTGGCTTGTGGCAAACTTTAGACGAGACTTTTTATGGCTATCTTTGAGAAATGGCTTTCTTCTTGCCACTCTTCCATAAAGGCCAGATTTGTGCAGTGTACGACTGATTGTTGTCCTATGGACAGACTCTCCCACCTCAGCTGTTGTTCTCTGCAGTTCATCCAGAGTGATCATGGACCTCTTGGCTGCATCTCTAATCAGTCTTCACCTTGTCTGAGCTGAAAGTTTAGAGGGACAGCCAGGTCTTGGTAGATTTGCAGTGGTCTGATACTCTTTCCATTTCAAAATGATCGCTTGCACAGTGCTCCTTGGGATGTTTAAAGCTTGGGAAATCTTTTTGTATCCAAATCCGGCTTTAAAACTTCTCCACAACAGTATTACGGACCTGCCTGGTGTGTTCCTTGGTCTTCATGATGCTCTCTGCGCTTTCAAGAGAACCCTGAGACTATCACAGAGCAGGTGCATTTATACAGACACTTGATTACACACAGGTGGATTCTATTTATCACCATCAGTCATTTAGGACAACATTGGATCATTCAGAGATCCTCGCTGAACTTCTGGAGAGAGTTTGTTACACTGAAAGTAAAGGGGCAGAATAATTTTGCACGCACCACTTTTCAGTTTTTTATTTGCTAAAAAAGTTTAAAATATCCAATAGATTTCGTTCCACTTCACAATTGTGTCCCACTTGTTGGTGATTCTTCACAAAAAAATAAAATTTTATATCTTTATGTTTGAAGCCTGAAATGTGGCAAAAGGTTGAAAAGTTCAAGGGGGCCGAATACTTTCGCAAGGCACTGTATATATATATGCACCATTGCTTTTAATTATGGATTCATTACAATAACACTTACAGTAATTTTGCAGAGAACTAGAACACTAAATTAGATTTTTTTTATTTTACTTAACCACTTCCCGACCGCCTCATGTAGATATACGTCTACAGAATGGCACGGGCAGGCAAAAGCACGTACGGGTACGTCCCCTTTAATTTGCCTGCCCCTGGGTCGCGCGCGCGCCGCCAGCGGCGCGCTCGCGACCCGGTCGGTCGGGAGCTCCGTGACCACGGCCGCGGGACCAGCGGACCCGATCGCTGGTATCCCGCGATCGGGTTACGGAGCTGAAGAACGGGGAGAGGTTTGTGTAAACAAACCTCTCCCCCGCGCTTCCTACACTGACTGTCAGTGATCGGCTGTTCCCTGTCATCGGGAACGCCGATCAATGACGTCAGACGTACAGCCACGCCCCCTACTGTAAAAAAAAACACCACACGTCACACTGACTCCTCCCCGCCCCCTAGTGGTTAACCCCTTCACTACAACTGTCATTTACATAGGAATCAGTGCTATTTAAATAGCACTGATTTCTGTATAAATGACAAATGTCCCAAAAATGTGTCAAAAATGTCCGATGTGTCCGCCATAATGTCGCAGTCACAATAAAAATCGCTGATCGCCGCCATTACTAGTAAAAAAAAATAATAATAAAAAAATGCTATAAAACTATCCCCTATTTTGTAAACGCTATAACTTTTGCGCAAACTAATCAATAATCGCTAATTGTGATTTTTTTTACCAAAAATATGTAGAAGAATACGTATCGGCCTAAACTGAGGAAAAAAAATGTTTTTTTTATATATTTTTTGGGGATAGTTATTATAGCAAAAAGTTAAAAATATTGCATTTTTTTCAAAATTGTCGCTCTATTTTTTGTTTATAGCGCAAAAAATAAAAACCGCAGGGGCGATCAAATACCACCAAAAGAAAGCTCTATTTGTGGGAAAAAAAGGACGCCAATTTGGTTTGGGAGCCACGTCGCACGACCGCGCAATTGTCAGTTAAAGCGACGCAGTGCCGAATCGCAAAAAGGGGCCTGGTCCTTTGGCTGCAAATTGGTCCGCGGCTGAAGTGGTTAAAGAGGTGGTCCACCTGCACAAAAAATATTAAAAGTCAGCAGCTACAAATACTGCAGCTGCTGACTTTTAATAAATGGACACTTACCTGTTTCAGGTTCCAGCGGTGGCGGCAGAAGATGACGAGCAAACGCTCGTCTCTCGGCTGCCCCCGCCGCCATCCTCTGTCAGGGAATCAGGAAGTGAAGCCGCAACGGCTTCACTGCCCGGTTCCCTACTGCGCATGCGTGAGTCGCGCTGCGCGTCTTTATTGGTCCCCGTTGTGTCCTGGGAACTGTGTGTTTCCCAAGACACAAAGGGGGGGGCGGCATCTGCGGATAGGGGCGGGCATCTTCGGATAGGGGCGGGGCAGCTGCGGCTAGCTAGTCCCGGAAGTGGGTGCAGATACCTGGATTATACATATCCGATAAGCGGAAGTTCCACTTTAGGGTGGAGCTCCGCTTTAAAGTGATTGTAAACCCTTACATACTGTATACCCAGTGAAGTGACTAGCCTCAGATGATACACTGAGATTAGATAAATCCTCCCACATACGTTTTACCTGTTTATTTCTCCTATACAGCCAATCAAAGTCCAGAATTTATAGTGCTTGTCTGAACTGTCAGAAAAAACGGGACAGAGAGCTGAAATTACACTCTGTAGAGCTCAGTGAGGAGAGCTCTGAGAGCTGATTAGAGGGAAGGGACACACACCCTTTCACATAGCACACAGGTACACAAATTAGGCTGTCAATTACAGGAGCTCCCTAATTTGTAACTTTGTGTCAGGAAAGCCTGTCAAATGATAGCAGAGGAACAAGACAGCAGACAGAAATGACACATAGTGTTCTGGATTGAGAAAAGTATGCATTATAGAGTGATATGCTTTGTTCATAGTTCATGTCTGAAGAATATTAGCTCACCCCCCCCCCCCCAAACACTTATCTTAGTCCATTCTTGATCCAGGTCTGTCACACCTGCATACACTCTTCTCACCTCTCTCGTGAGCTTAGCTGAGAGCAGTGGTAGGTGTTAGTCAAATCCTGTGAGCAGAAAGCTAGGGGCAGGGCTGGGTCGGGCTGTGTGTGTCTATAGACACACACAGCCTGACTCAGGGTTAAGCCTGTAAGGTCTGTCCCCATAGCAAGTGGGAGTGTCAGTGGGGGACTCCAGAACTGGAGGCTGGGCGGCCATTGTGTGCAAAACCATTGCACAGAGAAGGTAAGCATGACATGTTTGTTATTAAAAAAAAAAAATTACCTTTACAGCCATTGTAATATCAGCCTCCCATGATACCCTGTCAGAAAGAAAGAGGAAAGGGGACACTTTTTTAAGCTCTATTACTTACAGGGAACATAATCCCAGGAGGAGAGAGTGCAGAGATAACCTCATAAATGTGGTTATTCATTGCTGTGCTGTAGTTTTTAAAACCATGGTCCTCTCAAGACCACGGATATGGATGCCCAGGTAAAATTTAGCAGCATTCTTATGAGCTTTACTAAAACCGTATGACTAATTTATCTTCATACAATATTTTTATGCTGTTTTTACATTTGGTACTTTTTGCTCTGAGAAAGAGGGATACCCTTCAAAATGCATCAGCCTTTTAGACCAGCGTGGCTCCCATCTGTGATTGGTAGTATGTGCAGTGCTTTCTGTTTTTTCTGTTCCTTGGCTTTCTATTGATGATCATGCACATATATTTGTTTGTGAGTAGGGATGAGCCCGATGTTCGAGTCAAAGTCACAGCATTACTCTATAGGAAACACAGCTGTTATGAATGAAATTCATTCATAACAGCTTTGTTGACATTGTGATCACATACACATACGTGATCCAGCCTGCCAATGCCTGCTGCCCACAGTAAATGTACTGTGGGCAGTCGGCTAGTGGTTAATATATAATTTATTGAAAATAAAAAAGTAAATGTTATACTCACAAATAGGGATGAGCCGAACACCCCCCGGTTCGGTTTGCAGCAGAACATGCGAACAGGCAAAAAATGTGGCAGAACACACAAACATGAAAAATCAAAAGTGCTAATTTTAAAGGCTTATATGCAAGTTATTGTCATAAAAAGTGTTTGGGGACTTGGCTCCTGCCCCAGGGGACGTGTATCAATGCAATTTTTTTTTTTTTAAACAGACGTTTTTTTCAGGAGCAGTGATTTTTTTAATGCTTAAAATGAAACAATAAAAATAAAATATTCCTTTAAATATCGAGCCTAGGGGGTGTCTATAGTATGCCTGCAAAGTGGTGCATTGAAAGATTGTCATTTAAAACTGATTGCGGCTGTAATGAATTGTCGGGTTTCGGCAATATAGATAAAACTAATTGAAAAAAAGAGCATGGGATTCGCCCCCCCCCCCCAGTCCATTACCAGGCCTTTCAGATCTGGAATGGAAATTAAGGGGAACCCTGCGCCAAATAAAAAAATATGGCGCAGTGGTCCCCCCAAAATCCATACCAGACCCTTGTCTGAGCATGCAACCTGGCAGGCCACAGGAAAAGAGTGGGGGATGAGAGAGCGCCCCCCCTCCTGAACCATAGCAGGCCACATGCCCTCAACATGGGGAGGGTGCTTTGGGGTCTGCATTTTAGCATTTTGTTCCCATGTTGATGGGGACAAGGCCCTCATTCCCACAACCCTTGCCTGGTGGTTGTGGGGATATGTGGGCAGGGGGCTTATCGTAATCTGGAAGCCCTCTTTAACAAGGGGACCCCCAGATCCCGGCCTCCCCCCTGTGTGAATTGGTAATGGGGTACACTGTACCCCTACCATTTCACAAAAAAAGTGTCAAAAATGGTAAAAAATACAAGCCCTTTATTAAAAAATAAAAATGTCCCTCAATGTAAGTTCACGCTGCCCGACGCCATACACCGTTCATGCTGTTCACGTCCCCCCTCTTTTCTCTTGCGGCCTGCCAGGTTGCATGCTCGGATAAGGGTCGGGTATGGATTTTGGGGGGTCCCCTATGCCATTTCGAGACCTGAAGGGCCTGGTATGGATTTTAGGGGGACCCCCATGCATTTTGTTTTATTTTGGTTGGGGTTCCCCTTAATATTCATACTAGATATACTGGTATATTCATACCAGACCCAAAGGGCCTGGTAATAGACTGGGGGGGGGGGGGTCCCAATTCATTACAGCCGCAATCAATTTTAAATGACAGTTTTTCCTTTATAAATGTCATTTTGCTGTGGTACTGTTATAAACATGGGAAAAATGCGCCACTTTGCAGGCATACTATAGACACCCCCCCCAGGCATGATATTTAAAGGAATATTTTATTTTTATTGTTTCACTTTAAGCATAAAAAAAATCACTGCTCCCAAAAAAACTGCAGTTTTAAAAAAAAAAATTGCATTGATACATGTCCCCTGGGGCAGAACCCGGGTCCCCAAACACTTTTTATGACAATAACTTGCATATAAGCCTTTAAAATTAGCACTTTTGATGTGTCCAATAGACTTTAACGGTGTTCGTGTGTTCTGACAAATTTTTTGCCTGTTCGCATGTTCTGCTGCATTGGGCCAATCACAGTCCCTTGTACAATTTTATTAGCTGTAGCCAATCACAGATCACTTGTAATCACAGCTGTTATGAATGTAACCCATTCATGACAGTTCAAAACATTGTTATTACAATGATCATCATTGTAACAGCAATGAAAGTGTAAAAAAAAAATCTGATCCCTGATCACTCCCTCAGAGTAGTACAGTGTTGTTATGGTGACACTGAACTACTCTGATGAAAGTATGTAAAAAAAATGTAAAAGAAAAAGAAAAAAGAAAATAGAATGTTAAAAAATGCTTTAAAATTTGTATAAAAAAATTATAATATATTTTTTTTTTAACATAGTGTCACCAGTCAGTATCCGTGATCACGACCACACCAGTCATATGATATGATGTCAAGAAAAGTTTAAAAAAATGTAGTAATGCAGATGTCCTGCGGCAGGTTGGCTCTATTGCGCGAAACAACGTATCTATACGTCATTTCCTGCAATGGACATTGGGGGGGGGGGGGCAGGTGCACCGCTGGAAGCACATGCTGATTGGACAGAGGGGGAGCCAATCAGTGGGTCCGGTGGACCCGATGTCCGCCGGCCATCCGTGATCGTTCCCGAGCGAGGCAGAGCGGCGATCTGCAAATGTAAACAAGGCAGATCACCATTCTGACAGGGAAGAAGATGGAGATCTTGTGTTCTTGCTAAGCATCCAGTTAGACAATCCCCCGCACAGTTAGCAAGCACCCTTTTTTTTTTTCTTACCAAAGACATGTAGCAGAATACATTTTGGCCTACATTTATGAAGATATTTTATTTTATTTGATATGTTTTATGACAGAAAGTAGAAAATATTTTTTTTTTCTTTCAAAATTCTGTTCATTTATATAGAAAAAAAATAAAGTAAAAAATCTAGTGATGATCAAATACCACCAAAAGAAAGCTCCATTTATGTGAAAAAAAAATTATATAAATGTCATATGCATACAGTGATGCGTGACTACGCAATTGCCAATGAAAGTAACACAGTGCTGAATGGCAAAAAATGGCCTGTTCATGTAGGGGGTAACACCTTTCAGAGGTTAGGTGGTTAAGTTAATGCACTAGGCTGGTGCACCCTCTTTGTGTTTGTTTACATTTTCTGTCAAAGAGCCTCTATTTGTGAGACACAACAACAAGCAACAAATTAGGCATCAGACATTCAGAAACCAATCACCATGGTTCCCAATCTTGATTACTTCAACAACATAGTGATCACACGATTGGAAACCATGGTGATTGGTTTATGTATGCAGTTTCTGACACTGGCCACTTGTTGAACTAGTGGACATCACAGATTCAGACTGCTAGTACAGCAATGGAAAGTTTAATAATGTTTCCACACCCTTGGGCATTTTTTCTCCCCCCCCCCCCCAATCAACCCCTATTTGTTATACTTATGTGTCCTTACTCCCTCAAGATCTTAAAGTTGTTGTAAACCCTTATAACACACTTTTTGCTACAGGTAAGCCTATAATAAGGCTTACCTGAAGCTACCCTGGATATCTCCTAAACCTGAACAGTTTAGGAGATATCCCCTGTATTTGCATGTGCCGACATCATCGGCACATGGGCACTGAAGCAAACTGTAGCAATGGCACGTATGTGAGTGTGCCATTACCGGAGTGACGTAATCGCGGCTCCGGCCAATCGCAGCGCCGGAGCCCGCGATACCCGGAAGTAACTCCGGGAGTGATGTTGGCCGCCGGATCGGTGTATGAGGATGGCTGCAGGGGCTTCGATCTCAGGTAAGTAATTCATAATGAGCTAGTATGCTATGCATACTAGCTCATTATTCCTTTGTCTTGCAGGGTTTTTTTTGTCCTAGGGTTTACAACCACTTTAACTGTATGGGCTGCTAATCACCACATAGCCACTGTTCTCTGCAGCCTGGCTATTTTTTTTTTATTTATTCCTATGACTAGATTGTCTATCATCCACAAAAATGGTGGGTGGTCTTTGTAAATAGGGAAGATATTGGGTGAGCAAGAATAGATCAAATTAAAACTTTGGAGGGTTGTTGAGGTAAAAAACTAAATTTAAAGGCTAACTTACATTTTAGAAAAAAAACATGAAATGCACATATTTTTGCAGAAAAAAAAATTGCATTTACTATTTTTTCCTGCGGGAGCCTGGAAAGCATTGCACCCACAATCAGTAGATAAAGGGTGCAGTGTGGGCTCCAGCAGACATGTACTGCAGCTTTCCGCCCATACTTTTATGCAGGCTTTCTGTTTGAAAGCCAGAGGAGATGTCAGTGGATTATGAGAGTTCTTACTAGGCCCCCGCAGTCCATGGAAACTACAAGTCCATAAGCTGCAGTGGCAGATGATGCTTAAAGTTTATTCATTGACAGGAATCTGTGAATAAATGATGCATCTGTGTGGACAGAGCCCCACACAAACAGGCTGTTTTTAACCACTTTAAGACCAGCCTCGTTTTGGATTTTAGGTGTTTACATGTTTAAAACAGTTTTTTTTGCTAGAAAAAAACTTAGAACCCCCAAACATTATATATTGTTTTTTTTCTAACACCCTAGAGAATAAAATGGCGGTCGTTGCAATACTTTTTTTCACACCGTATTTGCGCAGCGGTCTTGCAAGCGCACTTTTTTTTGGAAAAAAATCACTTTTTTGAATAAAAAAATAAGACAACAGTAAAGTTAGTCCAATTTTTTTATATATTGTGAAAGATAATGTTATGCCGAGTAAATTGATACCTAACATGTCACGCTTCAAAATTGCGCCCGCTCGTGGAATGGCATCAAACTTTTACCCTCAAAAATCTCCATAGGCGACGTTTAAAAAATTCTACAGGTTGCATATTTTGCGTTACAGAGGAGGTCTATGGCTATAATTATTGCTCTCACTCTACCGATCGCGGCGATACCTCACATGTGTGGTTTGACCACCGTTTTCATATGCGGGCTCTACTCACATATGCATTCGCTTCTGCGCACGAGCTCGTCGGGACGGGGCGCTTTAAAATAATTTTTTTTTGTTTTTCTTATTTATTTTTCTTGATTTTATTTATTTTTACACAGTTTTTTTTAAAAAAAATTAATTGGCTCACTTTTATTCCTATTACAAGGAATGTAAACATTCCTTGTAATAGAAAAAAGCATGACAGGTCCTCTTAAATATGAGATCTGGGGTCAAAAATCCCTCAGATCTCATATTTGGACTTCAATGAAAAAATAAAAATAAAAATGTCATTTAAAAAAATGACATTTGAAAATTCCTCTTTAAGAGGTATGAGCGGAAGTGACGTTTTTGACGTCGCTTCCGCCCTCCTATGGTATAGAGATGAGTGGCGGCCATCTTACCATCACTCATCTCTATGCCCAGCAGGAGAAAGGACCCGATCGCCTCCGCCGCTGCCGACGGTTCCGGTAAGCGGCGGAAGGCGCGGGAGAGCGGCGGGAGGGGCACCTCTCCCGCCGCCGATAACGGTGATCTTGCGGTGAATACGCCGCGATGACCACCATTATCGGAATGCCGACCGGCGCCTGAAGAGATGGATATCTCGGTTGTGGCAGCAGCTGCTGCCGTTACCGAGATATCCCTCTTCAAAATCAGGACGTACATCGTCGTGCGCCGGTCGGAAAGTGGTTAAAAAGTGACAGCGGGTGCCAGGAGAAAAAACCCAGCCTGCTGTCACAGGGAGGGGGGGGGTCAGAGAGAGAGGGGGCAGGAGCTGGAACATGTTACATGTTCCACCTTAAAGTGTAAGAAAACTCCCCTATCGTTTTCAGCCAAGGAAGCTGCCATCTTTGCCTCTGTTTAATCAACAAATGCCATGATTCTGCACATGTGGTCAGTTATGACACCAGCCATTGGATGGTTTGACAGTTTGGTTGAGAGCACAACCAATGGGAGTGTTACATTTCTGACACGTGCCAGAAATGAAATTGTTTTATGGATGGGTTTACCTACGCTTTAAATAAGGGTGCAACACATAACATGTTCCAAAGGTGAACTTCTCCTTTAAAGCTTTACCATGCTAAAATTACATTAGTTTAATTTTAATTAGTCTAAACAAAGGTTCAGGTTAAGTTGCAAAAATGTTTGCCTTTGGCCAATAAATAACTAGAAGAAGAAAGGGATTATGTGAATGGAAAACATAAAATGTCATACTTATAAACCTTTATGTTCAGCTGTTCATTTTTACAAACAACTGATAAATAGGGATGAGCCGAACACCACCCCCCGTTCGGCTCGCACCAGAACCCGCGAACGGACCTAAAGTTCGTGCGAGCTTAAGAACCCTATTAGTTATAATGGATGCGAACGTTCGAAATCAAAAGTGCTAATTTTTAAAGGCTAATATGCATGTTATTGTCATAAAAAGTGTTTGGGGACCTGGGTCCTGCCCCAGGGGACATGTATCAATGCAATTTTTTTTTTTTAAACGGCCGTTTTTTCAGGAGCAGTGATTTTAATAATGCTTAAATTGAAACAATAAAAGTGTAATAATCCTTTAAATTTCGTACCTGGGGGGTGTCTATAGTATGCATGTAAAGGCGCGTGTTTCCTGTGCTTAGAACTGTCCCTGCAAAAAGTGTCATTTTTGCAGGAAAGAAAGCTATTTAAAATCACTCGTGGCTAATGTGAATTGACGTCTCCCGTAACACAGAGAACAGTCATTCATTGAAAGTCATTCATAAAAAAAAAGTCATTGATTAAAAAAAAAAAAAGCGTGGGGGTACCCCCAAATTCAATAACCAGGCCCTTCAGGTCTGGGATGGATATTAAGGGGGACCCCAGCCAAAAAAAAATAAAAATGGCATAGGGTCCCCCTCAAAATCCATACCAGACCCTTATCCGAGCACGCAACCTGGCAGGCCACAGGAAAAGAGTGGGGGACGAGAGCGCCCCCCCCTCCCGCCTGAACCGTACCAGGCCACATGCCCTCAACATTGGGAGGATGCTTTGGGGGTCTGAGACCCCCAAAGCACCTTGTCCCCATGTTGATGAGGACAAGGGCCTCGTCCCCACAACCGTGCCCGGTGGTTGTGGGGGTCTGCGGGCGGGGGGCTTATCGGAATCTGGAAGCCCCCTTTAACAAGGGGACCCCCAGATCCCGGCCCCCCCTGTGTGAAATGGTAAGGGGGTACAAAAGTACCCCTACCATTTCACCAAAAAAGTGTCAAAAATTTTAAAAATGACAGGAAACGGTCTTTGACAATTCCTTTATTAAAATCTTCTTTCTTCTTTCTTCATCCTTCGGTTTCTTCATCTTCTCCTTCCGTCATCTTCTTCCATCTTCTTCCATTTTCTTCTTCCTCCGATCCACTTCTTCTTGCACTGGTCTTCTCGTCCTTCCCGCCCGGCATCTTCTTCCATGGCGTCGGCATCTGTTCTTCTGTCGGGCCGCTCCTCGCAATGGGAGGCTCCCGCTGTGTGAGGCTTCGCTCCGTCTGACAGGTCTTTTATAACGGAGGGCACCTGGTGACCCCGCCCCCTCTGACGTCATGGGGAAAGCCATAGGGAATTCCCCATGACGTCCCCGTGCGTCAGAGGGGGTGGGGTCACCAGGTGCCCTCCATTATAAAAGACCTGTCAGAGGCAGCGAAGCCTCACACAGCGGGAGCCTCCCATTCCGAGGAGTGGCCCAAGAAGAGACACCGACACCGACGCCGACGCCATGGAAGAAGATGCCGGACGAGAAGACCAGCGCAAGAAGAAGCGGATCGGAGGAAGAAGAAAATGGAAGCAGATGGAAGAAGATGACGGAAGGAGAAGATGAAGAAACCGAAGGATGAAGAAAGAAGAAAGAAGATTTTAATAAAGGAATTGTCAAAGACCATCTCCTGTCATTTTTACAATTTTTGACACTTTTTTGGTGAAATGGTAGGGTTACTTTTGTACCCCCTTACCATTTCACACAGTGGGGGGGGGGGCGGGATCTGGGGGTCCCCTTGTTAAAGGGGGCTTCCAGATTCCGATAAGCCCCCCGCCCGCAGACCCCCACAACCACCGGGCACGGTTGTGAGGACGAGGCCCTTGTCCTCATCAACATGGGGACAAGGTGCTTTGGGGGTCTCAGACCCCCAAAGCATCCTCCCAATGTTGAGGGCATGTGGCCTGGTACGGTTCAGGCGGGAGGGGGGGCGCTCTCGTCCCCCCTCTTTTCCTGCGGCCTGCCAGGTTGCGTGCTCGGATAAGGGTCTGGTATGGATTTTGAGGGGGACCCCCACACCATTTTTTTGGGCTTGGGTTCCCCTTAAAATCCATCCCAGACCTTAAGGGTCTGGTATGGATTTTGAGGGGGACCCTACGCCATTTTTTTTTTTTTTGGCTGGGGTCCCCCTTAATATCCATCCCAGACCTGAAGGGCCTGGTTATTGAATTTGGGGGGACCCCCACGCTTTTTTTTTTGATTTTTATCAATGAATGACAGTTCTCTGTGTTACGGGAGCCATCAATTCATTAGCCGCGAGTGCTTTTAAATAGCTTTTTTTCCTGCAAAAATGACACTTTTTTCAGGGACAGTTCTAAGCACAGGAAACCTGCCCCCCTTCACAGGCAACCTATAGACACCCCCCAGATGTGATACTGCAATGCTGTACTAACAGCACGCACACACAAATCCCCAGAAATAAAGCACATATTGTCAGCAGTCAGCAGCACACTGACACGCTGACACTGAAACACAATATGCGAGGCCGCCGCCGCCGCGGCCTCTTATACCGTGGGGCGTGTACTAAAGCCCCTGAGCTATAATTGGCTACAGGCATCCTGCCTGTAGCCAATTATGGCTCTCCTCGCTGCCGGCGCTGTGATTGGCCAAGCATGCGGGGTCACAGTGCATGCTTGGCCAATCATCAGCCAGCATTGCACTGCGACTGGCGCAATGCATTGCGGGCCGCTCGCATCACACAAATTAAATGCCAGCGGCCCAAATAGTTCTGGGCTCGCCGAACATGGGCCCATCCCTACTGATAAACCATAAAACAGTGGATGAAGTTATTGAGACTGATTTACTAGAGGATATACACATACACCTATACGTAGATTGTGTGTGATCCCAATGGTAAATATTGACATATATGCCTTTTTTTGGTCTGCTAGGGTTCAATATTGAGTTGGCCCACCCTTTGCAGCTATAACAGAATAAACTCTTCTGGAAAGGCTGCCCACAAGGTTTAGGAGTGTGTCTATGGGAATGTTTGACCATTCTGCCAAAACCACATTTGAGAGGTCAGGCACTGATGTTGTATGAGAAGGCCTGGATCGCAGTCTCCACTCTAAGTCACCCCAAAGGTGTTCTGTCGAGGTCATGACTCTACAGGCCAGTCGTGTTCCTCCACCCCAAACTCGCTCATTCTCATTCATTGTCTTTATGGACCTTGCTTTGTGCACTGGTGCATAGTCATGTTGGAACAGGAAGGGGCCATCCCCAATCTGTTCCCACAAAGTTGGGAGCATGAAATTGTCCTAAATGTCTTGGTATGTTGATGGACCAATGATTTGGACCAGTGCACAAAGCACAAAACAGGGTGGGCTAACTCAATAATGAACCCTGAGACTGTGATGCCAATAAAGTTTATGTGCGTCTAAAGGCAGGCGTCCCAAAAAATTTTGACAATATAGTTTATGTACATTTCTTTGCTTGGAGAACCTCTCTCTTCTTTAGAAAATAAGGAACAAAACCTTGATTTTTCTGATATTCAATGAGCACAGCAAAACAGTGACTATCCGTGTAGATAAACTAGGTTCAGGGGTGGGAATTACTGTGTGCATATTGTACCTTGGCCCACTAATGCAAGCCCATTATGCAAGTACATGATGATGATTTACCCCTGCTCTTGTTCATCTGCTTTAGGTGACCAGGCTATTTAAATTCTGTTTGCTAAAGTCAAGACACAGCTTCTCCTCAGTGATGACTGATGGCATTTAAATCTACTTCTTCTCTAGTAAGTCACATGTCTGTTGGACAAACTTTTGGAGGGCCCCTTTGTTTAATTACACCAAAGGGAACTACAAGTGGATTACTGTTGGATTACTGTTGGATTACAATTGTTACAAACACAAATAGCTAGCAGAAGACAGAAGACTAAAGAGACTGCATCTGTTATTGCAAAGCCTTGCATCCTATTAAAGTAGGGGGAGCTCCCTTGTAGTTGTGTTGTACCATATTTGTCATTCTCATTTCTGTATTCATCAGAGTGTGTTGCGAGTGGGAAGGTGCCCAGAGTAAGCAGTAGTCACTCTGAGCATTGGTCCCAATCGTAGCCGCATTCTTGGAGGTTATGTAGGGCAACTGTATAGATACAATTTGTTGTGTGCACCTACTGTGCTGTTACACTATGTTGGTGTGACAGTCCGAATGCTGTAGTTACTATTTTAAACAAACCCCAGTAAAAATATGTTTCTGGTTAAGTACTTTTGTGTGGAGTGTTGTTCCTTTTTCAGCAGCAGGTGGAGCTATCGGATACCCAGGTAATAAAAAAGGTATACTGTTATTATATTGCATATTGTGGGGTTATCCATCACCATTAGCTTCACACCAACATTGCACCACAGCTGTGTCAAAGGGGACTGAGCCAAGTCAGTGGGGGTTCACTAGCAGAGTACAGGCCCAAACAAATCCAGCAGCTCCTTCGGGGGTCAGTGCTACAATTATATGTATATTAAATACCTGCTTACCCTTCCAGTTTCAGGTCTCATGTATGACTTACTGTAAAAGGATGACAATGCCAAGCAAAGGCTCCTACTGCTGTGGTAGCTTTGGTACCACCAAATATGTGTCTGCACATATAATGCCTGTAAGGTTGTGTCATCAGTCCATTGCATCCCAGGAATTCATGCTTGCCTTCCCTGAAGTGCTTAATTAACTATGGCTCTTGCAGGGAAGTGTACAGTCAATATTTTCTATTGTAATTCAGGAGCATGCTGCTGATGTAGAAGGTAAATATACATGTCAATTGACATAGCAGTGTTTTAGCTCTGATTTTATAAATCTAAAATAAAATCACAAGAAAAGTTACAAGTGAGCTTGGGACTGAAACTCAAAGCAAAATCCTTGGTGCTCACGAACTGATGCGGCTTCATCCCACCGACAGCCCTGGCCCTGCAAAATGGAAAATAGTAATATAGCAGTCATATTACTGCTATATTACTTGAGAATGCTGACATCTCCAAGCATCATAGAGAGCGGACAAGGTGATAAAGGATGCTAGAATATTATCTACAGGGTCTATTAGGAGAAGGGTCGGAAATAGCCATCAGGTATGGCATTGAAGTCCCCACATAGGATAACATGGCCCTGCTTTAGAGAGTTCACTTTCTTTTAGACTCATTTCAGAAAAGTGAGAAGTTTTACATTCAGGAGGTATACATTCACTAATGTGTATGCAGGGTTGTTATTTTCACAAAAAAAGATCCCTAAGATCGTATATTGTAGAGATGTGTTTGAAAATCAATGTTTCTGACCACAATTAGGACCCCCTTTTCCTTGGTAATAGACATAAGGGAATTGATGATGAAAAAATGTGGGAGGATTTTTAGCACAAAAATGACTCTCCTGGATGACTAGCACATCACAATTACGGTGTGCTTCCTTGCATACCATATGCCTTTTGCCTGGGCTATTAAGTCTCTTGACATTAAATGAAGTGGTTGTGAACTTCATCTGAGCAATAGGTTGGTGCTGTACAGTGCCCAGAAAGTCTCTTGGAAGAACGTGCAGTATAAGAAATAACAAGAGTGTATTACCAATCCAATAATATGGTCAGAGCAAGATGTTCAATGAATAATGTAGAGACCTAGAGGCAGTTTTCACAATATATCAGATTTCACTTGCAAGAGCAGGTACAACCCTTAATTGGGATGCACCCTGCCAAAAAAAACTTACAAAAGAGAAAAAGTAATTAGCTTTTGGTGTTACCCCAACAAAAATAAGGCGCAAGTACCAAAGCACCACGTATAAACTGACGATTCAATTTTGTGCAAAACTATTACTTCAACTGGAACAGGGTTCAAAGAGCAAAAGATCAATATGCACTTCAAAAGCTTGCCGGAGATATAACATTAAAACAAATAACAGTCTTTATGTAAGACATTAATCTGCCACTGGGTCCTGGCAGCTAGAGCCCCCTCATGGAGGGGATGATGATTTAAAGTGTATTTCTGCTGCGCCATCCAGTATTTTCCATTCTTTTAGTAGCTGCAGGCCTGCACTAACCGTGTTGACAGGAAAAGTGTCCCCACCTCAGATGATCAGCAGAGTATTTCCAGTGGTATGGAATCCCATGGTTTCAAAGGGGTTTAGTATTTGTAGCCAAATTTTGCCTCCCCTGCAGCAAATGGGAGGAGAGGTCTGCAAACAAAGAGAGATCCTGTAGACACTCTGGCGTATACTCAGGGTTTCTAGTGAACCTCAGCAACTTTTTCATAATGTGATAGTAGTTCATACATACAATAGTTTGCCTGGGGAGTGTTTCAGGCAGGTGTTTGGGCCTCAGGAGGCTATGAATATGGTCTATGGTAGGGCAGGGAAGTATGCCTGCACATCTAGGGGTTTCACCGACTCAGGTATACACTTGATTTTAACAATATTACACCTACGTCTGACAACTTAACCTTAATCCATTTGATGTCATCATCCGCCTCGTTGTGCGCATCCACTAGCTCATTAAAAGGGGATGCAAATTCTTCCATTTTGTTTCAATATGAGTCAGTCTGTCTGCCACTTCATGTATTTTAAATTTATGCACCAGGGACATCATGTCAGAATGGATAGAGCTTATCAATGACACTAGCATGTCCTGGTATCATGTACAGGTGGGAAATGCTAGTATGGAATCCTGTAGCTACCTTGTGTCTTCCAGTGATAAATAATGTGCCCTCACCTGCCCTCATGTGCACTCACCTGTGGCATCATCATGTGGCTGCAGTTGGAGCTTAAGACAGTTTCTACCTAGACTTGGCTGGGCTGGAGTTCAGTGATAAGGCTTGTGAAGCAGCCCTTGCCTTGTTTTAATGGTGGCTTCCCCCTCTGCTGCGGTTCTGCTATACCTCCCCCTCTGCCGAAGAGGAAATGCTGTATAGAAATACGGGGGAGCCGCCACCATGTTGGCTGTTGTGTCAGTGGTGTGGGGGTGAGAAGTCCGTCATCTTCCCTGGCTGCCCCAGCTCTTTCCACTTTTCGGGGCCAGTGCTGAGCAGTGGTGCGCACAGGCTCTAATCGGCTATCTTCTCTGTGCTCCAGCTACACCCCCACTCAGTTTTGTATACCAACATGATTTTAGCTGCAAGCTTCCTTGATGTTCACAGTTGAGTGAAAGGTGAAGTATCAGCAACACAGCAAAAATTTCCTCCAGAAAGCATGTTTCCACTGTTCATGTCATGGCATTGTGAAAAGTATAAAAAATATAAAAAAATGGTTGTCTGACACTGTTAGCCTTCCTTCTCTTAATCTATGTCCTTGCTTGCAAAAGAACATGAAAAGCAAATTTAAAGAGACCCTGGCAGCTGACTATGCATTGCAACAAAAATGTCCCTGCAAGATTATATATAGATTTAATGTATTTGTGCTTATTATTTATCTGAAAATGTCTCCCAGTGTAAACATTCAAAAGACTTGAGACTGCTTTTGGGCGCTGCTATCATGGGTGTGATGTCAGGAGACACATAACTGCCACTCAAGTGACACTCTAGTATTGTTCCATCCCCAGCAGCTACATAAAAGGTTATGTGGGGAGCTGAGGGAATGGGGCAGAAGAGCATCCCACGCACACAATAATTAGATATTTCCAAAAGGAAAAGAGCTATGAGGGAGGGGCTGTACTAGGGAACTGACTCTTCCTGAAGTTATCAAATTGTATAGCTAGTTCAAAAGCACATTGCAAGATTTTTGTGCTTTTAACTGCAATTTTCAAATCAGTGACCTGGTATCTTTACTACACTTTTATTAACAACATTTTGAAATGCTTTTAATTATAAATTAAACTATAATTCTGATTTTAGTATTTTTCAAGTTTCAAAAATAAGCAAAACATAACACACCCCCAATATTTTTTACGTTGAAAGAGTACTAACTGGTGTACTAAACACTGAATCTGTTGATGTTATATTATTGCTATAACTGAATAATATTACTAATAATAATACTATTACAAAAAAAAATGTTGTATATTCAAAAGCTTTGTAAAAAATCTAATATAGTGAGAGGAACTGATTAAAAATACACATTAATTAATCATGTAGCAAATTTTATATCAACTAATATTCATTAGTCCTAAAACTATAACTCTTAAGAATGAAATTTATATTATAATGTAACACAGCATTTCTTTTTTGCATTCATTATATTTTCACATAAATTGTGCATTTTTTTTCAAAGCTAGTCTATCATGTAGTGCTATCATCTAAAGCCATTTCTTAAAAATGTCCTTAGCTTATTTTAAATCCATGGTATTTTCCTCTGCTGTGTATTTTCTCACTCTTGCACATGAATATTAATGTATTTCCAAGAGATATCTACTTAGAAGAAAAAAAAAACAAGAATAAATTAAATACCTACAGATTTTTCTAATTCCTCTTTTTGGTGACATGTCGTCATTACATCAAATTACTGAGATGTGCTTGCATTTTTTTTTTCTAAATTATGGAATATAAAGTATATGTAAATCTTGCCAAGTGGCTGTGAGGAAAGAATAGAAACAGGAGGTATATTAGGTATTCAGTCTGCGTATTTGTGAGCCAATTAATCAAGCACTGGCGAGAAAAGATGCAGAAACGATGAGTTCGCCCTTCATGTTGATGAGGCCGGTCCAGGGCAAACGCTGCTGCACCTGAGCTCATAGTTAGGCATGCAGAAAGGAATCATGGGAATTTCTTCACGCCTTTGTCTTCCTTGTGAAGGATGCAAAATGTCAAGCTGGTGTTTGGCTGTTTCTTAGAGACTCTGTGAAAATCTTTAGTCTGGTGAAGACTGGTTAACCCTTTTATACAATTATTATACAGCACAGAAGATTAGGGACAGAATTCTTTTAATGATTAATACTAATAAGCTAGGAAATTCAGATATATAGTTACACATATATTTTTAACTCTTTAATAAACATTTTGTTAGGGTTAAAATTTATAAATGAAAAATAAATAAAATTATAGAATTTCATATTTATGTGGATTGAACACATATTGTTGGTAGATTTACTATTTTACATGTAATCTAATGGCCATATAAATACGATAGTTCAAATACATTTCATATATTATGTTATTTTTAATAAAAACATTTAATACAAAATAGGAAATTTTTTGTTGTTGTTGCATAATGCTTAAGCACTATCTTTTTTTATATATAGCAAATATACACACACACTGTATGAATGTATCCTGTAAAAGGGTTACAATTGTATCCCAGTTGTGCTTCTGTACTGTCACCTTGTCACCTGCACTCCTGGTTGTGGCTTTAAAAGACTGTGCTGACAAACATTGCAGGTATGTCCCACCATTGTCATTAGCAGGTAGCCAGCTCAGAGCAATGATATGCATCCGATGCCAGAGAGAATACATGGACACAGGAAGTGGCTGGCATAGACTGACAGAGATCAGCAGTACTGAAATGCAAACAAGGTGAAAACTTTATTTTATTTAAAAAATGGTAACTGTTTGTGCTACATAGTGCCTTAACAAACTAACTGTCCTCAGTCAGGGTTTTGATCGTTTTTTTTTTTTTTTTTAATACATAGAAAACATGGACCCATATGTCTTGATCCAAACTGCACAAAGGTAGCTATTTACTTGCAAGAACAAGCGTTAAAAATACCAAAAACATGTATTTAGATTGTAAACATTGATTTTTAGTGTTACCCCTGTATATATTTTTAAAAATAATAGGGGGGCTTGTAGACTTTCTTAAATCACCCTTTAAAAATGATCTAAAATCAAATCTAGATAACAGGGATAATAAAGTAATAGTTTCTATTTGAAACCAAGTTTAATATATATATTTTTTTTTTAATTGAATAATAATGCATAATATTACCTATGAATAAAAAAGCAATGTGCAGATACCCACAACAAGTAAACGTTCATACTTCATTGCTCTTCTTTTAGTAAACTGAAATACAGTATGTTCTAAATTGCTGCACATTGATTGTCAATTGTCTGCCAATGTTCATTGCACTGTTAAATTCATTTAAGGATTTCACTGGCTTTTTCAATAAAAAATGTGTAAACACACATAAACACATAGCAAACAAACAGGTTTAGTTTACTGTAACCTCATCAGCTGACAGTTGATTTAGGATTGGGTGTTTTTTGGTACTACACTTTTCCCATCCTCCTTGCTTTGTAGCATTTAGTGAACAAACACTGAAACATTTTAATGTAAAAAAAACAATAAATGCATCAGTAAAGAAAAAGAAGGAAAACGTTGAGGTGGGGTGGCTATGGTGGACTTTAGTGGTACCGTACAACAACTGAATTAGTCAGTCATATGTAAAATATTTAAATACATTTTATTACAAAAATATACATCTTATTTTTTAAAAACCAACAATGATAATTGCACAAAGCTCTAGTTCTATGGTCACACCAAAGTGTGACCACTAGATCATTATCACCATCTGTGTGTTCATTGCTCTACATGTTTTGCAGATCACATTGACCGATTCTTCAGGATATATAACGTACATATACACAAGGAATATAAGGCGATTATCATATAACTATGAGATAAAGAAAACATACATTAGTCAAACAATATATAACAATGTTACATATAATGGAAAATTGTATACTTACCTTCCGTAATTTTCCTTTCCTGTTGCATCACATGGCAGCATACACATATGGGTTGTGGCTCCGCCCCCACAACCTGATAGGACCGCGTAGCTATTAAACCTTGAGAGGGCCCCCGCCCCCACATTCTCAATATCCAGATACCTCACCTCAGCGGGTGGGTATTTGTATGCTGCCATGTGATGCAACAGGAAAGGAAAATTACGGAAGGTAAGTATACAATTTTCCATTTTCCTGTCGCATCATGGCAGCATACACATATGGGGAATAACTCGCAAACTGGGTGGGGCTGAGCAAAACAAGGTTTATTTACAAGGAATTGAGGAATTGGACTGTATGATTGCCCTTCCAAATTCTGCCGTGGACAGCCTGGCGGCGTCCCCCTTGTAGTGTGACATAAAGGTGCTTTTCGAAGACCAAGTGGCTGCTTTACAGATAGTTTCCGATGAGACCCTGCAGAAAGCCGCCCAGGAGGTCGCCACTGCCCTCGTGGAATGTGCCCTGAAGACCTCCGAAACGGGAAGGCCTTGAAGAGTAGGCCCTTTTAGTTGTCTTAATCTAGGAGATGACTGAGCATTTGATGCTGACTGACCCTTCCTTAGGCCACGCTGGAACCGAGAACATATTTCAGCTTTCCTAAGTGAGAAGGTAGCTGCCAAACAGACCACCAGCCTTAGCTCAACATCCAGGGGATGTGGTTCTCTCACTCAACCAAGAAAAGACAGCAAATTTACTTCCTTGTTAAATTGGAAGGAGAAAGACACCCCATAATAGCAGTCTAGATTTTTAGGACCATTCTGTTCTGTCCAGGTATAATGTTAAGTGAGGCTCCTTGAGTACAAAGCCTGCAGTTCTGACATCCTTCACAGAGGTTGTAGCAACCAGAAATATGGTATTTAGGGTTGCAGAGTGTAGTCAATTCTGTAGGATAGAAATGAGGCCTTGATGGAAATGGGGACCATAAGCAAGTTCCACATAGGGAACAAATGGTTTCCTGTGAGGCCTATAACTTCATGCAAGCCTTTTAAGAATTGCATCATTAAAGGGTAAGGACTCCTTAGACCTCTGCAAGTGCAGACAAAGCCGAACTTTGAGCTTTTAAACATATTTGAACCTATGCCCCTGATTAGCCCCAGTTGCAAGAACTGTGGAACCTTGGCTGGTTTAGGTGATAAAGGACTCCACGCTTCGCTGTGTGAGATCTGCATAATTTTCCCATAGTCTTAGGTAAATCTTATTCATGAAGATCTCTGGATTGACAAGGTAGGCACTACCTTCACTATGCATAATTGACCTGGTAGCCACTGCCTCTCAACTTCCATGCCATCAAAAGTAGTCTATTGGAGCTGGATGGAAAAAAAACTCTCCATGAGAGAGCGAATCCGTCATTACTGGAAGCAGTGGTGATTCAATGATTAAGAGCAGGAGAGAGAGACACTAGAGCCTCCCAAGCCAAAAACTGTATATTTGCAATTATTGATACAGGAAGCTCCGCTGACAGCCTAAGGATTCTACCCTTCCACTGTTGTCTAGGCATAATACAAATCTTGCTGCTCTTGCTAAAAAAGGAGTGAATGACAGAAGTGCTTTGAACACTACTCGGTTGAAGAAAATGCAATACTATTCCTCATAAGCTTAACATCCCATAACCTTTCTAGGTGGGGTCTGATGTCATAATGTTCCGTCTGAAAACAATTGGTCAGTTACGAAAAACCAAGGATACTCCGGCATTGTTCTGCTGGAAGAGACTTCACTCCCAATGCACCTTTGGCTTTCTCTGTCAGAGGATGGAAATTACCTTGTTTCAGTTCTACTGAATTTTTCCTGTCGCTATTGCAGACAGTAAGACCTTTGTGAATGCCCTGGGGGAGATGTACAGACCGAAGGGGAGGAACTCACTGATAAAGGAATTGAGGATTAATTGGGACAAGTAGGTGTCTGATAAACCTACAGGAGAATCCTGCCTCCCAGATTTATGAATAATATAATTGATTGGAGGTTTCCCATCTTGCACAACTCTAACTTTCTGTGCTGCTTGTAAAAAAAAATAATTTTTTATTTTTCTAGGAACAGAGGGGAACCAAATCCTCATCTCCTCTGGTTATCCAGAACCTTAACGATTGCTTGTTTTTTTTTTTTTTTTTTTTATTTTTATTTATTTATTTTTTCGATCCAGCTACAAACTGGAACAGAATTTTTTACTTTTCTATCAACTCTGGTAGCCTGGCTGACTGGAAGAGATTGAAAGGTGGACTTCCCACTTGTCAATGTTATATGGTCGTTATGCTCATTGAATTATCCCCCTGCATGGGTGAGTTTTCATGTTATACTTTTTTGATAAAAAATTATTGTAACTAGAAAGGCGGACCTCCCCTGAACTTCCACCAATGTCACTACAATATAGCTGATATGGCCCACTGATTCTGAAGGTTTTCCCTCCAGGTGTGTGCATAAAGCTTTGCACAGGCACCCCCTGGATTAGTGCACCCTTAGAAGGGACTTCCGCTGTACTCCTAGGACAGGAGCCTTGGATCTTTTAAGGCTTCAATAATGAAGATTGGGTACTTCTCCAGTTATTTTACTAATCTTAACCCCCCCCCCCCCCCCCCCCGTAGGATTGTGCCTCCTGGTGTCTACTTGGGAGTCGCCACCTTTATGCTGGACCTTTGAGTTTTCTGTTTTTTTGTCAGATGATATTCGCCCTGACCCTCTAATGGTCACCCTTGAGATGGCTGTATCCTGTCTACTCCCGAATAGATTGGATCCGTGTTCTGGTGTCTTACACCATTTTTTTTTTTTGCGGGATCGACCAACCATGGCTTCAGCCATAATGCACTCCTTGCCGTGACCGCGGGAAACACCGCTCTTGAAAAACTTCAACTGACGTCTGAAACATTCACCACAGAGTATGCCGCCAATTCCAGCTCCTACAAAGCTGTTACCGCCTTGTCTCTATACTTTTTCCAGACGGGCTTATTTAAAGGGTTACTCCACTTTTTTAATCTGCAGGGCTGCAATTTTCCTGTTTGTATGACTGGTTTCACTGATTTTCCCAGAAGTCTGCGTCAAGATAAGTCAGATTTGTTGGCATCCACTGCAATAAAAAAAATTTCATTTTGATAAGATATTCCCAATAGGGATGCAGACCCTGCCACTTTCCCAGCTGGTTGACAATTCTGAAACCAATCCCATTAGACTCATTCAGCACATGGGTTGGTTATTGCTGATGTGCCAGTACCTGCAGATGCTACAGTATGTAGGAGCACTTCAGATCTAGATCTAATTTTCAGACTAGAGCCTCCTTGAATGTGACATGTCTTACCAGCTACATTCATGATGCATCCATCAATGGAGTAGACTGCAGCAGGTTGACCTCTAGCTCTTTCAGGGTATACAGTGGATAGCCTGTTTAGGAGGACATTTTTTCTCTTACCCTTTTCAATTATTCCTGGATTAACTCTTCCAGTTGTTAAGTGAAGGAAATTAGTACTTTTTAACCTTGTGGAGAGTTTCCTCCACTTCAACCCAGGCAATTGTGTCCTTAGCTGTCCCTGCAAAAAAAAGTCTCTATTGGGCAATCTTCAAAGCTTGTGCAAGCTTTCGTATTCCGACACCACCTACTGGTTCTGGTTGGAAGCGCTATGCAATTTATGCACTGTAGCTTATCAAGCAATGACTTTCCACCACAAATGCAGCAACCATTAGGGTAGGCTGGTAATTTGTGGTGTTTGTAAACGGGGAGCAAACAAAATGAGAGGTGAGATGATGAGATTAATCAATCTTGCCTATATGTCTGCCCTTTATAAAACGGTGACTGTTCTGGCTTTAGCAGGCTCTCTTCATCTTGAGGTTCTTGCAGGGCTGTATAGTGCTTGTTCATTTGACACACTAGCTTGGCGGGCAATGACTTTCCACAACAAATGCAGCGATTATTAGGGCTGGTAGTTCTGGTTGAAAGCGCTATGCAATTTATGCACTGTAGCTTGTCAAGCAATGACTTTTCACCACGAATGCAGAGACCATTAGGTCTGGTAATCTGTGGTGTTTGTAAACGGGGAGCAAACGAAATGAGAGGTGAGATGATGACATTGATCAATCTTGCCTGTATGTCTGCGCTTTGAACGGTGACTGTTCTGGCTTTAGCAGGCTCTTCATCTTGAGGTCCTTGCACAGCTGTATAGTGCTTGTTAATTGACACACTAGCTTGGCAGGCAATGACTTTCCACAAATGCAGCGACTATTAGTGCTTGTAATTTGTGATGTTTGTAAACGGGGAGCAATGATAATGATGGGTGAGGTGATGAGATTTACCGTAATCAACATTGCCTCTATGTCTGTTCTTAGATGGTGACTTGTCTTGACCGTCAGAAGGCTCCCTCCATCTTGTAGTCCTTACAGGACTATAGATATTGGCTCTCTTTTTCTCAATCTTCACTACTTACCTAATCCCTATACCTTAATGGGTGGTCTGACTGGACAGCGTTTCCCATAGGAACAGAGCAAAGCAGCAGATTGAAATGAAGGACAGGATAATGCTAAGTCTCCACTACTGCGACCTGAAAGTCGCATGATTTGCTGCAATTTTGATGCAACTTGGAACAATGCCTGTTATATTCTTAAGGTCTATGAACACAGATATAAATGAACGGTACTAGTTGTAAATCATGGGGTACGGCTTGTCATGCGACTTTGCAGTAACAAGTCGCACTAGTGGAAACCAAGCCCTAACACAGTGACCCAGAGCAAGCATTGAAAAGGAGATGGGGAAAAACACAGGTGAAGGCCATAAAAAGGGAAACATACCTGCAAACAATGACCACATAAGCATCCAGCATGCATGAGTAGAGAGCTCCACCATTTGCTGCCCAAAAAATTCCATAAAAAAAACATTTAGAACTCACATTTGCTACTAGTGATGATATCAGTGCCTGAGCCTGTTCAGATCACTAACCTGGAAAGCTCTAGCCAGGAAACACAGAGGCCGCATCACTTCCTGCCTCTCATGCTCAGAGTATACTTGCACTGTTGCAGCCATCTTGGAAATGGCAAATGCCCATAACACAGAGAAAGAAGTAAAAGGCATATAGAAAGCAAAGGAAACGCTGTCACTTACGTCAAAGCTTGTTTAAAGCTTTCTTTGAGAAGCCTGCACCACCAGAATGGGGCTCCAACCATATAGCTCATTTAGAGGCTGTACAGGAAGGACTTCCACCCAGGAGAGGCTGAAATATGCCCCCCCAGACCACCAGAATGGGGCTCCAACCATATAGCTCATTTAGAGGCTGTACAGGAAGGACTTCCACCCAGGAGAGGCTGAAATATGCCCCCCCAGACCACCAGAATGGGGCTCCAACCATATAGCTCATTTAGAGGCTGTACAGGAAGGACTTCCACCCAGGAGAGGCTGAACCTGGCTGGGGCGTCAAACGGTAAGGGATACCTCGCGATTTCAGTCCTGATCAGGTGAGGGAAAAAAAGGAGAATGTGGGGGCGGGGGCCCTCTCAAGGTTTAATAGCTACGCGGTCCTATCAGGTTGTGGGGGCGGAGCCACAACCCATATGTGTATGCTGCCATGATGCGACAGGAAACCATAATATGCTGTAGAATGATGAGCGTCTGCTGTGGGTGCCCCCAAGAAAAATCATCTTAACTAGAAATGCTGAGGTAAAGAAAAAGATATGGCTGGATAAGCAACAGGAACATAAATTGGTAATTATGAGGAAGGTTGAAACAAATAGACTCCTTCAGCGGCAGGCGTCCTTCGCAGAGGGGGAGAGTGTGGGTAGGATGCTTGCGCGTCTAGTAAAGTCCAATGCACCACCGTCAACTATCCAGGCTATAAGAGGGGAGGGAGGAGAAATTATCTCCAACTCCGCAGGAATAGTCCAGTTTTTTAGAGCCTTTTATAAAAATCTCTACACAGCCCAGAAGGCTGGAACAGAGAGACTGATGGACGATTTCCTGCGGAGACTGGAGATCCCATGTATTACACCGGAGGAGAGAGAAGAGCTTGAGGCCCCAATAAGTCTAGTTGAACTACAACAGGCAGTGGGAAATATGGCAAATCAGAAATCCCCCGGTCCGGATGGTCTCCCAATAGAGACATACAAGCAATACGGCAAAGTTTTGCTACCGGAATTATTAAATACATTGGAGGAGGTGTTCAGGGAGGGATGTCTACCAGCGTCGATGCTAGAGGCAACAATTATAGTCCTGTTTAAAGAGGGAAAAGATCCACTGGAAGCTGCGGCATACAGACCGATATCTCTCCTCTGCTCTGATGCAAAGATCCTGGCCAAGGTTCTGGCAACTAGGCTAAATAAAATCATGACAAGAATAATCCATACAGATCAGACAGGATTTATACCGGGCCGCTCGACAAGTATTAACATCAGAAAGGCCTTTCTGAACATACAGGATCCGGTGGTGAATGGGGGACCAAGGGCGATAATGACATTAGACGTGACCAAGGCCTTCGACAGTATAGAATGGGTATACTTGTGGAGGGTATTGGAAAGTTTCGGATTTGGTCCCTCATTCACCAGGTGGATAAAATTGCTGTATGAGAAACCCACAGCCAGATTAAAAATCAACAATGTAATGTCGGAGGCGTTCGAATTAGAGAGAGGGACAAGACAGGGGTGCCCCTTATCACCCCTGCTCTTTGCCTTGGCAATGGAACCGCTGGCTATTGCAATAAGAACCAACCCTGATATAAGGGGATTTTGCAAAAAGGCAGGGAGAGAAGAAAAGATTGCACTATATGCGGATGACGTTCTGCTATTCTTGGGAGACACCGATAGCTCACTGACAAACGCCCTTGGGGTAGTGGAGGAATTTGGCATGTTTTCCGGCCTAGATATAAACAGGGATAAATCGGAACTCCTGCCCATAGATGCTATCAGTCACCCAACAATACCAGGAACACTCCAGATAAAGGTAGTGGACACGATGAAATATTTAGGGATAACGCTAACAAAGGATCCCAATCAGTATTTATGTAAAAATCTTGTACCGTTGCTGTCTAAGTTCAAAAAGAAAATTTCGGTTTGGAGGCACTTCCCCCTGTCGGTAGCGGGGAGATGCGGGTTAATCAAAATGATATGGATGCCACAACTCCTGTACATACTCCACAACTCCCCGATATGGATAGACAGAAAGTGGTTCCAAAAAATTGAGACCCTATTTAGGGAACTAATCTGGAAGGGTGGTCAGGCTAGAATCCGCCTTGGTACTCTTCAACTTCCGGTAGGGGCAGGGGGATTTGCCATCCCACGCCCAGAATGTTATTTCTGGTCATCCCAACTGCAGCCACTTATGGGATGTGGGGACTTAGAGGGGGGTAACCCAAACGGAAAAATAATAGTGGCGGAGTCCAGACACAGCACTACATTAGAGGCACTAGAGGCAGATTCTTTCCGAGTTAGATACCCCACAATAGAAATGCTAGTTAAACTCTGGACAACAATTAAAAAAAAATGGGCTATAACGGAATGTCTGACCACACTCCTCTATGGGATAATAATAATTTAAAGGAAGTTCTCCAGGTGGGGAAAAATAGAGAATGGGAACAACGGGGAATCAAAAGACTAAGACAATTATATAACGGCAATAGAATTAAAAAATTTAGGGAGCTGGTAAATGAATTCAACATAACACAGGATACATTTTATTTCTACATGCAAATACGACACGCTCTCGATGCCCAGTATCTATGTTCTCCTCTGATATGGAACGAGACTCATCTATGGCAATGTATACTACACTTAGGCTCCACGAAGGGACTGATAACAGAGATATACGGGCAGATAACCCATAAAATGAATTCAGGAGGAGTACTACACAACGTAAAGCTGAAGTGGGAGGAAGATATGGGTGTAATATCGAACGACCAGTGGAAAAGAATATTAGAGATGGCCCCAGCCATATCAGTCTCTCCCCCGCAAAAGATATCCCATCTAATGCTGGTAAATAGGGCCTACTACACACCTAAACGGCTGTTTAGGTTTGGTAGGAGAACAGACGACAAATGCCCAAGATGTCAGGGGGTGGGTGACCTCCTCCACATGATGTGGAAGTGCCCAAAATTATTCCGATATTGGGAAGGGGTGACTAATATCTTAAGAGATGTATACGCAGTTAAATTAGAAAAGGAGGCCATGGTGTGTGTTTTAGGATTTAGAAGAGAAAGGGGAGAGAGGAAGAGTACCACGGTTGCAATCCTAAGAAGCATGTTCCAGGCCAGGAAACTGATTGCGATGTACTGGCAATCAAAAGAGCCCCCTACAGTAAATAACTGGATTAATACAATAAATGAGACCCTATGCCGGGAAAGAACAACATACCTAAAAAGAGGCAACCTCAAAGAATTTGAGAGGATGTGGGGCCCATGAATGACCAAAAAGGGCGCCCATGCGCAAATAGGCTAATAATTATGAAGTTTTTCTGAACAGGGTAACCAATAAGAAAGAGAAACGACAGCACCTCGCTAAGGTAGCGGAAGATAGATTACTGAAGTGCCTGTGGGTGCTGGGGGGGGGGGGTGGGGAGGAAGAGAGCGTGGAACTTATAATTTTTTTTTTTTTCTCGTTCCTCCCTCTCTCTGCTCCTCTTCCCCTCTCCCCTCCCACCCTCACAGTGAAAAGGTGATAGGGAGTAGTTAAATACACGCATTAATATAGAGGGAGGGGAGGGGTGGAGGGGGGGAGGGAGGGGAGGGGTGAGGGGGAGAGGGGGGAAGGAGAGGGGGGATGGGGGGGGGGGAAGGGAAAACGATAACACATAAGGTACATGAGACGGTCGTAGCAAGAGAACTGGCTTTTACGGTTTTTAAGATAACGTCCTACTGTATGTTTCTGTAATAAAATGCGTTATAATTGTAAACTGTAAAAAAAAGTTGAATAAAGATTTAAATTAAAAAAAAAAGAAATGCTGAGCTGCTGGAGGCCCAAGGGAGGATGGCCCACCCCGGAGGGCATGGGTGCCCCTACCAAGGCACAGGACGCCAAATAAATGTCTAGTAAGGAATGGATTGCAAATAAGATCTCTATAGCATGATATAAATCTATGAGATGAAAGGATATGTCTGTGAGATGTCTGTGAGATAAAAAGGATATATGGGTAAGTCCCCAGATTAAATTTTGCATAAGACTAGCAAACAGGCCCATGTGAATTCAATGGAGGATATATAGAAAGGCATATATAGACAAAATACGTCAGCATGTATATATATCATGGACAGGTATATTCTACATTTTAATCTCATAGTTTCATAGTTATATGATAATCGCCTTATAATCCTCGTGTATATGTATGTTATAACTCCTGAAGAATTGGTCAATGTGATCCGCAAAACATGTAGAGCAATGAACACACAGATGGTGATAATGATCTAGTGGTCACACTTTGGTGTGACCATAGAACAAGAGCTTTGTATGATTATCATTGTTGGTTTTTAAAAAATAACTTTATTGTTAAAGATGTATATTTTTGTAATAAAATGTATTCAAATATTTTACATATGACTGCCTAATTCACTTGTTGTACGGTACCACCATAGCCTCCCCACCTCAATTTTTTCCTTTATATTGTTGGGACGAAGGTACCACATGTAAACATTTTCTATTGTGGTAAAGAAAAAGAAGAAGAGAAAGAAAAATAAAAGAAACCAACCACTGTTAAAGCTATACAATGTAAACGTATAATGTATGAAGTTACAGTACATATTCTTTATAGTTAGAGTTCTACTCCATGACTACTTGTTCATGAAATTTTACAAGAGCTTTAAACAAAAGCCTTTTATATTTTTTTATTCTGTTTAAGACGCTAATGTACACTAAATAAACTCAAAGTATAGGTGCACCATAAAACAAAGCACCTTTTGCACCCTATTTCTGCAACCTCTAACCTTTCCTGCTTTATCTAGAATAAAAAGTTTTGATTGGACTCAGGCTTTAACTTAAATTTATTAATTTTGCATTAAATAATATAATAATAAATATTCTTATAACAACTGTAAAAAAAAAAAAAAAAAAAACAGGGCTGAAATAGATAGCAAGTATTGTGCCAAACTACTGCTTGTATATTTATGTTTATGTACATATCCAATACAATGTTTGCTTCTAACCATTATGGATAAGATTCATGGCCATGCACGGTTTTCACTGAAGTCTGTGTGTTCCCAATTTGTGGACTAGGCAAAATAAGGCCCCAGATTTGGCCTGTTCACCAGCGTAAACCTCTGACTGCTACTGCAGAAGTTACAGTGGGATTTATTTACTAAAGGCATATCCACTGTGAACTCAACCCCATAGTTACATAGTTAGTTGAAATAAAATTTAAGCCTATCTTGTTCAATCAATAAAAATAAATAAATAGAAACCCTCTATATACACAATCCTATACCAACATTTGATTCAGAGGAAGTAAAAAAGAAAAAACCTTTCACGATGCATGGTCTAATTTGCTCCATCAGGGGAAACAATTTCTTCCCGATCCCCCAGGAGGCAAATTGATATTACCAAGAACAATAATCTCAGGTGTTATTACATATAAATGTTAATATCCTGTTATATTGTGCGTATTTAGGAATGTGTCCAGATCTTATTTTTTAAAGAAATCCACTGAGCTAGCCAGGGAAGGAGCCTGTTCTACATTTTCAAAGCCTTTCCATATGTGGAGGTTAAATCACTTTTCCTCCAGAATGCTGCCTTGTCTTTAGTAATGACATGAAAGTGAATAACTGTACACTAAGTTCACTATATGAACCATCTATTTTCTGATGATTATATCCCCCATTAATTGTCTCTCAGGGAAGAAGTCAATTTAGTGGCAGTATCAATAGACTCTCAAATTCACTTTTCCTTGCCAGACAGGGCATGTTTAAATAAATGTCTGGTATTGATGGGGGGGGGGGGGGGGCGACTCACAGCATAAAGCTGAATTCCTTGCCCATTTGTTTACATTCAGCTGGCGGGAAGGACATTTTTATTTGTGACGACAGCCCATTGGGAGACTAAGTCAGCAGTCAATGTGATTTTTTTTAGCAGGTGAGCAGTCATCATTCATTGTGATTGATGTGAAACCACATTATTGGATGATGTGATTGACAGTAGATTAACAGCATGGAAACATTTTATTTTTTTAACAAAATACTTTGTCAAATGTGTGGTGTATTTATTTATATTGCAATTTGTTTGTGAATAAATAACAAGGAGTACCATTGTACCCCTTAAACATTTACATTGGGGGTGGATATCGGAGGTTCCCTTTATTTGAAAAGTGCTTCCTGGTTCTTAAAAGACACACATATTTCCACACCCACTGGTACAGGAATGTGGGGAAGAAACAATGGTCCTGATTTAAATGGGGACAAGGTTCTTTGCCTAGGAGTGAGGTACCTATATGTTCAGGACATGTGGTATGGCACAAGATGGAGGCTACATGCCTACTGGCACCCTGCTTACCTGGTCAACCAAGCTGCATGCTTAGATAAAGGTATAATATAGATTAAGGGGTGAAGGGGTGACCCACTCTTTTTTATTGTTTTATTGCATGAATTTCCCAGCCTTAAACCTCATCCTTAAATCGCATATCCAGGGTCTGGGTTAAATTTTGGGGGCCACGTTTATGGGGTCCCCTTACATTCCACTTCAGAGCCTCAATATGAATTTTTAATGTTTCACTGTAAACATTATTAAAGAGCTTTTCTCTACCAAACACTACTTTTTTGCCATCCAAAGGGCAGTTTCCAGCTACCCAAGCTCTTTGTTTGGAAAAACACTTAAGCCAGCAGAGAAATGTAATTTAGTGGCAAATGTTATATTAATTGTATTATTATATAACATATTATTTAAACCTTTTGCTGCCACCAATGTAACACTTACATTGGCAGCAGTGCAGGGCTTTACACACACTCCCTACTGCAATGTATGTACACTACACCATCCAACTGGGAACAATCCCCACAGCATGATTTCTGGGCTCTGCTGTCCCAACTGCAGGCTGGAGCAGAATGGCAAGTGGAGCTATGTAACGGTGAGGAAGTCCAGCGAATAATCATTCACTGGTGAATGATTATTAGTAAGAACCTAGCTAGTAAGGCCACTGTGGCTAGGGAAGAAGTGAATGAAACATGATCTGTTCTTCATCAACTTCAGTGAAGGGGAGGGGAGACATCAGGGGCCTATAAGTAAAGAGAACCCATTACAGAAAAATGCTATCAAATAGGGGCTTTGAGGCAAAATGAATGTTACACCCAAGCACTTACCGTATATACTCGAGTATAGGCCGACCCGAATATAAGCCGAGGCACCTAATTTTACCACAAACAACTGGGAAAACGTATTGACTCGAGTATAAGCCTAGGGTGAGAAATGCGCAGCTACTGTAAGTGGAAAAGAGGGTCAACGATGCCCATTTGCAGCCTCACTGTGCCCATGCAGATGGACACAGTTGACCGATTTGGGGCCCTGTATCTCAGGGTCACTTAGTGCTAGGAACCCCATCTTTAGATATGTTGTAGTGCTAATTCCACTGGGTGGGAATACAACATTTGGGGTTCCTAGCACCAAGTGTCCCCGAGATATGGGGCCCCAAATTCGGGTCAGAAAATCTCAAGCACTTTTCTGCAGCAGAGAATGACATTTTCTGAACCGACTTTGGGGCCCTGTATCTCAGGGTCACTTAGTGCTAGGAACCCCATCTTTAGATATGTTGTAGTGCTAATTCCACTGGGTTGGAATACAACATTTGGGGTTCCTAGCACCAAGTGTCCACGAGATATGGGGCCCCAAATTCGGGTCAGAAAATCTCAAGCACTTTTCTGCAGCAGAGAATGACATTTTCTGAACCGACTTTGGGGCCCTGTATCTCGGGGCCACTTAGTGCTAGGAACCCCATCTTTTGATATGTTGTAGTGCTAGTTCACCTGGGTTTGAATACCAAATTTGGGGTTCCTAGCTCCAAGTTTCCCCGAGATATGGAGCCCCAAATTCGGGTCAGAAAATGTCAAGCACTTTTCTGCAGCAGAGAATGACATTTCCCGAACCGACTTTGGGGCCCTGTATCTCGGGGCCACTTAGTGCTAGGAACCCCATCTTTGGATATGTTGTAGTGCTAGTTCACCTGGGTTTGAATACCAAATTTGGGGTTCCTAGCTCCAAGTTTCCCTGAGATATGGAGCCCCAAATTCGGGTCAGAAAATGTCAAGCACTTTTCTGCAGCAGAGAATGACATTTCCCGAACCGACTTTGGGGCCCCGTATCTCGGGGCCACTTAGTGCTAGGAACCCCATATTTGGATATGTTATAGTGCTAGGTCCACTGGGTTGGCACACCAAGACCCAAGTGGCCCCGAGATACGGGGCCCCAAAGTCGGGTCGGAATTTTTTTTTTTTTGCTGCAGAAAAGTGCTTGACTCGAGTATAAGCCGAGGGGGGGCACTTTCAGCACAAAAAAATGTGCTGAAAAACTCAGCTTATACTTGAGTATATACGGTACTTCCCACCCCACAAAAAAATTAAAGCCCCCTGCCCCAATGTACATACATATACAATCATAAACACATGCACTACATAGGAAATACGAAATTGTACTTAACATAATAGGTATTGCTGTGCACGCCAGGTTAATAATTATTTTTACAGCTCTTACTGTGAAGAAACCTTTCCGTATTTGGAGATGAGATCTCTTTTCCTCTAGACATAAAGTGTGCCCCCTTGTCCTATGTGATGACTTTAACCACTTAAAGGCCGGGCCATTTTTTGCGATACGGCACTGCGTCGCTGAGAACTGCGCAGTTGTGCAATGCTGTACCCAAAGTAATTTTTTTTCCCACAAATAGAGCTTTCTTTTGGTGATATTTGATTTTTGGTTTTTATTGTTTGCACTATAAACAAACAAAGAGTGACAATTTTGAAAAAAATATATATAGGCCTAAACTGATAAAATTCTTTTTTTATATCATTTTTTTGGATATGTATTATAGAAAAAAGTAAAAAATATATATTTTTCTACATATTTTTGGCAAAGCAAATTGCAATAGGCATATATTGATTGGATTGCGTAAAAGTTATTGCAACTACAAACTATGGGATAGATTTATGGACTTTTATTTTTTGTTATTGTTTTTACTAGTAATGGTGGCGATCTGCAATTTATAGCGGGACTGCAAAATTGCAGCAGACAAATCTGACACCAAATTGCACTTTTTGGGGACCAGTGACATTATTACATTGATCAGTGTTATAAAAATGCACTGATCAATGTAAAAATGACACTAGCAGGGAAGGGGTTGACTCTAGGGGGCGATCAAAGGGTTACCTGTGTTCCCTCAGCATGTTCTAACTGTAGGGGGGATGGGCTGCCTCGGACATGACAGAGATCACTGTTCCTGACCACTGGGAACAGTAGATCTCTGATATATCCCCTGTCAGAATGAGGATCCGTCTTGTTTACAAAGGCAGATCCCCGTTCATGGACATCGAGTCCGCCCGACACGCAGGCATGCTCCCGCAGCCGAAGTACAATGATGGTGGTTCGTGCAAGAGAGCTGCGGCGGGCGGTTGTTAAGTGGTTAAAGTGAATAACTCAACACTAAGTTCACTATATGGACCCCTTATGTATTTGTACATGTTGAGCATATCCCCCCTTAATCTCCTCTTCTCAAGAGAGAATAAATCCAGTTCCTCTAATCTTTCCTGAGCTCCTCCATGCCTCTTCACAGTTTGGTTGCCCTTCTCTGCACTTTATCCAGTTCCCTGTTATCCTTTTTGAGAACTGGTGCCCAAAACTGAACTACATATTCCAGATGAGGTCTTACTAATGATTTGTACAGGGGCAAAATGATATCTCTGGAGTACATAGCTCTCTTAATACAAGAAAGGATTTTGCTCGCTTTGGAAGCTGCAGCTTGGCATTGCATGCTATTATTGAGCTCATGATCTACCAAAACCCCCAGATTCTTCTCTACTACAGATCCCCCCAGTTGTACTTCCCCTAGTATGTATGATGTATGCATATTCTTAGCTCCCAAGTGCATAACTTTACATTTATCAACATTAAACCTCATTTGCCACATACAATTAACCACTTCAACCCCAGAAGGATTTACCCCCTTAATGATCAGGCCATTTTTTTTGCGATACGATACTGCATTGCTTTAACTGACAATTGCTGTACCCAAACAAAATTGATGTCCTTTTTTTTACCACAAATAGAGCTTTCTTTTGGTGGTATTTGATCACCTCTGTGGTTTCTATTTTTTACGCAATAAACAAAAAAAGGCCACATTAAAAAAAAAATATATAAAAAAAAAAAAAAAAAAAAAAAAAAATATATATATATATATATATATATATATATATATATATATATATATATATATATATATATATATATTATATATATATATATTTATTTATTTTTTTTTTTTACTTTTTACTATAGTACATATCCACAAAAAAATAAAAAAAAAACTGATTTATTCATCAAGGCCAATATGCATTCTTCTACATATTTTTGGTAAAACAAAATTTGCAATAAGTGTATATTGATTGATTGCGCAAAAGTTGTAGCCTCTACAAAATAGGGGATATATTTCTGTCATGTTTATTATTATTTTATTTTTTTACTAGTAATGGCCGTGATCAGCGATTTTTAGCAGGACTGCGACATTGCGGCGAACAGATAGGACACTTTGGATTTTTTTTTGAGACCAGTGACATTATTACAGTTATCAGAGTTAAAAATAGCCACTGATCACTGTATAAATTACATTGGCAGGGAAGGAGTTAACACTAGGGAATGATCAAGGGGTTAAGTGTTCCCTAAGTTCCCTAGCTGTGGGGGGGGTGGACTGACTGGGAGTAGAGAGAGATCACTGTTCCTGATCGCTAGAAGCAGACTGTCTTTCTCTACTCCCCTGTCAGAACAGGGATCTGTTTACATTGACAGATTCACGTTCTGGCACTCTGTGGAGCAATCACGGGTGGCCAGTGGACATTGTGGCCACCAGCCTCGCACATCGGCTCCAATGACGCGCCCCGGGCACGCACACCTGCTATAGCTATTAAAGGGACTGACGTACACCTATGGTGATTTGCGCAGCCAAGCCAACCTGCCACAGTATAACTGCATTAGCTGGTTGACAAGCGGTTAAAGTGTGCATTGAGGTCGACTTGTAAATTGGAGACATCCTGTAAGGACGTTATTCCACTGCATAGCTTGGTGTCATCTGCAAAGACAGAAATTATTCTTTTAATCCCAGACCCTATATAATTTATAAAGGTATTAAAAAGTAAGGTTCCCAACACTGAACCTTGGGGTACACCACTGATAACCTAAGACCATTCAGAGTAAGAATCATTGACCCCTACTCTCTGAATTCTGTCTTTTAGCCAGTTTTCTATCCATTTACAAACTGATCTTTCCAAGCCTGTAGACTTTACCTTACACATTAGCCATGTGTGGGGAACTGTGTCAAACGCTTTTGCAAAATTCATGTATATCATGTCCACAGCCACCCCTCTGTCCAAGGTTTTACTTGCCTCCTTAGAATAATAAATCAGATATGTTTGACAACTTCTGTCTTTCATGAATCCATGTTGTCTGTTGCCTAAAATATTTTTTTACAGTAAGAAGTCATCTATGTGGTCTTTTATTAAAATCTCCAGTATCTTCCTGACTATAGAAGTTAAACTAGCAGGTCTATAGTTACTTGGTAAAGACTTTGAACCCTTTTTAAATATAGGCACCACATTGGCCCTACGCCAATCCAGTGGTACCATTTCAGTCATTAACGAGTCCCTAAACATTTTAAATAATGACAGAGAGCTGAAGTTCTGATGACTTCCAAGATCAATTAAGTTCAAGCAAAAAGTTTTTTTCCTATTTTCCTTTTACATTATTAGGTTTTATTTTCAACCTGAAATTTTACCGCATTTACTAAGCTATAGTGAAAATTCCTATGCAAAGTAAAACCCCTTTGCAAATGAAACAACCTATTGCCTTTACTAAATCAATCCTGATGTTTTCTGCCTTTTTCTAAAATAAAGAATGCATAAAAAACAACGCCCAGATGCTTCAGAGGTTATTAAATTAGGTAAAACATAACTTTGCAAATAATACCCAATCACGTGCAAAGAAAATAAAAAATAAAAATAAATGTTTGCTTGCACATGATTGAATGATGGAAGTCAACAGAGCTTCTGCTCATTTACTCTGGAGCAATACTTTAGCAGAGTGCAACTGCATTTTGCAAAGTGCACAGTCGTTTTGCCTTTAGTAAACCAACCCCAGAGTGTTGCTATGGCTATTAAAAATCTTTTACCAATTTAAAAAATAATAATGAGACTAGCAATAATAATTCACACAGGATACATTTATTAATTTTAAAAATATATATATTTATTATATAAAAATGAAAGTCTATTTGAAAACATCTCCCATAGAAACATTCACTTAGGCATATAGAACCCATCCAAGTAATATAAAAACCATTACATTTTGTGTCACATAAAGCTCTACTGCAATATAAGTAGATGTGCAGTACTGTGAAAAAGTTTTTACGCTAGTGTGAAGAAATGCTGTAAAGCAAGAATTCTTTAAAAAATATACATTTTAATGGTTTATTTTTGTCAATTTACAAAATGGAAAATAAGCAAACAGAAGAAAAAATCTAAATCAAATAATTATTTGGTGTGACTACCTTTGACTTCAAAGCAGCATCAGTTCTTAGGGCCCTTTCACACAAGCTTTCCGATCAGGAAAAAACTGACAGGTGGACCTCATCGGAGCCTCCATTCCCTCCTATGGAGCTGCAGATGTCAGCGGTGATATGTCCGCTGACACCCGCTGCTATCTGATCCGATCCTGTCCATTAAAAATCCAGACGGATGGTGACCCTATTTTCCATTCATCTGGCGCATCAGATGGGATTGGATGAAAACGGACAGGCATTGCGTTTTCATCCGATCTCACCATAGAGGATAGCGGGGTTCTGTCAGGTCCATCTCTGCACATTGAGTGGAGATGGACCTGTCATCTGCCTGCTCAGTGGGGATCAGCAGATTGATCCCCTGCTGAGCAAAGCGGAGTCTGCCAGGCGGAACGCCATGTGAAAGGACTCTTACACTTACACACTTTGTATACCTCAGTCTCAAATCTTTATGTAGATTTTTGTAGATTTTGTAGGATGTCAGGTGTATGTTTAACCAAATATACCAAGCTGCTAATGATGATCAATTCGTATGTAGGTGAAAAACATTTATTAATTGAAAGAAATAGCTGTGTAGGAGGCTTAAAGTGGTTCTAAACACTGAAGGCTTTTTACCTCCATGCATTCTATGTCATGCCATTGGCTCCCGCTGCTGTCAATCACAGCCAGTGAGGAGGGAGCAGGGGCAGGGCTAAGTGGCGCTCTCTGTGTTTTATGGACAGAGAGCTAGTTTCGGGAGCGTGCATGCATGAGTGCCCCCATAGAACCAAGAAGAGGAGGATCAGGGCTGCTTTGTGCAAAACCATTGCACAGAGCAGGTGAGTATGACATGTTTGTTATTTTTAAAAAAATCCTTTAAAAACATTTTAAAACTGGGTGAGGAACAGCCAAACTCTGTGTCATGTACCTGGTGGGTAGAGACTGGTCTTTGCAGAGGAAAGCCTATATTACACCTCTGACTCGGGGCCCCTGGTAGAGTATACAGGTGGCGCAGGAGTGCAGAGTCACATAAGTGTCGGTAGATGTGCTTGCTGCTGGGCTGCTGGTGGAGTAGAATGCCAGATGGCAGCGGATCTCCCAAGGGCAGGGACAGGCTGGTACTGTAGCCGTAAAGCAGGTCCCAGTGACAGATGGACAGGTGCTAGCAACTTGGTAGCTCCAAATAGTCTGAAACATAAGCAGAGTCAGACAAGCCGGTTCATACAAAGAGTGATCAGAACAAGTACAGATGCAGAGGCAGGGGAATGGTCAAAGAACAAGCCAGGGTCAATGCAGGTGGAGAACAGGAACTGTCAGGAAAAAGCTGGGTCAGTATTTCAAAAGCAGATGCAGATAACAGGGAACAGGACAATCACAAAGCACTGTAGATGAGACAGCACTGATCCTGGGTGCTGATCCAGCTTAAATAGCCCATTTGGCACCCTAATCTGTCACAAGGCACATGTGCATATTTGTTCGCAATCCGGCGCATATTGCCTGCATATATGCGTTAGCACGCGCTAACCCGCCTCTTCTTGCAGAGGTTTGGGGAACAGGGATTTGTTTGCCGCTATTATTCTGTCTTCTTACAGAGCCTTCCTGACACTCTGCTACAAAGGTGAGGTAGTGGAAGACAATTTCATGTCACAGGTCATACACCATTGCAAGACTAAGCAAAGCAAAATGACACAAGGTAGTTATATTGCATCAACAAGGTCTCTCCCAGGCAGACATTTCAAAGCAGAGTTTCAAGATGTGCTGTTCAAGCTCTTTTTAAGAAGCAGAAACACACGACACTGAGGACTGTAGATGTTGTACTGTAGTCGGCTAAGGAAACAATGCAGCAGATGAAAGACACACCATGCTTACTTCCCTTTGACATTGGAAGATGTGCAGCAGTGCCATTAACACAGAACTGGTGGGAGGGGGCGAGGTACACCCATACACTGTTTGGAGAATTCTGACCAGAAGTGGTCTTCTTGAAAGAATGGCACCCAAAAATCCATACATGTTTTTTAGCAAAAATAGAAAAAAACATTCAGGAGCAATTGTGTTACTGGAATCCATCCACAGTCCAGCATTACCAAAACACTACATGCAAAAAATAAATGTGTGTGAACAATAAAGTCCACCCTAGAAAAGCAGTTATCTATAAAGGACTAATGCAATAAGACAGATATTCATAGGAATTTTGAGGAAATGAAGGTTCCAGGAATGCCGGGACAGTTGCTGATGCTGATATTCATAGGAATTATATATTTTTTTATATCAAAATGTATTATTGCTTATACACAATAAGATAAAATCTAAGTACACATCCATCTCGATACTCCAGACACCTTTGTCTGCCCCAAATAAAATAACAAAACCTGTGGCCACTGAAGGGATGCTCTAACCAGATTGTGAGTGATTAACTAAGCTGGATATCCCTCATAGTCTAATACCTCACGGGGGAGCTAAAAGCTAATGTTGGTCAACCGCTCCTACAGGACTGTAATAATTGTGAATAATAATGTGAACAGTCTCAAATGAAAGGAGAGCTATAGTCCGTTATAATGTACGTTTCACAGTAACAGTAGGTTTGCTGAGTTGCAACTGTGGCAGTGCAAGAGCAGATTGTAGTTGAATGAACAACACTTCATTCCATGTATATTAAGGCGTATCTAGAATTGCATTTACATAACAATAAGTTGCAGCCAAAGATGGATGAAGCCAAATTTGCAGCAAGTAGTTAATAAGACAGCTGTCAGTAGTAGAAGCATGGATGTGCAATAATTCCACTGGTAAAAGTGGCAGTCTTTTATGATTTAAGCCAAGCACAGGTAGATGGGATTAGGCTATAGGTTGTAGGTAGGTCTGCAGTGGAAACTGATCAAGTATACATTACACACATGAGAAGTTCCATCCATCCATGCCAGACATGTTCCACTGCCAGTCAACTTAGCTCACTGTCTATATAGACCAGTTCTCATACCTGTCAGGTGAATAAAGCTGTGCTTAGCACCAGTACACATCTTTCTATGCCCACTCTATATTGAGCAGATTTATGATGATAGTCTTACCATATCCAGTTCACAATTACTGTCTTATGTGGTGCACTCTCACTGTGTTATGGACTTGCTGCTCCTCTGGAAAGCCACATAACATATCTCTCCTCTCATACGTCACATCCCTGCTCCAGAAGCCGGATGGCCTGTTACCCGCAGGTTTCCGCAGACACACGTAACATCAATAACGTAGTGACGTTAACGTGTTTTGCTGATGAGCGGATCTCTCTCAGCTTTGCTAGGACACAGGTTTTTAGAACCGGGGTGCAGATAAATGGCAATAGGTGCTCTGGACTGAGTGAAAATTTGAAATATTTGGCTGCAGCAGGAGGCATATTGTTTGCTGAAGGGCTGGAGAGCCATACAATAATGACTGTCTTCAGGCAACAGTGATGCATGGTGGAGATTCCTTGCAAGTTTGGGGCTGCATTTCTACAAATGGAGTTGGAGATTTGGGCAGAATCAATGGTATCCTCAATCAATGCTGAGAAACACAGGCAGATACTTTCCAGTATTACATACCATCAGGGAGTCGTGTAATTTGCCCCAAATGTATTCTGCAGCAGGACAATGACCCAAAACATACAAACAATGATATTAATAATTATCTGCAGTGTAAAGAAGAACAAGGAATCCAAAAGTAATGGTTTGGTCCCCACAGAGCCCTGATGTCGAGTCTGTCTGTGATTACTAGGGATGGGCCGAACACCCCCCTGTTCGGTTTGCAGCAGAACATGCGAACAGGCAAAAAATTTGTCTGAACACGCTAACACTGTTAAAGTCTATGGGACATGAAAATGAATAATCAAAAGTTCTAATTTTAAAGGCTTGTATGCAAGTTATTGTCATAAAAAGTGTTTGGAGACCTGGGTCCTGCCCCAGAAGACATGTATCAATGCAAAAAAAGTGGAGCAGTGATTTTAATAATGCTTAAAGTGAAACAATAAAAGTGAAATATTCCTTTAAATTTTGTACCTGGGGGGTGTCTATAGTATGCCTGTAAAGTGGCACATGTTTCCCGTGTTTAGAACACTCCGATAGAAAAATGACATTTCTAAAGGGAAAAAAAGTAATTTAAAAATACTATCGCTAGTGTCGGCTATAATGAGTTGTCGGGTCTCTGCAATACACATAAAAGTCATTATAAAAAAAACGGCCTGGGGTTCCCCCACGGTGCATTACCAGGTCCTTTAGGTCTAGTATGAATATTAAGGGGAACCCCGAACCAAAATAAAAAAAAATGGCGTGGGGGTCCCCCTCAAAATCCATACCAGACCCTTATCCGAGCATACAACCTGGCAGGCCACAGGAAAAGAGGGGGGGACGAGAGAGCTCCCCCCTCCTAAACCGTACCAGGCCACATGCCCTCAACATGGGGAGGATGTTGGTGGGGACAAGGGCCTCATCCCCACAACCCTTGCCTGGTGGTTGTGGGGGTATGCAGGCGGGGGCTTATCGTAATCTGGAAGCCCCCTTTAACAAGGGGACCCCCAGATCCCACCCCTCCTGTGTGAAATGGTAATGGGGTACCCTACCATTTCACAAAAAAAGTGTCAAAAATTGTAAAAAAGACAGTAGACGGTTTTTGACAATATCTTTATTAATCTCTTCTTCTTTCTCCGCTTCTTCTGGGTTTGGGGTTCCCCTTAATATTCATACCAGACCCAAAGGGCCCGGTAATGCACTGTGGGGGAACCCCATGCCGTTTTTTTCAATGACTTTTATGTGTATTGCAGAGACCCAACAATTCATTATAGCCGGCACTGGCGCTAGTACGTTAAAATGACTTTTTTTTCCTTTAGAAATGTCATTTTGCACTTGGACTGTTCTAAACAGGGGAAATATGTGCCACTTTACAGGCACAGTATACACACCCCCCAGGTTCGAAATTTAAAGGAACATTTCACTTTAAGCATTATTAAAATCACTGCTCCCGAAAAAACTATATAAATTATTAAAATGGATTTTTGCATTGATACATGTCCCCTGGGGAAGGCCCAGGTCCCCAAACACTTTTTTATGACAATAATTTGCATATTAACCAAATTAGCACTTTTGATTTCTCCCATAGACTTTTAAAGGGTGTTCCGCGGCTTTCGAATTTGACGTGAACACCCCAAATTTCTCGCTATTCGGCGAAAGGGCAAATGTTCCAGTGGAACTCATGTTCGACCCGAACAGATAGCCCATCCCTAGTGATTACATGATGAGACAGAAGGATTTGAGGAAGCCTACATCTACAGAAGATCTGTGGTTATTTCTCCAAGATGTTCGGAACAACCTACCTGCCGGGTTCCTTCAGACACTCAAGTGTACCTAGAAGAATTTATACTTTTTTGAGGCAAAGGGTGCTCAAACCAAATATTGATTTTCTTCTGTTCATTTATTTAATATTTTGTTAATTGATAAAAATAAACTATTAGCACTTCCATCTGTAACAGCATTCCTAATTTACAGATTTTTTCATGCTTACCTAAACTCTTTGCACAGTAGTGTATATATGCTGAAATCCTATTACTACTAATTGTATCAATATTATAAAGGGAATTTAAACTTCAGCTTCAGTTAAAGTGATTGTAAAGGCCTTTTTTTATAACAAACATGATATACTTACCTGCTCTGTGCAATGGTTTTGCACAGAGCAGCCCCAATCATCCTCTTCTCTGGTCCCCCATCAGTAGGCTCCCCTTCCCCCCACACACTGAATACCCCCATAGAAAAGGGTCAGACAGTGTGGCTTGTCCCCACACCCTGCTCACTTTCTGTGATTGAGAACAGCGGGAGCCAATGGCTGTCTCTGAGAAAATGAGGAAGGAGAGAGCCAAAAGAGCCACTGCTCTTGTGCACATCCCTGGATCAAGTTTGCACTCAGGAAAGTATAAAGGGGGCGGAAGGGAAGCTGCATCCAGAAGGTTTTTTACTTTAATACAGAGAATCCCTCTATACAATTCTATATATAATGAACAAATTACATGACACTACATTACAGTTCTTCCTGTTGGAAATTGTGAAAAAATGCCTATTACAGATGCAGCTATTAAGAGTTATCTCCAAATGAGCTCTGGCCTCTCATTCCTCTCTGTACTGCCATTCGCAGGATAAGCAGAATTTCACAATAATGTGCACCCTAATGGCCAATCCAGGCCCTTCAGAATTCATGTGTGTGGCGTGCACAGTCCACTTCTCTAGCTATTCACTACTAAGCTAAGTTGGAACTGTGAATGCACCCACTATTCACACATTCAGTTGAACTGCTCAGAGGGGCTACTATCATTACTGTGAAATTCAGCCCAACCTGCAAACAGCAGAATGAAGAGGAATGAGAGGCCAGTTCTTTTCCTGGAGCGGACCCCCAACAGCTTCCTCTGTTAATTCTTTAGTCTGCTGAATGGATCACCTAAATACATCCCTGTTCAAAACACAATACAATGATTTATTAAACCAGTAAGTGCAATCCACAATAGTGGTAAATAAAACTAAACCCAAATTATCAAAATAGACCTTATCCTCACTCATAAAAAGGTAAAAAAAAAAAAAAAACACTGCCATCCTAAATTATTAAACATAATTTTATGGTTTGCAGGACTTATGGCCAAAATCCTCCTTTGTGCTGTACAATGGACCCTTGTATATTTTAGAAGACTTCTGCAAGGAAGTGTGTCATAAATGTTTTACAACACAAGTTCAAAAATGATCAATGAAGCACAACATAGTGTGAGGTATTGGTGTGCTAATAAACAATGCCATGTAACAGCATCAGGGTCTGCCATTGCTTTGATAGATAAAAAAAGTCACACAGTGACATGGTCTGATATGGCTCTGATTGTTGGCAAATGTTTTAAAAGCTGTATAAGGCCCAAGCACTCACAGATGTGGAAAAGACAGTGCCAAGGGACAATAAACAAGAGTGCAAGAATATGTTGATTGCAGAGCCCCAGAGTGGAGATGCCAACCCTAAAGATCCAACATAGCATAGGCCAGAAGTATCAGTTGAGCGATTACCATCACCACAAGGAAAACAAGCCGGGGTGAAAGGGGAACGCTGATTGGCCACAGGTTCATTGTGGGAGAGACAGTGCAATACAGAACAAGCCAAATCAGAGTCATGGATAAAGCTGAGGTCAGGGAATTTTAGGCATTAGTACAGAGCAGGATCAAGTCAAGAAGTGCCAGGTTAGTAAAAGGAATACAATGCAAGACACAGGTCAGAATACAGACAACAGGCTGATAACCAGTGATACAGAGTTATGCCTAAAAAAGGCCTCCTGGTGCCAATACTGACTGTGTGCACTCACTGTGAAGCATGTAAATAAACATGCATATCTCTGTGCGCAGTTGCATGCATAGCCTGATTCTATGTGCAGAGCCATGAGTAAAACTAAGCACATGTGCATATTTCTGAGCCAGCTGGCTAACAGGAATTCCCTGATAGCTAATTGATTTTTCTCATAGCAGTCCCGCATGGTGAAATTAGTGGCTAATTTTTGAATCAAAACATAAATTATGCCTGGTTCACACCTATGAATGTTTAAGTGCATTTTCAGTTTTGCAGAATCACACTACAGTCCATTTAACATGGTTTCCTATGGATGTAGTTCTCATCTGTGCATTTTATGGAAAGGGCTGGCTTTCTGTTTTTTGGTTCCATAGACTTCAATAGATTAAAGATGTGTATTGAAAAATGCAAAATACACCTGAAATATGCAAAACTGCAACCTGTACAAGTGTGAATCAGGCTTTACAGTTCATAATTGTCACTAGGAGGTTGATTTATCTATTCTGCAAGTGTTCATCAGAAGGATATTTCAACAAGTTTTTTTTGTTACCTTTCCTGGCATGTCTCTTAAAGTTTTGCTTGGCTTTAAAGTATGTTGCTAGCCAAAACCTTTGATTTTCAAATAGCCATGGTTAGAATGCTTACATATTTTTATTGTTGTCTGTGGCCCTAGCCAAAATAATTTCTTTCACTTCCCATCCTAGTGACAACAAGTGAGGAGAAATCCCCTACACAGAGACACAGTAGTTATAAAAATTGTGTATTAGTAATGTGTGGAATGCAGGAATCTGACGGTGTTCTCATTTGAGATTACCCTCATTTCTTGTCAAGACAATATTGTCACCAGAGCAATGTAGATGTGTAGAATAAAGGTAACAAAAACATTATAGAATTGGTGGAAAGTTCTGAAAGTTCTGTAAAAAGTTCTTATTACTAAACGTCTCATAGAAAAAAAGTTGCCAATGTCTGATTCAGTTCACCATTGCACGTATAAAACTGTAAACTTGACATTAGTTGGACCCATTATTTTGAGCATTATTGGATAATGGAAGTAAGCAGATTTCATTGCTAAAAGCAACTTTTTGTAAAGTGAACAGCCTATTTGAATTCAGTAAATCAAGACCTGTGTCTATAAATTGGATATGTACAGTACATGTGTTAGACATGTATTTATTGATAATTAATGCATTTCTTTATGAAGTTCATTGTTAATTCTTCCTAACACTTCATAATTAATTTTCAATTGCTCTGGAATCATTTTCTTCTTTTATTCCTACTGTGTTTCAGAATAGAGATATCCATAACTCTCATCTAGTTAATGGTGGATATAGTTAATAAAGATGGATGCACAAATTACCCAATTGGGCTTCAGTAACAGTTCATATTTTTCTACTCCATTGTAGTTAATGCCAAAGATGTATACATGTATGTAAATATATTCAAGTGTGATTTAGATTAATTCATAACAAATGAATCCATTTCAATATATGAATACTGCTTAAGGCTGATATATGAAAAGGCTTTAATTTTTTTCTTTTTGAAGTCTAATGTGTATTCTGACATTTTTGTAATTATAATAGATAATACATTTGAGTGATGGATGTATTTATGGCATAATTGGTATTTATTTACTTTGTACTGCATAAGATATTCATTTCTTCAGTATAGAAACAAAATAAAGTTAAGAGAGTTTCTTTCACCATTTGAGGTAAACAATAAGCTTCAGGGATGTAGTAAATGATAAAGATACCAGACCTGACTACCTAGCCTGACTATTTAACTATAAGTACTACTTTTACACAGTATTAATATGATACAGCTTTCCCCCTAGAAATGTGGGGGGCAGGATTTCCCTTAATTTTTTCCCTTCATTCTTTCCCCCCATATTTCTGGGGGGTGGTTGTGCTGCTCTCATATTACCTGGAGCATTAAATACTCATTGGCTAGATGTGTTCATGCCTACACCATTATATCAATGATAACTTATCACCTTTATCGCTTCAAAGTAACTTCAAAGTTATCATTACCTTTGACTGGTTTGAGAAGTTTTGTAACCAGTTAAGAAATCACTTCCTACTGATGTTCATTGCTATTCTATCCTGTGGGTATTATTATTGGCCTTTGAAGATCTTCATATCCCCTGTGACCTCTCCCTCTATGTATAGGGCCTCTATTGAGTTGAATTGAGTGCCCGACAAGCCAAGTGCAAAAACAAAATTATGTTACCTCCTTTTTTCTGAAGAAACAAATTTAATATCAGGTATTGAAAAATGGTTCCGTGCCTCCATAAGATTCAGCTGGAGAATAGATTAATAATTGAATATTTGTTATAAATAAGTACCTAGATACAATTGTAGAAAGAAAATTTAATTTTTGCAATCATGTGAAATGTAATTTTAATAATATCTTAAAGATGTATTAAACCTAAAAGCAAACATGTACTATATTGCAGCTTACCAATTCTTAGATATGAAGTCTACATTCATTTTCCTTTTAGACTTTCTTTCTTTTATTTTCATCTGGTGATCTGACCAACCAGTCTGCTATTTTTCAACAGAACAAACTCTTCTGCAAATGTAGCTGTTGGAAGGTTGAGACAAACAATTACCCATTCACAGGGGTGCTTACAATGGTAAACTTTTATTTATTTATGTAAAACCTTTATCCCAAAAGAAAATAAAGGTGTTTGCTGTAACTGTTTAAATGTATTAGGTTAAATTTGTTAGTGTATCTAAATATGCTAGTACATCTAACACTCCCCTCCCCCAGACTGACAATGCTGCTGTCCCTGTGCACCTTTGTCCCTGTTCTCCCTCATCCAGAGTGGAAGCACTGTAGTACAGGAGGTATGCTCCTGGCCAGATCATCAGATGAAAACAGAGTAAAAAAGCCTAAAAAATAAAATGAATGCAGCCACCACATCTAATGATTGGTAAACTGCAATAAATTACATTTTTGGTTTTGGGTTTAACTACTTCCCACCCGGCCACTGTATATATACGGCCGGGTGGGAGCCGCCTACTTCTGATCGGACGTTCCCGAACGTCAATCAGAAGTAGGGGGATCGCGCGTGCGTGCCCGCACAGCGGCGCAATCCCGATGCGCTCGTGTCACCCGGACACGGAACATCTCGGATCGGCAGGAGGGCTCTGTGATTGGCCCTCCTGATCACATGATGGCCATGTCCAATTACAGCCGTCATGTGATGTAAGCAAACAGCCGGTTGCTAGGCAACCGGCTCTCCTCTCCTCCCACGGAAGTCGTCGGTGAGGAGAGGAGAGCTGATCGCTGCAGCCGGCTGGTAATCAGTGAGTATTAGCTGTTTTCTTACTCACTGATCAACAGTCTAGTGTCCACAACAGTGCACCAACACAGTAAAACATACATGTCCCCACACATGTACCCAAAACATACATGTCCCCAAAACATACATGTCCCCAAAACACACATGTCCCCAAATAAAAACACATGTCCCCAAATAATAAAAACACATGTCCCCCACATATGTCCCAGTAAAATCACATGTGCCAATGATTATCTGCACACATATGTCCGTGATCACCTGCACACATCTGTACATGATCATTTGCGTACATATGTCCGTGATCACACGAACCAATTATTATACACTTAACGGAATTTTTTTTACTAAAAACATGTAGCAGAATAAATTTTGGCTTAAATTTATGACAAAATTTGATTTTATTGGATTTCGTTTAAAAAAGAAAGGAGAAAATATTGTTTTTTTTCAAAATTTCCGCTAACGGAGTCGCGAATAAATACCCCCAAACTAAAGCTCTATTTGTGCAAACAAAATGATAAAAATTTCATTTGGGTACTGCATTGCATGACCGCGCAATTGTCAATGAAAGAGCGAGAGCGCTGAAAGCTGAAAATTGGTCTGGGAAGGAAGGGGGCGAAAGTGCCCAGTATTGTAGTGGTTAATACCGCTTTAACCGCTTGGCAACTGGGTGCGCGCCGGTCGAGACCCCCGTGAGGCCGGTCGCAGGTCCCGCGGACTCGATCGCGGTGGGGACACCCGTGATCGTCTCACGGGAAGGCTGAATGGGGAGATGCGGAAATAAACAGCATCTCCCCGTTCTGCCTAGCAACTAGTGACGCCGATCTCTGCTCCCTGTGATTGGAGCAGAGATCAGCATTCACTAGCTGACAGCCACGCCCCCCCCACAGTAAGAAACACACCTCTAGGCACACTTAAACCCTACACTGCCACCTAGTGGTTAACTTCTTCACTGCCATTTACAGAGGAATCAATGCATTTAAATAGCATTGATTGCTGTATAAATGACAATGGTCACAAAAATGTATCAAAAATGTCCGATGTGTCCGCCATAATGTCGCAGTCACAATAAAAAAAAAAAAAAAAAATCGCTGATCGCCGCCATTACTAATAAAAAAAATTATTAATAAAAATGCTATAAAACTATCACCTATCTTGTAAACGCTATAACTTCTGCGCAAACCAATCAATAATCGCTTATTGCATTTTTTTGCGGCGTTCGACACAGTGGACCACAACATTCTTCTAAGCCGCCTCAAGGAAGTGGCAGGAGTCACAGATGGAGATTTGCCATGGTTTGCTTCCTTCTTAGGAAACCGGTCGCAGACAGTGAAACTAGGAGCCTTCACTTCAGAAACCCGGGCAATTTCTTATGGAGTCCCTCAAGGATCACCATTGTCACCAGTACTCTTCAACATTTACATCCGGCCACTCTTCAAAATTATCAGCAAATCAGATCTATGTTTCCACTCATACGCGGACGACACTCAACTGTACTTCCGTATCACCGGACAAAAAGACCAATACCAGGAACTAGGAAAATGTCTCACAATGATAGATGACTGGATGACCACTAGCTCCCTCAAACATAATGGGTCGAAAACAGAACTACTGCTCCTCAACGCTAACCGAAGTAAAAAAACGAAGACCTCATGGATCCCACCAACCATCCTGGGACAGACCATCCTCCCAAGCACCAAAGCCAAAAGCCTCTGAGTCATCTTTGATTCAGAGATGACCATGGATGCACAAATAGGATCAGTAATCAGCGGATCCCATTATCTCCTCCGCATGCTTCGCAGACTCATCCCCTTCATCCCAAAAAAAGAGAAAGCAGTAGTAGTAGGAACCATCATCAATTCGCGTCTCGACTACGCAAATTCCCTCTACATAGGATTACCGGACTACCAGATTGCACGCCTACAAGTCGTCCAAAACGCAGCAGCAAGATTAGTCACCGGAAAGAAACCATGGGAATCCATCTCCCCATCCCTAAGGTCCCTTCATTGGCTCACGGTAAAAGATTGGATCACATTCAAGACCCTCTGCCTCACCCACAAATGTACACAAGGAAATGCTCCACAATATCTTTGTGAGAAAATAGAAAAATACATACCGAATCGCAGACTTCGATCGACAGACCAAAATCGCCTTCGCATCCCCAAAGCCCGCTACAAATCGAAGGGAGAACGAAGATTCGCAGTACAGGGACCTCAGCTATGGAATGCTCTACCAAACAACATCCGCTTGGAAGAAAACCATCAGGCCTTCAGGAAAAAACTCAAGACCCACCTCTTCTAATACAGCAGGATAACAAGAGCAGACAAGAGGCGATTCAGTTCGCATTTGCAGCGCTATACAAATCATTCATTCATTCAAAAATATGTAGAAGAATACGTATCGGTCTAAACTGAGGAAAAAAAATATTTTTTTATATATTTTTGGGGGATATTTATTATAGCAAAAAATAAAAAAAGAATGTGTTTTTTTCAAAATTGTCGCTCTTTTTTGTTTATAGCGCAAAAAATAAAAACCGCAGGGGCGATCAAATACCACCAAAAGAAAGCTCTATTTCTGGGAAAAAAAGGACGTCAATTTTGTTTGGAAGCCACGTCGCACGACCGCGCAATTGTCAGGTAAAGCGACGCAGTGCCGAATCACAAAAAGGGGCCTGGTCCTTTGGCTGCAAATTGGTCCGGTCTGAAAGTGGTTAATTTAAACAAGAATACAAGTCTCAAGATTTATTTACATTACATTTTTAATAAAGTTGAATTGTCATTGCACAGCTGTTTCCCTAAACAAGGTGAGTGGTACAGAATATATATTAATAATAAAAGGTACTCATTCAGTATCGCTTGTTAAACTTGTCTAAATCTTTGAAATAGTTTAAATAAGTCAGCCAAATAAATCAATACTTTGGGATCAATTCACTAAGAGTTGAATAACGGCAAATAAAATGCAGTAAAATATGTCTTGCATTAAATCAGTTTTGAAAGTGCAATTCACTAAGAATTGTGGGGTAAATAACTACTGTGGCAAAGTTTTGACAATGCAGTAATTACTGTATATGTTATTGCTGTAATTTATTGCATTGAGCTGGTTGCTAAGGAGTGTGCCAGGAAGCCGGTCAGGGCCCCCGCCCCAAAGCACTCCCTCCCATGTTCAGGGCACGTGGCCTGGTATACTTCAGAGGGGCGGGCGCTCGCTCATCCCCTACCTTTCCCGACCTGCCAGGCTGAATGCTCAGATAAAAGTCTGGTATGGCTTTTGGGGGGACTCAATGCTGTTTTTGTTATCATAATTTGTAATTGCCGGCATGTTTTATTTACATTCAGCTGTCATCGGGGAACACGCTGACAGCTGATGAGTCATCTGTTAAGGATGCGGTGGCTGGCTTCCTGGCCTGCTCCTTAGCAATAGGGGGACCCACACACTGTTTCGGACAGATAATGAATGCTATACCTCCAGCAGAACCCTGGTGATAAATATTTCCTGTCTTTTACCCTCTTTTTTATTTGTGAATTAGACTTCAGTGCTTACCGTATGGTATTTTGTCGATATTTACTGGCACATTTTTCATTTTGCGGTAAATACCACATAATCATTATTTTTTTGTGGATTTACTTTTTTTTCACTGCATGTAATAATTTATGCAAATGAGTCATGTGACCATGTTATTGCATGCGGTAAACGATAGTGAATTTACCCCTTTGTTATAATTGTAAATGTATGAGTTGGGAGATAGGGAGGAAAAAGAAATATGGTAAAGAAGATAATCTGAATAGTAACTTGTAAAAGAAAAAACAATCTTCTACATGTGAGTAATTATTGTACAGTAGGGAAGAGCCAACCTGGGTTCAGTTTGCAGAACGTTCACTGAACGGATTGAAAGAAATCAATAGAAGCTGAACCTTAACCACCTCAACACTGGAAGGTTTTAACTCCTTCATGACAAAGGCATTTTTTTGCTATCCAGCATTGTGCTACTTTAGCTGGCAGTTGCGTTGTCATGCAACACTGTAGCCAAATGTAAGTTATATAATTTTCCCACGAATAGGGCTTTTGCTCACCACTTGAATTTTGAAAAAAATAAAAACTATTTTCTGTTACAAAACATGTCCAATAAAAATATAAAAAACATCAAAATTCTTGATAAATTTAGTCCAAAAAGTATTCTGCTACATGTCTTTGGTAAAGAAAAAAAAATCCCAATAAGTGTATATTACCTGGTTTGTGTGAAAGTATAAGAGATATATTGATGGCCTATCTCATTTCTTGAGGTTCGTAACCCCTTCCTGCCTAAGGGTAAAACAAATGTTAATGCCTAGGCACAATTTTAACCTACCACCAAAGAACAACCTAAAATTAATTATCCTGCTCCCAAATATCACAGCGACACATATGCGTATGTTAGTTGTTGTATGTACACGTAGAACAGCCCAGAAACAATAGTGTGCATTTTGCATTTTTTTTTAATTCTACCTAAAACATGCTGACACTAAAAGATACTGATATTAATTGTTTTTAAAATCCTACCCAAAATATAATGTCCTTTACATTTGACCCTGGCCTTGACCCTTGACACTTACTTGACCTAAACACTAACCCTGGCACTGACCTAGATCAAACCTTGATCTAGGTATTTTGTCTTTATTTTTTCATTTTTTATTTTTTCTACACAAATGTTTTTTTTTTCCCTGTGTGCAAGGAGAGAGAGATGCAATGTATCTTCCTCTCCATTCCTAGAGAAAAAAAAACACAGGGGCGGGCTTCACAGTGACTGGTCACTGTGATAACCAATCAGAGCGATCAGGTGACCTGGAACAGGTGCTTTTAGCAAGACCCTGGCTGTTTTTTGAAGTTGTATTTTTTGTCACAATTTTTTGAAAATACTTATACTTTTTTTTTTAAATACTTTATTTAGAAATGCTGTGCTACTTTGAGGGGTGATCAGGGATTTATTTTACTTTGGTTGTTGTAACAATGATGATCTTTGTAGCAGCAATGTTTTCAACTGTCATGAAAGGGTTCCATTCATGACAGCTGTGATTACTAGTTATTGGCTACAGCTAATCTCATGGTACAAGGTAAATGTATGAATGGGAAAAGGTAGAAATGGTGCTGTTCTGGGGTGCAATATCACATGCCCCTGTTTAACTTTCAAGAATTTCCAATGTAATAAATCTCAAAAGTAAAACCACAAACTAAAACTAAATATCTTGTGTTTAGTGTGAAAAAATATGTGCAAATGTGACCAATGCACTGGTACAGCAATCGTGTATACTTCTATTTAAATTGACAACTGTAGGCTCAGTGTGGCTCTTAAGGTCAATTTCAAACACAAAGAAATAAAAACATAGGTATGTGAACCCCAGTGCATTTGCTTGAAATCTATATGAAAAAAAAAAAACGTATTCATGAAGTGACTAGTGTCCTTTAAATGCGTGCCTATGTGATACTCCCATGTATCAATTTCAACAAGCTTATGTAATATATACTGTGTTCAAAAAAAGTTCATATTTTTACTTTTAAAGCAAAAGGCAAAAATCTATGAAAATTAGAAAATAAAAAAATATAAATATAAAAAATATAAAAAGTGACAGGTGCTTTTCAAAACTGTGCTCAGTGCTTCTTATGGGTGTCCTACAGGTAATGCACTCACTGGAACCATTCACCCTACACAGGGGTATTGTGCTTTCACAGTATCTGCCATTGTGTAGCAAACAAAATACCTTTTCCTGTGTCAGGAGTTTGTTTCCGTGCTTGCGGTATAAGATGTAAGGATCTTCTTTAGCTTTCCCTTTGTAAATCCCACATGAAGAAAAGAGATATCTCCATAGTGAATTACCATTTAAATAGTAAAAATTAATTGTATAAAAGTGGAAACGTACTCACATATTATGCAGTAATATAGAGCTTTGAAATACAGGAAGCTGGGATGGTTTGCATGCCACGTTTCAAAATCGGAAGTGATGCAAAAAAGCTGGTAGGTAAAGTTTAGCCAGAAATATTGTATAGAATTGCTGCATAATATAGTAAGCATCTGACCACTATTTTATTGTAACAACAGCTAACAGCCAGACATAGTGCAAGCACATGCAACACAATCAAGTATTCTTACTAGGCCACAACGCAAAAGCGAGAGACTAGGCAGATTTTATCAAGAAATAAATGTCAGAGCATACTCTTACTGAGCCAAAGTATTACTAATTTGTTGAACAGTATGTGCTCCTTTTTTGCTATGATGCAATGTCAGCGGGAGAGCAGGCACATTTCATCTGAAATAAATAAATAACAGTGTATTTTTATGAGATTTAGGACTAAAAAATGTTTTTTTTGATAGTCTGTTATTTCAGAAGAAAAATTAAGGCAGATTTAAACTAGAAATGTAAAAAATTTTTTTTTTATTGAGAATGAAAACGGAAAAATTACAGAATTGCCACACACCTTTTAAGCCTTAATTGGATAGGCCATTTCATAAAAGAGCAAGCAGATTGTATCTCGAAAAATAAGTGTTGTTCTTGGTTTTTTATACTTATTCCAAATAGTGCCTATTTATGTTCTTGCACTTGAAAAGTCTGAAAAGAGCCCTAACTACATTTATATGGGGCACATCATGATCTTAAATCAATTGTAAAGTACTATTGCTGCTAAAAGTGGAGCTACATGCCTGTTTATATCTTTATATTATCAAGCCTCAATATCTACTAGAGTCATTGGCTGTTGTTCCACAACAATTCATCAAAATTCTGGGTCAGAATTAAAGTGGTTGTAAAGTCAGAATGTGACCAATGCACTGGTACAGCAATCGTGTATACTTCTATTTAAATTGACAACTGTAGGCTCAGTGTGGCTCTTAAGGTCAATTTCAAACACAAAGAAATAAAAACATAGGTATGTGAACCCCAGTGCATTTGCTTGAAATCTATATGAAAAAAAAAACGTATTCATGAAGTGACTAGTGTCCTTTAAATGCGTGCCTATGTGATACTCCCATGTATCAATTTCAACAAGCTTATGTAATATATACTGTGTTCAAAAAAAGTTCATATTTTTACTTTTAAAGCAAAAGGCAAAAATCTATGAAAATTAGAAAATAAAAAAATATAAATATAAAAAATATAAAAAGTGACAGGTGCTTTTCAAAACTGTGCTCAGTGCTTCTTATGGGTGTCCTACAGGTAATGCACTCACTGGAACCATTCACCCTACACAGGGGTATTGTGCTTTCACAGTATCTGCCATTGTGTAGCAAACAAAATACCTTTTCCTGTGTCAGGAGTTTGTTTCCGTGCTTGCGGTATAAGATGTAAGGATCTTCTTTAGCTTTCCCTTTGTAAATCCCACATGAAGAAAAGAGATATCTCCATAGTGAATTACCATTTAAATAGTAAAAATTAATTGTATAAAAGTGGAAACGTACTCACATATTATGCAGTAATATAGAGCTTTGAAATACAGGAAGCTGGGATGGTTTGCATGCCACGTTTCAAAATCGGAAGTGATGCAAAAAAGCTGGTAGGTAAAGTTTAGCCAGAAATATTGTATAGAATTGCTGCATAATATAGTAAGCATCTGACCACTATTTTATTGTAACAGCTAACAGCCAGACATAGTGCAAGCACATGCAACACAATCAAGTATTCTTACTAGGCCACAACGCAAAAGCGAGAGACTAGGCAGATTTTATCAAGAAATAAATGTCAGAGCATACTCTTACTGAGCCAAAGTATTACTAATTTGTTGAACAGTATGTGCTCCTTTTTTGCTATGATGCAATGTCAGCGGGAGAGCAGGCACATTTCATCTGAAATAAATAAATAACAGTGTATTTTTATGAGATTTAGGACTAAAAAATGTTTTTTTTGATAGTCTGTTATTTCAGAAGAAAAATTAAGGCAGATTTAAACTAGAAATGTAAAAAAAAATTTTTTTATTGAGAATAAAAACTGAAAAATTACAGAATTGCCACACACCTTTTAAGCCTTAATTGGATAGGCCATTTCATAAAAGAGCAAGCAGATTGTATCTCGAAAAATAAGTGTTGTTCTTGGTTTTTTATACTTATTCCAAATAGTGCCTATTTATGTTCTTGCACTTGAAAAGTCTGAAAAGAGCCCTAACTACATTTATATGGGGCACATCATGATCTTAAATCAATTGTAAAGTACTATTGCTGCTAAAAGTGGAGCTACATGCCTGTTTATATCTTTATATTATCAAGCCTCAATATCTACTAGAGTCATTGGCTGTTGTTCCACAACAATTCATCAAAATTCTGGGTCAGAATTAAAGTGGTTGTAAAGTCAGAAGTTTTTTTTTTTTATCCTAATGCATTCTATGCATTAAAAGAGAAGTATGGGTTTGGGGTTTTCCTCATCATACCTACCTAGGTCCCCCGGCGCCTCTACACTGAGAACTGAGCGATCGAAGGCTCTGTTCTCACAGCTCCCCCAGCAGAGAGCTGCTGACTGGTAATCAGCAGCTCTCCACTCTGCTCCTCCATGCTCACTGGAGTGCTGAGCTGTGGAGGGGTGGGAGTGGCATCAGTCCAGGCACCCGACGGATCCAGACTTTATTGTTGCAATGACTGGACCTGGACTGATTCCTGTGACGTCAGCAGAGAGCGGGCTTCAGTCCACTCTCTGCTGAAAATGGATCACAGGAGTGCAAAATGAAGGAGGGAGAGGGGGTGGGCTGAATGGATGGCTCCATGTCTGAATGGACACAGGAACCTGTGACTCAGCTCGGTTCCCCCAATAGCAAGCTGCTTGCTGTGGGGGCACTCAAAAGGAGGGAGGGGTCAGGAGAGCCAAAGGGGGACCCGAGAAGGGGAGGATTTGGGCTGTCCTGTGCAAATCCATTGCACAGAGTAGGTAAGTATATGTTCGTTATTTTTAGAGGGAAAAAAAAAACAAGACTTTACAATCATTTTAAACACCCCCCAAGATCTACAATCATTACCTTGGGTTGCACTCTACAGGCACCAGATATTCAATCTCTCCCAGATCTTACAAGTGCATAAGGTTTCTTCATATATAGGCCCCATGAACTTGCTCTTTGATAACCTGTAATTCACCCCAGCAATGCATATTCTCTTTTCGGATCTGGAACAAGCAATTACACCTCAAGCTAATTTTGGCTATACATGCAGGCCATCCCTTTTGACAAGATTGGAGCTCCTCTAACTCTCTACACCACAGGCATACGGCCTGCGTATAGATCATTTTTAAATTTTGTTCATTCATTCTTTTATTTGAAGAATTTTTTGGGGGCTTGTCCTACTATCTTTTGCAAGCTTTTCTTCATTTTTGAATTTTTGCATCCTTGATTCCCTTTTTACATATTCTGGTATATTCTTTGTGACATTTTTAACCACTTCCTTCCCCACCCATAGTCATATGATGTCCACAGATGGGATCTCCCATGCTGGGCGGGCGTCCTGTCAGGGGAGAGGAGACAGATCATGTGTTCCTAGTATTTAGGAACCCCCCCATCGGTCCCCTCCCCTAGTCACTCCCTAGGTAACACATTTAACCCCTTGATCGATCCCTAGTGTTAACTCCTTCCCTGCCAGTGACATTTATACAGTAAGTAGTTCATTTTTATAGCACTGATCGCTGTATAAATGTCAATGGTCCCAAAAATATGTTAAAGAATACATATCGGCCTAAACTGAGGGAAAATATATATATATATTTTTTTTAAATTGGGATATTTATTCTAGCAAAAAGTAAAAAATATTGTATTTTTTCTAAATTGTCGCTCTTGTTTTTATAGCGCAAAAAATAAAAACTGCAGAGGTGATCAAATACCACCAGAAGAAAGCTCTATTTATGGGGAAAAAAATTATAAAAATGTCATTAGGGTACAGTGTTGCATGACTGTGCAATTGTCATTCAAAATATTACAGCGCTGAAAACTGAAAATTGGGCTGGGCAGGAAGGGGGTGAAAATGCCCGGTTTTGAAGCTGTTAAACGTATTGCCCATGGGAATATATTTTATGGTCTTTTTGAAGAATTCCCATTTCTGTTCTGTGTTCATCGATACCAATATTCCCTCCCAGTCTAAGTCTTGGAGAGCAGCCCTCATCTTTGGAAAATGTACTCTTAAAGTTAAGTGTTTTTTATATTTCCAGTGTGTGCTTGTTGCTTACATTAATATCATCATCCCAGCCCTTTCTATCTGTGCTCGACTCGAACCCACGTTCGCATCGAGCACCCATGGCAGTTCCACCCAAAATGGTTCAGCCTCATCACTAGGGATGGGCCCGGTGCTCGGCGAGCACCGGGCGTTTGCTCGGCGAGCCCAGAACTATTTTGGCCGCTCGCATCACGTTCGTGTGATGCGAGCGGCCCCGCAATGCATTGCGGCCGGCGCGGCCGGCGCAGTGCATTGCTGGCTGATGATTGGCCAAGCATGCACTGTGACCCCGCATGCTTGGCCAATCACAGCCCCGGAAACTCGAAGAGCCATAATTGGCTACAGGCAGGACGCCTGTAGCCAATTACAGCTCAGGGGCTGTAGTACACGCCCCCCCCTATAAAAGGCCGCCACGCCGTCTGCGCCGGTCACATGCTGTTCCGGCGCAGATAGAGCAGGCTAGATCTGTGACACTCTGCTGGATTTAGTTAGATAGATTTACTGAGAGAGAGTTAGGTTGGATAGATTCATTTAGAAGGATTGAGTTAGAAAGAGGGGCTTGTAGTGTGTTCGTGGCAGGCAGGCAGCGCTCCTATATTTTGTTCCCAGAAGCACCTATAGGACTTGTAGTGTGTTCGTGGCAGGCAGGCAGAGCTCCTATATTTTGTTCCCAGAAGCACCTATAGGACTTGTAGTGTGTTCCTGGCAGGCAGGCAGAGCTCCTATATTTTGCTCCCAGAAGCACCTATAGGACTTGTAGTGTGTTCGTGGCAGGCAGGCAGAGCTCCTATATTTTGTTCCCAGAAGCACCTATAGGACTTGTAGTGTGTTAGTCCCATCACACAGAGATCCTATATTTTGTTCCCAGAAGCACCTATAGGACTTGTAGTGTGTTAGTCCCATCACACAGAGCTCATATATTTTCTTCCCAGAAGGCACCTATAGGACTTGAAGTGTGTTAGTCCCATCACACAGAGATCCTATATTTTGTTCCCAGAAGCACCTATAGGACTTGAAGTGTGTTAGTCCCATCACACAGAGCTCTATATTTTCTTCCCAGAAGCACCTATAGGACTTGAAGTGTGTTAGTCCAATCACACAGAGCTCATATATTTTGTTCCCAGAAGCACCTATAGGACTTGAAGTGTGTTAGTCCCATCACACAGAGATCATATATTTTGTTCCCAGAAGCACCTATAGGACTTGAAGTGTGTTAGTCCATCACACAGAGATCATATATTTTGTTCCCAGAAGCACCTATAGGACTTGAAGTGTGTTAGTCCCATCACACAGAGATCATATATTTTCTTCCCAGAAGCACCTATAGGACTTGAAGTGTGTTAGTCCCATCACACAGAGATCATATATTTTCTTCCCAGAAGCACCTATAGGACTTGAAGTGTGTTAGTCCCATCACACAGAGATCATATATTTTGTTCCCAGAAGCACCTATAGGACTTGAAGTGTGTTAGTCCAATCACACAGAGATCATATATTTTGTTCCCAGAAGCACCTATAGGACTTGAAGTGTGTTAGTCCAATCACACAGAGATCATATATTTTGTTCCCAGAAGCACCTATAGGACTTGAAGTGTGTTAGTCCCATCACACAGACCTATATTTTTTTCCCAGAGGCACCTATAGGACTTGAAGTGTGTTAGTCCCATTACACAGACCTATATTTTCTTCCCAGAGGCACCTATAGGACTTGAAGTGTGTTAGTCCAATCACACAGAGATCTTATATTTTGTTCCCAGAAGCACCTATAGGACTTGAAGTGTGTTAGTCCAATCACACAGAGATCTTATATTTTGTTCCCAGAAGCACCTATAGGACTTGAAGTGTGTTAGTCCCATCACACAGAGATCTTATATTTTGTTCCCAGAAGCACCTATAGGACTTGAAGTGTGTTAGTCCCATCACACAGAGATCATATATTTTGTTCCCAGAAGCACCTATAGGACTTGAAGTGTGTTAGTCCCATCACACAGAGATCATATATTTTCTTCCCAGAAGCACCTATAGGACTTGAAGTGTGTTAGTCCAATCACACAGAGATCATATATTTTGTTCCCAGAAGCACCTATAGGACTTGAAGTGTGTTAGTCCCATCACACAGAGATCATATATTTTGTTCCCAGAAGCACCTATAGGACTTGAAGTGTGTTAGTCCAATCACACAGAGATCATATATTTTGTTCCCAGAAGCACCTATAGGACTTGAAGTGTGTTAGTCCCATCACACAGAGATCATATATTTTCTTCCCAGAGCACCTATAGGACTTGAAGTGTGTTAGTCCCATCACACAGAGATCATATATTTTGTTCCCAGAAGCACCTATAGGACTTGAAGTGTGTTAGTCCCATCACACAGAGATCATATATTTTGTTCCCAGAAGCACCTATAGGACTTGAAGTGTGTTAGTCCCATCACACAGACCTATATTTTCTTCCCAGAAGCACCTATAGGACTTGAAGTGTGTTAGTCCAATCACACAGAGATCTTATATTTTGTTCCCAGAAGCACCTATAGGACTTGAAGTGTGTTAGTCCCATCACACAGAGATCTTATATTTTGTTCCCAGAAGCACCTATAGGACTTGAAGTGTGTTAGTCCCATCACACAGAGATCATATATTTTGTTCCCAGAAGCACCTATAGGACTTGAAGTGTGTTAGTCCCATCACACAGAGATCATATATTTTCTTCCCAGAAGCACCTATAGGACTTGAAGTGTGTTAGTCCCATCACACAGAGATCATATATTTTGTTCCCAGAAGCACCTATAGGACTTGAAGTGTGTTAGTCCCATCACACAGAGCTCATATATTTTGTTCCCAGAAGCACCTATAGGACTTGAAGTGTGTTAGTCCAATCACACAGAGATCATATATTTTGTTCCCAGAAGCACCTATAGGACTTGAAGTGTGTTAGTCCCATCACACAGACCTATATTTTCTTCCCAGAGGCACCTATAGGACTTGAAGTGTGTTAGTCCCATCACACAGAGATCATATATTTTGTTCCCAGAAGCACCTATAGGACTTGAAGTGTGTTAGTCCAATCACACAGAGATCATATATTTTGTTCCCAGAAGCACCTATAGGACTTGAAGTGTGTTAGTCCCATCACACAGACCTATATTTTCTTCCCAGAGGCACCTATAGGACTTGAAGTGTGTTAGTCCCATCACACAGAGATCATATATTTTGATCCCAGAAGCACCTATAGGACTTGAAGTGTGTTAGTCCAATCACACAGAGATCATATATTTTGTTCCCAGAAGCACCTATAGGACTTGAAGTGTGTTAGTCCCATCACACAGACCTATATTTTCTTCCCAGAGGCACCTATAGGACTTGAAGTGTGTTAGTCCCATCACACAGAGATCATATATTTTGTTCCCAGAAGCACCTATAGGACTTGAAGTGTGTTAGTCCCATCACACAGAGATCATATATTTTCTTCCCAGAAGCACCTATAGGACTTGAAGTGTGTTAGTCCAATCACACAGAGATCATATATTTTGTTCCCAGAAGCACCTATAGGACTTGAAGTGTGTTAGTCCCATCACACAGACCTATATTTTCTTCCCAGAAGCACCTATAGGACTTGAAGTGTGTTAGTCCAATCACACAGAGATCTTATATTTTGTTCCCAGAAGCACCTATAGGACTTGAAGTGTGTTAGTCCCATCACACAGAGCTCCTCTATTTTCTTTGCAGAAGCACCCACAGGACTTCTAGTGTGTTAGTCCATCACACAGAGCTCCTCTATTTTCTTTGCAGAAGCACCCACAGGACTTCTAGTGTGTTAGTGGCATCACACAGAGCTCCTCTATTTTCTTTGCAGAAGCACCCATAGGACTTCTAGTGTGTTAGTGGCATCACACAGAGCTCCTCTATTTTCTTTGCAGAAGCACCCACAGGACTTCTAGTGTGTTAGTGGCATCACACAGAGCTCCTCTATTTTCTTTGCAGAAGCACCCATAGGACTTCTAGTGTGTTAGTGGCATCACACAGAGCTCCTCTTTTTTCTTTGCAGAAGCACCCATAGGACTTCTCGTGTGTTAGTGGCATCACACAGAGCTCCTATATTTTCTTCTCAGCAGCACCCACAGGACTTCTAGTGTGTTAGTGGCATCACACAGAGCTCCTCTATTTTCTTTGCAGAAGCACCCGTAGGACTTCTAGTGTGTTAGTGGCATCACACAGAGCTCCTCTTTTTTCTTTGCAGAAGCACCCATAGGACTTCTCGTGTGTTAGTGGCATCACACAGAGCTCCTATATTTTCTTCTCAGCAGCACCCACAGGACTTCTAGTGTGTTAGTGGCATCACACAGAGCTCCTCTATTTTCTTTGCAGAAGCACCCATAGGACTTCTAGTGTGTTAGTGGCATCACACAGAGCTCCTCTATTTTCTTTGCAGAAGCACCCATAGGACTTCTCGTGTGTTAGTGGCATCACACAGAGCTCCTATATTTTCTTTGCAGAAGCACCCATAGGACTTCTCGTGTGTTAGTGGCATCACACAGAGCTCCTATATTTTCTTCTCAGCAGCACCCACAGGACTTCTAGTGTGTTAGTGGCATCACACAGAGCTCCTATATATTCTTCTCAGCAGCACCCACAGGACTACCGACTACAATGGCTGGAAGACCGCCAAGGGGAGGCAGAGCGTGCAGAGCCAAGAACACAGGGCAGGCAGGCTCTGTTTCTAGTGGACGTGGCCGTGGACGTGGACGTGGTCGTGCATCGTCATCAGCACGTGGCCATGGGACACGCGCATCTTTGTTTTCGGCAGCTGGACATGTGGAGCCGCATCATGCTGAAGGCTTGGTAGAATGGATGACCAAGCCCTCCTCATCCTCCTCATCCTCTCTCACCCAGGCTCAGGGTACTGGCAGAGCATCATCAGCCACCCCTTCCCTAGACCCACCATGTCCTCCTGAGGAGTCCCCCGAACTCTTTGAGCACAGTGTTGGGTACATGCTCCAGGAGGATGCCCAACGATTCGAAGGCTCGGATGATGATACCCAGCTTGAGGAATCTGGCAGTACTGTTCCACCAGCTGCAGCTTACTGCCAGGTTTGCTCTAGTGGTGAAGAGGGAGGGGATGATGAGGTCACTGACTCCACGTGGGTGCCTGAAGGGAGAGAGGATGAGGAGGAGGACGAGGAGGAGGAGGAGGATGCGGCGTCACATGTCCAACGAGGCAGGGTGCCCCTGGAGGCCAGGTAGAGGCCAGCACGGCAACTGTACAACACCGCAGAGCTCCGCCTGTGCAGGGCGCTGCCTCTGCACGTTATCAGAAAAGTTCTTTGGTGTGGGCCTTTTTTGAGACGAGTGCAGCAGATCGCACCACTGCTATTTGCAATATTTGTCTCAAGCGTATCTCGCGTGGCCAAAACATCAGCCGCTTGGGCACCACAAGCATGACCAGACATATGGCGACCTGCCATGCAGCTCGTTGGCAGGCACACATAAAAGACCCACACCAAAGAACTAAGCGGACCTCTCCTTGCTCCTCCTCAGCTGGGATCTCCATCCCCACTACACCTTCAGTCCTCTCTGAAAGCTGCTCTGAGAGGACTGAAGGTGTAGAATTAGGTGTGTCACAACCAAGTACTTGCAGTACACCGACGTCCGATTGCAGCAGGCAAATTTCCCTGCCCCAGCTGCTGGACCGTAGAAAGAAGTACACTCCCAGCCATCCACATGCCCAGCGGTTGAATGCTAGCCTGGCTAAATTGCTAGCACTTCAACTGCTGCCTTTTCAGTTGGTAGACTCGGCCCCCTTCCGTGAGTTTGTTCAATGTGCGGTTCCTCAGTGGCAGGTTCCCAAACGCCACTTTTTCTCACGGAAGGCGATTCCGTCTCTCTACCGGCATGTGGAGGGCAATGTCCATGCCTCGCTGGACAGGGCGGTCAGCGGTAAGGTGCATATTACCGCTGACTCATGGTCCAGCAGGCATGGACAGGGACGGTACCTTTCTTTCACGGCCCATTGGGTCACTCTATTGGCAGCTGGGAGGGATGCAGGACAAGGTGCAGTAGTGTTGGAGGTTGTTCCGCCACCACGCCTCCAAAACGCTACTACTGCTACTGGTTGTGACACACCTCTCTCCTCCACCCCCTCCTTTCTTCTTCCTCCAGTGCTCTGTCCTTGGAACCAGCGGTGCTCCGTAGGCGTACAAGGGGCTACGCAAGTACGCAGGCAAAAAGATGCCATGCCGTGCTTGCGCTGGTGTGTTTGGGGGACAGGAGCCACACTGGGCCAGAGGTTCTGGCAGCTCTGCAGGGGCAGGCCGAGAGGTGGTTGACGCCACGTCAGCTTAAGCCAGGAATGGTCGTTTCTGACAATGGCACCAACCTCCTCTCCGCCCTGCGACAGGGGCAGCTCACCCATGTGCCCTGCATGGCTCACGTCCTCAACCTGGTGGTGCAGCGGTTCTTGGGCAGGTTCCCAGGCTTACAGGATGTCCTGAGGCAGGCCAGGAAAGTCTGTGTGCATTTCCGCCGATCTTATAATGCCAGTGCTCGGCTGACTGAGCTGCAAAAGGAGCTGAACCTGCCCAAGAACCGCCTAATATGTGACATGCCCACCAGGTGGAACTCAACGTTGGCCATGCTGCAGCGACTGCACACGCAGCAGAGGGCCATCAATGAGTACCTTTGCGACTACGGCACCAGGACAGGGTCAGGGGAGCTTGGTTTTTTTTCCCCACGTCAGTGGAGCATGATCAGGGATGCATGCACTGTCCTCTCACCATTTGAGGAGGCCACGAGGATGGTGAGCAGTGACAGTGCATGCATCAGTGACACTGTCCCTCTTGTCCACCTGTTGGAGCATACGCTGCGTGGGATAATGGACAGGGCACTTGAGGCAGAACAGAGGCAGGAAGAGGAGGACTTCCTTGCCTCTCAAGGCCCCCTTTATCCGGACAGTGTTCCTCCTGTCCCACCCATCACACAGGAAGAGGATGAGGAGGAGGAGGAGGAGGAGGAGGAGGATTGTGTGAGCATGGAGGTGGAGCCTGGCACTCAGCATCAGCAGCAGCAGTCTTTTAGGGATGATGTACAGTCCCAACAAACCAGTGGACTTGTACGTGGCTGGGAGGAGGTGGCTGGCGATCATGTCATCCTCAGTGACCCAGAAGACTCCGGACCGAATGCCTCAGCTAACCTACGCTGCATGGCCTCCCTGATCCTGCAAAGCCTGCGGAAGGATCCTCGTGTTCTTCGGATCAAGGAGAGGGACCATTACTGGCTGGCCACTCTCCTTGATCCGCGGTACAAGGGTAAGGTTGCGGACCTTATCTTGCCGTCGCAGAGGGAGCAGAGGATGAGACATCTCAGGGAGGCCTTGCAGAAAGGTCTGTGCAACGCGTTCCCAGAAACTGGGAGGCTACAAACTCCTGGTCCTGGGCGACGAGTTGCTGAGGCTTCGGTCAGTGGCAGAAGGAGCGGTGGGGAAGGTGGACGTCTGACCGATGCGTTCAGACAATTTTTTAGTCCGCAGCCCCAAGGTATGATCGGTTCCAGCAACCATCGCCAGCGTCTGATATACATGGTGCAGGAATACCTTGGGGCAAGGTCAGACTTGGACACCTTTCCCACCGAAAATCCTCTGGCTTACTGGGTCCTGAGGATGGATCGCTGGCCAGAGCTTGCACAGTATGCAATTGAGCTACTGGCCTGTCCTGCCTCCAGCGTTCTGTCCGAACGCACATTCAGTGCTGCTGGAGGATTTGTGACTGATCATAGGGTGCGCCTGTCCACCGCCTCGGTTGATCAACTGACCTTCATCAAAATGAATCAGTCTTGGATCACCACCAGCTACCAGGCACCTGAGGCGGATATAACCGAATAATTTTTAATGTCACATCACATCCCTTCAAGACTGCCTATGCTGATGCTGAGTGACTGTCCTCTTATGTTCACTGACTATCCTCTTCCTCCTCCTCAATGATCCATGCCACCACACCAGTGCCTAAGGCACAATTTTTCAGCCCCTGTTTAACAGGGGCGTGTACATACAATTTTTATAAAAAAAATGCTTCGCAACACTGTGCTCCAAGTACAGTATCTGTGAGGGGTTGCAGTGTTGTGGCACCAGCACCAGTGCCTAAGGCACAATTTTTCAGCCCCTGTTTAACAGGGGCGTGTACTTACAATTTTTTTAAAAAATGCTTCGCAACACGTGTGACTGCTGTGCTCCAAGTACAGTATCTGTGAGGGGTTGCAGTGTTGTGGCACCAGCACCAGTGCCTAAGGCACAATTTTTCAGCCCCTGTTTAACAGGGGCGTGTACATACAATTTTTATAAAAAAAAATGCTTCGCAACAATGTGCTCCAAGTACAGTATCTGTGAGGGGTTGCAGTGTTGTGGCACCAGCACCAGTGCCTAAGGCACAATTTTTCAGCCCCTGTTTAACAGGGGCGTGTACTTACAATTTTTTAAAAAAATGCTTCGCAACACGTGTGACTGCTGTGCTCCAAGTACAGTATCTGTGAGGGGTTGCAGTGTTGTGGCACCAGCACCAGTGCCTAAGGCACAATTTTTCAGCCCCTGTTTAACAGGGGCGGGTAATTACAAATCTTGATCTAATAGTTCACAGCAGGGCCCATTCCTGCGCCCACCAAGAGTAACTATGAGGGCCTACAGTCTTGTGGCAACACCGTCCACCACCACCGCCAAAGGCCCAATTTTTCTGCCCTGTTCATCAGGTGCTTGCAATTACAAATCTTGATCTAATAGTTCACAGCAGGGCCCATTCCTGCGCCCACCAAGAGTAACTATGAGGGCCTACAGTCTTGTGGCAACACCGTCCACCACCACCGCCAAAGGCCCAATTTTTCTGCCCTGTTCATCAGGTGCTTGCAATTACAAATCTTGATCTAATAACTCACAGCAGGGCCCATTCCTGCGCCCACCAAGAGTAACTGTGAGAGCTTACAGTCTTGTGGCAACACCGTCCACCACCACCACCACCACCCCCAATTTTTCTGCCCTGTTCAACAGGTGCATGCAATTACAAATCTTGATCTATTAACTCACAGCAGGGCCCATTCCTGTGCCCACCAGTCTTGTGGCTACACCAACATCTATTAGGGCAAATTTCTGCAGAGTATATACGCCAGGCCCCTACTTTCATACATCCAACTTACAAACGACTCCTACTTGCAAATGGAAAGAGAAAACAGGAAGTGAGAGGAAATCTACCCCTAGGAAGGGAAATTCTATCCTGTTAGATTTAATTTGGGAAAAAGGTATCTCCTCTCTACTGATACTTTATCACCAATCCTTGTTTCAATTAAAACCCCACTTTTCCAAAAACATTTGTTATTGGGACGGAAAGTGAGGTGACATGTTCTGAACAGATGTGCAAAGACAGCAAATGTTACAGGGGTGATAACCCCTCCCTATGTTCTCCAAAAAGCTTAAAAATCGATTTTTTTGGGATGGAGCTACACTTCATAATGTACCTGTTCAGATTCTACTTAAGAACAAACCTAAAGCCGCAAGTGGTTTTAAATGGCTTCTTTTTTTCCTTTACAAATGACATTTTGTGCAAGGACAGTTCTAAACACGGGAAACACATGCCACTTCACAGGCATACTTTAGACACCCCCCAGGTACCATATTTAAAGGAAAATTTCACTTTTTTTTTTTCACTTTATGCATCATTAAAATGACTGCTCCCGAAAAAACGTTAGTTTTTAAAAGTTCTTTTTGCATTGATATATGTCCCCTGGGGCAGGACCCGGGTCCCCAAACCTGTTTTATGACATTAACATGCATATTGGCCGTTGTAATTAGCACTTTTGATTTCGAACGTTCGCGTCCATTATAACGTATAGGGTTCGAAAATTCGCGCGAACTTTCGGTCGGTTCGAAGGTTCTGGTGCGAACCGAACCCGGGGGTGTTCGGCTCATCCCTACTCATCACACTCTCCAACTAGGTCCTCATTCACACTCACTTTGAGATCACTTTTCACATAGCCACCCCCCCCATCTTACCCTATTCCACCCACCAATAGGGACTGACCAAAAGCTATATATTTTCTGAAATCACATAATCAGTAGAATAAAAAGAAGGTGCTACTGATTTCTAAGGTCCCACGACATTTGTGCAAATGTTTATCAAAACAATATTTTTGCTAAAAATCCACTAAAATCATGATTAGCAGATAAATACACAGCAAATTTTACAAAATTCCCACTTAATATAAAAGCTTAACCTGTAATGAGTTAATAAATAACAAATATTTGTAACTTTTAAATTGCGCCTTTATGCAAAATTGTGAAAATATAACAGACGCAGAAGTGTAAATATCCAAATTTCTCAAAAAATCTGAAGGTTTTAATTTTTCCCTTACAGCAGGGGTGCCCAACCTTTTGAGGAGCGAGGGCCACTTTGACTCGCGGGCCACAATGAGCGTAGCAGGCAGATGGCAGGTCTGTGTCCACTCTGCATATGTAGAGCAGACACAGATGCAGCCCGCTTTACCCTAAGGGCCCTCCGATCTGCCCAGACAGAAGGGGACAGATCCCCTTAATTTTTTTAAGCAGATAAGATTGCAGATAGGCCGGTGTAAGCAGACAGAGTCTGTTTACATCTTCCGCTCTATAGAGGTAAATGGAGGGTCCAATTGGGTCCGCCTGAAAAACAGACAGGCAGACCCGAGGGGACCGATTGTGTGAAAGGGGACTAAGGCTGCTTTCACACTGATGCACAGTGGTTTACCTGCATCTCAACTGACCTCAATCTTCACTTCTTCCTTAGGATTCCTGCAGCTGGTTGCTGCTGTCCCCCAGGTGGTTATAACTGGTGGCTTCTGCTGGATGTCCTCCAGGGCTGGTACTGCTGGCTGGTACTGCTGTTGGGTACTGCCTGCTAGTACTGCTGGCATATACCACTGGATGGTACTGCTGGTTGATACTGCTGGCGGGTACTGGTACTGCTGGCTGGTACTGGTACTGCTGGCTGGTACTGCTGGCGGGTACTGGTACTGCTGGTGGGTACTGGTTCTGCTGACGTGTACTGGTACTGCTGGCGGGTACTGGTACTGCTGGCGGGTACTGGTACTGCTGGCGGGTATTGGTACTGCTGGCTGGTACTGCTGGTGGTTACTGGTAATGCTGGCTGGTACTGGTGACTGGTACTGGTGGCTGGTACTGCTGGCAGTTACTGGTACTGCTGGCTGGTACAGGTACTGCTGGCTGGTATTGGTACTGCTGGCTGGTACTGGTACTGCTGGCTGGTACTGCTGGCTGGTACTGGTGACTGGTACTGGTGGCTGGTACTGGTACTGCTGGCTGGCACTGCTGGTGGGTACTGGTACTGCTGGCTGGTACTGGTGCTGGTGGCTGGTACTGCTGGCGGTTACTGGTACTGGTACTGCTGGCTGGTACTGCTGGCGGGTACTGGTAATGGTGACTGGTACTGGTGGCTGGTACTGCTGGCTGGTACTGGTGGCTAGTACTGGTGGCTGGTACTGCTGGTGGGTACTGGTACTGCTGGCGGGAACTGCTGGCTGGTACTGGTACTGTTGGTGGGTACTGATACTGCTGGCTGGTACTAGTATTGCTGGCGGGTACTGCTGGTTGGTACTGGTACTGCTGGTGGGTACTGGTAATGCTGGCGGGTACTGGTGACTGGTACTGGTGGCTGGTACTGCTGGTGGGTACTGGTACTGCGTACTGCTGGCTGGTACTGCTGGTGGGTACTGATACTGCTGGCGGGTACTGGTGACTGGTACTTGTGGCTGGTACTGGTGGCGGGTACTGCTGGCTGGTGCTGGTACTGCTGGTGGGTACAGATACTGCTGGCAGGTACTGGTACTGCTGGTGGGTACTGGTACTGCTGGCGGGTACTGGTGACTGGTACTGCTGGCGGGTACTGATACTACTGGCAGGTATTGGTACTGCTGGCGGGTACTGGTGACTGGTACTGGTGGCTAGTACTGCTGGCAGGTACTGATACTGCTGGCTGGTACTGGTACTACTGGCTGGTACTGGTACTGATGGCTGGTACTGCTGGTGGGTACTGGTACTGCTGGCTGTTACTGCTGGTGGGTACTGGTGACTGATACTGGCACTTCTGGCTCTGGCAATGCTGGCTTCTGTCTGAGATCGCAGGAAGCATGCAGCTGCAGTACAGAGCTTCCTGCCACAGGCAGAGTACATTTGATATCACTCCGCCTGTGAAGGAGTCTGCGCTATACAGGAAGCATCGGCTCTGCTTCCTTTAGCGGCAGCTCCGTTGTTCACACTGATGCTCGGTGATGGCGGGTTGGGAACCCGCGATCAGGGCTTGCCGACCCGCCATCTCAGAGCAAGACGTGGCGGGCCACCTCGGATGGCGCCACGGGCCACCGGTTGGGCACCCCTGCCTTACAGGTTTCACAATTTGTGAAAGACCCCCAAAACCATATATTTTCAGAAAGCATATGACCTCTAGAATAAAAAAAAGTTGCTACTGATTTTTTAAACCCTGCAGTATTTGTGCAAATGTTTATCAAATATATTCACAAAAAAAACACTAGAACCATAATTAGCAGATAAAAACACAGCTAATTTGCCAAAATTCCTGCTTAATCCAAACTAAATATAAAAGCGTATTATTTATATTAAATAACAAAAAAATGTAATTCGATCCAGTCCAGTCCACTAAAAACAGATGGATGGGGATTCCATTCACCAACCATCTAACAGATCGGATCAGATCCGACCGTTTCCATCCGACCACCCTATAGAGAACAGCGGGCTGTTTCTGTGTTAACTCCTCTTATGCCCCATACAAACGGTCGGAAATTCCGACCACAAAATCCAACGGATTTTGTCCGATACTGATGTTGCATACACACGGTCGGACAAAGTTGTCGGAAAATTCGGTCATCCTGAACGTGGTGATGTTTGTTGCGTATGACGGGACTACGTAGAGGCTAGTAGCCAAAAGCTTTGGTCTTGTAATGTGATCTGAGCATGCGTGGCACTTTGTCCGTCGGAATTCGCCACACACGATCGGAAAAAGTCTGATAGGACTTTATTGTCGGAAAATTTGAGAGCAGGATCTCAAACTTTTTCTGTCAAAAAAAATCCAACTTAAAAAGTCAGATGGAGCCTACACACGGTCGGAATTTCCAATAACATGGTCCGATAGGACATTTTCCGTCGGAAAATCCGACCGTGTGTACGGGGCATTACACTTGCAATTTGCATATGATGTCAATTAACTAAAGCTAACTATCAATTAAAAAAAAAAAAATCTTTTCAAGTATTCTGAACACTAAAATGTAAACTTTTTAAAGTTTTTTTTTTCTTTTGTTTATATTGTTCATTTAAGACATTGTGCAAATTGGATATCACATCTGGTGTTACAGATTGCATGCCAGTATCACATATACAGAATCACCCCTTAGTGACTGAGGGTAAAACAAATGTTCATGCCTGAATAAAATGTTGTACATATGTTAGTATATTTTTTTTAAATATTTTACTGCACTGCTCCGGGGGTCTTCTCGTCGGACTCCTCCGCTCTTTTACCGAGCGGAGGAGCCCGGCTTTCTTCTTTGTCGTCACCGTCTGGGGGTCTCGATCCGCCTTCCGGGGGTTCCTTCTTCTTCTTTTTCTTCTGGAATGGCAGAGCCGCTCTGTGTTGTGACTTATATAGGGACAAGGAGGCGGGGTCACATGCTGATGTCAGATGGTGACCCCGCCCCCCTATGATGAGCATGTGACCCCGCCTCCTTGTCCCTATATAAGTCACAACACAGCGCGGCTCTGCCATTTCAGAAGAAGAAGACGGCGGCGGCGCAGAAAGCGGCAACAGCGGCAAGAACAGAAGAGACCCCGGAAGACCCCCGAAGGCGGATCGAGACCCCCAGACGATGACGGCGGTGACGACGAAGAATAAAGCCGGGCTCCTCCGCTCGGTAAAAGAGCTAGGTAAAAGAGCGGAGGAGTCCGGCGAGAAGACCCCCCAAGACGGAAGACCCCCGGAGCAGTGCAATAAAATATTTAAAAAAAATTGTGTGGTATTTTTATTGACACTTTTACACCTTAGGTGAATGGATAGGGGTACATCGTACCCCATACTCATTCACATAGGGTGGGGGGCCGGGATCTGGGGGCCCCCTTATTAAAGGGGGCTCCCAGATTCCGATAAACCCCCCCCCCCGCAGACCCTTGTCCTCATCAACATGGGGACAAGGTGCTTTGGGGTGGGGGGGGGGGCGCACGGCCCCCCTTTCCCCAGGGCACCCCCCATGTTGAGGGCACGCGGCCTGGTATGGCTCAGGAGGGGGCGCTCTCTCGCCCCCACCCCTTTCCTGGCCGGCCGGGCTGCGTGCTCGGATAAGGGTCTGAGATGGATTTGGGGGGGACCCCCACGCCGTTTTTTCAGCGTGGGGCTTGCCTTTAAATCCATGCCAGGTGACTGGGCTAGCGCGGCGGCATTCACTGCCTTCGCTAGTCCTGTCTACCTGCAGTTACGTTCTAAATGAACGGACTTTGCTCCGTGTGTGGGCAAGTCCGTTCATTTTCAAAAGTCCCGCAGACTTTTTACCGTGGATTGTCCGCCGGAGAAGTCTGGGCGTATGTGGGCAAGTCCACAGCTCGGAATGTCCGGTAAAGCCCCGCTGGAAGGTCCGGCGGTTTGTCCGCTGGACTAGGTCCGGCGGACAATCCCGCCGGAAAGTCGAGGCATCAGGTTACTTTATACCTGACGCTGATTGCAGGCTCAGGTTGCTCTAGAGTAGCTCACAAGATTTATATATTTTTATATAGGGCCAACAGTTAGCACAGCGCTTTACAAAATGAGGGTAGACAGTACAGTTACAATGCAATTCAATACAGGAGGAAGCAGAGGTCACTGCTCGTTAGAGCTTACAATCTAGAAGGGATGGTCAAGTTAAACAAAAGGTAATAACTGTGGGGGGATGAGCTGATGGAGAAAATGAAAATACAGTTGTTAGGTGTGGGTATGATAGGCTTCTCTGAAGAGGAGGGTTTTCAACTACAAGCTAATAAAGTAGTCGGACAAATTGGGGTAAGGTGTTCCATAGGATTGGAGAGGATCTGGAAAAGTAAAAAAAATGTTTTTCTTTTTTACAAAAAGTTGTCAATTTAATAATATATTTTTCACACACCGCACAGGCATTCTACTTCAAAAGACAGTTTCATTGTTTGGACTGATTACAGACATTGTATCTTGAGTATCACACAAATCAACCAGTTGTATCAAAAACATGGTACTGTAATGATCCCCTCCATATAAGTAGAGAATATAGCTTACTGTAGCATCACCTATAGACGTCCCCATTCCTGCAAGCCTAGCATACTGGTATATGGATGCTCCCAGTAATGTCATTTTCACTGGCCAGGAAGTACAAGAGGCTGAAGAAAGGAAGAACAAAATAATACCATTGGTTCCAGGAATGCATTTTTCTGCAGGGGGTGGCTGGGACTGGTGTCGCACAGGAATGTAGTCAGTGGGACATGCAGATGGTCAGTGGGATCATAGTCAGAACTTATTAACAATTGATATTTAAAACATTCCATTGGTTAAATAAATAAAGAATACAAATACTTTAATGAATACCTGTGGTTTCAATTGGCCGTGGCCTTTTATTTATAGGTATAAAAAATAACTTTAAATATACTTTAAAACAATAAATACATTTAGCATGTATTTTAAAATATTTTTGTAAACATATAACCATATATAATTATATATCTAAATAGATTAGTCATTTAAGCTCAAGCCTTATTTATAGCATTAAATATAATATCCCCACACGCCAGGCCCAATTTTTGAAGGAGCCTGGCATCCCACCACGGCAACAGCCAATTCAACACAGGTTTTAAAATCCAAATTTAAGATGTCAAGAGCAATATCAGATAAATGCACATCGTCTGGTCTATAAAAACCAGGCAAACCACCCTCCAAGTCCACATGTCGAAACGACAAACCATGAACGGAAGGCATGAATTTATCTAAAGCCCTATTAATTCTCTTACAAATCTTTTCCAATTAATGACGCTAGGAGCAGAGCAACCAGTCAAGCCGATGGATCACTTCAGAAAAGATTAAAAAGGTATCAGGTAAAACAGTATGCAAGCATAACAGATCAAGCTTAATCTGAGCAATCAACTCCAATGTTTTGCGCTTACTAAGATCGTTACCAGACAGATGCAAAATAATGACCTGAGGCACTGGCCAACAATCATGTAAGTGAGTCAAAACATGACGTAAAACACTCCAACGCATACCACGTTGTCCATACCAATGTACAGTAAAACTAGAAGGTAATCCCAGATTATTGCCATAGACTCTCCAATCAGCTCTCTTCTGAGCCCAAAAAACATAAGAGTGGCCAACAATCCATATGTGAAAAGGAGCACCTAAAAAGAAAAACAAAAATTAGGCCTAACATATGATCTATAACAGCTAGACCGCCAACCTCCAATTTGCTTAATCACAGATTTATCTAGGCCAAGCAAAGCTGCCTCAGTGGCTGCACCAATACGAAATGAGTGAGATGAAATCCGAAGATGTTCCAAACGTAATGCTTTAAGGCACCTACATAGAACAGAATTGAATTGATAAATAGTCACTGGTGCACCAGTGTAATGAACCAAAAATTGCTTAATCAAAGAGAAATTACAATAGCGAAAAACAGGAAAGGCTTGTAAAGTAATCCACCGACCATGGCCCAGAGGATCAGTCTTACTCTTACGAAGGAAAACCTGAATAGAATCCTGGCGAACAAAAACATCATGAAAAAATAGACCAGTGTCATTAGAGACATTATGTGGCAGCAATTCAGAAACTCGAAAGGCCCCAAAAAAACCTAAACAAAAGGCCAAAGTAAATAATAAAGACTCATAAGGCGAATAACAGACACTCACAAAGACAACCAAAAAGGTCAATAGAGATCGTCAATCTCGCATCAGCAACCATGTGAGTCCTCCTGTAACCCTTCAAGGCATGTTGAACTGAGAAAAAGGACATACAGGATCTGCCACCTTGCACACGCATAAAAAAGGAAACACCCGACAGAGTTTTAACAATGTGGGAATGTTAATAATTACGAGACATTAAATAATGAAGAAATTACAAAACCGGTCCCTCAGAAAAAATGGGTTGACTATACCCAGAAGGAAGTAAGAAGGAACACCATAAAGACCACGCAGCTTTATATGACGCCCACGTGGAGGGTGCCAAAGAAGCCCCAATAGCAACGAAGACAGGATTTACCAAAGATCCCATAAGTGTTGAGGGCACAACAGGCCAGTAAGATCCGCATCCGGAACTAGGCGTCTGAATTCTTGAATCTGGAAGCGGGACAAAGAATCAGCAATTCGATTCTCCTTACCAGGAATGTATTTGGCTTTAAGCCATATATTAAGGTCTAAACATTTAAATACCAACAGTCTAAGTACAGCCAGAACAGGAAGATATTTAGATGACAGGCAATTAAGAGCAAAAACGACACCCTTATTGTCAGAATATAGCAAAATACGACGATTCTTAAAATTATCAACCCACAACTCCAAAGCTACCAAAACAGGGAAAAGCTCCAATAAAACAACATTAGACGTCAAACCTGAATCTCTTCATGATTCCGGCCACAAATCAGCAGACCAATGTCCATCCCAATAAGCACCATAACTGCAAAATCCAGCAGAATCAGTATGGAGATGCAGTGCAGAAGCCGAACAAAAAAGGAGCCTGCCACAAGCAATTACCATTTAACGTAGACAAAAAACGCTGCATACTTTCAGGTCATCCCTAATAGCAGATGTAATCTGCACAAAATGAAAAGGAGAAGAAACTCCAGAAATGGCGTGATACAATCTCTTCGAAAAAACGCGGCCCATGAGCAAGACTCTAGACGCAAGTGCCAACAAACCAAGCAAAGACTGCAAGACTCTCAATTGAACCTTAAAAGAGAGGGGGAGGGTGGGACTTTAGATGAGGTGCGTGAGGTAGAGCCAGACACAACCATATACATATGTAAAAAATTATATTCTTTATTAGCCCAAAGATAGGGCATGGATCAACCCATATAAATGCATAATAACGCATTGGCATATAAAATACAAAGTATCAACATATATATTGAGGATAATCACCAACATGACACAGAAAGTAAATATTGTACATCACAGTCCCTCAAATGGAGTAGGCATTACATTATATCAGGGTGGTAGAGCAATAAAAACCATCTAGAATCATACATACGAGATGGATGCATCAAAATAAGCTCAACAACGTTTCGTGGACTTCTATCCACTCATCAGGAGCAAGTGCATCCATATACTAAAAAGGGGATAAAAAAAGATCACCATTATAGTTTGATATAGCCACAGACTGGAGGGGTAGAGGATGATGATGAACAAATAAACGGCCATAACTGAAAGTATTCACATAAGAGCTGATACTAGGTCATGTGACACCACCTGCCAAAGGTCAGGCAGATATACATGTCCAGCACGGGAACTGAGGAAAGCACCCAGGCATGAACCAGGAGCACACACACACAGTCCCCCAAAGAAAAATGTGTATGGAAGAATCTTGATGTAACTGTGGATGGGTTTTCTGTATTGTATACAATAAAGTAAATGGTTTATTACCATATTGGCATAAATAAAAAGAAATGTCATAAAGAGTAGACCCATCACCACAGTATATTATGGAGGATATCAACAAGGTGAACAGAATGAAAAGATTGGGTGTCCATATGGTAAGAATAGGGAAGAGGAGATGAGATTCCTGAGATCAGGAGAAATGGATGAAGAGTAGAGAAATTTAAGAATAAAGCAAGAGCTTGCTATGTATTTATCCATGTAGGTCCTATTGGGATATGAACCAGAAATGGAGTGCAGTATGGGAATGCTGAAAAAAGGTCACTGAAGGGGAACTGCAGGGTGAGCCCAGCGTCCAGGGTCCAATCCAGCGTCACACTGGCGTGGCAACAAGGGAAAGACAGCACGACATCAGCCGGACCTGTTCACCATGTGTTAGCCAAGCTGAAATAGCACACGCCTGCGTGAAGGGACGCCCACTGGGCGTCGCATGCATGGAAACGCCCACCCAATCCCCCATCCCCATAATGTGTGGGAAGTAGGGGAGTGGGGAGGCATGCAGCGTGCATCGCAGCTTCCACGCAAACAAAAACACCAGCCAACCTGTTGGCTGCAGAACACACTAAACCAGTTCAGCTCAGGGGAGTAGAGACAATTACAGCAGCAGTGTGTCCATCAAAATCAGCTGTGTTCAATGTGGTGTAGGGTAACTTGACCACTAGGGGTCAGATACAAGGAAGTGAAGGCTCTGGAACCACACACACCTCCATCCCTAATCAGTATCAAAGAAAAAATGAAATATTTGGGACTTTAAATGAGACGCAACAGGGAATATTACGCCTCCATCCCTAGTTGCTTAAAAGAGAGGGGGAGGGTGGGACTTTAGATGAGGTGCGTGAGGTAGAGCCAGACACAACCATATACATATGTAAAAAATTATATTCTTTATTAGACCAAAGATAGGGCATGGATCAACCCATATAAACGCATAATAACGCATTGGTATATAAAATACAAAGTATCAACATATATATTGAGGATAATCACCAACATGACACAGAAAGTAAATATTGTACATCACAGTCCCTCAAATGGAGTAGGCATTACATTATATCAGGGTGGTAGAGCAATAAAAACCATCTAGAATCATACATATGATTCAATTGAACCTTACATATAGAAAAAACAAAATCCAATAAAATCTTAATTTTAATAACCTTCTCAGCAGGCAAACGAAACTCCAATAAAACCATATGAATCTGAATACCAAGAAAATCAAGGCAAGATGTAGGATAGACAGACTTTTCATCAGCCAGCGGAATACCAAATTCCCTACACACAATCCTAAATTCGGTAAACAAATATAGACAATCAGACGAATTAGCTCCACCAATAAAAAGAAAATCTTCCAAATAGTGCAACAGGTTATTCGAACCCGTACGAAAACTAACAACCCATTCAATAAACGTAGAAAAAAGTTCAAAATAATAACACGAAAGAGAACACCCCATCGGGAGACACTTATCAAAGTAAAATGAATCCTGAAAATAAAAACCTAAAGAGTTAAACGCAGAAGGGTGAATAGGAAGCAACCGAAACGCAGACTTAATATCAGCTTTAGCTTACAAAGCAGACGCACCAACATTCCTAATTTTCAACAAAGCGCCATTGAGCGAAGAATACTGTACAGAACACCACGCGGGGTCAATATCATCGTTCAAAGAAGACCCAATGGGGAAAGATAGACGGTGTATCAATCTAAAAGTGTTTGGTTCCTTTTTAGGAACAATACCAAGAGGAGAATATATGAAAGTTAACAAAAGGAGGAGAAGGAAACGGACCTGCAATTCTACCCGCACATAACTCCTTATCAAGCTTATCATGAACAACGGCCAATTGAAAAGAAATTAAAAAGGAAGATTCGGAAAAATGCGGCAACCAATCCCAGAAAAGGAAGGCAAACGAAAACCAAAAAGGAAACCATCATGCAAGACGAGACTTCTGTAGCTCTGGATAGATTTGAAGCCACGGCAACATCCTTTGTATTATCACTGGTGTTGTGGCTTTTAAGAAAAAGCTCTTTAAACGGAGCAGATGCACTAGAAGACAATTTCTTAAAGCATTGCAAAGCAGGATGAGAACCAGAACAATGACTACATTCATGTTTACATTTACAGGTGTTAGGCCACTTACATAACCCATCATTGAAATGAAAAACACACCCCTTTGCCTAACACACCAGTATTGTTGGGAACACTAACTTTAGCCAATGGATTCTGAGGTAACAACAAATTGAGCCAAAGGTCAACATCTTTTGATCCCCACTCCATAGACTTGTGCACGGACAATTTCTGTCGAAAGGCCTCATCATAATAAAACCACGAGAAACCAGGAACATTTTTATATGCCTCCAGAATAATTTCAACGTGCTGGAATAAGCCAGAACACAAATCAGGACGTTTCTTACCTAGCACACTGGCGTAAATGCAAAAGGCTTGTAGCCAGTTGTTAAAAGAGCGCGGTGCGTTTTTTCTTTTATCATCATCATTAAGTTCACCCTCTTATTCAATCTATTTTTATGATGGGATGGAAGCAAAGATAAAATCTCGATATAGTCCCCCTTCCAAATCCTCTCCTTCAGGGTTCCAGGTAAATGAAAACCCAGAGGGGACAATTCGCAAGTTAAAACCTCCCGTAAGCAAGATTCCGGGACTAGCGGAGGCATCATCACATCAGGAACATCATTAACCACAGTCGCCGTAGCAACCGAGGTAGAGACATGGACACTACCAGGCCCAGATAAATGATCCAACCACACAGCAGCAGTGGTAGGAAGTAACTGGGGCTGATTAACAGCATCAAAAGAAGCAGCAAATGTAGACATAAATTTAGAAAAAGACGTCAACAATTCTTTAAACTGAGAAGAATTAGTAAACTCACCAGCAGGAGTGGATACCATCGTAGATGGGGCATTAGCTGACCCTGCTGGCAGCATATTAGGCGAAACTGGAAAATTAGGAGATTTGTGAATACGACCCGTGTTGACGTGATCAGCTATTAAACATTAATCAACAGGAGACGTCACCTGTGGAAAAACTTTAGATTTACATAGCCGCTTTCTGCCAGACGACAGATGACAACTGCCAGGCGCCATGACAACAGGATCCACAGTCACCGAAGCACCCATAGAAGTCTGCAGTGACATACCAGCAGCAGTAACAGCACTCTTTTTTCCTTGTTTTTTAGTGACACGACCAGCCGGGGAATTGAACCTGCGAGGACGCATTTTTAATCTCTGTGTAGATCTCCCAGGCCTCACTGCGTATGCGCCAGCGAATGCAGCCAGAGTTGAAGGCCGAGCGTCATCGAGAACAGGAGGAGGACCCGAAGGGAACAAAGAAGGCGGAGATGATGACATCGGAAGCCAAAGCACGGAGGATCTGTCTGACACTCGGCTAGAAGGGGGCAAAGAAGAACGACCGTCCCAGGAAACTGGATCACCGATGAAAAGGGCAGGAGCGGCGGCAGAGGAGGTAGATGTAAAAGGGGGAGGATGGCTATGGGAAAAAGAAGACCCAGGCAAGGAGAGGCACTGCCGCATTCCAAACATCCCCATCTTCAGCGGCAGCCCGATCCATCAACTGGCGAAGCAACTGCTCCATGACAGGTAAGTGCAGATGAGCTTCTCTTCTGATCTTCGCCATCTTCTGCCCCACTAATGACGCATCCTCTTTATTTTTATAGGCTGAGGCTCATGCAAGAGGACCGTTTTGGAGCAACTGTCATTTTTTTAACCAATCTCTGGTAAGTATAATTATTTTTTTTTTTTAATTATAACAACTTTCATTTTGCTTAAACCTTTCTTGTCTGACATGATCCCACAGGTGGTGGGGGCAGGGACATTTCATGCCCCGCCCTTCACCTTTATTCAGGTGGTAGGCAGAGACATGGTCAGCAAACAGGCAAAGGATTGATCCATGCAGCAGGCAGAAACATGGTCAATACACAGATCAGGGTCAGTACAGGTGGCAGGGAGAGGCAACAATCTACTGGCGTGGTGGTGATCAGGAACACTGTTGTTTGTTGCACTGTCCTGGTAAAACTTGTTCTGCTGTGGTGGTGATCAAAAACAATAACTGGTGGCACTGACATACAGTGATATCAAAGCCTCAAGTCAATGTCTCTGATCATTAGCCACAGTAAAACAATGTCACCATAGTGACACTGCACTTGATCAGATGACAGTATGTAAAAAAAAAAAGGTTTTACAAACTGTTACCAGAACAGAGCAGTGTTACTATAGTGACATTGTACTGCTGTGGTTAATGATTAGAGACACTGCCTTGAGGTTCCAACAAAGCTTTATTGAACCAAAGATCATTTACATACAGTACAATGCGATGATAAACATACTGTATATATACAAAGATTTATCCAAACTGCTCCCCAACATGCTGGAGACTCTGTGGCGACAAAGGCCCACTGGCCCACACTCTATGGTCCTGTAAGTTGTTGAGATCCTACTGGCGGCATGTCTTTGCCCTCATTTCTGATATCCCAGGCCACCACAGACCCTAATCCTGCCCTTGCACTGCTAGACATTGGCATCAGGGCTGGGCCCAGCCCTTCCTTCTCTGAGCTGGCCTCTCAGCTGTTGGCTAATTGCCAGCTCCTATCTCTCCACAGTGACTCACCTGTTGATGATATCCTGCTCGTCATTCCTGACTACTTAAGCCGTCCAGCCCAGATGATCTCTGCCTTCACCTTGGTCACATCTCTGGAGACGCTCTCCTGTGTTCCTGTTAAAGACTTGCTTGGCTTACATTCCTTCTGGCTCCAGATCCTGCTTGCTGTTATTAAACAAGTGAGATTTAACTGTACTTCTGTCTAAGTCTGATTCATGGTTTCTGATGCTTTCCTCCCAGCTCCAGATCCATCAACATCTATTTACTACTGGAACCTAAACTAAACATCACCAGACTATGGCATACCAAGACTCCACCTTTTATCCCCAACACAATTGCTGATCTGAACCTCCAATGTGATATGGAGAAATTGCTGAGCTGTAAAAACCTCTGAATGCAATATTTCTCCTGACTTTGGTCCTCCTGGCTCTCCCACCCCAAATGCACTTTAACCACTTACCCACTGGGCACTTAAACCCCCTTCCTAACCAGACCAATTTTCAGCTTTTGGTGCTCTCACGCTTTGAATGACAATTACTCAGTCATGCAACACTGTACCCAAATTAATTTTGTGTCCTTTTTTTCACACAAATAGAGCTTTCTTTTGGTGGTATTTAATCACCGCTGGGTTTTTAATTTTTTGTGCTATAAATCCAAAAATATAGAAAATTCGGTAAAAAAAATTAAATAAATTCTTTGTTTCTATTAAAATTTATTGCAGAGTATTGGCGAGTATTGGCAGAGTATTGGCGAGTATTGGCGAGTATTGGCAGAGTATTGGCAGAGTATTGGCAGAGTATTGCAGTGTTGCAGTGTTGGTAGAGTATTGCACAGTGGTGGCAGAGCATTGCACAGTGGTGGCAGAGCATTGCACAATGGTGGCAGAGCATTGCACAGTGCTGGCAGAGCATTGCACAGTGGTGGCAGTGTAGCTGTCACTGACCAGCGCTGTGGACACTACACATCCAGCCCGCAGCGCTGGTCCCATCTCTCCCCCTTTCCGTTCTCCCCTCTCACTGTACCGATCGGTACAGAGAGGGGAGGGAGGAACCGGTGTCATGACGTGATGATGTGATCGCTCCGTCATTTGACGGAGCGATCACGTGGTAAACGGTCGCTATCAGCGGGCGTTTACCGTGATCCGCCGAGGACCCGGCGGTCACGGATGTTCCCGTGTGCGCACCCAGGGGGCGTGCGGGAGCAAGTTTCTGGGAAGACGTCCGTAGGACATCCACCCAGAATAAGCCAACCGCGATGTAGCCGTCTTTCGGCTATGGCCCGGTCGGCATGTGGTTAACGTGATATAATTTAGTGTGCTTTGCTTTGTGCTTTGCTTTCTGACCTTATGTGCCTGATCTCTGTGGACCCCCTTTCTTCCCCTCTCCTTATTTTCCCCATTGCTTTTCCCCTCCCCCCCAAGTTCGTTTCAGCTTGAGTACACGAACAGATCGGACATTCCCTAACTTCCCTACTTTACCTATTTTTCCCCCTCCTAGGTTTGGTAAAATTGGTCTTCATCTGTTTCCTTTTTGTACGCAAATTGCTGTTATTTTGTCTTTCAACACTTCCGGTTAAGCGGGACATTTACTTTCATATAGCGGATTTTGTTAGCGTGATTTTGTACTGTTACCATGGAGACCATTTCTATACAAGACCGCAGACCCACTTCAATATCAGGCCTGTCCTCTTCCATTCCTCCTGTGCAAGCAAACGATGTAAAATAGTCTTGTCATTGACACACATATGTCAAGAATAAAAACATACTTTGAATTTTATAAAACCACATAGTGTTTGAGGAGGGGGGGGGGGTAAAATCACAGAAGCATTTATGGAGATTCTGGCCCCATATTTACATACCATAAACGCAGCATATTTTAAAAAGCAACTAAAATAGTTTCAGATTTAAACATTTTAAAACATCTACAGAACATTTAATAATAATTAAATATAAAAACTAATTTGACATATCCCTCTGCCAGGAACATGGTGCCAGTCATCTGGCTAATACACATGTATGTAGGCATAGGTGTAAACATTTCTATGAGCATAGAAGATGGACAGCACAGGGGGCGTGGTCTTGCCATGGAAAATAATGGCCACTTGAGTTCAGAGCTCTGCTCCTCCACGATAAATCCTAGCATCACCGGCCTCAGCACAGCCTCCATCTGTCCTCCAATTTGGAAGAGGGCACACAGGGTACTAACACTGTAGTGGACATACAAGATGACCAAGCTACAACCATTCAGCTGGTCCGCTTAAAGATCGCAGACCTAGAGGATAGGTCGCAACTAAATAATATTACAATTTGTGGGGTCCCTGAGTCCCTCGCCCCCCCCCCCGAAATAATGCCATACCCGCATCAGCTTTTTCGCAAACTCATCCCATCACTGACAACAAATGACGTGTTGATCAACCGTGCACACAGGATCCACAAGCCACAGCATCTCCCGGCTTCTATCCCCAGAGATATCTTCGCAGAAGTGCATTTCTTCCACGTAAAAAGAAATATCATGCGAGCAGCGAGATCTCTGTACACCCTCCCAGAAATCTTTGAGAAAATATCGCTATATAATGACACCTCAGTAGCTACCTCCCAGGCATCTCACCCTATACTTGTTACTACAACTACTTGTATAATCACAGTGATCTTACTTTGGTTTCATCCCCACTCCTCCATCATCCTTGCTCCTGATAGAGAAAAGTCCACCTCAGTACAAAACAAGACACACGCGTTTAGTCCCCCACAATGTCACTGATGATTACCTCCTTGAATGCTAAGGGCCTCAATAGCCCTTTTAAGCGTGCACTAATGTGGCGAGAGGCTATATCACATAAAGCAGATATACTCTGCGTTCAGTAGACACATTTCTTTTACCGTCACTCATCTCGAACAAGACCCCTCGGGCAGATACCTAATCTTATCTGCCTCCTTCAATACTCAACCCCTTATTATTGTAAACATATACACTCCAAATGTCGACTAGAGATCTTTTTACAAATCTGTATTTCAAAAAATCCAACACTACCCCAGAGATCAAAATATAATTCTTCAACGAAGTCAGATACCCCCAGATGGGCTCCTTCAACATCAAACATAGAAAATCCATAGACTTGTCATCTCTGATTTCCCTCGAAGACCTTTATGACCCTTGGAGGTGTCCCCATGGTACTGAGAGGAACTGCTCTTTCTACTCAAATGTCCAAAAATCATACTCCAAGATAGACTTGTTCCTAACCTCCAAGGCATTATTACAAAAAAATTCTCAGTCTAGGATTGGAATTATCACATGGTCAGACCATGCCCCAGAATCCATTACCATATCTACCTCACCCACAACACCATGACACACTCCATGGCATTTGAATGTCTCATTACTGAGACTCGGGAACAAGTACAGTCTGAGATTTCTGCCTTCTTTGACTCCAACACAGGGTCTGTTTCTAACCCTATGATCCTTTGGAATACCCATAAAACAATGATAAGGGAAATATTCCTAAAAAATATGACCATTAATTCTCTCCTCGACCGTATCAAAATACTCAAATCCCTAAACAAAACCCCACACAAAACATCACGGAAGAAATCGGTAAATTAGGGAACAAATTAAGCTCCTACTTACAAAAAGGCTACAACTTCTACCATAGGCACCTTCGCCTCTCTTGGTACTCCCAAGGTAATAAGGTAATAAACCCGGCAGTAAACTTCTAGCACAACAATACAAAGTAGAGCTGCGCAAACAAGAATCCTGTTCCTCTTAGATGAACAGGGATGTAAATTGATAAACCCAAAAGACATAGCTGACGGTTTCAGCTCATTCTATTCTAAGCTATACAACCTATCACAGTCCACATCTAATCCTACCTCCCAACAAATAAAAGATTTCCTAACCTAACCCCTCTCCAACCTCCTGCCATCACTCCGGCACAACTTGAATGCCTCTCCCAACCATTCTCACATCAATAAATCTCCAAAGCTATCAGAGATCTCCCCCTTCATAAATCACCAGGACCAGATGGCTTCATTAACCACTTCCCAACCAGATCACGTACATTTACAGCGGCAGGTTGGCTCCCCTGCGCAAATCACCGTATCTGTTTGTCGTCTCCTTTAAGAACCATAGGCGGGCCCCCGCACAGGAATTTGGTATCTGTGGCCCCTTCCTGCAAGCAATCTCAGGCCCCTATTCTACCACTAGAGTGAAGATATTGACCACAGGCATGCTTTCCACCCCTTTCCCTATTACTAATGGGACTCAGCAGGGATGTCCCTTATCGCCCCTAAAATTTGTATTTATCATTGAACTCTTAGCTCTTGCCATACGATCACACCCCTGCATTTCTGGATTATCAATTGGTCAAGACTCACATAAGATCGGCCTCTATGCTGACGACATATTCATCTGGTTTACAGACCCCCTGAAATCTCTACCCCCCTCTCTGTGACCTCCTACACCAGTTTAGTCAGATATCCATGTATAAACGGAACCATTTTAAATCAGCTATGCTGGGTGTTTCCCTACCGTCACACCTCAAGACGGCTGTCACCATGGTCTTTCCCTTTTCCTGGGCCCCCAATTTGTCCATGGCTTATTTGGGTATACAGTTAACATCTCCTTCAACTGTACTTATATGCACTAATCTCTCTATCCTGATACAGAAAATTTTGAATGTATACAAAACACTCCTCAAAGTCTGTGCCTTTTGGGCAGGGCGCATAGCTCTATCAAAGAGGTTTCTCATACCTTACATTTTGTATTTCTTCAGGACGCTCCCATTACCTATACTTCAATCAGATATAGCCAAACTGCAAAGTATTCTTAACAAATTCATCTGGGTGGCATGTAAGCTGCAAATAAAATCCTCCCTACTCAATATTCCCAAAGCATATGCTGGACCTGGAGTACCAGACTTCGGATCCTACTACAAAGCAACAATACTGGACCAAGCCAAAAAACTCTGGGACTCTACCTCTTCACAGCTTTGGACTCAAATTGATGCTTCATCCCTGACTCATAGAACTTCATTGATCCTGTCAGCTGTGTGAATAGGATACCATCCCTCTTGCTCCTTCTTATCAACAGTTAACGCTACAATATCCACATGGAAGGCAATCTTCCTAACCTCTTTAGGACTACACACTCAGGCACTTCATCAACTACCATTATCAGCCTTATCTCTCCTTTCACCGGACTTACCATTGCAGAGGTGGGCCTCACTAGGTCTCCGAAAAATAGGTGACTTATTCCAGCAACATCAGCTTAAACCCTTTCAACAACTTAAGGAACTCTCTGCTATCCCCAATAAGGATCTCTATGTTTACCTAAGAATCCAACATATCCTTGCACCTACCTTGACTTCACTCAACACTCTGACCAAGGACATCTTATCCATCTTCAACCTAACCAACAAAATACGTGGTATCTCACACCTCTATTGCCTGCTCATAAAACCAAAACAGGAAGGCAAATCCTCAGCTATATCTTTCTGGGAATCCACCCTACAAAGTAAGTTTTTCCTTCCCTCTGGTACCAAGCAATTTGTACCCTTACCATACCAACATGAGCCATCTGGGAATGACCACTTACTGTTCAGTGTAGAGTATAAGTTGATATTGCTAAACCATCTACATGCTTTCCCAATACCTTCCCTCACCACTTTCCTGGTTTCTCTCTTTCCTCTCACTTATTCCTATTCCTATTACCCCTCCCTTTAAGAAAATAATACCCTGAACACTAGACATCTACGTTGTTATTACTTACTCACCTATGTGTGGGGAGGTCCTTCCCGCTCCAATCTTCTTTTATTTTATGTACATACACAATTGTTGTACCATGACTAATTATCTCAATAAAGAACATACGGCACAATCATCATTGCTCACAAGTATGAGCATGAACATCCACTGCAGCCAAGTGGCCTATTTAAACTTCAACTCTGAGCTAGAAACTTTATGTATGGTCCTTGTTACTGATCCGTTTTCCTCTTGGACCTTGCACTCATGACCCTTGCCTGCTCATGTTTGCTGTCTGCTTCTGCTACTGACTTGCTGCCTGATTAATACTGACTTCTACCTGTTCCTCACTCTAATTCTGCTTATGTCCTGGTGTACTTTCACTCAGCTGTCACTTAACCAGGTGTGAGACCTGGCTCCATCAACAACTCGATTTTGTGTTTCTACAGTGCAACACCAGTTGTACCAGGGAAGTGGCGGGTGAGGCACTGGCTAGTATCAGAGACAGATACACACAGGTTACATACGTCACGATCGTTAGAGTGAGATCAATAATTCTAGTACTAGACCTCCTCTGTAACTCTAAACATGTAACCTGTAAACCATTTTGCGCAATTTTAAATTGTGACATGTTGGTTATCTATTTACTCAGTGTAACATCATATTTCACAATATACAAAAACATTGGGCTAACGTTAGTGTTTTTTTTTTGTTTTTTTATTCATGAAACAGTTTTTTTCCCCAAAAAAGCATTTTAAAAAATTGCTGCGCAAATACCGTGTGACATAAAAAGTTGCAATGACCATCATTTTATTTCCTAGGGTGTCTGCTAAAACAATATACATATAATGTTTGGGGGTTCTGAGTAATTTGCTAGCAAAAAAAATATGATTTTTACATGTAGGAGAGAAGTGTCAGAATTGGCTTGGGTGGCAAGGGGTTAATTACCATAAGTAAGTAATTACAACTAATTATTATATATTGTTTTTAAGGTCATTTACTATATTTTTAAAATCTGTACACAAGCAGGTGGCTTAACAGACAAATTACTGAAGTTTAAAGTTATAACTTTCAACCAGTAATTTTACAGTAAATAGATAAATAATAAATTATTATTGTATTATAACATATAAATATATGATTTAGCTTGACTATAATGCCGCGTACATACGATCAGAATTCTTGTCGGAAAAAGCTCTGACTGTTTTCTCGACGGAATTCCGCTCAAACTGTCTTGCCTACACACAGTCACACCAAATTCCGACCGTCAAGAACGCTGTGACGTACAACACTACAACAAGCCGAATTCAATGTTTCCGAGCATGCGTCGAATTGTTTCAGAGCATGCATAGGAATTTTGTGCCAGAATTGCTACAGACGATCGGAATTTCCGATAGAAACCTTTTCCGTCTGAAAAATTGAGAACATGCTCTCAATTCTTTGCTGTCGGAAATTCGGCCAGCAAAATTCCGATGGAGCCTACACACGGTCGCATTTTTGATGAAAAGCTCTCATCTGTCTTTTTCTGGCCGGAATTCCGATCGTGTGTACACGGCAAAACAGTACCTTTTCAACAGAATCTCCCTCTTAACTGTGTGAGAAAAACATGGGATTGTGGGTAAATCTTATACCCATAAAAACATGTTTTTTCATTGAAGTTAAGAGGGCTGGGCTAAAAGGGAGCATTTGTCTTTTAGACACATGCCCCTTTCATTGACACTGCAGTCAGAGGCATGCCTCCACTGCAGCATTTTTATTGGATAGCTGGGACCAAAATGGTACTTTACCATTGGTCTAAGACTCCAAGCTGTTCATTGAGCTCAGTGCCTTTGACAAGTGAGAAACACTGTGAGCTAAACCCCTTAGTCTGCTGCAAACAGAGTGTGTCAGCTTGTAAGTGGCCGCTCTGTATTCAGCTTCTGACAGGCTGCGCAAGGAACCCCATATCTCTGGAACCATAGGTCTTAGGAGCCCCACTTTTTTTGACCAGTGGTGGGGTAGGTATTAGGCTACATACCCCCCAGGTCGCCAAGCCACGACCCTCAAAGCTCATTTTTTTTTTAATGTTCATGGCAGGTGGCCCTGCCTCATCTGACTGCACGTCCCTAAGTTGTACCTGTGTTCATCAGATACCAGTACTCCCAAGTTCCTGCTCACAGTGTCTGCATCTTTGAACTTTCCTTCACCTCTTCTTTGCCCATGCAGTCTCAACATCCAGTGGTGCTTGGATGGGAACTATACAAGAGGCCACATGCGCAAAATCACATGTTCTGTTTCTCCATTTTAGAATTCCATAAAAACTTAAAACACATATGTGTGTCTAGGCCATGTGGGAAATGATAATCCTAATAGAAGGTCTAGAAATGAAAGTTCAGTTTTCATGGGGATGACTTACTTTAGGAAATTTTGCATTTGAGTCCAAAAGAATTTAAGGATTAGGCATTCCCACCATATGTGTAACAGAGTTCCTGGGAAGCCAAAATTCCTCCAGCATAGGTTAGAGGTGTTGGGACAGAACTTCACAGTCCTAGTGGGGGTATAATAACAATGCTGAAAGAGTTTTTGCAGAGATTCCCAGTGTGTAGTGCAATGGGAAAGCCTCAAGGGTAATGAGAGTGCTTTGCAACACTAGTCAATTGATGGGGTGGAGGGAATAAGTGTGTTACAAATAAAACCATTTTAATTATTAAAACCTGTCCTTCCTTAATATGCTAAATAAGGTCAGAATAGAACTTAAGGCTTACTTAGTAAAAACATCATGGTAAGCTAGGATCAATGTTCTTAAGCAGAATGTCCTCCTTAGGTTAATCTATATTTTCGTCTTAACTCATAGACTGTCCTTAGCCAACAAAGCACAATTGAATATTGTTTTTTATGCATTCTTTACTCATTAGAGAAAACATTTTTTGAAGCATACTGTACAAATACCAATAAAAGTAGACAGACGAAAAATCTAATAATTTAAGATAAACGACCCTTCATAAAAAAAGCACAATGCATTAACATGCACAAAGGTCATTCAGCCGGATCAATAGTAACAGAATATTCCTGAGACCCAAAAGGAGGGATCGTAGGAGCTACTTGAAACTATTATCCAGTCCAGGTATAAATTTACTGTGCATATAAAAAGTATATCATATTGAAACAGAACATTGAAAAACAGATACATAATAATAGGAGAGACGAAACACAGTAGGTCAGGGTGAGAAAAGTACAGGATAAAACAATAAAATAGTATACAAGGGAGCAATGTGGGGTGGAGAGTAATAGGTAACTGCATCGGACGGGGGATGTAGTGGAAACATTTCCGTCTATCTCCTACAGAATAAAGAGAAGAATTTTAAATTGATTACAAGATGGTATAAATGTCCAGAAAATATGAATTGTATCTGTCCCACGGTCCCTGATGCCTGTTGATGTTACCATAGAGTCAAGGGGACTAAGACCCATATATATGGTGAAAATGTCCTCCTATTAAAAAATATTTGGCCAAGGATCGTTAATTTGTACTACAAGTTAACAGTAGCCAAGTTGGTATTACACCCAAGGTATCATTCTGGGCCCTATTAAATTAGCTAAAAAAATGATTTCCTTTTGGCAGCAAGAGTTATAATTCCTTGACATTGGAATTCTACTGTGATATCATCCATGGCAGAATTGGTGGTGGAATTAGATGCCATTTGTGATCTTGCATGTCTGTTGTTAGGGAAAAACAAGAAAACAAACTGTTTCTAAACACATGAACCCCATGGCTCTCGTTTTGCCTCTCCCCAGAGTTCAGAACTTGGGTTACTGAATGATAAAAACAATAGTATGGCTCTATAATGGAGATATTTATTTCCTCTCTTTGTTTTCTCTTTTTGTATAGGTGTTTTGTTTGTTCCTCTTTCCTTTTTTTCTATTTACATAGTTTATTTTGATAAATATAATTTTATAAGTCTAGAATATTCAGCTCTTTTTTTTTTCTTTTTTGGGACAACCTGGCTCTACACAAATTCTTGAGTGTATGTATAAGATATTTCTTTTTCTTTTTATGGGCACATAGCTTTATCTTGTTAAGTGTAAAGAATCATATTTTTAAGTTTAGTTTAAATTATAATTTAAAGGAAAATGGCATAGTAAGTCAATGTGAAGTATTATATAAACTGTTTATACTAACTATTTATTTTGTTTCTGGACAATATATAATTTACCTATTTGTTTTTGGATATTTCATAATAAATTTTTTTCTTGGTTTTGTAATATTTAAAAATGTAATAAAATAAGATTTAATACAAAAATATTTCCTTCCATGGTCAGGTCATGCAGGTTTCATATAGCTATATTTTTCTCAATCTTATTGATTACCAAATCACAATCAAAATTTCCATAATTTTTTGGATTAAAAACATTACCTAAAATCTTAATGCTCTCACTCTGAACCTTTATTTTAGGGATCTGAGTGACATCCCAGACCCCATTATAAAAACAGTCGCATTTATAAAGGTTTAGTCTTAAACCAGAAACCTCACAGATTAACTTAGTATGAAACAGCGCTCTTTTCACAGAACAATGTGGGTTAAATATAATAGTGATGCCATCCATGTAACTGAACACATTTACCCAGTTCCTGACTCCACCAGAGACAAGAATCCCTCAAACGGTCAGATCAATCTGGGTGACAGTATGAGGAGGACTATTTATTCGCTATTGACCATTTATAACTTAATGTTCCTGGCAGTGTTGTAGGAGGCTCGATTTAATGGTGGTTAAGGTGGTGGAAGTACACCCTTACTGGATAGTGGAAGACACTCTGCAAGATTGTTTCCATTATTGTGCACTTAAAGGACACTCTATGAACTTTGAACATTTTCTTATTTGATTTAGGGCCCTTTCACACGGACGTGTCCGTGTACAGGCTCCGCTTTGCTCAGTGGGGATCGCTCTGTCGATCCCCGCTGAGCAGGCAGATGACAGGTCTGTCTCTGCACTCTGTGCAGGGACGGACCTGTCGGAGCGCCGCTCTCCTGGTGGATCGCATGAAGACAGACCATAGAGTCCGTTTTCATCCAATCCGATCCGCAGACTTCCGTCAAACTTTTTCGGATCGGAGAGGGTCGGATGTCCGCAGACATGTCACCACTAACATTTGTCACTCCATAGAGGTCTATGGAGCATCAGTTCAGGTGTGCCTAAAAAACTGACAGGCGGACCTTAACGATCCGTCCGTGTGAAAGAGGCCTAAGGGTTTTTTGCACTTTAACAAGAAAATGTATTTTGTTATTTATTTATGCAATTGTATATTTGTTTTTTCTGCATATATTTTATGATAACATATGATAAGGTAAGAAGTCCAGTCTGGCTTACAATTAAAATCCCCAACCTAACGGTTCTTCCTCTTACTCGTGCAGTTAAAATCTTCACTGACTGGTGGAGTCCCCACACAGAACAATGGTAAAATGTTATATAGGCCTGCCCCCTCCTGCTTGTCAGGAGGGACATAAATATTTAAAAAACACATATTATAAATACATTTAAAAAGAAAATGTATTCAAATTGCCCGACTGGGCATCATTTCAGTCACTGACTGTACCATAAAGGAGTGTCCTTTTCATAAATGTCTAACACCGGCGGATCGTTTTTAATTCTTTATAATTGTTTGCCATTCTGAAGTCCACATTCTTGCAGCAGACAAAGATCAAAATGCTGAACTCTGAGATAGGAAAGCAAAGCAGCCTTCCCCTTGGTGTCTTTACCATCTTCACATTCAGTGAGGCAACCTGGAAGGTGCACATTATGTTGATATAGCTGAGGTATAATCCAAAATCAGAATCCACAGTTCCTCCATCAGAGATCTGTAAGTTCAACCCCCCTTCCGGAAACCCAAACTCGACGATGTTAATGGGGCGAGGCAGAGATATATTCTATTCCCAACTGGGCCCTGGCTCCTCCTTGACATTGGTACAGTCCTTTGCCATGTGACCAATATGTCCACACTTGTTGCACCTAGCCTCTTGTTCTTCCCTGCGGGTTTCACTTGTATGGCTGAATCTCATACAGTTTTGGCAGTAAAAAGGCATACAAGGAAAGAAAAGGTATCCCCTCTTCTGGCAAATCAGGAAGCAGGGGTTTCCAGCTGTGACAGGCTGAAGTGACGAGGGGATGTCTGCTGGATGGTGGCTGATGAGCAGGATGTGCTGCTGGGCAAGAGTCCCTCAGGATTACCAGATGAGACTTGGCAGAAGGGAGAGCCATGAGCAGGGTCAGGAGCCAGGCCAGTAGCCATGCACAGGATATCAGCCAGGAGTAAAGCAACAAGGAGTTAGTCAGGGTCATACACTGGGAATCAGGCAGCGGTGGCGTCAGAAGAGCAAGCCAGCAGTCATACATGGATCAGCAGGTAGAAGCAGAGTCAGTGTAGCAAGCAGAGCGTCAAAGCCAGGAATAAAGACACGACAGGTCAAAGGCAAGCTGGGTTGGTAACAGGGAATCTAATAATATCAGAAACAGGAACATAGGGAGCTTAAGATCATCCAGCAACTAGTGGATTATGCTGGTGGCTTTAAATAGACCACTGGGCACCAGTATCTGTCACAGATTGCGCGACAAATGGCTATATGCCAATATGCGATTCTGTTGGGCATTAGTAGATTTACCAGTTCTTCTGCAAACCATTCTCTAACAATCTCAGTATCCACAAAAGGATTGTAAAGGTGGACAACCAGAGGTAAGTATTCCTCTCCATACAGCAATGTAAGGTAAAGTCTGTCTAGGATTATGATGGTCACCATTGGTATCCTTAAAACCTGCATAGATGTTAAGGCAGCATGTTGAGGATGTAAAGGGGCTGCTGGTAAATGATTATTGGTGCTCCTGGTCTGGTAAATACAGGTTATCCTCAGTCTTGAGGTGGAAGATGACCCATTTAAAGATGAAACGCAGGTCCCTTTGCTGGTGATGGCCTTCCTCCACCTCAATACAGATGGTATTCCTGGTCTATTGCTCACCCATCATGAATTCATAGGTAAATGGCATCTTGGCTCCTCGGATCCCAAGGAACCATGCATGATCCTTATATGCTGTACCTGTCAGGTTTAAAGTTCCAGGATTGTTTTATTTTTGCTTATAATATTGGGGATGTGGTGCCAGGTAAATACACACCAATTCTACATATATATATATATATATATATATACTGTATATATAGCAATCTAAGCTGCTTTGCACAAATTAGCTCTTTAACTGTTAAAAGCCTAATGTTAAACTCCCTAAAAAGCCCCAATCTTAAGTTTCACCAAATCTTTACGCATATTTAAAAAAAATGTTGTGTGAATATCTCAAACATTCACTTTGTTTTTGCAAATAATCCAAGATTTTTCTTAATGTGTTTATTTGTTATGATCTTCAGCTCCATCTAATGGCCACATTGCAGTATTTTCCTAAAATACCTCAGTCAGGAAAATATTGCATTATGACCACTAGATGGAGATGACAGTCATATGAAGTAAATGTGTTAGGCAAAATGCTGAATATTCAGTGACAGCTGAGTGAATTCTTGAGATTTTTTTTATAAATACACTTAACTTCTATCTTTGCTTCCTGTGGCTCAAACATATTTATCTGTCTAATACAATATCAGCATATAAATAACACTGATCCCAGCACTCATGTAAAATTGATCAAAGAGTGAATATAAAATAAAACACTTTTCACCATCAGCTGCTGTTATTAACAATATTGGTATTCTTAAAACATGTGCTTAAAAATCACAAAAAGTCATTACAGCATTAGCAGCGCTCATCTAGTGCAATATACACTGTGTGCTTATGACAGTTCAACATGAATTGATCCTTATCAAAAGTTAATGACCCCAGGGTGATTCATCAGGTCCACGTAACGACGATTGGAAGAAATCAAATCATTCTCCAATCACAGTTTTTTCACAAACCATGAAAAGAGTGGGAGCAAACTACATAGCTTAGTCCTGTTTAAAACTTTTAATTATTCACCCATATTAAAATATGCTTACAAGCAGAAAAACAAAAATCTGCATTGAATTTAACAGAGAATGCTGTTCAGCCTGCATGTATACGTTCACCGCTCCCTGGTTATCCTGGTTGCGGTGATTCCCGGGTTTAGATACAAGCTGCTGACAATCTAGATCAGTCGAGTGGTCACGCATTAACGCGCTTCATCATTACGTCTTCATCAGAGGGTGTGGCCATGCTACACTACTAGTACTATTTATAGACCGGCTCACCTGGGTATTAACCCTGGATGGTCCTACTAGAGCCACTGATATCGGTTATCACCGCGGTCATTTAAACATCAATCATGAGCACACATTCATGCAGGGAAGCCACAGTGATCACATTGGATTTTGGATTGTTTAATAGAGAGAAATAAACCTAAAGATGTGAAACGTGAATGGGGGTTCATTAGTGACTACCATTCCCAATATAGGGAGGCAGAGACAATATTTAAGAAATATTAGGGTATTTTAAAGATGGATGGAAGACCCTTAGTAGTGTACTCTTTTATTTACAGAAAGCCACCTCCTTTGGTGATAGCGTTGTTTTAAAAAGTTTTAGATCCCCCAGTGAGACCCACCATGTTTTGGGACAGAGCAGAGTTCTATGCATGTAGGAAATGTAAGGCCTGTCAGCAAGTAAATACACATATTAGAGGGCTAACCAGATTTAGATCAACTGCTAATGGCAGAGTGTTTGAGTTAAAGGAGTTTATTTCCTATATATCTACCCATGTGGTGTATGCTCTGGAGTACCCATGTGGGCTGATGTATATTGGCCAGACCTAAAGGACCTTGGGTAAATGCATTTTAGAGCATATATATAACTTTAGCATTGGCTTTAAGGACCACAGTGTTTCTCTACATTTTAGACACAAAAATAATAAAAAATACATTGAGCCCTAATGGAATGAATATAGAACTAGATTTGAATTGTTTGTTGAAAGTGATTTTTAATTGTTTTTAATGGTTTCCATTTGTATTTTATTGGCATTCATTTATTTATCTGGGTTGATTGTTTAACCCATAGATTTCAGTTTTAGATGTAATGGAAATTTGTAAGTTCTGTATAAGAGAATGAAGGGTAAGAGACCCTCAAAAATGCCCAGCGCAAGAGGAGCGCTATATATGAACCGAAGGTGCGGTTCCGCCTATACTGAGCCCCTAGATTAATGGTTAAAGTGGACATGGATCCACAATGGGTAACTGGGTTACCACCGAAGTCCACGGGGACTAAGAAGCATGCAGAGTACACAGCTAGAGAAACAGCTATCTATGTGAGCAGGATGGATCAAGGGAGACAATTAACACTAGACAGAAAGAGACATTTTCATGTTAAGTTGTGGGATGAATTTGGGGTCAGGCACTACAACTAGTAAAGTCAAGAAACAGAGAAATGAGAGTTAAAACAGAATATTTTATATGTGGTCAGAGAGGGAAAATGGGATGAGCACTATGGCTGCCCGTCTGATCAAAGAAGGTACAGTATGTGAAGTATGTGTATTACAATACATTGGATGCAAAGGATATCAGACCAAAATAAGGAAAGCAGAAATTTATCAAGGAAGTATTTAAAAGAGTTTAAAGAATGTGAGAGAATGATATGCATGTGTTGTGTACAAATGGGAAAAATGTAAGCGATTTTAGAGAGATATTTGTGTATGTGTGTGAATGCTGGAACCTTTAGTTCTATCGCTTGTGTGTGTCATGTACGCAGATGTGACCCCCTCCTTTGTGCTCTCCTGAAAGAATGTAGCTGGGATGAGAGGTTGGTGATAAGCTGGAAGGACACCATGCCAATTTCAGTTTTTACAATTTTATTAATAATATAGATATATTGAAACTGGTTTAGACAACCTTTGGTTGGAAATGAAATCCAGTTTAATGGGGAATTTATAAAAATGGTATTAGTTTAGTTTAAGATAACAATTTTGTAATTTTACATTTATTGAGTGGAAAGAAAAAAGATTAAGATGAAGTTGTTAATTGGAATACAGCTGCCATAATGTTTAACAAAGCCAAGATGGATGGGATACATAAGAAGTTTTTCACAAAAATTAAATCTTAAAGTCTGATAATAAATTGATGTGTGGTCCATGATGTGAGAGTAATAATAAATAAAATGTAAATATGACAGACCCATCACATCGAGTCCACACACCCTGTTAGGATAGCAGCCAGTTGTTTTATAGTTTTTGATGTGGCTGAGCGCTTTGTTTGTTTTTAATTTTTATTTTTGAATCCAAAGCAGAATGTGTGGATTGTGAGATGATGTGCCCCTTTTCCTTGTAAGTACAGTGGGTATAAGCAGAAGAATATTTTGGATTTATGGACATCTCTGCATGACCGCAGGGTATTGTTATCATTTATTATAATATTGCCAGTAAAAAGTTGTCTTTTTGAAACATGAAACTGGAGTTCTTACACAAACAGCATGATAGAAAACAAGCCATTGTAATATAGTTATGCAAGCTGGACCCAGTAATGAAGGGTTCACCCGATATATTAGACAAAGTTAGACATTATTTTGGTCAAATATTTCAATTTTAATGGTCCGACATTTTGCGCAGCAAATATACAGCTAACTAAATGTTTGTCTAATAAAGGTTTAAAATATGAGTTTGTTTATGTACAAATCTAACAATGAAAAATGTGTACATTTTAATCCAGCCACCTTATTGCCCCTATTGGAGGAGGCTGTAGATGGGGGAGACCACATGTGTTAAATTGATGATGTAGGAAGTGATTTTTTTTTTTTTGTAATTGTTTTTAATGGTTTCCATTTGTGTGATTTTATTGTTTTTAGTGTGAGAGATTAGAGAGCTTTTGGTTCCATTTGAAGGGCCAGAAGTTTGTTTTTACTTCGGCAGGTAAACCAATCAAGCATGCTAAGTTAATTTGATCGGCTGTTTTCAGCCTTCCCGGTTCTTGCTGAGGTAGCCATACTAACATTAAAACTCACACATGGAAGCAGACCGACTAAGATGCTGCATTTACAGCCCCGGACACTTGCTGGGTCAACTCACAGATTCCACCCTAGTTCTGGCCCAGTATAGCTGGGATTAATAATTCAACTCTAAGGACCCCAGAACGAGAAGAACAAGTGGTCCACAGTGGGCAATTTCTTATGAAACAGGACATTGGAAAAGGTGATTATTTATGTCTGCCAGCCACTCTTTTCCCTCCAGCTTGACACATGGACCGTGTCATCAGTCACAAGCAGTCATGGCTGCCTTAGTAAATGAGCGTGGGATAGAGCCAGGGTTCTCCACAGTTGTTTTTATAACATACCACTTCTTGTTTTACCTGTTACCAAAGGTGTTACCAAAAGCTGAGGAAATCATTTTTATAGGAGAGTCCTTACTAGAAGTTTTGAGGTTTTATTTTTACACTCCCTACTGTCTACAATGTAGCGGACAAAGTAGAGTAAGACACTTTTGCCTGAGTGTTTTCTTATAATTTATCAAGCCCCTAAGGGGATGTTGGACTCTCTCCCTATGGGATTTGGTTTGGGAGTGTGTTACTCACTTGCTTATATTTTGTCTCAGCAGCTGAAGTCCTCCATTCGGATCTCACAGAGAATGTTGCTGATCTTTTAAGGTTTTTGACAAACTCATTTATGTGTTTTCTCCCCAATTCCAGATCCTAAAAGTTTGGAAGGATCTAAAACTAAAGCCAGGTGACTTGTGGATTGTTAAGAGACATTTATATATAAGGAAATGTTTGGAGACTCAATACAACATCTATTTCATGTACAGTTTTGCAAAACTTGAAGGAAAAGTCACCTCCACACCAGACACTGCAAAAATAACTAAATTAAAGAAATCTTTGTGTTTGATTTGTTTCCCTTTTGCAATCACAGTCTAGGGTACTTATTGATTCAATTACTTTAATGTAAGGGATATATATTTGAAAAGTAGTTTAGCCATGTTGAAGTCATATTTGTCTTTTGTACCTCTTCCATTTTATGTAGAATTGTCTGTGTTTACATGTGCTGATAAGTCAGCATACCAACAATTAAGCTAGAAGGCCATTCTGGCCACAGGAGTGTACAGCCAGTACTCTGTAATATGTCTTATCAATCATTTGTTTTTCACAATGAAAAGTCATTTTGTAATGAAAAAAGCTGCTCAGCTATTATTTTCTCCACAATGGAGTTTTTTGCCTCTTTGGCCAGGACTACCTCCACCTAAGCGTGTGGAGGTTCCAGGTTAAAGGTGATAGCTGGTATGGTTAGTGATCAAAATATTGATCAAAAGAGAGGAGATGTAATGGAAATTTGTAAGTTCTGTATATAATTGTATTCTATTTTGTATGTATTGCACACTGCCCTCACTGTGCACACGGCACTAATAATGTTTTCACTGTAAACATTGAAGACGAAAAGGCTGGATACAGTGTTTTAGTCCAAATTATGGACTGATGCATTAATCATTGTATCCATCCGCTCCCGTGTCTGTACTCAGATTTTACTGAGCCGCATTACATGCAGTGAGGTTTAATACCATAGAGACAATCAATGGGTCAATCTGGATCATATCATTGCAATAAGACATCACCTGTTGAAGAGTTTGAGAGGATGTCATACCTATAATTGTTATGGGTGTTATCCCTTAATAATTGTATTTTCAGAGCAGTAATTATGTAGATTTTGGTCTCTACATATGTTACAATTGATGTTATCGATGTGATCGTTGTGGCTTCCCTGCATGAATGTGTGCTCATGATTGATGTTTAACTGACCGTGGTAATGACCGATATCAGTGACTCTAGTAGGACCATCCAAGGTTAATACCTAGGTGAGCCTGTCTATGAATAGAATTAGCCATGCTGTGTGGCCACGCCCTCTGATAATGACGAAACGCGTTAGGGCATGCCCACGTGACTGATCTAGACTGTCAGCAGCTTGTACCTCAACCCGGGAATCACAGCGACCAGGATTAATTGCAATAAAAAAAAATCAAATAGTATTATGCTATGCAGTTTGTTCCCACTCTTTTCATGGTTTGTGAAAAAAACTGCAATTGGAGAAGGATCCCGTGTATGGTATGACTACATACAAGCCAATGCGATTGGAGACTTAAGACACATTTGATTTGGAGTCGTGGTGAGTTCAATACCTTAGGGGAGTGGATCTCACAAGGTGTGGTGACGTAATTTAAGTATTATATTTCTTCCAATCATCATTATGCAGATGTATGCTTCATGAATCACCCTGGGGTCATGAACTTTTGATAAGGATCAATTAATTTTGAACTGTCATAAGCACACAGTGTATATGGCACTGGATGAGTGCTGTTAATGCTGTAATGACTATTAGTGATTTTAAGCACATGTTTTAAGAATATTTATCTGTCTGTCTGTCTGTCTTGTATATGAAATGTGTTATCTTGTTTTATGGTCTGTCATGATCACACAAATACCAACAGCAGGATTTCAAATGTGTTTTTAACTAGTAGCCATATGTTTAACCATATAACTAAACAGCAACCATATGTGAAAATAACTGAACTGTGTCAATTTGCCTTAGATGAAGAGGCTGTTATTCAATTGGTTATGGAAATTGATTGCATGATAACTAATCTTTATAGTTACCTATGATTTTAAGTTTGGAGCTATTAGTTCCATTTCGCATTAAATCTCTGTTTTTTGGTGCCAAAAAAATACCCTTGGAAAGAATCAGAACTTCTTTCTTTCGCTCTTATTCTCTTTCTATCTTTCTTTCTCTTTCTTTCTTTCTTTTTCTCTTCCTTTCTTTCTTTTTCTCTCTCTTTCTCTTTCTCTCGTTCTCTCTCTTTTTTTCTTTCTTTACAATTATTCTAAATCATTCTGGTTGAATTGGTCATCTAAGGCTGCAAGAGTCCAGTTGTTTCTTGCTGAGAAGACTGAAAATGTTCCCTACTGGGTTTTACATACACTAAATACTTGGTTGATTATATAACCTCATTGGTTTTAGAAAAGGGAAAGCAACAAACTTATTATAAGGGGGAGTGAATAAATAATGTGTGATTAGAGTGATCATACATTTTCAACAGGGGGCCATTATATTTAATACCACTTGAAAATTAATGTTATTATTTGTGGTCCAAGAGAGATATACCGTACATCCTGGATTGTTTATAACTGATTCAACCAGCATGCAAACTGCATATGTGGGTCCAGCTTTTCTCTCTTTTCAATAACATTCATTGTAAGCTTGTGAAACCTTGGAGGAATACTGTTATATCTAATTAACAATTATGAACATTGATACAAATCCATCTCTATCATACTCACTCCATTTATGGATTTGGTAGTTCTTGTTTCCTTTGAATTCACCTGCAACCATCCCCAATTTCCCATATTGGGCTCTTGTGGTGGAGTATATATGGTTTTTAGCCTCAAGACTGTATATGATTGTCTTTGGACACTGGTATTACCTACTTCTTTCCTTTTGACTGTTGATAGTTACATCATATTATTATGTACAGTATCTCACAAAAGTGAGTACACCCCTAACATTTTTGTAAATATTTTATTATATCTTTTCATGTGACAACACTGAAGAAATTACACTTTGCTAAAATGTAAAGTAGTGAGTGTACAGCTTGTAAAACAGTGTAAATTTGCTGTCCCCTCAAAATAACTCAACACACAGCCATTAATGTCTAAACTGCTGGCAACAAAAGTGAGTACACCCCTAAGTGAAAATGTCCAAATTGGGCCCAATATTTTGTGTGGCTACCATTATTTTCCAGCACTGCCTTTTAACACCCCTGGTTCGGTTCGCACCAGAACATACCGAACAGGCAAAAAATTTGGCAGAACCCACGAACACTGTTAAAGTCTATGGGACACAGACATGAATAATCAAAAGTGCTAATTTTAAAGGCTAATATGCAAGTTATTGTCATAAAAAGTATTTGGGGACCTGGGTCCTGCCTCAATGCATCAATGCAAAAAAAGTTTTTAAAACGGGCATTTTTTTGGGAGCAGTGATTTTAATAATGCTTAAAGTGAAACAATAAAAGTGAAATATTCCTTTAAATTTTGTACCTGGGGGGTGCCTATAGATACCCATGAATAAGTCCAAGCGACGAAACATGTCGGGAATGAGGCTACAGAGCAAAAAGTAAAGATTGTATTTATTTATTTATTTATATATTACGCCACTGTGGACTATAACTATACCACCACCAGGTTCTTCCTCTTGGTCCGCCGAGACCGCAGTATATATATATACTTTATATTTTTATACATCAGCGTTGTTTGGCTTGCCGTGGTTTTGGATTTGAGGCTTGATTTTAACCTTTGAAATGTGAGTTTAACCATTGGAGTGTTTTACGTGAATAAATTTTACCATACGTTTTTACACTATGTGGAGTGTTTTACTCATTGTTTTACATATGGAATCGCATTGAGAGTTAAACGGATCAAACAAGCCATCCTCCATTAACCCCTGGAGTGGGTAAAACACGCATCTGCCAAACACGAGAGTGTGAGGCCTAGTGAGCTGGTGAGTGCGCCTTTCAGAGGGAGTGTGGTCACGATCACGTGGTGTGGTGGTAGATTCAAGTCAGTCAGAAGACTCCACTTTGAAACTGTGACTGAAGACACTTGGAAAATCACTTACCTATTTATTTATTTATTTATTCACAATCTGGACTTTACATATTTATGAACTTTTTCACTTGTCACTAAGAGAAATAGACACACCGCTGCTATTAAGTTATACGTTGAGTCAATTATACACTATTTTTGTACTTTGATATTTATATAGCACTGTTTATATATTTGCACAGTATTTATTTGCATAGTATTTACTCAGCACTTTAATATTATATTTTTTTCATTGTTTATATTAGCGCTACTGATTCACCTTATCTATGTTTCATTTTTAAGTTGAATTGCAGATTTCACAGGTGCCTATAGTATGCCTGTAAAGTGGCAAATTGTTCTCGTGTTTAGAACATGCCCTGCACAAAATAACATTTCTAAAGGAAAAAAAGTAATTTAAAAGTACTCACAGCTATAATGAATTGGCGGTCCCGGCAATATACTGTAGATAAAAGTCATTGAAAAAGATGTCATGGTATCCCCCCAGTCCATTACCAAGCCCTTTGGTTCTGGTATGAATATTAAGGGGAGCCCTGAACCAAAATTAAAAAAAAAAAAATGTTTGGGGGTCCCCCCAAATTCCATACCAGGCCCTTCAGGTCTGGTATGGATTTTAAGGGGAACCCCACGCCAAAATAAAAAAAAATGGTGTGGGGGTCCCCCCAAAAATCCATACCAGACACTTATCTGAGCAGCCTGGCAGGCCACAGGAAAAGTACCAGGCCACATGCCCTAAACATGGGCAGGGTGCTTTGGGGTAGCCCCCTAAAGCACCTTGTCCCCATGTTGATGGGCACAAGGGCCTCAACCCCACAACCCTTGCTCGGTGGTTGTGGGGGTCTGTGGGCAGGGGGCTTATCATAATCTGGAAGCCCCCTTTAACAAGGGGACCACCAGATCCCGGCCTCCCCCATGTGAAATTGTAACGGGGTACAAATGCACCCCTACCATTTCACCAAAAAAGTGTCAAAATGGTACAAAAGACAAGACACACTTTGGGACAAGTCCTTTATTAAAAAATAACAAAATAAAAATGTCCCACAAAGTCCATTCATCTTCTCTCGCGCCGCTGAAGGACTGAAAAAGAAAAAAAAAACCAAAGCAGCGACCGAACCGCCTCTATGGGAGGCACCCGTCGTATGACGAATCTTCCCTTTGACACTTCTTATATAACTAAGGGCGGGGCCACACTGTGACGTTCCCGGGTGACCCCGCCCCATCTGACGCACGGGGACTTCCCCATGGCTTTCCCAAGGCATAAGAGTGGGCGGGCCACCCATTTACGCCTGGGGAAAGCCATGGGGAAGTCCTGTGCATTATAGGGAGGCGGGGTCAACCAGGAAGGTCACCATGTGGCCCCGCCCTCAGTTATAAAATTATATAAATTTTCCCCTCAAGTGGGTGGGACTTTATAGGTATGAACTGTGAGACTTGCAAAAAGTTTGTAAAAGTATATAAAGTATCTTTATTTAAACAATGTATAAAAAAAAGGTAAATATAAAAGAGAAAATATCACAGTGATCCCTTTATGCAAACATACATTTCACACAGTGTATATGCATTTTGTCTTTCTGAATGCACAATATTATGGAATTGAATCGAGATAAATGTGTGCGTTCAAAAATCCATTTGTAAAACAATCAGATCATTATTGTGCATTCAAAATGCCTACGCGGTACGGAGCCTTATACTCCTTCTTCGGGTTGATTCAATATGCATGTATATATCTTTTGAAAAGGCAATCTAAAATACAAAGAAGAAATTCATGTATGTATATATATATATATATATATATATTATATATATATATATATATTTCCAGTATGTGAAAAGAGCATACATAGACATAACATAAATAAAGAGGCAAAAAACAACAAAACATGGAAGATACTTTTTCCAAAAAGAGAGACATGCATATATCATGGACTTACATGCATAGATGGAGCGCTGGATATGACCCTATGGAATGTTGGTCAATACCTGAGTGGAATATATGGTAATGCTTCAAAAATGAAGAAGCACAGAAGTGCATGGTGTACATAGACAGGGACACTGTCTGCTAGCTGGAGCCGGTAGATCAAAAAGGGGCATATGGATGCAAACCAGGACCGTAGTGGCCAATAGCTGCAGAGGAAAAGAAGTATAACACATTAGTAATTGTACTATACCACATTGAGTATATAGTGTCTGCCTTGATTCCAAAAAAAAAGGAAAAAGGACAATGAAAAGTTAGTGGGGTGCAATTGCATCCTTACCTGCAAGAGACATACCAATATGCCTATTGCAAAGGTTCTCTCAATTAAGGATAAACTAATTAAAATAGAAAAATAAAAGTAACTCATAGAAATTTGTATGTATAAATACCTTTTTGGCAGTGCTGTGTATCATAGGGATGAGGTCCACATATTATAAGGCATATATGTTGAGGTACATCTCATAAGAGAGAGATCTTTGTCAAGGTATCTTTTTGGAACCTAGTCCAACAAAATTACAAGAACTGGAGGTAAAGTATACCTCCAGAGCGAATATATGGCGCGCTATAATGCAATCATCCAGCAAGACCCTCCGTCTGTAACAAACAGATCAATTCAAATAGGTAATTAGAGGGAGCCCTAGGGCTAATCTTCTATTTTTTGGTATGCTAAGAGTGACTATTAGAAAAGAAAATGCCATCATTGTTTTATTACCTTAATACAGAGCTGCCAGAGTTTGCCTCATTCCCCGCCACAGCACTGCCCAAGACGGACTATACTGTTGCTTATATCCACCAAGTAATTGGATATTCTACCTACTATCAGGTGTGAGTGAAATCACTCAATCATGCTGCATTTGGCCAAGCCAAACGGTCCCCCGGGTGCGCAGCGCACGGCACCACCCCCTACCCACAACAAAAATGGTGATGTGGGAGGAGTGACGTCATGCGTCACACTCCCACCGACGCGCGTGCGCAGTGAATTCGCTACCTCCAGTGCTAACATTGTAAAGTTCATGAATGTACAGACTGTATCGTTACATATAGGTGATTGGATTTCACACCTTAGGCGCTCCAAATATACATAGGTCACATACATGCATTTACAGAGTGTCTCAATGATTGGAGAAACTTCAAACGTAGACATTTCTGAAAGACATATAAAAATTGTTAACGTACATACATTTATAATGTGTATTGATAAAAAAGGCGGCCTAAAAGGAAAGTATTTCTAAAGAGCACATGGGGATTGATGACCATCCTCACATGGTATATCCAACACCCATATCGGAAATCCACATTTATGCATCTATAGACAGTTCACATATTCATTTATAAAGGGGATGGGCAGATTTATACACAAGAATCTATTTTTCCATCCCTCCCAATACAAATCACTCCAAAAGGGCCTATAATTTACTGCCTCATTTAGACCCGGAAAAATTGTAGCCTGTAGCTGAAAAATCCATTTTAGTTCTTTTTGCAATAAAACATTATTCCAGTCTCCCCCTCTTGTACTGGGGTGTACCCTGTCAAGGACCATAAATTTGACTTTGGGAAAAACACTGTTATGCAAAGATAGCACGTGTCTTCCCATTGGAAGGTCAGGGGTAGCTTTCTTCATGCTCCAAATATGTTTGGACATGCGGGATCGTAATTCTACCTTAGTTTTTCCCACGTAAAAGGAGTTGCAATCACATATTAGTAGATAGAAAACCCCTTTCGTTTTGCAATTTGCTTAGTGGGTCGCTTTGAAAAGTTTTCCATTGGGCAATATAGTAGTAGTACCTTTCACTATGCATGGATCACCTTGATTCTCCCCTTTGAATTCGCTCTGAATGATATAGTCTCTTACTGACGTTGCCCTTCTAAAAGTAATAGGGGGCTTAGCTGGCACAAATCTACCCAGACTGCCGTCCATGGATAGAAGGTGCCAATATTTTTGCACAATGTTGCAAATTTGATTGTGTTGATTAGAGTATGATACTATAATCCTTGTAGCATTTTCTTTTTGGCCATCAATTTTTTTTTTTTTGGAATACAGAAGTTCATGCTGTGTTCTCTCTAAAGATTTTTCATAGGCTTTTTTGAGTGAGGTTTTGGAATATCCTCTTTCAAGTAAGCGACTTTGTAGTTTATTGGCCTCAATTTGGAAACTTTTCTCATCTGAGAAATTCCTCCTGGTACGTAAGAACTGACTAAAGGGTATCGAGGTTATAAGAGGACGGGGGTGAAAACTTGACACATGGAGGATATAATTCCCAGCTGTCTCCTTTCTGAAGAGGTGAGTCTGGATGGCACCACGGAGGACTTTGACATCCAGAAATGTCACCTCATCAGAATGGTGAAGCATTGTAAAAGTTGAACTGATTTTTGTTTAGCCTTGTTAAGAAATTTGACAACTTGTCCACTGGTCCATCCCAAATCAAAAAAACATCATCGATATATCTGGCCCACATCCATCTGCTCACCCGCCATCAGCGAATGCTCCCATTCCCCCAGGTACAGATTGGCGTACGATGGGGCACAGCTAGTCCCAATCGCAACAGCCTGTACCTGGAGGTAGTGGGAGCCATTGAAGGAAAAGATGTTGTGGTTTAAAATAAAGTCTAACGACTGTACAATAAAGTCACTATATGGCCATTCATCATCAATATGTTGTGATAAGATGTGCTGGATGGCAGCTAGACCTAGAGAATGAGGAATGGAGCTATATAGCGCCTCCCCATCTATGGTGACTAGCGTAGAGTGTTCTGGGATGACCAAATCATCCAATATTTTAAGGAAGTGGATTGTGTCCTTGACGTAGGAAGGTAAACTGACTACAAAAGGTCTAAGATGTTCGTCAATTAGGCGGCTCAATCTTTCCAAGATAGATCCATTCCCCAAAATGATTGGGCGGCCTGGTGGGTCTTTTAGGTCCTTATGGACCTTAGGGAGCAAAAAAAAAGTTGGGATTCGTGGGTGGTCTGTGCGTATATATTTCCATGTGGTTGCATTAATGATACCTTTTTGACCTGTGGAGTCCACAAGTTCATAGAATTTGGCATTGAATTTTTCAATCATTTGAATGGGAATTAAACGATACCAACTTATTTTTAAGGATCTTGTTGCACATGGAGATATATTGATCGTTATCCATGATAACGGTATTTCCAACTTTATCTGATGGTTGGATTACTATTAAACAGTTTTTGGAGAGATCGTTCAAGGCTTTTTTCTCCATTGGGGTCTTCTAATCTATCTTTGAAAGTCAACTTTTTCAAATCTCTCGAAACGAGCTTCAAAAAAGTTGCCACATTGGGATTTGAACTGGGTGCTGGGTATTGGTCAGATTTTTTCTTAAGTGTTGATTTTACTTCTGCAGTTTTCTCATTGGGTTTGTTGCCAACATCCATCAACCATTTCTCGGTATCTAAACAGTCAATGAGGTCATATGTGACTAAGGTGTTTATTGATGCCACCCTCCTATATAAACACTGCTCTGCGCTAAAATGATGATAAATATTTGCGGTATGTGAGATTAAAAATCCATAAAATTTCTGTGTATTTAATATGAGTACTTAAAAATAAATATAAATAAATATGGGGGTGCTATAAATAAATCTAAATAAATGTACAAAATGTGAAGTAATTAAAGCGGTTCTGCACTCGTTTTTGTTTTTTGTTTTTTTGGGCTTTATGCCAAGGGCATATAGCTCAATTGGGGGACTTACCTGTTCCATCTTCCATCTCGATCGCCGCCGGTTTTCATCTTCATCTTCTTCTTGTGTTCTTCTTGTCTGCTGGGGTCCATCTTGCCTGTGGGCATGTGAAACCCCACAGGCACTTTAGATGGCCCAGCATGCACCGCCGTTACTCGCGCGTGCGCAGTAACGGCACATCTGCCGACATCTCGCGAGATTTCGGAAGATGTGGCCGAAATCTCGTGAGATTTCGGAAGATGCCCGCACTGACTCCTGGGATCAATGACACCAGATCCCAGGAGACAGTGCGGCGTGACGAGGATCCCCGCAAGACCCCGCCCACCCCCGAAGAGAAAGAAGACAGGAAGTCCTCGATTACAAGGTAAGTAAAAAAAAAAAAAAAAAAAACACATTTCATTTAGTACTCTTTGCCTGATTTGGAAGGCAAAGAGATTTACTAAATGAAATGGGTGCAGAACCGTTTTAAAGGAAAATGTGGATGTGTTAAACCCCCGATTTCCCCAATGTGCTAGTGGTTGACCCTATACACACACATTGATCAGCAGCTGCTTGAATGAATAGAACAGTGGAATATTACAATAAAAGAAAATATGCTGGTGTGCGTTTTTTCAAAAATTGTAGCAGCGCTAAGATACTCAATAAATGAATTAATTCCCATAAATGAATCAATAAATAAATGAGTACTAAAAAGATATATATAAATATAAATACAAATTCATACAAAATATAATAAACAGTGGTGAATAAAAAAATAATAAATGAAAAATCTCAGTCCGTGATTGAATAAATAAATACAATCCATGTGAGTTTGTGCAGATACGTAAACAGTTCTTCAGCTGTGACAGATATATACGATGTGTCAGACAGTTCTATATAATGAATTTGCAGCCAATCTGAGCCATCCACCAAAAAAAAGACTTCACCACGAAGGATGTCCCCTCTTGGGGGTACACTCACCAGATGCAATAATTATATAAGCCTGTAGTCATCAATAGTATAATCGCCTCTCCTCCAACACCACCACACCAAATTTCTCCAAACCAGCGCGGGTATTTAGGTTGTATATGGAAAAGAATAATTTGGCCAAATAGTGTAATACTGCATAAAAAGTTTATTAGTAAAAAATCCCCCTTTTCTTTAACAAGCTCCCCTAGCAATGCAAGCGTACCAAAAGACAATAATAATGGGCAAATGTAGCAATACGTACTATGCCTGAGCCATCCGCTCTATCCAGACGAAGTCGGAAGTGACGAAATGCGTCAGGGGGTAGGTCAACCGGAAGTGACGCATTGTGCAGCCCAAGCCTGTGCTCCAACAGCCTGGACAGGAAGAAGGACGCTGCGGTGTACAGCGGAACTCTCTCCACCATTTCCGGATAGAGCGGATGGCTCAGGCATAATACATATTGCTACATTTGCCCATTATTATTGTCTTTTGGTACGCTTGCATTACTAGGGGAGCTTGTTAAAGAAAAGGGGGATTCTTTACTAATAAACTTTTTATGCAGTATTACACTATTTGGCCAAATTATTCTTTTCCATATACATCCTAAATACCCGCGCTGGTTTGGAGAAATTTGGTGTGGTGGTGTTGGAGGAGAGGCGATTATACTATTGATGACTACAGGCTTATATAATTATTGCATCTGGTGAGTGTACCCCCAAGAGGGGACGTCCATCGCACGTGGTGAAGTCTTTTTTTTGGTGGATGGCTCAGATTGGCTGCAAATTCATTATATAGAACTGTCTGACACATCGTATATATCTGTCACAGCTGAAGAACTGTTTACGTATCTGCACAAACTCACATGGTTTTTTTATTTATTTATTCATTTAATTTATTCAATCACGGACTGAGATTTTTCATTTATTATTTTTTTATTCACCACGGTTTATTATATTTTGGATGAATTTGTATTTATATACGTATATCTTTTTAGTACTCATGTATTTATTGATTAATTTATGGGAATTAATTAATTTATTGAGTATCTTAGAGCTGCTACAATTTTTGAAAAGACACACACCAGCATATTTTCTTTTATTGTAATATTCCACTGGTCATTTTCATCAAGGAGGGAGACAAGCTGGTTAATAGCTTTGTCCTCCTCCTTGCTGAGCTGAGAATCAGAGGTTCTACAGTACATGTTCTTTAACAGGAGTTTTCTCACAAAGAGATTGAGGTCCCTTACCAAATCAAATTTGTTGAGATTTCCATTGGGACAGAAGCCCAATCCCTTCATGAGAAAATCCAACTCAAAATTGGTCAGGGTATGTGACGAAATATTGACTATATTCATATGTGTGTTGGGACATTGAAATCCAGTGTCCCCTATGTGGTTGTCGGTATATGAGCTACCTTGTTTCCCTTTATTGTGTTTAGAGCTGGGCGATTCGGAAAAGAAGAAAAGATAGGTGCCACAGGTATAGATACATTTTCCCTTCGATCTAAAGTGTATCTATAATTAGTACGATCGTGGGTGTTATCACAGGAAGAAATAGAAGATAGTTCCACCGCCACACCTACTTGTGAATTACCTGTTACCGAAAGATTAGAGCACCCAGAAACCTGTGAATTCTGTGTCGGATGCATGTTTTGTCCACATGAAGATTTTTTTGCCGATTGTTCATGTAATTCTTCCTGATGTCTCTGTCTTTTATTCTGTCCTGTTCCTCTCTGTCTAAAATAAGAATGGTGCTGAGAAAGTGAGATATTAGTGGGGGAATTTGACACACTATTATCATATCCTTTAAACAAATTTGACTTGGTTTTCAGTTATAAAAGAACTGTCACCTGCGAGGATGCGTCATACGGCAGGTGCCTCCCATGGAGGAGGGTCGGTTGCGGCTTTGTTTTTTTTTCTTTTTCGATCCGTCGGTGGAGCGAGAGAAGATGAATGGACTTCGTGGGACATTTTTATTTTTTTTATTTTTTAATAAAGGACTTGTCCCAAAGTGTGTCTTGTCTTTTGTACCATTTGACACTTTTTTTGTGAAATGGTAGGGGTGATAAGCCCCCTGCCCACAGACCCCCAAAACCACCGGGCAAGGGTTGTGGGGATGAGGTCCTTGTCCCCATCAACATGGGAACAAGGTGCTTTGGGGGGCTACTGCAAAGCACCCTCCCCATGTTGAGGGCATGTGGCCTGGTAAGGTTCAGGAGGGGAGAGCTCTCTTGTCCTCCCTCTTTTCCTGAAGCTTGTCAGGTTGCGTGCTCGGATAAGGGTCTGGTATGGATTTTGAGGGGACCCCCCCTTGCCACCCGAAGGGCCTGGAAAATGGACTGGGGGAATCCCATGCCATTTTTTTTCAATGAATTTTATCTGTATTGCCGGGGCCGACAATTCATTATAGCCACGAGTACTTTTAAATTATTTTTTTTCCTTTAGAAATTTAATTTTGTGCAGGGACTGTTCTAAACATGGGAAAAATGTGCCATTTTACAGGAATACTATAGACACCCCCCAGGTACGAAATTTGAAGGAATATTTCGCTTTTATTGTTTAACTTTAAGCATTATTAAATTCACTGCTCCCAAAAAATTGTCAGTTTTTAAAACTTTTTTTGCAGTGATACATGTCTCCTGGGGCAGGACCCAGGTCCCCAAACACTTTTTATGACAATAACTTGCATATAAGCCTTTTAAAATTAACACTTTTGATTTTTCATGTTAATGGCCCATAGACTTTAACGGTGTTCCGGCGGCTTTCGAATTTGCCTCGAACACCACATATTGTTCAGTGTTCTGAAGAATACCCGAACAACCAAGAAAAGTGTCTTGCAGCTAGGCTAATTCATTTGTTGATCCTATCCCTGATAATGACATTGTATCGGAATGTTCCTAAATTTCTTGACATCAGGGTATGCTGTATGCAGGGCCGTTTTTAAGGCAGGGCAAAAGGGGCAGCTGCCCTGGGCCCTGTCATTGTTGTGGGGCCCAAAGCAGCTGCCTCATACTTGCCAACTATCCTGGTTTAAATTCCCTCGTCCCTTGATGTTTTAGTCCTGTGCTGTGTCCCAATATCTCAGTATGAAGTGCTACTATGAATGCTGCCCAGCTCTGCCCTCTGCCCTATTGTTGCGTAAAGATGACTCACCTGCAGACCCTGCGTTTACATGTAAATTACCAGCATTCATATGTAAAAATCAGCAGCATTCATATGTAAATAAGGGCAACCGGCGGCATTCATATGTATATCATGCCCCCTGAGGTCATATCCACAGTAATCCCTAGCAACCAATCAACAAGCAGAAATCATGTGCTGTAACCTCTAGCAACTAATCAGTGAGCAGTAATGTGTGAGCGGTAATGATACACTTTAACCGCTGGCAACCAATCGCAATCGCTGCCTGATTTGATTCAGTAAACTGATTTTGAGTCTAGCTGCTATTTATTGTATGTCTCGGAGCAGGTGGAGAGAGAAACTGCATGGGGGGGGCCCAAGAAAAGTTTTGCACAGGGTCCAATCAATATTAAAGACGGCCCTGGCTGTATGAAAAATATGCCAATGCTGTTTAATAGACATGTGCACACTGAAATATTTTGTTTTGGAATTCCGGTTTTGTCTGAAAAATTTATTTATTTAGTTACTCCCGAAATGTTATTTATTTTTGTTTCATTAAAAAATGCATTTGTACGAAAACCTGAATTAATTAAGGTCGAATTTGTCAATTGAAGGCTTATAGTGTCCGTCAGATGTTCTAAGAAGATTTGGCAAAGCAGCTAAACTGTACGACAACGCGATCATACATTTCTGGTCGAATGTTCCACCCACAAGCTATAGTAGAATTTTAATGTTGTTTGACTAGTAATAATTATAATTATTAATTATTATTACTAGTCAAACAAAATTCTTCTATAGCCTATGGGCGCCGCATCTGACCGTAAATGTCCGCTCGTGGTGATCAAATGTTTTTAGCTGTTTCGTCAAATCTTCATGTCTCTATAATGTCAAATCTTTTCTCTCGATGTAAAAAAATTTTGGACAAATAGAGTTAGGTTAGGCACATTCATACGCAGGTTCGATAGATACATATCGCTATTGTCAGCGTCATGTCGAATCTTCTATCTATATTAAACTGTTGTCGCAACGATACGAAAATAAAACATTTTTATTTCGGATCATTCGGATGTCAGATGTTTTGTTAAAACGAACACGAAAATACCAAAATTCGGACGAAAATGTATTTGGACGATAACGAATGCACATGTCTACTGTTTAATGCAAGAAAATAAACATGGAGAAAATCCATGATATTGACATACAAATGTTATCCTTATTTTCTTTACTACCGGCTTCCACACAAACTGGCCTGGGCTCTTTTCAAGGTCCGCTGACCAATAATTTTTTTTTTTAACCATGCAGACACAGACATATTAACAATGTTACACTCACTTGTTCGGTGAGCTATGTCCCCCGATGTTCGTTTTTGAATGAAAGAGATAGTTTAAAAAAATTGTGCACGGCCAGTTGCATCTTGATTGTGTTAAGCCCACAAGCAGTAACTTCCTGGGTGTGGTGAATGCTGAGCTACCAGCATTCACTGCTTGTTGCCGCACATGCTCAGTGTTAACAGGGTGGAGCGCAGTAAACACTGAGGTTGCCATCACAACGGGCGGCGTCAGCACTGACTTCTGGGAATGATGAAACTTAGCTCCCAGGAGAAAGTGCATCGCCCTCCCAGAATACAGTCCACCACCCTCCCAGAATACAGTGTGCCGCCGGGGATACACGCCTACTCCTGCGGGGCTCCTAAGGAAGTTCAACTATAAAGATTGTTTACAAGGTAAATAAATAGCAACATTTTTTTTTTTCATTTTGACATCTGTACAATGGCAGGAAGGGATTGATATAAACTTTACTATATGTGTGAACGTCCGCTTTAAAGTATGTCTTGTTGAATTTAATCTGGGTATGAGCCCCATTAATATGTGCATCAAAGGCTAATAAGGATTCAGCGTTGCCTCACCACATCATGAACACATCATTAATGTAGCACCTACCGTATATGCCATGCAATGTGTAGCATAGGTCACATTAGAGAACACAGACAAATAGTTTGTTCATGAAAGTATCAATGTATACTGGGACAACATTGGATCCCTTAGCAGTACCCCTTCACTGGGATTAGTACACATCTTTAAACATAAATGATTTTTTAAACAAAAATTAATTACACTAGTTTAATATGGAAATCAATGTCCACTGTATAAACCACAATTGGCATTTTTTGCGATACAGCACTGTGCCGCTTTAACTGACAATTGCAAAGTCGTGCAATGTTGTACCCAAACAAAGTTTATGTATTTTTTCACCTCAAATAGAGCTTTCTTTTGGTGGTATTTGATCACCTCTGTGTTTTTTATTTTTTGCGCTATTAACAAAAAAAGAGCAACAATTTTGAGAAATATTTTGTACTTTTTGCTATAATAAATATCCCCAAAAAATAAAATGTCTTCGCCAGTTTAGGCCAATATGTATTCATCTACATATTTTTGGTTAAAAAAAAAAATCACAATAAGCGTATATTGATTATATAAAAAAAATCAATAGATGGTTTAGAGCTCCAAATAAAAAAATATAAAGTGCTAAAATGCAGTGACCGTATATATCAATTCAAATACAAATACTGATATATAGCCTTTTTCCAGGACTAAATGAGTAGCCAAACCACCGCTCAAATGCATCAAAACCGGGTGATGTAAAGAGGAAACAAGGAACCTCTATAGTGTGGTATGTTTTTAAATATATGACGTTTTATTGCATAAGGTTTAAAAGATCAGGTTCTCACATTTGTGTATAATAATACAGTGTAACAAAACGAGCAGCAAGCTCGCGGCCAGGACGTCACTTCCGTTGTTTGTGTGTCCTAAGCGTATATTGATTGGTTTGCGCAAAAGTTATAGCGTCTACAAAATAGGAGATAGATTTATGGCATTTGTATTATTTTTATTTTTTTACTAGTAATGGCGGTGAGCTTAAATTTTATCGGGACCACAACATTGCGACAGACACATCGGACACTTTTGACACTTTTTTTGGGGCCAATGACATTTATACAGCGATCAGAGCTAAAGATAGCCACTGATTATTGTATAAATGTCACTGGCAGGGAAGGGGTTAACACTAGGTGGCAATCAAGGGGTTAACTGTTTTCCCTATGTGTGTTTCTAACTGTGGGGTGAATGTGGCTGACTAGGAGAAGGAGAGAGGTTGTTCCTACTTAGTCCTGTAGGTTCTGTGGGTCCTGTTTCCTCTTCCCTGACAGAACTGGGAATTGTGTGTTTACACACACAGATCCAAGTTCTCGCTCTGTCACAAACGATCGCAGGTGCCCATCGGTCATCACACCCACTGGCACGCGCATCTGCTCTGGGGACCCATTGTGGGGGCACGCGCCTGCTACAGCGTCTTAAAGAGCCAACGTACAGCTACGACAGCTCGCGCAGCTGTGCCAACCTGCCACAGTGTAACGGCTGGTCAGGAAGTGGTTAAACAGGGATCAAAGACTTTAAGTAAGTATAGACCTGTTAGTTTAACTTTTATAGTTGGAAATATACTGGAGAGTTTAATAAATGACCACATAGATGAGTTTAAAATTATATTTTAATAGTCAGATCATCTCAATTTCGAGCCATTGTGGATCATTTGGGGCTGTGTCAATACCATCCCCATTATGGACATGAGATCCCCCATGCTCCTTTGTGTACACAGAGCTGCAGAAGGTATTTAATACATTTGCCTTATCTTTGTCCCCAGTCACCCACTGACCTTTTTACTATTAATATATCTGAAGAATTTTTGGGGGTTTGTTATGCTATCTTTTGCAATCTGTCAGATTTTTTGCAGCCTTGATTACTTTTTTATATACTCTGCTATATTCTTTGTAACATTTAAACTATGATAGTATTCCTTAATTTTAATTTTTTAAAAAGCTCTTTTCTTATTATTTATAGCTTTTAGAACTTTTTTCGTGAGCCACATTTTTACCCTTTTTAAACGTATTGCCCATTGGAATATATTGTGCAGTGTGTTCACATACAGTGTTTGTGAAGAATCCCCATGTCTGTTCTGTGTTCATTGATGCCTATATTCCCTCCCAGCTTTATGCCCCGTACACACGGTCAGAAATTCGGATGGAAAATGTCCGATCGGACCATGTTGTCGGAAAATCCGACCGTGTGTGGGCTCCATCGGACTTTTTCCGTCTGAATTTCCGACGGAAAAAATTTGAGATCCTGCTCTCAAATTTACCGACAACAAAATCCGATCAGACTTTTTCCGATCGTGTGTAGAGAATTCCGACGGACAAAGTGCCACGCATACTCAGATCAAATTAGGAGACCAAACCTATTGGCTAATAGCCGCTACGTAGTTCCGTCGTACGCAACGAACGTCACCACGTTCAGAATGATCGGATTTCCCGACAACTTTGTCCGACCGTGTGTATGCAACACCAGTGTCGGACAAAATCCGTCGGAAAAAATCTGACGGATTTTGTGGACGAAATTTCCGACCGTGTGTACGGGGCATAAGTCTTGGAAAGACATGTGCAGAAGGAAAAAAAAGTGTTTTGTTTTGATTCGTTATTTACATAAATTGTTTAGTTAAATTTGTTTAATCCGTTTAATTTGTTTTCGGAATTAATTTTGTTTATTCGTATTTGAATCAATTTTAATTTTTTTATTCAAATTAGGATCGATTCGAATAGTTTTCAAATTCAAAAAGTTTTCAAATTTGAATCATTTTCCAATTTCCAAAGATAATAAAATTGAATAAAAAAAAAGGAATAGAATAAAAAAAAGAATATAATTAAATAGAAAGATTATAACATCTTCTGAAATTAGAATGGAATAGAAAACAATACAATTAAAAAAAAAAACAATAGAATGGAATATAAGTAATAGAACCATTTTCCCAAATTCTAATAGAATCAATTTGAATTTGAATAGAATAAAAAAGAATAGATTAGAATAGAATAGAAAATAACACAATATTATAGAAAAAAACAATAGAATAGAATGAATATAACAGAGAAGATGGTATTCAGGGGAACTTATTGAGAGAGAGAGAGAGAGACTTCCTTTAAAGAGGAATTATTTTTTGTTTTTTTTTCCTCTTTTTTTATTTTTATTTTTTTATTTTTTTTGGGGTGGTGGGCGGTTTGTTTCGTTTTTTCGTGTCTTATAAAATATAGGGGTAAGAGAGGGTTTGACACTCTATGAATATATAAGGAGGACACCTCAGGGCAGAGCTTGGGATAAGCTCTAGTTCTGGGTAAGGGGTAGTTGATATTCCATCTTATTTTTATTTATATGTGATGTTTGTGAAATTGGAATGAGACAGTTGAGTTTGTGGTATCTATTGTGTGGGGTTATATGTTTTGGTAATGGATTTAAGTGGATACCAGATTGGTATTTATAGATGTGGATATTATGTGAGGTATGATGATTGTAGAGTGTATTCCTTGCTTCCCTTAAAATAAATAAAGATTAAATGTGAAAAAAAACATCTTCCTATTCTAATCTATTCTTGGGAAATGGTTCTACTCTATTCGTTCTATTCTATTCTATTGCTTTTTTAATTGTATTCTTTTTCTATGTGTCTATTCTATTCTATTTTATGTTATGTTCTATTATATTCTATCCTATCATTTTCAATTCAAATTTAATCTATTTGAATTTCGGAAGGTGGTTATATTCTTTTTTTCTATACTATTCTGTTATTTTCTATTCTAATCTATTCTTTTCTATTCTATTCCAATTCAAATAGATTCTATTTGAATTTTTAGAAATGGTTATAGGTCTTTCTATTTTATTCTATTTTTTTTTTATTATTTTTTTTAATTCTATTATAGTCTGTTCTATTCTTTGTTTTCCTATTTTATTCTTCTCTATTCTATTATTTTCCTAATCTTAATTCTTTATTCAAATTTCAGAAGATGGTTATATTCTTTCTATGTTATTCAATCCTATTCTATTTGTTTCTATTATATTCTAGTCTATACTGTTATTTTATTTTCTATTCTATTTTGTTTTGTTTTACTCTATTATATTATATTCTTTTATTTTCTGTTAGATTATTTTTTATTCTATTTTTTTTTTCTATTCTATTCCTTTATTTTCTATTCTATTGTATTCTTGAATTCTTGAAAAGTATTCAAATTAGAAAAGTATTTGAAAAGTATTCAAAAAATTATTCAAATTCAAATTTTGTCCAAATGTTTTTTCGTTATTTTGGATTTTGTTTAAATTCGGCACTATTGTAATTTCGAAATTCGGATACATCTGAAATTCCGAAAAATAAAAATGAGTCCGAATTTTAATTTGTCACAAAACGAACCACGCATCTAGTCTTGGAGAGCAGCCCTCATCCTTGGAAAATTTGCTTTCTTAAAGTTAGGTGTTTTTTATAGTTCCAGTATGTGCTTGTTGCTTAAAGCTAACATTAAATGAAATTATGTTATGGCCACTTCTACCCAGATGATCGTTTATATGAATATTAGTAATAAGCTGTGTGGTTTGAGATTGCCAGGTACAGCAGAACATCATTCCTAGTTGGGGCCTCAGTTCACCAACTGACCTCATTAGCACACACACCCTGCACCCATCAACTATGTTTATACGGCATCCCCAGAATTTCTTCAGACGTGTGTTTGCCTGGCTTGTCAATGTAGACTGCCACAGCTGCTATGTTGCACGGCATCCCTAGCGTCTCGCCAGACGGGCCCAGGTCAGATACTAAAGTCTCTGGGGCTGCATGCGGCCTGCAGGCAGGACACCCCTGATATAGTGCAAGGGCCTGCCTAATTGGATACAGAGTGAATGTATAGATAGGTGGGTCCTCCTATTTAATAGTTTTGGTAAACCTGAAGCAAAATTGTACAGAGATTGTACAATCAGATGGTATAGTGTATGGCTACCTTAAATGAACTAGTCGCGCTGTCAGTGCCATCAATTGTTAATGGCACATCAAATGCGCAAGCAAACGCATTTTTCTGAGTAAAACAACCAGCGTCAAATGCAGCAAAATGCACAATAAAAAAAACATGCAAACTGCAACACACCAAAATGTCCCATGAGCTACTGTCTGGATGAGCCCAATATAATCAATGGGCTGTGCTATGCATGTCGCTAAAAAAAAGGAGCCAAAAAAGTACAGTCTCACTATGTTAGCTGTGAATGGGGCCTGAAAGTGAAATTAGATGTGAATGTGTAAACACACTACTTGTTTCTGAGCTAAAAATGTGCTCTTCGCTGCATTTTTCAGAAATATGCTGCAAATGCACATGGCACTTGTGTTACCATTAAATGTTAATGCACCCCCTCCCCCCCCCCCCAAACATGAGCATCAGGCATATTTTTTTTCTGTGCATTTTGTCTCTGTCCACTCCTGTACATGTATAAAAGTGGCCATACACTATACAATCTAATTGTACAATCTCTGTACAATTTCTTTGAGATTTACCAAAACTATGGAATAGCAGGACCCACATATCTATCCATTCACTATGTATCCAATTAGACAGGGCCTTGCACTACATTTGGGCTTTGGGGTGCTGTGCAAACATAGCAGCTGTAGCAGCCTATAATGACAAGCCAGGCAAACGCATGCCTGTAGGGATGTCGGGGACAGTCTGGGTTTTGAATCCTGTGCCCATGTTTCAGGCAGCCTTTATACTCCCTCCTAGCCTAAATCCTCCCCCTAAATCCCCACTCCTAGTGTAAAACCTCCCCCCAAATCCCCACCCCCTCCCCCCAAATCCCCACCCCTAGTGTAAATCCCCCCCCCCCAAATCCCCACTCCTAGTGTAAATTCTCCCCCCCAAATCCCCCCTCTAAGCACAAATTCTCTCCCCCAAATCCCCCCCAGTACAAATTCAGCCCTAATTCCCCCTTCCTGCAAAAATCCCCCTCCCCAATCCCCCTTCCTAATACAAATCCTCTCTCCAAGAGGAATGAATGTAGACTGAGGGGGAGATGGGGTGGTGGCTGCTGAGTGCGGCCATGGGGGGAAGTGATTACCAATCACCTGGAGGGAGAGGAGTGGTCAAGTGACATCTGGGTGGACAAAGCAGGTGGCAGTTGACGGCAGACGTGTCAGGACCAGAGAGAGACACGTGTGTGCTGGAGTTCCCGCACTCCACTGATCATTCCATAACAGTGTGAGCTCTCCCCGCTCTTAATAGTCAGCTGTCTCTGATCACGTCTTCTATCCCCTCACCTGGCTGCACTTTCTCCCCCCAGGTGGACTCTCCTCCACTCTTCTTGATCTCCTCTACCTGTCCTCTGGGCTAGTGCAAGGAGTTTTGTGTACACAGGGCACCATTTTACGTAAGGCAGCTGCCTAATGCTGGAGCTTGCCCTGCATGTACAGACGGATGCTCCTCTAAAGCCCCATACACACGGTCGGACAATCCGCGGACCAGGTCCGTCGGATCATGTCCGTCGTACTTTGTCCGATGTTGGTTTTGCGTACACACGGTCGGACAAAGTTGTCGGAAAATCCGATCATTCTGAACGTGGTGACGTTTGTTGCCTACGACGGGACAACGTAGAGGCTAGTAGCCAATAGCTTTGGTCTTGTAATGTGATCTGAGCATGCGTAGCACTTTGTCCGGTCGGACAACCGTACACACGATCGGGTTTGGTATGATCGGACCGGGTTGACGGCAAATCTTTCCAGCAGGAGATAAGACTTTGTCCGTCGGACAAACCGACGAACACTGTCCGATGGTGCATACACACGGTCTGATTTTTCAACAACATTGTCCGATCGGACAGAATCCATGAAAAAGTCCGACCGTGTGTATGGGGCTTAAGAAGGGTGCCTGTAGGCACATGCCTACAGTGCCTAATGGGAAATCCCACCCTGGTTGTGGTAGTGAGGACAGAGTGGTTAGCTGGAAAATGAATGTTAAAAGTTTATTCACTTCTCCATGCCCTCTCTTCCCTGGCAATTTTTGTCAACAGCACTGGACCTTAATAAATTATTGACTATGCTATCAGATCTCCTGCTACCTGTCCTTCAATGACAATAGGGGGGTTTGCAGGTAATTCCATTAAAAATTTTCTATGAGCCCCCATGATCTGTAAATATGTCCCTGCAAAAAGCCTTGAGGCGATTCGGTTCGCATTGTAGCGCTATACAAATTATTCATTCATTCATTCATTCAAAAGCCATCTAATCACAAACCAGAAGAGAGCACATTACAAATAGTGGGCAATTGTTATTTTATTTCTATTTATAACTTCACATAACTAAAATGTAAATACAATATATGAAATGCCTGGGTACATATGCAATGTTCAAAACAACAGTGAATGAGCTGGAATTTATCTTTTGAAAATAATAATGCCTTTTATGGCTCTATGCCATCCCCTGTATTAGCATTCCAATGTAATATTAAATCTTTGTTAGGTGGTTTTATTCCTTAATGCAAAACACTGGTGTGGAGTGCACCAGATCAACACTAATGAAGATTAAGAGCACATTAATGGTTTGGGCTGATAAGCATTGTCATGACATTTAGGAGGAAATCAAAGCTGTTTATATCTACGTTTATGGCGAGCACTGAATACTTAAGATCAGCTCATGCACGTAATAGCCCTTCATTAATATTTCCTGTATCATATTAGTAATATAGTCTCTGTGGCTAAAATTTGATTTTTTTTTAACTCTACCATTAATAAAAATAAAAACATTTTGTTTATACACTATTCACACTTGTCCACTTTCATGCAGCAAAACTTATGTTCACAACTATGCACTGCAGTTTAGTGTGAAAGGGAGATAGAAACGACATGGGCCCATTCAAACATACAGACGTTTGTTACCATGCATACTACATACACATGGAACGGTATGAATCCAAAGTAGAATTATAGACAAATAAAAAATTACAGAAACCATGCACGCTTGTCAATAGGGATATACACAGCATTTGTGGGTTTCCCTGCCACATAATTGTACCAGTTGATTCAGCCAGTAGAACTTTTTTCATTACGATGACAATGCTGTTCACTATACTATGAAAATCATTGTAGCATTTTTAACCATGTAGACAAATAGGTGGAAATTCATAAAGAGTATCATAGACACTCTTTAGAACTCTGTCGGAGTCCAGCACTGAAAGTGTTGGTGCTTGCACAGCCCACACGCATTGCAGTAGGTGGTCTATAGCTGCTTTTCAGTCCAATAGCAAATTTTGAATCTGACCACTGCTGTATGATGTTAATCAAAAATAAAATGGATCTAATGGGGAACTAGTCTCTCAGTTCCCCATTAGGATTCAGCTACCCAGTGACAAGTCATTTGCTAAATATGGGCACTGCTCCGGTATATTTGAATAAGGATGTTATTTGTATCCCTATTTACATTTAGTTTTCAGCTTGCAATCTTCCGGCCTACAGCTCAATGGGGCTAGGGATACAGCTTTATAAAGGAAGTTGTCACGTCTATGACATCTTTCCAGGACAGGCACGGCCTGCCCTAAGTACTGGCATACCTCTGTTTGCCAGCTCAAAGCTGGTCTTAATTGCCAGTGTTAAATTAACCAGTGTTAAAATAGAGAATTGGTACCAATTCTTTAAGATTCTTTTATCACTGCCATTGCAACAAATTCCAACTAGGGACTACCTGATTTTGCTGCGTGTGTTGTTAATGATAAGTACACTGGTGCAAATGTTTGCCATAATTAGATGCAGGTCATTTTTCAAGGAAACTACCACCAAAAAATCTGTTCTCAGTACTATTTAGAATTCACTTAACAGTTTTAAATATAATTTATGCAAGCAACAAACATTTTAAAACTCAACTCAATCTACCATTTAAAGCAGAGCGCCACCTGAAATTTTTTTTTTTAAAAGTCAGCAGCTACAAATACTGCAGCTGCTGACTTTTAATAAATGGACACTTACCTGTTCCAGGTTCCAGCGATGTCGGCAGAAGACGACGAGCGATCGCTCGTCTCTCGCTGTCCTGCCGCCATCCTCTGTCAGGGAATCAGGAAGTGAAGACGCAACGTCTTCACTGCCCAGTTCCCTACTGAGCATGCGCGAGTCGCGCTGCGCGCCTCTATTGATCCCCGCTGTGTCCTGGGAACTGTGTTTCCCAAGACACAATGGGGCATTCTCAGATAGAGGCGGGGCAGCTCGGATAATGCGTCCCGGAAGTGGGTGCAGATACCTGTATTATACAGGTATCTGCACCCCCTCCCCCCTGAAAGGTGCCAATTGTAGCACCGGAGGGGGGGAGGAATCCGATAAGCGGAAGTTCCACTTTAGGGTGGAACTCCGCTTTAAGATTTAAAGACTAATTGATCTAATTTCAGTGGTTCTAAAGGCAGAAGCTTTTTTTTGAAAAAAAAAAAAAAACCTTCTGTGTGCAGCAGCACCCCTAATACTTACCCGAGCCCCATATTACTCCATCGATGTTGCATTTGACACTGTCCCAGGCTCTCTCTCCTGATTGGCTGAGACACAGCAGTGGGTGCCATTCGCTCCTGCTGTCAAAGTCAGTGAGCCAATGAGGAGAGAGAGGGGGCGGGGTTAAGCTGCGGCTTCGTGTCTGAATGGACACACACAGCATTGGCTCGACAAAAGGGGCCCTGGATAAAAAAAACGGTTAGATTTTTTTTTTTTTGTATTCAATATTAGTGCATTGGTTCATCAAATACAAATTTTCAGTAACAACAATGTATCACATAAAAAAAAAAAAAAGTTAGTGCACACAAATGTAATATACAGTGCCTTGAAAAAGTATTCACACCCCTTGGAATGTTGTCATGTTACAACCAAAAACGTAAATGTATTTTTTTGGGATTTTATGTGATAGACCAACACAAAGTGGCACATAATTGTGAAATGGAAGGAAAATGATAAATGTTTTTCAATTTTTTTTTACAAATAAATATCTGAAAAGTGTGGCGTATATTTGTATTCAACCCTCAATACTAAAACCACTTTTTCGCTGAAATTATAGCCGCAAGTCTTTTTGAGTATGTCTCTGTCAGCTTTGCACTATAACATAAATTTTATCTAGATCTGGCGTCTCAAACTAGCGGCCCTCCAGCTGTTGTGAAACTACCCATGAGGCATTGCAAGGCTGAAATATACAAGCATGACTCCCACAGGCAGAGGCATGATGGGACTTGTAGTTTCACAACAGCTGGATGGCCACCAGTTTGAGACCCCTGATGTAGAGAGTGATCTTTGCAAAATCGCTCAAGCTCTGTCAGATTGGATGGAGAGCATCTGTGAACAGCAATTTGCAGGTCTTGCCACAGATTCCCCATTAGATTTAGGTCTAAACTTTGACTGAGCTATTCTAACACATAAATATGCTTTGATCTAAACCATCTTTGATCTAAACCATACCATTGTAGCTCTGGCTGTAGGTTTAGGGACATTGTCCTGCTGGAAGGTGAACTTCTGTCCCAGTCTCAAGTCTTTTGCAGACTTTAACAGGTTTTCTTCTAAGATTGACCTGTATTTGGCTCCATCCATCTTCCCATCAACTCTGACCAACTTCCCTGTGCCTGCTGAAGAAATTCACCCCCACAACATGATGTTGCCACACCATGTTTCACAGTTGGGACGGTGTGTTCAGGGTGATGAGCAGTGTAATGCCGCGTACACATGGTTGGAATTTCTGATGGAAACAGTCCGATGGGAGCTTTTCATCGGATTTTCCGAATGCGTGTATGCCCATCGGACTTTGGATTGAGAACCTGTTCTTAATTTTTCAGACGGAAAACCTATCGGATTTTCCGATCGTGTGTATGCAATTCCGACACGCAAAATTCGGACGCATGCTCGGAAACAATTCAACACATGCTCGGAAGCATTAAACTTCCCTTTTATAGTGCCGTCGAACGTGTTTTATGCCGCGGTGTTATTGACCGTCAGAATTTGGTGTGACCGTGTGTAGGCAAGACAGTTTGAGCGAAATTCCTTTGGAATTCAGACGGGAAAACCATCAGAGCTTTTTCCGATGAGAATTCCGACCGTGTGTATGCGGCATTAGTATTCCACCACACATAGCGTTTTGCTTTTAGGCCAAAAAGTTCAATTTTGGTCTCATCTAACCAGAGCACCTTCTTCCACATGTTTGCTGTGTCCCCCACATGGCTTCTTGCAAACAGCAAATGGGACTTCTTATGGCTTTTTTCGTGCCACTCTTCCATAAAGGCCAGATTTATGGCGTGCACGACAAATAGTTGTCCTGTGGACAGATTCTCCAACCTGAGCTGTGGATCTCTGCAGCTCCTCCAGAGTTACATCTTGGCTGCTTCTCAGATGAATGCTCTCCTTGCCCGGCCTGTCAGTTTAGGTGGACGGCCATGTCTTGGTAGGTTTGCAGTTGTGGTATTTTCATTCAGTGCTCCGTGAAATGTTAAAACCTTGGAATATTTATTTTATAACCTAACCCTGCTTTAAACTTCTCCACAACGTTATCCCAGACCTGCCGTGTTCCTCTGCCTCCATGATGCTGTTTGTTCACTAGGGTTCAAACAAACCTCTGAGGGCCTCACAGAAGATTAAATTACACACAGGTAAACTCTATTTACTAATTAGGTGACTTCTGAAGGCAATTGGTTCTACCAGATTTGAGTTAGGGGAATCAGAATAATGGGGGCTGAATACAAATGCACGCCACACTTTTTAGATATTTATTTGTAAAAATATTTGAAAACCATTTATCATTTTCCTTCCACTTCACAATTATGTGCACTTTGTGTTGGTCTATCACACAAAATCCCAATGAAATACATTTACGTTTTTGGTTGTAACATGACAAAATGTGGAAAATTTCAAAATTTCAAGGGATATGAATACTTTTTCAAGGTACTGTATATACTAGACTGATTATATATATATATATATATATAGTCTATATATATATATATATATACAGTCAGTCTAATATATATTATATATATATATATATATATATATTCTAGACTGGATAGATGTATCAAATACACTGCCTGCACTGACTAAATATAGAGTATACACTAAACATCTAGTCTACACTAAATGCAGAGTATATATATATATATATATATATATATATATATATATATATATATATATATATATATATATTGGAACATGGGGGACCATTAGCTCTCGTGGCAGATGCGTTTGTTAGAGATTCAAGCCAGTCAGGAACTATATTTAAGGGCATGGTAGCCCATTTTTATTAAAAAGGCAAATGAAAGTCTGTGACATAAAGGTTTCCCCACACAGGGGTTCTTCTCCAGCAAATAAACACTCAGAAAATGCTAGCCCACCTGGCTCTTTAGCAGTACCTCTGCTTTTTGTCCTGGTCACACAGACCACCGGATTCCTCAATGGGGATGGCTTCTCTTTAGCGCCCACAGCTTCGCTCTGGCCTTAGTCCTCAGGCTGTTGCACTGCCTCTTGCAGTCGCACGTTCTGGCTGCTTGCCGCAACCTCTCTGATTCCTGGAGACCTCCTGTCTCTCTGGGTGTGGAGCAGTCTCCAACTGGGAGCCATGAAGTCTTCCCATACTCTCATTATAAGTGCTGTGCTCACCTGAGCACACACCCTGCTGGTAATTTACAAAGTCTGGACACAGGGTTGGAGATCCTGTCCCACCCAAGACACTATGGAATCTCCAAACTACAGAGCCCCATGACTGAATACCAAAACCTGGAGAAAGCTGCAAAAGCAGTTTTCTCCAGTCCACATTTATGCTCTGTAGCCTTGCACCAAGCAAATGTGCATACCCTGTTTCCCCCAAATTATCAATTTTACCTTGACAGCATCTCCTACTGTCACAATTTATATATATATATATATATATATATATATATATATATATATATATATATATATACACACTAGACTGACTGTATATATATCCAATACACTGCAACTAACTAACCTGCCTGCCTAATCTAGTTCAAGCTATCTCTCTGTCCACGCCAACAACACTAAATGAGGCAGCTCTGTAAGTAGCCTTATATAGTGTGGGGCTTGGACTTAGTCCCCCTGAGCCATGATTGGCCAAAGGCCCCCTGCCAATTATGGTTCTCTCTGCAGAGCGCTCTGTGATTGGCCAAAGCATACAGGTCAGGTGCATGCTTTGGCCAATCATCAGACGCTAATGCATTGTGATCTTGCAGTGCACTATAGGGCGTTCCGCGGCACTCGAATTTCCCACGAACACCCCATATTTTTTGCTATTTGGCGAACGGGCGAACACCCGATGTATGAGTTAAACCTACGTTCGACTCAAACATCAAGCTCATCCCTACTCATAAGACAACTTTCTGACTTTCTCCGGCCAGGAAAGCCACTCACCGTCCAACACAGATCAGGACACTCTGTGTCTGTAGTGTACTGGCTGGGCAGGTTACAGGCTCACATCAGCCAGCAGGGCAGGGGTCTGACTCCATCGCACTCTCCTTATCTGCTATCTGCTGCTCTGTCCACTGATGCCAACACAAGGCTCCTCTGTCCATCCACCCTCAGCTCCTGCTTTTCTAAAGTCTGGTGGGTGGCGCGGCAGTGTGGCTGAGATCATCATCGTGCGGTGCCGTCGGGAAGAGGCAGCCCTCGTATCAGATCTTCTCTACGATTTCCGCACCATTTTTTTATTGGCACATATCTGCTGCTACAGACATTTATGGGCATGAGAAAAATGCCCTGTTTTTACGGGTTGCACCTAAATCTATGGGCGGTTGGCAACACTGACAGTCAGTATGTGAAATGTGTAACCCCCTGCTGCTGAGAACATAAGTGCTATGTCCACAGTAACAAAAGGTTTAAACTATGCCTGTAACTGGCAGGTATACTTTTTTCTTCTCCTTAAAATATTGGAGGGTATGCTGTTTAGATTAGGCCGTGTACAGTTTACCTACCAAAGAGTAGACATAAGACCAGCATGTACACCCAGTTTTACCAAAATACTTGTAAAAGTTTCAGCAAGCTTTGAGCAGTTATGACAAGCCCTTAAAAAGCAACCTTCAGCTTCAGCTTAGGGATGTTAAACACAGATCTTAAGGGAAGTGTTGTTAATTTAAACAACATTCTATCAGGCTTCAGCAGGCTTGCATCATGTTTCAAGTAGTGCAGCAGCTTAATGAAGATCAATAAAGACTATTAAGATCTGCATTTTCTATGCCCAGCTGGAGCTGAAGAGTGCTCTACAGGCTTTAACAAAGCATATAACTTAAATACATTTTTCAAAATGTTCATATAATCATCAGTTTAATCCACAGCATATTTACCTCACATTTCACTAAATGTCAAACATTTAACTTATATATCTGCCATTATTATATATTTTTTTATTTATTAAGCTCAGTGAAAATGTATTTTGCCAAGGGAACAGTCCCCAATCTTTTGGTAAATCAGCTCACATGAGTAGGCTGCTTAATTAAAAGCAATGCACTCAGTCTGAGAGAAATCTAACCACAACGGTTATTAAGCAGTTACACAGAGTAATTGTAGAGGCTAATCCAACCTCCCTCTAGCGGTTCATTCATACAGCTCTACATATACTACAATAACAAATACAAAAAAGATAGTATTTAAAAATATGAAAGTCACATAAAATACTAGGCCTTGTACACATGGGATTTAGCTTGTATAATAGCAGCGTGTACAACAATATTTGCAAGGGATTTGCAAATGTTTTAGTAGCTGCTTAACAACTGTTGTGATTACATTTTTGCCACATGGAGTGTATTGATTTTAATTAACTAACCTACTCATAAGGGTTGATTTACTAAAGAGTAAAGACTGTTCACTTAGCAAAGTGAATGTTTACTTAATGTATTAATAAAAAATTAAAAAATTTTTGGGTATTCAAATGAAGACAACCATAACCTATTTACTACGTCAGTGATCGTGCATTGTAATTTATTGCAGCTAACCAGTCCTTAGATGTGGAAAGTAACTGCATTCGTTTCAGGCTATTTTGCCCTTTTTTTTACCTGATGATCCTGATAGTAACATACTTCCAGTTCTAGTGAAGAAATGAGATATAACTAGAGGATAACAAGAATATTGAAGCTGAATCAGAGATAAGCAAATATTGTATACATATGTAGCACCCTGGTCATGAACAGGGCTGCTAGTAAATTTAGTTGTGCCAGGTGGTAACTAGCCTGGCTAATTTGTAGTCTTGATCAAATGGTTTTCTCCTAAGCTTGAGTTTAACTGTGATTTCTCTCTTCTGTCAATAGGTGGCACTGTTGCATTTGGCATTAGAATGATAGATTACAGTGAATTCAGGGTATGAGTGAATATGCTTTTCTCAGCCAATCAGCAGGAGTTTCTTTGGCCGCTGAGGCTGCTGGGATAGTCTGTTTGTAGCGGCCCCTACGCTTAGATAGGTGCTTAGTATGGGTTCCTTTTATAGTGTAGGTTAGATGTAGGTAAAGTTGTCCAGGGCCTGGTTCTTTTTCCTAATCCTGGTTGTTTATTTGGGGTGGGAGTGTTAGTGTAGAAGGGGGTGTGACCGCCTACACTTAGGCTTAGGGATACCCCCTCTGCTGGACAGTGAGTAGGACTGGAAAGAGAGGAAGGACTGAAGCCTGAGTGGCAGGAAACCCATGTGAGAGAATTGACCAATGGTTAATTTCTTTGGTCAATGGGTTCAGAGACCCCCGAGCCTCCGAGTGGAGGTTTGAAGGCCTGGAGTTTTAAGAGACCCCAGAGCTGGATAACAGGAGGAGAAGGAGTCCTGGTCGGTCCACGTCTGGCCCCTGGAACAAAGTCATCATGTAAAATCTAAAGAGGACTGGGTGTCCCATGCAGGGATGTACCGGACATCAAAGAAGGAGGAAGTAGGAGTCAAGCGGATGGAGGAAACTGGGAATCGGCTTTCTGTGAGTAACATGGACTGTTGATTGGGAGTGAGCAAAGGGAGTGCAACCCAGTAGTACTATTCCGTGAACACACTGTGTGTCCAAGGACTACAGTGTTATACATTTTCCAGGACTGGTGGAGAATTGGATGACAAGAGTCATGGAAATAGGCAGTGTGGTCTGTGACTTTGGAGTCCAACCTCAACGCATTATTCAGAGTGATGCTGGTCGGTCTATAATGGAAATGTTCAAGTTCTGAAACAAAAGTTGAGAGCAGGAGGGAGTCACCATACGATAACAAAACGGGGCATCGCATATCATCCATTTAATTGTTCATTGATTTACCCCAGAATAAAGCAATATAAACTTTAAAGTCAAGAAAAAACAGGATCCTGCCTCCCTATGCCAAATTACCACTATTGAGCTGCACACGTTAAACACGTCTCATAAGTTTGTGCAAAAGAAAAACAAAATACATTTTACGCTGTGCTAAAATAGTGCTACACCTAGTGAGTCTGTATCCTAGTCTATAACCATAAACCCACAGACAAAAAAAATGATGTACATAATATATAAACACACAACTGATGATATAAATAAAGTGCACAAGTGCAATGAATGCTGATATATTCCAGTGGGGGTATGCAAACCCCTTTTACATAAAAAAGTGCTTCCGTGATCAGAAAATGTATCAATCATAAAAAACATGATAAATAATTGTGACAATAGTATTACAAAAATAGTGCCAAAAGTGCATGTTCATAAACCATACACGTGTTGCTGTATCACAATCCTTAATGGAAAACAGTCCTATATGTGGTTTAAACGATTCTGCTGACACTGCGTGAAATTAATGCATACACGTGATCTCCAGTGATCATTCTACTGACATGCTTCTATATCCAATCCGATGGCCCCTTTGGTAATTTTCTCACCTGAACTAGGACAGAGTTATTCAGCAATACTGACAGTGGCAGGCAGGAGCAGAGGCATTAAGCCTTATAGCCAGTGGCAAAGCATTTTGCTTCAGCAAAGTTGAGCTGGACCAAGCCAAGTGTCAGATCAAAGTATACAAATCCATCTTGCAGAGAATTCACAAAAATGACTGCTATCACAACTAAACCTAGCCAGACTGTACATCACTTCCCCTTTAAGCACTTTCAAATAGAAAAACAACATTTTCATAGGCATTTATCAAGCATTCTTGAAGCTTTTTCAATGCTTCAAAAATGCAACAAAAACGTATCATAAATGATAAAGGCAGAATAATGAGTATTAAACTTAATAAGCTTGTGAGCAAACCAAACTAATGACTCAGAACCTTCTTAATTGATACAGCTGTTGGCACTGATCACAATCTCATAAGTTCATAAATATATAAAAACATATAAAATGCTGTGCTATATTAAGATTACTAATGTGATATAACACATATAAAATGCATGAATATCTTAGTGCAAACCGTGCATGATATTAAACATAAAAACATATAATATATAAAATGTCCATTATGCTGTAAAATTAAAAGAATAACAGCTGAAAAGTGCCGCACTATATTGAAGTAACCAATGTGATATGACACATATAAATAAAGCTAGTGCAAAACGTGCATAATATCAAACATATTAAATAATAAAATAAAAAATGTCCATTGTGCTGGCAAAGCAAAATCCTGTGATGGTGCTCCAAAGTTGACAAGGTGACAACAAACCACTGCTCCCCCCCCCCCCCCGTGAGTCTGCTCACCTCAGAGCGTTTGACCGCACACCTAAGTTTGGTCAAAAGCTGCCTGTGAACCACCCCTGGGTGGTTCTATGTGATTGAAGCTCTTTGGGATCCTGAGATGTCTAGCAGTAAGTTCCTCTGTCCATATAAAAAAATAAAATCTAAATGGTGTTTTATTGTTTAAAAACGTATTATATTTATAAAATGTCAATCTGGTAACTCACATCTTCCAGGTGCTGAAGCGCACCACTCTATAGCACATAAAAGAAAAAAAAAATATGAGATAGCTTGTCCGTTCACAGTGTTCAAACCGGCTGCCTACTGCACCGTCCTGTCCCCTACGTGTGTTCGACACAGGGATCAGTCAGGTATCTGCCTCAGGGGGAAAGTGCCGACGTACGGGTAAGGCATTTTGCGTGAAGTGGTTAAGAGCATTGGGCGGAAGTGGTGTTTCATGTCGCTTCTGCCCTCCAATGCTATGGAGCCAAGTGGGGACCATCATCCCCTCACTTGGCATCCAGGCTCAGAGGAGAGCGGACACGATCGTCTCCGTCACTACCAGCGGCTCCGGTAAGCGGCGGACGAGCAGAGCGCAGAAAAAGGGAGGGCCCTCTCCCGTCCCGATAAAAGTCATCTTGCAGTGAATCTGCCACAGAGACCACTTTTATCTGAAAGCAGACCACCCGTTGAAGAATAGGATACCAGGGTTATGGCAGCTAGCTGCTGCTATAGCAATAATATTCCTCTTCAAACTGCCGAAGTATAACGATGGTGGGCGGTCCACAATTGGTTAAGCTATGTCGCTGGACTTCCTATTTTCCAGATTTTTTTTCTTTTGACAGTATGGCTCTTTGCATGTGTTATATATAGCTTATTAGGGCTTTTAAAATGCATGTATTATTACTACAGATATAAGATATTCCAATTTGTATTCACAAATTTGATTAAAATGTACATATGTCAATTATCCTAACAGACAAATATCTCAAATTAAAATAGTAACTCTTTCCTCTTTGGGAAGACTAATGCCCTGATAACCAACAGGTGGAGGATATGACTAGAATATCCCACCCATATCCTGCCATGTTTTGCGTCGGGATCTGCGGAAGCATGACAGCATTCATAGCACCTTATGTGTAACAGGGGTTTCACAGTGTTATAATAGAAGATTAGGAATGAGTTTAATCTACAACTGCCATGATGCTGCACATGTGATCAGTTATGACACCATATTCAAGGATTGACCAAGTAAAAAAAAATTGCAGATTTTGTGGGCACATAATGAGAGAGAGAATCAGTAAAAAAAGTATAAATGTTATTACAACATAGTTAAAAAACATATAAAAAACATACAAACAACACCCCGTATAGACACAGTTACCAGTTACCCAATAATGCAGTTATAGAGGACTGGACCTACGGTACAAATATTAATGTAATACTGTATCAAGGTAAAAGAAACATTTCTGATCCAGTAATGCCTCCAACAATGTGCTGGTCGATGCGTTTCACTAAAGTATTAGCTTCTTCAGGACAGATACTGGGTAGGTGCTGGTATATTTAAAAACAAGAGAGTACATGTGTAAGTATTCAATGTCGAATATATCTATAAGTATGAATTATGATTGTTACAACATTTCTCCAGGAGGAGTACATATACACACAGAGACTAATGACCCCCCCCCCGGGACGTTATTTTGTTGTCTCTCTGACATATAAACTCAAAAACATCCAAATTTATCAATGTAATATAACCCTCCAGTATGCTTGTCTGGTAAACTTGTGGCTCAAGGGCACTGTGGAGAACTTTTGACCAAAGAAGTCTGAGTACACCGTGATCCAAATACTGAACCGAAAAAAGCCCTCACCGCTCCCCTGCCCAACGGCGAACCAGGAGAGATTACTGAGCCCACCACCTACATACACTACGGAGCCTTCTCCCTACCTTACGAAGCTCACGAATGAAGATACTCCAAACACCTTTCCTTCCAAGCGAGATATTAGCCAGTTCTAGGCGATGTTACATGGCGCCTAACTTATATAGACCTCTACACCTACTACAGAACCTGTATATGACATGTACTGGTTTCCTAGCTAGTGATACACATATATCATAGGACTCATAGCTCCTCATAGGACCAGTTCAATACCCCTTAAATTGAGACTGCACGGTATTACCCCCGCTTGTCACAGTCAACGTCTGCACTGAACCCTACTTGAGGATCCATGATTCTTTTGCTCGGCTGAACTTTATGGCCATTTCTACAACCAACTCAACTCCAACACCGTTAACTTACGCCTTTCCTAGGGATGTGCAACAAATATGGTATGCTTAAAACAGACCTCTTGTTCTAGTTTTTATTTTTTATTTATTATTTATTTTTCTCCTATTTTTCCCTATCGTTCTCATTTACCTCATCACGTCTGACTTGTACTGGCTATGAAACTACAGATCCCATACTGCATTGCGCCAATTTTCCCGCCTAACCTTGCTTGCAACAACGACTCCTAACTAACACACGTCACAGCCTCAGCAACGAACGGTCATTGGTACTCTTCGCTACATCCCGCCCTCTGACGCTCTAAGCTCAAACAGGCATGTGACGATCCCGGAACCTGTACCGAGGAAGACGCTCACACGCTACATTGCCCCGGAACTTCTGCAAAACCTCTGTCCCCGCATCTCGCTTACCACGGCTGACATCGATATCAGCTCTCAAGTGATACTCTATCTTCCTCACAGATGACGACCGGAAAATGCCCATCACAAACGACTCGGACCCCCCAACCTCTACGATTGGGCTGGCTACCAGGCGCTGAAACGGAACCCCATAGACACGTGCGCCACCAAGATCCACGGTCACTGACTGGTTGATGCTCCCGCACTTCTAGACCACCCGGTACCCTTTCTGGCTCATAGTTCACATTTAGGTGGCAGCACAACGATGCCACTCTTGTTGTCGTTTGTTTTTGTTTACTTGTTTTCTTACAGGTCTAGTTCCGTTGCACTGTTTGCTGATAGACCTAAAATGTTTACTAACAATTCTTTGCAACTGCATAATGATACTTGCCGTTTAATGTGATGTCTCTTTACCACTATAACCATGTCGAGCCTCAGTTCGCTCTACATACTTGTGACACCGTTATAGATTACATGTCTTCCCAATACCACCTAACGTACCGCTGAGGTCTATCTTTACTCCTATCTCCTGCACACCCAACGTTGTGCTGTTGCACACACACATAGATATTTATCCCAACCACTCTTTACCCACCTAGGCTCACAGGTCATGGTGTCTACTTCATCCATTACTCCCCCGGACCGCACGAAATACCACCTACTTCGTATAAAGTTGCGTTATAGTCGTGATGTGGCGGGACATCGTACTGTCCCACACCCTTTCTCACTTCTTCGTTGCAGAGCTATCCCCAACCCCCACACAGCAGTGGTCGCACGTGCCACTACTCCTCCTGGAGTGTGGACTTGCTCCCACTCTGTACTAAATACCGAACCCCACACTCTTGAGACGGTTAGGGATACTCTCCCTCCATCTCTTCGGTTTACTGGTGCTGGTCACCTCCCACACTCTCGATAGATATCATTACCTCGCTTTCTGGACCCCCCCTACCCCTGGTGACTCCTCCTTCCTTGAACTTCCTCTGTATATAACACAAATGGCAGACCCCCTGTTAGCACAAAACACACCTCCCCCTTTCCCCCACATTAAAATTTGCTCTCTTAATGTTCAAGGGCTCAACACTCCTGAGAAACGCTCGCTGTTACTTTCCTCCTTACGAAAATCCGACGTTCATGTAGCCTTGCTTCAAGAAACCCATTTTAGAACTGACACGATACCGAAACTCCACAACAAACACTTTCCCACGGTCCACCATGCCCCCAATAACACTGCCAAGTCCAAAGGCGTTTCCATCCTGGTCTCCAGACACTGCCCACTTCACATAACTGACATACAAAAAGACGAGGGTGGACGATTCCTTTTCCTCAAAGGTACGCTACAGGACAGGCCTATAACCATCGCAAACATCTACGCCCCCCAACACACACCAAGTCGCCTTCTTCCGCACCTCCCTTCAACAACTTACGACATTTTACGCCGGCACCCTTATAGTTGGAGGTGACTTTAATGTAGCACTAAACCCCCTGATAGACACATCTAACGGACACTCCACTTTACCATACAAGGCATTGAAAGCGATAAAATCACAGTTCCACGACCTACTGTTACATGATTCTTGGCGTACAATGCACCCTACTGAAAAAGATTTCACTTTTTTTTCCGCACCCCACAATAGGTACTCTAGGCTTGACTACCTCTTTGTTTCGCAGAACGACCTCTCCTTTATCTCTAAGACTACGATTGATCCAATGGTGCTATCAGATCATAACCCGATCTCCCTGACCCTGTCCATACCCAACGGCCGACCCAAATCTCCCATTTGGAGGTTGGACAACTCACTACTGACCGATCCTGAGAACACTCGCCTCATATCAGAACACCTCTCTCACTACTTCAGGGACAACATCACCGATGACTCTTCCCCAACAACGATATGGGCCGCCCATAAATGCGTCATTAGGGGAACCATCATCTCATTAACTGCTAAGCGTAACAAACTGCGGAAAGAACGCATTGATTTCTTGACTAACAAGATCCGTGATCTTGAAAAAAAAAAACATAAGGCTTCCCTTACTACCGCGGTTCTAACAGAATTAACGCGATCCAGAGAGGAACTCCTCGGAGAATTACATTCTAGACTGAAACGAAACTACACCATGTCCAAGAAAGTTTATTACGAGCATGGCAACAAGTCTGGCAGACTGCTGGCCAGAGCTCTTCAAAAACAAAAAGCGACCCAGGCTATTCATATGATTAAAGATCCGAAGGGCGGTTCCCACTCTAAGACAGAGGACATTACAGACCAATTCCTTAAATACTTCACTAATATATATAACCTCCCTACTCCTCTTGATCTGGGCTCACTTCCTGACCGTGCTACCGCCATACAAGACTTCCTGCAAAAATACTCACCCACACCTATCGCATTGACGGACTCCATGGCTTTGAACTCTCCTCTCGACTTAAATGAATTCACACATGCCCTGAAACAGCTAAAACCAGGGAAAAGTCCAGGCCCAGACGGTCTAACGGCCAGCTATTATAAATCCTTCCCTGACACTCTACTTCCACACCTAGTGAAAGCTTTTAATACCCTCTCTCCTTCCGACTCGACCCGTAGGGACCTTTTAGAGGCCCACATCACACTCATTCCAAAACCGGACAAGGACACCACATTAGTCACAAACTATCGCCCCATTTCCCTCCTCAACGTCGATTTAAAGCTGTACGCCAAAGTACTATCCAACCGTATCTTACCCTTTCTTCCAGACTTGATTGGACTAGACCAAGTTGGTTTTGTCCCTGGCAGGGAAGCCAGGGACAACACCATCAAAGCTATAAATATACACCACTGGATTACCAAAACCTCTACCCAAGGCTTCTTCTTATCCTTGGACGCGGAGAAGGCGTTCGACAGGGTGGCATGGGACTATATGGAAGCGGTGCTACAGGCGGTGGGCATACCCCCGCTCCTACTCCAAATGATCATGATGCTATACTCTTCCCCCTCAGCTAAGCTTAGGATCAACGGCCGCCTGTCGAGCGCCTTCTCCATCTCCAACGGCACACGCCAAGGGTGCCCTTTGTCCCCCAGTATCTTCTTACTCACCATGGAACCTCTGCTCCGCAAGCTCAGGGAAAACTCTGACATCAAAGGCATTTCGATCGGTGACAAAACATACAAAATAGCCGCTTATGCGGACGACATCTTACTATGCCTGTCCGACCCCATTATCACCATTCCCAATCTCCTCAAAGACTTTGCTTTCTTTAAGACTCTCTCTAACCTACAAATTAATTTCTCCAAGTCTAAGGCATTAAACGTTTCCCTCCCCGCCAAACTGGTGTCACAGTGTAAACTTAATTTTCCTTTTGGATGGGAACCCACAGCCATCTCTTACCTGGGAATCAAACTGCCCACTAGGTTGTCAGATCTGTACACCTTGAATTTTCAATCTACAATACGGGCCATACAGGGAGATATACAGAAATGGTATGCGGGATCCTTTTCTTGGTTTGGGAGAATAGCGATCTTGAAAATGAATGCCCTACCTAGGATCTTATACCTGCTACAAACTGTACCCATCAAACTGCCCCCATCCTTTTTTTCCGCCTACAATAAAATGTGTAGAACTTTCATCTGGTCCTCTAGACCACCCAGACTCAGTTGGTCGCACATGACACTGCCTAAGCTACTGGGAGGCTTGGGGCTACCTGACATTCGAAAATATCACTTAGCTTGTCACTTGACAAGAATAATTGACTGGCACACTCATAAAATACACAAGGATTGGATTCAGTTAGAGCAAACATTCTCTCAAATCCCCCTTTCACATCTTTCATGGATACATCACACGCATATCCCTAAACCCCTATCTTCCCATCCACTGATAGACACCACTATACGATGTTTCCGCACTTCCTGCTCATACATGAAACTTGACCCGACCAATGGCCCAATGACACCACTAGTTGGTAACCCTGCATTCCCTCCAAGTCTGACATTACGGGCTTCTCAAGCAGATACGCACAGTCCTAGTCCTAGGGCCCTCGACTTTTTTCGAAACCAGGGACTCATATCCTACCAAGCCATGTTAACAGCTCTCCCGAACTACCACTTACCTTTCTTTAAATATCTTCAACTCAGACATTTTTTCCAAAATTCCGCCCAGCCTACACATTGGTGCAGGGGCTATTCTCCTTTTGAGTCATTATGTGTTCAGACTGAACCGCAAAGGCACCTGATCTCCAAAACGTACACACTTCTTTTCAACACCCATGTCATCAAAACAGACAACAGAGTCCGGAAATGGGAATCGGATCTTGCTTTAGATCTTTCCACTGAAGATTGGGAACGTATTTATTACCATGCACATAAAGGATCCGTAAATGTCTCCACTCAGGAGAGTAGATATAAACTACTATCTAGATGGTATAGAACACCGGACATACTGCACAAATTTCAACCCACCACCCCCTCATCTTGCTGGCGCTGTAATTCCGCTCTGGGCACCTTACTACATGTATGGTGGGAATGTCCAGTCCTCCGTACCTATTGGTCGGAGGTCCATCGCCTAATTTCTCAAATCACGACCTACACCCCGGATTTCACACCTGCCCAGTTTCTCCTACACCACACATCCATTCCCCAACGCTCCTACTCAAAATCACTAGTCATGCACCTCATCAATGCAGCTGTGCAATGTATCCCAGTACACTGGAGGACCCCCTCACCCCCCACCATAACTGAATGGACAAAGAGGGTAGATAACATAGCTAACATGGAAAGCCTCATTCATCAAGCCGCAGACAACCCCACTAAATACAATAACACATGGGCGTGCTGGACGCATTTTAGGACCACGCCAAGTTTTTCCGACCCACTCCACACCTCTCCGGCAGTACCCTGATTACTTTACCCAGATACTTTCTAGATAAGTGCTTCTCCTCACTGTCTCCAGATGCACTACCTGGTTTCACATTCCACTTCCACCTCTATACCTGCGAATTATTATCCTCTTACCTTATACTGACCCTTACACTTCCCCTACCAACCAGATTACTAAGCCTTTACTCACAATAACCTACGACTTGTGTGTGGTTCACAACACACTGGATATACTTTCACCGACTAAAAAGCCGCCTCCTCCCTATTCCTCAAAAGCTACTATATTCTCGCCTGCATCCACAGCAAGATCCCCTCGGGGGTGGCTGCAGGTGAGATATGCCTGACCGGCTTGGCTTTACACCACACATAAACACATAAAACCCACTACACTTTAATACCCGATTCTGAGCCCTATTATCATCCCTTGAGTAACCCGCTACGAAGCTCCCCATCCTGATCTGAATTCCTGCAGGAATCTTCGAGACTTTCGGTCCAAGTTACCTCACACACTGATTCTTGGTTTTTCTGTTGGCACTATTCTTTTTGCCTTAACGTATGCTATATACACTACTGTTAATAGATAAGTTCTTGTTCCCAATGTGTGCTGTATGTACTGAACGTTTTGCATTTATTGTACAATTGTGAACTTTCAATAAAATCTTTTGAAAAAAAAAAAAAAATATCATGTGGTCTATAGTAGATACCACTAAATAAAACAGAAAACAACAAACATATGTGTTATAGATTAAGGTGCTGCTGTAAACGTCCCACAATTCAAAGACCGATTTATATTAGACTTAGCTCTCACCTGGTATATAGTAGTCACAGGCAATGCCTTTGTTATGCCAGTCTATAAGTGCATAGTTTGGAATTATATTTGTCAGGATATTGATAGGTATGGGTACATCAGTCAGTTTAGAGGATAAGGGTGTTAGTTTATGAAGATCTCTCCAAGCTATTAAGGAGGCTTATATGGTGAGTGGGAGATAATGTAGGGGGAATAGTTTCCAGATGTCGAGATTCCAGATGAGGGAGGGATAGAGATGGTGAGGTTATAAACAGAATGATATCATCAGCAAATAGATTTATGTTGTAAGATTTGCCTTGAAGCGAGAAGCCTAATATATCAGGGTGCATTCTGATTTTACTCAGTTAAGGGCTCTATGAGGAGGTTAAAGATTGAGGGAGACAGGGGGGCATCCTTGTCTTGTTCCATTGGGTATGGAAAAGAGATGGGATAGAATATTTGATGTGTACACCTGTGCACATGGAGACAAATAAAGGGCTAGAATGGCAGAGGATGGGTCCAGCAAATTCAAATCTCTTGAGAGTATGTTTCATGTATTTCCAGTGGACCTTGTCGAATGCCTTCTCTGCATCCAAAGAGAGGAGCAGAGAAGGAATTTGACAGGACCTTGCATAATGTATGATGCTGATAACTCTACGTGTGGCATCTGATACTTGTCTCCCTGAGGTAAAGTCTGTTTGATCGGGGTTAATCAATGTTGGCAGCATAGGGAAAAGCCTATAAGCTAAGATCTTAGCATAGAGTTTAACATCTGTATTTAGTAGCGATATGGGTCTGAAGTTGGGTGGGGCAGTAGGTTCTTTACTTTGTTTGGATATAGTAACTACATTTACCTTAAGGCCGCGTACACACGAGCGGACTTTCCCACGGGATTGTCCGCCGGACAAGTCCGCCCGTGTGTGGGCGGCGGCAGACTTTTTCCTCCCAAAAGTCCGGCGGACTAAGTTTTAAGTTCAGACTTAAAATTGTCCGCTGGACTCGCGAGTCCGGCGGACAATCCCGCCGTCTGTGTGCTAGTCCGCGGGACTTTTGAAATGAACGGACTTGCCGACACACGATCGGAAAGTCCGTTCATTTAGAACGTGACTGCAGGTAGACGGGACTAGCGAAGGCAGTGAATGCTGCCGAGCTAGCCCCGTCACCTGGTATGGATTTAAAGGGGAATCCCTACACCGAAAAAAACGGCGTGGGGGTCCCCCCCAAATCCATCTCAGACCCTTATGCGAGCACGCAGCCCGGCCGGTCAGGAAAGGGGGTGGGGATGAGCGAGCTCCCCCCAATCCTGAGCCGTACCAGGCCGCGTGCCCTCAACATGGGGGGGTGCCCTGGGGAAAGGGGGGCCGTGCGCCCCCCCCACCCCAAAGCACCTTGTCCCCATGTTGATGAGGACAAGGGCCTCTTCCCGACAACCCTGGCCGTTGGTTGTCGGGGTCTGCGGGCGGGGGGCTTATAGAAAACCGGGAGCCCCCTTTAATAAGTGGGCCCCAGATACCGGCCCCCCACCCTATGTGAATGAGTATGGGGTATACCCCTACCCATTCACCTAAGGTGTAAAAGTGTAAATAAAAAAAAACACACAAATTTTTTAAAATATTTTATTGCACAGCTCCTGGGGTCTTCTTCCGTCTTGGGGGTCTTCTCGCCGGACTCCTCCACTCTCTTCTGCTCTTTTACCTAGCTCTTTCACAAGCGGAGGAGCTCGGCTTTCTTCTTCGTCGCCGTCTGGGGGTCACGTTCCGCCTTCGGGGGTCCCGCTCTTCTGTTCTTCTTGCCGCTGCCACCGCCGCTGCCTGCTGCGCCTTCTGCGTCGTCTTCTTCTTCTTCTGATGTTGACTCGTCGCTCTCTCTGTTGCGCGGTGTTGTGACTTATATAGGGACAAGGGGCGGGGCCACCGTCTCATGTCACATGGTGACCCCGCCCCATATGATGTCACAGTCCCAGCATCCTCCTTTCCCCAGGGCACCCCCCATGTTGAGAGCATGCGGCATGGTACGGCTCAGGAGGGGGGGGGCGCTCGCTCGTCCCCACCCCCTTTCCTGATCGGCCGGGGCTGCGTGCTCGGATAAGGGACCCCCACGCTGTTTTTTTGGGCGTAGGGATTCCCCTTTAAATCCATACCAGGTGACGGGGCTAGCGCGGCGACATTCACTGCCTTCGCTAGTCCCGTCTACCTGCAGTCACGTTCTAAATGAACGGACTTTCCGATCGTGTGTCGGCAAGTCCGTTCATTTCAAAAGTCCCACAGACTTTTTCCTGCGGATTGTGCGCTGGAAAAGTCCGGGCGTGTGTGGGCAAGTCCACATGCTCGGAAAGTCCGGCGGACCTCCGCTGGAAAGTCCGAGCGTGTGTACGCCGCATAAGCATTTCAGAGGTAAATGAGGCAGAGGACATAGCTTGAGAGTAGACCAATTCTAATATTGGAGAGAGGCTATTTTGAAATATCTTGAAGTAGTCATTTGTTTGTTTTATTGCTCTTTGGATCTCAGTCTCAGTAATAGGTGCATTTAAAGACATTGTGCCTGTGACAAAAAGAGGAGCTTAATGTCTGCCAGAAAAGTTTGGATGGCATTGTTTGTGGGTTGAGGCGTGTTGGGATTGTCTTTAAGGTTGTACAGGGAAGAGTAATATTCAGCAAAGTAATTTGCTATATCTTTTGGATTAGGAGTTTTACTCTTACCTGCTGGATTAATTATATAAGGAATTTTTGTTTGGGATTTGTTTTCCTTTATGCTTTGGGCCAGGAATTAGCCAGCTCGATTGCCGGACGAATAATGTTCCAATTTGAGGGAATTATTATGTTTATCACACTGTTCTATAAGTATGAGCCTGTGATCGGAGCAAAGTTTGGCTAACTTATTTGCTAGGTCAGCATTTGCAGTGTTTTTGTCTTGAGTTTCAAGAGTCCTAATGTCCTCTAGAAGGCGATCTAATTTTTGTGTCCTCTGCCTTTTTGCCAGTGAACATATTTGCAAGATAATGCCCCTAATAAAAGCCTTGTGGGCACACCATAAAGTAAAAGGATTTGACACAGATTCAGCATTTAGTGTAAAGTATTCATTTAAGTGGTTAGTTATGGAGGCCACATAGGTAGGCACTTAGAGTAGGCGCAAATTAGCACGCTACAAGTAAGCAGGACTTGGTGCATTCTCCTCTATCACTGTTATGGAGACAGGTGCATGGTCAGACCACAAAACATCATATATGGTGGAGGAGGATATTGCCTGCAATGGAATTCTGTCAATGAGGAATAAGTCAATGCATGAGTATGAATTATGTCTGGAGGAATAAAAAGTATAGTGATTTTGCTAAACATTTTCTTCATAAGGCAGAGTATTGGGTGCGTATAGATTTAAAACTGTATAGGTTTTGTTGTTGAATTCACCCATCAAGATCAAATATCTCTCCTCTGGGTCTGCTTGTATCTCTTTCTGTTTCTGTGGAGCTGAGGCCATGTGGGAAGTTTTTATGATGGAAAGCAGGTGTGTTGGATGCCAGGAAGTGTGTCTCCTGTATGCACAGGATATCAGAGTGTAACAGAGTGCACAGGGCCTCTTTCCAGACCGAGGATCTTTTTGCTGGATGATTTATTCCATGTACGTTAGAGGAGACTATTTTAGGCACCATGTCCAACTGTCAAGTAAGATGATAACAGTACCTTAAATAAACCAGGGCATCTCATATATGGGCTGACATTCGGAAGCTTACGCACTTTGCTGTAGGTGAAGTAGGCCTTTCTTAGTCAAGTTGTGGTCCATCTCAAGTAAAACAGATCAAAAAAGGAGAAAGGAAAAAATAATAATAAAAAATAAGTCAAACAGCGTAAATTGAACCAACAATGTAAAAAGGTAGATTCCAACATGAACCTGATGGCAGATTTACTGTGCATTACTCAGGAGGGGAAGTTTGTGCACTGTGAACTCCACAGTGCACAAAGTTGAAGTCCGTTCGGACAAAACACGCCGGGTTTTAACGCTTGCTTAAACTATACCTACTGCACACTTTTATACGCTTATGTGATCACTTTTTTATTGTACCCATCTGTCCTGACATAGCACTTTTTATTTAACCACTTCAGCCCCGGACCAATTTGCAGCCAAAGGACCAGGAACCTTTTTGCGATTTGGCACTGTGTCGCTTTAACTGACAATTGCGCAGTCATGCGACGTGGCTACCAAACAAAATTGGTGTTCTTTTTTTCCCACAAATAGAGCTTTCTTTTGGTGGTAATTGATCGCCCCTGCGGTTTTTATTTTTTGCGCTATAAAACAAAAATAGAGCGACAATTTTGAAAAAAAATACAATATTTTTTTACTTTTTGCTATAATAAATATCCCCAAAAAATATATAAAAAAAACTGTTTTCCTCAAGTTAGGCCAATAAGTATTCTTCTACATATTTTTGGTAAAAAAAAATCGCAATTAGCGAGTATTGATTGGTTTGCGCAAAAGTTATAGCGTTTACAAAATAGGGGGTAGTTTTATAGCATTTTTATTAATATTTTTTTTTTACTAGTAATGGCGCGATCAGCGATTTTTATTGTGACTGCGACATTATGGCGGACACATCGGACATGTTTGACACATTTTTGGGACCATTGTAATTTATACAGAAACCAGTGCTATTTAAATGCACTGATTCCTATGTAAATGACAGTGGCAGTGAAGGAGTTAACCACTAGGGGGCGGGGAGGAGTTAGTGTGACGTGTGTGTGTTTTTTTCACAGTAGGGGGGCGTGGCTGACGTCTGACGTCACTGATCGGCTTTCCCGATGACAGGCAGTGTAGGAAGCACGGACCTCTCCCCGTTCGTCAGCTCTGTGACCCGATCGCGGGACACCCGCGGCGATCGGGTCCGCTGGTCACGCGGCCGCGGTCACGGAGCTCCCGACTGGGTCGCGAGCACGCCGCCGGCGGCACGCGCGCAATCCCGCGGCTAGGCAATTAAAGGGGACATACCCGTAGGTGCTTTTGCCTAGCCATGCCATTCTGCCGACGTATATGTGCAGGAGGCGGTCGGGAAGCGGTTAAATAAACTACACTATTTTTGATCTATGCCATGTGGAGGCTTTTTTCTCTTTCTTATCCTTAAACAACTGTTGTTCGCATTATTGCTTGGAGAGTGTGGTTGGTGACTCCTGGCATTCCCGATCTTTACACCTGATGACCATCAGAGTAGGAGCTGGAGCGGCCCCTCATTGAATCTTGACACCTGCAATTCTTATTTGCATCCACGCTTCACCGCTGCTGGTGCATGGATCCACAACTCAGGGTAAGAGTACCGAATCCCCTTTATTCCTAAACAGTGGAGGCACAACTCCAGGTATTACTGAATTTGTTGAATGTTTTGATCACCAAACATCTGAATGAAGCACTGTTATTTCACTCGCGACCACATTGTAATTTCTCCTTGATGTTCCATATATATGGACTTATCATTACATTGTCCTCATTTGTTGGCTTTCTATCATGTGGACTGATAATTTTTTTCATATTGCGTCATTCACTTTACTTTTGATTCTTGAAAAAGTATTTTCGTATTGTTTTTTTTCACTTGATATTTTTCATGTGGACTGTATAACATCCCCTTGTGTTTTCCAGCTTGCATATATTTGTATGTATTTGGCACTAGTCACACGTCACTGTGTTACTTAGATTGTCCGTTTTCCCATTTTGCACAGATTTGCATTCCTTTTTGATTTATTTATTTTATGGTTTTGGATTGTATAATCACCTACCTGGAATCATCCCCAGGTTCTCATGATAATATTTTCAGCACTACACATGTATTTATAACCTCCACAGTACTGCAGGAATCAAGTTGTTTACGATGTATTTGTGGCCGAGGGGTTCAGGTTGTTATGCTTTTTATTCTTCCTCTTATGTGTCACTACATTCCAGGTGCTCTGAGTATCCAGCTTGGAGGTAGAGGGTGATCCTGCTCAGGGGGAATGTACTTTACCTAAAACTGGCCTAAAAAAATTCACAAACTTGCCTTTTGTTTCAGCGACTGGACTCCTAGGCTGACCACGGATTATAATAGCAATAAACTTTGGGTAATACCGATTTGTATAGCTATATTTTTTCAGCATATCCTTTTTTTTGTAATATTTTATTGTATTCTGAGATCACATAATTTAAAACAACATTCGTTGACAATAAGGTAGCTTCCATCTCTCGTCTCAACACCAGATCACACACACCTCAGAAATGGTCATAGACACTGGAAAGTAAGATTTAAGAATCTCTAAAAACAGTGATAATAACTATGGGGTAAATCAGTCTTTTGTAATGTCTTTCTCAAACAATAAATTCCTCTGTTGAAGTATTTATATTTAGACTGATTCAGACCAACCACACATCCTCCATATGTGTGCTCACTGATTTAATGTCCAGGCAGAGTGACAGAAGAATTCCATGCCTATCTTATCAAACAAATCTAAGTGACTAAGCGTATAAAACCAATCTCTCAGAATACACTACCTGTTACTTTTAGGAGAAACTGATCCTCCATTAGGGAAAAACAATGCAGTAGTGTTGCAATAATTTATAGAAAATGTCTCTTTTAATTAGATTAATAGTGTGGGGCTATGAGAGGTATTTAACTGAATACTGACTCTCAGATGTGGTGCAGCTATGACTATTGCATGTTTAAAAAATATTCATCAATTCATACCACACGTCCTTCCATGTTCACATATTTTTTTAATCAAAAGCATACAATCCCTGGAATTCATAAAAACTTGTGCAGGCATATTTTGCGAACATATTTCTCAGGCATTCTAAAAGTGATGAACAATGTGCCAAATTCATACACCTATGTAGAATTTGTACTTGAGTTTTACTCATGTGGCTCAATGCGACACAATGTAAAAGTGGTTCATTCAACGTGACACAATGTAAAAGTGGTGCATTCAATGCAACACAATGTAAAAGTGGCTAATTTTAAGACTTTATTTATCTGAATTTGGTGCATGAGTCACTGTGAGAACCAAAAGTGCTGCAAATGCTTAATGAATTTGGCGCAATACATTAACACGAGGAAAAACCCCAATATGTAGACCTTTGTTATTAATGTGATTTCCATGGAAGTGCATGTGCTTTTTTGGTAAAATGTCTTTGTTCTATTGCCGAAATATAAACAAAATCATTGGAAATGAAAAAAATATTTATCAGTTAAAAAAAACTCTGAGCATATAATGTTAAAGTATAATCATTTTATTTTTTAGTTTTGGATAGAGCGCAGAGGGATTAGAACACCTGTCAGTTTTATTGCTGTCTGTCAGTTTTTATTGCTGTCTGTACCCCATTAAGGAAATTCCGACCACAAAATCCGTCAGATTTTTTCAGACGGATTTTGTCCGACACTGGTGTTGCATACCTTCATCATTAAAAGTGAAAGTAAAAGAAATGCCAAATTGTGGGTTGTCCCCAGAAAAAGTATTAGAGTGGAAATCTGCCAATGGGGGACACATGGTCCGATAGGACATGTTCCGTCGGAAATTCCGACCGTGTGTACAGGGCATTAGAGTGGAAATCTGCCAATGGGGGACACTAGTTCTGGTTACCTGGGGGTCCCCAGGGAATTACCTTAATTCTCAGGGATTTCCTCTCACTTCTCATTTGGACAGGAAGTGAAGAGAAATCTCCACAAAAAAAAAAAATCTGACAGTGGTTATAACCATCCCTTGCTCTATCCAAAATGAAAAAAAAAAAAAGTTTTGCCTATAGTTCTACTTTAAGGTTATGTTTGAATATTTAACTAACAATAGCCTTTGGCTAATGTAGTGCAGGATATGACTATGTCAGGTGTAAGAGATTTTCCCCAATTAGTTCAATGAAACAGGTATTTAACAAATGTAAAAAGAAAAAATGAAATAATCTGCCTCAGTCAGCTAGGGTACCAACATGACTGGGGTCATGGCTGCCCATCAAGTCTCAGGTTTACTATTATTGCTAGGTAGAGAGAGATACTGATGTCAATGAATCAAATTAAAAGGAAACGTCAAGTTAAAATAGATCTATTGAGCTGATTTACTAAAGTATATGAAAATTGATACACAGTTTATTATTCAATCAATGAAAAGTACATTTCTGTTCTCTTTTAAATATGTGATGTTCAGATAAAATAGTTAATCATAAATGTTCTTTTTACATGACTGGCTAGCTGAAGTGAATATTCACACAATTTATCATATAAAGATTCTCATCTTCATTAGTAAGTCAACCTCAGTATCTCTGTGCCACAGTTAGGTATTCTACTCAATTCCCTTTTGGTTCAGGAGAAACCTGATCCTTGATTTGTTTTTATACCCCCTTTGCTATAGTGGAGGCTGAAAGAAATACTACGGGGTTCATTTAACAAGCAGCAGTATGCCTGCACAAGTAAACTTTAAATAAAAATAAATCATAATACCATTCACAAAATAATATTTTCCACCTTTTTCCCCTTATCATGTCATTGCCCAGCAGTAACCTTAATAGTTGTGCCCTCTTTTCTGTGAGTTTACCTCTAGTATGAATGTACTACTGTCAATACCTAGTAAACTGATGTACCATATATACTCGAGTATAAGCCGACCCACCTAATTTTACCACAAAAAACTGGGAAAACGTATTGACTCGAATATAAGCATAGGGTGAGAAACTTGCAGCTACTGTAAGTGGAAAAGACGGTCAACAATGCCCATTTGCAGCCTCACTTTGTCCATTTGCAGCCATAGGTCCCCCAAACTAAACTCGGTAGTTAAGGGTTCCTAGATCCCCCTAGCTGCAGCCAAAATTTGGGGTTTCTGGACCCTAAGGGTCCCGAAATGACATTGCTGCAGATGGACACAGTTGATGAACTTTGGGGTCCTGTATCTCGGGGCCACTTAGTGCTAGGAACCCCAAATTTGGTGTGAAAACCCAATGTCAATCGCTTTTCTGCAGCAGAGAATGACATTTTCCGAACCGACTTTGGGGCCCCGTATCTTGGAGCCACTTAGTGCTAGGAACCCCAGCTTTAGATATTTTATAGTGCTAGTTCCACTGGGTTTGCAGACCAATTTGGGGTTCCTAGCACTAAGTGGCCCCGAGATACGGGGCCCCAAAGTCGGTTCGGAAAATGTAATTTTCTGCAGCAGAAAAATGCTCCACTCAGTATAAGCATTTTCAGCACAAAAAAATGTGCTGAATAATATATATATGATAAATAGTTATAAACACCATAATAGTCTTGGTATTATTGTGTTGCTTCAGTAATATTTATCACTAGGAATTCTGGGGGATAATATTGTTTTTATGTATAAAGATATTGATTTCTAAAGTTACTGTTTTCACAGTAAAAATCTATATTCAAGTGCCCCATGTGATAAATTAAATGTAAACAAGTTTACTGTATCCTGGTGATGGACACAAGTAGAATAATTTATTAAAAGTCTTGTGTTGCTTAAAGTGTGTTAAAGTGGTTGTGTTAAAGTGGTTGTGTTAAAGTGGTTGTAAATCCGAGAGAGAAAAAAAAAAAAACCTGCAAGACAAAGGCATAATGAGCTAGTATGCATAGCATACTAGCTCATTATGAATTACTTACCTGAGATCGTAGCCCCTGCAGCCTTCCTCGTTCCTCACTCAGGTGGCCGGCATCACTCCTAGAGTATCACGGGCTCCGGCACTGTGATTGGCAGGAGCCGCAATGACTAATTATAGGCTTACCTGTAGCAAAAAGTGGTTGTAAAGGGTTTACAACCACTTTAAAGTGATTGTAAAGTCAGAAGGTTTTCTACCTTACTGCAGTAAGGTAAAAAAAACTCCTTCTGGCTTATGGGCACTGTTCTAGACGCACCCGGGACAGAGGCTTTTGGAGGGGACTGAATGCTAGCCTCTTGCCTACTGATTATGGGCCCTGGATTTTAAGGGAACAATACTGTTTGTGAGGTATATGCCTGGGGACCCTTGAAGTAATGTTACGGTACTTTGGATTCAAATCCATGTCTCCCTAAGACACACAGACTCTGAGATCCCTGTATAGGGCCTATATGCTATATTAGAAATAGTGACTGCTTTACACTGTGGGGACTCATCAGCAAGTCACCTGTCCAGGGTTGTCTGCTATAATGTGCTTATTGCAAGTATGTCTAGTGAACCTACTAAGGGTCTTCCACCCCTTGTTTATTGTGCGAATTAACTCTGCTATTGTCTACTATGGTGGGAATGTGTTTATACTTGTAATGCTGTGTCCTTTGTATTCACTCTTGTAAAGTTCAAATCTAGTCACCTAGTCTGGCTAAATGACTAGATAATTATCTCATGTTAATTTATGTTTCTGGCTACAGTTGTATTGTCAGAGAGAGTAATATCATCAGGAGGGAGGAACCTCTTCTCCATTGTATATACGACTATATTCGTGTTCTAATAAAAAGTTCTATTTCTGGTGTACTGGTGTTGTCTGGTTCTTGGGGGTTACCAGAGGTGGGGGACTCGAGTCGCATGACTTGACTCAAGTCAGACTCGAGTCGGCTATTTGAGGACTTGCGACTTGCTTGACAAAATTAAACAAATGACTCGACTTGACTTTGACTTGACACTAATGACTTGTGACTTGACTTTGACTTGGGCCCTATGACTTGGCAAGTCATTACTACCACTAACCATTGCAGTGTAAAATCCGCGCCTCATTGTCTGTGATAGGCGGAACTGCCCCTCCTTGTCTGTGATAGGCGGAACACTCAATTTCACAGCAGGCAGTGTTCCGCCTATCACGGACATCCTCTCATCCTCGTCTGTGTTATGAGGATGAGCGGATAGCCGTGATAGGCGGAACACTGAATGCTGGGAAATAAATTGAGTGTTCCGCCTATCACAGACGATGAAGAGGCGCGATTTTGCAATACTGGAAACGTGGAATGGCCGCCGGGCCGCCGATCAGGTACACCGGCGCTGACAGTATACGGTCGGTGTTGTGCAAATTATAATTTTTTTTTTTTACAGCATTATTGTCTAAGTCCAAGGGGTCTGACTCATATAAAAAAAAAACATTGGCACTAATGAACTGACAATCGTAGGAAAGAAATACACATATTGGAGACAATAGGGGCCATTGTGAATAATTGCCCCTATTGTCTCCAATATGACTATTTCCTATGATTGTCAGTTCATTGATTTACATTGATCCTATGTGAGGTCCTAATGTTTAGTACTATATTTATGACCAGTTGCTAGGTGTGCAATTTGCTTATAACCAGCTATGGGGTTGTGCAATTAATGAGTTGGAAGCTGTCCGATAGATCAGTTTAAGTTTATATGGAGGTGCGCAATTATTAACCAGTTTATAACAAGCTGTGGGGGCATGCAATTAATTTGCTTATAATAAGCTATGGGGGTGTGCAATTCATTTATAACCAGATATAGGGTTGTGCAAATATTAATTTTGACTTGGGAGGTATGCAATTGATCAGTTTAAAACCAGCTATGGGGTGTGTGCAATTAATCAGACAGTTTGACTTGGGAGGTGTGCAATGGATCCACTGGTTATTAACTGGCATTGCACACCCCCATAGCTTGTTATAAACTGGTCAATTGCACACCTCCCAGGTCAAACTGATCAATTGCACACCCCCATAGCGGATTATAAATTGATCAATTGCACACCCCCATAGCGGATTATAAAAAATTGGTCCATTGCACACCCCCATACTTGGTTATACACGGATCCATTGCACACCTCCCAACTGATTAATTGCACACACCCCATAGCTGGTTTTAAACTGATCACGAGGACCCCTGGCCCATTCTTAAAACAGCAGTGGTAAACTGGCCACCCTTGCCCTATTTAAATGGCAGCTTCTCAGAACGGCCAATTGTGCTTCCATTCCCACCAGTCTTTTTTTTGCCGGCCTGTGCCACCCCTTTGTCTGCCCAGCTGCTTTGCCATTACTGATCAGCAGAAGCTGGGGGAACAATGACAGTGGCAGGGTCCGGTGTGCCCCCCTCCAGAGAGTCACAGACAGCCGGGGCAAAACTGGCACAGGAGACTGAAGTATTTGCCCGTCTGACTGCAGGCGTGATCTGCATGCCAGGCAGGGCTCGGTGAGAGAGTAGCTGGCAGAGGCTGGTGCTGAGAGTGTACTATAAGAACGGTAATGTATAGCAAACCCTAGACAACCAAATGGTGGGCAGTAATGTATAGCAACCCCTAGCAACTGAATGGTGAGTTCATTAATAATTGAACATGTTACTTGTTTGTTGCCTAAATACTAAAATTTACACTTAAAACTGTAGTTTTTTTTTAATTTTTGGAAATGCCAGTAAAAACTTGCCTGTGCCAGCCCAGTACATTTTGGGTGTCACGTGTGGCTGTGCTGTCACAGAGGAAGAGAGAGATCTTGTGTCTAAGCTGAAACGCAGATCTCTCTTTTCTTCTAACACATCCATCCCTGCCACAGTTAGAAAGCAGTCCCTAGGAGCATACCTAACCCCTTGATCACCCCTAGTGTTAACCCCTCCCCTGCCAGTGTCATTTATACAGTAACAGTGCATTTTCTTTAGCACTAGTCACTGTATTGGATTGGTGTCACTGGTGCCAATAAATAGTTTTGTAAGTAAGCAACACCTTATTTTCTGGCAGTGCCCCTCCCGACACAGTATACTCTGGATCCGCCGCTGAGAGACCAACGCACAAGACAGCTATAATGGAGGGAGCGATTCCAAAAATAATTAAATTTGGATTTAAGGATTATGTTTTAGATGTTGGCGAAAAGAAGAGAACGGCGATGTGCAAGGTCTGCAGCTCAAAAATAAGAGACACGTCAACCACAACATCCAACTTCATCCGTCACTACAAAACCCACAAAGAAAGGTAGGTACAGTAACGTGTATGGGTGGGAGCAGAGTGTATTGTTGTTAAAATCAATAAATCACATAGCTAACTTTATTTTCCATCTCTCTTCTGTTTACTCTATAGATATGAAGAGTACATCCATACCAAAGGGACTTTTGATGCTAGCCAGCCTCAAATCTCACAATTCATCGCACAGGGGACTGTGCAGCTATACCACTGCAATCACCAGCAGCAGAAGGCAATTACAAACTCAATCCTGTCAGACCTCATTATAAACTGCAACATGCCACTGTCCATCATTGAACATCAAAGCTTTCGTCGTTTTTTGTCAATAGTAGACAAAAAGTACTCTCCAGTAAGTAGAAGAACAATTACTGGCAAGCTTGACAATCTGGTGGCAGATAGGCAAATGAAGCTGAAAAATGAACTTGCAGCGGTAGATCATCTGTCAGTGACTGTAGATATATGGTCAGACCGCAGGATGAGAGGCTTTCTTGGAGTCACAGTGCACTGGATCAACATTGAGGAAGACCGTCTTCAGTTGAAATCACAGTTGCTTGCGTGCAACCGCTTCAAAGGTCCCCATACAGGGGAAATAATTTGTGAGGAATTTGAGCGTGTATGTGAAGAGTACAAGATTAAAAAAAAGGTAGACCACATCATCTGTGACAACGCCGCAAACATGAAAAAAGCATTCACTACATGTTTTCCAGGACAGGGAGAAGAAGACGATGACCTTGATGATTCGGACATTTGGAATGACTTGTCAATGGAAGAACAGGAGATGCTTGACAATTATTTGAGTGCAAAAACCCAGACTAGACTTCAATGTTTTGCACACACGCTTCAATTGGTAATAGGTGATGGACTTAAGGAGACTAAATTAGTCAATGCAGCTCTCGCCAAAGCTTCCAGGTTGAGCTCCTTGTTACATACAAGCACCTCTTTCAAGGAAAAATTTGAAGAGGAGTTTGGACAGCGTGGAATCCCTGCCGCTGTTACCACACGCTGGAATTCCACACTGAGGCAATTGAAATCAGTGGTCAGCTGTGACCAGGTGAAACTGACTAGAATTCTTGAAGATGGGGGACACAGAGAGACTGTATTCACAGCTAGAGAGTGGAATCAGAACATCGTGGATGTCCTTCAACCTTTTGGAGAAGCCACAGACCTCTCACAGGGAGAAAAAATTGTGACAATAAGTGCTGTTGTACCCTGTATCCTTTCTCTGAATCACCACTTGGAAAATCATAAAGAGAGCGTGCGCTACCTTGGTGGCTTGATCCGTAGCCTGCAAGAATCACTCAAAAGACGTTTCAGAGGGATCTTTGTCAATGTGAGGATGGCAGATGAACACAATGATGTAGCAACCTTACCCTTCTCTGACCCTCTATACCTAAAAGCTGCTCTGCTGGATCCTTCATTTGGCACCATGTGGTTGACCCATGATGTTTTGGCTCCCGAAAATATCAAGGAGGCTGTGTCTGCGATGATAAAAAGTATGTTATGTTTTTGTAATAATCCAATGTAATGCCAGATTGTAGGCTATAAAAGAATGTCAGTATGTTGATATACTCTACTCAGAGGTCTCCAACCCTCTCCTCAGGGATCCCCAGACAGGCCATGTTTTTGTTTTCACCCTAAAATAACACACCTGTTTCAATTAGTCAACTACTACACATTAAGCCTTTGATTAATCAAATCAGGTGTGTTATTTCATGGGGAAAAACTAAAATATGGCCTGTTTGGGGGACCCCAAGGAGAGGGTTGAAGACCTATGCACTAGATTGTCATGATCTGGTTGCTTTTGATATTTCAGTTGTGTTGTGACCATTTATGCTTGTGTTCTTCAGACTTGATTCTCAAAGAAGAGGACTGCAAGCCCACCCCACCAACCACCGATGAAGACGAGCAAATGCCAGTGGCAGAGCCAGAGAGTCAGTCTGGGCTGTTCTCAGCATACCACACAAAACAAAAGAAAGATTCATGTTCTACTCCCCAAATTCAGCTGAACCAGTATTTAGACATTTGTGATGGACAGAGTTGCCTTCAGTTTTGGGCCATGAACAGGCACATGTTCCCCTCTTTGTTCAGGGTAGCGGTAAGAGTTATGTCAGTCCCTGCATCAAGCGCACCTGTTGAACGTGTGTTCAGCCATGGTGGGGTGATAATGCGACCCCATCGCTCACAACTGAGCGAGAAAGTACTATCGAATTTAATTTTTTGCAAATGCAATGCATTGTAACTTTAGCTGGCCATGCACCTATAGATTATCTGCAGATGTTCTATTGTTAGATGGAAAAAGTGGGAGATTCCTCCATCCACACAGTTTAGCGAACATAGAGAAATCTGTTGCCCTTTTTCCATCTAACCATAGAAAATCTGCAGATAATCTATAGGTGTATGGCAAGCTTTACAATGCTTTGCATTTGAAAAAAATTAAACAAACAGCAAAAAAAAGCAATTTGTAAGTAAGTGGCTCATCACCATTCAAGTGTCTACATATACTTTATTAGTTTGAAGTTTAATGTTTAATGCATTGTAACTTAAGCTGGCCAATGGCCATACACCTATAGATTATCTGCAGATGTTCTATGGTTAGATGGAAAAAGTGGGAGATTCCTCCATCCACACAGTTTAGCGAACATAGAGAAATCTGTTGCCCTTTTTCCATCTAACCATAGAAAATCTGCAGATAATCTATAGGTGTATGGCCAGCTTTACAATGCATTGCATTTGCAAAAAATTTAACAAACAGCAAAAAAAACTATTTGTAAGTGGCTCATCACCATTCAAGTGTCTAGATATACTTTATTATTTTGAAGTTTAATGTTGAAAATATTATTTTTAAAATAAAACCTTTCCTGAACAACACTGACTTTTAACTCATTTAAAGGTGGTAAATCAGTATTTTGACTTGATTTGTGACTTGACCAAAACAAATGACTTGACTTGACTTGCTTGACTTCTAGCAGGGACTCGACTTGACTTGCTTGCTTTTCGCCACAGTAACTTGGGACTTGCTTGTGACTTGAAGGTTATGACTTGAGACTTGCTTATGACTTGCACATGTGTGACTTACTCCCATGTCTGGGGGTTACTATAGCCAGATCCATTGGTCTTGTGTTCCAGGACTTGGGAAGCAGCTTCTTGGTGAAAATACCCAACAGGGTGTCTGGAGTCAGTCACAGGCATACAGAGCAGGGTTTTTGGAGAGAGCGCGCACAAGTGCCCCCAAAGCAAGCAACTTGCTATGGGGGCACTCAGTGGTAGGGTGAATCCAGGAGCAGCAGAACCTTGATTATAGAGAAGAGTCTGTGCTGTTCTGTGTAAAATCATTCTACATAGCAGGTAAGTATACCATGTTTGTAATAATTAAAAAAAAGAAGCTTTGCAATCACTTTAAAAGGAGTTGTATTATGCATTCTATGCATTAAGATAAAAAAATCTTCTGTGTGCAGCAGCCCCCCTAACACTTACCTGAGGCCCCTTTCTGTCCAGGGATCTCCACGAATGTCTCAGCCATCCAATATTCTCCCTTCTGATTGGCTGAGACACAGAAGCATCATTGGATGTTGCTGCTGTCAATCAAAGTCAGCTAGCCAATCAGGGGATAAAGGGGGATGGCCAGGTCAGGGCTCCATGGCCGGGGCAGGGCTCCATGTCTGAATGGACACAGGGAGCTCTGACTCGGCTCGGGTGCCCCCATAGCAAGCTGCTTGCTGTGGGGGCACTGAACAGGAGGGAGGGGCCAGGATCACAGAAGGGGGAATCTGGGCTGCTCTGTGCAATTCCACTGCAACAGAGCAGGTGGGTATAACATGCTTGTTATTTTTATGGGGGAAAAATTTGACTTTACAATCACTTTAACTGACTGAATGAATTAATAATTTTTAAGCCTCTAACTCCCATAGGAAACAACAATGTTTTGGTATAAAAAGCTACTTTACACATGTGCAGCAGAATTACCTAAAATGTACTTTAGAGAGTTACAAACCTTGCAAACAGATAACTATTAAATATTTTAGGTTTGTTTTTAAAATCAGATCAGACTTTGAAGTATTTTTTTTTTTTTAAACCACTAATCATTTAACAACCAATCAAAATCCAGCAGTCCTCCTAATGGGTGCCGATAGACCACAACTACCAAGAAAATAAGAGTCAAATGATTTCTAAATAATATACTTTTTTTTATTAGTTCAAGCTCTTTCTGAAAATCTAATTACATGTAAATATACACATGCACCATGAAAATGGCATCATGAACATTATAGAAAGATTCTGACATGAAAAAAACTGCAAGTGAGTTGTAATGAACAAAGGTACAGTTATACTCACAGTATACAATTTCATTTGGATATGTAAAATGAGGGACAGCTTCAACAAATAATTCTGGCATAACACTAAAACATGCACACTGGTTTATAGAAAGAATAAACTTTACAATGATTCAGACAACTGGTTTGTCTTATTTCTTAACCACTTAAAGTCCCTGTTGTTTCACTCCCTTCCAGTCCAGGACATTTTTTTCAGTTTTCAGCAGTCAGCACAGTCACCGTTTTAATGACAAATTCTGCCATGAAACACTGTACCCAAATTAATTTTATATAATTTTGTGGAGACAGATAGAGCTTTCTTTTGGTGGTATTTAATCACCACTGTTTTTTTAATATTTTGTCATATAAATGAAAAAATACTATTCACTGTCAATAGAATGGCCATTATGGGCCTGAATGCATATTAGGGAGGGAGGGAGTATGTAGGGGATGGAAGTGTGTGATTAATAAAGTAAGACATTTGAAAGGGGATAGGGAAGGGAGGGATTAATCAGAAGGATGAAAGATATTTCCATATTTTCTTTCCCAATATCACTATCGGATTGATTTTTTTGTCTCACATGAAGTTGGTGCAGGCGGGAAATAATGGAGGTGAGAGATGGAAAAGGGGGTCAGCATGAGAGAGGCGAGATATAGGTGGTAACCACTAGATTTTCGCTGTGAAGTTTGGTTGAATCTTATACACTTAGATTTTGGGGAGACCACAGTTCTCCTGCTGTCCCTATCCTCTGTATTAGGGAAGGATTACCACTGCTATGATAAATGTACAGTAAAGGGTTTTAGTAAAACACCTGTCTATATGTTTTATGTTTGTTATGGTCTTATTACTTATTGCGGTGTGTACGTGGTTCAATTTTTGTAATGCATTTATTAGTAAACCATTTAAAATTAATACAAATTATTTAAAAGAGATACCAAAGATTTTGAAAAAAACATGTTGTTCTTAGTGCTTGTTATGACATTTCCCAAATAAATAATCTTTATTCATAAATTTAGGCCAAAATGTACTTTGATACAATTCTTTGGTAAAAAAGAATCCACATCAGTGTATGTTATTTTGTCTGTGTGAAAGTTATAGTCTACAAACTACCTAGATTGTAAGCTCTAATGAGTAGGACCCTCTGATTCATCCTGTATTGAATTGTATTGTATTGTACAGTGGGGATCGAAAGTTTGGGCACCCCAGGTAAAAATGTGTATTAATGTGCATAGCGAAGCCAAGGAAAGATGGAAAAATCTCCAAATGGCATCAAATTACAGATTAGACATTCTTATAATATGGCAAATAAAAGTAAGATTTTATTTCCATCATTTACACTTTCAAAATTACAGAAAACAAAAAAATGGCCTATGCAAAAGTTTGGGCACCCTGCAGAATTTATAGCATGCACTGCCCCCTTTGCAAAGCTGAGACCTGCCAGTGTCATGGATTGTTCTCAATCATCGTCTGGGAAGACCAGGTGATGTTAATCTCAAAGGTTTTAAATGGCCAGGCTCATCTGACCTTGCCCCAACAATCAGCACCATGGGTTCTTCTAAGCAGTTGTCTAGAAAACTGAAACTGAAAATAGTTGACGCTCACAAAGCTGGAGAAGGCTATAAGAAGATAGCAAAGCGTTTTCAGATGTCAATATCCTCTGTTCGGAATGTAATTAAGAAATGGCAGTCATCAGGAACAGTGAAAGTTAAAGCAAGATCTGGAAGACCAAGAAAAATATCAGACAGAACAGCTCGCAGGATTGTGAGAAAAGCAATTCAAAACCCACGTTTGACTGCCCGATCACTCCAGAAAGATCTGGCAGACACTGGAGTTGTGGTACACTATTCCACTATAAAGAGATACTTGTACAAATATGGTCTTCATGGAAGAGTCATCAGAAGAAAAGCTCTTCTACGTCCTCACCACAAAAATCAGCGTTTGAACTTTGCAAATGAACATATAGAGAAGCCTGAGGCATTTTGGAAACAAGTTCTGTGGACCGATGAGGTTAAAATAGAACTTTTTGGCCGGAATGAGCAAAGGTACGTTTGGAGAAGAAAGGGCACAGAATTTAATGAAAAGAACCTCTGTCCAACTGTTAAGCATGGGGGTGGATCAATAATGCGTTGGGGTTGTATTGCAGCCAGTGGCACAGGGAACATTTCACGAGTAGAAGGAAAAAAGGATTCAATAAAATTTCAGCAAATTTTGAAAAGTAACTTGATGCCAACTGTGAAAAAGCTGAAGTTAAAGAGAGGATGGCTTCTACAAATGGATAATGATCCTAAACACACCTCAAAATCCACGGGGGATTACATCAAGAGGCATAAACTGAAGGTTTTGCCATGGCCTTCACAATTTCCTGACCTCAACATTATTGAAAATCTATGGATAGACCTTAAAAGAGCAGTGTGTGACAGACAGCCCAGAAATCTCAAAGAACTGAAAGACTTTTGTAATGAAGAATGGGCAAAGATACCTCAAACAAGAATTGAAAGATTCTTGGCTGGCTACAAAAAGCGTTTACAAGCTGTGATACTTGCCAAAGGGGGCAGTACAAGATATTAACTCTGCAGGGTGCCCAAACTTTTGCAGATGCCATTTTTTTGTTTTCTGTAATTTTGAAAGTGTAAATGATGGAAATAAAATCTAACTTTTTTGACATATTATAAGAATGTCTAATCTGTAATTTGATGCCATTTGGAGATTTTTCCATCTTTCCTTGGCTTCGTTATGCACATTAATACACATTTTTACCTGGGGTGACCAAACTTTCGATCCCCACTCTAACTGTACTGTCTGCCCTCATGTTGTAAAGTGCTGCGCAAACTGTTGGCGCTATATAAATCCTGTATAATAATAATAATAATACTGATATACATCTTTGAAAAATGGAAAGTAGACAGCCCAAGGTATTAAGTAAGAGGCATGGTATCAGCAAAGAGGTACTCAACGAGGCCAAGATGCAGAGAGCGGTGGCTGTTGTGACTCAGCGCACACCACCCCTGGAGGTGATACAGGGAGTGGGTTGCACCAAGAGGCACAAGCCTCCAGCGGGACACCTGACTTGTGTGAAGGTCTGGAAGATGGCTCATGCAGGATGGACCGGACCAGAAGGTAAGTAGCAAGCAGGTCTGTAAAACAGGTAAGGAAAGTCCAGAAACAGGCCGAGGGTCAAACACAGGTAATCAGTCCGGGAGCCAGCAAGGCTAAGTGCTGAAGGCAGAAGATAATACAGAGGCAGGCTGAGGGTCAAACACAGGTAATCAGTCCAGGAGCCAGCAAAGCTAAGTGCTGAAGGCAGAAGATAATCCAGAGGCAGGCTGAGGGTCAAACACAGGAGAGAGCAGGAAGTCCGTAAAACAAGCCAGGGGTCAGGTCAGGAGAGAATCAGCGTAGTCTTCAAACAATCCGGGTCACAACAGGAAATGGCAAACAGGAACAGGAAATGGTAAAGAGGAACAGGAAGCAGAGGAACACAGATGAGCTTAGACAAACCAGCAACTTGTCTGTCTGCCAAGGCTCCTTTTATAGGCTGGTCAGGGGATTCACACTTGTGCGCACGCGTGCACGCCGCTAAGTAGGGCAGCGAATGTGCGTGCGCCGGAGCGCCATTCCATGGCGAATTTTTGTGCGCCGGAGCGCAGGGAGATGGTGAGATTGATGCAAGTTACTTCCCTGATACATGGTGAGGATTTTTGTCAATATTTTGGGGAAAATTAAGAAATTAAATACAATTTGTTCTTCTTCACAAAGTTGTCATTTAAACAAGTTATTTCTTACACACAGCATAGGCCTACTTACAATTACACCCCAAAACACATTCTCCTACATCTCTTGAGTATGGTAGATGCATCAACGGGTCCAAAATGTTGGAAAAGCAACAGCAAGTGGCTTTTAATATTGTGAACTATATATATATATATATATATATATATATATATATATATATATATATATATATATATATATATATATATATATATATATAAGCATTAAACCTTTCTAATTTGAATAATGTTTATTGTTATAAAGTGCATTACCAATACAAACATTACAGATAGTTTATGCTCACAGATTAATATTCCGTTTACAAACACTTGTAATGTGCATTCCATAGATCCATGTATTTAGATTTATGTTATGACGAGCATTTAACTGTGCAACACCTGGTATTCCATACTTTCCTGTCGAAGAGGAGGACCCCCCCCCATTGGATTACAGCGGTCTCTCTATGTGGCCGCATCCTCCGAGGACTCCCTCCTCCGCCAGGACTCATCTTTGTTGATTATATATATCAATAAATCATTCAAATGATTAAACATAAATATTTGAGAACAGAAAACAAACATGGAGAACTGAGAACTGAAAGTTTAGAATTTAGTCAGGATCACCGGAACACCATTTGCATCAAGCATGTCAGAAATTTTGGTATATCAAGAAAGTTTCACTTTTTTAGAGTACCAATCGTTCCATATTGACCATATAACCGATGTTTTATCATATTTCCCATGTGCTGACGAGTGTAGAACCTCATACGTACCGTGAGTATGAACGGTGGTTATTACCTCTTAAGTTGATGGGGTTTCTTTTTGTTTCCAATGGTTTAGAGTTACTAGTCTAGTTGCTAGTAGAATATGGGATATTATTGTTCTACAGGAGGTTGGAATATTATCAAGGCCTATAGATAGTATGGCTGATGCTGGGACTAAAGTGAGGTTTATACCGGTTATGTCTATGATAATATGTTCCACTTGAGACCACAGTAGTTTAATTTTGGGGCAGCTCCAGAGAACATGACATAAAGTGCCATATCCTCCGCAGCCCATCCAACACTCAGGTGATACATCGTGGTATATTTTTGATAAGCGGCTGGGTGTCAAGTACCACCTGAGGGAGATTTTGTGTTGCATCTCTCTCAGGTTAGTGCTCTTGGTAGAGGTGTAGGTGGACTGGAATGCTTTTGTCCAATCATTTAATGAGTAGGATTTGCCTATTTCGGATTCCCATGCTGACATATTCTGAGTCTTTTCACAAAGATATTTTTCCTGGAGTCCAATGTATAGCGTGGATATCCATTTCAACTTACTAGTGGGTTGAGAGTAGTATTGGATAACTCTCGATGGCAACATAGTTGCAGCACAGTGGTGTAGTGGTTAGCACTTTCACCTAGCAGTAATAGGGTCACTGGTTCAAATCCCAACCATGACACCTTCTGCCTGGAGTTTGCATGTTCTCCCTGTGCTTGCGTGGGTTTCCTCCGGGTACTCCGGTTTCCTCCCACACTCCAAAGACATGCTGGTAGGTTAATTAGATCCTGTCGATAAAATTGGCCAAATATGTGTATGTTGTATGTGTATGTGTTTGTAAGCGTGTCAGGACCCCACAGGGCAAGGACCGCACTATACCACAGATGGACACCAGTGGCAAAAAGCGCCCTGAGGCGATTCAGTTCGCATAGGTTGCGCTATACAAGTCATTCATTCATTCATGTACTCTTGCTTTTTTTGATTAGCTGGGATACTTGTACCTATAACTTTCTGTGTCTGGTAGGGAATATTCATTTTGGAGGGTTTTAAAGGGTTTAATTGTGGAACATGGAACCTGAGATTATGTCTTCTATGTGTTGTATGCCTTTATCCTTCAATACTGTGATACTAAGATTTGGTATGACATGGATAAGAGAAGAAATTGGCGTTTTCAGAGATTGGTAAGTTTCCTTTACTGAGTTCCGATTTCTAAGGTAAGACCAGGCTCTTAAGGCCACTAGAATCGTTGGGGAAAGTTTATTGTCTAATTTGGGGTCAATGTGGGCTATCATCATATAATCCTTTAATGATCCTAGTGATAATTGTGATTGTTATATTGTAGTCCACAAAGCTGTACGGCCAGTTATTGGGGCCATCCAGCTTTTAAGTTGTGCCAGAACTGTTGCATAATAGTAGTCCTGGATGTGTACATGGCCTACCCCACCTGCTCTTTTGTGCTTTATCAGTTTGCCAAATGCACATCTAGCTTTTTTGCCTTGCCAGATATATCTGTTCAGCATGGGTTGCAATGTGTTGAAGTATGAGTTGGGGATTAGGATGGGAAGAGTTCTGAATAGGTAAAGTAGCTGGGGTAGTATCTGCATTTTAAAGGCTGCGATTCTGCCTAACCATGATAGTTCATATTTTGCCAATATTTGTAATTTGCTTTGCATGGATTTTAGACAGGGAGTATAGTTAGCGGATATGAGATCACCTGTTTTGGGAGTAAGTGTAATACCTAGGTATTTAACCCCATCATTTTTCCACCTATATGGGAATAGTGATTGTAACTTTTTTTTGATTTGTTCTGGGATCCCAAGATTTAATATGTATGACTTGGACTCATTGACCTTATAGTACGAAACATTGTTAAATGCTTAAAGGGCCTGGTGTACTTTAACCAATGAAATATCTACCTTTGTCAACATTAGTATGATGTCATCAGCGAAAAAACTTATAATGTGTTTTTTCTGGCCTATCTGTATTCCTGATATTTGGTGGTGTGTTGTTAAGTGGGTAGCTAATGGCTCCATGAGTAAGTTAAAGATCAAGGGGGACATGGGACACCCCTGCCTCGTCCCACTGGTGATTTGGAATGGTTTCGACAGTGTGCCAGCAACAAAGACTTGTGCCGATGGATTTGAATATAGGGCCATTATTGCTGAGTAGATTGTGCCAACAAATCCAAACTTTCCTAGAACCCTTTCCAAAAAACGTCCAATGTATTCTGTCAAACGCCTTCTCTGCATCCAGCGCTAGGAGCAGAGAAGGCGTTTTGTTCCTATTGGCCAAATGTATCACGTTAACCAGTCTCCTTGTTGCATCCGAGGTCTGTCTACCCTTTGTAAAGGGAGGATGTCTATCAATCTTGTGGCTAGCAATTTTGCGTACAATTTAACATCATTGTTTAACAGCGAGATTGGCCTGAAATTTTGTGGTGAGTCTGGGTTTTTAGCCGGCTTAGGAAGTGCAACAATAGTGGCCGATAACATTTCCTGGGGGAATGAGATGGAGGCAACAGCAGAACCGTAAACGTCCACTAAGTGTGGAATTAAAATGTGTTGGAATGCTTTATAATACTCCCCTGAGAATCCGTCTAGCCCAGGGGCTTTGTTAAGTGGTAGGGAATTGATTGCCTGAGATATTTCTGTAGCTGTGATAGGGGCATTCAGTGTACTGAGGTGATCTGCTGTGAGATGAGGGAGGTTAATTGTTCGTAGGAAACTGTCTATGTCTCCCGGGGATGGTTGCTGTATTGTGGTGTCATCTTTGAGATTGTAAATGGAGCTGTAGTAACAGCTGAATGCATCTGCTATTTCTTGTGGGTGTTGTAGTTTGTTTTGTGATTTTGAATGATAGACATATGGTATGTGTGTTCTATACCTGTACCCTCTCAGTTGGGATGCTAATAGTTTACCTGCCCTGTTGCCACTCGTGTAGTATGATAGTTTCATTTTCCTGGAGGCTTTCTCAAAATCCTCCAGTAAAATCATTCTGAGCTCCAAGCGGAGTTGGGTCAATTGATCTGTCAATAATTGTGTTGCATGGGACATGTTTTGTTTTTCTAGCGTGTGTATTTGATCTATGATTTTCCTAGTTTGCTGTTGCCTCAACCTCTTATTCCTTGCCCCTTGTTGCATCAATAGACCCCTAGAGAATGCCTTGTGAGGATTCCATAGTAAATTAATCCGAAACAGACCCTTGGTTGTTTGCAAAAAATTCCCTCAGTTGACCTTCAATGTAATCCTTGGTCGGACCATGCCAGAAGAGCAGGGGATTAGCTCTCCATATGAAAGTATTCCTGTTATTCGATGCGTGAAGCTCCACTGGAGCATGGTCCGACCAAGTGATGTCATGTATCTTAGCAGATTTACACTTGAGCAATAGTTGCTTATCTATTAAGAATAAATCAATCCTGCTATAGGTATTATGCCTATGAGAAAAAAAGAGTAGTCCCTATCATTAGCGTTACGGCACCTCCATGCATCACAGAGCAGGTGTTTGCATAGCAGCGGCTGTAAAGTAGGTGGTAGTTTTTTAGGATGTGAAGTGGTGTCCATTTTGGAGTCTGGTGTCATGTTAAAGTCTCCGCATACCACTAGTGCTCCTTTTTTCTTCATCTGTATACTTTTCAAAGTACTGTGAAGGAATTTAGACTGTCCAGAGTTAGGTATGTAAATGTTAGTTATCATATAGGTTGTGGAGTCCAGGTCACACACCAGGATGATGTAACGGCCCAGTGGGTCTAAATCCACATCATGCAATTTAAACGCGACAGTGTCTTTAATTGCTATCATCACTCCTTTTGTTTTCTTTTCTGCGTGTGCATAAAAAATATGAGGAAATCTTGGGTGGGTGCATTTTGGTGGAGCAGTGATTTGGAAGTGGGTCGCACAATATGTCAAAGGATAAAAGGATGGATCATGGACCCCAGGGTGAGTAATCTATATGTAATCTATATATGGGATAAATGTTTGGTATCTTGGGGGATTTTTCCCAAGATTGCCACACTTTTTCTCCAATTTTATATCCAGGTTTAAAGATATTCCCTCCTTTCTCCATTGGTGGTTTTTAGGTCTTTATGCCATTAGATATATGGAACTTTTTCATTCGTACCGTCTTGTAGAGAGTATGGGAATGCGGCCTTTATCCTTTGCCAGCTTTTGGACGTCCTTTCTTCTCGGAAAGTGAATGGGAGGCAATGCTATATATGTGATGCAATATATGACTATGTAAGTGTATTATTCATAGTATATTATTGATATATATTGAATATTTGTTTATACTTTTATGCAATATATGATTCTCTACTCTATATCAAAATGGGGTGGGGAATTTTTTCTTCATATAATTGACATGTCTTGATATTCTGTAGATGGTGACTATAATTCCCTGAGGAAGATAGGCATATTTTCAGCCATTTGGAAACGCGTCGGAATTCTACACCTTCACCTACTTCAGATATGCATATCATCTTGTACCATTTGTCATACTGTTTTTAAAGAATTTTTCCAATTTCTATATGTTTTTGTATTTTGAAAATAAATTTATAAAATTATTCTATGTAGCCTATATGGTTTATCTTGTTGCCGGTATAGTCCCATCTTTTTGAGGTTTCTCTTTTTTATACCCGTTTTGGGGATGATGGCAACCAACATGTGTTCTGAGAATTGAGTTCAATCTATTTCAAGCCTTTGTGATAGTTGTCAGGTTCCTACGCTTTTGCATCGTGTATTGGGAGAGGTCTGCATAAAATTGTAAGTTGGAATAAGGTGGTGGGAGGCCTTCTTAACGTCTGCTGACAGACATTAACCGTTCTTTAGTATGGTAAAAGTGCAATCTTAAAATTACATCTCTGGGTATGTTGTCTGAGAGGTAACTAGGTTTAGGAAGCCTGTGGATCCTATACACTGTGAAGTCCAGTTCTGAGAGATCTGGCATGATCGCGGTAAATAGCTGGGTTGCATACATTTTAAGATCCTGCTGTTGGACAGATTCGAGGACCCCTCTGATCTTTACATTATTTCTCCTGGACCTGTCTTCAATGTCGGCCATTTTGGCTTTCATCATTTCTATCGCCTCATCCTTGGCTTCATCTGCATCAACCAGATCGTTTATTGTAGTGGCATACTCCCCCATCCTGTGTTCTATATGCGTTACTTTGTCAGACGCAGACCAGGGTTCATTACCAAATTTGTGCATGCATGCTACCATATCTGAATGAAGTGGACCCCTTAAAGATACTAGCACCTCTTTGAGCATAGTGTCTATGACTGGTTGGCCGTTAGTGGGGAAGGTGTCAATGGAATCAGGTAATTCTCTAGTCTCATCCCCTGAGTCTGGGAGCGAGCTCACCTCATTGCTGTCATCCATGGCATCCGGCTTGAATCTGGCCTTTTCTGGGCTCCCGAAAGATGGGGTAGCTGGTGGAGACTTTGTATTCTTAGGTGGGCTGCTTCTTTTTTGAGATTTTGGCTGTTTTCCACCGTGTGGAGCGGCCGATACCGGCGTGGATGTTTGGCCGGCACCATCTTGCTTAGTCCCACAGGCGAAGTATTCCGTCAGGCGTACAGGCCTGTTTGGTTTGTTTTTCCATCCTGGCATTCTAGCTGTGTGATCCTCCAGGGGTGGGGGATCAGATCGCTGGGTTTGGGGCTCCGGTTCGTGCCTGGGCAGGGTGTTTAGTGACGTTTTTTGTCACGCTATGTGAGGAGCTCCAGCACTACGTGGCCATCTTGGACTCTGCTAGCTCCGCCCCCAGCATTACACCGTTCTATCCAGCAGGTGACACTGCAGTGTTATAATGTGTATTATATGGTAATGTATTTAGAGGAAGTACCTTCGTTCTTAAGTGTGTGTAGTTGTAGCCTCCTGTTTCCTGATAAAGACATGCTTTGATATCCTCCATGAAAGTAAAGGTATACTCTGCATACAACAAGCTTCCAGCGCATGATTCAATAACCTGCTAAAAGGTTATGGGCCCAGGCACAGCCAGAAAACCCAGCAGCACCCAGGCACTAGAAAAATTATTCTGCAATTCTGTGAGTACTGTATACAAGCAGCTGAAAGATGGCAAGTGGTTCAGATGTGAAGTTTACAATTGCAAAGCTGAACAATGCCAATTACCAGATTTGAAAGTTTAAACTAGAAATGCTCTTTAGCATGGATGACTTGTGGCAAGTTCTGAATACAGACAGAGAGACGGAGGGCTGGGGTAGGAAGGATAGGCAGGCAAAAGCGATTATAAGCTTGCTAGTGGAAGATGACAAGCTTATCCACATAAGAACAGAGAAAACGGCCAAGGGTATGTGGACTTCATTACAAAAACGACATGAGCGCTCAAGTCTAAACAGCTAGCTATTTTTACTAAGAAAGCTTTATAAGATGAGACTAGAAGAAGGCCAGAAAATGTGTTACCACGAGAATGCTATGCTAGAGATCATAGAGCAGCTATGCGCCATCGGAGGGGACATCAAAGATAACCATACTGTTGCCCTGCTCATCTGCAACCTTCCAGAGACATATGCTGTTCTTATTAACACTTTAGAAACCAGGCCTGAGCAGGAACTAACACTAGAATATGTCAAAGGCAAATTACTGTATTTATCGGCGTATAACACGCACTAACTAACTTTAAGAGGGAAGTTTCATGAAAAAACCTTACACAGCCCCGGCATAATGCACAGACCCCCTGCATAATACACTGACCCACTGCATAATACACGGATCCCCTGCATAATACACGGACTCCCTGCATAATACACAGACCCCTGCACAACACAGCCCCCTGTACAACACACATCCCCTTTTTGTTATAAACCCCCCCTGCACTCCCAGAGCTGGGACAGCACTGCCAGCATACTATAAAGTCTCATACACCGCTCCTCCTGTGTCACTCTCATTGTAAATCAACGCTTCTAAATACCTCCTTTAACGCCAGAACCCAGGCTTGTGACTGCTTTCCTCTCTTTCATTGATGGTCATGTGACCCCTCCTCCTCCAATCAAAAGCTACACATGAGGAGGAGGCGGAGTGGGAGGAGGAGAGCAGCCACAACGAGGGATTCAGAGGCTTATATTTACATTGAGAGTTACACAAGAGGAGCGGTATATGACAAAGGGCTGGCAGTAATGTTTTCTGAACTTTAAAGTTTACTGGTAGCACTGTCCCATGGCCAGGAGAGGCAGGGAGGCCAGCCTGACACCCTCCCAATGGGTGGCACCCGGGGCGGAATGCCTGATCCCCGCCCCATGTTGGTAAAAAAACTGATATCGGCGTATAACACACAGGCACGGTTTACCCTCTATTTTCAGGGTTAAAAAGTGTGTGTTATACACCGATAAATATGGTAATTGATGAATATGACAGAAGGCAAGAAAATACGCACTGTGATGACAAAGCTCTTAAGCTGTACAAAGGCACAAAGCACAACAAAGAAAGCAGAGCCTGTTTTCACTGTAAAAGGACAGGTCACTTAAAAAAGGACTGTTCTATCTGGAAAGCCGAGCAACAAAAGTTAGAGCTATACACAAAAGAAAGAGTCAAAGCAGCCACAAAGGAAACTGGAGACACATCATAGAGTGGCACCTTTAAAGTGGCACAGAGTGGAAAGCCACACAACTGGTGCATAGACTCAGGAAGGATAAGCCACATGACTAGCCATAAGACCTTCTTCACAAACATTGATTACAGTGCAAAAGACAACATTTTCCTAGCAAACGGGAAAAACATCACCTCAGAAAATAAAGGCCAGGGCTTCCTGAACTGCATTACTCCCCAAGGCAAGCAGAGTATCCTTGTAAAGAAAGTGCTGTATGTTCCAGAACTGGAAGGCAGCCCTCTATCAATGAAAAGTCTTGCAAAAAAGGTGTCACAGTTAGGTTTCAGGGTGATCAATACAAAATTCCCAATAATAAGCAATTCCTCGGAAAAAGGGAAACTAGATGATCACTAGACATGTGCAATTTGTTTCGTTTTTTTTTTTTTTTTTTTTCGTTATTTTCGAACGATTCGGTACAAAAATTTTAACGAATAACGAATCGTTCGAATCGAATGAATCCGAAAACAATGAAAATCCGAAAAAAACGAATTAGAAACAACGAATCTACGAAAGAAGAAAATCCAAAAAACGAAAACAGGAACAACGAAAATCAAAATGAACGAAAAAAATTTGTACATTCGTAACTTTTTTTTTTTTGTTGAATTGGTAATTTTCCGTGTCCCTTACAATGGCGCTGCTTAACGTGCTTCGAATGGATTGAACAAAAAAATTCGTACATTCGTAACTTTTTTTTTTCGATTCTTAATTTTCCGTGTCTCTTACAATGGCGCTGCTTAACGTGCTTCGAATGGATTGAACGAAAAAATTCGTACATTCGTAACTTTTTTTTTTGATTCGGAATTTTCCGTGTCTCTTAAAATGTAATAATAGCATACACATTACATAAAATTATGAATTATGCTCCGATTACGAATCTACGAATGTTACGAATGTACAATTAAATACGAATGCAACCGAATTTTGATTAAACGAAAATTAAACTAACGGAACAACGAATCAACGAAAAAATAACTCTAACGAAAATACGAATCGTTACGAATACGAACACCGACGACTTACGAATTTACGAATCGTTACGAATACGAACACCGACGACGAAACAAAAATAAACACATTTTTTTGTTGTGCACATGTCTAATGATCACTAGACCTGTGCACTGCTGAAAAATGTGTTTGTTTTCGTTTCATTCGTTTTTTTTTCAGAAATGTGAAAATTTGTGAATTCGTAAATTTGTAAATTTGAAAATTTGAAAATCCGAAAATCTGAAATTCAGTAATTCAAAATTTCAGAAATTCGGAAATTCAAAAATACGGAAATTCAAAAATAAGAAAGAACGAAAATCCAAAAATTTGAAATAATAACTAACTACGGTAACTAATATAATAATAATAACTAACTATTAATCTATAGGTATTGGAATTTAATTTCAAATTTGTCTGTTAGTGAACATAACAAATACAAATTTATTGGAAGTTAGGAATTATCCCAAAAACTCGGAAATGTGAAAATTCAGAAATTCTGCTATTTTCAAACAAATTTAGAACGAAACAAATTGCACATGTCTAATGATCACCTATATAATCTCATCACCACAGACCAACAAGCCAATATAGTCTCTAATGACATACACAACAACGGAAAGCATGAATAATATGCACCGACAATGGTGGAGAATAGATAAGTAGAGTTGAGCGGACACCTGGATGTTCGGGTTTGGTGGGTTCGGCCGAACTTCGGAAAAAAGTCCGGGTTTGGGACCGAACTTGACCCGAACTTGACCCCGAACTCCGAACCCCATTGAAGTCAATGGGGACCCAAACTTTTGAAGACTAAAATGGCTGTAAAATAGTAATGGAAAGGGCTAGAGGGCTGCAAATGGCAACAAAATGTTGTTAAGAGCATGGCAAGTGCTCTGCAAACAAATGTGGATAGGGAAATAACTTAAAATAACATAAAAAAATAAAAAATAAAAATAAAATGCTGGAGGCCCCCTTCTCAGCAGAAGAGGTACAGGAAGTCATTAAGAACCTCAGAAACTCAACAGCACAATGCCGCACTTATGGTGGGAATACCCCAGAATACGCACTTTCTGGAAAAAAATTATTCAATTTAATGGATAAGATAGTGGGAAAATAAAATACTTGGAAATAAACAAAAAATGAAAAAAATATAATCTTAACCTAGGAGGACGAGGTCCATATGGAGTAGGAGGTTGAGGTGGCGGTAGATGTGGCGGTGTAGGTGGAAGCGGCGGTGGAGGAGGACGAGGTAGCCAACACTGGTTCAAAAATATAACAATGGCTGGGTAAGGCTAGTGGTGAATGATGTGTTGAATTCTGTCCCCGTCACATAGTGTCCGCCCTATACTGCGCTTGCTCAGTACGTAGGACAAGGGGATTTTGAAACTCTCCGAAGACGATGCACGGTGACTCCAGGTTCAAGCCACATCATCCGAGGTTGAAGCCTAGCCAAGCGAGCCCGTGAGGGGCCCTGTTACTATGTGCTACCGTATGTCCACTTGGATGGTGGGGCTTGAACCTGCACTCACTGCCCAGGCGACGTTCATCTTTGGAGATTTTGTGAATCTCCTTGTCCTCCGTACTGCGCAAGCACTGCGCCTGCACAGTAAGTGGCCGGACACTAGCCAATGGCCAGACAGTTTTTGTCAGAACACCGGTATACTAGTCTATTCTGCACAAGGTACGGACAAGTCCTGTGGGATCCATGCCTGGTTCATTTTAATGAACGTGAGCTTGTCCACATTGGCTCTGGACAGGCGGCTGCGCTTGTCTGTGATAACGCCCCCTGCCGTGCTAAATACACGTTCAGATAATACACTGGCTGCAGGGCAGGCCAGCACCTCCAAGGCAGAAAGGGCAAGCACAGGCCATGTGTCCAATTTGGAGACCCAGAAGTTGAAGGGGGCAGACCCGTCATTCAGTACGTGTAGGCGTGTGCACACATACTGCTCCACCATGTTGGTGAAATGCTGCCTCCTGCTAAGACGTTCCATCTCAGCTGGTGGTGCTGGTTGTTGTGGCGTGCTGACAAAGCTTTTCCATATTTTGGCCATGCTAACCCTGCCTTCCGAGGTGCTGGCGGTGCCCCGGCTGCGTTGGTGACCTCTTCCTCCTCCTCTACCTTCACCTTGTGCTTCCACCGTACCCCCGCTGCCAAGTGGGAGTGCCACCAGCAGCGCGTCTACCAGCGTGCGCTTGTACTCGCGCATCTTACGATCACGCTCCAGTGAGGTAATTAAGGACGGCACGTTGTCCTTGTAACGGGGATCCAGCAGGGTGGCCACCCAATAATCAGCACCAGTTAAAATGTGGGCAACTCGGCGGTCGTTGCGGAGACACTGCAGCATGTAATCGCTCATGTGTGCCAGGCTGCCCAGAGGCAAGGAAAAGCTGTCCTCTGTGGGAGGTGTATCGTCTGTGTCCTCTGTATCCCCACAGCCACGCACCAGTGATGGACATGAGCTGGTCTGGGTGCCACCCTGCTGTGAACATGGTTCCTCCTCCTCCATCTCCTCATCATCCTCCACCTCGTCATCCTCCAGAACTGTGCCCTTGCTGCCGGACAATTGTGTACCTGGCGCTTGTTGGTGCAGGAACCCACCCTCGTAGCCACTTGTAAATGACTGCCCTGAAAGCCTTGGAAATGAACCCTCTTCCTCCTCCTCCTCCTCCTCCTGTGCCACATCCTCTTCCATCATCGCCTGAAAAGTTTTTTCAAGGAGGCATAGAACTGGGATAGTAACGCTGAGAACGGCGTCATCGGCACTGGCCATGTTGGTGGAGTACTCGAAACAGCGCAACAAGGCACACACAAGGCACACGCAAGTCTCGCATGGAGGCCCAGTTATTGGCGGTGAAGTGGTGCTGTTCCGCAGAGCGACTCACGCGTGCGTGCTGCAGCTGAAACTCCACTATCGCTTGCTGCTGCTCGCACAGTCTGCCAAGCATGTGCAAGGTGGAGTTCCATCTTGTGGGCACGTCACATATGAGATGGTGAGCGGGAAGGCCGAAGTTACGCTGCAGCGTTGACAGGCGAGCAGCAGCAGGGTGAGAACGCCGAAAGTGCGCACAGACGGCCCGCACTTTCTGCAGCATATCGGGGTAATTCTTAAGGAACCCCTGGACCACCAAGTTCAGCACATGCGCCAGGCAAGGGATGTGCGTCAAACCGCCTAGGCCCAGAGCTGCTACGAGATTTTGCCCATTATCGCACACCACCAGGCCGGGCTTGAGGCTCACTGCCACCAACCACTCATCGGTCTGTTGTTCCATGTCCCTCCACAACTCCTGCGTGGTGTGGGTTTTTTCCCCCAAACAGGAAAGTTTTAAAACTGCCGGCTGTCGTTTAGCCCTGGCTGTGCTGAAGTTGGTGGTGAAGGTGTTACGCTGACCGGAGGAGGAGACGGTAGAGGATGAGGAGGCAGAGTAGGAGGAGTTAGCAACAGGAGGCAAACTGAAGTGCCCTGCAATCCTCGGTGGTGGAAGGACATGCGCCAAACTGCTATCCGCCTCAGGCCCAGCCGCCACTACATTTACCCAGTGTGCTGTTAGGGAGATATAATGTCCCTGACCGTGCTTACTGGTCCACGCATCCGTAGTTAGGTGGACCTTGCCACAGATGGCGTTGCGCAGTGCACACCTGATTTTGTCCCCCACTTGGTTGTGCAGGGAAGGGATAGCTCGTCTGGAAAAGTAGTGGCGGCTGGGCACGACGTACTGTGGGACAGCCAATGACATCAGCCTTTTAAAACTCTGCGTCTCCACCAGATGGAATGACAGCATTTCAAAGGCGAGGAATTTTGAAATGCTGGCATTCAGGGCCAGGGATCGCGGGTGGCTAGGGGGGTACTTCCTCTTCCGCTCCAGTGTTTGGGAAATAGAGAGCTGAACGCTTCCATGGGACATTGTGGAGATGGTTGGTGACCCAGGTGGTAGTGTTGCTGGCAGATCCTCTGTTTGCGGGTTGGCAGGTGTCACTGTCACTACAGAGGTGGATGAAGAGGCCGAGACTGCAGCAGAAGAGGAAGCAGGAGGAGCCAGAGACCTTTCTTGGTTTTTGAGGTGTCTACTCCACTGCATCTCGTGCTTTGCACTTAGATGCCTGGTCATGCAGGTTGTGCTCAGGTTGAGAACGTTTATGCCTCGCTTCCGGCTCTGATCACACAGCGTGCAAACCACTCATGTCTTGTCATCAGCACATTGTCTGAAGAACTGCCACGCTAGGGAACTCCTTGGACCTAGCTTTGGTGTGCTCGGTCCCTTGCTGCGTTGGGCAGTAGCAGACGTACTGTCTAGGGGATGGACGCTCCGCTTTTGCACCCTGCTCCCTCTTCTGCTGTGCTGGTGGCTCTGTGCGACCACCGCCTCTTCCTCCGAACTACACTGGTCACCTGCATGACGTTGATTCCATGTGGGGTCAAGGACCTCATCGTCCTCCACATCATCTTCCACCCAGTCTTCACCCCTGCCCTCCTTGTCGGTCTGCACAATGGCGAAAGCAGCAGCAGTTGGCACCTGTGTTTCGTCATCATCCGAGACGTGATGCAATGGTCCTCCCATGTATTCATCATGAAACATAAGTGGTTGGGCATCTGTGCACACAATCTCTTCCACTTCTGGGGCAGGGCTAGGTGGATGGCCCTGGGAAACCCTGCTAACAGAGTCATCAAAAAGCAGAAGAGACTGCTGCATGATTTGGGGCTCAGACTGATTGGCTGATTTGCAAGGGGGTGAGGTGAAAGACTGATGGACATCGGCTGCAGGTGCCAACTCTGAACTTTCATTAGGAGACTGGGTGGGAGACAATGTGAAGGAACCGGAGGCACTGTCAGCAACCCAATCTACTATCGCCTGTACTTGTCCTGGCCTCAACATTCGTACAGCCTCATTAGGCACGCTGAAATACCGCTGCAGGCTCTGTCGCCTACTCGCACCTGAGGAAGGTGTTGCACTAGTGCGTGTAGCTAGCACAGATCGACCACGTCCTCTCCCTGCAACAGGAGCGCCACCAGCAGCATCACGACCCGGGCCACGTCCCCTTTTTGATGATCTCCTCATATTTTCAAAATTTATGATCTCGCCCTAAATGGGTGTTTTTGCAATAGCAGAATACACCCACCGTATGTAAAGCGTGTATTTGCTGTAAAGCGTGTATCTCAAAAACTGCTGAACTGCAGAAAATGCTATTGGAAAAAAAAAAAAAAGAAAAGAAAATCACAGCAAAATTTAATTTTTTTGCAATGTTTTTCCAATAGCAGAATACACACACAGTATGTAAAGTGTGTATCTCAAAAACTGATAAACTGCAGAAAATGCTATTGGAAAAAAAAAAAAAAAAAAAAAATCACAGCAAAATTACATTTTTTTGCAATGTTTTTCCAATAACAGAATACACACACAGTATGTAAAGCGTGTATCTCAAAAACTGCTAAACAGCAGAAAATGCTATTGGGAAAAAAAAAAAAAAAAAAGAAAATCACAGCAAAATTAAATTTTTTTGCAATGTTTTTCCAATAGCAGAATACACACACAGTATGTAAAGCGTGTATCTCAAAAACTGCTAAACTGCAGAAAATGCTATTGGAAAAAAAAAAATCCCCAAATCACAGCAAAATTAAATTTTTTTGCAATGTTTTTCCAATAACAGAATACACACACAGTATGTAAAGCGTGTATCTCAAAAACTGCTAAACTGCAGAAAATGGTATTGGAAAAAAAAAAAAAATCACAGCAAAATTAATTTTTTTTGCAACGTTTTTCCAATAGAAGAATACACACAGAGTATGGTGGATCTCTTACTAAAATATGCAGTGCAGTGATGCTGCACTGAGCTTGCAGGTAAAACTTATATTTTGTCTGGCACTGGCCTCATGGCACTGTTAAAAGACTGTGCACTGCACCCCAGCCAGGGTACAATTGATTTAGGAATCTCTTGAATAATTATCTCTGCCTCTTTCCTTTCCTTAATAAAGACACTCTCTAGTCTACTCTAGCTATGTAGATCGCTCACTGATATAACTAATTTGAAGAAAATTTAAGGAATGTGGACTGACTGACTGACATTATCAGACTAACTCCTAAAATCCTCTCTTAGCAGCACAGGAACCTGTCTATAGCAGAGTGACGCTGTGTGTCTGTACTATATATAGAGGCTGGGTCACATGCTGCACTGCCCAATCACAGCCATGCCAATAGTAGGCATGGCTGTGATGGCTTCTAAGGGCACACTAGTGAAACTAGCATTGATTGGCTGCCCTGCAGCTTGTAAAAGGCGCCAATACATTGCCGAACACCGGACCCAAACCCGAACATACAGCCAATAGTTCGGGTTAGGGTCCGGGACCCGGACACCCAAAAGTCCGGTACGGACCCGAACTTTACAGTTCGGGTTCGCTCAACCCTATAGATAAGCAAAGCAGTGGTCTCATATATGAAGAAACAAGGAATGGTACACCAGAAAACCACACTATACACTTCTAAACAAAATAGTGTAACCTAAAGGAAAAGGTGCATGTTGTCGGATGCCAACCTACCTCACAAGTACTGGGAGAAGCAGTCATGACTGCAACCTACCTACAGAACAGCCTACCCTCGAGAGCCATTTAAAATACTCCAATCGAAATGTGGCATGGATCAAAGTCTAGCATAGGGCACATCAAAGTGTTTGGATGTAAAGCATATGCCTATATTCCAAGTGAAAAGTAATTCAAGCTGGAGAACAGAGCCATAGAGGGCATTCTAGTAGGTTACAGCGAGCAAACTAAGGGTTACAGAATCCTACACCCAAAGACTGACAAAGTGACGAGAGGGCTCCCCTTGCGGCTAAGTGCAGTACACCCCTGAAAATAGTACAGAAGGTATAGTGCCCAAAGAAGCACAGGTTGCCAGATGGGTACAGGAGAGTAGAGCCAATGGTCACCTGTAGCAAACCGGATAATGCAGGATACACAGCTGGGCCAAAGTCTCTAGGAATCCTCAGTAACACTTGGCAATGGTGTGTGCAGGAGACGGAAGTGGAAGCCAGGCCAGGGGTCAAACACTGTAGATCCGACAGGAGGAAGAGGCTAGCAGGAGCAGTGTCAAGCCAAGGTCAAATACAGGAAGGCAGGCCAGGAACAGGTAGCAGTAGCAAAGTCCATGATGCAAGCCGGGATCAGACACTGGAGATAGCAGCAAGTCAGTAAAGCAAGCCAGGGGGTCAAACCAGGAGAGCAGATCAGACAGGTCAGGAGCAAGCCGGGTCATAAGATGAAATCCAAGTAGAATATGCACAGAGGCTCAGCAACAAGGGAAGGCTGATGGCAATCCAGCAATGTGATGGGCTCAGCAGCAGTCTTATATAGGCCAGTAAGTGGCTGCATCTGTCACATTGTGCATACGCCAATCAGTGCCGTTGCGCATGCGCGTTCACATGTTAGCACCGCTGCGGATCTGCGTACGCCCTTTTGCACTTTTTGAACAAGTGCACATGGCAATGTGCCGGAAGCGTCCATTATCAGTACTGGCACTATTGCCAGTTCTCCTATGGCCATTTTCCTTTTTTGCCTGTTCACAAGTTCTGGTGCCAACCGAACCAGGGGGTGTTCGGCGCATCCCTATTGGTAAGCTGCTATATGTTGCCACAGTGACACGACCAGACATGCAGGAAAGTCTCATCTCCCTGTCAGCGTGACTGGAACGCAGTAAAAAGAGTGATACATTACCTCAAAGGAACAATTCAGATGAAGTTACGAGTACCAGCAACATCAAATCCAAAATTGGTTGGAAATGTGGATGTTGATTGGGCTGGGCACTGCACAGACCGCAAATGCACAAGTGGATTCATCTTCTAGTATGGAGAAGGAACCATAAGTTGGTCTAGTCGAAAGTAAGCAACTGTTGCTCTATCTTCCACTGAAGCAGAGTACATTGCAGCAGCACACGCTTGTCAAGATGCAATATGGATTGGTCAAATTTTTGTGGACATTGGGATAGACATGTCAAAACCAATTTCCATTTTTTAATAAAACCAGGGATGTATAAAGCTTACGCATTTAGAAAGGGTCAATCCTAGAACCAAACACATTGACATCAAGTATCACCTACTGAGGGACAATCAAGAGCAAGGTGTTATTGACATTCAACACTGACCGTCAGAGGAGATGACTGCTGATGCACCCACCAAGCCTTTCTTGAAGGAACGTCATAATTATTTACAGAAGAAGCTGAATATAATTTGACAAAGCACATGCTGTTGAGAAATGGTGTTGGAAAAGCAACCGCAAGTAGCTTTTTATATTCTGAACTATATATATATATATATATATATATAATTGTGTGGAGATTAGCTCATGGGGATCACCTTTTCTTGAAATGAAGGTCAGTGTACAGGCAGTTTCTTTAAAATCTGTGCAGGGACCGCCCTGTCAGATCTCCGCTCTCCTCTATGGGGATCGGATGAACACGGACCGTCTGTCCGTGTTCATCCGATCCGCTCTGCAGACGTATAGAAAAATAGGATTTTCCTCCGTCTGCAGAATCGGACCATAGCTGAGACGGATGATATCGGGTGTCAGCGGATGTTCATCCGCTGACACCCGCTATCCCATAGGGATGCATGTATGTCCGTATTTCATCCGAAGACGGATGGATGAAATACGCACATACGGTCCGCCCGTGTGAAAGAGCCCTAAAACAAATCCTTGCCATCTGGCGCTAAACTAAACAGTGCACTGCTCTCTATACGGTGTGGGGCTGGTCCCCGTCACCTACAAAACATGAGGTAAAGCAAACCTTTGTTTTCAATCCTAACAAACAGGGCTCCTCTCTCTCTCACCGCTGTGCTCTCTTCCTGGTCATTTAAAGTCCACCTGAGCATGGACTCAAGTGGACCAGAAGACCAGGACCGGAACCAAGCCTGCCACAGAGGCTGGAAAAATCCGGGCCGGATTCTGGTTCAGTCTCTGACAATAGAACAAATGCGAGGTGAAATATATTGAGTATCGATGACCTCACCTCACATACCGTCACATATCCTCCCCCTCTGGTCAAGCCCCTGCCGGGCAATCTAGGGGCATAATTTGCTAATTTGCTGACAATCTAATACATTTTTGGAGGCCCTGGAGCAGCGACACAGTGTAAAAAAACCCACAAAATTACCATATTTTAGAAAGCAAACACTGCAAGGTATTTTCTAGGAGGCATGGTGGGTCTTTTGAAGCCTTTATATTTTTGCCACAAGTTTTTAGCCAATGCGGAATAAAAATGAAAATTACATTTTTTAAAACACAAAGTTGTCAATTTATAAGATATTTCCAACATGCAGCATAGGCATACTTAGAATATCAGCCTACAACACATTCTACTACTCCTTCTGAATATGGTGATACCACATGTGTTGGATATTTTAACAGCCTAACCACATAGAGCGCTCCAAAATCCAAGGAGCAGCATCAGGCTTTCTAGGGACATAAATTACACATATCATTTCCTGACTACCTATCATATTTTGGAGGTCCTGGATTACCAGGACAGTATAAACACCCATAAAATTACCACATTTTGGATTGTAAACACCCCAAGGTATTTTTAAGAGGCATGTTGAGTCTTTTGAAGACTTCTTTTTTCTGCCACAGGTTTTTAGAAAATGCTGAAATTGTTTACATTGATATACAGGTATGTCCACCCGCATCGGTGCTGCTCCCATCCAGCCATATATATGTCATATATATATATATATATATATATATATATATATATATATACACACACATCGGATGGACGGGAGATGGTTAAAGTCAGTTTTTTTTTTAATTTTATGATTTCTCCTAAACAAGTCTGAGCCTGAAATGTTTTATTTAAATGATTCATAACACTTGACTTAACAATGTTCTCTAGTAGTGGGTTCCGAACCCCAAACATAAATCCTCAACCCCCAAACTAATAGCTGTGGAAAAAAGTTCCAAGTTCTGAACCTTCTCTCACTGCAGAGGGAGATAGTCCTCCAGGTGTCCACATTACTGCCTGTGTGACATGGACAGCAGTGTGATGACATCATAACAAGGATACAGAGATGGCTGGCACAAAATGCAATTCTGGATCATTAGTCTAAGCTTCTGGAAGAGGCACCCATGAAGGACATGCAATGGCAAGCTCAGCCATTTTTACATTACTGAATGATGGGAGCAGGGGTAGGAAGACGTATTATATATCGAGGGACAAAATTGAACAAAGATTGGCTTTAACACATTAAGTTTCCTAAGAACTGAAAATAATCTCATGAAATATTAAATATGTGTATTTTAAAAATGTATTTATACATTTATAAATTTATAAATGTGTTTATAATCTGAATGAATTTGTTTGTGTAACATTTTGTTACAAAAACACTTGCCATACTACATAACATGAAGTCATATCATTAAGGACAAGCAGGAGCATTACTGTACAGCATTTGCATGAACTGTTTACATCTTCCCCTGTTTCCGCTGTCTATATTCCATACACATCATATTCTATTTCAATTCAAAGTTTGGAAGCGTACATGTCAAGGCTAAAAAATAGAATAGCCTCTCTCTGAAATGAAATAATTTTGTTGTTCAGTTTCGAACGATTTTGTAATTTCATGCTTGTGTATGATAATTTTATGCTGTCCTGCTCCACGTAACTCAGTTCTGCCAAACCCTGACAGGTGATAAATACAATCCTTTCCACCCTGCATGTGACGGACCTGGAGAGCGAAAAAAAAAAGAAAAGTGCAATTTTCGCTTCCGATCCTCTGCCATTGCTGGAATAAGTGCAGACCTCTTCTTTCATCATTTCACACCTTCATTGAAGCACAAACCACCTTTACAATGCTATAAAATGGGAAGGTCATATGAAATATTTTAACATCAACTGCACCTGAACACATGTGACAATAATGTACAACTATGACAAAGGATTAAAATATTGTTGTTAATAATATTATTTTCTTTTTTTTTCGGAAATTGTATAATACCAGTATATATTATAGTCTCAAGAAAAATAAAAGTGATACAAATAATTACATACTGTACAGATATAAATATCAAGGGACTTTATTATGAGGTTATCTGTAAGTACCTGACTATCTTGCAATCCAGTAACATAAAGCATGCAGGAAAATCTAAAGCAATCTGAAATAAATGATCAGAGTTGGGGATTTTTTTAATTCTATAGACAGCTGGGTTCTCCCTATCACATATAAAAAATAAAAAAAAACTACAGGGGTAGTAAACTCAACTGTGGAGGCCCTAGGCTGGAAAAATAGGATTTTTCCTACAGCTTACCTGTAAAATCCTTTTCTTGGAATAAATCACAGGACACAGTGCAGCTATAGTAATTACTATATATACTATATATTTACTATATATACTAGATATTTGTTGGAGGGGGCAGCTCATCCTATTATGATTTTGAAGGCCACAAGAACTACCTCAGGACTGCCAACTGAGTGCCTTGTTCTTTTCTAGATTCAACTTCCATATAATCTACTTTCCAGGGTCCAAGCATGGAAAGGCTGTTGCACTTTAACATATGTTCCTGGAGACCCCCGAGATTGTATCTCTTAGTACCATTTTATCCTCTCAAAACTTCTTGCTACTACAAGCTGATCTGAAGACGTCTATGATGCAAGCTTCTCTCCAGTGCCCTGAATCTGAAGTCTGCACACTAAAGAAACAGTAGGGACTTCTTTGGCACAATGACAAGATTTTTGTACCTCTTATAAGTCTTAGGTCTTTCCATGATCTCCAGCTAGCCAGGCATTTTGGAGTGCTAAAACAATGAAACTGATCCAACGGTTATTTTGGTAGCACAGCCTAAGTGCCACTACCAGTTCCAGACAATCTTTGGAAAATGTTATCCATGGACTTTATAGTGGACGTATCTTCCTCAGAGGGCTTTACTACCATTCTGGTAGTAGTAAATCGGTTGACCAAAATGGCCCATTTTCTGCCAATAGTGGGTACGCCCTCAGCCACGGACACGGCGTACACATTTATCAGAGAAACAGTCTGCCTTCATGGTCTGCCTAACAGCATTGTCTCTAACAGAGGTTCACCTCCAGGATTTGAAGGACTCTGCAAGTTTCTGAAAATTTGGTTCTGTATATCCTCTGTCTACCATCCTAAAAGTAATGGCCTAAAATAAAGGACCAACCAGACCTTGGAACAATACCTCCAGTGTTTTTCTACATTTTCTCAAGATAATTGGGTTTCTCTGCTTCTTTGTGCCGAATTTGCATACAATAATTTTGTTCATACTGCCACTAAGCAATCTCCATTTTGGGAAGCATCTGTGCCTGCAGTCATAAGGATAGCAGATACATACAGACATTGCTGATTGGTCTTCAGCTCTCTGTATCTTGTGTTCCCATATGTCCAGTATTCTTAGCTCTCCTGTTACTGACCCGGCTTGCTTCCTGGACCTCTTCCCTGGTTCTCTCCTGGCTCTGACCTTGGCTTGCCTTCACAAATTTGCTCTTATTTGCTCTCTGTTTATGACCCTGGTTTGTACCTGACTACGATTCTATTATGCTCCTGCCTTATTACTAGGGATGGGCCCGGTGCTCGATGCGAACCCACGTTCGCATCGAGCACCGGGCGTTCGCTCGCTCGGCGAGCCCAGAACTATTTTGGCCGCGCGCATCACGTTCGTGTGATGCGCGCGGCCCCGCAATGCATTGCGGCCGGCGCGGCCGGCGCAGTGCATTGCTGGCTGATGATTGGCCAAGCATGCACTGTGACCCCGCATGCTTGGCCAATCACAGCGCCGGAAACTCGAAGAGCCATAATTGGCTACAGGCAGGACGCCTGTAGCCAATTACAGCTCAGGGGCTTTAGTACACGCCCCCCCCTATAAAAGGCCGCCAAGCCGTCTGCGCGGGTCACATGCTGTTCCGGCGTAGATAGAGCAGGATAGTTCTGTGACACTCTGCTGGATTTAGTTAGTTAGAGAGATTTACTTAGAGAGATTGAGTTAGATAGATTCATTTACAAAGATTGATTTAGAAAGAGGGGCTTGTAGTGTGTTCGTGGCAGGCAGGCAGAGCTCCTATATTTTGTTCCCAGAAGCACCTATAGGACTTGTAGTGTGTTCGTGGCAGGCAGGCAGAGCTCCTATATTTTGTTCCCAGAAGCACCTATAGGACTTGTAGTGTGTTCGTGGCAGGCAGGAAGAGCTCCTATATTTTGTTCCCAGAAGCACCTATAGGACTTGTAGTGTGTTCGTGGCAGGCAGGCAGAGCTCCTATATTTTCTTCCCAGAAGCACCTATAGGACTTGTAGTGTGTTCGTGGCAGGCAGGCAGAGCTCCTATATTTTCTTCCCAGAAGCACCTATAGGACTTGAAGTGTGTTAGTCCCATCACACAGAGATCATATATTTTGTTCCCAGAAGCACCTATAGGACTTGAAGTGTGTTAGTCCCATCACACAGAGATCATATATTTTGTTCCCAGAGGCACCTATAGGACTTGAAGTGTGTTAGTCCCATCACACAGACCTACATTTTCTTCCCAGAAGCACCCATAGGACTTGAAGTGTGTTAGTCCCATCACACAGAGATCCTATATTTTATTCCCAGAAGCACCTATAGGACTTGAAGTGTGTTAGTCCCATCACACAGACCTATATTTTCTTCCCAGAAGCACCTATAGGACTTGAAGTGTGTTAGTCCCATCACACAGAGATCATATATTTTGTTCCCAGAAGCACCTATAGGACTTGAAGTGTGTTAGTCCCATCACACAGAGATCATATATTTTGTTCCCAGAAGCACCTATAGGACTTGAAGTGTGTTAGTCCCATCACACAGAGATCATATATTTTGTTCCCAGAAGCACCTATAGGACTTGAAGTGTGTTAGTCCCATCACACAGACCTATATTTTCTTCCCAGAAGCACCTATAGGACTTGAAGTGTGTTAGTCCCATCACACAGAGATCATATATTTTGTTCCCAGAAGCACCTATAGGACTTGAAGTGTGTTAGTCCCATCACACAGACCTATATTTTCTTCCCAGAAGCACCTATAGGACTTGAAGTGTGTTAGTCCCATCACACAGAGATCATATATTTTGTTCCCAGAAGCACCTATAGGACTTGAAGTGTGTTAGTCCCATCACACAGACCTATATTTTCTTCCCAGAAGCACCTATAGGACTTGAAGTGTGTTAGTCCCATCACACAGAGATCATATATTTTTGTTCCCAGAGGCACCTATAGGACTTGAAGTGTGTTAGTCCCATCACACAGACCTACATTTTCTTCCCAGAAGCACCCATAGGACTTGAAGTGTGTTAGTCCCATCACACAGAGATCCTATATTTTGTTCCCAGAAGCACCTATAGGACTTGAAGTGTGTTAGTCCCATCACACAGACCTATATTTTCTTCCCAGAAGCACCTATAGGACTTGAAGTGTGTTAGTCCCATCACACATAGATCATATATTTTGTTCCCAGAGGCACCTATAGGACTTGAAGTGTGTTAGTCCCATCACACAGACCTACATTTTTTTCCCAGAAGCACCCATAGGACTTGCAGTGTGTTAGTCCCATCACACAGAGATCCTATATTTTGTTCCCAGAAGCACCTATAGGACTTGAAGTGTGTTAGTCCCATCACACAGACCTATATTTTCTTCCCAGAAGCACCTATAGGACTTGAAGTGTGTTAGTCCCATCACACAGAGATCATATATTTTGTTCCCAGAAGCACCTATAGGACTTGAAGTGTGTTAGTCCCATCACACAGACCTATATTTTCTTCCAGAAGCACCTATAGGACTTGAAGTGTGTTAGTCCCATCACACAGAGATCATATATTTTGTTCCCAGAGGCACCTATAGGACTTGAAGTGTGTTAGTCCCATCACACAGACCTACATTTTCTTCCCAGAAGCACCCATAGGACTTGAAGTGTGTTAGTCCCATCACACAGAGATCCTATATTTTGTTCCCAGAAGCACCTATAGGACTTGAAGTGTGTTAGTCCCATCACACAGACCTATATTTTCTTCCCAGAAGCACCTATAGGACTTGAAGTGTGTTAGTCCCATCACACAGAGATCATATATTTTGTTCCCAGAAGCACCTATAGGACTTGAAGTGTGTTAGTCCCATCACACAGAGATCATATATTTTGTTCCCAGAAGCACCTATAGGACTTGAAGTGTGTTAGTCCCATCACACAGAGCTCCTATATTTTCTTCTCAGCAGCACCCACAGGACTTCTAGTGTGTTAGTGGCATCACACAGAGCTCCTCTATTTTCTTTGCAGAAGCACCCATAGGACTTCTAGTGTGTTAGTGGCATCACACAGAGCTCCTATATTTTCTTCTCAGCAGCACCCACAGAACTTCGAGTGTGTTAGTGGCATCACACAGAGCTCCTCTATTTTCTTTGCAGAAGCACCCATAGGACTTCTAGTGTGTTAGTGGCATCACACAGAGCTCCTATATTTTCTTCTCAGCAGCACCCACAGGACTTCTAGTGTGTTAGTGGCATCACACAGAGCTCCTCTATTTTCTTTGCAGAAGCACCCATAGGACTTCTAGTGTGTTAGTGGCATCACACAGAGCTCCTATATTTTCTTCTCAGCAGCACCCACAGGACTTCGAGTGTGTTAGTGGCATCACACAGAGCTCCTCTATTTTCTTTGCAGAAGCACCCATAGGACTTCTAGTGTGTTAGTGGCATCACACAGAGCTCCTATATTTTCTTCTCAGCAGCACCCACAGGACTTCTAGTGTGTTAGTGGCATCACACAGAGCTCCTCTATTTTCTTTGCAGAAGCACCCATAGGACTTCTAGTGTGTTAGTGGCATCACACAGAGCTCCTATATTTTATTCTCAGCAGCACCCACAGGACTTCTAGTGTGTTAGTGGCATCACACAGAGCTCCTCTATTTTCTTTGCAGAAGCACCCATAGGACTTCTAGTGTGTTAGTGGCATCACACAGAGCTCCTATATTTTCTTCTCAGCAGCACCCACATGACTTCTAGTGTGTTAGTGGCATCACACAGAGCTCCTCTATTTTCTTTGCAGAAGCACCCATAGGACTTGTAGTGTGTTAGTGGCATCACACAGAGCTCCTATATTTTCTTCTCAGCAGCACCCACAGGACTTCTAGTGTGTTAGTGGCATCACACAGAGCTCCTCTATTTTCTTTGCAGAAGCACCCATAGGACTTCTAGTGTGTTAGTGGCATCACACAGAGCTCCTATATTTTCTTCTCAGCAGCACCCACAGGACTTCGAGTGTGTTAGTGGCATCACACAGAGCTCCTCTATTTTCTTTGCAGAAGCACCCATAGGACTTCTAGTGTGTTAGTGGCATCACACAGAGCTCCTATATTTTCTTCTCAGCAGCACCCACAGGACTTCGAGTGTGTTAGTGGCATCACACAGAGCTCCTCTATTTTCTTTGCAGAAGCACCCATAGGACTTCTAGTGTGTTAGTGGCATCACACAGAGCTCCTATATTTTCTTTGCAGAAGCACCCATAGGACTTCTAGTGTGTTAGTGGCATCACACAGAGCTCCTATATTTTCTTTGCAGAAGCACCCATAGGACTTCTAGTGTGTTAGTGGCATCACAGAGAGCTCCTATATATTCTTCTCAGCAGCACCCACAGGACTACCGACTACAATGGCTGGAAGACCGCCAAGGGGAGGCAGAGCGTGCAGAGCCAAGAACACAGGGCAGGCAGGCTCTGTTTCTAGTGGACGTGGCCGTGGCCGTGGACGTGGTCGTGCATCGTCATCAGCACGTGGCCATGGGACACGCGCGTCTTTGTTTTCGGCAGCTGGACATGTGGAGCCGCATCATGCTGAAGGCTTGGTAGAATGGATGACCAAGCCCTCCTCATCCTCCTCATCCTCTCTCACCCAGGCTCAGGGTACTGGCAGAGCATCATCAGCCACCCCTTCCCTAGACCCACCATGTCCTCCTGAGGAGTCCCCCGAACTCTTTGAGCACAGTGTTGGGTACATGCTCCAGGAGGATGCCCAACGATTCGAAGGCTCGGATGATGATACCCAGCTTGCGGAATCTGGCAGTACTGTTCCACCAGCTGCAGCTTACTGCCAGGTTTGCTCTAGTGGTGAAGAGGGAGGGGCTGATGAGGTCACTGACTCCACGTGGGTGCCTGAAGGGAGAGAGGATGAGGAGGAGGACGAGGAGGAGGAGGATGCGGCGTCACATGTCCAACGAGACAGGATGCCCCCTGGAGGCCAGGTAGAGGCCAGCACAGCAACTGTACAACACCGCAGAGCTCCGCCTGTGCAGGGCGCTGCCTCTGCACGTTATCAGAAAAGTTCTTTGGTGTGGGCCTTTTTTGAGACGAGTGCATCAGATCGCACCACTGCTATTTGCAATATTTGTCTCAAGCGTATCTCGCGTGGCCAAAACATCAGCCGCTTGGGCACCACAAGCATGACCAGACATATGTCGACCTGCCATGCAGCTCGTTGGCAGGCACACATAAAAGACCCACACCAAAGAACTAAGCGGACCTCTCCTTGCTCCTCATCAGCTGGGATCTCCATCCCCACTACACCTTCAGTCCTCTCTGAAAGCTGCTCTGAGAGGACTGAAGGTGTAGAATTAGGTGTGTCACAACCAAGTACTTGCAGTACACCGACGTCCGATTGCAGCAGGCAAATTTCCCTGCCCCAGCTGCTGGACCGTAGAAAGAAGTACACTCCCAGCCATCCACATGCCCAGCGGTTGAATGCTAGCTTGGCTAAATTGCTAGCACTTCAACTGCTGCCTTTTCAGTTGGTAGACTCGGCCCCCTTCCGTGAGTTTGTTCAATGTGCGGTTCCTCAGTGGCAGGTTCCCAAACGCCACTTTTTCTCACGGAAGGCGATTCCGTCTCTCTACCGGCATGTGGAGGGCAATGTCCATGCCTCGCTGGACAGGGCGGTCAGCGGTAAGGTGCATATTACCGCTGACTCATGGTCCAGCAGGCATGGACAGGGACGGTACCTTTCTTTCACGGCCCATTGGGTCACTCTATTGGCAGCTGGGAGGGATGCAGGACAAGGTGCAGTAGTGTTGGAGGTTGTTCCGCCACCACGCCTCCAAAACGCTACTACTGCTACTGGTTGTGACACACCTCTCTCCTCCACCCCCTCCTCTTCTTCTTCCTCCAGTGCTCTGTCCTTGGAACCAGCGGTGCTCCGTAGGCGTACAAGGGGCTACGCAAGTACGCAGGCAAAAAGATGCCATGCCGTGCTTGCGCTGGTGTGTTTGGGGGACAGGAGCCACACTGGGCCAGAGGTTCTGGCAGCTCTGCAGGGGCAGGCCGAGAGGTGGTTGACGCCACGTCAGCTTAAGCCAGGAATGGTCGTTTCTGACAATGGCACCAACCTCCTCTCCGCCCTGCGACAGGGGCAGCTCACCCATGTGCCCTGCATGGCTCACGTCCTCAACCTGGTGGTGCAGCGGTTCTTGGGCAGGTTCCCAGGCTTACAGGATGTCCTGAGGCAGGCCAGGAAAGTCTGTGTGCATTTCCGCCGATCTTATAATGCCAGTGCTCGGCTGACTGAGCTGCAAAAGGAGCTGAACCTGCCCAAGAACCGCCTAATATGTGACATGCCCACCAGGTGGAACTCAACGTTGGCCATGCTGCAGCGACTGCACACGCAGCAGAGGGCCATCAATGAGTACCTTTGCGACTATGGCACCAGGACAGGGTCAGGGGAGCTTGGTTTTTTTTCCCCACGTCAGTGGAGCATGATCAGGGATGCATGCACTGTCCTCTCACCATTTGAGGAGGCCACGAGGATGGTGAGCAGTGACAGTGCATGCATCAGTGACACTGTCCCTCTTGTCCACCTGTTGGAGCATACGCTGCGTGGGATAATGGACAGGGCACTTGAGGCAGAACAGAGGCAGGAAGAGGAGGACTTCCTTGCCTCTCAAGGCCCCCTTTATCCGGACAGTGTTCCTTCTGTCCCACCCATCACACAGGAAGAGGATGAGGAGGAGAGGAGGAGGAGGAGGAGGATTGTGTGAGCATGGAGGTGGAGCCTGGCACTCAGCATCAGCAGCAGCAGTCTTTTAGGGATGATGTACAGTCCCAACAAACCAGTGGACTTGTACGTGGCTGGGAGGAGGTGGCTGGCGATCATGTCATCCTCAGTGACCCAGAAGACTCCGGACCGAATGCCTCAGCTAACCTACGCTGCATGGCCTCCCTGATCCTGCAAAGCCTGCGGAAGGATCCTCGTGTTCTTCGGATCAAGGAGAGGGACCATTACTGGCTGGCCACTCTCCTTGATCCGCGGTACAAGGGTAAGGTTGCGGACCTTATCTTGCCGTCGCAGAGGGAGCAGAGGATGAGACATCTCAGGGAGGCCTTGCAGAAAGGTCTGTGCAACGCGTTCCCAGAAACTGGGAGGCTACAAACTCCTGGTCCTGGGCGACGAGTTGCTGAGGCTTCGGTCAGTAGCAGAAGGAGCGGTGGGGAAGGTGGACGTCTGACCGATGCGTTCAGACAATTTTTTAGTCCGCAGCCCCAAGGTATGATCGGTTCCAGCAACCATCGCCAGCGTCTGATATACATGGTGCAGGAATACCTTGGGGCAAGGTCAGACTTGGACACCTTTCCCACCGAAAATCCTCTGGCTTACTGGGTCCTGAGGATGGATCACTGGCCAGAGCTTGCACAGTATGCAATTGAGCTACTGGCCTGTCCTGCCTCCAGTGTTCTTTCTGAACGCACATTCAGTGCTGCTTAAGGATTTGTCACCGATCATAGGGTGCGCCTGTCCACCGCCTCGGTTGATCGACTGACCTTCATGAAAATGAATCAGTCTTGGATCACCACCAGCTACCAGGCACCTGAGGCGGATATAACCGAATAATTTTTAATATCACATCCCTTCAAGACTGCCTATGCTGATGCTGAGTGACTGTCCTCTTATGTTCACTGACTATCCTCTTCCTCCTCCTCAATGATCCATGCCACCACACCAGTGCCTAAGGCACAATTTTTCAGCCCCTGTTTAACAGGGGCGTGTACATACAATTTTTATAAAAAAATGCTTCGCAACACGTGTGACTGCTGTGCTCCAAGTACAGTATCTGTGAGGGGTTGCAGTGTTGTGGCACCAGCACCAGTGCCTAAGGCAAATTTTTCAGCCCCTGTTTAACAGGGGCGTGTACTTACAATTTTTTAAAAAAATGCTTCGCAACACGTGTGACTGCTGTGCTCCAAGTACAGTATCTGTGAGGGGTTGCAGTGTTGTGGCACCAGCACCAGTGCCTAAGGCAAATTTTTCAGCCCCTGTTTAACAGGGGCGTGTACTTACAATTTTTTTAAAAAAATGCTTTGCAACACGTGTGACTGCTGTGCTCCAAGTACAGTATCTGTGAGGGGTTGCAGTGTTGTGGCACCAGCACCAGTGCCTAAGGCAAATTTTTCAGCCCCTGTTTAACAGGGGCGTGTACTTACAATTTTTAAAAAAAAATGCTTTGCAACACGTGTGACTGCTGTGCTCCAAGTACAGTATCTGTGAGGGGTTGCAGTGTTGTGGCACAAGCACCAGTGCCTAAGGCACAATTTTTCAGCCCCTGTTTAACAGGGGGGGGTAATTACAATTTTTTAAAAAAAATGCTTTGCAACACGTGTGACTGCTGTGCTCCAAGTACAGTATCTGTGAGGGGTTGCAGTGTTGTGGCACCAGCACCAGTGCCTAAGGCACAATTTTTCAGCCCCAGTTTAACAGGGGCGGGTAATTACAATTTTTTAAAAAAAAATGCTTCGCAACACGTGTGACTGCTGTGCTCCAAGTACAGTATCTGTGAGGGGTTGCAGTGTTGTGGCACAAGCACCAGTGCCTAAGGCACAATTTTTCAGCCCCTGTTTAACAGGGGCGGGTAATTACAATTTTTTAAAAAAAATGCTTTGCAACACGTGTGACTGCTGTGCTCCAAGTACAGTATCTGTGAGGGGTTGCAGTGTTGTGGCACCAGCACCAGTGCCTAAGGCACAATTTTTCAGCCCCTGTTTAACAGGGGGGGGTAATTACAAATCTTGATCTAATAGTTCACAGCAGGGCCCATTCCTGCGCCCACCAAGAGTAACTATGAGGGCCTACAGTCTTGTGGCAACACCGCCCACCACCACCGCCAAAGGCCCAATTTTTCTGCCCTGTTCATCAGGTGCTTGCAATTACAAATCTTGATCTAATAACTCACAGCAGGGCCCATTCCTGCGCCCACCAAGAGTAACTGTGAGAGCTTACAGTCTTGTGGCAACACCGTCCACCACCACCACCACCCCCAATTTTTCTGCCCTGTTCAACAGGTGCATGCAATTACAAATCTTGATCTAATAAGTCACAGCAGGGCCCATTCTTGCGCCCACCAAGAGTAACTGTGAGAGCTTACAGTCTTGTGGCAACACCGTCCACCACCACCGCCAAAGGCCCAATTTTTCTGCCCTGTTCATCAGGTGCTTGCAATTACAAATCTTGATCTAATAACTCACAGCAGGGCCCATTCCTGCGCCCACCAAGAGTAACTATGAGGGCCTACAGTCTTGTGGCAACACCGTCCACCACCACCGCCAAAGGCCCCATTTTTCTGCCCTGTTCATCAGGTGCTTGCAATTACAAATCTTGATCTAATAACTCACAGCAGGGCCCATTCCTGCGCCCACCAAGAGTAACTGTGAGAGCTTACAGTCTTGTGGCAACACCGTCCACCACCACCACCACCACCCCCAATTTTTCTGCCCTGTTCAACAGGTGCATGCAATTACAAATCTTGATCTATTAACTCACAGCAGGGCCCATTCCTGTGCCCACCAGTCTTGTGGCTACACCAACATCTAATAGGGCAAATTTCTGCAGAGTATATACGCCAGGCCCCTATTTTCAAACATCCAACTTACAAACGACTCCTACTTGCAAATGGAAAGAGAAAACAGGAAGTGAGAGGAAATCTACCCCTAGGAAGGGAAATTCTATCCTGTTAGATTTAATTTGGGAAAAAGGTATCTCCTCTCTACTGATACTTTATCACCAATCCTTGTTTCAATTAAAACCCCACTTTTTCCAAAAACATTTGTCATTGGGACGGAAAGTTAGGTGACATGTTCTGAACAGATGTGCAAAGACAGCAAATGTTACAGGGGTGATAACCCCTCCCTATGTTCTCCAAAAAGCTTAAAAATAGATTTTTTTGGGATGGAGCTACACTTCATAATGTACCTGTTCAGATTCTACTTAAGAACAAACCTAAAGCCGCAAGTGGTTTTAAATGGCTTCTTTTTTTCCTTTACAAATGTCATTTTGTGCAAGGACAGTTCTAAACATGGGAAACACATGCCACTTCACAGGCATACTTTAGACACCCCCCAGGTACCATATTTAAAGGAAAATTTCACTTTTTTTTTTTCACTTTATGCATCATTAAAATGACTGCTCCCGAAAAAACGTTAGTTTTTAAAAGTTCTTTTTGCATTGATATATGTCCCCTGGGGCAGGACCCGGGTCCCCAAACCTGTTTTATGACATTAACATGCATATTGGCCGTTGTAATTAGCACTTTTGATTTCGAACGTTCGCGTCCATTATAACGTATAGGGTTCGAAAATTCGCGCAAACTTTCGGTCGGTTCGAAGGTTCTGGTGCGAACCGAACCCGGGGGTGTTCGGCTCATCCCTACTTATTACCATTACTAACCTTCTGTTGACTATGTCTCCTATTTAACTCTGCTGTTCTGGACCCGCCTGCATATTCAGTGCGCCACCTGACCCAGCTGCCTTTTCAGTGTGGCCTGTCTCCAGGAGGTGCCTCATCACTGCGGATCCATCCGGCTACAGTACAGTCGGCAACCCATGCTTTTCTGGGCTCAGAATTACCTGTCACCACTCTCAGGGATTCTGTACACTAAACGACAATGGAAGCTCTCTTGTCACTTAGGCCTCAGACCAGGTACATGAAAAGCTGATTGTGACCTGTATGCTGGACTTAGAATGCTGCTCACAGCCAGGGATAACATTCCCAAGATCTTCAGATGAAGGGGGGCAGGCTGTCAGAAGACCCATCTGTGTGCACTTAATGAAAAGGATGCCGCTCTCTAGGGATGGTTCCGATGCTCGACTCAAACGTAAATTTGAGTCGAACATCGGGTGTTAGTTGGTCCGCAAACAAACCGAACATATGGGGTGTCCGTGGCAAATTCAAGCACAGTGGAGCACCTCATAATGCACTGCGATGTGTGTGCAATGCATTGATGGCTGCTGATTGGCCAAAGCATGCACCTGACCTGCATGCTTTGGCCAATCACAGAGCAATCTGCTGGGAGAGCCATGATTGGCCAAAGGCAGGGTGCCTTTGGCCAATCATGGCTCAGGGGGCTAAGTCCACGCCCCACACTATATAAGGCTGCTTACACAGCAGCTTTACGTAGTGTGATAACGTGGAGTGTTTGAATGAACTTGAGTTAGATTAGGCAGGTTAGTTAGTGGCATGCAGGCAGTTTAGTGTGTGTATATGTATATATATATATATATATATATATATATATAAACACATACACAGTGTAGTCAGTGTAGAATATATATACAGTGCAGGCAATGTATTGAAATATATATATATATATATACTTTGTAGTCCAGTGTTTCTCAACTCCAGTCCTCAAGGCGCCCCAACAGGTCATGATTTCAGGCTGTGGGATTTACTAAGGCAGTTAAACTGATCAAATCACCTGTGCAAAATAATGGAAAGCCTGAAAACATGACCTGTTGGGGCGCATTGAGGACTGGAGTTGAGAAATACTTGTGTAGTATATATCTATATATCTATATATCTATATATATATATATATATATATATATATATATATACACAGTGCATTCAGTGTAGATTATATATACAGTGCAGGCAGTCTATCAGTGCAGAGTATATAATACAGTGCATTGAAGTGGTTAAGGGGAACCCTATGACAAAATGAACAAAAATGGCATGTCTCTTTGGGTCTGGTATAATTTTTAAGGGGAACTCCATGCCAAAATGTTAAATAAAAACAGCATTGAGTCCCCCCCAAAATCCATACCAGACCCTTTGGGTTGGGCATGGATTTTAAGGGTAACTCCATGCCAAAATTTTAAAATTGGCGAGGGGTCCCCCCAAAATTCATACCGACCCTTATCTGAGCAAGCAGCCTGGCATGCCAGGAAAGAGGAGGGACGAGCGAGTGCCCCCTCTCCTGAACCAAACCAGGCCGCTTGCCCTCTACATGGGGAGGGTGCTTTCGGGTCCTTTCAAAGCACCTTGTCCCCACGTTAATGGGGACAAGGACCTCTTCCCGATAACCCTGGCCATTGGTTGTTGGCGTCTGCAGGTGGGGGCTTATCAGAATCTGGAAGCCCCCTTTAACAAGGGGGCCCCCGTATCCCACCCCCCATATGTGAATGGGTATTGGGTACATTGTACTCCTAACCGTTCACCAAAAAAGTCCTTTATTAAAAAAGAAAAAAAAAGGGTCCCGCGATGTCCATCCATCTTTAATCACGCCACCCGATGGACTGGAAAAATAGAAAAAAATTAAAAACTCTGCCTTGATGGGAGGACTCCCGGCGACTGCTGTCTCTTGCCTGTGATAGCTGTTATATAGGCAAGAGTGGAGCCAACCGGTGATGTAACTGAGTGACCATGCCCCCCCTGACATCATGTGATGTCATGTGATGTCAGAGGGGGCGGGTCATCCGGTTACGTCAGCGGGTGGTCCCGCCCTTCCCTATATAAAAGCTGGAGGAGGCAACGTTTTTGTGTTTTTTTTTTCTATTTTTCAGGTCCGTCGGGCAGCATGGTTGAAGATGGATGAAAATTGCAGGACATTTATTTTATTTTTTTTCATAAAGGAATTGTCAAAAACGGTCTATTGTGGTTTTTACATTTTAACACTTTTTTGGTGAATGGGTAGGGGTACAATGTACCCGGTACCCATTCACATAGGGGGGCAGGATCTGGGGGCCCCCTTGTTAAAGGGGGCTTCCAGATTCCGATGAGCCCCCCGCCCGCAGATCCCAACAACCACAGTCCAGGGTTATCGAGAAGAGGTCCTTGTCCCCATCAACATAGTCATTGTAGATTCTATTGCATGCCTGGGTGCTCCCCTGTGTTTAGGTCTTCACTTAAAGTTGTTGTAAAGCCTCACAGTGAAGTGACTGGCCTCAGATGATCCTCCTAAATAAGTTGTGTAGCAAGGTCCCAGGCCTCCTTTAGGCTCCATGCACACTGAAGCTCAAAAAAGCTTTTTCTGGACGCTAGATTGCTGGCAAAAAATGCTGGTTGAAATATGTGCTTTAAACAGCGTTTTGTACTATCGTTTATTAGCGTTTATGAGCGTTTTATAGCGTTTATGGGCGTTTTAATAAAAATACACAGAGGACACTCCAAAAATCCCACAATGCATTCCAAACTCCCACAATGCATTGAAAAAATTGAACGCTGAACGCTAATTAGCGCGTTTATGAGCGTTTGTCTAGCGTTTTAGTGTTTGGCTTTTTTTGGCGGTGAAAAACGGCACTTTGAATGCAAATTTCTGGCGTTCAGAAAAAAGCCCATAAACTCCACTGCTCATTAAAGCTAAAAAACGTCCATGTGTGCATGGACACATAGGCTAACATAGAGTGGAGTTTATGGGCTTTTAAAAAAAAAAAAACACCCAAACTCCAATAAACTGCAGTTTATGAGCTTCAGTGTGCATGGAGCCTTAGTCTAATGAGAACCTCCAGAGCCAGGGACAGCTGACATCCTTCTGTATAGAGTGGGTTGCAAGGCATGGTGGGTGTAATGCAAGATAGATTCATGGGTGCCAGACACTTCTTGAATGCAAAGAGATTTATTTCTCTTAAACAGAACTGTGGGAGAGAGGGTTAGGGCCAGGACACCCTTAGGTAGTTGCAATGTTAATTGGAAGACTTCAAGACTTCTACAGGTAGACAGCCATGCAGGAAAAGGCATCCGGCAAGACACCACATCTGCATGTGTAGAAACGCTGTTTCCTATGGCAACAGTAAAGGGAAATGTGTCATTTTAATGTGTACCCCTTATTGGTGGAAGATGATCGGTAATGCCTATCTTTCATTCATATTTAACACCCTGTCTGGGATAATAAAAGACAGTGCAATCTCCAGTGAGTCTGTTAGTTTGTAGAAGGGAAGGTGGGAGAAGTAGGGAGGAGCAGGGGAGTGCCTTTCCATCCTAGGCTACAGGGCTGTGTGTCTCCATTGAGACACACAGTGTAGGAAGACACAACATTAGCCCTTGTATGTAAGGGTGTCTCCATAGGATGCTGCAAGAGAAAGGTGACACACTAAAGCAGGAAACCTGAGGCAACAGTCATGTTACCAGCTGAAATTGGAATATAGGCAAGAATTAAAGATAAAGAAGCTACATACTCAGTGAGTGATTCAATCGCTGCAGAAAGTGCTTAAAACTAGGGTTATGTATCACTTTAACGTTTTACTCTCTGTAAGTGACACTGCTTTTAAAGAGCTGATGAAGATTTCACGTAGAACAATAGTTTATGATATACTGTATGAAAAATTAAAGTAGAAAATTCAAGGGTAAAGTGTTACAGTTTTATAGTATAAAGTTTATCTATTAAATGGTAAATAAATCAATGACATCAAAGATTAGAAATAAATATAGATGTTAACCAGAGCCTGAAGCAATCCCTGTAAAATGAGGTTCCAGGATCATTAGGTGCTTCACACATGGTTACATTACAGACAATAACAATTCACATCCACGTTTGCAACCTAGCATATCTTATAACTATACAGCATGGTTCAGTAAACCTGTTAGGAAATGCATACCCTTTCATCGCTATGTATTTTGTATTTAATATTAATATATATCAGATATGTGAGTATAACAAGTTTAAGGAAAACTGTCAAATATATTTCTGATGTTTCAGTACATAAAAATAAAAGGTATTTTATTTAATAACATAACGTCATGTAAGAGTTGTGTAATTTGGTTTTAGCAATAGATCCTAAGGATAAAAATTTGTAGATAAAAGAAGTGTAGCTGGTAAGTGATTATTTACCCTAGGTGATGCTGAATAGGGATGAGCCGAACACCCCCGGTTCGGTTCGCACCAGAACCTTCGAACCGACCGAAAGTTCACGCAAAGTTTCGAACCCTATACGTTATAATGGACGCGAACGTTCGAAATCAAAAGTGCTAATTACAACGGCCAATATGCATGTTAATGTCATAAAACTGGTTTGGGGACCCGGGTCCTGCCCCAGGGGACATATATCAATGCAAAAAGAACTTTTAAAAACTGACGTTTTTTCGGGAGCAGTCATTTTAATGATGCATAAAGTGAAAAAAAAAAAAGTGAAATTTTCCTTTAAATATGGTACCTGGGGGGTGTCTAAAGTATGCCTGTGAAGTGGCATGTGTTTCCCGTGTTTAGAACCGTCCTTGCACAAAATGACATTTGTAAAGGAAAAAAAGAAGCCATTTAAAACCACTTGCGGCTTTAATGTCATGTCTTGTCCTGGCCGCCATATGGCTGAAAATCCTTGAGAAAAATGGCATGGCTACCCCATCACCCCCCCCCCCCCACCCCAGCCCCTTTGGGTCTTGTATGGATATTAAGGGGGATCCCGCACCCAAAATAAAACCCTATTCCTACAACCCTATATACTCTGAACAGCAGTATATAGGTGGTGCAAACAAGACACGGACTGTAGGTTTGTTCTTAAGTAGAATCTGAACAGGTACATTATGAAGTGTAGCTCCATCCCAAAAAAATCTATTTTTAAGCTTTTTGGAGAACATAGGGAGGGGTTATCACCCCTGTAACATTTGCTGTCTTTGCACATCTGTTCAGAACATGTCACCTCACTTTCCGTCCCAATGACAAATGTTTTTGGAAAAGTGGGGTTTGAATTGAAACAAGGATTGGTGATAAAGCATCAGTAGAGAGGAGATACCTTTTTCCCAAATTAAATCTAACAGGATAGAATTTCCCTTCCTAGGGGTAGATTTCCTCTCACTTCCTGTTTTCTCTTTCCGTTTGCAAGTAGGAGTCGTTTGTAAGTTGGATGTTTGAAAGTAGGGGCCTACCGTATATACTCTGCAGAAATTTGCCCTATTAGATGTTGGTGTAGCCACAAGACTGGTGGGCACAGGAATGGGCCCTGCTGTGAGTTAATAGATCAAGATTTGTACTTGCATGCACCTGTTGAACCGGGCAGAAAAATTGGGCCTTGGTGGTGGTGGTGGTGGTGGTGGTGGTGGACGGTGTTGCCACAAGACTGTAAGCCCTCACAGTTACTCTTGGTGGGCGCAGGAATGGGCCCTGCTGTGAGTTATTAGATCAAGATTTGTAATTGCATGCACCTGTTGAACAGGGCAGAAAAATTGGGCCTTTGGCGGTGGTGGTGGTGGACGGTGTTGCCACAAGACTGTAGGCCCTCATAGTTACTCTTGGTGGGCGCAGGAATGGGCCCTGCTGTGAACTATTAGATCAAGATTTGTAATTACACGCCCCTGTTAAACAGGGGCTGAAACATTGTGCCTTAGGCATTGGTGCTGGTGCCACAACACTGCAACCCCTCACAGATACTGTACTCTTAGCACAGCAGCCACACCTGTTGCGAAGCATTTTTTTTTAAAATTGTAATTACACGCCCCTGTTAAACAGGGGCTGAAAAATTGTGCCTTAGGCATTGGTGCTGGTGCCACAACACTGCAACCCCTCACAGACACTGTACTCTTAGCACAGCAATGAGACCTGTTGCAAAGCATTGCCTAAAAATTGTAATTACACGCCCCAACAGGGGCTGAAAAAGTGTGCCTTAGGCACAGGTGCCACAACACTGCAACCCCTCACAGATACTGTACTTGGAGCACAGCAGTCACACCTGTTGCGAAGCATTTTTTAAAAAAATTTTAATTACACGCCCCTGTTAAACAGGGGCTGAAAAATTGTGCCTTAGGCATTGGTGCTGGTGCCACAACACTGCAACCCCTCACAGATACTGTACTCTGAGCACAGCAATGAGACCTGTTGCAAAGCATTGCCTAAAAATTGTAATTACACGCCCCAACAGGGGCTGAAAAGTTGTGCCTTAGGCACTGGTGCTGGTGCCACAACACTGCAACCCCTCACAGATACTGTACTTGGAGCACAGCAGTCACACGTGTTGCGAGGCATTTTTTTAAAAAATTGTAATTACACGCCCCTGTTAAACAGGGGCTGAAAAATTGTGCCTTAGGCATTGGTGCTGGTGCCACAACACTGCAACCCCTCACAGATACTGTACTTGGAGCACAGCAGTCACACGTGTTGCGAAGCATTTTTTTAAAAAAATTGTAAGTACACGCCCCTGTTATACAGGGGCTGAAAAATTGTGCCTTAGGCACTGGTGTGGTGGCATGGATCATTGAGGAGGAGGAAGAGGATAGTCAGTGAACATAACAGGACAGTCACTCAGCATCAGCATAGGCAGTCTTGAAGGGATGTGACATTATAAATTATTCCGTTATATCCGCTTCAGGTGCCTGGTAGCTGGTGGTGATCCAAGACTGATTCATTTTGATGAAGGTCAGTCGATCAACCGAGTCGGTGGACAGGCGCACCCTATGATCGGTGACAAATCCTCCAGCAGCACTGAATGTGCATTCGGAAAGAACGCTGGAGGCAGGACAGGCCAGTAGCTCAATTGCATACTGTGCAAGCTCTGGCCAGTGATCCATCCTCAGGATCCAGTAAGCCAGAGGATTTTCGGTGGGAAAGGTGTCCAAGTCTGACCTTGCCCCAAGGTATTCCTGCACCATGTATATCAGACGCTGGCGATGGTTGCTGGAATCGATCATACCTTGGGGCTGCGGACTAAAAAAAAAAAATGTCTGAACGCATCGGTTAGACGTCCACCTTCCCCACCGCTCCTTCTGCTACTGACCGAAGCCTCAGCAACTCGTCGTCCAGGACCAGGAGTTTGTAACCTCCCAGTTTCTGGGAACGCGTTGCACAGACCTTTCTGCAAGGCCTCCCTGAGATGTCTCATCCTCTGCTCCCTCTGCGACGGCAAGATAAGGTCCGCAACCTTACCCTTGTACCGTGGATCAAGGAGAGTGGCCAGCCAGTAATGGTCCCTCTCCTTGATCCGAAGAACACGAGGATCCTTCCGCAGGCTTTGCAGGATCAGGGAGGCCATGCAGCGTAGGTTAGCTGAGGCATTCGGTCCGGAGTCTTCTGGGTCACTGAGGATGACATGATCGCCAGCCACCTCCTCCCAGCCACGTACAAGTCCACTGGTTTGTTGGGACTGTACATCATCCCTAAAAGACTGCTGCTGATGATGCTGAGTGCCAGGCTCCACCTCCATGCTCACACAATCCTCCTCCTCCTCCTCCTAATCCTCTTCCTGTGTGATGGGTGGGACAGAAGGAACACTGTCCGGATAAAGGGGGCCTTGAGAGGCAAGGAAGTCCTCCTCTTCCTGCCTCTGTTCTGCCTCAAGTGCCCTGTCCATTATCCCACGCAGCGTATGCTCCAACAGGTGGACAAGAGGTACAGTGTCACTGATGCATGCACTGTCACTGCTCACCATCCTCGTGGCCTCCTCAAATGGTGAGAGGACAGTGCATGCATCCCTGATTATGCTCCACTGACGTGGGGAAAAAAAACCAAGCTCCCCTGACCCTGTCCTGGTGCCGTAGTCACAAAGGTACTCATTGATGGCCCTCTGCTGCGTGTGCAGTCGCTGCAGCATGGCCAACGTTGAGTTCCACCTGGTGGGCATGTCACATATTAGGCGGTTCTTGGGCAGGTTCAGCTCCTTTTGCAGCTCAGTCAGCCGAGCACTGGCATTATAAGATCGGCGGAAATGCACACAGACTTTCCTGGCCTGCCTCAGGACATCCTGTAAGCCTGGGAACCTGCCCAAGAACCGCTGCACCACCAGGTTGAGGACGTGAGCCATACAAGGCACATGGGTGAGCTGCCCCTGTCGCAGGGCGGAGAGGAGGCTGGTGCCATTGTCAGAAACGACCATTCCTGGCTTAAGCTGGCGTGGCGTCAACCACCTCTCGGCCTGCCCCTGCAGAGCTGCCAGAACCTCTGGCCCAGTGTGGCTCCTGTCACCCAAACACACCAGCGCAAGCACGGCATGGCATCTTTTTGCCTGCATACTTGCGTAGCCCCTTGTACGCCTACGGAGCACCGCTGGTTCCGAGGACAGAGCACTGGAGGAAGAAGAAGAGAGGAGGGGGGTGGAGGAGAGAGGTGTGTCACAACCAGTAGCAGTAGTAGCATTTTGGAGGCGTGGTGGCGGAACAACCTCCAACACTACTGCACCTTGTCCTGCATCCCTCCCAGCTGCCAATAGAGTGACCCAATGGGCCGTGAAAGAAAGGTAACGTCCCTGTCCATGCCTGCTGGACCATGAGTCAGCGGTAATATGCACCTTACCGCTGACCGCCCTGTCCAGCGAGGCATGGACATTGCCTTCCACATGCCGGTAGAGAGACAGAATCGCCTTCCGTGAGAAAAAGTGGCGTTTGGGAACATGCCACTGAGGAACCGCACATTGAACAAACTCACGGAAGGGGGCCGAGTCTACCAACTGAAAAGGCAGCAGTTGAAGTGCTAGCAATTTAGCCAAGCTAGCATTCAACCGCTGGGCATGTGGATGGCTGGGAGTGTACTTCTTTCGACGGTCCAGCAGCTGGGGCAGGGAAATTTGCCTGCTACAATCGGACGTCGGTGTACTGCAAGTACTTGGTTGTGACACACCTAATTCTACACCTTCAGTCCTCTCAGAGCAGCTTTCAGAGAGGACTGAAGATGTAGTGGGGATGGAGATCACAGCTGATGAGGAGCAAGGAGAGGTCCGCTTAGTTCTTTGGTGTGGGTCTTTTATGTGTGCTTGCCAACGAGCTGCATGGCAGGTCGACATATGTGTGCTCATGCTTGTGGTGCCCAAGCGGCTGATGTTTTGGCCACGCGAGATACGCTTGAGACAAATATTGCAAATAGCAGTGGTGCGATCTGATGCACTCGTCTCAAAAAAGGCCCACACCAAAGAACTTTTCTGATAACGTGCAGAGGCAGCGCCCTGCACAGGCGGAGCTCTGCGGTGTTGTACAGTTGCTGTGCTGGCCTCTAGCTGGCCTCCAGGGGGCATCCTGCCTCGTTGGACATGTGACGCCACATCCTCCTCCTCCTCGTCCTCCTCCTCATCCTCTCTCCCTTCAGGCACCCACGTGGAGTCAGTGACCTCATCATCCCCTCCCTCTTCACCACTAGAGCAAACCTGGCAGTAAGCTGCAGCTGGTGGAACAGTACTGCCAGATTGCTGTCCTTCAGCATCCCCTCTCTCTGCGCGCACACTACTGACTTCCTCAAGCTGGGTATCATCATCCGAGCCTTCGAATCGTTGGGCATCCTCCTGGAGCATGTACCCAACACTGTGCTCAAAGAGTTCGGGGGACTCCTCAGGAGGACATGGTGGGTCTAGGGAAGGGGTGGCTGATGATGCCATTGAGTACGCGTTGGCAGCTGCTCTGCCAGTACCCTGAGCCTGGGTGAGAGAGGATGAGGAGGATGAGGAGGGCTTGGTCATCCATTCTACCAAGCCTTCAGCATGATGCGGCTCCACATGTCCAGCTGCCGAAAACAAAGACGCGCGTGTCCCATGGCCACGTGCTGATGACGATGCACGACCACGTCCATGGCCACGGCCACGTCCACTAGAAACAGAGCCTGCCTGCCCTGTGTTCTTGCCTCTGCACGCTCTGCCTCCCCTTGGCGGTCTTCCAGCCATTGTAGTCGGTAGTCCTGTGGGTGCTGCTGAGAAGAAAATATAGGAGCTCTGTGTGATGCCACTAACACACTAGAAGTCCTATGGGTGCTTCTGGGAAGAAAATATGGGAGCTCTGTGTGATGCCACTAACACACTAGAAATCCTATGGGTGCTTCTGGGAAGAAAATATAGGAGCTCTGTGCGATGCCACTAACACACAATTGAAGTCCTATGGGTGCTTCTGGGAAGAAAATATAGGAGCTCTGTGTGATGCCACTAACACACTAGAAGTCCTATGGGTGCTTCTGGGAAGAAAATATAGGAGCTCTGTGTGATGCCACTAACACACTAGAAGTCCTATGGGTGCTTCTGGGAAGAAAATATAGGAACTCTGTGTGATGCCACTAACACACTAGAAGTCCTATGGGTGCTTCTGGGAAGAAAATATAGGAACTCTGTGTGATGCCACTAACACAGTACAAGTCCTATGGGTGCTTCTGGGAAGAAAATATAGGAACTCTGTGTGATGCCACTAACACAGTACAAGTCCTATGGGTGCTTCTGGGAAGAAAATATAGGAACTCTGTGTGATGCCACTAACACAGTACAAGTCCTATGGGTGCTTCTGGGAAGAAAATATAGGAACTCTGTGTGATGCCACTAACACAGTACAAGTCCTATGGGTGCTTCTGGGAAGAAAATAGAGGAACTCTGTGTGATGCCACTAACACAGTACAAGTCCTATGGGTGCTTCTGGGAAGAAAATATAGGAACTCTGTGTGATGCCACTAACACACTAGAAGTCCTATGGGTGTTTCTGGGAAGAAAATATAGGAACTCTGTGTGATGCCACTAACACAGTACAAGTCCTATGGGTGTTTCTGGGAAGAAAATATAGGAACTCTGTGTGATGCCACTAACACAGTACAAGTCCTATGGGTGCTTCTGGGAAGAAAATATAGGAACTCTGTGTGATGCCACTAACACAGTACAAGTCCTATGGGTGCTTCTGGGAAGAAAATATAGGAACTCTGTGTGATGCCACTAACACAGTACAAGTCCTATGGGTGCTTCTGGGAAGAAAATATAGGAACTCTGTGTGATGCCACTAACACAGTACAAGTCCTATGGGTGCTTCTGGGAAGAAAATATAGGAACTCTGTGTGATGCCACTAACACAGTACAAGTCCTATGGGTGCTTCTGGGAAGAAAATATAGGAACTCTGTGTGATGCCACTAACACAGTACAAGTCCTATGGGTGCTGCTGGGAACACAATATAGGAACTCTGTGTGATGCCACTAACACACTAGAAGTCCTATGGGTGTTTCTGTGAAGAAAATATAGGAACTCTGTGTGATGCCACTAACACCCTAGAAGTCCTATGGGTGCTTCTGGGAAGAAAATATAGGAACTCTGTGTGATGCCACTAACACAGTACAAGTCCTATGGGTGCTTCTGGGAAGAAAATATAGGAACTCTGTGTGATGCCACTAACACAGTACAAGTCCTATGGGTGCTTCTGGGAAGAAAATATAGGAACTGTGTGTGATGCCACTAACACAGTACAAGTCCTATGGGTGCTTCTGGGAAGAAAATATAGGAACTCTGTGTGATGCCACTAACACAGTACAAGTCCTATGGGTGCTTCTGGGAAGAAAATATAGGAACTCTGTGTGATGCCACTAACACAGTACAAGTCCTATGGGTGCTTCTGGGAAGAAAATATAGGAACTCTGTGTGATGCCACTAACACAGTACAAGTCCTATGGGTGCTTCTGGGAAGAAAATATAGGAACTCTGTGTGATGCCACTAACACAGTACAAGTCCTATGGGTGCTTCTGGGAAGAAAATATAGGAACTCTGTGTGATGCCACTAACACAGTACAAGTCCTATGGGTGCTTCTGGGAAGAAAATATAGGAACTCTGTGTGATGCCACTAACACAGTACAAGTCCTATGGGTGCTTCTGGGAAGAAAATATAGGAACTCTGTGTGATGCCACTAACACAGTACAAGTCCTATGGGTGCTTCTGGGAAGAAAATATAGGAACTCTGTGTGATGCCACTAACACACTACAAGTCCTATGGGTGCTTCTGGGAAGAAAATATAGGAACTCTGTGTGATGCCACTAACACACTACAAGTCCTATGGGTGCTTCTGGGAAGAAAATATAGGAACTCTGTGTGATGCCACTAACACAGTACAAGTCCTATGGGTGCTTCTGGGAAGAAAATATAGGAACTCTGTGTGATGCCACTAACACAGTACAAGTCCTATGGGTGCTTCTGGGAAGAAAATATAGGAACTCTGTGTGATGCCACTAACACAGTACAAGTCCTATGGGTGCTTCTGGGAAGAAAATATAGGAACTCTGTGTGATGCCACTAACACAGTACAAGTCCTATGGGTGCTTCTGGGAAGAAAATATAGGAACTCTGTGTGATGCCACTAACACAGTACAAGTCCTATGGGTGCTTCTGGGAAGAAAATATAGGAACTCTGTGTGATGCCACTAACACAGTACAAGTCCTATGGGTGCTTCTGGGAAGAAAATATAGGAACTCTGTGTGATGCCACTAACACAGTACAAGTCCTATGGGTGCTTCTGGGAAGAAAATATAGGAACTCTGTGTGATGCCACTAACACAGTACAAGTCCTATGGTGCTTCTGGGAAGAAAATATAGGAACTCTGTGTGATGCCACTAACACAGTACAAGTCCTATGGGTGCTTCTGGGAAGAAAATATAGGAACTCTGTGTGATGCCACTAACACAGTACAAGTCCTATGGGTGCTTCTGGGAAGAAAATATAGGAACTCTGTGTGATGCCACTAACACAGTACAAGTCCTATGGGTGCTTCTGGGAAGAAAATATAGGAACTCTGTGTGATGCCACTAACACAGTACAAGTCCTATGGGTGCTTCTGGGAAGAAAATATAGGAACTCTGTGTGATGCCACTAACACAGTTCAAGTCATATGGGTGCTTCTGGGAAGAAAATATAGGAACTCTGTGTGATGCCACTAACACAGTACAAGTCCTATGGGTGCTCTGGGAAGAAAATATAGGAACTCTGAGTGATGCCACTAACACAGTACAAGTCCTATGGGTGCTTCTGGGAAAAAATATAGGAACTCTGTGTGATGCCACTAACACAGTACAAGTCCTATGGGTGCTTCTGGGAAGAAAATATAGGAACTCTGTGTGATGCCACTAACACAGTACAAGTCCTATGGGTGCTTCTGGGAAGAAAATATAGGAACTCTGTGTGATGCCACTAACACAGTACAAGTCCTATGGGTGCTTCTGGGAAGAAAATACAGGAACTCTGTGTGATGCCACTAACACAGTACAAGTCCTATGGGTGCTTCTGGGAAGAAAATACAGGAACTCTGCGTGATGCCACTAACACAGTACAAGTCCTATGGGTGCTTCTGGGAAGAAAATATAGGAACTCTGCGTGATGCCACTAACACAGTACAAGTCCTATGGGTGCTTCTGGGAAAAAAATATAGGAACTCTGTGTGATGCCACTAACACAGTACAAGTCCTATGGGTGCTTCTGGGAAGAAAATATAGGAACTCTGTGTGATGCCACTAACACAGTACAAGTCCTATGGGTGCTTCTGGGAAGAAAATATAGGAACTCTGTGTGATGCCACTAACACAGTACAAGTCCTATGGGTGCTTCTGGGAAGAAAATATAGGAACTCTGCGTGATGCCACTAACACAGTACAAGTCCTATGGGTGCTTCTGGGAAGAAAATATAGGAACTCTGTGTGATGCCACTAACACAGTACAAGTCCTATGGGTGCTTCTGGGAAGAAAATATGGGAACTCTGTGTGATGCCACTAACACAGTACAAGTCCTATGGGTGCTTCTGGGAAGAAAATATAGGAACTCTGTGTGATGCCACTAACACAGTAGAAGTCCCATGGGTGCTTCTGGGAAGAAAATATAGGAACTCTGTGTGATGCCACTAACACAGTTCAAGTCCCATGGGTGCTTCTGGGAAGAAAATATAGGAACTCTATGTGATACCACTAACACAGTACAAGTCCTATGGGTGCTTCTGGGAAGAAAATATAGGAACTCTGTGTGATGCCACTAACACAGTACAAGTCCCATGGGTGCTTCTGGGAAGAAAATATAGGAACTCTGTGTGATGCCACTAACACAGTACAAGTCCTATGGGTGCTTCTGGGAAGAAAATATAGGAGCTCTGTTTGCTGCCACTAACACACTAGAAGTCCTATGGGTGCTTTTGGGGTGCAATGCTGTGCTAACAGCACTGCGGTTGGTACTACTGAAATACTGTACTAACAGTAAAACACACACCAGACTAATCCCCAGCAGCAGCTAAAAACACACTAACCAGCAGCAATGGACGATCAATGACAGGTAGCAATGGTTTAGCAAATAAATAGCCAATGGTTTAGCAAAGTAGAGCAAATCTTTCTATATGAATGAATCTAGCAAAGAGTGACACAGAATCAGCCTGATCTCTCCTAAAGCCGGAACTCATGTGACCCGCGCCGACGGTGTGGCGGCCTTTTAAATGGTGGGGCGTGTACTAAAGCCCCTGAGCTGTAATTGGCTACAGGCGTCCTGCCTGTAGCCAATTATGGCTCTCCGAGTTTCCGGCGCTGTGATTGGCCAAGCATGCGGGGTCACAGTGCATGCTTGGCCAATCATCAGCCAGCAATGCACTGCGCCGGCCGCAATGCATTGCGGGGCCGCTCGCATCACACTAATGTGATGCGAGCGGGCAAAATAGTTCTGGGCTCGCCGAGCGAGCGAACGCCCGGTGCTCGATGCGAACATGGGTTCGCATCGAGCACCGGGCCCATCCCTAATGCTGAATACTTGAATGTGTCATAAGCTGGTCCTTGCAGGCAGTACATAAGTATATTCTGTTCTAGGATACCAGATTTTGTTCAAATTTGTCACTACATATCAATCAAAAGTTTACATTTTTGTACAGTATCTTCATGCTGTAAACCTTCACATTACTTAATGCACCCAATGACTTATAGCTGTACTAAAGTACCATATTAATAATAATAAAAAACTAATAAAAACTAGGGATGTATTAAAAGGGTATTTTACATCATCATCTATGGATTTTTAAGTTTGGTGGGCTGAATCATTTTTCATAATGAAGAATATAATCAAAATCTCCACTGTGCTTGAAAACTGAATAAGACATAGGTTACCAGCAAAGTAAGAAAGAGCACAAACAAGCAATGGAGGAAGAAGTTCAAATAAGTAAGAAAATAATCTAGGGTATACAGTACTGAAGAAAGCAACTCTGATAGCTGTAGCCAAATCACCCAACAGTGTGAAAGAGGATCGGTTAAGTAAAGTCTGAGTCTACTCATGGCATACGCTGCACATGTTTGCCACAGTCCTTGTACACACAAAATACTTTTATTAACACATACAGGGTATACCTTACAGATAAGAACTAGGAATGTGCAGCTTTGTGTGTTCCTAGTTCTCAAACCTGTTGTAAAAAAATAAAAAATAAATTGTTATAGAGTTATTGTCAAATTAATGTATGTATACTGATGCTGCTAAACTTGGTCTGGATATCTAAGCTTAAAAAACTCTGCTCATGTAAGGGTTCATTATCATGCCACAAAGGATGATTCTAAAAACTGAACTCTTCCCCTATATATGCTTTTTTGTCTTTAAAGAAAAATGCAATAAAAAAAAAACGGGGACTTAGTAACCAGTAATTGCTGAGACAACCAAAAACCTTGCCAATGAGTATGTAACATACAAGGAAACATATAAAGTGATGCAGTGAGGAATATGCAAGGTACAACATAGCATATAGTGCAGCAGTCAGAATAGGGAATGTACAGTGCATAGCATTGAAAAAGTTGGTGCAGAACAGGGTACATACAGTTGTTTTGTTTGGTTATCACATCACATTTTTTTTCTTTGCTTATTACATCTCATGTAGGCTATATATATTAACCTTATTTAGATCCTCCCATCAGGTTGTGCCCCATGTACATTTGGTAGCCACTGTAACAAAAAGGGAAGATATAAAGTATGATTGTTTATCAAGCCATGGGGGTTATTTACGAAAGGCAAATCCACTTTGCACTGAAAGTGCACTTGGAAGTGCAGTCACTCTAAATCTAAGGGGTAGATCTGAAATGAGTGTAAGCTCTGCTGATTTTATCAGCCAAATCATGTGCAAGCTAAAATGCTGTTTTTTTATTTTCCTTGCATGTCCCCCTTGGATCTACAGCGACATTACTAAGTGCACTTGCAGTGCAAAGTGGATTTTCATTTAGTAAATAACCCCCTATGTCCTCTCTTTTTTTATGTGACACAAAAGCAATTTGCATGACCAGACATGAAGCTAAGAGGTAGGGACATTTCACACTGATCCATTCTTCCTGTGATTTTTTCCCTGTCTAAAAGTGCAAAAAAAAATCAGGAAAAATATCTCCCTTCAAATTCTAGGGAGCTTTTCACACCAGCCCACTGTGGGTGCACTGCATTGATTTCTATAAAAAAACGGACCAAAAAAGCATAACAATGCATCAAAATCGCATATGACTTCCTGCATTTATCAATGGAGCAGCGTGAAAGGATCTGTAAACTCACACCACACTGTACATTGCCTTGTTACTATTGTCTGGTGTGGTATTTGCAGTATTATGTAGCACTGCCCCCATACAGTTGTGCTCAAAAGTTTGCATACCCTGGCAGAAATTGAGAATTTTTGGCATTAATATTGAAAATATGACTGATCATGCCAAAAAACTGTCTTTTATTTAACCACTAGGCGCCCCCGTATATTGCCGAAAGACGGCTGCAGCGCGGACGCTCCCTGCCGGGAGGACGTCCCTGGACATCCTCCTGTTTACTTCCCTAATGCGCGCTCCTGAGAGCGCGCATCGGGGAAGTTCTGTACTGGCAGTGTCCGTAGGACACAGCCAGTCACAGATCGCTGTAAACGGCCAATCACAGCGGCCGTTTACAGCGAGATCGGCGTGTCCAATGAGAGATGATCTCATATGGAAACATATGAGATCATCTGTCAGCGCCGCTCTCTCTCCTCACACAGACAGCATGGGAGAAGAGAGAGAGATGAACAGCCGAGCGGCCGTAAGTAAAAAAATAATAAAATAAATAAAAATAAATGTGCGATCTGTGCCCGCTGCCTGCTGCCCCCATCTGTCCCCCCTGCCCGCTGCCATCTGTCTTCATCTGTCCCCCCCTGCCCGCTGCCATCTGTCTTCATCTGTCCCCCCCCTGCCCGCTGCCATCTGTCTTCATCTGTCCCCCCCCTGCCCGCTGCCATCTGTCTTCATCTGTCCCCCCTGCCCGCTGCCATCTGTCTTCAGCTGTCCCCCCTGCCCGCTGCCATCTGTCTTCAGCTGTCCCCCCTGCCCGCTGCCATCTGTCTTCAGCTGTCTTCCCTGCCCGCTGCCATCTGTCTTCAGCTGTCCCCCCTGCCCGCTGCCATCTGTCTTCATCTGTCCCCCTGCCCGCTGCCATCTGTCCCCCCTGCCATCTGTCCCCAGTGCCATCTGTCCCCAGTGCCACTTGTCCCCAGTGCCATGTATAAATGCTACGTGTCATCAGTGCCACTTCAGTGCCATCTGTCATCAGTGCCATCTGTCATCAATGCCACGTATCGGTGCCATCTGTCCTCAGTGTCACGTGTCATCGGTGCCACGTATCAGTGCCATCTGTCCTCAGTGTCACATATTAGTGCAATCTCTCATCAGTGCCACGTATTAGTGCCACATGATATCAGTGCCACATATAAGTGCCATCTGTCACCAGTGCCACATATTAGTGCCATCTGTCAGTGTCACGTGTCATCAGTGCCCGTATTAGTGCCATCTGTCATCAGTGTCACGTGTCATCAGTGCCCCGTACTAGTGCCATCTGTCATCAGTGCCACATCAGTGTCGCGTGTCATCAGTGCCACGTATCAGTGCCACCTGTCATCAGTGCCACGTCAGTGTCACGTGTCATCAGTGCCACGTATCAGTGCCACCTGTCATCAGTGCCACGTCAGTGTCACGTGTCATTGTCCTGGTGCTCCAGGGCCTTCAAAAGTGTAATAGGTAGTCAAGAAGTTAGATGTGCAATTTATGCTCCTAGAACACGTGATGGCGCTCCCTGCATGTTGGGCCTCTCTATGTGGCCAGGCTGTGGAAAAGTCCCACACATGTGGTATCGTAATACTCAGGAGGAGTAGCAGAATTTATTTTGGGGTGTCATTTGTGGTATACACATGCCATGTGAGAGAAATAACCTATTACAATGACAATTTTGTGGAAAAAAATAAAAAATAAAAAATAAAAAAAATTCATTTTACAAAGAATTGTGGGAAAAAAATGACAACATCAAAAAGCTCACCATGCCTCTTACTAAATACCTTGGAATGTCAACTTTCAAAAAAGGGGTCATTTGGGGGGGGGTATTTGTACTTTCCTGGCTTGTTCGGGTCACAAGAAATGTGATAGGCCACCAGTACATCAGATGTGATGAATTTTGTATAATTTGCACCACAGTTTGTAGACTCTCTAACTTTCACAAAGACCAAATAATATCCACTAATTTGGGTTATTTTTACCAAAGATATGTGGCAGTATAAATTGTGGCCAACATTTATGAAGAAAAATTGATAATTTGCTAAATTTTATCACAGAAACAAAGAAAAATGCTTTTTTTTTTTTCAAAATGTTCTGTCTTTTTTCATTTATAGCGCAAAAAATAAAAAACCCAGAGGTGATCAAATACCACCAAAAGAAAGCTCTATTTGTGGGAAAAAAAGGACAAAAAAATCATTTGGGTTCAGTGTTGCATGACTGAGTAATTGTCATTCAAAGTGTGAGAGCTCCAAAAGCTGAAAATTGGTCTGGGCAGGAAGGGTGTTTAAGTGCCCAGTAAGCAAGTGGTTAAGGATAGCAATCACGGGAAGCCATTTATTATCACATGGTTTTTTGATCCTTTTTAAATCATAATGATAACAGAAATCACCCAAAAGGCCCTGATAAAAAGTTTACATACCCTGGAATTTTTGGCCTTGGTACAGACGCAGAAGGTGGCACACAGGTTAAAATAGCAATTAAAGGTTAATTTCCCACATTTTTGGCTTTTTACATCACAATTTGTGTCTGTGTATAAATAGTTAATGAGTTTGTTAGCTCTCACATAGATGCACTAAGCAGGCTGGACACTGAGCCATGAGGAGGTAGAAAAGAACAGTCAAAAGACCTGTGTAACAAGGTATTGAAATGTTACAAAGATGGAAAAGGATATAAAAAGATATCCAAAGCCTTGAATATGCCAGTCAGTACTGTTCAATCACTTAATAAGAAGTGGAAAATTTGGGGATCTCTTGATACCAAGCCAAGGTCAGGTAGATCAAGAAAGATTTCAGCCACAACTGCCACAGGAACTGTTTGGGATACAAAAAAAACCCCACGGGTAACCTCAGGAGAAATACAGGCTGCTCTGGAAAAAAGATGGTGTGGTTGATTTTAAGGAGCATAATACGATAATACTTGAACAAAAAAGAGCTGCATGGTCAAGTTGCCAGAAAGAAGTCTTTACTGTACAAGTTCCACAAAAAAGCCTGGTTACAATATGCCCAACAACACCTTGGCATGCCTCATTGGGTTTTTTGTGGCATTGGTGCAGTAAAGGCTTCCTTCTGGCTGCTCAACCATGCAGATCTTTTTTGTTCAAGTATCGTTGAATTGTGCTCCTTAAAGCGGAGTTCCACCAAAATTCCACCAAAATTTTTTTTTTAAAAGTCAGCAGCTACAAATACTGCAGCTGCTGACTTTTAAAATATGGACACTTACCTGTCCAGGGTGCCCGCAATGTCCTCACCCGAAGCCAATCTGTCCCCTGGAGGCACCGCCATCTTTGGTAAGAGAATCAGGAAGTGAAACCTTGCGGCTTCAAAGCCTGGTTCCCTACTGCACATGAGCGAGTCGTGTCCTCACTGGTCCCTGCTGTCTTCTGGGACCTGTGTGTCTCCCAGAAGACAGCGGGGGGATGGAGGAGGGGTCAGACATGGCGTAGATGGCTGCAGAGCCTGCGGCGATCTATGCCCAGAAGTGGGAGCAAATATCTGGATTGCCCATGTTGAAGACCCTTAGTGTTGAAACGTGTCGGGCCAGCATTTACTGCACCCCACATTGCTTTTACTTTTATTTACTTTTATTTTGTGATCACTTTTACTTCAGTGTCATTTATATTTTTATGACATATCCCAATAAACCTATTGGTTTTGACCTGCACCATCCGGAGCACCTTTGTTTTTTCTCTTCCATATTTCAATCATGAGCTTTTGAGAAGCCGTTCCTGGGTACACTCATTTTTGAGTGCATGTTTCCTTGGAGTCCGCAGACTGAGAATCGAGGACCCTACATCGGATCCATCCAGCCACCACCCACACACAGTACCTGATTTGGACTATTCAGGATCTCAAGCCTTATTGACTCACTGTCATATGACATGTGCCCCCAACATTACCGGTAAGTAGGGATGAGCCGAATACCCCCCCGTTCGGCTCGCACCAGAACCCGCGAACGGACCTGGGTCCTGCCCCAGGGGACTTGTATCAATGCAAAAATTTTTTTTAAAAACGGCCGTTTTTTCAGGTGCAGTGATTTTAATAATGCTAATATTGAAACAATAAAAGTGTAATATTCCTTTAAATTGCGTACCTGGGGGGTGTATATAGTATGCCTTTAAAGGGGCGCATTTTTTCCGTGTTTAGAACTGTCTCTGCGCAAATTGTCATTTTTGAAAGTAAAATAGCTATTTAAAATCACTCGCGGCTAATGTTAATTCACTGCTCCCGTAACGCAGAGAACAGTGTTTAGAACTGTCTCTGCCAAAGTGTCATTTTTGAAAGTAAAAAAGCTATTTAAAATCACTCGCGGCTAATGTTAATTCACGGCTCCCGTAACACAGAGAACAGTGATTCATTGAAACTCATTCATAAAAAAAAGTCATTGATAAAAAAAAAAAAAATGAAAAAAAAAAAGCGTAGGGGTCCCCCCAAATTCAATAACCAGGCCCTTCAGGTCTGGGATGGATATTAAGGGGGATCCCAGCCAAAAAAAAAAAAAAAAAAATGGCGTAGGGTCCCCCCTCAAAATCCATACCAGACCCTTGAGGTCTGGTATGGATTTTAAGGGAACCCTAGCCAAAAAAAATGGCGTGGGGTCCCCCTCAAAATCCATACCAGACCCTTATCCGAGCACGCAACCTGGCAGGCCGCAGGAAAAGAGGGGGGGACGAGAGCGGCCCCCCCTCTCGCCTGAACCGTACCAGGCCACATGCCCTCAACATTGGGAGGATGCTTTGGGGGTCTAAGACCCCAAAAGCACCTTGTCCCCATGTTGATTAGGACAAGGGCCTCTTCCCCACAACCCTGGCCGGTGGTTGTGGGGGTCTGCGGGCGGGGGGCTTATCGGAATCTGGAAGCCCCCTTTAACAAGGGGACCCCCAGATCCCGGCCCCCCCCCTGTGTGAAATGGTAAGGGGGTACAAAAGTACCCCTACCATTTCACCAAAAAAGTGGCAAAAATGGTAAAAAGGACAGGAGACAGTCTTTGACAATTCCTTTATTAAAATCTTCTTTCTTCTTTCTTCATCCTTCGGATTCTTCATCTTCTCCTTCCTTCATCTTCTTCCATCTTCTTCTTCCATTTTCTTCTTCCTCCGATCCGCTTCTTCTTGCGCTGGTCTTCTCGTCCTTCTCGTCCGGCATCTTCTTCCGTCGGCGTCGGTGTCGGTGTCTTCTTGGGCCGCTCCGCGCAATGGGAGGCTCCCGCTGTGTGAGGCTCCGCTCCATCTGACAGGTCTTTTAAAACGGAGGGCACCTGGTGACCCCGCCCCCCTCTGACATCATGGGGAAAGCCATCATGGAATTCCCCATGACGTCCCTGTGCGTCAGAGGGGGCGGGGTCACCAGGTGCCCTCCATTATAAAAGACCTGTCAGACGGAGCGGAGCCTCACACAGCGGGAGCCTCCCATTGCGCGGAGCGGCCCAAGAAGAGACAGAGACACCGACGCCGACGGAAGAAGATGCCGGACGAGAAGGACGAGAAGACCAGCGCAAGAAGAAGCGGATCGGAGGAAGAAGAAAATGGAAGAAGAAGATGGAAGAAGATGAAGGAAGGAGAAGATGAAGAAACCGAAGGATGAAGAAAGAAGAAAGAAGATTTTAATAAAGGAATTGTCAAAGACTGTCTCCTGTCCTTTTTACCATTTTTGCCACTTTTTTGGTGAAATGGTAGGGGTACTTTTGTACCCCCTTACCATTTCACACAGGGGGGGGCCGGGATCTGGGGGTCCCCTTGTTAAAGGGGGCTTCCAGATTCCGATAAGCCCCCCGCCCGCAGACCCCCACAACCACCGGCCAGGGTTGTGGGGAAGAGGCCCTTGTCCTAATCAACATGGGGACAAGGTGCTTTGGGGGTCTTAGACCCCCAAAGCATCCTCCCAATGTTGAGGGCATGTGGCCTGGTACGGTTCAGGCGAGAGGGGGGGCCGCTCTCGTCCCCCCCTCTTTTCCTGCGGCCTGCCAGGTTGCGTGCTCGGATAAGGGTCTGGTATGGATTTTGCGGGGGACCCCACGCCATTTTTTTTGGCTAGGGTTCCCCTTAAAATCCATACCAGACCTCAAGGGTCTGGTATGGATTTTGAGGGGGACCCTACGCCATTTTTTTTTTTTTTTTTTGGCTGGGATCCCCCTTAATATCCATCCCAGACCTGAAGGGCCTGGTTATTGAATTTGGGGGGACCCCTACGCTTTTTTTTTTTGTTTTTTATTAATGAATGACAGCTCTCTGTGTTACAGGAGCCATCAATTCATTAGCCGCGAGTGATTTAAATAGCTTTCTTCCTGCAAAAATGACACTTTTTTGCAGGGAAAGTTCTAAGCACAGGAAACCTGCCCTCCTTCACAGGCTACCTATAGACACCCCCCAGATGTGATACTGCAATGCTGTTCTAACAGCATGCACACACATATCCCCAGAAATAAAGAACATATTGTTGTCAGCAGTCAGCAGCACACTGACACGCTGACACTGTGAGTGAAACATAATATGCGAGGCCGCCGCCGCGGCGGCCTCTTATACCGTGGGGCGTGTATTAAAGCCCCTGAGCTATAATTGGCTACAGGCAATGCATTGCGGGGCCGCTCGCAGAGTACCCATCTTCTTATCCATGATAGGTTACGTTGAAGTGCCTTCAGACAACTTTTGCCATTTTTGTTGCCCAGTATAGTTTCCTTTTGGTTTGCCGTCATTCCACAGGAAGATTTTCATCTGCATAATCGGTGTTCATGTGGACTGTTTTGCTATAGGACATATTGAAGTTCATCCCTCCAGTTTTGGACTATATATATTGAGCTTTTCTTCTGTGTTTAGCACACCCATGCACATTTCCTTTGTTGTTACACATTGTTTATGCATTTCGATATTTTTATGCTTTGCACCATTTTTGTGTGTTTAGTTACACTTTCGTACATTTTTAATTCACACTATTTAAGCGCTACACTAATTACCATTTTGTTTAGCTTTGTTTGTTTGAGTGTTAGCTGCTTTTTTAAACACATTCAGTTTTAGCGCAGTTTTTTTCCCTTTTTCCACAAATACCTGGATTTGACAGGTATCTGCTCCCCCCTCCCCCTGAAAGGTGACAAATGTGACACTAGAGGGGGGGATACGATCAGCGGAAGTTCCTTTTTTTGGTAGAACTCAGCTTTAAAAACTACCACACCGTCTTTTTGGAGAGCAGCCTATATTTATCATGTGGTTATCTGTGGGTTTTTCTTTGTTCCCTGAGCAATTCTTCTGCCAGTTGTGGCTGCAATCTTTCTTGGTCTACCTGACCTTGGCTTGGTATCAAAAGAGCCCCTAATTTTCCACTTCTTAATAAATGATTAAATAGTACTGACTAGCATATTCAAGGTGTAACGACACCCCGAGTATGAAAGGGGTTAACGTCATCTAGGACATTCCATACCCAAACACAAAGGCAGCTACCAAGTATCCGAAAGAAACCCATACGAATAATTCTCCCCCAAGTACGAGACGAGGCTCTGTGTTGAGGGTCAAGCAGGAATCAGACTCCTTTATTCAAGCACATTTTATACAGATCCCACTTCAAAACACTTCCCCCCACCCTTGGAAAACAGGGCGGGTTAAACTGTCCAATGACAATGGACACACAGGTCAGGTGTGTTTAACTTCTCATCAGTAAACAGTCTTAGCAGGGGGGCTGCTGGAGGAATCCCCCCTCCCTCTTTCCTCACAGCAAGACACTTAAACATCCCATAATAGTTGAGGCAGATAGCCACAATAGACAATAGAATACAGCCACACCTCAAATGATCACAGCAAATAGTCGATGACAAAATGAGACAATATACAATATATACATATATACAAAATTCAGTCCGATTAGTACAGATCAGACTGGATTTCTCATTCACCTCGCAAAGAGTATTGTTCCCTTAAAATCCAGGGCCAATAATCAGAAGGCAATAGGCCAGCATTCAATCCTCTCCAAAAGCCTCTGTCCAGCCTAGGTCTGTCACACATCTCCCCTTTCGACAGTAGACTAACAGAGGAGGAAACCCCAGACGGGTTGACTCTGAAGTTAGTCAGTAGTTCCAGTCCCCCAATGCCGGTATCCACACAGTACCTCAAATAAAATGTCCCAAACAGAGCATTACTTACTCAGCCAACCTCTGCCTCTCTCAGAGAACACTCCTGCCGATGGGGAGAGGCCTGGACTGGCTCTTCTCCCTGGAGTCCTTTCAGCCGCTGGAGAGAAGACAGGGTGACTGGGCTTACTCCATCATGCTGTTGGGGATCTGGGCCGACCACCCAGCATCCCTGGGGTATACATGTGGGGACTGAAGTCCCATCCACTTTTTGTAGGTGAAAATCCCCCAGTGCTTGCAAAGCAAGGCTGACATCCTCCTGTCTCAGTGCCACACCATTTTCTGGGGTTGTGTCAGTGGAGACTGAAGTCCCCTCCACTACCACAGGAACTCCCTCTTCTGTTAGTTGAGGGCAGAGGCCAGCAGCACTCTGCCAGTTGCCAGCCCTTATGCTGGGTTGCTGTGAGTGGAGACCGCAGTCCCATCCCCCAATATCAGCTCAAGCTGCAGTTGTGTGTAGGGGCCAGTAGCATTCAGCCCTGTTAACACTTCAGCTGAGGACCCCACATCATCCACTCCGCCTAACTGTTGGGGAGTGACCGTCACCTTCTCACCATGGGCCCCTAGAACTACTGCAGGTGTGGGGCGGAGGTCTTGAACCCTCTGTCCGGTGGCAGCACTTCAGCTGGAGGAGCCTCTGGTAACTCCACAGTTTCCGGTGCTGGGCAGAGCACACTGAAGTTTGGCCCTGATACCAGCTCTTCTGCTGGAGGCTCATCAGGTTGTTCTTCCTCAGCAGAAAAGTCTATCAAATCCCCTGTCTCTGAAACTGGTGTCTGGGGACAGACATCTCCTGTCCGTGGAACCCAGAAGATGCCATCAGTGCTGGGCAGAGGTTAGCAGAACTACCCTGTTGTCAGCACTTCAGGTTTGGGGGTGGCAATCTCCAGATTTTCCACTGCCGATTCTTCAGCCAGGATTTCAGTGTTGTCAACTGGTATTTCCTGATAGTCCCAGGCAAAGGGAGCCCCACCCTTCTGCTGAGCAGAGTCTAGCAGCTGTCTGTAGGTGATCTCCAGCTCCCATTCCTGAACGTCCAGAAACTCCAAATCTTCCTGTGCCCTTCCAAGACATTCAGTCTTCGCTCTCTGTGCTCCATTATTTCCTCCAAACTCCACTCCCAATCACACCCAAAATCAGGGTCCCTGGACAGCCTCCAATACAACAATCCCAGGCCATCATAGTCAAAGCCTTCCATGGGGCTGTCATCCACTGACCATGGGCACTCTTGGGCTACATACCACTGGAGGGCTCTGTAGCTCTCGTCCAACCGCATCTCTGCCCGGATCAGCCTGCTTAACTCAGCTGTCCACTCCTGCTTCAGTTGTTCCCCCAATGACAGCATTCATACTTCATACTGCGACCAGTACCTTACATGGATGGAGGTGAGAACTTTTCCCTGGTGTTGCTGCTTGTTCCAGAGTTTGCAGCGGATAGAATCAGACCATCCCAGCAGGACCTTCTCTGATACTGGTCCTCTATGCTGTATCTGCATCTCTCGCAACCTCCTTCTGAATTCCTCTTCCATGGCCGCTGGTATCTGTACCTCTCCTCTCCTTTCAGTTGGTGCTGCTGTGACTTCTGCTGCTGCAGCACCTCTTTTCTGTAGCCAATTTGCCTCTACAGCCACTATAACTAGGTCTATTATCTCCGCTGCAGGGTTAGGACCATAATGTGCCAGTCTTATGTTAACAGCCCAATGAAAACTTGCCTCTTCGGGTGTCCTGTCTGTTACGCTGGGCCGTTCGGTGATGTTGGGTCCTTTCCAGCTCTATCCATTTCGACTAGTTCTGCAATATTGTCCCTCTTCTTATGGTTGTTGGCCGGTCGGCCCCAGTTCTCCAGTAAGTCCTTGAAGGAAGAGCGCTTTAGCCATTCATACTGTGATTCCATTGGACTGTGTCCTCTTGTAGCTGTCCTTCTGGGCTGTGGGAATCATCCCGCTGCTTGCCACCAGTTGTAACGAACCCTTGTCTGCCAGTCAATGCTTTCTCCGTCCAGAACCAGCACTATCCAAAAACCTTTAGCCCACCCAGTCACTAGACAACACCAGTCTTGGAGTGGTAAACAACCAACTGATTTATTATCACACATGGACACAACAGATAAAATAACTCAGAGATTCTTTCCCACACCCTTGGAAAACAGGGTGGGGTAAACTGTCCAATGACAATAGACACACAGGTCAGGTGTGTTCAACTTCTCATCAGTAAACAGTCTTATCAGCAGGGGGCTGCTGGAGGAATCCCCCCTCCCTTCATAGAGATACAGTGGTGTGAAAAAGTGTTTGCCCCCTTCCTCATTTCCTGTTCCTTTGCATGTTTGTCACACTTAAGTGTTTCGGAACCTCAAACCAATTTAAACAATAGTCAAGGACAACACAAGTAAACACAAAATGCAATTTGTAAATGAAGGTGTTTATTTTTAAAGGTGAAAAAAATCCAAACCATCATGGCCCTGTGTGAAAAAGTGATTGCCCCCTAAACCTAATAACTGGTTGGGCCACCCTTAGCAGCAACAACTGCAACCAAGCGTTTGCGATAACGTGCAATGAGGCTTTTACAGCGTCCTGGAGGAATTTTGGCCCACTCATCTTTGCAGAATTGTCCTAATTCAGTTACATTAGAGGGTTTTCGAGCATGAACGGCCTTTTTAAGGTCATACCACAACATCTCAATAGGATTCAGGTCAGGACTTTGGCTAGGCCACTCCAAAGTCTTCATTTTGTTTTTCTTCAGCCATTCGGTGGTGGACTTGCTGGTGTGTTTAGGATCATTGTCCTGCTGCAGAACCCAAGTTCGTTTCAGCTTGAGTACACGAACAGATGGTCAGACATTCTCCTTCAGGATCTCTTGGTAGACAGCAGAATTCATAGTTCCTTTTATCACGGCAAGTCTTCCAGGTCCTGAAGCAGCAAAACAGCCCCAGACCATCACACTACCACCACCATATTTTACTGTTGGTATAATGTTCTTTTTCTGAAATGCAGTGTTCCTTCTACGCCAGATATACTTGGACACACACCTTCCAAAGAGTTCCACTTTTGTCTCATCGGTCCACAGAATGTTGTCCCAAAAGTCTTGGGGATCATCAAGATGTGTTGTGGAGAAATTGAGACGAGCTTTGATGTTCTTTTTGCTCAGCAGTGGTTTTCTCCTTGGAACTCTGCCATGCAGGCCGTTTTTGCCCAGTCTTTTCCTGATGGTGGAGGCATGAACGCTGACCTTAACTGAGGCAAGTGAGGCCTGCAGTTCCTTGGACGTTGTTGTGGGGTCTTTTGTGACCTCTTGGATGAGTCGTCGCTGCGCTCTTGGGGTAATTTTGGGTGGCCGGCCACTCCTGGGAAGGTTCCCCACTGTTCCATGTCTTCGCCATTTGTGGATAATGGCTCTCACTGTGGTTCGCTGGATTCCCAAAGCTTTGGAAATGGCTTTATAACCCTTTCCAGACTGATAGATCTCAATTACTTTCTTTCTTAATTGTTCCTGAATTTCTTTGGGTCTCGGCATGATGTGTAGCTTTTAAGGATCTTCTGGTGGACCTTACTGTGTCAAGCAGCTCCTATTTAAGTGATGCCTTGATTGTGAACAGGTGTGGCAATAATCAGGCCTGGGTGTGGCTAGAGAAATTGAACTCAGGTGTGGACAACCACAGTTATAGTATGTTTTGTAAGGGGGGCAATCACTTTTTCACACAGGGCCATGATGGTTTGGATTTTTTTTCACCTTTAATAATAAACACCTTCATTTACAAATTGCATTTTGTGTTTACTTGTGTTGTCCTTGACTATTGTTTAAATTGGTTTGATGTTCCGAAACACTTAAGTGTGACAAACATGCAAAGGAACAGGAAATGAGGAAGGGGGCAAACACTTTTTCACACCACTAGAAACATCCCATAATACCCAAAGCAGACAGACACAATAGAACATTAGAATACAATCACACTCCAAACAATCATAGCAAATAGTCCACAACAAAATGAGACAATATACAATATATACATATATATAAGATTGAGTCTGATTAGTACAGATCAGACTGGATTTCTCATTCACCTTGCAAAGAGTATTGTTCCCTTAAAAACCAGGGCCCATAATCAGAAGGCAAGAGGCCAGCATTAAATCCTCTCCAAAAGCCTCTGTCCCAGCTAGGTCTGTCACACAAGGCTTTTGATATTTTTTTTTATATCCTTTTCCATCTTTGTAAAGCTTCATTACCTTGTTTTGCAGGTCTTTTTTTTTTTTATACAATAAGTTTTTATTGATTTTTCAGAACAATACAGTGTACAATTAAACATTGTACGTCGCGCAACAACGTTGAGGGTATCATGAAAGTTGGGTTGAACAATCAAACACTTGTTCAGTAGCATATATCAAACAGTATGCAGTATGAACAATTAACATGTAAAAAGGTCGAACAGGGAGAAATATTCTCAAGTATAACAACCTGACCACTCGAGTGGCACCCCAAACGGGTTCATTAGTGCCACAGGAGTGGACCGGTGCAAGCATGGATACAAAAATTTAGTAGAAGTTGGGTGTATGTAATTTGGCAGTCTAGGTGAAAGTGAGGGTAGGGAGGGTCCAGTAGTGTTGCTCGGTCAAGAGGAAATCGTCAGTCTATGTATTGAAGTCATTAAGAACTAGTAGCAGCTGATGTCCAGTTAGTCCAGGGTTGCCAGTGGAGGGCTGTTTTGGTGGATTGAGTGTTGTTGGATGCCGTCACTGTTTTGTAGCTGTGATGCAGGTTTACCAAGTCAACGACTTGGGATAATGTCAGCGCGGCATCAGATTTCCAGTGTCTGGTAATGTTAAGTCCTGCAGCAAGAAGAATGTGTGTTGTCGTGTATCTTGAGGGGCAGGGAAGGTCTTCAACAGTTAGATTAAGGATTGCAAGTGCCGGTGACGGAGGGGTAACGCGTTTGGAAATATTCGTGATGAGCTGGAATATGTTATTCCAGTAGTTTTGTAGTTTGGGGCAGGCCCAGAAAATGTGGAGCATATCTCCAATGTTTAAATTGCACCTCCAGCAGGTGGAGGGTTTACGGGGGTCAAAGGAGGATAGTTTAGACGGTGTGAGGTACCACCCTAGTGAAATTTTCTGTGTGAGTTCCCATAGGGCAGCACATTTAGTGGACTTGTAGATAGACTTGAGTGCACTTTGCCATTGAGAATCAGAGAAGGTGAGTGTGAGGTCTGTTTCCCATCTGTGATGAGGTTCAAGTTTGGTAAAGTCGGTTTTACTGTGTAGTTGGTTGTAGAAATGGGATATGCCTCTAGTTCTAGAGGTGGGGTTTTGCAGGTCTTTTGACTGTTCTTTTCTACCTCCTCATGGCTCAGCGTCTAGCCTGCTTATTGCATCCATAAGAGAGCCAACAAACTCATTGACTATTTATACAAAGACATTAATTGTGATTTAAAAAGCCACAAATGTGGGAAATTAACCTTTTAACCTGTGTGTCCCACCTTCTGTGTCTGTACCAAGACCAAACATTCCAGGGTATGTAAACTTTTTATCAGGGCCATTTGGGTGATTTATGTTATCATTATGATTTAAAAAGGATCCAAAAAAACAATGTGATAATAAATGGCTTCATGTGATTGCTTTTCTTAAATAAGAAAAACAGTTTTTAGTCATGATCAGTCATATTTTCAATATTAATGCCAAAATGTCACAATTTCAGCCAGGGTATGCAAACTTTTGAGCATGACTGTATGTATATTGCTGATTAAAATACATCTTTTTTCAAACAATCCTCAAATCCAGCTGTGTTTATGTAAATGCTTTGCAGTGATTGGAATAAATTTACACATAAACTTAATCTAGTCAACAGAGCACATAGTATAGAATGAGGAGGTGTTGAATAGAGAATGTACAGCTCAGAGTACAAGATGAGAGGATATGAAATAGCAAATTTCAGAGCAGGCCCAGACTGGCCTCAGGGTGCACCGGCATCTGCCTGGTAGGCTGGGGCCGCCGGGTCACATGTCCTAATAAAAGCTGGTTAATGCAGGGTGTGACGAAACCGCTTGGGCACCCCGGCTAGGTGCTTCCATCCACCAACCAGTGCCTTCTGCCCTCCAAACTGTTCTGAGCAGAGCGAGAGCTAATACCAGCCCTTTTTACCCCAAACATAATACACAGACAAGATGTGAGGTAAAATCCAAAAGGTAAACGTTTTTTTGAACAGAAATACTTTAGGGCTAGTTTACACTTTTAGTGGCCCTCTGAAAAGTGGTTCAATTTGGATTGATTTTCAGAGGTCATATGACAGATCATATTGTTCAGGTGTTTTAAATAGCCTTGCAGGAGTTAAATGTAATTTTTTGCATGTGTGCGCTGTAATATTTTGTTCTGTTTTATGTCCTGAGTATGGCGATACCACATGTGTGAGACTTACACAGCCTGGCCACATACAGATGCCCAACATTAAAGTAGCACCTTCTGGCATTCTAGGAGAATAAATTACACACATGAATTCCTGCTAACCTATCGCATTGTTGAAGGCCCTTCATATTTCTAACACATAGCATGTACTGTACATAGCAATTACAAACCAAAATACATTCTGCTGAGCAGAAAGGGTAAAGAAAAGCTTACCTGCGGATTTACTAGTGCAGTGGTCCACAGAGGAGAGCATCGATCCAGGCAGCAGGCAGGAACGTGGACAGCGACAGCAAAACAGGCAGCAGGCAGGAATACTGTCCATAGTCAGTAGAGGTCGAGATGTTTTCAGCACAGCTAAAGCATTGGTCCAGGTAGCAGGCAGAGATATGGTCAGTACAGCCAAAGTATTGGTTTAGGCAACAGGCACATGGTCCATAAAGTCCTGGGTCAGTGCAGGCAGAGATATTGTTTGCACAGCCAAAGTATTTGTCCAGGCAGCAGGCAGGACCATCAAGCTTAGGGCCTCGGTCAGGAAAAAAGAAAGTGGTAAATCATGGTCACCAAAAATGGCCCTCTCTACAGATCTAAGAATTTTTTTGGGTCATAATATAAACAATATTGACTAAAAGGTATGATTAGAAGTTACAACCTATGGCCTGGAGGCACTGAGGTCATCATACAAAAATATTATATTACTTTATTCTATGTCTTCATTGTATCCAAATCGTCATTTATTATATAGTATAAAAATCCATCACGGTGGACGTTTGGTTGCTCCGCTCGCAGGCGTATAACGGATACATGGGTGGAGATGTAGAAAAAATTATAAGAGAATATATCATGATCAGAATAAGGGGGGGCTATGTGCCATCTTCTTTGCCAGATAGAATAAAAAACAAAAAACAAATTTTCAATCAGTAATCCCAGGCTTGCAACTGGCAAAAGTCCCAGCATTGGCCATGGTGCTGATGGAGACTAGAGGTGGAGGAAAGGTGTCAAAATAGAGAGAGAGGGGGATGGTTCTATTTCAAAAGTTGAAATGCATAAAAAAGAAAAAGAATAATGTTACCTATATGCTGCTGATGATCCGCTCGCCTCCTCCTCAGACTGGCTAACGCAGTTACTGAGTGGGGCGAACGGTGTATTTAACTGTGTCTCCCCGCCCTGCCATCAGCTGTTGGAAGTACAGCTGATTGCTGTGAGGCGGGGAGACATGTAGGGCCTTCTTTATCCGGCCCCCCGAGTGCTGCGCGCGCATCCGGGTCCCGCGCACCAATCAATGGTCACGCAACGTGACCCGGACACGCCCACAGCTCCCGCCAGCACGTCATGCTTCACAGGCGAACAGCGCATGCTCGCCGAGTGAAGCAATATGGAAGCCCGGCGTCGAAGGACGACGCCGGGAATTCCTAGTTCGCCGTCCCGTCCATCCGAAGATGGGCGGGCGGCGGGGCGGCCTATTAAACATCCTCCCCACACGTCACTCGCTGGGGAAATTTAATTCCCCTTAATTGATGGAGAAAACCATAAACAGTTTTTCACAACTGAGAACACTCTTCTGGAGCGCCTCACATATGTGAGACGCCTGTGTAGCAGGGTGGGTGAAAGATCAATCCAAGGGGCAGGCAAAAACATTGGCAACAGGCCGAGATCAGTGCAGGTAAAAGGTAGAAATAGACAGTAGGCAGAGGCATAGTCAATAGTCCAGGGTCAGTTCACGTGAAAGGCAGAAACATGGCAAATAAACAATGCCGACAGCAGGCAGAGGTATAGTCGATAAACAAGCCAGGGTCAGTTCACATAGAAGGCAATGATATGGTTGGTTGAGGCACCAAGCAATTATTCAGGACAGAAATTGAAAACGGGGAAATGCTGCGTGATAGTGTCTGAAGCATTCTCCGATGCAAAGGCCAGGTTTGGAGGGACATTGGGGACAATTGAAACTGGTGTCTTCCCTAACTATTTTGGTGCACACCCGACATTTTTTTGGGCGTTTTCTTCCGGTTGCTCATGATGGAATATTGTCAGGAAAATGGTGCTCATGCAGTCTGCGGACACATTCGGAGCGAATGCCTTCTGGGGGGATCCTTGTTGATAGATCAGGGCAGAGACAATGGGGTTTATTTACTAAAGCTGGAGAGTACAAAATCAGACTCACTTCTGCATAGAAACCAATCAGCTTCTAACCTCAGCTTTGGCAATGAAACCTAGAAGCTGATTGGTCTCTTTACAGAAGTGAGCCTAAGTTTGCACTCTCCAGCTTTAGTAAATAAACCCCAATGTCTTTAATACATTTTAGGAAGGTTTTCAGTGTTTACGTCGATTTTTGATAGGTGATGAAAGCATTATACATGGCCAAATGAAAAAAGTAAATTGCAACTTTTATACCAGAAGAGGGACTTTTGTTTTGATAGATAGGGCTGCAATATTTGATCATTTAAATCCACCCCCCCCCCCATGAATTTATTGTACTCATGGATACAGGAAGGCTTTCAAACGGGGCAGTATCTACTGTGAAGTTCCACCGAAGTGTCATCATGGATAGTGGAAATGATGTATACATGTTTCCTATCCCTCCACTTAACAGCAAACACTTCCTTGTTCCTCAAGCTTTCCGATCCCCCCCTTTGTAGCCTTGTGGTGACTAGAAGCCCTTTCTGTTTTTTCTTGCTGTTCCACAGGCCAACATATTCTTTAGGTATAGGTGGTGGAAAAGGGGCAAACTAGTATAATAATTATCCATATAAATGTGATACCCTTTTTTGTAAGAGTGGGAATGCCAACTCCCAGGCAATTTTCCCGCTTAATCCCATGTACGGTGGACACTCAGGGAGCTGGAGCTGGGAGTCTTTGCCTTCGTACACATGGAAGGCATGCACATATCCGGTGGCGCTTGTTGAACTTCAATCTGTACCTCGCCCTCTTACTGGGGATATACTGCTTGATTCCTGTGAAATGGACCAGGGATTCGTCCACAGAGATGTTCTTTTTTTTTTTTTTTCCAAATAATTTTTATTGAGAAAAATAACAGAACAATGGATACAGAAAATACATACCGAATACAAAAACAGTATGCATGAACAATTAACTCCTGTATATTATCTCTATAGTAATCATAACAGATAGCAGAGGTGACACATGGCTGTACATCAGATATAGAGTAATTGGAGTAAAGGAAGAATGTGCAAAGCAATTAGAGAACCTAACGAAACACATAACAATGGAGTGGGATAGTGAGTCTTGTGTAGGGTGAAGCCATGGACTAAGTTAATATGTAAATATGCTAACACGAGTCATTTTATGTAAAGTCAGAATAAGCCCAAGGCGCGTAAGAGTGCTTGTTATTTGTGGAACAAAACCGGGGCAATTCCCACTCAACCCTAGCACCCCAACTGGGGACATGCTGTGCCAGGGGAGCCGGACATAGAGGATCATAAAGTATGAGAAGGGTGGTGGACCACAAAGGGCATGTCTAGCCTGGGTGTGTTGGAAAGTGACCGAATTCTTTTAATTTTTTATATTTTGGGGGGAGAACTAGATCTAATATGAAGGTTTTAGAGCCTCATATGATTAAAAGTAGGATAGGGTGGGAAAAGAGATCAAGGGGGCAAGTGAAAGTCGAGATGAGGGCTTTCAAAGGACCTAAAGGGTGTTGAGGAAGAAGGTTATAAAACGAGAGAATCGGCATGTGAACCTATTACGTTAGTAGGGGGATGAGAGCCAAAAACGCGAATAGCATAGCATGACGGAGACCTGTCCTGAGGGGAGTGTGAAATAGGAATCAATGCTGGGGCCCGTGGATGTATCTTTAAGGTGCATCAAGGAGATCCTGGTACGTTTGGGAGGCCTTAAAATGTACCCAGCAAGACCAAATATTACTATATGCGGTCGGAGTTTCTTTGGATTGATGGATAATACTTTCCAATTCCGAAGTTTTTTCTATACGTTGAAACAAGTCTGATAAGGTCGGTGGAGTCGTGGACCTCCAGCGAGTAGGTATGCATTGTCTGGCCACGTTGAGTAAGTGCGGGACGATGGATTTTTTGTAAACCGAATAAGGGAGCGAGATGTGCTGAAGGAGAAATTGAGAAGGTGTAAAGTCCACAGTATATGTGGAGATATGTGGTATGAGAGCATGGATTTCCTTCCAGAAAGGTTGGATCTTAGTACATTCCCACCAAATGTGAAATGGGGTGCCCGTTTCTAGACCACATCTCCAACAGATCGGAGGAATTTCGGGGTGGTATTTATGTATAACATTTGGAGTTCTGTACCATCTGGCGTATATTTTGTAAGAGTTCTCCTGTGCTGAGACATTGATAGTATTTTTGTGAATGCGTTGAAAAATAAGCTCCCATTCCTTACTGGAGAGATCTATATTTAGTTCTCTTTCCCACATCTTGATTATTTTGTTTTGTTTAAGGTCATAGTCATTAAATAGGAGTGCATAAGTTTGTGAGATAAGGTGCTTTTGTGGAGAGTCGGTGGTGCACAGGGTTTCGAAAGTATTGAGATCTCTGAACCACATAGCAGTGTTTCAAACCCCGTCGAGGTAATGTCTGATCTGAAGAAAGTTATAGAACTGGATGTGGTGGTCTGGGAAGCGTGTCTGAATGTCGTGAAAAGAGAGAAGGGAACCGTTAATAAAGAAATGAGAAGCCCGAAGTGTAGCGGGTTCTGGATTGTCAGTCAAGTTCCGAGAAGGTATCCCCGGAAGGAAGTCTGGGTTTCCCTGTAATGGGGTCATTGGGCCAGGGGACGGTGACCAGTTCAAAGCCCGGGAGGCATGGCTAAATGCTCGTAGGGTGGCACCGGTGAGAGGGTGAGAGGAACAGGTTTTTGGTATTTTGGATTCTGAAATCCATGGTAAGAGGGTGAGTGGAATGTCATCAAAGGAGTTCTCAATTGCAATCCAGTCTTTGGAAAGTGTGTGGACGTGCCAATCAATTATCCTTGTGAGGTGACATGCTAGATAATACTTTTGTATATCAGGAAGGCCCACCCCCCCTTTGGATTTCGGGAGAGTGAGCGTGTCCCAGCTAATCCGGGGAATTTTGCCGCCCATATGAAGTTCCGGCATAAACGCTTGTAAGTTGTGAAGAAGGAGGTAGGTAATCTGATCGGTATGGCCTGTAAAACATAAAGTATACGGGGTAGAATATTCATTTTTAATATTGCGACGCGCCCAAACCACGAAAAATGTCCAGATGTCCATTTGAGGAGGTCATTTTGAATGGTTTGTAACATTGTAAGGTAATTCAATTGGTAGAGGTCAGTTGAGTTGGTAGGTAGTTGGATTCCCAGGTACGTAAGGGATTTATCTTCCCAAATGAAGGGGAAGTTAGACTTACAGAGGGACACGGTTTGTGGTTGGAGGGATATATTTAGAGCTTTTGATTTAGAAAAATTAATCTGTAAGTTAGATAGTCGTCCATACAGGGCAAAGTCTTTTAGAAGATTAGGTAGGGAAGTGAGCGGGTTGGATAGGAAGAGGAGTATGTCGTCCGCGTAGGCCGCTAGTTTGAATTGTCGATTGTGTATCTTTATTCCAGTAATGTCCGGGTTTGATCTGAGTTTACGTAGGAGGGGTTCTAAGGTAAGGATAAAGATAAGGGGTGAAAGCGGGCATCCTTGGCGAGTGCCATTGGAGACAGAGAAGGAGTTCGACAGGCGACCATTGATCCGTAATCGAGCAGTCGGGTGCGAATATAATGATAGTATCATTTGTAGAAATTTGGGAGGGAAGCCCAGAGCTTTAAGCGTAGCGGACATGTAGTCCCAAGCCACCCTGTCGAACGCCTTCTCTGCATCAAGAGACAGGATCACAGAGATGTTCTGGTCACGGATATAAAGTTCAGCAAATCTCTTGGAGAAAAAAATCTATTGGGGCGTATTTTATATAATTGATCAAAGTCGGGATGATTTTGGGGGGCACTGCGAGTTATCACTAAAATGCAGGAAGCGCATTATAATGTCATAGCGGGACCTGCACATGACAGATGAAAAATAGGCATGTGGTGGATGGGGTTGGTAGACCAATATGCATGCACTTAATTTTTTTTGTAAGCCCCATGTTGAGCGTAAGGCCTAAAAACGATTTAAGCTCCTCCACTGTTAGGGGTCTCCATTCAAAAGGGAGGGCATAGCTTGAGCTGGGGTTGTTTTCTATGAATTGACGGGCAAAGATATTGGTTTGGTCCACGATGCCTTGAACTAATTCATCAGGGAAAAATAAATTTTAAAAATTTATTTCAGAGAAACCTTTGCTGTTTACCTGCACACCTGGCTGTGCTATGAAAGGGGGGGTTGTGGCTGACCCTGTGCTATAAGGCAGCCACAATGGGTTTGACAAGGTATCCGGAAGCTGGGTTTGGGCCCTAATTCTTTGGCGTGAAATTCCAGCGCTTGTACTGGGCCTTTCCTCCTGGGGTCTAGCAGCGCTTGTACTGGGCCTGTCCTCCGGGGGGTCTAGTGCCGTTGGCATTTGCCGATGGCCCATCGGGGTGTCTGGCACTGCTGGTAGCTGCCTGGTCTTCAGACCGTCTTCTTTTTTGACGGACTACTTCCTCCTCTGATTCGGATGCCAATGTACTGGCTTTGACAGGCTCATAATCCGAAACAGAATCGGAATCAGAACAGTAATTGGGCGGTGAGAGCTCCTCGCTGCTCTCATCGGTCAGACTCAGTATTTGATATGCCTCTTCTGAAGTGTATACTTTTCTGGACATAATAGCTGTATGACGGGTGACACTGATGGGCTGTACGTCAGGGACTAATGGGCTGCACATCAGGGACTAATGGGCTGCATGACAGGGACTAATGGGCTGCACATAGGTAGTAATTGGCTGCACAGACAGGTACTCTGATGGGCTCACGGGACAGGTACTCTGACAGGATGACAGGTACTCTGACGGGATGATAGGTACTCAGATAGAATGATAGGTACTCAGATGGGATAATAGGTACTCAGCTGGGATGATAGGTACTCCGACGGGATGACAGGTACTCAGACGGGATGTATAGATGACAGGTACTCAGATGGGATGGATGGATGACAGGTACTCAGATGGGATGGATGACAGAAACTCAGATGGGATGGATGGAGGACAGGTACTCTGATGAGCTCAGACAGGTACTCAGATGGAATGATGACAGGTCCTCTTTATTCAGGGGGCAATCTGGGCACAGTAAATTCACAGTATTGGTAACTCACTGTTTACCGCAATCTCCTCCTCACACTGGATTGGTGTGTGAGGAGGAGAACCAAGTAACAGTCGTTACCTGTGGTGTGCTTACATTTGTGACCGGCTGTGATTGGAAACAGCCGGTCACGTGGTAAACAGCCAATTTCATTGGCTCTTTAACATGATCGGGGCGGGGCTTTGTCCGAGGGACAAGTCTCAACCCCCGATCGCCGCGCTGTGCGCCCCAAGTAGCGGTCACGAGTGGTGTGCACACCGATCTGCATAGTGAGCGGCTCTGATTGGACACGGTCACACAGTAAAGAGATAATTTCATTGGCTCTTTACCCTGATCGGTGAGGGGCTGTGTCCCGAGGGACATGACCGATCCCTGATCGCCACGCTGCGGCGAGAACCGGAGGACGTCATATAACGCCCGCCCAGGAGAGCCCTCCTGCGGACGTCATTTGACTATATGCCGGTATTAAAGTGGTTAATGATATATTGGTACATAGGGGAGCTGGAATTTAGAAAAAAAAGGTTAAATTATTCTTTAAGCTTCAGAAATTACCTTTTTTTCCTTTGTAAAACAGCTGCCCACAAATGGAAAACTGTATGCTTTCTAGTTACATCAAGGTGGTAGTAAAGGCTAATACTATTATTTTAAAAAAATCTCTTCTCCTCCTACATATCCTGCATACCCTTCATAAAAAAGATTGTTTTGCTTCCAAATGTCTAAACTTCTTCAATTATGTCATATGATCCTGCAGCTCCAGCTCCCCTTAGTAATGGAGTGCTTTACAATGGCTGTGAATTCCTGAAGTTGTGACGTTGTCGTCACTCACAGGCTCCTATAGCCCAACCATTGTTGGCATACCCTCCTGTCCCCTGCAGCAGCCACTCACTGACACTCACTGACACTCTATTTTATACAGGGTATGCAGGACAGGTAGGGAACATTTTTAAGAATAGTTAGTATTAGCCTTATATATGGATCTGTTGCCCTCTACTGTCTGTATTTTTAAATGCATTTGTAAATGCCTGGGATGCTGATATATTATGTATGCACTTCCTTTCTCTGGGTGTTAGATTGAAAATCCCAGGCAGTGGAGAGAGAGAAAGAAAGTCTGAGACAATTTACCCGACTGCTTCGCCCCTATGTTTCCGTAACTGTGGTCATGTTGGTTCCTTTCTACATATTTGGTGGGAATGCCCGAAAATAAGGAAACTCTGGAACAACATCTTCCATATTATCAGGAAGCTTACCTCTTTTCCAGTACCTAACTCACCTCAATACGCATTACTTAACTTTCCCCAACAGGGTATCCCAAAATTGTCTCACTATCTTATAAGGTTTATCCTTTTAGGAACTAAGATGACCATAGCCCGGGCCTGGAAGCAGCCCACGGTATCCTTGCGACTAGTTAAACGAAAGATAACCTGGATTATGGTTCAGGAAAAAACAGTCAGCATCTTCTTAGACTTGGTGGACAGACACACAGCAGTATGGGAACCATGGATCAAGTACATTTCTAGTTCTACATGATCCTCGGAACTTTCAGACTGTCCCGGAGTGAGAGAGATCCCCTCCATCTAACGCTACTGATGTGCGCCTCCTCTTTCCTGTTTCTTACTTTCTTTTCCCTGCTCTCCCTCCCTTCCCTACTGACTCCTAGTTGCTTTAGGGTATTTCAAAATTGTCTGCATTCGTTGAATCTATTTACATTTGACAGACTGCACATGATATGCGGTGGTTAGCTTACCAGTAACTTTGCATCATATATTGTTTTTCTCAAGTATATAGCGTTAATTTCCCTCTTCTAGATATACTTCGTTTTCGATTGTTTTACAGGGGGAAGGTGATTCCCATCTCCCAGCACAGTTAGATCCCTTTTGGGGTGCTGGGGCTGGGATGTATCCTCATACCCCAGTCAGGGTTATATATCTAGATGACTATGTGTTAGTTTGCTACTCACCGAATGGTGGCCTACTGGGCTTGAACAAAGTCTCCTCAGAATATATACAATATCAAACAGTTTTTACTATGGGTATTGTCTCTTATTTATTTTTATTTTTTTTTCTTTGGTTTGTTTGCTTGTCATGCTGTATTTTGATGCCACATTGCCTTTGTCAAATGTAACTTGCACTGTTTTTACATTGTTTTATTTCTTCGATCATTCAATAAAAATCTATTGAAAATGAAGAAAGTCTGAGACCACATGTCCTATCCATGAAAAAGTTGCTGCTAAATCCAGGCCAGAAGGGATTGATAATAAAGTGCCCTTGTGTTTCATATTTTACTGTTGAACTTTCCCATAAAGTTAATTTCCCATAACATCTGGGTATATACAGTATATATATATATATATACATATATATATATATATATATATATATGACTGTGATACAGTATGCATTTGTAGTGGTCACCTTTCTGTATATTAGTAAGTCAATTTGTTTAGAGTTTATATGCAGCTCCTGTTATTTTTGTTAACCCTGTCTCATCTGGTCTGGGATTATATATCTAGATTTAGCTTAGAAAATACACAGCATAGGCTAGAGACAGGTTAGGCATCCAACAGCTCCTTTTGGTAGCTTGAGGTCCAGTTCCATGTCAGATTTGAAACTACTAGTACCTAAGATGGAGAGTGCATGGAGAGTAGATTCTGATTCTGAGCTCCAGTGCCACACAACGGTTCCATCTGGTAAGAATCTGCATTCCAGGCTGGTTCGACAACAGTTGGAGGATCTTTCCATCACCACTGATTTTGTCTCCAGGTCTCCAACACAAAGATGGATGCCAAAATATATATATATTTTTTTTTATATAAAGCTTGTATTATTTCCATACTGGTGTGCATCTATATCATTGTGAGTAATGTTATATGCTGGTTGCAGTAGTTTCTCTGCTCTAGAGCAATTTTTTTCACTTTTGCACACGTGTACAAAGGCCCTATAGAATATTATAAATTGCATATTGCTTTACTAAAGCTGATGGAGTGGCTCATTTATGTTGATACCAAATAGATGGCATGGTATCTGTTATGTTCTTGTACTGTTGTGTATACAGTAAGCTGTGGCCATGCCCTATCTTGTTATGTTTTATGTTTTAATTTTTTTTTATTAGCACAACCAATAAGGATTTTTCAGAAATAAAAAAAAGAAAGACTAATTTCCAGAATCTGAAAGCAAGATTAAGCTCAAGATGACGCAAAAGAAAAATTGATATACAGATTAGTCACAAAGTAGAGCAAACTAATATGAAGATAATTCATTCCAATTTCAAGAGATCCTGTCATTCCTAATATGTGGTTAATGGACCTAGATCCAAAGTCTATCAAACCTCCAATGACTACCTAATATTAATATTTGATCCATGGTTTATAATATGTTCCATGACTTTAATTTCTATTTTCAATATGCTACTCAACAATGTAATAAATCCATTATGGTCCAACAACAAAGATGGTTATGCATTATAAAAATACCATATACCTGTACCAGTTAGGGAGACTGCCATAACTGGCACTGATAGTTCCTAAAAAATGTTGTCACCCCAAGTGAGATTTGGATTGTATAGTTATTCTGTATATTGGATAGGGTTATTACCCATTCTGATCAACCTGATCGTTGTAATTGAAGGTATGTGGTAACCAATGATGTAAGTTAAAATAAACGGAGTTACTTAACGCAGTTACTTTAGAGGGTAACTAGTAATCTAACTGATTACTCTTTCTCTCATGGTAATGCTGTTCCCATTACTTGGGAGGCCCGCCGTGGCTGCGCTGCCTGGCCGTTCGTTCCGCCGCAGGGAGGGGGGCTTTCGCCCGCTGAGCTGAGAAGAGGCTGGGACTCAGAGAGACTGTCTGGACCGCCCCATCGCGCCCCGCCTATCCAGAGAGAGAGAATGTAGGGAGGCAGGGCGGACACTGAAAAATGAAGTCAGCTGACCAGTAAGATGATCAACACTGGTGGTAACTGAAGGCTGTAAAGCCTGTAAAGAAATTTCCTTCAAAAGTTTCTATATCACTAAAATTCACTAAATCTAAATCACTAAAATTCTCTGTACGGTGTCACAGCAACACAACATGAGTGCACATTATATAGTATCCCAGTAGCACCTGTGAATATTACTCTTGTTTAAAGAGGAGGGCCCACAAAAAATTTTTTTTAAAGTCAGCAGCTACAAATACTGCAGCTGCTGACTTTTAATAATCAGACACTTACCTGTCCCAGGGTCCAGCGATGCGGGGGAACGAGGCCCCCCCTCGTTCCCCGCTCCGCTCGCGGCGCCGGCATTCTTAATGTGGGCACCTGGCTGTGGCTTCACAGCCGGGCACCCACTGCGCATGCGTGAGCGGCGCCGTGCGCCGTGATTAGACGCTCACTCATCTGGGACACGTGACAGGTCCCAGATGACTGTGTGGCGCCTAGGGGAAGGGACGTCAGTGCCCGGGCACTGAAGGTGGCAGACTACGAGGGACCCCCTAGCAACAGGCATTTAGAGGTGAGTAAAACATTTTTTTTCCAATTAGTTTTTTTTTTTTTTTTTTTTAGGATTTTTAAGACAATTTTATTTTTGGTGGCAACACCACTTTAACCACTTCAGCCCCGGACCAATTGGCAGCCAAAGGACCAGGCCCCTTTTTGCGATTCGGCACTGCGTCGCTTTAACTGACAATTGCGCGGTCGTGCGACGTGGCTCCCAAACAAAATTGGCGTCATTTTTTTCCCACAAATAGAGCTTTCTTTTGGTGGTATTTGATCGCCCCTGCGGTTTTTATTTTTTGCGCTATAAACAAAAATAGAGCGACAATTTTGAAAAAAATGCAATATTTTTTACTTTTTGCTATAATAAATATCCCCCAAAAATATATAAAAAAACATTTTTTTTCCTCAGTTTAGGCCGATCCGTATTCTTCTACATATTTTTGGTAAAAAAAATCCCAATTAGCGATTATTGATTAGTTTGCTCAAAAGTTATAGCGTTTACAAAATAGGGGATAGTTTTATAGCATTTTTATTAATATTTTTTTTTTATTAGTAATGGCGGCGATCAGCGATTATTATTGTGACTGCGACATTATGGCGGACACATCGGACATTTTTGACACATTCTTGGGACATTTGTCATTTATACAGAAATCAGTGCTATTTAAATAGCACTGATTCCTATGTAAATGACAGTTGTAGTGAAGGGGTTAACCACTAGGGGGCGGGGAGGAGTCAGTGTGACGTGTTGTGTTTTTTTTTTACAGTAGGGGGGCGTGGCTGTACGTCTGACGTCATTGATCGGCGTTCCCGATGACAGGGAGCCGCCGATCACTGACAGTCAGTGTAGGAAGCGCGGGGAGAGGTTTGTTTACATATACCTCTCCCCGTTCTTCAGCTCCGTAACCCGATCGCGGGATACCAGCGGCGATCAGGTCCGCTGGTCCCGCGGCCGTCGTCATGGAGCTCCCGACCGGGTCGCGAGCGCGCCGCTGGCGGCGCGCACGCGCCCCCCGGGCAGGCAAATTAAAGGGGACGTACCCGTACATGCTTTTGCCTGCCCGTGCCATTCTGTAGACGTATATCTACATGAGGCGGTCGGGAAGCGGTTAAATTACACATTTACCCGAGTAGGATTTTGCATCAGAAACAGCATGCATAATTGCATAAGAAGCTCACAAAACACAATTTAATAAGTTGTGACTGATGGAGGTGATAGGTGACTTTAAGAGTAAAGGCAGGTTTGTTTCTCAAATATGCAGGAGGAACTATCATTGATGGTGTATGATGCTAGTTATTACCTGGGGCAGTCTCAAACTGATATTGGTGTATAGTATTTACTATCTCTGAGGACCAGAATAACATGGAAGCACTTTCCTTCACTCCCATTTATATTCAGAGGAACTATGCTTAATCAAAAAGACATTTATTGTCATCCCCCATAATGCCGAAAAGTCTGATTGAAGATCTTTACATTCTCAAATTTTCAGCCCTTTCTTCCCAGGGGCCACACCAAGTAGGGCTTTTAGTTGTATGTTTTGGCACCCACACATGCATAACAATATGAATTGTACACTTTTGAACCCCCGATGAAGCTTTTTGAGAAAGTAGTAAGCCCCTGATCTGCTACATAGTATTGTTGTGAATTAACATATAGCTGGTGAAAATGTGTATTTATGAATATAATTGTAAATGAATAGGGTAAAAAAATGTACAACCGCAGAGGCTAGATATTAGATGTGTGCTATATTGTATTATTGGTGAACGAAACAAAAATTTGTAACATTAAAATTTTTACTTCAAAGTAGAAGTGTTGCACGTAAAAAGTCCTCTATAAATGTTGTTATACTTTTTGGACTGTATCAATAGGGATATCAACCAATGACATATTTACAGTTCAATAAGTGACACGTTTGCCTTCACAACAGTAGATGTAGTTGTAATTACTGTTTCCACATCCAGATTTTATGTACATCACTTACATTTTGTTGACATGAGCGATTGTCTAGTTGTCCTAAATATTGGATAAGGGTTGTTCCAAACTACTTGTAGTTGCAATTAACAGTATTTTATAGCTAAAGACCTACTTTCATAATGATAATTAAGGAATTCTGTTAAAAAATGTATATGCCACTGAAAATGTTTGTGTGGTATCCTAGCAGCACTTGTGACTATAATCCTAGTTTAAATAACTAGTTCACATAACACAACTCAATGAGTGAAGTTTTGCACGGAAAGCAGCACATATGATTGTATTACTTATTGAGTGAACAACTTACATAACACACTTAAAAAAAAAATGTTTTTTGCATCCACACTGTCAATTTGTAGTCCTTGCTAGAATCTTCTGCTCACAGTTAACAGTTCAATAGGTACATTTTGCATCACTCACATGTTGTTGACATTGATATTTCTATAATATTTAGTAGTTTTTTTCCATTGGAAATGTTAATTAATTACTTCCAAATTATATTTAAAATACAGGTATTCGCATTTATCAAATTTTCTAACTTCTTCATTGCTGCCCTCTCTTGTTATTAGTAGGTGCCAAAGAGCTGTAAACTAGCATACCCCAAACTGATATAGAATATAGAGTTCCTAAAGGTAAATTTGAGTTAAAAGTCCACAAACTTCCTCACTGCAACATCATTGGTTAGAATGTGCCAGTGTTTCTGTTATATATCTTTTTTTGAGTAGCCACATATGTACTAGTAATAAAGGTTGAGATAATACATGATCTTTGCTGTTCTTGCATGTCTGTCTGCATAAAAGGTGTTCCCATGTGTTATCTTTTGTCCTTAGGTTAGCCCTACTCAGCCCAATTTGTCTTAAAACCCCTCCTAAGGGGGACACTAGCTTCAATTTCAAAGTCATTAGGGAATGAGCAGTTCCTACTAGCTCCAAGGTATTGTCCTACCAGTAAATTATTTTATAGTGGGATGGGGTGGAAACTCTTTGCATGCAAGAGATTATTCATGGATGTGGGCTTTCTATATAGTGTAGTAATAATATTTCCATCTCTACTGTGTTCACTCATCAGAACCAAGAAATCAACAGATTGGTTCATCTGGGTCATCTGCTGATGGAATTGTGCTTCCCAGAGCGAAAGGTTGTAGTTCTGGTGTCCACCAGAGGGTGTCTCCCAGCAGCTAGCAGATCCCAATAATCAGTTTGCACCTGATGCTGGGTGCTGGGAAGGTATTTATTTCATCCTCTACATTTCCCTCTCACTCCAGTGTTTTGCTTGGCTGACAGATTCTGCTAGCTGTTTATCATGTTTCTGCTCTTGATTTTGCTCTTTGAATTGTACCTATACCTTATACCCTGCTGCCTTGTTCCTACACAACCTTGTTCCCGATCCAAGTTTTTGTTCTCCCTTCCTATATGTTCCCTGCATCTCCTGCTTTTCTATGTTCCCCATTTTTATATATTGTATATAGTTAGTTCCCTAGTTAGGCTTTCTGTATGTACCATAATGGATTAATTTCATTGTCAAGAAGTATATTGGGTTCATTACATTGTTCAGTAGCATATTACAAATAGAGTTAAAAGTGTAACCAGGTTTACAGTTTCTAACCATGTCTTGCATGATCCTTGCAGTCTCTTTCCATCTTTTGTATTATATCCACAGACTTTGACTATTAACTGTTGAGTGTCTGCTATCTTCATTTTATGTGTGGTCTTTTGGTGATGTGGGGGGGGCGCACTTGAGGCCCCCCATATCAAAAACAATTACCACCACAGGACTAGAAACCATGGAGTAACATATTGATACTAGGTGCTCATTGCAGGTTTGAAGCTTTGATAGACTGTGTACTTCATTAGGTCTTTTATTCACGTATAGTAAAAGAAAAATTAGAATGGGTTATCTTCACATTGGAACTGCTCTATCAATAAAAATTTGTTGGGGCATCTTGAATTTGATCTTGATTTCAGATAATGGAAATACTTTTATACAGGTTCCCACAGGTGTCCACAGTTGTTATCAATAAAGACCTTAGAAGGTATAAAAAAAACATACACTGTAGACCCAAGAGAAGTGATTAAACTAGTGATAAGAAGTGTTAAGACAAGTTTTTTTCAGATGCAATTGGTTTACCTGTGAATGATATACAGTATATGATCAGCCATCTAGGGGCTGTTGTTTACAATTATATGGAAAATGTAACACAGATAATGGAACATGTATTTTGCATGGACTCGCTTAATTCTTGATCCATTAATGGTTCATTATATGCTTTATATATATATTCCCTTTTTATTGATATCAATTATTCAGGTTTAACAGCATTATTAATTATTACATTTTTATGAAAGCTGGTGTCTCCGCCTTACATTTTCCATACATATATTCTATACTAGACATACCATCTCTCCTCTCCAAAACCTGAGAAAGAAAAAAAAAAAATTAAATAAATCATAATTTAAAAATTAAATAAAGCCCAGAAACTACCCCCCTCCCTCTCTCCCCCCATCCCCCGTACTTCTACCTTCACGACTCATCCTAGCACTCCATCATTGTCATATGTTCTGCTGTTTTTAACTATAGCCACCTCGGTTCATTATATTCTATGTATAATTAAATGTATTACACATTTTGACATATAGTATATGACTGACTATTGAACCTATGGTGGATTTTTTAATACATTAACTGATATTCAATTAATCTGAGCAAACAATCATTAACATTGACCTCAATTAGCATTTGGTACACATAGCCACAATGGGCAATAGGTGTGTTTAAAATATACAGATTTTTTTTAATATATATTATTAGGAATCTGTATTTTTGTGAAGCTCTGCCCTGTTTTTTTATTTTTTATTTTTTAAACAACATTGTTACACCTCAGGAGATCTATTACATATAGATCTTGTGAATAGCATTGGTTTTATGGGGGACATCTATTGGGGTTTTAGAGGTTTTTCATTATTAAGTGTGTGTTATGAGAAGATAGTTCCTGTAATGATGTTTTTTTTTTTAAATCAATATTTTTTTATTGAATTTTTCATAGAACATAAGTGAAAAAACATGTTGAAAAATAGTCACTCAGAGATGTCTGAGATGGATTGAGCCGGCAACACTGTAGTCTGTATAACAATAAACGGACTACAGGGTTGCCGGCTCAATCCATCCATTTGTCACATCATGATATTAAAGTGGTTGTATACCCTCAATTACAACTTGCACCTACAGGTAAGCCTAGATTAAGGCTTACCTGTAGGTACAAGAATTATCTCCTAAACCTACATGGTTTAGGAGATATTTGCCAAAAAGTTTTACAACGTTGTCTACGGCGCATGCGCGTCGTAGACAGCGGTGCATTCACAGGGTTAATCCCCATTCACAACTTCGGCTTGCCGAAGTTGAAGTCTCCCGCGCACATGTGCGTAGCGACGTCTTAAGCCCCATACACACGCGCGGATTATCCGAGGACCAGGTCCGTCGGATCCTGTCCGTCATACTTTGTCTGATGTTGATGTTGCATACACACGGTCGGACAAAGTTGTCGGAAAATCCGATCATTCTGAACGTGGTGACGTTTGTTGCCTACGACAGGACTACGTAGAGGCTAGTAGCCAATAGCTTTGGTCTTGTAATGTGATCTGAGCATGCGTAGCACTTTGTCCGTCGGACAACGCTACACACGATCGGATTTGGTGTGATCGGACCTTGTTGTCAAAAAATCTATCCAGCAGGAGATAGGACTTTGTCCGTCGGACAATCGGACGTACACTGTCCGATGGTGCCTACACACGGTCGGATTTTTCGACAACATTGTCCGATCGGACAGAATCCATGCGAAAATCCTACCGTGTGTATGGGGCTTTAGCTGCTCTGGCCAATCACAGTGCCGCAGCGGCGCTGTGATTGGCCGGAGCGGCGATACCCGGAAGTAACCTTCCGGGTATCTGTGGAGAGATGGCTGCGGCTGGAGGGGGAGACGAGGACGGCGTCGGGGGCCCCGATCTAAGGTAAGTGATGCATAATGAGCTAGTATGCTAGTCATACTAGCTCATTATGGCTTTATCTTGCAGGTGGTTTTAAAAAAAAAAAAAAACGGGTATACAACCGCTTTAACCTACATAATCTACCCCTGATTTAACATATCCATAGAAAGAAAATCACATGTACCACAAAAACCAGCATAAGAAGATGGTAGTAAATATGAACTAGTCAGGACATGTTCATCTTGTATGGTGATGATCCCAACTAAATTGGATATCTACAAGTAATTTTATGGTTATTTTATAGTTTTTTTCAACATGCTCCCTGTAATAATAGTATCCTCCTGTGAATGCATCTGTATGACACCAAACATATTCCCAACAATTGTCCCATGATCTGCAGTCTGAGGACACCTCAGTGTGATGATTTATTTACAAAGTGTTCATGTTTACAGAACAGGGCAGGCTACATAAACCTGGGTACTTCTGTACACTGCTAAAAGTACTGTAAATTTGTAAATTTTATAGTAAGTGACCCTTAATGCCTTCTTTGGAAAATGAAAGGGATTTAACATTTTCTCTGTCCACAAAGCTGTTTATTCACCTACACAAATCTGCCCCATACATCAAATTAACAATAAGCAATATAGTTATAGGACCTTATAAACCTACCTTTCATTTTCCCCTATTCTTTAACATTTCACAACCATAAACACAAAACTTATTGCACTTTGGGAGCATATTTGCATTTATGTACCAAGATTATTTAAAGGCTTTCAAGATACAGCTCTCCGATATAATTTCTGTCAAATGCATTTCTCCTATTTACATGAAATCCTACACATGAAAATGAGATCAATGTAATACTGCATTTCTAGAAGGACAAATAAACTGCACTTTTAGTTAGCCTTTGCTGTGCCTTCATATTTATATGGAATTATAAATAAAACATTAAAGAATCTTTAGAATGCAAAATTGCACTGAGATATATTTGTTTATGGTAAAGTCATACATATTGTATTAAGAATGCATATATAGGTTTTAATAAAATGTTAGTGGGAGAATGAAAGCAACTAAACAGGAGGGATCTCCATCTATAGACGAGGCTGAGAGTGATCTTTCTTTGATACCTATTAAATGTTCCAGCAGATGAAACCCTATATTCTGCCAGGAAATGAGTTTGCCACAAGACATTGTGTGCGCTCAACTTTACCACTGTCATTCCTCTTCTCAAAACTGCAATAGATTACACAGCCTCCATTTTTCATTCCTTGCTGCCCGAAATGCAAATTCCTTCTCTCTTGTTTATATTAGGTTTTCAAATATATGGAAATTCAGATATCTTGAGGAAAATGTCAGGGCCAGAAATAGTCTCGATCAGTCTTTTTCAGAGTCTGGCTTTCTCTGCATCATACACTGGATGCTGTGAATGGTATAGCCAGGAGCCTGTTGATACAGATTCTTCTGGTCTTTGACCAGCTTATCAGCAGTGTTAAAGTATAGCTGTGCTTTGTTACAAAAAACCTCTAATATACATCTTTATCTAGTCTATTGTTGCATAGAATATAGGAAGGCAAAGGTAGCTATATTGAAAACACATTAAGATTGTTATTTTCATCTTCACCATCTGATATTAATTAATGTGTATGTATAGACAAAACCTAGTGAGTAGGGAAAGGTTAGAAAACTGGTCTATTGTTGTCTATTCTAGATAAATTCACCCTTTCTATGTTTCTCTGACCACTGTCACTAAGTATGCAGGAAGTTAGAAGATCTCCAGCATGTTACAATTGCCCACCAGAATATCACAAGAGTCAAGGGAAATTCTTCCCATAGGAACACATGGGTACCTGTTCTGGTGACAACTGCTGCCTAATGGAACACCGCACACTGTTTCCTCTAGGACAGAAAGTAAAGGCCAACAGGGTATATTCAGCTAAGGGTTTAACCCACGTTATTCAAAACTGAAAAGCCCTGTGTGTGCAGCGCCCCCCCCCTCAACCCTCCTAACACTTACCTGAGGTCCCTCTCTGTCCAGCGATGTCCACGATTGTCACAGCTGTCTGATTGACTGAGACACAGCAGCTGTGCCATTGGCTGTTGCTGCTGTCAATCAAAGTCAGCTAGTCAATCAGGGGAGAGAGGGGCAGGGTCAAAGCTCCATGTCTGAAAGGACGATGAGAGCTGTGACTCAGCTTGGTCGGAACAGGAGGGAGGAGAGCAGAAGAGGGACCCGAGAAGAGGAGGACCTGTGCAAATCCACTGCAACAGAGCAGGTAAGTATAAAATGTTTGTTATTTTTATTGGAAAAAACAAGACTTTACAATCACTTTAACACTCTTTAATTTTACTTATTAAACAAGGATTTAGCCCAAATCAGACAGATTTGGTAGACATGGTAATGTTCCCTAAAGTTACAATTGTCATATACTTGTAGCGCTGGTATTTTTGCCTTCTAATGCTATGTAATGCTAAACAATGGACAATGCTATAAATTGGTATTTGGCACCATCTAGTGGTATAAATGTGAAAGAGACTTTGTTTATTTTGCATTTTAAGAGCATAGGGAAAGCCTAACAGGAAGTGACTTAATCGTTTTTTCTTGAGAAAGGACGCACCTACCCTTAATGCCCACTCACTTACCCATGAACCCTGAGTGGCTAAACTGCATGCTGGGTAGGTAATAAAAGGCCCATCGCTGCCATCTTCTGTCTCTTCTTGCTGGGAAGTGTGGCCTGCCCACAGGGATCTGTGGGTGTGTGTCCGAAGAACTGCGGCCTGCTCGGTGCAGAGCAACATTTGAAACCACCGGAGACAGTCTACACTACAGCCAGCTGGAGCAGCGGTGTGGTCGGATCAGGGAGGATCCTGAGACATCTCACGGAGCCAGCTGGAGGTTCCGGTCATTGTGCGGAGTGGTGCAGCATTGCGGAGCTGACTGTGGCAGGACTGGGAACCAAAGGAGCGGAAGCACCATCTTTCTGGACCTGGTGTGGTGAGAGGGCTGTTGCCCAGAAGTGCACTTCACACACTTAGACTGATTGCATAATGTTGCTGGGAACGGTAGTCCCACGGAACAGTTCAGTTCAATAGAGTTACACTTGCATAGGCCTCAAGCCTGATTTCATTACCAAGTGACTGCCGCTGGAAGTACATTCCCAGTAAGGACTTCACAAATACTTTGCACGATTGAAGTTACTGCTGTATGTTATTCTACATTACATTACTGGTCGGAAATCCTCCGGATTATAAATACTACAGTATAAATGGCTAACTAAAGAAAAGAAGACAAGTGACTCTATCCTTTAATGTAAGGCCTTACAGTGTTACTATTACTTACCATAAACTAAAGGGGAGCTCTTAAGTAGCCGCAATGCATTATACTGTCTGGTTAGCACTGTATAGGCCATAACAGATCTTATAGTGTCTGCACGGTGTGCTGGAAGTGGAAAGGTGCCCAGTGATGAGGTTGTATTGCCTGAGCATTAGTCCCACTTGGAGACACGCCTGCAGGAGCAATGCAGGAAGCTGTGATAGCCATTCACAACTATTTACCTCAGTATTGTATGCAATTACAGTTCTTGTGTTAATGTTTGAACCTGTTCTAGTAAACTTATATTCTGGTTTAATACAATCTGTTGTGAGGCTTGTCCATTCTCCAAACAGGTGTAGCAGTGTGTACCCAGGTGACAGCACAGGTACAGTGTATATAATCTGTGACTATTCAATTGTCTTTTATTATTGGGTTTCACACCAACACTGTTACACAGCTGTGTCAAGCGGGTTGAGCCAAACCATTGGGGGTGTAAATAGCAGGCAGGCCCAAAAAAATTACCAGCAGCTCCTTCAGGGGTAAGTGCTACATACTGTAAGTTGTGCAACTTCCCCAAACCTGACCTCAGTGGCGACCCATCCATAAGGGGTGCTGCCCCCCTAATCCATGCACCCGCCCCCACCCCCTAAAAGAAATCGAGCACCAGCCACCACGGCCTTATCTTTTTGTTACATATAAGGACCATGCAGTAAAGCTGTAGTGTCCCTAGTTTCTTGTGTTAGGTTTATAAAGCTAGGCTGTAACTGAACATTTTTTTACCTTTTCTGTAGTGTGTTAAGCTTTTGATTGCTTCGGCCTACTACTGGAGGATACAGCACTGTGAGTGTGAAAAACCAATAGCTAAGTTATAATATTTATCCTTTGCAGCCAATCATTGAAGAGTCTATTTAGTGGTGGGAGATGAAGGAAGAATAAGTATTTGAAACAAACTTTCAGACCGTTATTTCCTCTTTTCTGTTTTGTTCCAGATATGATTACAATGCTCAGCTTGGATGTCTACATAAAGACACCTGTCTGTAGGTAACATGTTGAACAGGGAATCATGGAAAGCATCTTGAACAGGGAATCATTGGTGCTGGATAATAAGGATGGACCCGGTGTTCGATTCGAACCCATGTTCGAATCGAGCACCGGGCGTTCGCTTGCTCGGCGAGCCCAGAACTATTGGGGCCGCTCGCATCAAATTCGTGTGATGCGAGCGGTCCCGCAATGCATTGCGGCCCGCGCAGTGCAATGCTGGCTGATGATTGGCCAAGCATGCACTGTGACCCCGCATGCTTGGCCAATCACAGTGCCGGCAGCGAGGAGAGCCATAATTGGCTACAGGCAGGATGCCTGTAGCCAATTATAGCTCAGGGGCTTTAGTACACGCCCCACGGTATAAGAGGCCACCGTGCCGGCGGCCTCGCATATTCTGTTTCAGTCAGTGTCAGCGTGTCAGTGTGCTGCTGACAATATGTGCTCTATTTCTGGGGATATGTGTGTGCGTGCTGTTAGAACAGCATTGCAGTATCACATCTGGGGGGTGTCTATAGGTGGCCTGTGAAGGGGGGCAGGTTTCCTGTGCTTAGAACTTTCCCTGCAAAAAAGTGTCATTTTTGCAGGAAAAAAGCTATTTAAAAGCACTCGCGGCTAATGAATTGATGGCTCCTGTAACACAGAGAACTGTCATTCATTGATAAAAAACCAAAAAAAAAAGCGTAGGGGTCCCCCCTAATTCAATAACCAGGCCCTTCAGGTCTGGGATGGATATTAAGGTGAACCCCAGCCAAAAATAAAAATAAAAAAATGGCGTAGGGTCCCCCTCAAAATCCATACCAGACCCTTGAGGTCTGGTATGGATTTTAAGGGGAACCCTAGCCAAAAAAAATGACGTGGGGTCCCCCTCAAAATCCATACCAGACCCTTATCCGAGCACGCAACCTGGCAGGCCACAGGAAAAGAGGGGGGGACGAGAGCGCCCCCCCCTCCCGCCTGAACCGTACCAGGCCACATGCCCTCAACATTGGGAGGATGCTTTGGGGGTCTAAGACCCCCAAAGCACCTTGTCCCCATGTTGATGAGGACAAGGGCCTCTTCCCCACAACCGTGCCCGGTGGTTGTGGGGGTCTGTGGGCGGGGGGCTTATCGGAATCTGGAAGCCCCCTTTAACAAGGGGACCCCCAGATCCCGCCCCCCCCTGTGTTAAATGGTAAGGGGGTACAAAAGTACCCCTACCATTTCACCAAAAAAGTGTCAAAAATAGTAAAAATTACAGGAGACAGTCTTTGACAATTCCTTTATTAAAATCTTCTTTCTTCTTTCTTCATCCTTCGGTTTCTTCATCTTCTCCTTCCGTCTTCTCCTTCCGTCATCTTCTTCCATCTTCTTCTTCCATTTTCTTCTTCCTCCGATCCGCTTCTTCTTGCGCTGGTCTTCTCGTCCTTCTCGTCCGGCATCTTCTTCCGTCGGCGTCGGTGTCTCTGTCTCTTCTTGGGCCGCTCCGCGCAATGGGAGGCTCCCGCTGTGTGAGGCTCCGCTCCGTCTGACAGGTCTTTTATAATGGAGGGCACCTGGTTAACCCGCCCCCTCTGACGCACGGGGACGTCGTGGGGAATTCCATGATGGCTTTCCCCATGACGTCAAAGGGGGGCGGGGTCACCAGGTGCCCTCCGTTTTAAAAGACCTGTCAGACGGAGTGGAGCCTCACACAGCGGGAGCCTCCCATTGCGCGGAGCGGCCCAAGAAGACACCGACGCCGATGGAAGAAGATGCCGGACGAGAAGGACGAGAAGACCAGCGCAAGAAGAAGTGGATCGGAGGTAGAAGAAAATGGAAGAAGAAGATGGAAGAAGATGACGGAAGGAGAAGATGAAGAAACCGAAGGATGAAGAAAGAAGAAAGAAGATTTTAATAAAGGAATTGTCAAAGACCGTCTCCTGTCATTTTTTACCATTTTTGCCACTTTTTTGGTGAAATGGTAGGGGTACTTTTGTACCCCCTTACCATTTCACACGGGGGGGGCGGTATCTGGGGGTCCCCTTGTTAAAGGGGGCTTCCAGATTCCGATAAGCCCCCCGCCCGCAGACCCCCACAACCAATGGCCAGGGTTGTGGGGAAGAGGCCCTTGTCCTCATCAACATGGGGACAAGGTGCTTTAGGGGTCTTAGACCCCCAAAGCATCCTCCCAATGTTGAGGGCATGTGGCCTGGTATGGTTCAGGCGGAAGGGGGGGCGCTCTCGTCCCCCCCTCTTTTCCTGTGGCCTGCCAGGTTGCGTGCTCGGATAAGGGTCTGGTATGGATTTTGAGGGGGACCCCACGCCATTTTTTTTGGCTAGGGTTCCCCTTAAAATCCATACCAGACCTCAAGGGTCTGGTATGGATTTTGAGGGGGACCCTATGCCATTTATTTATTTTTTGGCTGGGGTTCCCCTTAATATCCATCCCAGACCTCAAGGGCCTGGTTATTGAATTTGGGGGGACCCCTACGCTTTTTTTTTTTCATTTTTTTTATTTTTTATCAATGACTTTTTTTTTATGAATGAGTTTCAATGAATGACTGTTCTCTGTATTACGGGAGCCGTCAATACACATTAGCCGCGAGTGATTTTAAATAGTTTTTTTACTTTCAAAAATGACACTTTGCGCAGAGACAGTTCTAAACACGGGAAACATGCGCCCCTTCACAGGCATACTATAGACACCCCCCAGGTACGAAATTTAAAGGAATATTACACTTTTATTGTTTCAATTTAAGCATTATTAAAATCACTGCTCCTGAAAAAACGGCCGTTTTTAAAAAAAAAATTTGCATTGATACATGTCCCCTGGGGCAGGACCCAGGTCCCCAAACACTTTTTATGACATTAACATGCATATTAGCCTTTAAAATTAGCACTTTTAATTTCGAACGTTCGCATCCATTATAACTAATAGCGTTCTAAAGCTCGCACGGACTTTAGGTCCGTTCGCGGGTTCTGGTGCGAGCCGAACGGGGGGGTGTTCGGCTCATCCCTACTGGATAATGATCAGGGAGAGCTGGGTAGAAACTGCAGATAGACTGGCAAGTAGGATTCAGTGCTTACAAAATAAGGTACTTGTGGCTGTTCATATAATCATTTTTCACTATTCTGGAATAATAGAAAGTGTGTGTCTTTATTTACTGTTTACATTACTTTTTTCATGAATGAGTAGGGGTATTACAGTGGTGTGAAAAAGTGTTTGCCCCCTTCCTCATTTCCTGTTCCTTTGCATGTTTGTCACACTTAAGTGTTTCGGAACATCAAACCAATTTAAACAATAGTCAAGGACAACACAAGTAAACACAAAATGCAATTTGTAAATGAAGGTGTTTATTATTAAAGGTGAAAAAAAATCCAAACCATCATGGCCCTGTGTGAAAAAGTGATTGCCCCCCTTGTTAAAACATACTATAACTGTGGTTGTCCACACCTGAGTTCAATTTCTCTAGCCACACCCAGGCCTGATTATTGCCACACCTGTTCACAATCAAGGCATCACTTAAATAGGAGCTGCTTGACACAGTAAGGTCCACCAGAAGATCCTTAAAAGCTACACATCATGCCGAGACCCAAAGAAATTCAGGAACAATTGAGAAAGAAAGTAATTGAGATCTATCAGTCTGGAAAGGGTTATAAAGCCATTTCCAAAGCTTTGGGAATCCAGCGAACCACAGTGAGAGCCATTATCCACAAATGGCGAAGACATGGAACAGTGGTGAACCTTCCCAGGAGTGGCCGGCCGCCCAAAATTACCCCAAGAGCGCAGCGACGACTCATCCAAGAGGTCACAAAAGACCCCACAACAATGTCCAAGGAACTGCAGGCCTCACTTGCCTCAGTTAAGGTCAGCGTTCATGCCTCCACCATCAGGAAAAGACTGGGCAAAAATGGCCTGCATGGCAGAGTTCCAAGGAGAAAACCACTGCTGAGCAAAAAGAACATCAAAGCTCGTCTCAATTTCTCCACAACACATCTTGATGATCCCCAAGACTTTTGGGACAACATTCTGTGGACCGATGAGACAAAAGTGGAACTCTTTGAAAGGTGTGTGTCCAAGTATATCTGGCGTAGAAGGAACACTGCATTTCAGAAAAAGAACATTATACCAACAGTAAAATATGGTGGTGGTAGTGTGATGGTCTGGGGCTGTTTTGCTGCTTCAGGAACTGGAAGACTTGCCGTGATAAAAGGAACTATGAATTCTGCTGTCTACCAAGAGATCCTGAAGGAGAATGTCCGACCATCTGTTCGTGTACTCAAGCTGAAACGAACTTGGGTTCTGCAGCAGGACAATGATCCTAAACACACCAGCAAGTCCACCACCGAATGGCTGAAGAAAAACAAAATGAAGACTTTGGAGTGGCCTAGCCAAAGTCCTGACCTGAATCCTATTGAGATGTTGTGGTATGACCTTAAAAAGGCCGTTCATGCTCGAAAACCCTCTAATGTAACTGAATTAGGACAATTCTGCAAAGATGAGTGGGCCAAAATTCCTCCAGGACGCTGTAAAAGCCTCATTGCACGTTATCGCAAACGCTTGGTTGCAGTTGTTGCTGCTAAGGGTGGCCCAACCAGTTATTAGGTTTAGGGGGCAATCACTTTTTCACACAGGGCCATGATGGTTTGGATTTTTTTTCACCTTTAATAATAAACACCTTCATTTACAAATTGCATTTTGTGTTTACTTGTGTTGTCCTTGACTATTGTTTAAATTGGTTTGATGTTCCGAAACACTTAAGTGTGACAAACATGCAAAGGAACAGGAAATGAGGAAGGGGGCAAACACTTTTTCACACCACTGTATGTACCCATTACTTATTCACATTGGGGGTATTATCTGGAGGCCCCTTTTTTCTAAAGGGGACTTCTTGATTCTAATAAGCCCCACGAGCAGACACCCACAATCATTGGGCTAACAAACTAGTTTACCAGGGGGGGGCTCCCCCTGGCAAGTCACTCTCACCATATTGAGGGCATGTGATGTGCCCCCTCTTTCCTGACCTGCCAGGCTCGGATAAGTGTCTGGTATGGATTTTTGGGGACCTATTTTTTATACTATCCCCACCCCATTTGTTTACATTCACCTATCAGTCAAGCAATTCCTGGTTAATGTCTTAATATTGCAGGCAGGGATGCCTCAGCTACTGAAGCTTGTGACTGTCTGTATCTGCTGGACTTTAGCTCCCTGGCCATAAGAAAAATTAATGTTTATTTAAGCTAACATTTCCAAGAATTGAAATGTAACATTTCTAACAGTTCATGTTCAATGTATTGGTTATACTTTATTTTACTTAAAATCGTTACACTTTTACTGAGATGCATTTTTATCCAATAGAAAAAAATATATATACAAAATTTCAGAATACCAGAAACTAAGACTGCCAAAAAAACACACTATTGGCCACCTAAATATAATTAAAGCAACTAATAGTAAATCTAATCATGCAAACTCCCCTAGAAAATTATCTCTTTATTAGTTAGACCACCAATCAACTGAAAGTCATTAATGCACTAGTAATACCAAGAGGGCAAGTATATATCTTTCCAAAGTGATAACAATTCAGTCACTAAAAAGAATAGCTTGTACATAAATAATATTGCTTATGTTTCACACCCTTGTGTACCGTTGATAAACACATAGCAGAGCACATGCAAAACAGAGATGGATAAGGCACAAACAATAAAAATGTAAACCTAATCTAAACCCACAACAGTAAAATGAATCTGTATATGCAGTAAAACATGCTTGTTATACTCACTGTAGAACTTAAGGAGTAAACCCTCTGATTTTGTAAAAAGGCTGTTTGATCCTGGCTTCTCTGATCCTCCCCTCCTTCCACTGCCCCCTGATAATTTCCTGGTAACACAGAGTCTATGGAGTCAGGCTGCACATGTTCAGTTTGGTGTTACTAGAGCGAATATTTTTTTTCTTAGGAGAGTGTATGTGATCAGCAGAGGGCCAATCAGCACTGTCCAGACAAAGGTTCAGGAGTCTTGCAGTCTCATAGGATAGTCAGAAAACTGCTCCTACAAGCTTTAACCAGTGCTTTGCTGGACACTGATGGAAGCCACAAGATTCCTTTAACTGCTGATGAGAAAAGATATTTAGCAGTTTCTATTTACTAAAATAATTGCATTTCCATGTCCTGTGTACTGTGGGAGACCAGATATAGTGAATGCAGGGTCCTAGGTTTAGTAACACTTTAACCACTTGCCATAAGGCCGTTATGGTAAAACAGCCAGATGCAGTGGCGGGCCTTCAATACATCTACATAAAGATAGCATAGGCTATAAGAAGATTGCCAAGACCCTGATACTGAGCTGCAGCACAGTGGCCAAGACATGGATGAGCGAGTTTGGGGTGTAGGAACTTGACTGGCCTGCACAGAGTCCTGACCTCAACCCAATAGAACACCTTTGGGATGAATTAAAGCGGAGACTGTGAGCCAGGCCTTCTCATCCAACATCATTGCCTGACCTCACAAATGCACTCCTGGAATAATGGTCAAACATTCCAATAGACACACTCCTTAACCTTGTGGACAGCCTTCCCAGAAAAGTTAAAGTTGTTATAGCTGCAACTCAATATTGAACCCTACAAACTAAGACTGGGATGCCATTGGTTGGCCATGTGCATGTAAAGGTATGCATCTTAATACTTTTGGTAATGTAGTGTATATATATATATATATATATATATATATATATATATATATATATAAATTCAAAAACCCAGTAATGATTAAATACCCCAAAAAAAAAGTTACATCTGTCTCAAAAAAATATAATATTAATTTGGGTACAGTAATGCATCACTGAGTATTTATCATTCAAAGTGTAACAGTGCTGAAAACGGAAAAATGCCCTTGCAGGAAGGGGGTTTAACATACCTGTCTTCAAGTGTGTTAATATAGTAGCCCTCTAAAATTTTAATACTTAAATGCTATGCCTCCTTAAAGCATATATATTTTCAGAGACTACAGGCACCATTTACTTCTTTTCTTTGTGGTATAGATATTTACATATTTATGTTTAACTATTGAGTATTGAATTGTATTGCTTCCCCCTCTATATCAGCTATGTTTTGTTTTTGTTTTTACTTAGACTGTTGATAGTGGTTATTTATATGGTTAAAATATCTGGAACATCTGTGCACCCATATCCATCCAGAGGCATTGTATAATGGAATAATACAATTGTTGTTTGGAGATATTCAGAATAACTTTCTCAGATTTAAATTATTCAGCAGCTTTCAAAGAATAAGACTTGATATGTGTTTTTCATCACAATGATTTAGATAAAAAATAAAACCCGTACTCATATTATAAGAGTAAGCAGAGGAGCAGTAGTAAGTAAGATTTTACTCTATATTTCCATGGCCTTCTAAAAAGAAGCTGCAAAAAGTAAATTATCTGGAGTTTTCTTCATCTCTGGGACCAGCTACTGTTATAGCATGAGCTGTGAAGGGACACATAAGGGTAAATTGGGATACTTGTACATGAAAGTCAGAGTGACAAATCAATTGCAATGAATGAGGAATACAGCCTCAGCAGCATCATTTCCATTTCCTATTCTGAATTTCAATTGGAATCTACATTACATTGGAAAATTTCATTACCCTGCTCATAGGGAATTATAACACTACTTGACATAAAATATACAAGCTCCAGAGACATTCCATAGTTCTAAGTCTCATCTAAGCTGAGCAGTACCAGCAGAAACGCTTACAGAATTTTCAGCAGATGTGTCAAAGTTATTGTAGTCGACCACTTGCAATGATATTGTCAGCAATAAAAAGTAATTATACTTAATTATTTTTCTATTGCAATCCTCTGTTGTTATTCATTCCTGCACCGTACACATTTAGTGCACACAGTTCATTCCATTTGTCGATGTGGCCAACGATGAGATCAGAACTAGGCAGTTAATGAGCTAAAACAATTATTTTATGTTGCCAACTTGACATGAACATTGTACCAATAACCTTTTTAAAAGCTTCTAGCCATTTAAGAGTTGTCATTCATAAGAAAAAAATGTATTTTCCATTTAGGCCTGATTTTGTACAAAAGACCACTCAAGTAAAATACAAGGTAGTTTAAATAAAAGTTCCATTAATACCAATTATTTTATACTGCAAAATCTATGCAAAACATGCATGGCGTGTTTAGAAGAGCCCTTATGTCTATAACTTTTGTTGTTTAATAGTTGCTTAATACTTAATTTACCATATATACTGGCGTATAACATGCGTCAGAGTATAACACGCACCCTAATTTTAAGAGGGAAGTTTCAGTAAAAAAACAAATTTTTTTTAATAAGCAACTTTGAAGCAAATTAACCTCCCTGGCGGTATTCCTGAGCTCGGGGTGGAACTTCAGTACCATAAGCGGTAACCCCGAGCCAGACTCGGGCTTGCATTGCAGCATACAAAGGAAGTTACTTACCTTGTCCCCTGGATCCTGCGATGTCTCCCCGCTGTGTGTGCGAGCTCCTCCGCAAGCTCCTCCGCTCGATTCACACAGTGCCGAGTGCCGCTGATCTCCGTTCCCTGCGACGTTACGACGCCAAATTCAAAAAGGTTAAAACACACAATAAACATACAGTACTGTAATCTTACAGATTACAGTACTGTATAAGAAAATTACACATCCCATTTGTCCCTAGTGGTCTGTCGAGTGCCCTGCATGTAGTTTTATATAATAAATACCATTTTTTCTGCCTGGAAACTGGAGATTGTCCATAGAAACCAAAAAGTATACCTTTATGTCAAAAGGGATTTTAGACCAGCTAGAAAACAGCGATAATAAATTAGAACCACAATTCATCATCAAACACTAAATTTAATGACAGCAACAATTCTGCAACTGAGCAAATTTCAGTGTTTTTGATTTGATTACATTATTGAATAATTTGTGTGTTTACAATAGTTTTTATTGTTTTCAATAGACAAAATGTACAACAAGCATTATACAAAAATAAATGCAAAATAAGGGTATATGATTATGCTAAACAAAAAGAGAATAGTATGAACATCACAGTGGTAAATTGTATAACAAACCTAGGATGATCACATAGTACTAACCTAGTTCAGCTAAACATACCCCATGAAAAACTTATAGAAAAGGAAAAAGAAGGGTTAAAAGAAGGAAAGACAGAAGGAAAACAAGGAGGAGGGGGGAAGGGGAGGAGTGCACCCCTGATGTTCAGTATATATGTATACTAATATATCATAAACCTTCAGATTGAATAATTTAATAATATTAAATAATTTTTATAGTTATTTATTATATTTAGTGTTTCAAACTTTATCATACCCGGGATGTCTACTAGACTCTGGTTTGGACAGATTTAATTGAGTTATTCATAAGAATTGCATGCCTACAATAGAAAACGCCAAATTTCCATGCAAAATAATTGTACCGCTTTTGGTACAAAATTCCAGACATAATCATACTGCCAGGAAGGTTAAGGGTCAGTGCCCATCAATGTCCATCTGCAGCCTGATTAATGTCCTCAATGCAGCCTAAATAAGGTCCTCAATGCAGCCTGATTAATGCAGCCTGATTAATGCCTTTTTTTAAACTACAGTCAATTGCAGCCTCACCATCTCCCTCACCAGCAGCCTGAATCAGCCGTCATCTCCTCTCCACTTGGCTCTCACGTCACACACACAAAGTCCTGCCTCCACCATCGGCATTGGACCAGCTCCTGTGATAGGCAGAACACTGGTTTAATGCCGGTGGCGGATGCGGAACTGTGTGTGTGATGAGAGCCGAGTGAAAGCAGAGGAGCCGAGTGGAGAGGAGATGAAGGCTCGGTGAGGTACGCTGTCTGTGTATAACACACACCTCTGATTTGCCACCGATTTTCAGGGGGAAAAAGTGCGTGTTTTGCGCCAATAAATTTGGTAAATATATCCTTACATTTCCTAGGAATCTTAGTGGTAAGATCTAGGCTCAGCAACTGACTACACAGAATATATTATGAATTAGCTTTCTCTGAACTTTCACTATGATGCGAATGAAAAGTGTTTACATTTCCCAACAGATACTTTGCATGTGTGTTGAAACTCCAAGGAGAGCTAATTTAGCATTACATTCTTTTTTCAAACCTTGGGAAAAATCAGATGATATTGGTTTGCAGAGAGAGACAAGGTGATGGCAGCATTGTAAGCACAAACAATTGTTTTTTGAAGCTTGACACAAGGTCCATTTGGTAGGAAGTGGCTTTTAAATATTTTAAGCACCAGACAGGTCAGAATGTATTTAATGTTTTATTTTTACCATTGGAAACATTGTATGCTGGACATGCTGCCTATAATTTATAGGTGGCCAACTTATTCTGAGTCATTAAAAGAAGATAGGTGATAATAGAAATAAGTGGCAGCTAGCATTGCAAATTAATTTGAAATAGCGAATATCTCTAATCGGGAGACATCAGCCGGTGAGGAAAAAACGTCCGAAATTGGGCCAGTGTGTATGTGACTCTGTTTGACAGAAGCCAGCTGTTTGGCCAGCTTCTGTCAGACGAGTATGCTGGAAAACCAGCAGCAGACTGACTCCTGATCAGCGCTCACAGACAATGGTGGAGTGTGCTGATTGGAGTGTTCTAGCGGGGGGCCGTCCCCCTTTCAGAACACAACAGCTCAGCAGAAGAGATCGCTATACTAACTTTACATAGTTAGTATAGATGCTCTGACCTGAGCTGACAGGAGTTTTTTGTTCAACCCGCTGGGGTTGAATGAAAAATCCTTATAAATCATAAAAATCAAAACCTTGAAAACTGTGGAATTAGCTAGATTGTACTGCTATGTCACTTCAAACATACCGATAAACAAACTGTTTTAGCAGTAAAGATTTAATTTATTTTATTCATTGTATTAATTTATTCATTTGCATAAATGTAATATTTGCATTGGGTGTGTAAATTATAGCCTTCTTTAACTCATCCACTTTTTACATTTTGTAAGGCTTTTTTTTTAAACCCTAAAATGGGAATTTTCTTGGCAGGAAAATTACAGAAATGTACAGAGATTTAAAAAGCAGACTGGGGATGACACATAACACAAACAATACTACTCTGTTTGAAAGATGCTGTTAAAAAAATGGGTACAAAAGGGAATATTTATTGACACACATTACAAACTCTATAAAAAATGATAAACATTTAAAAAAGAGGTAGTTGATAAATGGACCTGTGAAAAACTTGGTGAAAGGTTCCAAGAGATTACTGCTTTATCGAGTTACTAGTCTAACCACTTCTCAAACACAAAATTATTAAAAGTATATAAAACATATACATACACAGCAGGTTAAACAAAGTACAGCTTATACCTTTTCTCTTGTTCACTATAACACCGCATATTTCACAGTCTTTAAAAGCTAGATCATAGCCTACAAGAGTTTTTGTAAGCCAGCAATTTCAGACTGTGTGGTTTAATACTCACAGGGTCTTATTTTCAGTAATGATGAAGATAAGTATAGAGAGAATCACCAACCATTGTTCTTTAATAAGCTTCAGTACCTCACCATGCTTTGTTCTAATAAACTCATACAGTGTCAGGGCCTGGACTTGTACCTGGGACCTCTGATGTGTCTAGTAATGACTCTTCTCGCTGAGCTACCTGAGATGCTGGACAGCACCTTGTCTGATCCATTGGACAACCCTACCTTGTGCCTTGACTTCTGCCGAACTTTGAACTCTTTGCTCCTCCAATGAACTTCCTGATTTAAGCCATGTCTCTGCACTTCCTGTTTGCAAGATTATTGTGCTCTCTCTTGACAACTAGCTCACTCTGTCTTCCCTGCTGCCGTCCCCAATCTTTGCTACCACTCGTTTCCAATGCTTGGCTTGTCCCTCGACTACGCTTCTGCCTGATCCCAACCTACAACTACTTGTTACTGACCTTTGGCTTGTTTACTGACTATGCTTCTGTTTGATCCTTACCTGCTATATTTGCTTCTGGACCCCGGCTTGCCCACCTCCTGGTGGGGCAATCCTGAGGACCGCGACCAGGTACTATCATGCAACTAAATCCATCTTCATGATCAGGAGCTCTGGTGAACACTGGTTAGTACCTAGACCCGGCACCTCAGGTGAGCCCACGTCATCCACCAGGGTGTCCCACTTGTATACCTGACCCGCTGGTCGGTGGAAGTCCTGCTACTGGTCTTCAAGCCTGACCCCTGATCATGACATACAGCTTAGATAAAGATATTGGCTTTCCTCCCAAACTTCTGAAGCCAATCATATGGTTAAGTAAGAACAAAAAATACATAATTTCTATGTATGAGCAAAGTGCTGAAACAGCACTGTGTTCTTGCCTTTACTTGGGTTGTTCTTTGCAGCATTACAAAATGTTGGCACAATATCAGAAGGCATATTACTAACGTTAGAAACTAGGTATGTCAACTCAATCACTTAAAGGGGTTGTAAACCCTTACATATACCCAGTGTAGTGACTGGCCTCAGGTGATACAGAGAGATGAAACAAATCCTTCTACATAAGTTGCACCTGTTTACAGTATCTGCAGTCTTTTCTTCGCTATGGCTAAGCAAAGTCCAGAATTTAGACAGCTTGTCTGAGGTTTCAAAAAACAGGGGGATCTGAAGTTAGAGTGAAGAGAGCTGAGCACACAGGAACATAGTAGCTAAGGCTGTCAACAGGCTGTGTGCTTGAGCTCCCTCCCCTGTCAACCTTTTATTTCTTGGTGTCAAGAAGACTTGTTAGAAGGAACAAAGCAGCAGACAGAAATTACACTTAGTGCTCTGGATTGAGACAAGTACACACTATAGAGGGATATGCTTTGTTCATATTTTGTCAGAGGTTTACAACTACTTAAAGATGAGCAAATTTATCCTGAAAACAATTATGTAAGAATAATTGTGTGTCAAGCAGTTAAAAAATAATGGTGTGAGGGTAATTGTATAACTAAAGCAATCATAATGGAAAATTGTGATGACATCACTGTAAGGGCTTGTGTTGCCAGCTTTAATGGGAAAATACAGGGTGCTTTTTACTTCAGTTTGAAATGCTTCAGAGATCATTCAGGAATAATTGTAGGTAAATTTGATCTTCAGTCTGCATGCATTTGACCTGCTTTAGCTGTTTTTGCATTACCATGGACTTGGTAATATGGATATGGATATGGGGAGAAAAGCAGTTCTAAAGTGAGAAAAAGCCAGTAGACGCTTGCATTAAATATTACACATCTCTTTTTTGTTTTTTTGTTTTTTTACAATAATCTGACTGATCATGTAAAGCAGACCCTTTCATTTAGCAATTTTATTTTAGTTTCCAGGTACCCAAATCATCTCTTCTCCCTTTGATTGGTAATTTATGTCATAACTCTTGCTAATGTGTGCTAGAATAGCAATGACCCCAGTATCACATTCCTGGCATTTTACAGTAAGTACAGACTGCTAGGGTAGGGAGGGGATGATAGAGGCATACAAACTTACTTTTGCTAGAAAAAACTCTCCTAGCAATTGTTTCTAAATACATTTTCACTTTAAAGTGCACCTGTGTCAAACCCATAGACATTAAAATATCTACATCTACTTAAGAGGCATGAGAAAAAGCTCTAACCCTTTCTCTGTCTTGGACCTACAGCACTGCTTTTAGCTGGATGTACGGACCTGCATTCCTCCGTCTGCTATAAGCTCATGGTCACTTTCAGAAAATGTACTGTTTAGGGGGGTCTTTTACAAACTCTGAAAGCTGTAAGGAAAAAAACAAAAAACTAAGGAAACATGGCAAAAAATGGCCTGGCCACCTGAGTTTAAAAGTGGAGTGCAGGGTCTGACAGTAAAAGGTTAAAGCGAGCGCTCACTGACCTCTTTATCTGCTTATAATGTGAAGTATTTTATTCTCAAATGTCCTCAAAAACTATAATTTTAAGGGGTCCTGTAGGAAAATGTAGTACCAAATCCATTTACAATGTGTTGTACAAGCCTCAGAAAATAGAATAAAAAATAAAAAATAAATTCTTTCTTTCCCAATCTGAGCCAAATCCTCATTCATTTGTGTCTCAGGTGCTCCCATTCCAAAACACTGCAGCTGACAGTGGAAGAGTTGTAGCAACAGAGGCAGTATTGTCAGATCAAAAAGCTTGAGGATTTATTTCACGTTTGCTGAAGTACATTATGTTTCATAACTTCTGTTCATACCTACAGCTTCTTGCAGTGTGATTTTGGAGTAGCTGCAGGTACATCTTTTGGTGCACGATAGTGCGAATTTAGATCTATGGACTTCAATGGAAGTGTGTCAGAAATGCATGTACATGTGTGTTTAATGTGTTTGCATAACAACAAGACACCTATTATCAACATCTATGCCACAGGCTGCACATAACAACTAAGACATGGTTGACAAAGAAGAACTAATAAAACTGGTGAAGGCAGGATCTTTCCTCTATGAGCCATCTGATAAGACCTACACAGATTTCAGCAAGTGTGAGAGAGTATGACAGAATATTGCCCACGAGGTGCATGAGGTTACTCAGCTACACAGAAAGGAAGTAAACATATGTTTTTTGGGGCACAGCGTTCATGGATATGCTAATATATGCTTCTTTAAATGAGACTACTGCATACAAACATTCTTGCTCTCGTGTCCCTATGTAAAAGACCTTTATTAGCTTACCATTGACCAAAACCAAAAAAAGCATGAAAATGCATGATAAATGCATTGCAACGCATCAAAAACATACCAAAATATGCGTTGAGAAGCAGAAGCATGGGTGCTATCCTAAGTAAAGCTAACCAAATAGTCTGATTCCATAAAAAAAAAGAAAATAAACAAATCAACCAAATACATTACAGTAAGGTACACACTTACTACAAGCAGAAATAGGAGGACTGTTACTTAGTTCAGTATTGTAGGGCAAAATTAAAGTGTTTATAAAACTAAAAAAAATTAATTTTAGTAATGGATATAGGTTTTGTCAGGTTAGATTTGTATTGCTGTCTGTGTCCCAGCCGGAGAGATCCACCCTTTTTATCTATCCTGGTGACCATAGTCACCACAGTAGAAAGCGATGAACAAATAAAAAAAAAGAATGTTGACAGCAGAACAGGAATGCAGTAAAAAGGGGAGTTCTATCTAAACTTTTGAAAGATTTCTTTTTACTTCCTTAACAGGGCAGACATTAAAAGAAGGTATTTTAAATGGTAGACAGATGGCAAAAACTATCTTGACAAGAGTTTTAGCTCTTTCCCACACTATCCATTAATGAAAAAAGTTTTGGCTTTAGATATACTTTAAGCTTGAAAACACACAATATTTTTTGATACACTATCTGTACAGTATTTGCATACTTTAGATTTCAACCATCATCAAATTCAGTACAAATCTCTTCTGTTTTTCCTCACTGTTAGATCATAAATTCTACCCAGTAAATAAAGCTGCTGCATTGTTTTTGGCACATCAGAATTGTTTGCTGTCCAGTCTTTTCAGTACAAAAAACTAAATATAAAATATATTTTTACATATAGTGTATCTTTCATCCAACAATATTAATACACTTGAATAGAAATATATATATATTTTTTTGCTTACCTTTAGTATTGTTATATTGTTATATTTGTAATAGTAGCTGCTATTAAGGTTATTGTTATGGTATAATATTTGAATGTGCCAACCAGATAAACTTTATTGCCGATAACTAAAAAAAAACAGCTTTTAATTTTAAAAAATGTTTCATTGTGCAATGTGCAGTAACCCAGAGAAACAGATAACATTTTCCTTTTATACAGATTACATAGCAGATGTTTTCTGTTTTCTGCATATGGATTACCACACCTTGCACGTTGACCTATTCACATTGTTTAATTGAATAAGATTGAAAAAAATTTGGTTTATATATTCTGCTTATTGTTTATGCATAGAGTAAGGCATGTAATTATAATAGACTGAGTACACCAAGTTCAAATCCAGTTATATTTGCTGGCGATATTCACTGCATTTATAATGCAGTGAAAATGAGCTGAACAAATGGCAAATGTACAGTAAAAGCATATATTAAGGTATTGGTGGTGAATCTGTAAATGCAAATGCTTATACATTGATATGAGCTCAGAAGTTTGCTTGTTTGGAGAATTATAATCGGGAACCATGATAATATGTATAATAATCACAAGTCACTTTACATTGTATAAATCAAGTCACTATTTCTATACATTTTATGTAATATTAGAGTTATTAATTTATATTTGCCACTCAGTCACAATTCTTATATCAATATTTACCAGTGTAATTCAATGATTAAGCTTATAGTTTTTATTAGATAGAGATGGGGTAAGGCAAGCCCTGTCTAGTTCAATCAATCACCACATTTTTTCCTCTTTGCAAGGGGACAGTATGCACAGCAGCGGCCAGACACAGCCTCACCACATTAGGCGTGAGTGTCACCCAATTCATAATGGGAACCCATGCAATAAATAAGGTAATCCCTAAAAACTCCCCAACAGACTTTTTAATTTTTATTGTTTCACTTTAGGCATTATTCATTTTGATGCTCCCAATCAATTGGAATTTTCTTAATTTGAATTTTTTTTTCTATGGACCTCAAGTCGCATCAAAGTCAGACCAAAGTAGTGCAGGGACTACTTTGAAGTCACTGCAACTTGAAGACGCACAGATATGAATGGTACTCATTGGAAATCATAGGGTATGACTTGTCATGCAAATTTGCAGTCCCAAGTCACAGGACAAGTTGCACAAGTGTGAAAAGGGCCAGTTGCAGCAATTTCAAAGTAGTTCATGCACTACTTTGGTCTGACTTTAATGCAACGTGAGGGCCATAGACTTCAATGTTAACCCTCAGAAGTTGCATGAAAGTCGTACCTGAATGTTATACAATGCAAGTTGTGTGCAACAGTTATCCATTATTACTGGTTAAAGCCAATATTACACCAAAGTTGCACTCCAAAGTCGGCAAAACTTTGGAGTCATACAAGTTGAATGGAGCCTAAGGCCCCTTTCACACAGCCGCGACTTGAAAGTGAATTTTGCCATGAATTTGCGGCCGCAATTTCAGGAAATGCCTGTGTAAAGTTGAGGTCTATGCACCTCAACTCACATCAGAGTCAGACCAAAGTAGTACAGAGACTACTTTGAAGTCGGTGTGACTGAATTCGCACAGATATGAATGGTTATCATTGGGAATCATGGGGTACGACTTGTCATGCGACTGATGTCCAAAGTCGCAGGAAAAGTCACACAAGTGTGAAAGGGGCCTTAGTGACATATCGGAAGGGATGTCACACCACTTCTTTAAACTCAGTCCATCTAAAATTGATTTTGTAATATTTCCTCCTCCTAATCCCCTCATCTTGGTTTTACCATAACAGTTATTGTAAACCATCACCTTGTAAAACAACCCATTCAGTTTAAAATAGAAAAGAAAGGCAAACAATTTGTGTATAGATTTTAAAAACATTATAAACACTTTTTTCCCCCCTTTTTTAGAAGTGACCACATTCCCTCTGTTCTCAGCTGCATAAGAGCTGGGGGAGGAGAAGCAACAGGACATGGATATTCCCAGTGAAAGGCTGTTTGGGGAGGTGTCAGGACAGGTCGAATCATTGGAGGAGAGGAATTTGAGTTCCCAGCATAGCTAGAGAACTGACCACGGTTTATTCTCTTGCTTAGGATGGTCAGTTTGTATTAGGAAACCAGAGGGGCTGACAAGAACACTAGGGATTTCAAAGGAAGCAATACAAAGAAAACAGTATTATTTTTCATACACATATATGGTACAGCAGGCACATATCAGGAATATGAAATGTTGGTATAACAAACACTTTAAGATCAATAGCACAACTATCAGTCCCTCCACTCATGCCAGGGTGTTAGGTGTAATTCTAGGCTCTGACATCTCCTTTGGGCCCCAAATCCAATCACCTCTGTAAGAGTTTCAAAATTCACACCTTCCTAACTAACAACACAACAAAACAACTAATTCACTCCCTGGTTATCTCCTGCCTTGACTATTGCAACTCCCTTCTCACTGGCCCACCTCTAAACAGGCCATTCCCCCTTCAGCCCATCATGAATTCTGCTGCTAGTCTCATCCACCTTACTAACCCACATGTGGCTGCTGCCCCTCTCTGTCAATCCCTTCACTGACCTTAACTAGCCCAGCATATAAAATTCAAAACACTAACTACAACATGCAAAGCCATTCATAGCTCTGCCCCAGCTACATCACAAATCTCATCTTGAAATACTACCCAAAGTGTCCACTCTAATCCACCTAAGACCTTCTGCTCTCTAGCTCCTTTATGACCTCCTCTCTTGCTCACCTCCAAGACTTCTCCAGAACCTTTCACATCCTCTGGAACTCCTTACCCCAGTATGTCTGGTTATCTACTACTCTATTCACCTTTAACCCCTTGCCGACCAGCACACGACAATATACGTCGGAACAAAGTCATGCATGGGCAAATGGGCGTACAGGTACGTCCCCTTTAATTTGCGGCATAGTGGGCACGCGCGAGCACCCGACGCATGCTCTGTGAGCGTGCCCACGGGTCCTGCGGACTCGATGTCTGCCGGGGGCCCGTGATCGTGTTACAGAGTGGAAGAATGGGGAGATGCCTATGTAAACAAGGCATTTCCCTGTTCTGTCTAGCAAAATGACAGAGATCTACTGCTCCCTGTCATCAGGAGCAGTGATCTCTGTCATGTTCTAGTGAGATAATTCCCCCCTACAGTTAGAATCACTCCCTAGGACACACTTAACCCCTTGATTACCCCTAGTGTTTAACCCCCTTCCCTGCAAGTGTCATTTACACAGTAATCAGTGCATTTTTATAGCACTGATCCCTGTATAAATGACAATGGTCCCAAAATAGTGTCAAAAGTGTCTGATGTGTCAGCCATAATGTCACAGTCATGATAGAAATTGCAGATCGCCTCCATTACTAATAAAATAATTAAATAATAAAAATGCCATAAATCGATCCACTATTTTTGTAGCTGCTATAACTTTTGCGCAAACCAATCAATATATGCTTATTGCGATTTTTTTACCAAAAATATGTAGAAAAATATATATAGCGGCCTAAACTGAGAAAGAAATTCATTTTTTCTATATTTTTTGGGTATATATATATTATAGCAAAAAGTAAAAAATATAGCTTTTTTCAAAATTGTCGCTCTTTTTTTGTTTATAGTGCAAAAAATAAAAACCACAGAGATGGTCAAATACCACCAAAAGAAAGATATATTTGTGGGAAAAAAAGGACTTCAATTTTGTTTGGGTGCAACGTCGCTCGACCGCGCAATTGTCAGTTAAAGCGCCGTGCCATTTCGCAAAAAGTTCTCTGGTCAGGAAGGGGGTAAATCCTTTTGGGGCTGAAGTGGTTAAGCTGTCCATAGGTGTGTGAAATTTGCATCTCTCTATGGTCATTCCTGTTATAGAGAAGTTGATTTAATGATCAACTTTTCTCAAACCGAATTGTTGGTACATTTTCCTCAATCAGTGCTGCAGCAGGAGAGTGGGGAGGATTCCCCTATCCACCTTAAATGTGTGGGAATTTTTTTTCATTCAGCCAGAGGGTTAACCTAAAAAACGAACCTAAATTCCGCCATCCACACATTCAAGGTGGATTTATTTATGGCCATGTATTGCCAGCTTAGTGGTATTGAACTGTATTATAAATGTACTATCTCCCTTTATATTGTAAAGTGCTGTGCAAGCACCAAGTCTAGCCTGTCCATCTGTTTCTATTCCTAGTGCCTTTTGGGGCTTTTTTACATCAGTTCCCCTTCCCTCTCCATGGGCAGCTAGTGACCAACACACCAGGGTATATCTGGAAGTTCATAGGTAGCCTCCTTAGGAACAGTGCCTCTCATACACAACAATGAACCTCCAAAATTGGCAGGTGGGGCTTTTTTGACACTTATTTGACAACCTGTTTTTCTCACCACATGTTTAGGAAGACGCGGTGGCTCCCTGAAGATGCGGTCAGTGAAACTAGTTGAGGCTCCATGTATCCCGTCACTTCTGGGCCTGTTCTGACATCACATCCAGCCCAAACATCTGGTGGTTGGAATGCACACCAATTCCCAGTTAGAGGTACGGTGGTGAGAGTTTCTGATAAGGCTGTTTACATTGGTGCCGAGGTTGGGAACATTCACAAGTGAGTGGAATACCTTTATATGCTTTAAATCCGGTTTAATAAACTTAGTACATTTGTTTAATGGTTTGATGTTGATGTTGATGTTGTGGTGTTCCTGGAGTGATTAACAGATAATGGTGTGACATCTTAAAAGATCTACTTAGGAATAGTCCCTGTGCTGGCGTTTGTGCACCGATAGCCACCGCCGGCCATGCGCATCGAGTCCCCCGCCATGCAGTGGGAGCACGCGTGCGTGCCCGCCCACTGGTGGCTCCTAATGGAAACCCTGTATGAGTATGCGTAGGGGAGCCACTCTGCTAAATAGACATGAGCCAGTCGGGAACTGGCTAAGCAGTTTCACTAAATCAGATAGATGCACCAAGATACAATTATGCTCAATTCTGGACCAAGCAAACCAAAGCAAACCAACATTTTGTAAACCATCTCTTACAAGTCTGTTACCTACTCCACCTACCCTCCTTAATATGCTCCCTCTACTAATCCTTCTCACATTTGTATCCTCTGTTCTCAAATTCTCATTAATTTACCCCTCTTCTCCATCCTAAAGCTTACATATGTCACCCTCACTCCTACCCTCTCCCTACTACTGCATTCATCACCTCCTCAAAATACTTAACCCACAAGCTAACCCAAACACAGGACAGTAAGTTATGTGCACTCATACACATCCCGCTCCCATCTTACTTTCATCACCTCCTTCCTCTCCTTATGTCTGTGGATATCTCACCTAATCCTGATCCTCCATTTACTTTCTGCCACCCCCACTCCTGGCATTCTCCTTCCACTGGCAAAGGCCATGATCCACTCAGTTTAATCTCTATACCCTTGCTTCCAAAAACCACCCCCCCTTTTCAAGTGCCCTCTGGAACGCCTGCTCTGTCTATAAGAAGCTAATTTCTGTCTATGGCCTATTTGTTTACCATGCCCTCAACCTACTTGTTATTCTTGAACTTGGCTTCAAGTGTCTGACTCTGCCTCTCCCACTGCCCTCTCCCATCGAGGACTCTATTGGACTCACTCAACCAGACCCAGTGGATCCAAAGGAGGTGGAGCTGTTTTGCTTCTATCCCCACTGTGCACCTTTCAAGTCCTTATTACCCCTTCCTCACTATCTCTTTCTTCTTTTGAGACTCACTGTATTAATTTGTGTTCTTAAACTTTTCCAAGGATTACAGCAATATATTGGCCTCCTGGGGTAGTGTCACACTTGCTTGATGACTTTATTGCTTGGCTATCCTACTGAAATAACTTCTAAAATAAATATTATCCATGGGTGGTTACAGGTTCCCTCTATTTATTCCATATATGTATTAATTTGTCTATTCCTATAGTTAACTAGTTTATTAAAACTCTGATAATGTTACTGTTGATAGCACAATAATATAAGGTTAGCTATGAAAACAAACACACTGCTTAATAAAACAACGTCTTATTTCCCAAGAAAATATAAAAATGTTAACATGAAAATACTATAGAGCATATAACAAAAGAACATCAAAGATACTTATCGCAAGGCTGTACCCTAGACACGGTCTCATCAGCTGGGCTCAAGATGGTAACAGAGACAGCTCTGTCTCGGTCAGCCCTTTTTAAACTTCAATCATACACCGTCCAGACCCAGCCCCATTGCCAGCCCATCTAGACTTTTGATAAATCAAAGTATTTACGGGGCAGTCCTCAATATATTATATTACTGTCCGTCCTGCTATATTGGACTCTAGGGGCAGCATTGTCCATGTATCATATCTATGTGCCCTGTTGATCCTTTGGTCTTTGAAACCCACCTGCACCAATCATCCTGGCAGCCATGGCCCTCTTTGAAGCTTGATTGCATAGTGTTATTACACCAGTCGATCAGGAGCCAAGCTTTTGTTCAGCCTTGATAGAGGCCTGACTTCTTCTTTTGAAATGAAGATTCTGATATGCTACAAAGCTTTGATGTGCAACTTATTTATTTCCAAAGAAAATAGGAAAATGCTAACATGAAAATACTATAGAAAAAGAACATCAACGATACTTATCTCTAGGCTGTCCCCTAGACATGCTCTCATCAGCTGGGCTCAAGATGGTAACAGAGAGAGCTCTCTGTCTCGTCAGCCCTTTTTAAACTTAAATCATACATCGTCCAGACCCAACCCCATTGCCAGCCCATCTAGACTTTTGATGAATCAAAGAATTTACGGAGCAGTCCTCCTCAATATATTAGATTACTGTCCATCCTGCTGTATTGGCCTCTAGGGGCAGCATTGTACATATATCATGTCTATGTGCCCTGTTGATCCTTTGATCTTTGTAACCCACTTTCATCAATCATCCTGGTAGCCATGACCCTCTTTGAAGCTTGCTTGCATAGTGTTATCACACCAGACGATCAGGAGCAAAGCTTTTGTTCAGCCTTGATAGAGGCCTGACTTCTTCTTTCAGATGAAGATTCTGATATGCTATGATGTGTAACTTGTTACATTCCAGACAGCCACCAAGAATGCAGAGGCTTGGTCTAGTTCATATTTCAAACACCTCTTGTATTATGAAATAAAACATGTTGCCTTCCAACATTATCTGCTTTGCGCCTAAAGGTCGCATATCACCTCTCTTCAGATAGGGCTCCTATGGAACAGTCCATCACTGTCTTAACGCATCGCACTTCCAAACATGTGTTTCAGAACCAGTTTCAAATGGAACAGTCCATAACTGTCTTAATGTCTTGCGTTTCCCAACATGTACTTTAGAAACAGCTCCTATGGAACAGTCCATAAGGGTTTTAACGTGTTGTGCTTCCCAACATGTGCCTCTTTGCCTCTGAGTAGGGATGAGCCGAACACCCCCGGGTTCGGTTCGAACCAGAACCTTCGAACGGACCGAAAGTTCGCGCGAATTTTCGAACCCTATACGTTATAATGGACGCGAACGTTCGAAATCAAAAGTGCTAATTACAACGGCCAATATGCATGTTAATGTCATAAAACAGGTTTGGGGACCCGGGTCCTGCCCCAGGGGACATATATCAATGCAAAAAGAACTTTTAAAAACTAACGTTTTTTCGGGAGCAGTCATTTTAATGATGCATAAAGTGAAAAAAAAAAGTGAAATTTTCCTTTAAATATGGTACCTGGGGGGTGTCTAAAGTATGCCTGTGAAGTGGCATGTGTTTCCCGTGTTTAGAACTGTCCTTGCACAAAATGACATTTGTAAAGGAAAAAAGAAGCCATTTAAAACCACTTGCGGCTTTAGGTTTGATCTTAAGTAGAATCTGAACAGGTACATTATGAAGTGTAGCTCCATCCCAAAAAAAATCTATTTTTAAGCTTTTTGGAGAACATAGGGAGGGTTATCACCCCTGTAACATTTGCTGTCTTTGCACATCTGTTCAGAACATGTCACCTCACTTTCCGTCCCAATGACAAATGTTTTTGGAAAAGTGGGGTTTTAATTGAAACAAGGATTGGTGATAAAGTATCAGTAGAGAGGAGATACCTTTTTCCCAAATTAAATCTAACAGGATAGAATTTCCCTTCCTAGGGGTAGATTTCCTCTCACTTCCTGTTTTCTCTTTCCATTTGCAAGTAGGAGTCGTTTGTAAGTTGGATGTTTGAAAGTAGGGGCCTGGCGTATATACTCTGCAGAAATTTGCCCTATTAGATGTTGGTGTAGCCACAAGACTGGTGGGCACAGGAATGGGCCCTGCTGTGAGTTAATAGATCAAGATTTGTAATTGCATGCACCTGTTGAACAGGGCAGAAAAATTGGGGGTGGTGGTGGTGGTGGTGGACGGTGTTGCCACAAGACTGTAAGCTCTCACAGTTACTCTTGGTGGGCGCAGGAATGGGCCCTGCTGTGAGTTATTAGATCAAGATTTGTAATTGCAAGCACCTGATGAACAGGGCAGAAAAATTGGGCCTTTGGCGGTGGTGGTGGACGGTGTTGCCACAAGACTGTAGGCCCTCATAGTTACTCTTGGTGGGCGCAGGAATGGGCCCTGCTGTGAGTTATTAGATCAAGATTTGTAATTGCAAGCACCTGATGAACAGGGCAGAAAAATTGGGCCTTTGGCGGTGGTGGTGGACGGTGTTGCCACAAGACTGCAGGCCCTCATAGTTACTCTTGGTGGGCGCAGGAATGGGCCCTGCTGTGAACTATTAGATCAAGATTTGTAATTACCCGCCCCTGTTAAACAGGGGCTGAAAAATTGTGCCTTAGGCACTGGTGCTGGTGCCACAACACTGCAACCCCTCACAGAGACTGTACTTGGAGCACAGCAGTCACACGTGTTGCGAAGCATTTTTTTAAAAAATTGTAAGTACACGCCCCTGTTAAACAGGGGCTGAAAAATTGTGCCTTAGGCACTGGTGCTGGTGCCACAACACTGCAACCCGGCCCTCACAGATACTGTACTTGGAGCACAGCAGTCACACGTGTTGCGAAGCATTTTTTTAAAAAATTGTAAGTACACGCCCCTGTTAAACAGGGGCTGAAAAATTGTGCCTTAGGCACTGGTGCTGGTGCCACAACACTGCAACCCGGCCCTCACAGATACTGTACTTGGAGCACAGCAGTCACACGTGTTGCGAAGCATTTTTTTAAAAAATTGTAAGTACACGCCCCTGTTAAACAGGGGCTGAAAAATTGTGCCTTAGGCACTGGTGCTGGTGCCACAACACTGCAACCCGGCCCTCACAGAGACTGTACTTGGAGCACAGCAGTCACACATGTTGCGAAGCATTTTTTTAAAAAATTGTAAGTACCCGCCCCTGTTAAACAGGGGCTGAAAAATTGTGCCTTAGGCACTGGTGCTGGTGCCACAACACTGCAACACGGCCCTCACAGAGACTGTACTTGGAGCACAGCAGTCACACGTGTTGCGAAGCATTTTTTTTAAAAATTGTAAGTACACGCCCCTGTTAAACAGGGGCTGAAAAATTGTGCCTTAGGCACTGGTGCTGGTGCCACAACACTGCAACACGGCCCTCACAGAGACTGTACTTGGAGCACAGCAGTCACACGTGTTGCGAAGCATTTTTTTAAAAAATTGTAAGTACACGCCCCTGTTAAACAGGGGCTGAAAAATTGTGCCTTAGGCACTGGTGTGGTGGCATGGATCATTGAGGAGGAGGAAGAGGATAGTCAGTGAACATAAGAGGACAGTCACTCAACATCAGCATAGGCAGTCTTGAAGGGATGTGACATTAAAAATTATTCGGTTATATCCGCCTCAGGTGCCTGGTAGCTGGTGGTGATCCAAGACTGATTCATTTTGATGAATGTCAGTCGATCAACCGAGGCGGTGGACAGGCGCACCCTATGATCAGTCACAAATCCTCCAGCAGCACTGAATGTGCGTTCGGAAAGAACGCTGGAGGCAGGACAGGCCAGTAGCTCAATTGCATACTGTGCAAGCTCTGGCCAGTGATCCATCCTCAGGACCCAGTAAGCCAGAGGATTTTCGGTGGGAAAGGTGTCCAAGTCTGACCTTGCCCCAAGGTATTCCTGCACCATGTATATCAGACGCTGGCGATGGTTGCTGGAACCGATCATACCTTGGGGCTGCGGACTAAAAAATTGTCTGAACGCATCGGTCAGACGTCCACCTTCCCCACCGCTCCTTCTGCCACTGACCGAAGCCTCAGCAACTCGTCGCCCAGGACCAGGAGTTTGTAGCCTCCCAGTTTCTGGGAACGCGTTGCACAGACCTTTCTGCAAGGCCTCCCTGAGATGTCTCATCCTCTGCTCCCTCTGCGACGGCAAGATAAGGTCCGCAACCTTACCCTTGTACCGCGGATCAAGGAGAGTGGCCAGCCAGTAATGGTCCCTCTCCTTGATCCGAAGAACACGAGGATCCTTCCGCAGGCTTTGCAGGATCAGGGAGGCCATGCAGCGTAGGTTAGCTGAGGCATTCGGTCCGGAGTCTTCTGGGTCACTGAGGATGACATGATCGCCAGCCACCTCCTCCCAGCCACGTACAAGTCCACTGGCTTGTTGGGACTGTACATCATCCCTAAAAGACTGCTGCTGCTGATGCTGAGTGCCAGGCTCCACCTCCATGCTCACACAATCCTCCTCCTCCTCCTCCTCCTCCTCCTCCTCATCCTCTTCCTGTGTGATGGGTGGGACAGAAGGAACACTGTCCGGATAAAGGGGGCCTTGAGAGGCAAGGAAGTCCTCCTCTTCCTGCCTCTGTTCTGCCTCAAGTGCCCTGTCCATTATCCCACGCAGCGTATGCTCCAACAGGTGGACAAGAGGGACAGTGTCACTGATGCATGCACTGTCACTGCTCACCATCCTCGTGGCCTCCTCAAATGGTGAGAGGACAGTGCATGCATCCCTGATCATGCTCCACTGACGTGGGGAAAAAAAAACAAGCTCCCCTGACCCTGTCCTGGTGCCGTAGTCGCAAAGGTACTCATTGATGGCCCTCTGCTGCGTGTGCAGTCGCTGCAGCATGGCCAACGTTGAGTTCCACCTGGTGGGCATGTCAGATATTAGGCGGTTCTTGGGCAGGTTCAGCTCCTTTTGCAGCTCAGTCAGCCGAGCACTGGCATTATAAGATCGGCGGAAATGCACACAGACTTTCCTGGCCTGCCTCAGGACATCCTGTAAGCCTGGGAACCTGCCCAAGAACCGCTGCACCACCAGGTTGAGGACGTGAGCCATGCAGGGCACATGGGTGAGCTGCCCCTGTCGCAGGGCGGAGAGGAGGTTGGTGCCATTGTCAGAAACGACCATTCCTGGCTTAAGCTGACGTGGCGTCAACCACCTCTCGGCCTGCCCCTGCAGAGCTGCCAGAACCTCTGGCCCAGTGTGGCTCCTGTCCCCCAAACACACCAGCGCAAGCACGGCATGGCATCTTTTTGCCTGCGTACTTGCGTAGCCCCTTGTACGCCTACGGAGCACCGCTGGTTCCAAGGACAGAGCACTGGAGGAAGAAGAAGAGGAGGGGGTGGAGGAGAGAGGTGTGTCACAACCAGTAGCAGTAGTCGCGTTTTGGAGGCGTGGTGGCGGAACAACCTCCAACACTACTGCACCTTGTCCTGCATCCCTCCCAGCTGCCAATAGAGTGACCCAATGGGCCGTGAAAGAAAGGTACCGTCCCTGTCCATGCCTGCTGGACCATGAGTCAGCGGTAATATGCACCTTACCGCTGACCGCCCTGTCCAGCGAGGCATGGACATTGCCCTCCACATGCCGGTAGAGAGACGGAATCGCCTTCCGCGAGAAAAAGTGGCGTTTGGGAACCTGCCACTGAGGAACCGCACATTGAACAAACTCACGGAAGGGGGCCGAGTCTACCAACTGAAAAGGCAGCAGTTGAAGTGCTAGCAATTTAGCAAGGCTAGCATTCAACCGCTGGGCATGTGGATGGCTGGGAGTGTACTTCTTTCTACGGTCCAGCAGCTGGGGCAGGGAAATTTGCCTGCTGCATTCGGACGTCGGTGTACTGCAAGTACTTGGTTGTGACACACCAAATTCTACACCTTCAGTCCTCTCAGAGCAGCTTTCAGAGAGGACTGAAGGTGTAGTGGGGATGGAGATCCCAGCTGAGGAGGAGCAAGGAGAGGTCCGCTTAGTTCTTTGGTGTGGGTCTTTTATGTGTGCCTGCCAACGAGCTGCATGGCAGGTCGCCATATGTCTGGTCATGCTTGTCGTGCCCAAGCGGCTGATGTTTTGGCCACGCGAGATACGCTTGAGACAAATATTGCAAATAGCAGTGGTGCGATCTGCTGCACTCGTCTCAAAAAAGGCCCACACCAAAGAACTTTTCTGATAACGTGCAGAGGCAGCGCCCTGCACAGGCGGAGCTCTGCGGTGTTGTACAGTTGCTGTGCTGGCCTCTACCTGGCCTCCAGGGGGCATCCTGCCTCGTTGGACATGTGACGCCGCATCCTCCTCCTCCTCGTCCTCCTCCTCATCCTCTCTCCCTTGAGGCACCCACGTGGAGTCAGTGACCTCATCATCCCCTCCCTCTTCACCACTAGAGCAAACCTGGCAGTAAGCTGCAGCTGGTGGAACTGTACTGCCAGATTCCTCAAGCTGGGTATCGTCATCCGAGCCTTCGAATCGTTGGGCATCCTCCTGGAGCATGTACCCAACACTGTGCTCAAAGAGTTCGGGGGACTCCTCAGGAGGACATGGTGGGTCTAGGGAAGGGGTGGCTGATGATGCTCTGTCAGTACCCTGAGCCTGGGTGAGAGAGGATGAGGAGGATGAGGAGGGCTTGGTCATCCATTCTACCAAGCCTTCAGCATGATGCGGCTCCACATGTCCAGCTGCCGAAAACAAAGACGCGCGTGTCCCATGGCCACGTGCTGATGACGATGCACGACCACGTCCACGGCCACGTCCACTAGAAACAGAGCCTGCCTGCCCTGTGTTCTTGGCTCTGCACGCTCTGCCTCCCCTTGGCGGTCTTCCAGCCATTGTAGTCGGTAGTCCTGTGGGTGCTGCTGAGAAGAAAATATAGGAGCTCTGTGTGATGCCACTAACACACTAGAAGTCCTATGGGTGCTTCTGCAAAGAAAATAGAGGAGCTCTGTGTGATGCCACTAACACACTAGAAGTCCTGTGGGTGCTTATGCAAAGAAAATAGAGGAGCTCTGTGTGATGCCACTAACACACTAGAAGTCCTGTGGGTGCTTCAGCAAAGAAAATAGAGGAGCTCTGTGTGATGCCACTAACACACTAGAAGTCCTGTGGGTGCTGCTGAGAAGAATATATAGGAGCTCTGTGTGATGCCACTAACACACTAGAAGTCCTATGGGTGCTTCTGCAAAGAAAATAGAGGAGCTCTGTGTGATGCCACTAACACACTAGAAGTCCTGTGGGTGCTTATGCAAAGAAAATAGAGGAGCTCTGTGTGATGCCACTAACACACTAGAAGTCCTGTGGGTGCTGCTGAGAAGAATATATAGGAGCTCTGTGTGATGCCACTAACACACTAGAAGTCCTGTGGGTGCTTCTGCAAAGAAAATAGAGGAGCTCTGTGTGATGCCACTAACACACTAGAAGTCCTGTGGGTGCTGCTGAGAAGAATATATAGGAGCTCTGTGTGATGCCACTAACACACTAGAAGTCCTATGGGTGCTTCTGCAAAGAAAATAGAGGAGCTCTGTGTGATGCCACTAACACACTAGAAGTCCTGTGGGTGCTTATGCAAAGAAAATAGAGGAGCTCTGTGTGATGCCACTAACACACTAGAAGTCCTGTGGGTGCTGCTGAGAAGAATATATAGGAGCTCTGTGTGATGCCACTAACACACTAGAAGTCCTGTGGGTGCTTCTGCAAAGAAAATAGAGGAGCTCTGTGTGATGCCACTAACACACTAGAAGTCCTGTGGGTGCTTATGCAAAGAAAATAGAGGAGCTCTGTGTGATGCCACTAACACACTAGAAGTCCTGTGGGTGCTTATGCAAAGAAAATAGAGGAGCTCTGTGTGATGCCACTAACACACTAGAAGTCCTGTGGGTGCTTCTGCAAAGAAAATAGAGGAGCTCTGTGTGATGCCACTAACACACTAGAAGTCCTGTGGGTGCTTATGCAAAGAAAATAGAGGAGCTCTGTGTGATGCCACTAACACACTAGAAGTCCTGTGGGTGCTGCTGAGAAGAATATATAGGAGCTCTGTGTGATGCCACTAACACACTAGAAGTCCTATGGGTGCTTCTGCAAAGAAAATAGAGGAGCTCTGTGTGATGCCACTAACACACTAGAAGTCCTGTGGGTGCTTATGCAAAGAAAATAGAGGAGCTCTGTGTGATGCCACTAACACACTAGAAGTCCTGTGGGTGCTTATGCAAATAAAATAGAGGAGCTCTGTGTGATGCCACTAACACACTAGAAGTCCTGTGGGTGCTTCTGCAAAGAAAATAGAGGAGCTCTGTGTGATGCCACTAACACACTAGAAGTCCTGTGGGTGCTTATGCAAAGAAAATAGAGGAGCTCTGTGTGATGCCACTAACACACTAGAAGTCCTGTGGGTGCTTCTGCAAAGAAAATAGAGGAGCTCTGTGTGATGCCACTAACACACTAGAAGTCCTGTGGGTGCTTATGCAAAGAAAATAGAGGAGCTCTGTGTGATGCCACTAACACACTAGAAGTCCTGTGGGTGCTGCTGAGAAGAATATATAGGAGCTCTGTGTGATGGGACTAACACACTTCAAGTCCTATAGGTGCTTCTGGGAAGAAAATATAGCTCTGTGTGTGTAATGGGACTAACACACTTCAAGTCCTATAGGTGCTTCTGGGAAGAAAATATAGCTCTGTGTGTGTAATGGGACTAACACACTTCAAGTCCTATAGGTGCCTCTGGGAACAAAATATAGCTCTGTGTGTGTGATGGGACTAACACACTTCAAGTCCTATAGGTGCTTCTGGGAAGAAAATATAGCTCTGTGTGTGTAATGGGACTAACACACTTCAAGTCCTATAGGTGCTTCTGGGAAGAAAATATAGCTCTGTGTGTGTGATGGGACTAACACACTTCAAGTCCTATAGGTGCTTCTGGGAACAAAATATAGCTCTGTGTGTGTGATGGGACTAACACACTTCAAGTCCTATAGGTGCTTCTGGGAACAAAATATAGCTCTGTGTGTGTAATGGGACTAACACACTTCAAGTCCTATAGGTGCTTCTGGGAAGAAAATATAGCTCTGTGTGTGTAATGGGACTAACACACTTCAAGTCCTATAGGTGCTTCTGGGAACAAAATATAGCTCTGTGTGTGTGATGGGACTAACACACTTCAAGTCCTATAGGTGCTTCTGGGAAGAAAATATAGCTCTGTGTGTGTGATGGGACTAACACACTTCAAGTCCTATAGGTGCTTCTGGGAAGAAAATATAGCTCTGTGTGTGTAATGGGACTAACACACTTCAAGTCCTATAGGTGCTTCTGGGAAGAAAATATAGCTCTGTGTGTGTAATGGGACTAACACACTTCAAGTCCTATAGGTGCTTCTGGGAACAAAATATAGCTCTGTGTGTGTAATGGGACTAACACACTTCAAGTCCTATAGGTGCTTCTGGGAAGAAAATATAGCTCTGTGTGTGTAATGGGACTAACACACTTCAAGTCCTATAGGTGCTTCTGGGAAGAAAATATAGCTCTGTGTGTGTAATGGGACTAACACACTTCAAGTCCTATAGGTGCTTCTGGGAAGAAAATATAGCTCTGTGTGTGTAATGGGACTAACACACTTCAAGTCCTATAGGTGCTTCTGGGAACAAAATATAGCTCTGTGTGTGTGATGGGACTAACACACTTCAAGTCCTATAGGTGCTTCTGGGAACAAAATATAGCTCTGTGTGTGTGATGGGACTAACACACTTCAAGTCCTATAGGTGCTTCTGGGAAGAAAATATAGCTCTGTGTGTGTGATGGGACTAACACACTTCAAGTCCTATAGGTGCTTCTGGGAAGAAAATATAGCTCTGTGTGTGTAATGGGACTAACACACTTCAAGTCCTATAGGTGCTTCTGGGAAGAAAATATAGCTCTGTGTGTGTGATGGGACTAACACACTTCAAGTCCTATAGGTGCTTCTGGGAAGAAAATATAGCTCTGTGTGTGTGATGGGACTAACACACTTCAAGTCCTATAGGTGCTTCTGGGAAGAAAATATAGCTCTGTGTGTGTGATGGGACTAACACACTTCAAGTCCTATAGGTGCTTCTGGGAAGAAAATATAGCTCTGTGTGTGTAATGGGACTAACACACTTCAAGTCCTATAGGTGCTTCTGGGAAGAAAATATAGCTCTGTGTGTGTAATGGGACTAACACACTTCAAGTCCTATAGGTGCCTCTGGGAACAAAATATAGCTCTGTGTGTGTGATGGGACTAACACACTTCAAGTCCTATAGGTGCTTCTGGGAAGAAAATATAGCTCTGTGTGTGTGATGGGACTAACACACTTCAAGTCCTATAGGTGCTTCTGGGAAGAAAATATAGCTCTGTGTGTGTAATGGGACTAACACACTTCAAGTCCTATAGGTGCCTCTGGGAACAAAATATAGGAGCTCTGCCTGCCTGCCACGAACACACTACAAGTCCTATAGGTGCTTCTGGTAACAAAATATAGGAGCTCTGCCTGCCTGCCACGAACACACTACAAGTCCTATAGGTGCTTCTGGTAACAAAATATAGGAGCTCTGCCTGCCTGCCACGAACACACTACAAGTCCTATAGGTGCTTCTGGTAACAAAATATAGGAGCTCTGCCTGCCTGCCACGAACACACTACAAGTCCTATAGGTGCTTCTGGTAACAAAATATAGGAGCTCTGCCTGCCTGCCACGAGCACACTACAAGCCCCTCTTTCTCAATCAATCTTTGTAACTGAATCTATCTAACTCAATCTCTGTAAGTGAATCTCTCTAACTATCTAAATGCAGCAGAGTGTCACAGAATCAGCCTGCTCAATCTGCGCCGGAACAGCATGTGACCGGCGCAGACGGCGTGGCGGCGTTTTATAGTGGGGGGCGTGTACTACAGCCCCTGAGCTGTAATTGGCTACAGGCGTCCTGCCTGTAGCCAATTATGGCTCTTCGAGTTTCCGGGGCTGTGATTGGCCAAGCATGCGGGGTCACAGTGCATGCTTGGCCAATCATCAGCCAGCAATGCACTGCGTCGGCCGCGCCGGCCGCAATGCATTGCGGGGCCGCTCGCATCACACGAACGTGATGCGAGCGGCCAAAATAGTTCTGGGCTCGCCGAGCGAGCGAACGCCCGGTGCTCGATGCGAACGTGGGTTCGCATCGAGCACCGGGCCCATCCCTACCTCTGAGTGACACACTACCATCATTCTTCAGTGACAGCTTCCATGTCACCATTTTGTGTCTTCTCCTTTCTGGTATTTTCACGATGGGGTGCACTACAGGCAAAGGGGTGTCCATTTACTCACCATTCACCAGCACACACCCAGAGCAACATATTTTTTTTTTTGCATAAAAGATTTATTGAAAATTAAGCAGAATACAGATAATTCAACATGAGTACAGTATCATGAAATAACATAAACATCGAACTTGTGTGAAGTATCAAGTTACATCCAAAGGTAACAGTTGTTCATAGAAAAAAGCTCAAAACTATAGTAACTGGCTGACTTAGATTATGTAAAGCCCGTTTGGTAAGGCTTGGAAGCCCCAGCCGCCTCCCAACAGATATTGGGAATTGTACTCAGAAAGTGGATGAGGTTTAGATAAAGGACAGAATTAAAGGGAGGAAGATGTGGGAAGTGGGGGAAGAAGAGATTGGAAATATCCTAAACCTATTGTTGCGTAAGGTTCTAGTAAGGACATACAGAGTTAGTTCAGCACTTTAGAAGTCTCCTTTGGGACATACCGTATAGAAGATGCGTGCTGTTTTCATCCTACTGATCGAATAGTAAATTCGTGGATAATTGGACCTCGGGTCCTACTCAGTTAATGTTGTATATTCTTGGGAGAATCTAAAGCTGAACCAGGGAGACCAAGTTTTGAGATAACGCTCAGCGTTTTCCTCAGATTGGGCCTTAGTATCTTCCATTTCACAAAAATGGGAGACCTTGTGTAGCCACTCTCTCGCCGTAGGCACTGAAGTGGCTTTCCAATGTAGTGGAATGAGTGAGTTGGCAGCGTTCAGTAAGTGTTTGGATAGGCAATTTTTATATTTCTGTAAGGAGAAATTGGAGATGTGCAATAGGCAATTTGCTGCGTTTAGAACCAGTCTAGTCTCCGTGATTCTATAGATCAGCTCAGTCACTGTATTCCAGAATGGTGTCAGCTTTTCACACTGCCACCAAATGTGGAATAGAGTGCCTCTTCCTTCACTGCATCGCCAACAAGTGTCGTCAGTTTGAGGGAACCATTTGTGAATCTTCACCGGTGTGGTATACCAGTGAGTGAGGATTTTATATGCCGTTTCCTGAGACCTCGTGCTAATCGAGCATTTGTGTGCCATTATGCAAGCTCTTTCCCACTGAGCGTCCGTGATGTCCATGTTTAGGGCAGCTGACCATCTCTCTCTGAACCTGTCTGGGGCGGGTGTGTCCACGTGTTGCAGCCATTCATAGGCTGTAGAGGTAGTTTTGGGCACCTGCTCCCCTTTTAGGCACACCGACTCCAACTCCGATAGGGCCCTGGTAAAGTGCTTCTTCCGTGTGGGATTGTGAATGTAGGTGCGGATCTGGAAATATGTCCAGAGGGGCAAGGATGGTATGTTATTATCTATCTTAAGATCTGAGAAATCCTTAATAGTCTCACCATTGAGGCAGTGGGAAGCAAGAAGAGGTGAGTGTTTATCATTTAGTTGTAGTTGTTTATTTCCCATGCCTGGTGGGAAGTCTGGATTGTCTAGCAATGGGGTCAGGGGACTTAGTGCGGAGAAAAAGGCCCTTTTCTGTCTAGCGAGGAGGTGGAAGATACCCAAGGTGGTCCCTATCAGGGGGTGAGTCTTTAGACCGGTTGGGTACTTGTTTGGTGGGATCCAAGGTGAGTATTTTAAGGGGATCGGGCTTGAGACATTTTCAAGAGACACCCAGTCTTTCAGTTCCCCATGGCAGTGCCAGTCTAGGATTCTTGCAATGTGTGTGGCATAATAGTATGCTTTGTAGTCTGGTACGCCCATGCCTCCTTGAGCCTTGGCTCTTGTCAGTAGAGAGATTTTAATACGTGGCGCTTTGTGTGCCCAAATGAATCTCATTTGAGTAGCCTGGATTGATCTAAAAAAGCTTTGTGGAATTTTAATGGGCAGAGTGCGTAATAAATACAACACTTTTGGCAGGACGACCATTTTGCATATGGCTGCCCTACCAAACCAGGAAAATAGTTTGGCGTGCCAACGGCATAGATCCTCATCAATTGCTTTGAGCAGTGGTGTGAAGTTGTGCGCAAAGATGTCAGTAATCCTTGGTGTCAGCCAGACCCCCAAGTACTTGACCGCCTTGGTGACCCACCTGAAGGAGTTATTGTTCATGGTGGCTTTCAAGGTGGTGTCTGGGAGCGTAATATTCAGCGCTTCCGACTTGGTGTAGTTGATCTTAAGGTTAGAGATATAGTTATAGGAGGTGAATTCCTTCATGAGGGAAGGGATGGAGATGTGTGGATCTGTCAAAAAGAATGCAAGGTCGTCAGCATAAGCTGCCAGCTTGTATTCCTTTCCAGCCACCCTGAAACCGTGTATTGCGCGGTTTGCCAGGATTCTCCTTATGAATGGCTCTAGTGTGATGATGAAGAGTATTGGAGATAGGGGGCACCCCTGCCTGGTTCCGTTCTTTATATCAACCTTGTTAGACAGTGTGCCATTAATTTTAAGTTTAGCTGACGGGTGTTGGTACAGGGATGAGATCCAGTTGAGCATCTTCGGGCCTAACCCTGCGTATTTGCAGGTTTCAAACATGTAATCCCAGGCTACTCGATCGAAGGCCTTCTCCGCGTCCGTGGACAGAAGAAGACCCTCGATCTTTCGCTCATGGGCGACATGAATCAGGTTAAGGGCCTTGGTGACATTGTCTCTAGCCTCTCTGCCAGGCATGAAGCCCGCCTGGTCAGGGCCAATCAGTACGTGTAGCAGGGGTTTCAGTCTTGTGGAGATGATTTTCGCCATAAGTTTGACGTCTAGGTTCAGTAGCGAAATTGGTCTGTAACTAGAGCATTGTGCTAGGTCCTTGTCAGGTTTCGGTATTACAGCAATATAAGCTGATAGAAAGTCAGGGGAAACTGGCCGACCATCTGCAAGGGAGTTAAAGGCCGATTGCAGATGGGGGGTCAGTGTGTCAGCAAATGTCTTGTAATAAATGGCCGTATAGCCATCTGGGCCGGGACTTTTGTTGGTTTTTAATTCTTTTATGGCCAACTTAATCTCTGCCTGGTCTATGGGCCTATCTAGTTCAGAAGAGTCGTCACTTTGTAGTGAGGGTAGATTGGAGTCCTTAAGAAAATCCTGAATCACCTGGAGTCTATGTCCGTGGAGGTCAGGAGGCCTATGTGACGGGGGTAGATTATATAAATTGGTGTAGTATTCCTGAAAATGTTGGGCTATTTTGTCGGTTGTCCTATCTAGGTGACCGTCCCTGTCACGGATGCCCAGGATTGTATTTTTGGTTGTTAAGTCTTTTAATGCCCTTGCCAACATGTGTCCTGCTTTGTCACCATGTTCATAGTATACTTTTTTCTTAAAGAACAGGATACGTTTGGTCTTGGCGTCTAAGAGTTGTTTGAGAGCTCTCCTAGTCTCGAGGAGTTCCGTGGCAGAGCTTACGGATAAGGACTGTTTGTGGAGTGATTCTAGGAACCTGATTCTTTGTATCAGTGCTTGGGTTTCAGTGTCCCTTTCTTTTTTTCTTTGGGCTCCCAGTCTCATTAATAGCCCTCTTATGGTGCACTTGTGGGCCTCCCAGATAGACAGTGGGGTCATGTCGGGCGTTGTGTTAAGGGCAAAGAATTCCGTCAGAGCCGAGTGTATTTGCGGTAGTAGGACTGGGTCCGTCAATAAGGAGGAATTTAGTCTCCATTGTGTGGGGCCTCTAGTAGCTGTAGTTGGAGCAAGGTCTATGGAAGTAGGCGCGTGGTCTGATATTGACTGGATCCCTATTTTAGCCTCAGTGACTGTGTGGAGATCACGTTGTGTAATGAAAATGTAATCAATCCTTGAGTGGCGGTTGTGTGGTACTGAGAAAAAGGAAAAGTCTTTCTCGTCAGGGTGTTTATATCGCCAAGTATCCACCAGTTCCAGGGAGTGTAAGAGTTTCTTGATTTGTTTTAGGATTTGGAAGGTAATGTACGTCTTCCCAGTGGAAGTGTCCAGTAGTGGGTCTAGGGGGATATTAAAATCTCCGCCTAGAATTAGGCGACCTGTGCTGAAGCCCATTAGGTCCCTCACCAGTCCCCTGCAGAATGACAGATGTCCTGAGTTGGGAAAGTATACATTAGCCAATGTGGTGGGTATGCCCGAGAGAGTTCCCTTAAGGAATATGTATCTCCCTCCCACATCTGTCAGCTTATCTGTGATTTCAAATGAGGCATCCTTGCTAAGCAGAATGGATACCTCTTTAGATTTAGAGGTGTCATTTGTGGAGTGATGTGCATCGGTGAAGTAGGAGTCGGTGAGCCTGGGGACATGGTGCGTTTTGAAATGAGTCTCCTGTAAGAAGACAATCTTTGGCTTACCTTTCTTTAATTCACGAAGTAGAGTAGCTCGCTTCTCAGGAATGTTCAATCCCTGTACGTTGTGAGACACCAGCTTCGGTGTTCTGCCTAGAGCCGAATAGGCCATTGGACAGGCCCAGAGAGAGACGGCACCACGCACCTGAAATTACAACTAAGAATGGATATGAGAGCTTCGCACAAATTATAAACCTACGCCTGATATGTCTCTTCAGGTAGTTATAAGGATAGGATAGTAAGGTGGAAGAGGGGATCAGAAAGAAAGTCAGAGAGATAGGGGAGAAGGAGATTCAGTATTTGTGACCCTCCTGAACCGCAAAACCGTCCAGGAGGGTAGAATAAATACGCCTCAGTGAGGTCAATATCCCTCAGGTGAGTACGTGTATATTTGTGGGGGAACCTGGGAGACACGCAATCAGAGAGACAACTATGAGAGTCTGGTAACAAGTATACAGTAGAATCTCAATAGAAATGGAGGTGTCAAACCCAGGCCCTATGAAGGTAAATTAGCAGTGCTAAAGGAGCTTCACTTAACTTTTCTGCCTAGCAAAAAACAAAAAAAAGAGACAAAAAAAATGCCAAGAAAAAAGAAGGTTTTAACTTTCGCAAGGTAATCATTACCACATTAGGACCTTATCCGCTGAACCACTAAGTGGGCATTCCTCTATACCGGGGGCAATAAGGCATGTCACAGGGGGGAATGAGAAGTCAGATGCAGAACCGCCAGAAATCAAAAAATTTAAAAATAAAAATAAAAAAAGAAAAAGAACAAGGGGTGAGGATAGCTGCGTTTAAACACCTCACCCCTACAGTGCTTCGTCTATTGCTTGCAGAGTGCTTTCCGCGGGAATACCCAGAGTAGACATTACCAAAAACCTAGTTTAGTGGAGCTAGTGGTGGTTGTGAAGCCCCTTTCTGATAGAGCATCGCAGGTGGTAATACAGTGAGTCATGTCTCTGGTGTTTGTGAATGCTCAGCCGGTGTCAGCGAGGCCTAATCCATCAGGTAGATTGGTCTGTCAGGCCCAGCGACATGACCTATCGAGTAGTCATCTGGGATCAATGGACTCCAATGAGATGGTGTTACAGTCTAAGCGGGGATATGTGGTTGTCAAAGCGGTAGATGACAATGATGGGCGGGTGAAGCAAGGCAATAGTCGGTGCCTGTATGGCGGTGAATCGTCTGTTGCGGTAGGTCGGGGAGTATGTTGCGGGCAGAGTTTTGTTCGCTGGCATGAGTATGGAAGCCTACTTAGCCCGGTGAAGAGGTTGCCTGCGGTGTAGGTTATTATCTGTGTGGATTAGTCCTCATAGGCTGCCCTGGAAGAGTGGGCCCTGCTGCGAGGTGTACCTGGTCCGGTGTTGTCCTGTCGGTTCTGTCTCAACTTCTTCGCTTGGTGTTTCTCAGGTGTTGCCAAGGGTGAGTGTGGCGGACTTCTTTCTCTCGGGGGAAGAGCAAATTCCTGGTACCAGTCTGGGAGATCAACGTGGCCCAGGTGCAGGGTGTCACAGAATTCCGGCAGGTCACTCGGCGTACGGAGGGTATGTTGCTTTCCGTTGTGCGTCACAAGGAGGGCGAAGGGGAAGCGCCACGTATAGCGTAGCTCCTTTTCCCGCAAGACATCCAGTAGGGGGCGCAAAGCCCTGCGGTTTTTTAGCGTAATCTGCGACAGGTCCTGGAAGAGTTTTATGTTTTCGCCATTAAACACTATGTGTTCATTCCTCCGTGCCTTAAACATAATTTCTTCCTTCAGTGTAAACCTCTGCAGGCAGCAGATAATGTCGCGCGGTGGAAGTGTGTCAGGTCCCCTTGCTCTCAAGGCTCTGTGCGCCCGTACGAATTCGATCTCCGTGTCCTCGGGCCTTTCCAACAGGCTGTTAAAAACTCTCTGGAGGACCGGGGTGATCTGTTCTGCCACAACAGATTCGGGTATACCACGTACCCTGATGTTGTTCCTCCTTCCCCTGTTGTCCAAGTCCTCCAGGTGCCTGTTCATCTCAATAAAATGCATTGTGTGGGAGGTTGCCACCCTGTCCAGTCTGTGTATGTCCTTATCCCTGTTCTTCCCAGCCGCTTCTGCAGTGGCCATTTTTTCTGTTAGGACTAGCAGATTGGTCTTAAGGTCGGTAATGGCTGCCGAAAATGAGGCCTTAATGTCAGCTGCAAAGCCCGACATGTCTGCGTAGGTAAGGGGGTGGTCAGCCCGAGTATTCCTCCTACCGTTCTCCTCTGTGGCCGACTGGGAGTCCTCGGACAGATCCTCCTCGTGGTGCACCGGCGCCATCTTGCCTCCGGCCGAGATACGCTGTATTGCGGCCTGGTTTTTAAAAAGTTCCGTGATGTTTCTCCCCGCGGATGTGGCGGTTGATCGGCGGGACCGGGTGTGTTGAGTGGAGCGGTTCTGCTTGCTCATTATCGGTTAGGGACCGGCAGAAAAGGTGCTTAGGGCCTTAGGTTTGGCGGAGCTCCTCGTTTAGGCTGCCATCTCCGTCGCGCGCCAAGCCACGCCCCCCCCCAGAGCAACATATTAACCAGCTTTCAGATACAGAGTCTCGAGGAGGGCCTTACTCACCCATAGTGCTAACTTAAAATACACATATGTCACACTATACCATAACATTAATCAACTCCTTACCATAATATATGCATATATATGTGATCCATCAAATTACACATCCCGCTCCTAACCTCCTATAACCCTTTACTGTAAATATGGGTCGGGATTAGGCAGGCTTGCTCACAATGGCCTTTCCTACCACAATTTTGGCACGGCAGCGGTATTTCAGGGCTCTGAATTGGCAGCAAAGCCTCTAACTTGTATGAAGAGACCCTACCATCAACTTGCATAGATAAATGCAAGAGTTTCCAATATATTTTTTAAAATCTAACAACACATATAAACCTGGAACAATGGCAAACTACAAAATGTCATCCCTGTGCCTAGATTTCAGAGACCATACCCAGGGTATACTATTCACTTCTACCTAATGTTAGGTTCAAGGAACACCCTGGTTCCAGGACTAATGTTACATTGGTATCCTTTAGGACAAAGAACAAACTTGTCTATGTCCCAAATAATACCCTGGTGCTTCCTTCCCATCAATGATCTCTCCATCCAGAACCCAGAGTGAAATATCTTTCCAACATTTCTCGTTCACCACCATGTATTGATCTAGCATATAAAGGACATCATGGTCATGCCTCCGACAGAAGGAAATATCAATCCTCCAGATTCCATCCTCTCTGATCACATGTGGGAAATTTAGCCACAGATTCAACAAGGTAGAATCCCCAGTCAGCAATCCCATTGATACCACCGAAAACACAGACTCAGTCTGCACTTATGTATATGGGATCAATGAGGAAGCATAACATCTCTCATAATCCAAACTAGCATAGCCCATCCAGGCATTCGACCACCACCTTGGATTAGTGTAAGAGATGTGTTTTGGCAAAATCTTACTGAGCTGTGATGCTAATTCATAAGGCCACTGCCCCTCATACAGAGACTCTGGCCTGCCCCTGCGTGCACGCCAGAGCCCGTGACAGATTTCCGTCCTGTACCTTCACACTCTATACAAACCTCTCAACATGGTGGACAAAATCCTGAGCCACTTTAACCTGGGTATTTATGTAACTTTGTTGAATGTTATTAAGGATGTCAGCAATCTCTCTGAGTAACAAAGCCCCATTTACTGTCTAAAGCTATGGCTGAGAGTTTGTTCTTCAGGATACTGATGTCCAATCCATTAACAACACCCATGACAGCCACTATTCCCCTCAATATAGTGCTGAATACATCTCTCCTCTTTTGGTTACTCCTCAGAAATAAGCGACCTGAATGCCTTCTGTGTCTGCACATCTCTGGGAGTAGGCCACTGGTACAATGTTCACATGATTCATTGTATACTCAGCACATATAGGGTAATAGGTTTTTATCAACCATTGCAAGACTTTAAAGTGTCATGTGGTGAAGGCATACTGTATCCTGGTAGCCAGTGTTTTTTTCCCTTTATCTAACAGAGCAGGCTCCCGTGTGCAGTCACTGGCATTACCTGTGCAAGGTTCCAACCTCTCTGGTGAGACATCAACCAGGCATATCTCCCCCATATCCAGCTCTGGTGTCCCACATGTCCAGTACCCAAGAAACTCTCTGTAGGACTGCTAAGATTAAGACACCACCCCTACAAGGACATTTTCACCCCATTGATGTGTTGTCTGGCACCCTCTAGTCTGGCCAACAGGCACCTTATTATGCATAAGTGCCAGCCTCCTGGGTACCTGCACCATATTAATTAATTTATGTCAATACATGTCCCACATTAAAAACATGATTTCCTTCTTTCCTCCCTCCAGCAAAAAAAAAAAACATATTTTACATTTCTTGTTCTGAAGGATTGGATAGGTTATATTCCTTCCCTAACCTCCAACCCATTGCACTTGTATTCACAGTACGTTTGCATTCCTAAATGACAGGAGAAACTCCGGAAAAATGTTTCACCAGTCTAGCTAAGTCTTTCCGATGCAGCATTAGCACTAAATTGTCCATAAGAAAAAGAAACCTTATATTGCAAGTATTAATCTGAATCTTTTCGTTTGTCCCTTCTCTCCTGAATGTTTATAAGAACAAATTTGCGGTGGGGCACAGACAAACTGCCAACCAGATGAACATCTTTCATCTCTGTTCCAGAAACTTCTCCAATCTCGCTCCACCAGTACTCTGGAAGTGAAAAACAAGAGCAGAATCAAATTCTTATCAACAATATCTGCTCGCTTGCTATGTTTACTTAAAGTTCCCTCCTTGGAACCCAGGAACTTAGTATTCCTGGCTTCTGCAACTCTAAACAAATTATCAAAACAACTATGATTTATTTAGGATAAACCCACTCTAAAATGGATCCCCATGGTAAGAGCAAAAAAAATAAAAAATGAACGTTGCTTCTCAAAAATTCTCAATTTAAATGCCAAAAAAAACAATTCATTATCTGTACCTTAAAACCTATGCACTAACTCCCATTTCAGGTTGACAAACCCTAAACCTTTTGGAACTTTTTCCACCTAAATGAAAATAAAAACAAAGAAAAAACTACAATAACTCCAGCGGCTAGAATGGCTTCCTACCAACTCTTGTCTTAAACAAAATGTGATTAGCTGCTAATTGAGGGCATAACCTAGTAATTTTTCCACCTGAACAAAACAAAAATAAAAAAAAAATATTAATAATAATAATAATAATAGTAAATAATAAATTAATAACAAAAATGTAAATTACAAAAAGAATTATATAAAGTTAAATATATATATATATATATATATATATATATATATATATATATATATATATATATATATAAAATAAGAATGAAAAAAGTAAAAAAAAAATTAGAGGAGGAGAAAAAACAAAACCTAATAATCATAACGGAAAAAAATAATAAAAAAATAACAATCCAGAGGCTTATCCTTGAAAATACTAAAAATATATCAAGGTCCTCTATAATATTCCAAACATGAAGGGCAAATCTCTGAAACTCACATCTAAACCTTATTCATAGCAAAGAAACATTAACAAGAAAATTCTTACAATCCATGCAGCTCACTAAGGGCTGCTAACATTGTTTCCCCCAGTGCTATATTTGAATGAACATGCGGCTACCTCCATTTTGAGTTTATGAAACTGTTCTACATAGTGATGCCTTTCCTCTCTTAATTAACTATTTTCGGTTTGTAGAAACGGGTAGGGAAACGGGTTTGATTACTATGGCCTCTATGCCTTGGATTGCTACCCCATCTCGCAGAATAAACTTCATAACACCTTGGTGTAGTTTTTTTGTTTCAATGGTTTTTATATCAAGTTTTACAAATTTACCACGTTACAATAAGTAATAATTTGTTGGGGGCGTGTCCAGACGTTGAGCTGAAAAGACGTGTCTCAGCTGAGCTCCTCACAGGAGACTGTATCCACCGCCATCCGGAGCCAATCTGCGGCCAAAAAAGCCCCATCCACCCTGGGATACCTGTGGGATCCCCTGCCCTACCTGGCCGGAACATTTTTTTTTCTTTCTTTGGGGGAAAAGAGCTGTACGGGACTCGGTGGACTCATAATACACGAGGCGCCCGGCGCCATCTTGCGGCCTACGGGCCCGACGGACTCCGCAATCCCCGGCCTCGCCTGATTCATCCCGGCTGCACACCGCGGCCGGACACCAGCCACAACACCATCGGCCACCCGAGGGGGGAAAAATAGAAAACCAAGCCATTTGAAGCGGCCCCCCCGCACCCCGGCGGCGCCTCCCGGACCGACAGGCCCAGGCATCTGCAGACCCAGGGACACAGTGAGTACCGGCCAACGGCCCCCAATCACCTGCATAGGCCTCCCGGGAAACGCCACCTCAGCAGCTACCAACGGCCCCCCCTCCTGATTGTGTAGACAGGGGTGATAACAGGCCCACATAGGGAGGAGAGCAAAGCGGCTCCTGTTACTGATAAGAGAGCCCCCTGCTCCGGCCTACTTCCCGGCGGCCATCTTGCTACCCCCAGTACACCTTGTCCCTCTATCCACCGAACTGCACAGGACACATCTACCATCATAACTGACCCACTGTGCCCTTAACGCTAAAACACCCCCCAAGCAGTCGACAGAGGGAGCGGAGGGCTGGTACAACGGGACGGCTGCTTGGAATCTTCTGAAACACTGCAGCCATCTTGGTACTCCAAATACACTCAAAGCGGCCAGTATACAGCAGCACCCTGAAAAGTGACAGAGACTGCCTAATTCCAGTGTAGACCTACTCTCATTAGCCTTCATCCCTGCATGCTTTCTGTTTGAAGCGTACATGAGGCGTGGGCTCACCAACCTGCGATTCTCATACTGTAGCGCTCACATGCTGCTAACTTAATGTGACTGTGGGGCGCTCCGCCTGACACCCAGCGTCAAGCTCCAATTATGCCAGCAAAGACAGCAAGAGCTCATCAATAAATCAGGCTGTCTCCGGCTCCATACAGAAATTTCTAGCTACTAGCAGAGCAGGCCCCGGTGCAAGCAGCTCCCAAGCCAGATCCTCGAGGCGCAGCGCATCCCCAGCCTCGTTGGCTGCCTCCGTGAGGGAAAGCTCGCCAGCATCATCCTACTGCTCGGACCTCATGGAAGACCCAGGGTCCCCTACGGGTTCCGAAATGTCATCCCTAATGAGCGGTATTAAAAAAGAACTTGCCGGCATGTTCCACGGTTTAGAAAAATCTATTAAAAAAGAAATCACGGGGGTGAGAGCAGACATAGCGCACATTCTAGATAGAGTTGAAGAAACGGAACAGAGGCAGGATTCACACGCAACGGCCATAAGAGAGCTGCAGGATACGGTTACACAACTAGCCTTTGCCCACCGTGCCTCGCTATACAAACTCGAAGACCTCGAGAACAGGAATCGCAGAAACAACCTGCGCATTAGAGGCCTTCCTGAGGCAACCGGTGACGAGGACCTAGAACCGTCCATCCGTGGGGTCTTCAACACAATACTGGGAAAACCTCCCACTGACCCGCTGCAATTTGACCGAGTACACCGTGCGCTCAGACCTCGCAGCCCCAACACCGAACAACCCAGAGATGTCATATGCCGCCTTCACTATTTCTCAGACAAAAATGCCATTACAGCCAAGTTGAGGAACACCCCCAATATTGACTTTCATGGAGCGATTCTAAGCATCTTCTCCGACCTATCCAAAGAAACCCTGGACCGCCGCAGAGCACTTAAGCCACTTCTGGAACACTTACGCCCCAATGGGATCATTTACAGATGGGGTTTCCCGGCGTGCCTTATTGCCACCTAAAATGGTCGCTCACATACCCTCAGATTCCCAGAGGAACTGCCACAATTCTTAAAAGACCTTAATCTGCCTCCTGTTGATCTACCCGGTTGGCATGACCCGGTACCGAGGTTTTCACACATTCAGGACTCCCAATGGCAAAAACCACCCACAAAGAATAGGCTCACACCTGCGCAGGGATCTGCACAGGCGCATGGCTAAGAAAAAGGTCCAACTGGCCTAAAGGCTATGCTTGCTAATTTTGTCTTCCACCCCGTTTTTGTTATTTGCCATTTCTCTATATGTTTGGCATGTTGCAGGCACTACCACTCCAAGAAGCACTTAGAAGAAGGGACGTACACCGGCAAAGACTACGTGCCTTCTCTTGACTACCCATTCGGACACGGTACACCCCTTGGTGAATTGCCAGGACTCCAGGGGACAACCCCACACAAGAGCTTCCTACAGTTGGATGAGTACCCCTGCCTTGTATAATGTTATAATGTAATATATCTGTTATCTCATCAGTTAAAGTTTTTATGGTCAATACGGGTTTGATTGATATTCAGTATTGGAGCAAAATGTTTTCTCCCATGTAATTTGCACTATAGCTGGATGCGGGCGGAGCGCCTCGCTCCCATGTACCTTTTACACGGTACACCCCCCCGCCCACACTTCCTCCTGGGGTGGGTGAGAATGGGCAGCCCTCGATTTTTTCGGTCCAGGCCCGCCTTGAGGCCGTGGATGGAGGCCCGCTCTCCCTCTCCCCACAGGGATCACCGCAGGATTCTGCGTGACAGGTTAAGATTTCCCTCATGTGTCCATTTGGACGTTGTTGTTGTTTTCGTAAAATTGTCTTTTTCTCTTATTTCTCCTCTCTTCTCTTATTCATACTATCACCCTTCTCCTCTCCTTTGTCCCCATTTCCGTGGTTGGCATGTATGGTATCTTAAGCCTGCGGGGTGCGTTCTACCGATATGATGGCCACAATTAAAATCACCTCCTACAACGTCAGGGGTTTGAATGTCGCAGCCAAAAGACATCAGATAGCCCGTGAACTACGTAAATCAGCCACTTCCATTGCATTCCTACAGGAAACGCACCTGACCCACACCACACAGGTCAAACTGACCTCGCCTTACTTCCCCCAGTGGTATTATAGTCTTTCAGATACAAATAAAGCAAAAGGGGTGGCCATAGGATTTGGTAGAGACGCACCCTTTCGGCTAGTAACAATGCGTGCGGACGACCATGGTCGCTTTCTTTTCTTAAAGGGCTATCTGGGCAACACCCATTGCACACTGGTAAACATTTACTCTCCGAATCACAACCAGCCCACCTTCTTCTCCCAAATCCTAACGGAATTAGCCGAGTTTGCAGAGGGTCTGGTGGTATTAGCGGGGGATATAAACATGCCCTTAGATCCCGCCCTGGACACTTCTCAGGGGCGCTCTTACATCCCCTTTAAACGCTTGGCCCACATTAAAAAAAGACTCAGGGAGCGACAATTAGTTGACGCTTGGCGCATGCTTCATCCCAAAGACAAAGATTTCTCCCATTTTTCGAAAACGCACCTGTCTTACTCTCGCATTGATAATATTTTTATAGACCATTACCATCTCCCACAACTACAATCCGCAAATATAGGTACTGCAACGTTATCAGACCACGCACCTGTGTCGATCACCTTGAACATGCCCTCTTTGGCTCGCCGCACCTATAACTGGAAACTTAATGACTCCTTGTTATCCAACGAAGCTGAAGTTGCAATGATATCTACACAGATATCGCAATATTTTAATGAAAACAAGCCCTCGGAGACCTCACCAGCTATAGTATGGGAAGCCCACAAGGCTACTATGAGAGGCCGGCTTATCGAACTAGGGGCGAGGAAAAAAAGAGAGCATGGTCAACAACTCGAGCGACTCTTGCAGGAAATAGCCGACCTTGATAAACAACACAAGCTTTCCCTACACACAGCACATTTAGAAGCCCTCACGTTGAAAAGGGAAGAACTGAAAAATCTCTTGAACTTAGACACCATTAGAAAATTTCAACACTATTCTCAAAAACTGTACGAATGGGGGAACAAACCGGGTAGACAGTTAGCGAGATCACTTAAAGAAAAGCAGACCAGGTCATTCATACCCAAAATAAAATTACCTAATGGGAACCTAGTGCATGCAACCCCACATATAGCGAAGGCATTCAGGGAATACTATGCAGACTTATACAACGTACAATGTGACTCACCATCCCTGACTGTGCAGGAAAGGCGGCGGCGTATGCTTTCATATTTAAAAGAAGCAAAACTGCCGAAACTGTCACCCCGGTCCCTCAAAGAACTGGAGGCTGAACTCTCTGTTGAGGAATTCCAGACGGCTTTGAAATCAACCCCGACAGGTAAAGCCCCAGGGCCCGACGGATACACTATCCTCTACTACAAAAAATTTAGCGATGTTCTCTTACCCCACCTTACGGCCTACGCCAACTCTATTTCACAGTCCTCGGGTCTTCACCCAGAATCCCTTACAGCTCACATCTCGGTCATCCCCAAACCGGGAAAGGACCCTACCCAGTGCAGCAGCTACAGGCCAATTTCCCTGTTAAACGTCGACATCAAACTATACTCTAAAGTAATGGCCAATAGACTACTCCCCCTTATTCCCAGCTGGGTCTCCACGGACCAGACAGGCTTTATACCGCATAGAGAAGCCAAAGATAATTCCCTCCGGGCAATATCGCTAATACAATATGCCCAAAGGTCGGCCCAGTCCACCCTACTTATATCCACTGACGCTGAAAAAGCGTTTGATAGGGTGGACTGGGACTACCTGAAAATGACCCTACGCCATTTCGGGCTGGGGCCCAAAATGTTCCACCGCATAATCTCCCTATACTCCTGTCCCACAGCCCAAATCCGGATAAATGGTACCCTTAGCGACTCATTTCAACTGTTTAATGGGACTAGACAGGGATGCCCCCTCTCACCCCTCCTGTTCGCCCTCACCCTAGAACCTTTTCTTGCAACCGTGAGGCGTGACGTAAACATCCACGGGATCCAAGTAGGCAACAAGACCCACAAATACGCGGCCTATGCCGACGATATTTTATTTTTCACGCAACAACCCCACATCTCACTCCCCAACCTAATGAAGGCCTTCTCTACCTTCCAGACAATATCTAATTTTAAAATCAACTTATCGAAGTCCGAGATTTTAAATATTAATTTACCCAACAGGGAGGCAGAACGATTAAAACCCCTCTTTCCCTTTAGATGGGGTCACCGTAGCATGAAGTATTTGGGAGTATCTCTCACACCTAACATCCAGTCCCTCTTTAAACATAATTATATTCCTTTACTGAATAACATCAGAAATGACCTCACAAAATGGAAAACGCTTGCACACACATGGCTGGGTAAAGTGAACATAGTCAAGATGAATATCTTGCCTAGAGTGCTATTCTATTTCCAAATGCTCCCACTGGGTGTGCCCATAGGGTTCTTCTCCTTGCTGCAGACCATGGTCTCCCGCTTTATCTGGAGGAACAGCCACCCCAGAGTGTCCAGGGACGTGCTTTTTCGTTCCAAGGGCGCTGGCGGACTGGCCCTCCCAAATTTCAAGGCGTATTATAACGCTGTGATCCTGTCTAGGATCTCAGAGTGGAGATATGCCGCCAAATCTAAATTATGGGTAAGTCTTGAAACTGCTTTAAGCAATGCGGACCTGGCAGTCACTCCATGGCTCCCACGCCCCCATAGACACCTAGCCACAACTACCTCATCGTTAACCACCTCCACCTTGGACATCTGGGACTCTCTGCACAGAAAGTTGTCATGGTCCTACACATCACCCTTGCTGCCACTCCTGGGCAATGCCTTCTTCCTCCCTGGTCAACTAGATCCTGGCTTCCAGACTTGGTCCCCAAACAGACCTCTCCTACTTCATCATGTTCTCCAAGCCAACACTCCCAAATCCCTAAGGGAGATTCTTGGCCCTAAATCACCAGTGCTCCTTGATAAATGGAGGTATATTCAACTACGGCACTTCCTCGGTTCCCTCCAGCAGCCTCTGAGGGGGCTACAGGACCTGAACGGCATTGAGGAAATACTATACCCAGCAGACCCACCCGAACACTGTATTTCACTCTTTTACAAAGCGCTCATCAAGTTACAGGACGATAAACACCCTTCCTTCCTTGCGAAGTGGGAGGCAGATCTGGACTCCTGCCTCTCAGATAACCAAAAGGATAAAGTCCTGCAGCTGGTCCACGTCTCCTCAATAGCGTCAAAAATGACCGAGGTCAATTACAAATTACTAACCAGATGGCACTATACCCCATCAAAGCTCCATCAGATGTTCCCCGCCAATTCCCCGTTGTGTTGGAGGAATTGTGGGAACAAAGCAACCCATGCCCACTTATCCGCCCCTTTTGGGCCAAGGTCATCCACAGTATACACCAGATTTCCAATGTCAACCTCCCCTCCGATCCCTGGATCATCCTCTTCCACGCAACCAAGGAACCAATTGGAAAATACAAACGATCCATAGTCCCCCACCTACTTAACACAGCCAAGGCATTAATACCTGCACTGTGGGGCCAACCAGAGTCTCCAACATTGAAAAAATGGTTTAAAAAAATATCGGAAGTTGCCCTTATGGAAGACATCACACACCGCGACAGGAACACCTCGGAACGTCACAACTTGACTTGGTCCCAATGGACCTACTTTAAAACCACCACAGCCTATAAGGAGATAATGGCTCAATGAGTGCTAGACCCGAACTTTTATATAAAGGACCAGGCCTCATACACCCCTAGTGGCCCTTTGAGATAACCACCCAAATGTATGCATACCCCTTTTTCCTGTAATAGCACAGTTTAAGATTTCTCTGTATGAAGGTTACATGCATGCCGACCACCCCCCTTCTCTCCCCCCCTCTTCTCCCTATCTTTCCTCCCTACATTTCCTTTCCCTCTCCTCCTGTTTTTCCTAGACACTCTAGACTACATATGCCTAGACTATGCACTTCTTTCGTATTGAATGATTACTGACCACCATTATAGACGGTACGGCCAGAGGTTTACGTATTTGCCTGTTGGGCTAGAAATAGGAGGTGCTAAAACCGGCCCAGCAGTTTACAGTGGGGCTAACAAGGGCTGATATATGCTCTAAACGCTGTCTGAAATTACTCACGATCTTAGTACAATGTTGTATGGTCTGTTCTGTAGGTTTAAACTGTTTGTCTGGTATTTCTTCAATAAACATTTATTAAACAAAAAAAAAAGTAATAATTTGTTTTTATTATGTTAACAGTTTCATTACTATATGTCTGGCTTCCTACTTTAGCACTTGATATAAACTTTTAAAAATGTGGAGCCAGTTTATCAACTATCTATAACATTGATAGTACCGTAGAAAGAAAAGGAAAGAATAGAGAGATGAAGTCCGATGGAAGGAAGAAGAAGAAGTAAAGAAGAAGGAGACTCTTGTAATCCAATCTCTGCACCCCCCGCCCCTCCGGACAATCTATATCAGCACCGCCCTAGAACCTTAGGACAGATATTGGATCCAAGGTTTCCATATCTTTTCGAATTGTGGCATTTTATCATTAAGTGATGCTGTCATCCTCTCATTGAGCATAATCCAGGAGAGTTTGTACTTGAGCTGGTCGAATGGCACTATTGTTCGTTTCCATGCTTTTGCTATTATAATTTTGGCTGCTATAAATATATATCTTATAAGATGTTTAAGGGGTTTTGGTACCATTTTTACTTTGGTTCCCAGTAGTGCCTGAGTCGGAGATTTAAGTAGGTGCACCTGGTTAAGTGTATAAATAAAGTTATATACTCTAATCCAGTACCGCCTCACCTTGGGGCACTGCCACCATATATGGTATATTGTGCCTGTTTGCCCACATCCTCGAAAACATAGCGGGATGCACCAGGTATAAAAGTTGCCAACCTTGCCAGGACCATGTACCATCTCATGATAACTTTAAAATTGGACTCAATTAATGAGGTATTCATGATGGATTTTGTCGCTCCATCTGCTATTTTGTGCCATTCGTCCATCTCCATGCTCTCACCCATATCAGTCTCCCATCTCTTCATATATTCTAATTTTTGCCTTGGTGTAGTTTTAGGGTATTTCCTTTGCATATCATTATTAGCCACCAAACAATACCTAGCTATGTGACCCCCCTTTTTACAAACAAAGCATTTGAGAACTGGTCTCCCTGCATAGGCCCTTCTCTGAGCATATGGCGATGGAGACTCACATTGCTGCATAACATTACTATGATTGGAATCAACAGACTTTACACTTTCATTGTCTGAGTATTCACAAGCAATGGACTCATCAGAAGTCTCCACTATCAATGTGTTACTATTCTTTAAAAGAACAGGCTCGATTTCAACTCCTGAATCAATTTCAAGCGTAGTTACCACACTTTTATTTAAAGCAGAGTTCCACCCAAAAATGGAACTTCCGCTTTAAAGGAGGTGACCCCCTGACATGCCACATTTGGCATGTCATTTTTTGGGGGGGGGAGTGGATACCCTCTTTTTATCAGGTCCCAGCTCCCACTTACTCCCGTATTTGTAGCTGCTGATCTTTATTTATTTTTTAAAACAGAACTCTGCTTTAAACATTCCTCATTCAGATCTCCAACATTGATTCCCACCCAACACTAGCATTTGGCTTTTCTACATGTTGTTCCAGAACATCTATCTTTGCTAAGCACTGAGCATGTGTGGAGGAGAACTCCACGGCAGACTGCACTTCATGTAATTCCTTCCTAAGCAGTATTGTAATACGCTCATTCTCATTCTTTCCCTGATTCAAAGGGGCAAAACTTTCTCTTTGCTTACATGTTCCCTCTAGTTCATAAATTTTCTGTTCCAATACACATTTATCAGTCACTAATTGTTCAATGTGGTCACAAACATTTGCATCTGCCTTTGCAACTAATGCTAAAATATTCTTAGTTAACTTTTGTACCTGCTCCAATAATTGCTTTCTCTCAGTAAACCATTGGCCTTCTTTAATTTTCAATAACATACATACAACATTGGCCATATTCGCTTTCCTGACTTTTTTCAAAGACTTTTTATGTTTTATCTGATCATTATGAATGTACATTGTCTCAATAACTCATTAAATTGGTGCGTTAAAGCTTTTTCTGCCACAGTGTTAAAATTAACAGAGGCATGTCTCTTAAGAAAATCTTCAATGACCTCCATTGACTTGCTAATTAGTCCACACTGAAGGTTGCTCAACTAGTCTATACACAGCAGCTGCTTAGACAAAACACAGATAAAAAGCTGTTTAAAAGCTAACTTTTACTTGTTGTACTACACCACACAAGGCAGAGCACACTCTACTACTATCTACTATCACCACTGACTTTAGCCTTATTATCTCAGAACGCAGGCCACTTTGAACTTCTATTGGAACAGAGAGCTATTTCACTCTCACGTGGGGAAAAACAAATAAATAAAAAACACTAATAAAAAATAAAATAAAATAAATAAATAAATTAAAAAAATCTATATTTCTCCCACTTTCTCCTCAAAGGTGTGTGGTTTCTCCTGTCAATCTGCAGGCTACATCAGATAACCAACAGTGAACAGCCCCTCACTCGCCGGCACACTTGTCCACAGTAGAGAAGGCTTTCAGTTCTGGGTGTAGTTGAGGACTCATTAGCTTATAGGGACTCAAGACAAAAATACATTAGGGTTTGGGTTCTGTGCAGAAATAAATTCCACATGCCTTCTTGGGTGCCAATTGAAACAAATGCTAAAATAAATATTATCCGAGGGTGGTTACAGATTCCCTCTATCCGAGGGTGGTTACAGATTCCCTCTGTTTATTCCATATATGTATTAATTTGACTATTCCTATAGTTAGCTAGTCTATTAACACTCTGATAATGTTACTGTAGATAGCACAATAATATAAGGTTAGCTATGAAAACAAACACACTGCTTAATAAAACAATGTCTTATTTATTTCCCAAGAAAATAGGAAAATGCCAACATGAAAATACTATAGAAAAAGAACATCAACGATACTTATCTCTAGGCTGTCCCCTAGACATGCTCTCATCAGCTGGGCTCAAGATGGTAACAGAGAGAGCTCCCTGTCTCAGTCAGCCCTTTTTAAACTTCAATCATACATCGTCCAGACCCAACCCCATTGCCAGCCCATCTAGACTTTTTTTTTTTAATAGATTTTATTGAAAACATTGCAAGTTACAAAGGAGAGGTTGTATACAATTTCTCAAAAGGGAAACAATATGTAAAACAGAAGCCGTAGTCTAGGCTCTTACATACATAGGCACATAATGAATAACAAGTGTAGGGTAAAACAGGTGTCACAGATACCTTTACCATAACGAGGTAACTGGATGGATCAACACGCAGGGTCCCTAGAAAAACAGACTACAATGGTAGCCATGGGGACAGGGAAGGAAAGAAGAGAGGGGAGGGAGAGAGAAAAGAGGGGGTATGGGAGAAGAAAAGAGGATGATAAAAAGGGAGGGGGATCAAACACCAGTACATTGTGCACCAATGAAAATAAAACCATAAATATAAAACCATAGATATAAAACCATAGATATAGAGATACCATCTAGGGTTAATTGGTTGATGTGTGTCGAGTGGCCACATATGGGGCAAAGGCTGTTGGAGTAGCTGGAGATACAAGAGGGTGAACAGGTTGGATGGGAGTTGGAGCCTCTAGATTTGTGCTTGTGTGATCAAAGCTGGAGATGTCATTGTCTTCAGGGGTAAACGTAGTGAGAGTCCCATAGTAGGAGAAAAACAGACTACAATGGTAGCCATGGGGACAGGGAAGGAAAGAAGAGAGGGGAGGGAGAGAGAAAAGAGGGGGTATGGGAGAAGAAAAGAGGATGATAAAAAGGGAGGGGGATCAAACACCAGTACATTGTGCACCAATGAAAATAAAACCATAAATATAAAACCATAGATATAAAACCATAGATATAGAGATACCATCTAGGGTTAATTGGTTGATGTGTGTCGAGTGGCCACATATGGGGCAAAGGCTGTTGGAGTAGCTGGAGATACAAGAGGGTGAACAGGTTGGATGGGAGTTGGAGCCTCTAGATTTGTGCTTGTGTGATCAAAGCTGGAGATGTCATTGTCTTCAGGGGTAAACGTAGTGAGAGTCCCATAGTAGGAGAAAGAGAAGCTTTCAAAAAACTGTAGTTCTGTTCGAGTCAGGGTTGCTTGCATGAAAGCACACCATCTGGAATAGAAACGAGTATTTGATTTTCCATGTTTGAAGTCGCTATTAAGTTTATCCTTATGAAGCAAGTTTAGGAGCTCCCGTTTGAGTTGTGAGACACGTGGGCTATGCGATGAAGTCCAGCTTTTTAAGATAAGTCTTCTGGCTAGTAAGAGACAGGTCAATGTCCAGTCTTTATAGAGGGGGCGGGTAGATGAGGACCATGGTAGTAGTTGATCATCCCAGTATCCAAAAATGAGAAGTAAGGGGTCTTTAGGTAGTTTAAGTAGTGTTATTTCAAAAATGAAGGAGATAACGTGTTCCCAAAAGGTTGAGATAGAGGAACAAGCCCAGAATCGGTGAGAGAGGGATGGTTTTGGCTGATGACACTTGGGGCAGCTGGCTGCACCTTGGACATTCTTATCCGACAGGAAGGGTATGTGAGCGCGGTGCATAATCTTGAGACTTGTTTCTCTCCAGACCTCGTAGGGGATCAGCTGGTGCAACTTGTTATAACCTTGAAGGATCTTATCCACTAAGTCTGGGTCAGGAAAGTCTTTCCCCCAGTTTGCCACAGATGAGGTAGCAATCGAGGGGATGATTTTTGGTAAAAGAGGTTGGTATATATCCAAGATTTTATAGGACTCCCCTTGTAATAGCTTTTCTGTAAATGATGACCGAAACCTCTGGCTTTCATCTTTGCATGAGTTTCTCATATAGCTGACACATTGCATATAATAGAAGGCATGAGATTGGGGAGGGAGAATGTTTCTGCGATGTCAGAGAAGAGAAGAGGGCGTCCCGTTTCTGAGTTGCATAGATTTGAGAATTTTGAGAGGCCTTTCTGCTGCCAGAGAGAGAAGGGTTTGTATTCCAATCCCGGTGGGAAGCTAGGGTTTCCTTGAATTGGGAGATGTTTGGATATAAAAGGCGATAGCTTTAATGCTTTTCTCACTTCCCTCCATGCTATGGCTGTGTCTCTGAGGAGAAGGTTGTGTTGTAAGGGTATAGGAGTAGCTTTACATCTGCAGTGAAGAAGGGCTGCCAATGAGTAGGGATGTGCCATGGAGGATTCCATAGAATAATTGGAGTAGTGAGAGAGTTGCGAAATCCAATCTAAACCTATCCTCAATAATCAAGAAAGATTATATGCTCTGATATTTGGGAGACTAATGCCCCCTTCGCGTCTGGGAAGACACAGTTTCGCAAAGGCTATACGTGGTCTTTTGTTTTGCCATACAATTTTGAGAAATGGCTTTGTTAAGAATCGAGATATCTTTGTGTTTCAGAAGCAAAGGGATCGTTTGGAGTGGGTATAGTAATCGAGCAAAACTGACCATTTTTAGAAGGTGACATCTTCCCAGAAGCGAAAGAGGCAGATCCATCCAGTTACCCAATTCTTGAGTTATTTTCTTTATCAAAGGGGGATAGTTGAGGTGATAGATAGAAGAGGATGTTTTCCCTATCCTAACACCTAGATACATAATGAAGGAGTGGGCTACCCAGAAGGGTGAGTGATTGTCTAATGGAGGGATAGGTGATGTGCCTATAGGGAGGATTTCGCTCTTGCCGTAGTTAATAATGAGGCCCGAACAGATCCTAAATTCATCAAAGATTGTTTTGATGATGGGCATGTCGGAGGATGGGCTGGTTGAGAAAATTAATATGTCGTCCGCGAAGAGGGATGTGCGGAGTTCTTGAGTCCCAATTTTGATGCCGTGCAGAGGAGTCCGCTGGGAGACATATCATGAGAGGGGTTCCAGAGCAATGCTGAAGAGGAGGGGGGATAGTGGGCAGCCCTGTCTCGTGCATTTATAGAGATGGAATTCATCCGAGAGAAGACCAGCCACCACCAACCTGGCCGCTGGAGAGGCGTACATGGCATGTACGAGGTGCTTGAAGGGACCCATAAAGCCCATTTTTGCTAGGACCATCGATAGCCAATCGAAGCTGACATTATCAAAGGCCTTTTCCACGTCCAGGGTGATGATGGCATGGTCCCCCCCTGGGTTGCACTTTTTTGGAAGTAATTTTATGATGGCCTGGTTTCCGGTCGGCAGATAAGGACCACCGGACCATATACCATTATAGACTGCGAGGAGAGTGGGCTCGGTTATGGATTGTAGTGTTTTATAGAATTCCCCTGTAAACCCGTCAGGGCCCGGAGCTTTAGAGGGAGCTAAGTTCCGAATGGTAGTGGATAATTCGGGCAGGGAGATAGGTGCATTGAGGGCTTCGAGTTGGGAGGGAGAAACCTTGGGCATGCATATTTTGTCCAAGAATGATTTGGCAGTATTCTCATCTATGGGATCCGTGGCATATAGCGAGGAATAATATTGAAGCATAAGTTTGTTTATATCCTGTTGTGAGGTTTTAATGTTACCTGCAGAATCCCGTAGGGAGGTCATGTGGGACGGGCGAAAGGGGCCTTTGCAGAGTCTCGCTAACAATTTGACGGATTTATTGCCAAACTTATGGAAGGAGGCTTCCCAATGTGCGCTGTGTGTCCTTTCGAGGGTGTCTGCCCAAGTGTCGAATGCCCTCTTTGCTATCTGCCAGTTTTCCCTTTTTTCTGGAGAGTCCCTAGAACAAAGAGAGCATTGTGCCAAGCGCAGGTCAGCACTTGCCTTCTTGTATTTCGCCAAGGTACGTCTCTTGAGGGAAGCAGCATATGAAATGATGCGTCCCCTGAGAAAGGCTTTACCAGCCTCCCAGAAGAGGTTCGGTTTATCCGTGTGGGGAGAGTTGGCAGCAGAGAATTCGGACCAAGCTTCCTCCATATAATGTTGAAAGTCAGAATTGTTTTGGAGATATGAGGGAAAGCGCCAGAGCTGGGGAGGGGGCCTTGAGTCAGGGGTGTCTAGCGATAACGAGATGGGGGCGTGGTCAGATATGGCGATATCATGGATATCTGCCCCTGAAATGATGGTATGAGGTGGTCAGTACAAAATAGGTAGTCAATTCTAGTAAGGATGTTATGAGGGTTGGAATAGAAGGTGTATTCTCTGTCAGCTGGGTGGTGAAGCCGCCAGATGTCACGCAAGTGAAGTGAGTCCATTGTGGACGTGAAGTGTGAAGTTCCAGAGGTTGTGTGAGATGGTCGCATACGTTTGGAGGAAGATCTGTCTTCTAGTGGATGCATGATGGTGTTGAAATCTCCCACAACTATATGGGGTAGGTGCGGGTCGCGTAACAACCAGGTGGTCATTTCACTGAGAAACTGCTTGCTGGGATTGTTCGGGGCATATACATTGGAAATTACTAGCTCTCTAGTTTCAGATGTGCGGAAATTAAGCGGCCCTGATTATCAGTGTCAACGGACAGCACCTCACAAGGGAGCTTCTTGTGGATGAGGATGACAACCCCTGCTTTTCGCTTGAGTGAACTGGATCCCAGAACAGTGCCTACCCAAAGCTTTTTCATACGATGGAAGTCAGAGGGATTAAGATGAGTTTCATGGAGCAGGGCAATATCTGTTTTCAGCCTTTTAAGGTGCTGGAGTATCTTGATTCTTTTAAAGGGGGACCGAAGCCCTTTTACATTCCAAGAGGTAACTCTCATGTGAGTGTAGGCCTGCGTGTGGTATGGGGCAGTGTATTGTGTACAGCAGCTGGAGGCCTGAGGGACTGAAGTAATTTGTCAGCGTGGGTAGGCTGTTTTTTTGAAAGGAGTGATGGCTGTTCATCTGGTGTTTGACAGGTGCCGGTAAGAAGAGGGAATAAAAAAGAGGGGCAGATAGAGAGGGTGGGGGTGGGTAATAAAACCAATACAATACATTGGAAGAACTTCACTTTTTTCCGCATAGAATCACTGTGTGAACCAGCTCTCTTGGCAATCCAGCGTCAAGGTGGGTATTTGCCCTTCGAACTTTAGTGACATTAGCCGATGTGGCGGGATGTACATAAGTGCCAGATCGGGAGGAGGGTGAACACAGAGAGGCCAAAGGGGGTTGATGTACAACAGCAATATGGGAGTGCAGAGAAATACATAAAAATAAAGCATACATGTGCAAGATCAGGAGAACAGTTAGGTGCGGATACCTGTGTAGTCCATGTAAGTAGGCTCAAGGGTCACGGGCTGAGCAGCGTTCGTGTCCCATGTTGAAGGCATGGCGGATGTTCAGACTGTGCGTCAGCATGGGGAGTTACGGTGGGTAGGTCCAGACGACCTGAAGCGTTTTGGGGAATCCTTCCGCGGGCTTCGTTGATTCAGAGAGCGATGGTGCGGGGAAGGTCTAAACTGGGAGTCGGAGTGTGCGTCAGCCCGCAGTGATCGTAGCAAGACTTCCACTTCCTGGGGGTCTTGAAAAGATAGCTGGTCCCCATTGGAGGCTTTGAGGCGGAGAGTTGCGGGAAAGGCCTGCGTGAATTTTATCTGTTGCTGATGAAGCTCCGAACAGATGTTTTGGAACGCTTTCCTTTTCTTTGAGACCTCCAAAGAATAGTCTGCGAAGATCAGAATTTTGATGCTGTCGATTTGAAGGGATCTGGACTGCCTGAACTTTTGCAGAATGATCGTTTTGTCAGCGTAATTAAGATATTTCGCGATTATCGGGTGAGGAGATTTGCGATCTGGGGTGAAGGTGCCCATGCGATGGGCCCATTTGACCATGCAAGGGCCAGGAAGTCCCAGCGCCTCTGGAATGCGGTTGGCACAGAATTCCATGATGGCTGACGTTTGCAAAGATTCTGGGACCCCTATGAATCTCAGATTGCTCCTTCTGGATCGGTTTTCTAGGTCATCCAATTTGTGGAGTATATATTGATTCATTTTGTCCTGTGCTTGTTCGGTAGCTTGCGCCTGATATACCTCTTCTTCCAAACTGGAGAGGCGATGTTCCACCTCATGTAGTCTTGTAGAATGTTCCCCTATTTGGGCCTTAATTTGCCTCATCCCCGCATCTATGGCCTTTTCCACTGAGGCGGCTATCATGGGGGATAGGAGTGCTCTAACTGCTTGGGCGATACGATCGGTGTTATCATCCCCCACGCTTGATGAGGAGTTAGCAGGGTGTGGGGGGAGAGGAGACTGGATTGGGGAGGGGGGTGCAGTGTGATTTTAAAGTGCTCACCTCCATTGCTGGCTGGTCCCCCGCGTTGGTCAGGGAGGCTGTGGCCTCCAGATGTGACTGGGCCTGAGGCACCAGAGCGGGTGTGAGGGAATGTGGGCCAGTCTTTTCCACAAAGCGGTCCATGGAGAGAATGAAGGGTCCCCCAGGGGGGTTGCTGGTAGCTGTGGGGGAGAGGTGAGACAGTGTTTCCAGCCCCTCGTGAGGAAAGTGCTGTATGACAAGGCCGAGTCCGGGGCCTCTATTTGCGTCTATGGCAAGAGGGATGTGACTGTTTCACTCAGTTGCCGGCCAGTCAGCAGGCAAAGATCAGTCTGTTGGAGGATGGGGGGTCCGTTAAGGCAGCATGCGGCGTGGGAGGCGGCGATTCGCTTTAATAGGCCGCGTAGTGGAGCGGGACCTGCCGTGTAGGCCGAAGCCGGGGCCTCGATTTGCGGCCTGGCCGGCGACGATTTTGCGGCCGCGTTTGTGGGCGACTGTGATCAGCAGGTCACGGGGGGGGGCCAAGGTATGTACCGGAGGCCAGTTGGCTCGGGCCAGAATTAAATTGCTGATTTTCGGATCGCTGTGCGAGAACTGAGGTAGACTCAGCTAATCCATGCGGCGCCGGAACCGGAAGCCTTAGACTTTTGATGAATCAAATAATTTACAGAGCAGTCCTCCTCAATATATTAGATTACTGTCCATCCTCTTGTATTGGCCTCTAGGGGCAGCATTGTACATATATCATGTCTATGTGTCCTGTTGATCCTTTGATCTTTGTAATCCACCTTTATCAATCATCCTGGCAGCCATGGCCCTCTTTGAAGCTTGCTTGCATAGTGTTATCACACCAGACGATCAGGAGCCAAGCTTTTGTTCAGCCTTGATAGAGGCCTGACTTCTTCTTTCAGATGAAGATTCTGATATGCTATGATGTGTAACTTGTTACATTCCAGACAGCCACCAAGAATGCAGAGGCTTGGTATAGCCATAGTTCATATTTCAAACACGCCTTCCAACACCTACATTCAGTCCTCTGAAATACCCACTATCATTCTTGGTGACTTAGCATCCCTGTCAATTTTTAACAGTATATCTACATCTCCAATTCTCAATTTAACAGCATCTATTGACCTAACTCAATGAACACATTGCTCCACTCATTCTGATGGTAATACCCTTGACCTTGTATTCTCCTATCTTTGCACTCCCTGCAACCTCACCAACATGCCCTTTCCTCTTTCTGATCACAACCTCATCTCGTCTTCAACCATCCATCCTTCCAAGCAGCAAACAATTACCATAGAAACATTTACCATTTTGACCTGTCTTTTCTCTATTTCACTCCTGTCATCCTTACTGGATGCACTTGCATCTTTCATCACACACTGAATCAGGCCCCAGTCATTGCAACCATGGCAGACTGATGACACCAGAAACCTCAAGAGACATAGCTTTACACTGAAGAGATTTCTGGTGAAAAAACAAATCCCTGTTAGCCTTCACCCTATATAAATCTGCCTTCCCAAAATACAATTCCTGCCTCCATGCTGCCAAACAAGTCTACCTCGTCACTTTATTAGTATTCTGTCATCCAGTCCTTGTCGTCTCTTCTCTACCTTTCACTCACAACTTTGTCCACTACCATCTCCGCCCATTAACTCACTGCTCCAGAGATTGGAAATCACTTCAAAAACAAGGTTACTGCAATTAAAGGGCACATCTCCACTGTGCAGATGTCTATCCCACTTAACATACCTTGTCCAAAACCACATTCAATACTTTCCTGTTTTGACTTTGTTACTACAGAAGACTTTGCCACACTTTTTTCAGAAGCCCGTATTACCACCTGTCCTCTGGACCCTGTTCCCTCACAACTACTATGGTCACCTCCTTGCTCTATCCTATGCTCCCTCACCCACATCTTCAATCTCTCCCTCTCTACTGGCACCTTTCCCTCCTCTCGAAAGCATGCACTGATTACACCCAAACTCAAAAAGCCTTTACTGGACTCCACCTGCATATGCGCTTTGCGAGATACATTTTGCATGAGCATGACAGCACATTCATTTGAATAGGCTGCCGTGCTTCCTGAAATGCAGGGGAACGATCCCTGCAGCATTTTAGAAATTGAAGTCTGCACGGGAGCCACAATTGCAGTGCGGTTCTCAGTGTGGGTGCAATTTCCAATGCATGCAGCATGTAATTAGGATTAATGGCACCCGCACGTATCCGGTGCATTTTTCAGTGCGGGTGGTTACATAGTTACATAGTTGGTAAGGTTGAAAAAAGACACAGTCCATCAAGTCCAACCTGTGTGTGTGCGCGTTTATGTCAACATTATATTGCATATCCCTGTATGTTGTGGTCGTTTAGGTGCCAATCGTTTTTTGAAATGATCTATGCTCCCTGCTGAAACCACTGCTTGTGGAAGAGAATTACAAAGTCTTGCCACTCTTACCGTAAAGAATCCTCTATGCAGTTTCAAGTTAAATTGCTTTTCCTCTAATTTTAGTAAATGGCCGCAAGTCTTTTTAAATGCCCTTATGCGGAAAAGTTTTATCCCTATTGTGGGGTCACCAGTACGGTATTTGTACATTGAAATCATATTCCCTCTCAAGCGTCTCCAGAGAGAAAAAGTTCAGTGCTTTTAATCTTTCTTCATAACTAAGATCATCTAGTCCCTTTATTAGCTTTGTTGCCTTTCTCTGTACTCTCTCCATTTCCAGCACATCCTTCCTGAGGACTGGAGCCCAGAACTGGATGGCATACTCCAGGTGCGGCCAGACCAGAGTCTTGTATAGTGGAAGAATTATCGTTTTATCTCTGGAGTTCATTCCCTTTTTAATGCATGGTGATATTCTATTGGCTTTGCTTGCAGCAGCTTGGCTTTGCATGCTGTTGCTGAGCCTGTAATCTACTAGGACCCCCAGGTCCTTTTTCATCCTAGATTCCCCCAGAGGTTCTCCCCCTAATGAATAGATTGCATTCATGTTTTTGCCACCTAAATGCATTATTTAAAATTTTTCTATATTTACCCTCCTGGCGATATGCCCGAGTGTGGCTTGGGGTTAAATTTCAGTACCATTAGCGGTAACCCTGAACCCCACTTGGGATTGCATTGCAGAATCCTGGTACAGCATACTTACCTTGTCACCAGATTTCTGCAATGTCCCCCCCCGCTGTGTCCTCGGCCGGATCATCCGCCTGATGCTCTGTGTTCTGAGCTCCGTTCCCTGTGAGCGTTGCAACGCATTGAGCGGAACCCAGCGGCAAATTCAAAGAGTACAAATAACATAACACATATAGTACACTGTAATCTTACAGATTACATTACTGTATCAAATCATTTCACCCTTCTTTTGTCCCTAGTAGTTTGTCCAGTGCCCTGCATGCACTTTTATATTATATATACTGTTCTTTCTGCCTGGAAATGTGAGACTGTCCATGGCAACCAAAAAGTGTCCCTTTACGTCAAAAGAACAGCTAGAAAACAGTGATAGTAAATTAGAACATTTGCAGAACTGAGCGATAGTAAGGCTGCATTCACACCTGAGCGTTTTGTCGCCTGAAGCCTGAAGCTACAAAAAGCTAGAGGGGAAAAAATACATTATTCTCTATGGAGATGATTCACTCCAAAATGCCTGAAGCCCTACTCCTGAAGCTCAAACAAGTTCCAGACCCTTTTTTGTCGCTCGAATTGGGCAGATTTGGGCGTTTTTCTTCTTTTTAGATTGGTGACCTTTTGTTCTGCACAAAATCGCGGAAAAACACGGTAAAAAACGCCGCAAAAAACGCTGCAATGTGCGTGATTTTCTGCCTGAAAACGCTATGCTCAGGTGTGAATGCAGCCTAAATCGTGGGGAAATTCATTTTATTATTATATTATTATTTTTTATAATTATTTATAGTTATTTATTATATTATAATTAACACCTCACTCTCTGTCAGCACTGCATAGAGGAGGACGTGCGTCTGGAGCTCCGGCCGTCAGGAGCCCCACAGCCCCCAGCTAGCCAGGACTCAGCCAGTGCTCTTCCTGGATCCCCAAGCAGTTGGGACGGGGATTGAGTTTGGGTACAGGACCCTCCGGACCCCACTGCGGACCCCGCGGGCCCCACTTAACTAATCGGCCCAACCCCCCTTCGCGCCGGCCGCAGCTGACCATCGGACATCAGCCTCTAGGATAGTCCGCGGCTCCGGCCTAGTCCCGGGCCTCCCCAACCGCCTCTCCACTCCCCTTTAGGGTCAACGCGGCTGCGGCGAGCTCCCCCCCTCCAACCACTCCACTGCCCTCTTACCAAAGCAGCAGACAGGTCCGGGAGCCGCCAGTGCTGGGACAGGCCACGGCTCGGGCCTAGTCCGGTGGCCATCTTGGTACACCCAGACCACAGCACTCCACCTGCTGGGACTGAATACAGCGGCCATCTTGGTACACCCAGACCAACCAAGCCTATTTTAAAACACAGGTTTTTAACTACAAGTGGTTAGACAACCGTTTAATTGCTTGTTTTTAATTGTTTTTAATCAAGTTTTTAATCAAATTTCTAATCAAGCTTTTAATCAAATTTCTAATCAAGCTTTTAACCAAGTTTTTAACAAGTTTTTAACAAAGCTTTTAATTACAGCATACACCCAGACCAGCCAGTTTTTAACCACAAGTTTTTAACAGCATTCACCAGTAACATCAGCATCGCTATAAAGCCGCCTCTTCTTCCCCAGGAGATTAACATCAGGATCCACCCTATCTCCATCGTTGGATCACCCCAATAAGGTAAATATTCCGGTAAGTAACGCAGGGGACCACCACTTAGCAGTTGATCCAGGGACCAACATCTGACCGCCCCTCTGGGGGTCAGGAAGAAATTTTTCTCTGCTATAGCAATTAGCCGCGCAAGTAGGGGTTTTTTCGTCTTCCTCTGGATCAACGGGATGGTGGGTGTAGGTCAACAGGGTTTTTCCTACAGATCCGTCATCTGAACTGTTCAGACAAATAGCAGGACCAGCAGCATCTTCAGCCGCCTTTCGCAAGACCGTTATCACCTCAGCAACAGCATCAGTTTTTTTTCAACGCATCATTCCGTCAACAGCAAATTTTTTGGATCACCTCGACATGTGCAATTTCAAATACTCAGCAGAGTCTCTCCGCAGACTAAGAAATTCGACCGCAACTCTACCGACCTACATTCAAAAAATATTACAAAAAGAACGACTACTAAGGATCGATCCACAAGCAATCATCAAACATAAGAAGACTACAATTCAACCGTAACAGTTAGCATGTGCCTTGATTAACACCAGATCGGCAGTCAAGCACAGGCACGAAATCCATGACTTCATCACACAAAACAACATAGATTGTCTCTTCATCACGGAAAGCTGGCTAACACCTGACTGCAACACCATCCTAACAGAATTAGTGCCAGAAAACTACAGGATCTTAACCGAGCATAGGAAAGGAAAAAAAGGAGGAGGCCTAGCGGTGATCTTCAAAGCTCACCTGGCGCTCGCCAAACCTACGGTACAGAACACTGCAACTTTTATGGAGACACTTACTCTACAGATGCAAACAACACCACAAGAAACCATCCACATGCTGCTATGCTACAGACCACCAGGACCAAAGACAAATCTACCGATACCACTCACTGAATTCATTCCATCACACACCCTGAAAAACAACAAGGTTCTGGTACTCAGAGATTTCAACCTCTGGGCAAACTCCACCGAAGACCCCATCGCCACCACCTGCATCAACCAACTGGAAGACTTAGGGCTTCAACAACTAGTAAAGGCTCCCACACATGGGTCGGGTCACATTCTGGACCTCATCTTCAAGCAAAATATGGACATCAACATACTAGACAACATAGCGCTACCATGGACAGACCACTCTATCAAATTTGAATCACCCTCCAAAAAACAAATCCGGTGGCAACAACACATTGGATTAGATCACAGAAGAAACTACACTCTGAAATCTTCAAAACCACACTAACAAACAAAATGGCAACACTAAATCAAAACTACTCAACACTCAGCTTCGTAAACAAGGCACTACTACAAACAGCAGACGCAGTCGCCCCGAAACATCGAGCACCCATCCGCAAGAAAAATTCTGGATGGTTTAATGGCGCTCTTACTCTACTGAAACGGGAACACAGAAGAGCAGAAAGAGCCTGGAGAAGAAACACTACAAAGGAAAATCACACAAACTACAGAATACTCACCAAGAAATATCATAAAGCAATTTTCACAGCAAAAAAAGAACATGTCTCAAACACCCTCTCAAAAGCCTTAAACCGGCCACGGGAACTTTTCAAACTAGCCGCCCAGACTATTAACCCCACCTGCCTTGAGCCGCTAGAAAACGAAACTCAAGAATACTGCAATGAGATATCGGATTTTTTTCAACAAAATAGACAACATTCAGAAAATAATTCAACAAAAAAAAACAACAACCAGTTCTACTCAACCAAACCCAGGTAAGGAATTTTACATGCACAACGCACAATCACCACATTTTTCAAAGAAGGGTTGGTTCCTATTTCCCTCAAGCAGGGCATCGTCAAACGACTGCTAAAGAAACCCAACCTCGACCCCAAAGATCTGAACAATCGCAGACCGGTAACAAGCCTGAACACCATTTCCAAGATTATGGAGAAAGCAGTAGTACAACAGCTTCAACATCACCTGGACACACACAAGCTCTTGGACCCACTACAATCAGGCTTCCGACCAGGCCATGGCACAGAAACGGCACTTCTGAAAATATGAGATGACGCCCTAGAAGCAGCGGATGATGGAGAATCGTGTCTTTTGGTACTGCTGGATCTTAGCGCGGCATTCGACACAGTGGACCACAACACTCTTCTCAGCCGCCTCAAGGAAGTGGCAGGAGAAACAGATGGAGATCTGCCATGGTTCGCTTCCTTCTTAGGAAACCGGTCACAGACAGTGAAACTAGGAGCCTTCACTTTGGAAACCTGGGCAATTACTTATGGAGTCCCTCAAGGATCACCATTGTCACCAGTACTCTTCAAAATTTACATCCGGCCACTCTTCAAAATTATTAGCAAATCGGATCTATGCTTCCACTCATACGTGGACGACACTCAACTGTACTTCCGTATCACCGGACAAAAAGACCAATACCAGGAACTTGGAAAATGTCTCACATTGATTGATGACTGGATGACCACTAGCTCCCTCAAACTAAATGGATTGAAAACAGAACTACTGCGGGCGCATGCGCGGATGCCTGAGCGGGCGGACGTCCTGACTTAGAGCTCCGCTCCGAGGGAGGGGATAGCCGGAGGACTACGGGTCCCAGCGGTACCGCGAACGGTACAAACCAGCACCACAAGCCACAGCTAGACCCCAGGTACATATACAATGGTCCTGCGAGGACATAAACTTAAAATTAAAGCGCCAGTCTCCAAAACGGCGCCGACCAGGCAGACCCTCAGAATGGCGGCAGCTATCTCCTCACAAACAAACATACAGCGCTGTGAGACAGCGCCCTCACAGCTTACAGAGTAAACAGCAGGCACAGACTCAGATACTGAGGTAACTCAGACTGAGAATAATGATGATATGTTTAAAAAGTTTGAATACATGTTACATAAAGCCCTAAAGAAGACTTCTGACAGAATCACTGATAAACTGACCAAAGAAATTAGAGAGCTGGGGCAGAGAACAGCTGAGCTAGAAATTAGAGTGGACGACCTAGATGATTTAACACAGCGAAACACCTCAGAGCTTGAAATTCTAAAGGAAGAAAATCTTACACTACAGTCTCGGTTAGAAAATCAGGAAAATAGGGATCGACGATCGAACCTGAGAATAAGAGGAATTCCTGAGACTGTCCTTGATCTCCCGACTACTATAACAGCCCTATTTAAAGAATTACAGCCTGGTTTACCTGTGGAAAGACTAGAATTCGATAGAATTCACAGAGCTCTAGCCCCCCGCAAAACAAATGGCCCACCAAGAGATATAATTGCTAAATTGCACTACTACAGAACCAAAGAGCAACTACTAGCGGCTGCTAGGGACAAAGAATCTCTGCAATTTCAGGGCCACACTTATCAGCTTTTTGCTGATATATCTCCTCTCACGGTTGCTAGAAGACGTGCACTTAAACCCCAGCTGCAAATCCTGCAACAACACCATATTACCTATCGCTGGGGATTTCCCTTTTCTCTAAAATTTACCTTTCTCAAAACTAAATACATCTGTAGGTCCCCGGAAGACCTGCAGTCGGCCCTGGTCGAAATGGGCATCGCAGATAGATCCACTTCAAATGATCATACCCGCAGACGCCCAGCCTCAATTCCTCTTCAGCAGAAAAAAGCCACTACACCCTCCGCAGGAGCATCTTCATCCTCTCAACATCATATTCCCAAACGTGGACGATTCGAAAATCAATCCCCCTCCAACGAGGATTCTATGGACTGAACTTCTAACCTAGTCCGTCCTGCTAAAACTTACTACTAGCATCACTTGCTGGCTGAAAATTTTAAAAATCCAATACTCCCAAACCACTTTTTGATCTCCATTAGGAAATTTTTAGTCGAGACTTGACCATTCTTTTTCTAATATACCCTCTAGTATCCAGTGTCTAAGTATAGATACCTGACCTTGTTTTCTTTTTTTTCCCTATTTCACTATCCTACCCATATTGGTATTTATACTAATTAATGCATTGTGACATCTTTATATTCTATTTTTTGTTTAGGTCCTTATACAAAGCGGACTTTTAGTTGTTTAAAAGTTTTTTTATATAATCTCGTGGTCCTCCGGTGCTGTTCCTCCCTCAGGAAATTCTTGTTGCCCCCTGTTCCATCTTCGGGTACCCGTTAAGAGTATGCGGGTCTCTGATGATGGTTCTGGAACCTCTTGGAACATGCTGAATATGTTCTGTAGACGTTCCCACACCCTGTATTACTATCTTTTATTATTACTAATATGCTATTACAAAAGGGTCGATCGTTTTTCCTTTTTATTTTATTATTACTACTCTATTTTTTTCTGTTTTGCTTTCTCTAATCTTTTCCCTCTCCAGGTGGTGATTACGAACCTAGAAGTAAGTCATGTTTTTATTCTTATAGTAATCTATACCTTACAGTTATGGCTCCCATAAATATTATGTCTTTAAATGTACAAGGGTTTAACATTCCACACAAACGTACAAAAGCTATGCGCACTTTTCATGCTAAAAAGGCTCACATTATATGCCTACAGGAAACTCACTTTATAGACAAGGCTCATCCAAAATTCCTCTCCTCCACATATCCACAATTTTATGTTGCCTCTGCTCCCGTTAAACAACGGGGAACTCTCATAGGTTTCAACCGCAACACTCCATTCACCCTTGTGTCACAACTGAATGATCCAGAAGGTAGATACATTTTGATTACAGGTTACCTCGCTGATGACCCTATCACGGTCGTATCTTATTATGCTCCCAACAAACGACCATTAGCTTTTATGTCTCATCTTTTCCAACTTATCGAGACACATAAATTTGGTACATTGGTCCTATGTGGAGATTCTAATGCTACAGTATTCCCTTTCTTTGACAAATCTCCAATTACTCCTAATACGAACTCCACCAAGACGACTCTCCAACCCCTGCTGACAGCCCACAAATTGGTAGACACATGGAGAGAACTTAACCCCACCAATAGACGTTATACACACTATTCGTATCCACACAAATCATTCTCCCGTATTGATCACATCTTTGTTCCAACTAGTTTACTACCAGAAATACTATCCTCTAAAATTATTCCATTACCATGGTCAGACCATTGTGCAGTTTTTACCACCCTAACCTCAACTATACCCAGATCCCACGATACAACCTGGAACCTAAATGATACTCTGCTAACCCATCCGTCCCATAGATCGCTAATTGAACAAGCGCTGTCTGATTACATCTCCTCTAATGATACAGGCGATGTCTCTTCCCTGACATTATGGGAAGCTCATAAATCTGTCATTCGAGGAAATCTTATCCGTCTAACTTCAACACTCAAAAGAGAGCGTAAGCTTATGTTCGCAAAACTGGAAAATGCTTTCAACACATGCCACTCAGTCTTTCAATCCTCTCCAACTGCTGATAACCATACAAAGCTTGATAAAGCACGACTGGATCTAGACCTTTTTTTAACAGATTCAGCCGACAAGCTTATGAGTAAACGCCAACATATCCAGTATCTCAAAGCCAACAAACCTGACACTCCCATGGCACGTAGTTTAAAAATGTTACAAAAAGTGCAGTCCTCTTTCAGACTTAGGACTACACGTGACGGATATACTAGCAATCCGGTAAAAATACTGGAGGTATTTCATTCCAAACTATCTAAACTATATTCCTCTTGCCAAGGGTTTGACAAATCAAAAGCAGATACTATGTTTTCCAATATTAGCCTTCCCACCCTTGATCAATCACAACGTGATAATATTGAGCGCCAAATAACTACCCCGGAAGTCCTGAATGCGATCAATCAACTAAAACTCAATAAAAGACCAGGCCCTGACGGATTCTCAGCATTATACTATAAGCAGTTCTCACATATACTAGCGCCGATCCTGACCAGAGCCTTCAATTCCATCCTTGAAAATCATTCCTTCCGCACAGAAACACTCACCTCCATTATAGTAATGATTCCTAAACCACACTCAGACACAACTGCATGGACAAATTATCGCCCTATATGTCAACCTTGACATTAAATTATTAGCTAAGATATTAGCTACCCGCCTCAACAATATTATAGGTCAATTGATACACCGTGATCAAACCGGCTTTATGCCAAAAAGGCAGGCAGGTGACAACATCAGACGTGCTCTTCTACTCATGAACGCAGCTAAATCTAGACATATTCCTTCATGTCTTATATCTTTAGATATTAAGAAAGCGTTCGATTCTGTCACCTGGCCTTATATGCAGTATACGTTACAAAAATGGGGTTTTGGTAATCATTTTCTAAAATGGATCTCTTCGCTCTACGATAGCCCTAAAGCATACATTAAATATGCCGGCTATAAATCCGCAATGATGAACATTTGTAGAGGTACGAGACAGGGATGTCCCCTATCCCCCTTACTTTTTGCCCTCCTTATTGAACCATTGGCACAGTTAATTAGGAGTAATCAAGATATTAAGGGTATTGAATTAGGAGGTTTTCACCATAAATTATGCCTTTTCGCTGACGATATTCTCATATTCCTAACTCATCCACATATATCTGCTCCAAATTTACTAAACCTACTAGACAAATTTGCTACAGTTTCTGGACTTAAGGTCAACCCTACCAAATCAAATGTACTTAACATATCTTTAGAACAAACAGATCTCCTACATCTCCAATCTACTTTACCATTTCACTGGGTTTCTAATCAACTACCCTATTTAGGTGTTCAGCTCACAACCTCACTCAAAGATTTATTTAGAGTCAACTACCTCCCTTTATTGAAACAAGTCACTAACTACATGAAACAATGGTCCTCTCTCCCATTATCCTGGTTGGGAAGGATTAATGCAATAAAAATGTCAATTTTACCGAAATTTCTTTATTTGTTTAGAGTTTTGCCTATCCCACTACCAGCATATTTCCTCAGAATATTACAACGTAGAGTCTCGGCCTTCATCTGAGGGAAAATCAAACCACGGATACCTATGACCACATTATATCTAAGTAAACTGAGGGGAGGGCTAGGCTTACCAAATTTTGCTTCCTATTATTCGGCTGCACAACTCTCAATCCTTACGAAATATCATTCTAACGTAGAAACACCCCTATGGATATTGATTGAATCTGTAGACTGTGACCCTATCTCTATTGCAAATATATTATGGATTCAACACACAGATAGGTCACATATCTCTAATCCCATCACGAAGCATTCCTTATCAATATGGGATAAATTTGGTAAGCCTTCCAACCTTCAATCTCCACATAATCCTCTTCTCTCCTTCCTTGGAAACCCAGCCTTTTACCCAGCATGGAGGTATCCAAAGTCATTTTCTGCTTGGTCCACTTTAAATTTATCTCGATTATATCAACTATGTCATAATTCCACCATCATGGAATTCCCAACACTATGTGACACCCATGGACTCCCAAGATCTGAAACCTTTAGATACCTGCAAATCAAAAATTTTTACACTCCTCTCCTAAATGTTGGCACACCGCTTAACCAGATGTCTCAATTTGAACGTATATGCAAAAGTGATCCACACATTAGAGGGGTTATCTCTTCGATATACCAGCAGCTTACTACTCCCCCTAAGGATGTTTTACCTCCCTATGCAGATAAATGGGCAGTAGATATGAACAGAGTTTTTGACACTAATGACTGGTCCAAAGTATGGCAAGCTACAAAAAGCTCTTCCCCAAATTGTCACGCTGTTGAAACCAACTTTAAAGTTTTAGCAAGATGGTACCTAGTACCTGCTAGAATAGCCAAATTTACCCCGACTTATCCTAACAACTGCTTCAGAGGTTGTCCTTCCCCAGGTACCCATTTCCACATCTGGTGGCAATGTCCGGTGGTCCAAGAGTTTTGGACAAATATTTTTGCTTTGGCTTCCAAAGCCCTAGAATGTTCTATACCTCTAGATCCAGCCATGGCTCTTCTGAACCTGAAACCTCCAACGCTAACGCATCCTCAATTTAAGCTGTTCCTCCAGCTTAGTACTGCCGCTAAACAAACTATAGCTAAAGCCTGGAAATCCAAAACCCTGATAGTTGCGGAAGCCAAACATAGAATGAATAGAGCTTTAACTTATGCTAAAATGTCGGCCATAGAAGACAATAAGATTGATAACTTTAAAAAAATCTGGCAACCATGGGTAAAACATTACCTTCCCCCTGACTTCGACCAGTCATTATTGTTACCTCAATAGTTATTTGATTATTTTATCAGATGAACTACATTGTCTTATTTGATATGCAGATCACCACCTGGAGAAACTCTTTCTTTCTTTCCTCTTCTTCTTTCTCCTTTTATTTTACTTTTTCCTCCCTCTTCTTCTCTATCTCACATTTTTAGCTCTTTAGTTTTACTATGGAATATATTAACTAAATTCATTTATTTGACATTATAATTGTCTACATCTAATACCAACTTGTTTTATTCTTCAGATTGTTTACCTTGAAGTTAAAATACACTGTAAACAATAGGTTATGATTATACTCATTCGCTATTCATTATCCTTAAGATACTAATTTTCCTTATGTACTCTTAATACTATCTTAAGTTATGATAATACCTGTTTGTTTAAATTGCCCCCATTTTACCACAGTTTGCACCCATTAGGGGTGGTAAAACAGAACTACTGCTCCTCGACGCAAACCAAAGGAAAAAAACGAAGACCCCATGGACACCAACAACCATCCCTGGACAGACCATCCTCCCAAGCACCAAAGCCAAAAGCCTCGGAGTCATCTTTGATTCAGAGATGACCATGGAGGCACAAATAGGATCAGTAATCAGCGGATCCCATCATCTCCTCGGCATGCTTTGCAGACTCATCCGATTCATTCCGGAAAAGGAGAAAGCAGTAGTAGTAGGAACTATCATCAATTCACGTCTCGACTACGCAAACTCACTCTACATAGGATTACTGGATTACCAGATTACACGCCATCAAGTCGTCCAAAACACAGCAGCAAGACTAGTCACCGGAAAGAAACCCTGGGAATCCATCTCCCCATCCCTAAGGACCCTCCATTGGCTCACGGTAAAAGATAGGATCACATTCAAGACCCTCTGCCTCACCCACAAATGTACACAAGTAAATGTGCCTCAATACCTTTGTGAGAAAATAGAAAAATACATACCAAATCGCAGCCTTCGATCGACAAACCAAAACCGCCTTCTCATCCCCAAAGCTCACTACAAATCGAAGGGAGAGCGAAGATTTGCAGTACATGGACCTCGGATATGGAATGCTCTACCAAACAACATCCGCTTGGAAGAAAACCATCAGGCCTTCAGGAAAAAACTCAAGACCCACCTCTTCTAATATTGCAGGACAACAAGAGCAGACAAGCGCCTTGAGGCGATTCAGTTCGCATTTGCAGCGCTATACAAATCATTCATTCATTCATTCATTCAATGGTTTTGTGTTTCAAACTTTATCATACTCACAGCACCCACAGCACTTGTGCACTCACAGCACTCACAGCACTCATGCACTCGGGTACTCACAGCACCCGTGCACTCGGGTACTCACAACACCCATGCACTCAGGTATTCACAGCACTCGGGCACTCACAGCACTCCTCACAGGTACTCACAATACACAGGTAGTCACAATGCTCACAATACTTAAGTACTCACAATACACAGGCACTCTCAATACTAAGGTACTTACAATGCACAGGTACTCACAATTACTTAGGTACTCACAATACTCAGGTATTCACAATACACAGGTACTCACAATGCACAGGTACTCACAATGCACAGGTACTCATAATACACAGTCACCCCTCTGCTCCGCCACCCCTTGTAATCTGACACTAGCAGCAGTCAATCAGTCAAACCTTTATTCTCGCCGCTCTTCTATTCCTTCTGTCACACTCCCCCTTCGATCTGCAGTTCACTTACCCACCGCCTCTCTTGGTCAGTCTTTCACATCCCGGTCCCGCTGGATTTCCTTCCGCCTCCTCTGTCCACGCTTGTGGGGTATTTAGTGTCCCCAGTTACTCCCTCTCCACCACTACAATGTCCCACTCCTGCTTCCGCTCGGTTCCCATGGTCTCCAGCTGCCGCTCTTGGATCATGGGGGGGGGTCTGGTCCTCTGGTCTCCCCTCCATCACACCACGCTGGTCTCCCAAGTCACCCGCTGCCGGTCTTGGTCACGGGGGGTCCGGTCCGGTCCTCTGCAGGTCTCCCCTCCCTCACTCCCTCTCACTAAACGCTGTCACAGCGTCTGACATCTTCTGCACTTCCGTGCCAAAAATCTCTGCAACAGCACCACCTTCTGGTTCCCCTGTGTTACGGCTTCAGAAAAAGGTGTATCCTTAAAGAGAATCAAATCCTTTTGTAAATCAGCCTAAAAATTTTCCCAATGTATACAGTAGATGTAGCACCCTCCTAGATAGGTGCTAAAGTGAGTGTATATCATTTATGGTTTCTCTGCTTAATAGGGAGACAGTCAGGCACATTTAAGTGCTGTCTGCTTAACAGAGAGCTGTGGTTGTTTGGTAAAGTCTGCTCAGTGTGCTCTGGTGCTGCTCAAGCTGTCTTGATGTTTCACACTGATCCAATAGCAATGGGGTATATTGGATAGTGGGTGGAAACCTGGCAGATGAGAGCATGGATGTCTGTACAACCCTGGCCAATTAGAAGGGGATGTGCTCCAAAGCATGCTGGGTACCTGTATTTATATCTGAAGAGTACATGGGCACAGGATCTAGTCTTCCTCTGGAGAGAGAGGTCCAGGTGGGGAGGGGGCTGTTGCCTCTCCCCAGCACAGGCTCCCTCAGGTGGTCGACCTGAGATCCCTAAAACACTGAAGCTACAACACATAGTTCTTGTTGGAGCTAAATGAGGTGGGGTGGGGAGCCTCCAGGTGGGGTGGGGAGGGGGCTGTTGCCTCTCCCCAGCACAGGCTCCCTCAGGTGGTTGACCTGAGATCCCTAAAACACTGAAGCTACAACACATAGTTCTTGTTGGAGCTAAATGAGGGAGAAAGTCCACGGATCCTGCCTGGTACTGCTGAGGAAGGCTGCCGTTGGTGCTTCGGGAGCCTTGTGAGTACAGACCCCCCACATCCCTGAGACTTGTGCTGCTAAAATCCCCCTCTTTGTGCTAGAAGTCAGCATACTGGTTGTAAGCTAAAGGGGACACTGGCTAGTGTCTTGAAGAAGCAAAGTTCACTAAATTACTTCTGTACAGCCTGCTGCATAGTGCTTCTGAAAGACTGCTACACAGTTCTATTAGGCCCCTTTCACACGTGCGGACAGTATGTCCATAATTCATCCATCCATTTTTGGATGAAATACGGACATACATGCATCCCTATGCATCCCGCTGACACCCGATATCATCAGTCCCCACTATGGTTCCGATTCTGCAAATGGAAGAAAATCCTATTTGTCTATTCGTCTGCAGAGCGGATCGGATGAACACGGACAGACGGTCCGTGTTCATCCGATCCCCCATAGGGGAGAGCGGAGATCTGACAGGGCGCTCCCTGCACAGTGTGTAGGGACCGCCCTGTCATCCGCCGGCTCAGCGGGGATTAACAAAGTGATCCCCGCTGAGGAAGCGGATGTTCACGGGGCGGATCATCACGGATCCGTCCCGTGTGAAAGAACCCTTAAGGAAGTTGTCCTCGCTTGTGAATAGTTCATTTGGAGTATCCTACTAATTCCCTTCTCCTATCCAAGTTCTCCAAATAAAATACGGAAAAAAAATATCCCCTAGACATAGGTGTTGGAGACAACGAGCGGAAGAGTGTATGCACCTGGCTGTGTGAAAATATTGTGTAACTGGCTGTGGATTAATCAGTGGGAGACCCAAGCACAATAATTCAAGCGGCTCCTGCGGGGGTAGCGCTATATATGTATGTATATACTGCATACTGTATATATAGCATTAAGAAAATGGCAGAGGGGTTATTACCCTTCTCAGCTCCATCCGTTCAGTAAAAATTTTAAAATGTTTAACCCATATCCCATTTTTTATCCAAGCCCTAAATTTGAACTGGTCAAAACCACCCATTCTGTAAATCCTGCTAATATCAGGTTTCAGTATTGTGTCATTTTTTTTCCAAAATATTCACATTTCAATGTGATCCAATACTGTTAACCCTCAATGAAGTACAGATTGCAAATCATTAAACAAATTTGGTTGTAGCTGCTATTTTGGTAGACGGCACACACAGCAATAATAACAGGATGACATACTGGTCTAAACTAAGGGGTAAATGGAATACAATTAAGATTTACATTGCTGAAAGATACATACGTCTACAAGGAAGGCTAATGAGACATGTACTAGTGCAGTCGTATTATATTAATGATCCATTAGGGAATACAATCACAAAATGGCTTTCACTGTAATTACTACACTAATGACCAACAGTGACATCATGTTGGAGTAAAGACATTGCTTGTTTTGGACTTATTTCAAAGTCAGAATTTCTTTGATGGGCAAGTATTAAAGCTTTCAGCATGATTACCTTACCTTGCTGTATTTGCTTACCATTTATTTCTGCTGCCTTGTTGGCTACTGGCTTTTATCCAGACAACACAGGAGTCTTGCGTTCCCATACATTTAAGGGTGCCTCTGGGGCTATGAACGCTAAGCAGCAATTTGTCACCACTAGCGACATTCCAAATGTTATATGCTCAGTGAAAGGCTTATAAAGCTGAATAAAGTGGAAAGGCTAAGAGGCAGAATCTGAGCCTTTTGCTTTACAAAACCTTTATAGAGAGACTTTAATAAACAATGATTTATGAACTAATGCACTCTCCTGGAGCAAATCTGCACTGTTTAACCTTTTTAATGGTGTTTGAATAAATACTTGCTTTCCACAGTGCACATTCAATTGAGTGCTTTGTTTCTCAATTACATTAGTATATTCCTGCTGCAACCACCTTCCTATATAGTAAGAGCTACTTAGCACAGAGGGGATGTTTTTATTTCCCGTGAGGTCAAATTGTGGTTGACCTGAAGGAATGCTTCATCAAGATGTTTAGCCATGATATTTAATATATCTTTTTCTGTTTAATTATCTAAACAGCAAATGTCCAAAGCCACTACCATTGAAAAAGCCTAGATATTTTTATCCTGCAATTCCCCTTCATCCAAAGGTTTATTAGCTTATGGTTTTAATATGACATTTATATAGGTCTACGCAATTTATTTTCAATAAGGCAGGCTAACATTAGTGATTTTTCTTAATACAGTTCATTGATTTGTACTTAAAGTGAACCTATACTTTGCCCATAGGAGGTGATGTAAAATCTTTGTTTAATAGCAAAAGTAAGCATACCATACTTGCCTCACCTGAGCACGCTGCCACCCCTGTCTCCTATTGTCACAACTTTGAAACTGTATTTTGACAGCTAAGTGGCCTGGTGATTGGCCAGTTAGATAGCAATCATGAGGGTGGCAGGATGAAGTGTCATGCGTTTCCCTCCAACCTGAAATGTCAAGTGTTTTTCCTATGCTCTGAACTGAAAAATTACTATAAAAAGATTGATTTGCATGTCCAGTACATCTATGGGAAGTTGCATTGCACCCACGATCTGACACCCTCTGACGAAAGCATTGAGGAAACGTGCATCAGGGCATGACCACACAGCTACCCACGTCGTAGATCTTCTGTGATACCTTACTCGGGAATACCGCTTTTTGCGGTAATAAGGTATATCGGGACCCAGTGATTTAATACAGAGATATAACACGTGCTCATTTTTTTTTTGTTGACACATTGCAAGTGCTCATCCATATGGGATCACTTTGTTCTTTGAAAAAAAATTATTTTAAATTTTGCTGGATTACACTATGGGCATTTCTGTTTCTTTGCTTGTTATGAGCTAAATTTAGATGGAAGTATGCAGAGTTCGCTGACAGCTATCCATATATTTATCTACTGATCCAGCTCTATTTGAGTGAATTAAACAGAGTCTGCTGACATCAAACCAGTGAAAGGCCCCTTTCACACATGCGGACCGTATGTCCATTTTTCATCCATCCGTTTTTGGCATACATGCATGCCTATGGGATAGCGGGTGTCAGCGGATGAGCATCCGCTGACACCCGCTATTGTCCGCCTCTGCAATTGTCCGATTCTGCAGACGGAGGAAAACCCTATTTTTTCATCCGTCTGTCCGTGTTCATCCGATCCCCCATAGAGGAGAGCGGAGAACTGACAGGGCGGTCCCTGCACAGTGTGCAGGGATCGCCCTGTCATCAGCCGGCTCAGCAGGGAACAGCTGTGCGATCCCCGCTGAGCAGCGGATCTTCACCGGGCGGATCAATACGGATCCACCCCGTGTGAAAGGGGCCAAAAGCAAGCTGTTAACTCATCACCTGAAAGGCAAGCTGTTAACCCATCACCTTCTGGTAAGTGAATTACCTATAGGGGATTCCCATAAAAAGCAATGTGGTGAACGATTTATCTGGGATTTTGATCTGCAAAGATTTGGTGTTCAACGTTTTTTATGCACGGATCAGCCGCTATCCCATAACCTGCTTTGCATAATTAAAATACAAGTGGAACTTTATATCTACATATGAACTTTCTAAGCAATACTAATGTTTTAATGACTTTGTTTTTTTTAACATATCTTTTGATACAGTTTTACTCTTTTTATAGTAGCAGCTTTTATACCTTATAATTGCATGAGTTCTGATGGAGAAATATTTTGTATCTGCTTGAATATTTTTCATTGCTTGCTTAGGTATGATGACATGTAGCTGCAGTTACATTGTATTCATCTCCAAGGTGGCGTGCTGCAGCTGGGGGCCTAGCAATAAACAGATTTGGATATCACAGATACAGTAAAAAATAAACAGAAAGCAAACCAACATAGTGTACATTTTATTCAAATAAATGTGTTGTACTCACCAAAGTACTCCGTGTAGGTGCATATCTCAAAAGACCCAATTTCTGTGTAATAATTGTTATTTCTGATTGGAAAGGCTGGATTACTTAAAGTATTTGTAAAGTCAGAAGTTTTTTTATGTTAATGCAGTCTATGCATTAAGATAAAAAGTCTTCTGTGTGCAGCAGCCCCCCTCAGCCCCCCTAATATTTACCTGAGCCACATCTAGATCCAGTGATGTTGCAGGAGTGTCTTGGATGCCCGGAACTCCCCTCCTCATTGGCTGAGACAGCAGTGCAGCGTCATTGGCTCCCGCTACTGTTAATAAAAGTCTACCAGCCATTGAGGAGAGAAAGAGGGTGGGGCTGGGCTGCGGCACTGTGTCTAAATGGACGAAGGGAGCTGTGACTTGGGTCGGGTGCCGCCATAGCAAGCTGCTTGCTGTGGGGGCACTCAGCAGGAGGGAGGGGTTAGGAGTGTTGGTGGGGGACCCTAGAAGTGAGGATCTGAGCTGCTCTGTGCAAAACCACTTCACAGAGAAGGTAAGTATAACATGTTTGTTATTTTTAACTAAAACAAATTTGACTTTAGTAACACTATTGAATAATTCCATACTTAAAAAAGCTATGAACATTAGCATTGCCTCCCTTTCGGTATTATACCAATTTACCAGTATTAGACCCCACTCAGCGTTGACGTGTCACTAAACACAGGACCCTCCATTCACTATATCTGATCTCCCACGCTACACAGAACATGGAAATGCAATTATTTTAGTAATTATAAACTGCTAAATACCTTTTCTCATCAGCAGTATATAGCAGTCTTATGACTTCTATCAGTGCCTGGTTAAAACGTGTAGGTTTCATTCTACCCTCTGTCTGTGCAGTCCTGATCACATGCACCCTCCCAAGGAAAATAAAAAAACTCTCTAGCAATACACACCAAACTGAGCATGTGCAGAGTTCCCCCAAGGCTCTGTTCTATCAGGAGATGGAGTGGGGACTGTGGAAGAAGAGGAGGATCAGAGAAGACAGGATCAAACAGCCTGTTTTATAATGTGGATGATTAACCCCTTAGGTTCTACAGTGAGTATAACAAGTTTGCTTTACTGCATTTGCAGACTGATTTTACTGTTGTGGGTTTAGTAACACTTTAAGTAACTTCCCTAGTATTAGACCATGCCTCCAGCATTGATCTCTCCCCTCAGCATTAAAGCATGTTTCTAGTTATAGACCACCTGTATTCCCTTCAGTAGTTAGATAAAAAGAAAAAAAAAATTAAGTTCCGTTAAAAAAAAAAAAAGCAACATGCAATAAACACACATATGAACGCAAATGTGACAATGGAGAAGCATATTTTAGGAATCTGCACTTGATGGATTAAAATAGGGCCATCATTTAAGGCTAAAGCCTCGTACACATGATCCGATTGTTGGCCAACCAAGCATCTGATTTTTGTCCAAAGGACGTGTGCCAGGAACTTGTCTTGCATACTAACAGTACACAATTGTCAGCCAACAAATGCAATTGTAGTGACATCCTAGATGTACTATGAGATTATAAAGAGGAAGTTCATTTCTAAAGCGTCACCCTTTGGGCTCCTTCTGCTAATTTCGTGTTAGTAGAAGTTTGGTGAGTGTTGATTTGCGCTTTTCAGTTAGTTTATGAATGACCGTTCGTCAACCAGCCATGTTGCAGAATCAGAGGATAGAACGTGCTATTATTGGGCTTGGAGTTATTGCTTTGACCCAAGTCTAGTCCAGGAGGAGGAGGAGTTCTTGGACCAAAATGGGTTGCTTAATCGTGACCAATTATGTCATATGCCATTGCTGCGGGAGCTCCAGGAGAATAATCCGGATTATTTTCTGAATTATCTCCGGATGACGGACCCCTGCTTTCACCAACTCTTGACATTGGTGAACCCCTATATTAAGAAGCAGGGCTCATGCATGAGGCTTGCCATCACTCCAGAGTAAAGGCTCATAGCCACCTTGCGGTACTTGGCGACGGGGAGAAGTCTCAAGGACCTCAAGTTTACCACTGGGATCTCCCCCAGGGTCTGGGACTCATTATTCCAGAGACCTGCTCAGCCATTATTCAAGTCCTGCAGAAGGACTATATTAGAGTAAGTTTTTACTTTTAAAATCACATTCTGTGTATTAATGTTTTCTAATGTATTCATTTGTTGATTGCATACAGTGTCTCACGAAAGGGAGTACACCCCTCACATTTTTGTAAATATTTTATTATATCTTTTCATGTGACAACACTGAATGAATGACACTTTTCTACAATGTAAAGTAGTGAGTGTACAGCTTGTACAACAGTGTAAATTTGCTGTTCCCTCAAACCAGGATCATGTCCGTCGTACTTTGTCCGATGTTGGTTTTGCGTACACACGGTCGGACAAAGTTGTCGGAAAATCTGATCATTCTGAACGTGGTGACGTTTGTTGCGTACGACGGGACTACGTAGAGGCTAGTAGCCAATAGCTTTGGTCTTGTAATGTGATCTGAGCATGCGTGGCACTTTGTCCGGTCGGAATTCGCTACACACTATCGGAATTGGTGTGATCGGACTTTGTTGTCGGAAAATCTATCCAGCAGGAGATAGAACTTTGTCCGTCGGACAATCCGATGGAAACTGTCCGATGGTGCCTACACACGGTCGGAATTTCCGACAACATTGTCCGATAGGACAGAATCCATCGGAAAATCCGACTGTGTGTATGGGGCTTTACAGTTAATTTGTTGTAAATGTTTATTACCATTACTGTATGCTGTAACTATCACTGCATCTGGTTGTATCGTGACCAACTTAACAAATAACGCTCCTTACTTACGTTTGTATGTTCTAACTTTAAAATCAATAAAACTTTTTTAAACTAAAATAGTGAGTGTACAGCTTGTATAACAGTGTAAATTTGCCGTCCCCTCAAAATAACTCAACACACAGCCATTAATGTCTAAACCGCTGGCAACAAAAGTGAGTACACCCCTAAGTGAAAATGTCCAAATTGTGAACAATTAGCCATTTTTCCCTCCTTGGTGTCATGTGGATGGTTAGTGTTACAAGGTCTTATGCCATGTACACACGACCGGACTTTGACAGCAAAGGTCCAACGGAACAAATCCATCGGACAATTAGATCGTGTGTGGGCTCCATCGGACCTTTGCTGTCCAAAAATCTGACGGACCCAGTTCCTATAGAAAAATCTGTTTGTGTGTATGCTAGTCCGACAGACAAAAAAACTAAGCTAGGGCAGCTATTGGCTACTTGCTATGAACTTCCTTATTCTAGTCCGGTCGTCACTTTCGAATCCGTCGGACTTTGGTGTGATTGTGTGTGGCCAAGTCCGTTCATTCGGAAAGTCCATCGGAACTCCGCCGAAAGTCCGCCGGGAAGACCATCGGACCTAGTCCATTGAAAAGTCCACTCGTGTGTACGCGTCATTAGGTGTGAATGGGGAGAAGGTGTGTTAAATTTGGTGTTATCGCTCTCACTCTCACATACTGGTCACTGGAAGTTCAACATGGCACCTCAACTCTCAGATGATCTGAAAAAAAGAATTGTTTCTCTACAAAAAGATTGCCTAGGCTATAAGAAGATTGCCAAGACCCTGAAACTGAGCTGCAGCATGATGGCCAAGACCATACAGCGGCTTAACAGGACAGGTTCCACTCAGAACAGGCCATGCCATGGACGACCAAAGAAGTTGAGTGAACGTGTTCAGCGTCATATCCAGAGGTTGTGTTTTCGGAAATAGACGTATGAGTGCTGCCAGCATTACTGCAGAGGTTGAAGGGGTGGGGGGAGTCAGCCTGTCAGTCCTCAGACCATATGCCACACACTGATTCAAATTGGTCTGCATGGCTGAGATCCCAGAAGGAAGCCTCTTCTTAAGATGATGCACAAGAAAGCCTGCAAACAGTTTGCTGAAGACAAGCACATGAATTACTGGAACCATGTCCTGTGGTCTGATGAAACCAAGATACAGTTATTTGGTGCAGATAGTGTCAAGCATGTGTGGCGGCAACCAGGTCAGGAGGAGTACAAAGACAAGTGTGTCTTGGATACAGTCAAGCATAGTGGTGGGAGTGTCATGCTCTGGGGCTGCATGAGTATTGCCCGCACTGGGGAGCTACAGTTCTTTGAGGGAACCATGAATGCCAACGTGTACTGTGACATACTGAAGCAGAGCATGATCCCCTGCCTTCAGAGACTGGGCCGCAGGGCAGTATTCCAACATGATAACGACCCCAAACACACCTCCAAGATGACCACTGCCTTGCTAAAGAAACTGAGGGTAAAGGTGATGGACTGGCCAAGCATGTCTCCAGACCTATACCTTATTGAGCATCTGTGGGGCATCCTCAAACGGAAGGTGGAGGAGCGCAATGTCTCTAACATCCACCAGCTTTGTTATGGAGGAGTGGAAGAGGACTCCAGTGGGAACCTGTGAAGCTCTGGTGAACTCCATGCCCAAGAGGGTTAAGGCAGTGCTGGAAAATAATGGCGGCCACACAAAATACTGACACTTTGGGCCCAATTTGGACATTTTCACTTAGGGGTGTACTCACTTTTTTGCCAGCATTTTAGACATTAATGGCTGTGTGTTAAGTTATTTTGAGGGGACGGCAAATTTACACTGTTATACAAGCTGTACACTCACTATTTTAGTTTAAAAAAGTTTTATTGATTTTAAAGTTAGAACATACAAACGTAAGTAAGGAGCGTTATTTGTTAAGTTGGTCACGATACAACCAGATGCAGTGATAGTTACAGCATACAGTAATGGTAATAAACATTTACAACAAATTAACTGTAAAGCCCCATACACACGGTCGGATTTTCCGATGGATTCTGTCCTATCGGACAATGTTGTCGGAAATTCCGACCGTGTGTAGGCACCATCGGACAGTTTCCATCGGATTGTCCGACGGACAAAGTTCTATCTCCTGCTGGATAGATTTTCCGACAACAAAGTCCGATCATACCAATTCCGATCGTGTGTAGCGAATTCCGACCGGACAAAGTGCCACGCATGCTCAGATCACATTACAAGACCAAAGCTATTGGCTACTAGCCTCTACGTAGTCCCGTCGTACGCAACAAACGTCACCACGTTCAGAATGATCAGATTTTCCGACAACTTTGTCCGACCGTGTGTACGCAAAACCAACATCGGACAAAGTACGACGGACCTGGTCCTCGGATAATCCGAGCGTGTGTATGGGGCTTAAGCAACAGTGTTCAGATTCTGCGGTGGTACGGTCTCCTCACCTGGACACCCCATTTGGGAGCTAACTGTGTTCCATGAGAGGAGGACCTGACACAATAAGTTGTTGCTCGCTAAAGATTACGGTGATAGTAAAGTTAAGTGGGAGATAAAGGAAAGTACAATATCCTCAAGCACTTACAATCCAGTAAGCCTTAACTGGAAGGTACACTCACTATTTTACATTGTAGCAAAGTGTAATTCCTTCAGTGTTGTTACATGAAAAGATATAATAAAATATTTACAAAAATGTGAGGGGTGTACTCACTTTTGTGAGATACTCTAATTATCAATATTGTAATATGCTGTGACTGTCCTCTTTGTCCTCATGCATGCTGTAAGCTTTCCCTGCTCCTTTTTTGGCCTACATGCATATTTTCCATAACTAGCCTCCCCAGCATGCTATCCTGGGCCCATACACACCTAGCCTAGTAACTTAACAATGTTTTTTGTCAGCTACATTTTGGGTCTTACCCTAAACAACCCTTAAAATATGTACAAATGCTATTGTTGTTCTCAAATTCAGACCATTTTTTGGGGCCCAAACTCACCCCCCTCAAAAAAAATCTAAGTCAACAGATACAAATACTCTATCTGCTGACTTTGCAAAACCAATACACATCCCTCTTTTATGTTCATATTTCTGTATAAATTCACCAAACCATGTAGTGCAAGGGCCTGCCTGATTACCTACAAATTGTAAAGTACAAAGTATTTGTCAGAATATCAAAATTTGCTGCAATTTGGACAGTGTGTATCAATTTGGACAGTGTCCACTGGGCTGCCAATAGTGTAAGTACAGAGGGGCTTGCCAAAGTATCACAGATTATTTATGCAAACAGCTCTCATGGAAGTTGAGAGGGTTACCTGTCCAAAACATCTACCCATTACCTCCCCCACCCTAAAATTTTGCTAATGGGCCACCAGAAAGGGTGATGAATCAAATAAGTTGACCTTACACTTTTGTCTTTAAATACTTATTTAACCACTTGCCGACCGCCCCATGTACATATACATGGGCAGAATGGCACGTACAGGCAAAATCACGTACCTGTACGTGACATTCTTCCTGCGGGGGGTGTCCGATCAGAACCCCCCCGCCGGCGGGGACGGTCGGCATCGCTTCACGAGCAATCCGGGATGAGGGGACAGCCAGTAGTTTCTGGCCACCCCCTCGCTCCTGGCGAATCAGATGCTTCCCTTGCCTGTGTATTGTAAACACAGGCAAGAGGAAGTGATGTCACGCTCCTCGTGCCGGTCTTTCTGACCGGGACGCCGAGCTGAGAAGACATCAGGTTAGTGCACCAACACTACGCTGACACCAGGCACACATAGGCACATATTTCACCCCCCTGTCACCCCCGATCACCCCCAGATCACCCCCATCCCCCCCAGTCACAGTGTCACTGATTGCAGTGATTATTTATTTACTGATCACTGCATTTAGTGTCAGTTGTGACTGCAATAACTGTCAGGGCAGTTAGTTTTAGGCCCCTTTAAGTCTAAGGTAGCCCCCTACCCCCCCTAATAAAGGTTTAACCCCTTTATTGCCCCCCAGGTAACCCTTTCACCCCCTTTTGCCAGTGTCACTAAGCAATCGTTTTTCTGATCCCTGCAGTGTCACTGGTGCCGCTAGGTAGCCAGTTTTTTTTTAGGTTAAACGCCAGGTTTATATAGGTTTATAAATAGGTTTATAGGTCAGGTACCCCCATATTACAACCTAAATAAAGGTTTTAACCCCTTGATTGCCCCTAGAGTTAACTCTTTCACCAGTGATCACTGTATAAGTGTCACTGGTGACGCTGGTTAGCCAGTTAGTTATTTAGTTATTTAGGTTCCGCGTCAGGTTTTTATATAGCGTCAGGTACCCCCATATATTACCTAATAAAGGTTTTAACCCCCTGATTGCCCCTAGTTAACCCTTTCACCAGTGATCACCGTATAACTGTTACGGGTGACGCTGGTTAGTTAGTTTGTTTTTTATACTGTCAGGGCACCCGCCATTTATTACACAACTATCGGTTTAACCCCCTGATCGCCCGGCAGGTGATATCAATTAAGTTTTAGGGTCAAATAAGGTCTGCGTCGCCCCAGGTTAGTGCCAGTACCGCAAACACCCACGCGCAAAGCATACACCTCCCTTAGTGGTATAGTATCTGAACAGATCAATATCTGATCTGATCAGATCTATACTAGTGTCCCAGCAGTTTAGGGTTCCAAAAAACGCATTGTTAGCGGGATCAGCCCAGATACCTGCTAGCACCTGCGTTTTCCCCCTCCGCCCAGCCCAGCCCAGCCCACCCAAGTGCAGTATCGATCGATCACTGTCACTTACAAAACACTAAGCACACAAAACTGCAGCGTTCGCAGAGTCAGGCCTGATCCCTGCGATCGCTAACAGTTTTTTTGGTAGCGTTTTGATTCAATCGCTAACAGTCAGGAGCTTTTTTACCTGTGAATCTCACTAGTGTACTACTAAATTTAGAGCCCAAAATGGCAAATCGCAAGTACACTAGTGAACAGTCCTACTTGTTTCTGAGTATGTCAGATAGTGAAGAGGAGGTCACTCATCTGTCAGAATCAGGCTCAGAATACGATCCAGTAGACGACAGCGGCTCCATGACAGATAGCTCTGGCGACAGAGGTGTGGTCCCTGCTAAGGTCAGGTGTACCCGATCCCGATCTTCTGCTGTTGTTGAGGTGCAGGAACCGCAGGTCTCTCGTATGGAGCAGAAAAGTACTAGCGCCGCTATTCCTTCTGGTGAACTGGCAAGCACCAGCGGCCTAGTACACCCTGGACGTACATCCAGCACTGCAGTATCACGTGGTGACGTGGCGAGTCCCATAAGTGCAGTTCAATCTGGCGAGGTGGCAAGCACAAGTAGTGTCCTGCTGCCACCAAGAAGACAAAGGCAGGCCCGTCGATCACATAGTGCCCTTCCTGCAGAATTTGCCAATCCTGATTGGGTGCCCACCACTTCTGCAGAACCCGTACTTCCCCCATTTACTGGCCAACCCGGTATTCAGGTGGAAACAGCTGATTTTAAGCCATCCGATTTTTATTCGCTGTTTTTCATGGAAGATCTCTATAGATCTATTGTGGACCAAAGTAATATATACGCTGGTCAATACATCGCCGCTAATCCCCAGTTGCCTTCCCTTGCCAGAGATTGGAGACCAATTACGGCTCTACAAAATTCGGCCCCTCATAAACCACTTCAACCAATGTTTTGCAGCCTTGTTTACTCCCAAGCAAGTTGTCTGCATTGACGAGTCCCTGATTAAGTTTTCTGGCCGCTTGTCTTTCAAACAGTACCTTCCCAGCAAGCGTGCCAGATACGGGGTCAAGCTCTACAAGCTCTGTGACAGGGCAACAGGCTATACGTGGAGCTTTTCGGTTTATGAGGGAAAAGATAGTTACGTAGAGCCGGAGAACTGTCCAGATTACATAGGGAGCACTGGCAAGATAGTGTGGAACTTGGTGTCACCCTTATTCGGAAAGGGGTACCACTTGTACGTGGACAATTATTACACGAGCGTGCCACTGTTTAGTCACTTGTTTGATCAGCAGATTGGAGCATGTGGCACCGTGCGACCTAATCGCCTCGGCTTTCCCCAGCGGCTTGTAGATTCCTGTCTTAGGCTGGGGGAGAGAGCCTGCTTCAAGTGTAATAATTTGCTCGCTGTGAAGTGGAGGGATAATAAGAATGTTTTCGTTCTTACCTCCCTTCATGCAGACATGACAGTCCAAATTCGTACGGCGGCTGGTGTTGTGACGAAACCCCTCTGTGTCCACGAGTATAACCTTAATATGGGAGGGGTGGACCTCAACGACCGTTGTTGGCGCCGTACCTAGTTGCCCGTAAGGCTAGACGCTGGTACAAAAAAGTGTCTATTTATTTGTTCCAATTGGCTTTGCTGAATGCTCATGTGCTATACGGAGCTTCAGGCGGGACTTTACCCTTCCTTGAATTCCAGGGAGAGATTGTCACAGAACTCCTGTATCCAGGCGGTTCTGCACCTCACCATCCCCTACCAAATGCAGTAAGCCGGCTGCATGAGAGGCATTATTCTTATGTCCTCTCGAGTACCCCTACCTAACGAGCCCCCCAAAAAAGATGTCGTGTCTGTAGCAGGCGTGGATGTAGGCGTGACACCCGTTATTATTGTCCACGCTGTCCTGACAATCCTGGTCTCTGCATTGGTGAATGTTTTGAACGCTACCACTCACTAGTGAGGTATTAGCGTAGGTTACAGCATTTCACAGGCTAGGATACACTTTCACAGGGTCTCAAGAATGCCATTGCATTTTGAGACCCGACCGTTGCAGTTAAAATTATAGTTACAGCGTCTCAAGAATGCCATTGCATTTTGAGACCCGACCGTTACAGTTAAAATTATAGTTATAGTTTAAAAAAAAAGTGTAAAAAAGAAAAAGAAAAAAAAAGTACAAAAAAATATAAAAGAAAAAAAACAAAAATAGTTGTCGTTTTATTGTTCTCTCTCTCTCTCTCTCTCTCTCTCTATTCTCTCTCTATTGTTGCTCTTTTTTACTCCATTCTATTCTGCAATGTTTTATTATGTTTTATCATGCTTGTTTTTCAGGTATGTAATTTTGTTTACTGTGTTTTATTGTTAACCATTTTCTTGTTTTCAGGTGTGCCATTCAGTTGCAGCGCGGATTTATTTATCTTGACAGCAACAGCCTTTGCTCCCGCGTTACATAAAGCCGCGACTCCAACGCTGTAGGAGGTGATTTCACCACCACAGTTTAAAAAAAGAGCATATATGCCGAAGCATGGGGGCAGCAGGGGCGGAGGAGCGATTTGCTCATAATGCCACGTACATACGGTCGAAATTCCGACGGAGGCATGCCCGTGGAAAAGTCCGACCATGTGTATGTGGCATAACTTTTTTGCGGGAGGATGCCCCCATGCTTCGCATATATATATTTTAGGCATCGGTTGCGTTAAAAATTTTTTTTATTTTTTACTGTTTTTTTTTTTTGGTATTTGCTTTGCAGGTATGGTATGGTAAGGTCTTACTGTTATACTGTATGTTACTTTGTTTTAATGTTAACCATACTTTGCTTAGCAGGTACGCCATTCAGTTGCAGCGCGGATTTATTTATCTTGACAGCAACAGTGTGTGCTCCCACGATACATAAAGCCGCGACTCCAACGCTGTAGGAGGTGATTTCACCACCACAGTTAAAAAAGAGAGCATATATGTCGAAGCATGGGGGCAGCAGGGGCGGAGGAGCGATTTGCTCCTAATGCCACGTACATACGGTCGAAATTCCGACGGAGGCTTGCCCGTGGAAAAGTCCGACCATGTGTACGTGGCATAACTTTTTTGAGGGAGGATGCCCCCTTGCTTCGGCATATATAAATGGTGCATGTATGCCCATCATTAGAAGTGGGTGGATGAAGGGAGGTATTCTAATGGTGGGCATACCCACCAATCAATCTCTTTTTTTTCGTTCAGCCAAGAGGCTGCATGAAAAAAAAAGATTACAATATATGTCCAGTATGTTGCTGGACTTTGAATGGTTATACCAGAATGATGCCTGCAGGTTTAGGTATCTTGGTATCATTCTTTTCAACCAGTGATCGGCTTTCATGTAAAAGCAATTCTAGCGGGTAATTAGCCTCTAGACTGCTTTTACAAGCAGTGGGAGGGAATGTCCCCTCTCCCACATATAAACCGCAAAATTTGGAAAGCGTTTTATCACACCGATCTTGGTGTGGTCAGATGCTTTGAGGGCAGAGGAAAGATCTAGGGTCTAATAGACCCCAATGTTTTCAAAAAAAAGAGTACCTGTCACTGCCTATTGCTATCGTAGGGGATATTTACATTCCCTGCGATAACAATAAAAATGATAACTAAGAAAAAAAATGGAAGGAAAAGTTTAAAAATAAAATAAAAAAGCTAAATAAATAAAAAAAAAAAAAAAAAAAAAAAAAAAAAAAAGCACCCCTGCCCCTTCTCTTGCGCAAAGTCGAACACAAGCGTTGGTCTGGCGTCATATGTAAACAGCAATTGCACCATGCATGTGAGGTATCACCGCAAAGGTCAGATCGAGGGCAGTAATTTTAGCAGTAGACCTCCTCCGTGAATCTAATGTGGTAACCTGTAAAGGCTTTTAAAGGCTTTTAAAAATGCATGTCGTGTTTGTTATCCATGTACTCGGCCTAAGATCATATTTTTATTTCATCAAAAATTTGAGCAATATAGTGTGTTTTAGTGCATTAAAATACAAAAAATTTTGTTTTTTTTTAATCATATATATAGTAAACAAAAAAAAAAATATGTTTTCATGTAAACAGAAAGGGCTTTGTCTTAAAGTGTTTAGAAGAGTGGGTGATGTGTGACATAAGCTTCTAAATGTTGTGCATAAAATGCCAGGACAGTTCAAACCCCCTTCCCCCCAAATGACCCCATTTTGGAAAGTAGACACCCCAAGCTATTTGCTGAGAGCAATGTTGAGCCCATTAAATATTTTTTTTTTTGTCCCAAGAGATTGAATAATGAAAAAAAAGTTGTCACTAAATGATATATTGCTCAAACTTGTCATCTGCATATGTGGAAATACACCCCAAAATACATTCTGTTGCTTCTCCTGAGTACGGAGATACCACAGGTGTGGGGGTTTTTGGGAGCCTAGCTGCGTATGGAACCCCAAAAACCAAGCACCGCCTTCAGGCTTTCTAAGGGTGTATTTTTTTTTTATTTCACTCCTCACTGCCAATCACAGTTTCGGAGGCCACGGAATGCCCAGATGGCACAACACCCCCCCCCCCCAAATGACCCCATTTTGGAAAGTAGACACCCCAAGCTATTTGCTGGGAGGTATGGTGAGTATTTTGCAGATCTCGCTTTTTGTCACAAAGTTTTGAAAATTGAAAAAAGAAAAAAAATACATATTTTTCTTTACTTTCTTCATTTTAAAAAACAAATGAGAGCTGTAAAATACTCACCATGCCTCTCAACAAATAGCTTGGGGTGTCTACTTTCCAAAATGGGGTCATTTGGGGGGGTTTTGTGCTATTTTGGCATTTTATGGCCTTCAAAACTGTGATAGGTAGTGATAGGTAGTGAGGAGTGAAATCAAAAATGTACGCCCTTAGAAATCCTGAAGGCGGTGATTGGTTTTCGGGGCCCCGTACGCGGCTAGGCTCCCAAAAAGTCCCACACATGTGGTATGCCCGTACTCAGGAGAAGTAGCAAAATGTATTTTCACATATAACCATGGCATGTGTGAGCAATATATAATTTAGTGACAACTTTTTTGTAAAAACAATTGTCATTTTTTTGTCATTATTCAATCACTTGGGACAAAAAAATTAAATATTCAATGGGCTCAACATGCCTCTTAGCAATTTCCTGATGGTGTTTACTTTCCAAAATGGGGTAATTTGGGGGGGGGGGGGTTTGTACTGCCCTGCCATTTTAGCACTTCAAGAGATGAGATAGGCAGTCATAAACTAAAAGCTGCCTAAATTCCAGAAAATGTACCCTAGTTTGTAGACGCTATAACTTTTTCACAAACCAATAAATATACGCTTATTGACATTTTTTTTACCAAGGACATGTGGCTGAATACATTTTGGCCTAAATGTATGACTGAAATTGAGTTTATTGGATTTTTCTTATAACAAAAAGTAGAAAATATCATTTTTTTTTCCAAATTTTCAGTATTTTTCCATTTAAATCGCAAAAAATTCCAGAGGCAATCAAATACCATCAAAAGAAAGCTCTATTTGTGTGAACTAAAGGACGCAAAGTTCATTTGGGTACAACATTGCATGACCGCACAATTAACAGTTTAAGCAGCGCAGTGCCAAATTATAAAAAGTCCTCTGGTCTTCGGCCAACCAAATGGTCCAGGGCTGAAGTGGTTAAAAAAATTGGGTAGAATAATACTTGGCTATGTGTTTACTTCAAATGACAGTTTGGGATTAGGCAGTTACATTTTAAAAAAAATACAATGTAAAATTAACAAGGGACACCAACATAGTTGTATATTTGATCTTAAAAACTATGGGATAATGGTGTTGTGGTAACTTGCCCAAAAAATAAAACAACAAGCATAGAAATATTATTCTTGATATCACTAGAAAACAAATGCCTTTTAAAATAAGTTTTCCATAACTCCATCAGTATCCCCAGAAAAGCAGCTTCATTATTATCCCATTAAAGAAGAAGAGAACTGTGTGCTGCATTTAGACATTTCATAATTTGCTGTGTCACGAATGTTAATTCTCCATTGCAAGAGCTAGTTTACAAGACCGACCACTTCCAGCTCGTTCCTTGCTTCCGATCATGCGTGTTTGTACTTTCGACTTGTGTGTGACGGATTTGTGTACAGACGATACGAAAATCAGACAACAGACCATTGTCCCCAGAAAATGTACTAGCCTGCCATCCAACATTTGTTGGCCGAAAGTTGGACAACGATTGTCTAAAAGGAGCGTACTAACGGTCAGATTTTTGGACAACAGTCTGTCAACAGACAATCCCCTGCCAACAATTGGATCGTGTGTACAAGGCTTTACTCTAAGCTGCAAAGATTTTTAAATTGTCTCCTATGGACAACTTGGAAATTTCAGTTTTTAGCTGTTTTTACGCACATGGAAATTTGTCATACAGTATTTGATATCTATTGACTCTAAATAGTCTCATCTTTCTTAAACATTTGCAGACCACCTGCCCACATTGTACTGCGGATGGTTGGCCTATGCAGGCAAAGCGGCGTACCAACACAGAGCTCTGTACAGAAGGAACAATCCCTCTGTTTGCTAAGCAGGGATAAGAAACAAAGTGATATTTAGTAAAAATCAGCACACGCATTACACATTGTTAGGCAAAATTGTAACCCATTGATCGCTCTAGGTGTTTACACCTTCCCAGCCAGTGTCATTAGTACAGTGACAGTGTATTATTAGCACTGATCACTGTATTAGTGGCACTGGTGATGTCAGTGGCAGTTAGTCAGTTCACCCCACAGCATCAGTTAGTGTCATATTGCCTACTGCACTATCGCAGTCCCATTATAAGTCGCTGATCACTGGACTTGGGTGCCGTCAAAAAATTTGTTTTGTTTCGTACGAAAAAAAATATGAATTTTCGTTAGATTCGTAAACTTTTCGTTAAAATAACGAAAGTTCGTTATGATACATTTATCATTATGAGGGGCTCCCACCATCCCTGTGCTGTGCTGACTTCCTGGGTTTTTAACTTTTAGGTTTCTTAACTTTTCGTAATTATTACGAATGTTTGTTATGATGAATTTATCATTATGAGGGGTCCTCACCATCCCTGTGCTGAGTTCCCAGGTCTGTACACCCGCTGTGTCTATTATGAGGGCAGAGGGGTTCCCACCATCCCTGTGCTGAGTTTCCTGGTCTGTACAACTGCTGTGTGTCCATTACGAGGGGTTCCCACCATCCCTGTTCTGAGTTCCCGGGTCAGAGTGTACACCCGCTGTGTCCATTAGAGGGGTTCCCACCATACCTGTGCTGTGATGACTTCCTCTGATTGGTGAACAAAACACCATTCATGTTTCTGTTAATTTGGATCCAAAATTCCGATATTGAAATGTCGTATTTTGTATGAAATTTGTAAGCATAAAAATTCCCATAGGGTTCCCACCATCCCTGTGCTGACTTCCTGGGGTTTTAACTTTTAGATTCGTTAACTTTTCGTAACAATTACAAATTTTCGTTTTATTTTTTTTATTTTTACGAATTATGAATTTTGGTCCGAAATTCGTAAACAAAATTTTGTATTTCATACGGAATTAGTATGCATAAAAATTCGTATTTTGGATTCGTACGAATTTTCGTAAATTCGTTCAAGTTTTCAATTCGTACGAAACTAATTGCACATGTCTACTGATCACTGCCATTAGTAGTATAAAAAAAAATACAAGTTCCAGTTTACAGTATATACCATAGTTTGTAGACGCTGTCTTTCACACAAAACAATCAAGATACACTTATTGGGATTTTTTTTCCAAGGACAGAATACCAAATGTTATGTGGAAATTTGAATTTTTTTTTATTGGATATGTTTTATAGCAGAACATAAAAAAAATATTGGTACCTTTCAAAATATTTGGTCTTTTTTGTTTATAACGCAAAAAATAAATACAGTGATGATCAAATACCACCAAAAGAAAGTTCTATTTGTGTAAAAAATAATATATACATTTTGTTTGGGTACGGCATTGCATGACCACAAAATTACCAGGTAAAGTAGAACAGTGCTAATTAGCACAAAATGGCCTGCTCATGGTAAAACCTTCTGGAGCTGAAATGGATATTCATGTTGTGTTTGTGTGTACAAAAATATATATATATATTTTTTTTAAATAAAGATTTGCTAAACAGTAGTACATAGAAAAATGCACCTACCAACCTTTTAATTCTATGAGTCCTCTGCTTATAGAAAATATTTTTGATTTGGACATTTTAAATCCATTTTTGTTGTTCTTCCAGTCCTATTTTCCACATGTTAATTTGGCAGCTATTCCTCTTGTCCTTCCTGGGTTCAGCTGTAAGCTTATTACTGGTTGCTTCATCCTAAAAAAAATAATTTTGGACTTTTTCTGCACTGAAAGCTATCTGGCCATGGCATACACATACATACACATACATGCGCATGTTGCTGCGTGATCTCGTTCTGCCTATGCCATGCTTCTTTCTTACGCCTATTTTTGATAAATCAGCTTTTTTCCTAACTCTGACCTATTTCACTCTCTATATCTAACCACATGCTTTTCTTACTCTAATGCCCCGTACACACCGTCAGATATTCCGATGGAGAAAGTCAGATCGGATTATTTTGTCGGAAAATCCGATCGTGTGTGGGCTCTAGCAGGCTTTTTCCGTCGGAAATTGAGAGCAGGATCTCAAATTTTCCGACAACAAAATCCGATCGGACTTTTTCCGATTGTGTGTGTCGGGAATTCCGACGAACAAAGTGCCATGCATGCTCAGATCAAATTATGAGACCATAGTACGCAACGAACATCACCACGTTAGGAACGATCAGATTTTTCGACAACTTTGTCAGACCGTGTGTATGCAACACCAGTTTCGGACAAAATCCGTCGGAAAAAAAACGGACGAATTTTGTGGTCGGAATTTCCGACTGTGTAGGCTGGGTTCACACTATTGCGAATTGGATGTGGGTTTCCTGTATAGAATTAGCAATAGCAGGAGATTTTGAGCCGGTTCACATATCTCTTCAGTGGCTCCGATGTAAATGTGCACAGGAGCTCTGTGCATCTTTTGGTCTGTTTCAAGTCCGAATTCAGTCAAAGATTTGGGCTGAAATTGGACATGAAACGGTGAACGGAGACGCACCGGACCCCTGCTGTGAGCCACATGTGAAGACAGCCTTATGCCGCATACACACGTTCGGACTTTGTCCGCCGGACCTAGTCCAGCGGACAAACCGCTGGACTTTCCGAGCGTGTGACTTGCCCACACACGCCCGGACTTCTCCGGCGGACAATCCACGGGAAAAAGTCAGCGGGACTTTTGAAAATGAACGGACTTGCCCACACACGCCTTGCCCACACACGGAGCAGTCCGTTCATTTAGAACGTAACTGCAGGTAGACGGGGCTATCGAAGGCAGTGAATGCCGACGCGCTAGCCCCGCCACCTGGTATGGATTTAAAGGGAATCCCCACGCCGTTTTTTCGGCCCCCAAATTCATCTCAGACCCTTATCCGAGCACGCATCCCGGCAGGCCAGGAAAGGGGTGGGGACGAGCGAGCGCCCCCCCTCCTGAGCCGTACCAGGCCGCGTGCCCTCAACATGGGGGGTGCCCTGGGGAAAGGGGGGCCAAGCTCATTTACCTAGCTCTTTTACCAAGCAGAGGAGCCCAGCTACCTTCTTCGTTGACGCCGTCGTCTGGGGGTCTCGATCCGCCTTCGGGGGTCTTCCGGGGTCTCTTCTGTTCTTGCCGCTGTCGACGTTTTCTGCGCCGCCGCTGCCTTCTTCTTCTTCTTCTTCCTCTTCTTTTTCTTCCGATGTTGACTTGTCGCTCGCTCTGGCCGGAATGCCAGAGCCGCGCTGTGCTGGGACTTATATAGGGACAAGGGGACAGGGTCACATGCTCATGTCACATGGTGACCCCGCCCCCCTATGATGTCACAGTCCCAGCATCCTCCGGGACTGTGACATCACAAGGGGGCAGGGTCACCATGTGACATGAGCATGTGACCCTGTCCCCTTGTCCCTATATAAGTCCCAGCACAGTGCGGCTCTGGCATTCCGGCCAGAGCGAGCGAAGAGTCAACATCGGAAAAAGAAGAAGAAGAGGAGGAAGAAGAAGAAGAAGGCGGCACAGAAAACGACGACAGCGGCAAGAACATTTTTCCTTGCAAGGACTATTAACACACTTTTTATATATTTGCCTAAGTTTTTGTACTGCAACTCCTGCCTTTTAATAAAACGTCTTGAGAAGACATTCTATACTATTGGAGCCTTTTTATCTTTTTTATATTATCCTGCTGTTCACATCATTGGGATTCGAGTGGATGTCCATGGATCTTTCTGGAGTGGAATGCTGAAGTCTACCATTGGCGAATCTTGGATTTCACTAAAAGCGCTGTTTGACCCCCCTGAACAACGGAGGTCGCAGCCTTTTATCTTAATGAGGTGACGGGAAACACGGTGATGAACGTTTTTTATGCGACTTTGGTTTCCTTCTGCATTGTTGCATGGGACTGCACTAAATTAAATATTTTTTTGTAGATAACACAATCCATCACATTTGCACTGTATAGTTGCACTTTATTTGAATTTATGCTACTTAAGATTATGGTCACATTACACATTTATTATTGTGTTATTGTTTCTTCACATATGTTCTCATGCACAGACTCTTTTTGTGCCCAAACTTAGTGTTGAAATTTGCATATTGTTTGCACTTTTGCGTGTGTTTTATGCAACTTTGTTTTTATCTTGCATTTGTCGCATGGGATCACACTAAAACTAAATATTATGGTTGCGTATAATACAATTCATCATATGTGCACTGTATAGTTGCACTTTATTTGAATTTATGCTATTTCATGTTTATGGTCATATTTCACTTTAATAATACAGTGATATATTTACTTTCATATATGTTTTTTTTGCACAGGATCATCTTGAGTTTATACCTAGCGCTGCACTTTATTTTTTGCATTTTTATTTTGTGCCCTGTATCTGGGCTATAGTGCTTAGCTGCAGATCATTAATTGACAATTTTTTCACATTGTGTAATTCATCTATCACTTAGCGCAGATATATAATTTTTATTTCTAAAGAAATATATGCACCAGCAGTAAGAATACCCATTAATAGAATGTTATTTATAGCACGAAAAATGATTGCACTAAAGTGGATATCCCCTAAAACCCCTATGCATGAGGAATGGCGGGTACGAGTTAACCGATTGCCAACCGCTGCATGTAGATATACGTCGACACAATGGCATGGACAGGCAAATGAGCCTACAGGTACATCCCTTTAAATCTGTCGCAGTGCCATCGCGTGCGCTCCGCTGGCGGCACGTGCGCTCTCGCCGCAAGCTCAGTGAGTGTGATCGTGGGTCCCGCGGACTCGATGTCCATGGGGATACCTGCGATCGTCTCATGGAGAGAAAGAACGGGGAAATGCTGATGTAAACAAGCATTTCCCCATTCTGCCTAGTGACACTGTCACTAATCACAGCTCCCTGTAGTCGGGAGCAGTGATCAGTGTAGTGTCACACATAGCCCCTCCCCCCACAGTTAGAATCACTCCCTAGGGCACACTTAACCCCTACAGCGCCACCTAGTGTTAACCCCTTCACTGCCAGTCACATTTACACAGTAATCAATGCATTTTTAATGGCACTGATCACTGTATAAATGTGAATGGTCCCAAAATATCGCCAAAAGTGTCCGATCTGTCTACCATAATGTCGCAGTCATGATAAAAATTGGTGATCGCTGCCATTACTTGTAAAAAAAAAATATTAATAAAAATGCCATAAAAAGATCCCCTATTTCATAGACGCTATAACTTTTCTGCGCAAACCAATCAATAGACGCTTATTGCGATTTTTTTTACCAAAAATATGTAGAAGAATACGTATCGGCCTACACTGTAAAAATATGTTTTTTTTATATATTTTTTGGGGATATTTATTATAGTAAAAAGTAAAAAATAACGTGTCATAATAAATGAAAGCATTCCTAATTGACAGCATTTTATCACACCTGCCTAAAGTTTTTGCATAGTTATTATATACATTTCTGCAAATTTTGTCTTTTTGGAAGAAAAAGTTTTTTTTTTTTTTCAATAGAAAAAAAAAGAATAAATATTTCAGAAAAACACCTTTTCCACAGCCAGACAGTGGATGTGCAAATCCATCAGGGATAAAGCATTATACTAAATTGCTCCATCATCATGTGTCGTATTTATGTATGCACAGCATGTGTGCATTTGTTTATGTATTAACAGCACATGGCCTTTACATTTCACCAGTGCAGTGATGCAACTGAATTCAGAATGAGCTATTGTCAATTAGGTGACTGGACTTTTATACTCATCCACTTAGCAGTGCAGGTCAGTGGAATAATAAACACCCCACCTTGCTACTTCAGATGGCTAAAAAAAAAATCAAACAAGATGTTATGAATAATGTAGTGAAATCTTCTTTCTCTCTCTCTGCCTCTTTCTGCCCTTCAAATCCTGAGAGGATGAGTGAGGCTGCTTGTCTGCCTCATTAATGACTATTCAGGCATTTGATATTTGGAACAATGGTCATGCTCACTGGACTTTTTTACACCTATTTGCGTTTTAAAAATGAAGCAAGCAGTGACGTTTTGAATAGCTATGCAATTTTAATGTACTAATATACATACAATCTCTTATGAAACAGTGTTCACCATTCCAAGATGACTGATAACTTCTGAGGAGCTCTGCCCTCAAATGAACTAAAATTCCCTTGTAATACACTTGACACAATCATATGCTTTTTAATTGATTACTATTTGATGTAATAAGTTGTATACACTTGCTCTGTTTAACAGTATATGTATGTTATGGTAACATTTTGTAAAGACACCTATATTTATATTAGTTTAATTAGGGCAAATACCATAAAGCACTATTATGCTCCAAAAAATTAAAATTGATACAGTTTTGGTAGATGCTGTAAAGCTATATCATCTGTTTTTCATATCATTCAACCAGCTCTGTTGATAAGATATATGTGGCACTTGTTATTTAATTTGAGGGAAATCCTGAAAACCTAACCTATTGGGGGTATTTAAAACAAATGGAAACCCTAACCCAATAGCACCTAATTTGCCAATGCAATGTTATAAACTGACACTTTAAATACTCGTTTGTACCTTTTATTTTCATCCTTTTTTCAAATCTCATTTAGTGTTGATCTCCTTCATCGTTTCGGTAGCCACTTCCTATCCTCATTCATGAAACCATATCATGGTTGCATGGAACTTCTCAGTGAAGGTTTCCTGATACAAAATGCCTGCATAATGAGTGATGAAACAGCCACTAGTATTCTCTATTGGAAGCCTGCGTGACAGGGTAACATGCAGGAGCCAAACTGAGAGACAGGAACAGAACAATGTCAACCTACAGTATAAACAAGGAAATTCAAGGAAGAATCACTAGGTATTATTTTAATGGAAGCTGCAGATAATAAAAAAAATACAAAAACAAAATTTTGAAATTAAATTAACATATATACAGTGGTGTGAAAAAGTGTTTGCCCCCTTCCTCATTTCCTGTTCCTTTGCATGTTTGTCACACTTAAGTGTTTCGGAACATCAAACCAATTTAAACAATAGTCAAGGACAACACAAGTAAACACAAAATGCAATTTGTAAATGAAGGTGTTTATTATTAAAGGTGAAAAAAAATCCAAACCATCATGGCCCTGTGTGAAAAAGTGATTGCCCCCCCTTGTTGAAACATACTATAACTGTGGTTGTCCACACCTGAGTTCAATTTCTCTAGCCACACCCAGGCCTGATTATTGCCACACCTGTTCACAATCAAGGCATCACTTAAATAGGAGCTGCTTGACACAGTAAGGTCCACCAGAAGATCCTTAAAAGCTACACATCATGCCGAGACCCAAAGAAATTCAGGAACAATTGAGAAAGAAAGTAATTGAGATCTATCAGTCTGGAAAGGGTTATAAAGCCATTTCCAAAGCTTTGGGAATCCAGCGAACCACAGTGAGAGCCATTATCCACAAATGGCGAAGACATGGAACAGTGGTGAACCTTCCCAGGAGTGGCCGGCCGCCCAAAATTACCCCAAGAGCGCAGCGACGACTCATCCAAGAGGTCACAAAAGACCCCACAACAACGTCCAAGGAACTGCAGGCCTCACTTGCCTCAGTTAAGGTCAGCGTTCATGCCTCCACCATCAGGAAAAGATTGGGCAAAAATGGCCTGCATGGCAGAGTTCCAAGGAGAAAACCACTGCTGAGCAAAAAGAACATCAAAGCTCGTCTCAATTTCTCCACAACACATCTTGATGATCCCCAAGACTTTTGGGACAACATTCTGTGGACCGATGAGACAAAAGTGGAACTCTTTGGAAGGTGTGTGTCCAAGTATATCTGGCGTAGAAGGAACACTGCATTTCAGAAAAAGAACATTATACCAACAGTAAAATATGGTGGTGGTAGTGTGATGGTCTGGGGCTGTTTTGCTGCTTCAGGACCTGGAAGACTTGCCGTGATAAAAGGAACTATGAATTCTGCTGTCTACCAAGAGATCCTGAAGGAGAATGTCCGACCATCTGTTCGTGTACTCAAGCTGAAACGAACTTGGGTTCTGCAGCAGGACAATGATCCTAAACACACCAGCAAGTCCACCACCGAATGGCTGAAGAAAAACAAAATGAAGACTTTGGAGTGGCCTAGCCAAAGTCCTGACCTGAATCCTATTGAGATGTTGTGGTATGACCTTAAAAAGGCCGTTCATGCTCGAAAACCCTCTAATGTAACTGAATTAGGACAATTCTGCAAAGATGAGTGGGCCAAAATTCCTCCAGGACGCTGTAAAAGCCTCATTGCACGTTATCGCAAACGCTTGGTCGCAGTTGTTGCTGCTAAGGGTGGCCCAACCAGTTATTAGGTTTAGGGGGCAATCACTTTTTCACACAGGGCCATGATGGTTTGGATTTTTTTTCACCTTTAATAATAAACACCTTCATTTACAAATTGCATTTTGTGTTTACTTGTGTTGTCCTTGACTATTGTTTAAATTGGTTTGATGTTCCGAAACACTTAAGTGTGACAAACATGCAAAGGAACAGGAAATGAGGAAGGGGGCAAACACTTTTTCACACCACTGTAAGTTTAAATTAGATTTTAACAATTAATTTACTATTAAGAGGACTTGATTGTGGAAATTTTGACCAAAACGCAAGGAAAGGGCAAAAAATTTGTCATCAGTATTTTCTGTGGGTTCGCTACAGCTAATCTTTTTACCTTTACTGACTTACCGTGACTAGTTCTGCACTATGTAGTCTTCTTGGGAGAGGATCAGGGCTTTTGCTTCTTCATGTCAGTTGCTTTCCTGATGATGACCATTGATCTCATGATTTGTGGAGGAATAAAAAAGCAATAGTGGGTGAAGTGCATAAATCACAGATCCACTGAACACATGAAGGAGATGCAGAGATCCTTGCACTGCAATGTCCTTTCCAGCATGAGGAACAGTGAGCAGAACAGTAGTGACATCACTTAATCTCACTCCAAATCTCATAAGACTATAAGTACCAGGCAGCAAAGCCATAGATGATTTGATACTGCAGAATACAACTATGGGCTCAAAGCAGAAAAGTAACAAGGTTTAGGTAGTGCAATACAATTTTCCTGACTGACTCCATGGCAGCATATGTATAGGGTTAACCCCGCCTCAGCTCCTCCCCTATAGGATCCCACTCCCATAAATCTTTGCTCTGAGCCAGAGGCCACATTCCTTTTTTGTCCTCCTTCTAAGGACCAGTGTGGTTATTCGACTCCCTGAAGTTTTTCCTCTCTGTGATCAAGACCGGCCAATGGCAACCACTGGCGATACTCCAATAAGCCTTAGCTGTTAGCAAGGTATTGAGTGGGCAAACAAAAGAGGCGCTGGAAGAGCTAAAGCCTGGCCATTGGCAGGCAATCGGTGCAATGGTCAGTCAGCCCAGCTGTTAGCGAGTGGCCCTTTCTGCCCCAAGTATGGCGTGATCAGCCTACCTGGGCCCGGTTTGATTGTGGAAGCAGGATTGAATTGCAGATCTGTGTTCATGCCTGGCCGGGCATTCCTGGGTTGCGCTCCTGTGGGTGGTTTAGGGCCCAAAGACCTACATTACTGTGCAAAAGTTTTAGTCAGGTGTGAAAAAAATGTTTTAACCACTTTCAGACTGGACCATTTTGCTGGCTTAAGACAAGACCACTTTTTGCGATTCGGCACTGCGTCGCTTTAACTGACAATTGCAATGCAATGTGGCTCACAAACAAAATTGACGTCCTTTTTTCCCACAAATAGAGCTTTCTTTTGGTGGTATTTGATCACCTATTTGTTTTTTTTTTTTTTTTTTAGCGCTATAAACAAAAAAAGAGCGACAATTTTGAAAAAAAATGCATTATTTTCTACTTTTTGCTATAATAAATACCCCCAAAAATGTATAAAAAACATTATTTTTTCCTCCGTTTAGGCCGATACATATTCTTCTACATATTTTTGGTAAAAAAATCGCAATAAGCAATTATTGATTGGTTTGCGCAAAAGTTATAGCGTTTACAAAATAGGGGATAGTTTTATGGCATTTTTATTAATATTTTTTTTTTACTAGTAATGGCAGCGATCAGCGATTTTTATTGTGACTGCAACATTACGGCGGACACATCGGATATTTTTGACAGATTTTTGGGACCACTGTCATTTATACAGCAATCAGTGCTATACAAATGCACTGATTCCTGTGTAAATGACACTGGCAGTGAAGGGGTTAACCACTAGGTGGCAGTGTAGGGGCTAAGTGTGTCCTAGGGGCGTGTTGCTAACTGTGGGGGGCGTGGCTGTGTTGTACACATCACTGATCTCTGCTCCAAACACAGGGAGCAGAGATTAGTGACACTATTGCTAGGCAGAATGGGGAGATGCTTGTTTACTTTAGCATCTCCCCATTCTTCCTCCCCGTGAGACGATCACAGGTATCCCCACGGCTATCAAGTCCGCGGGACCCGCGATCAGACTCACGAGGGTCTCAACCAGCACGTGCGCCCTGCAGGCGGAGCACACACGATGGCACGGCGGCAAATTTAAAGGGATGTACCTGTACGCCCATTCGCCTGTCCATGCCATTATGCCGACCTATATGTGTGTGCGCCGGTCGGGAAGTGGTTAAATTAAGAATGGTTTCAGAAATGGTCATGGTAATAGTTTATTTTTATCAATTAACAAATTGGAAAGTAAATGAACAGAAGAGAAATCCAAATCAAATCAGTATTTGGTGTGACACATGAACACAGTTTTTGAAGTAACTTGGCAGGTAGGTTTCTCCAAACATCACAGAGAACTAACCGCAGATCTCCTGTGAATGTAGGCTGCCTCATATCCTTCTGTCTCTTCATATTATCCCAGACAGACTCGATGATGTTGAGTTCAGGGCTCTGTGGGGGCCAAACCATCACTTCCAGGACTTCTTGTTCTTTTTTATACGGAAGATAGTACTTAATGACATTGGCTGTAGGTTAGTGGTCAATGTTCTGCTGCAGAATAAATCTAAGGCCTCCCTGATGGTAAGACATGATGCATAAGTATCTGCCTGTATTTCTCAGCTTTGAGGACACCATTATTTTTGGCAAACTCTCCAACTCTATTTGCAGAAATGCAGCCCAAAAAACTTGCAAGAAACCTCCACCATTTATCTGTTGCCTGCAGACACCCATTATTGTACTGCTCTCCAATTTCTGAAAAATTTTGACTCATCAGTCCAAAGCACTTGCTGCCAGTTTTCTGCACCACGGTTCCTATATTTTCATTCATAGTTGAGTCGCTTAGCCCATGTTGGAGGTATGGCTTTTTGGCCACAGTTCTTCCATTAAGACCACTTCTGGCCAGATTTCTCTGAACAGTAGATGGATGTACCTGGGTCCCACTGGTTTCCAGCTGTTCTGTGCTGAAGGCACTGCTGGACATCTTCTGATGTCAAAGGGAAGTAAGCATGACAAACATGTGGTGGCCAGCTACAAATATGTTACCAAAGGAGGCATTATCCCTAATAACATAAACCAGAAGAAAAAATATACAGTATGGGAATTTGTACTGTATATGGCTACAGGACACAAAAACAAATCAAAAATGATATCCAATTTTTATTAACAAATCACATTAACCACATTAACTACAGCCCCAGAAGTTTTTACCCCCTTAATGACCAGGCCATTTTTTGCAATACAGCACTGCATTACTTAACTGACACCTGCGCGGTCGTGAGTTTTTATTTTTTGTGCTAGAAAAAAAAAACAGATAATTTTTGAAAAAAAAAAGCTATATTTTTTACTTTCTGCTATAAAACATATCCAATAAAAATGTAAAAATCTAATTTTTTCATCAATTTAGGCCAATTTGTATTCTGCTACATATTTTTGGTAAAAAAAATCCCAATAAGCATATATATTGATTGGTTTGTGCAAAAGTTATAGCGTCTACAAACTAGGATAGATTTACAGTATGGCATTTTTATTTATTTATTTTTACTATTTAATGGCGGCGATCAGCGATTTTTAGTGGGACTGCGACACTGCAGCGTACAGATCGGACACTTTTTTTTGGGGAACCAGTGACATTACTACACTAATCAGTGCTAAGAATATGCACTGTTACTGTACTAATGACACTGGCAGGGAAGGGGTTAACATCAGGGGCGATCAAAGGGTTAAGTGTGTCCCTAATGGATGCTTTCTAACTGTGTGGGGAATGGACTCACTAGATGAACACAGTGATCTGTGTTCCTGATTAGCAGGAACACAAGATCACCCTGTTCATCTCTGACAGAACGGCGGCTTGCCTTGTTTACATGGGCAGACCACATTTCTATCTCTCTGGGGAGCGATTGCGGGTGGCCTCCCTCTGGCCAATCAGCGCACGTGTGAGTGCCCTCACTGGCTATTGCACAAAATGATGTACAGGTACGTCATTTCACGCAATAGAGCCGACCTGCCGCAGTATATGTACTGCGGCTGGTCGGCAAGTGGTTAAAAACATAATTGTATGTACAAGCGTGTGTAAAAACACTTCATTCGATTACACAAAAAGTCACAGCTTCACCATCAACCTATCCATCACACATCCCAGTTGAGATGCCGATATGTTCGATGTGATGGGGTAAATGTGTTTCGCAATAACCCCTGCTTCTTTAGGACCTTATAGACCTCACTTGTATCCACCAATTCAATTTAAAAACTGAAAATAAACAAAGCATGAAATGAATCAATCATTTTTAAATAACTTACAAAAACTATCCTAACACAACAAAAAGAAGGAAAAATTTTTTTTTTTTAGGATTACTGTATATTTATTATATATGTATATATGTATATATATATATATATATATATATATATATATATATATATATATATAGTATGTATTAATCACTGCAGACGGATAAGCCATACCAAAGTCTATATCATCTTATAATGTCATTGTCCTCATGGGACAGCATAAAGGTTGGATTCCAAATCAAGCCCTGGACAGCCCATGGTGGAAAATGAACCACAATGGTGAGAACATGGCACATCCAAATTTAAAGAGACTAAGGCTAATAAATGGAAAAAAGGTAACTATAATTATATCCCAGCATATCCATAAACCAACATTACTAAACAGGTAGCATATACTAAAGGAAAAAAAGGACAAAAAAATATTCAATAATTGGATCATTACCAAAAAGAATGATCTCCAAAAAATGTTGGTCTTGAAAGAATTAGGGCAGCTACTAGTCTCTGAAAAATAAAAACATATAGAGGAGGGTTGCTTGGCAATCAAAAAAATCAACACGCCATGATGCCAAAAAAACTCCAAAAAGATGTGTTTCATGGATCATACCTGAATGTGATATTTGAAAGTGCGTGTACAGCCAGACCGACCCATCACCCACCGACCCATCACTTCTAGTCCACGCTCTGGGCATGCGACTAAGACTGGAAGATGTCGGACCCAGTCATGCCATCTCTTTGAGTCTTTGCAGTTACATGATATTATGTGCTGTGGAAGAAACCCTCCTCTCTAGCCAAGAAACCCTCCTCTTTATATAATTTTATTTTTTAGACACTGGTACTGAAGGACACTCTTTCTTCCTTCACCTCTTACTAGCTATCACCTTTATTACTGACTAATTACATTACCTTATGTGCCGGAATTCTTCCATTTCACCACACCCAGATGCTCATGGAAGCCATGCAATTAGACCCAAACACTGTGTGTCATAAAAACATGACTTGCCATTTTTCAGGAAGGGTATACGAATATATACGTTTCACAGGATATAACAGGTGCCACCGACCCATGGTTTAGAACCAAACAAGGACAATGCTCCCTTTCATGGGTGTGTTATATACACCCCAAACATATTCCTTTCAACATTAGTTAACTTATCTATGGAGTTAATACAAAAACATCTTTTACAGTAAGAGCAGATTGCAGAATTATTTTCCAGGTGCATTGCCAGCATTACAATGCATATTGGATATTTGCTTTTGTATCTTAGCTAACGCTTTAAGTGTAGATGTCATTGCAAAAAACCCTGCCGTCCGTATGTGACATAACAATAAAAGTTTTCTCAGTTTTCTTAACACCTGACATGATACTATTGATAAATTTGAGACCTTCGACCCAGACTGGGAGTTCTACATTCTGGAAAGAAAAGTAGCAAATTATGAGAGCTGTTTCTATGTACCTCTGTGCGATATGCTAAGCATAGCATGGGCCGGAGGAGTCACTGAATTTACAACACTCTGCTTAAAGCACAACACACAGAAAATATGCTATTCTGACTCTCTTGGTTGCCCACTTGCTCTTCCGGTTTCCCAGTTCTAAGTCTTGACAGCCTCAAAAGACTTATTGCAAAAACTTAACAATAAGCACTTATAAGTTAAGATTATATGCAAATGTTCATACAGAAGCATTTACCACTCTCATGATATCTGGGTGTGTGGAAGGGAGAATCTTAACCTACTTTTGTCCCTTTTCCTGTCTAAGTCCCTACCTGCCGGGGTTTCCCTAATAACCTCATGAGCTCCTATGCTTCCAATGGGTATGTACACATCTCACAGTGCTATCTCAGCATTCAAGGCTTCTATTCCAAAAAGGGAGGTAATCGAGGATGAGAATATGAGCAAACAGCTTTCCGCCTAACTCCCAATGGCCAGCTCCTGTTCCCAAATAGGGCAACCTGGGTACGACAATATGCAAATCCCAAGCTACCACGCCAAACAGTACGCAACTTCTCTGGTGCCGTCTGTACTAGTAGGGGGCAACCCAGGTACTTTTTAGTAGTAAAACAATTTAGTCACCTTTGGCCGCCAAGCCCCACCCCAAAATACTCCAGCAAAGCAACTTTTAAGTTCTTGTTTGCTGAGTATCAATTCTGATACCATCTTTCTTCCTTCACCTCTATTACTGGCTATCACCTGTATTACTTACTAATTACCTTACCTTATGTGCCAGCATTCTTCCGTTCTACCAAGCCCAGATACTCACAAGGCTCCATGGAATCCACGCAATCAGACCCAAACACTGTGTGAGTGCCCTCACTGGCTATTGCACAAAATGATGTACAGGTACGTCATTTCACGCAATAGAGCCGACCTGCCGCAGTATATGTACTGCGGCTGGTCGGCAAGTGGTTAAAAACATAATTGTATGTACAAGCGTGTGTAAAAACACTTCATTCGATTACACAAAAAGTCACAGCTTCACCATCAACCTATCCATCACACATCCCAGTTGAGATGCCGATATGTTCGATGTGATGGGGTAAATGTGTTTCGCAATAACCCCTGCTTCTTTAGGACCTTATAGACCTCACTTGTATCCACCAATTCAATTTAAAAACTGAAAATAAACAAAGCATGAAATGAATCAATCATTTTTAAATAACTTACAAAAACTATCCTAACACAACAAAAAGAAGGAAAACATTTATTTTTTTAGGATTACTGTATATTTATTATATATGTATATATGTATATATATATATATATATATATATATATATATATATATATATATATATATATAGTATGTATTAATCACTGCAGACGGATAAGCCATACCAAAGTCTATATCATCTTATAATGTCATTGTCCTCATGGGACAGCATAAAGGTTGGATTCCAAATCAAGCCCTGGACAGCCCATGGTGGAAAATGAACCACAATGGTGAGAACATGGCACATCCAAATTTAAAGAGACTAAGGCTAATAAATGGAAAAAAGGTAACTATAATTATATCCCAGCATATCCATAAACCAACATTACTAAACAGGTAGCATATACTAAAGGAAAAAAAGGACAAAAAAATATTCAATAATTGGATCATTACCAAAAAGAATGATCTCCAAAAAATGTTGGTCTTGAAAGAATTAGGGCAGCTACTAGTCTCTGAAAAATAAAAACATATAGAGGAGGGTTGCTTGGCAATCAAAAAAATCAACACGCCATGATGCCAAAAAAACTCCAAAAAGATGTGTTTCATGGATCATACCTGAATGTGATATTTGAAAGTGCGTGTACAGCCAGACCGACCCATCACCCACCGACCCATCACTTCTAGTCCACGCTCTGGGCATGCGACTAAGACTGGAAGATGTCGGACCCAGTCATGCCATCTCTTTCAGTCTTTGCAGTTACATGATATTATGTGCTGTGGAAGAAACCCTCCTCTCTAGCCAAGAAACCCTCCTCTTTATATAATTTTATTTTTTAGACACTGGTACTGAAGGACACTCTTTCTTCCTTCACCTCTTACTAGCTATCACCTTTATTACTGACTAATTACATTACCTTATGTGCCGGAATTCTTCCATTTCACCACACCCAGATGCTCATGGAAGCCATGCAATTAGACCCAAACACTGTGTGTCATAAAAACATGACTTGCCATTTTTCAGGAAGGGTATACGAATATATACGTTTCACAGGATATAACAGGTGCCACCGACCCATGGTTTAGAACCAAACAAGGACAATGCTACCTTTCATGGGTGTGTTATATACACCCCAAACATATTCCTTTCAACATTAGTTAACTTATCTATGGAGTTAATACAAAAACATCTTTTACAGTAAGAGCAGATTGCAGAATTATTTTCCAGGTGCATTGCCAGCATTACAATGCATATTGGATATTTGCTTTTGTATCTTAGCTAACGCTTTAAGTGTAGATGTCATTGCAAAAAACCCTGCCGTCCGTATGTGACATAACAATAAAAGTTTTCTCAGTTTTCTTAACACCTGACATGATACTATTGATAAATTTGAGACCTTCGACCCAGACTGGGAGTTCTACATTCTGGAAAGAAAAGTAGCAAATTATGAGAGCTGTTTCTATGTACCTCTGTGCGATATGCTAAGCATAGCATGGGCCGGAGGAGTCACTGAATTTACAACACTCCGCTTAAAGCACAACACACAGAAAATATGCTATTCTGACTCTCTTGGTTGCCCACTTGCTCTTCCGGTTTCCCAGTTCTAAGTCTTGACAGCCTCAAAAGACTTATTGCAAAAACTTAACAATAAGCACTTATAAGTTAAGATTATATGCAAATGTTCATACAGAAGCATTTACCACTCTCATGATATCTGGGTGTGTGGAAGGGAGAATCTTAACCTACTTTTGTCCCTTTTCCTGTCTAAGTCCCTACCTGCCGGGGTTTCCCTAATAACCTCATGAGCTCCTATGCTTCCAATGGGTATGTACACATCTCACAGTGCTATCTCAGCATTCAAGGCTTCTATTCCAAAAAGGGAGGTAATCGAGGATGAGAATATGAGCAAACAGCTTTCCGCCTAACTCCCAATGGCCAGCTCCTGTTCCCAAATAGGGCAACCTGGGTACGACAATATGCAAATCCCAAGCTACCACGCCAAACAGTACGCAACTTCTCTGGTGCCGTCTGTACTAGTAGGGGGCAACCCAGGTACTTTTTAGTAGTAAAACAATTTAGTCACCTTTGGCCGCCAAGCCCCACCCCAAAATACTCCAGCAAAGCAACTTTTAAGTTCTTGTTTGCTGAGTATCAATTCTGATACCATCTTTCTTCCTTCACCTCTATTACTGGCTATCACCTGTATTACTTACTAATTACCTTACCTTATGTGCCAGCATTCTTCCGTTCTACCAAGCCCAGATACTCACAAGGCCCCATGGAATCCACGCAATCAGACCCAAACACTGTGTGTCATAAAAACGTGACTTGCTTTTATTCAGAAAGGGAATAAGAATATATATACGTTTCACAACATGATATAACAGGCGTACCAAACAAGGACAGGTTCCTATTCATGGGTGTGTTATATGTACCCCAAATATATTCCTTCCAAAATTAGTTAACTTATTTATGGCGATATTACAAAAACATCTTTTACAGTAAGAGCAGATTGCAGAATTATGTTCCAGGCGCATTGCCAGCATTACATTGCATAAATAAAGTTACTAGTTACTTTCTCTGTGCTTTGCAATCTTTTTATCTGCATGATATTGACTGCACACGCAATTCTGATATCAAAAGGGTATTCTACACTTAAGTTTCAATACTAGCACAAAACAGTATAAATTTAAGGGGGATTCTTTCAGGTACCTGGCTTAATTTTTAATTCTAAGACCAAGACCTTTTTAAGAATCTTACTGAGGTAATGATCCAATTATTAAATAGTTTTTGTCTTTTTTTTTTCTTTTGTATCTATAATGTTCATTTCTGGATATGCTCGGATATAATTATATTTATATATTTTTTTGCGTTTATTAACTTGTTTCCTTAAATTTGGATATCCCATGCGCTCACCATTTTGGATTTATTTCCCCCACACAAGCCACTCGGGGCTTGATTTGGAATCCAACTTTTACTCTGCCTCATGTGGACAATGACATTTATTAAAGTGGGGTGCCCCCTAAAAAAAAAAAAAATGAAAGCTGACTTTTAATAATCAGACACTTACCTGTCCAGGGTCCAGTGATGCGGGGTATCAAAGCCCCCCCTTCCCCGCTCTGCTCGGGGACCCCCGCACGCCGGGATATGCCGCGCAGTCATCTGGGACCTGTCATGTGTCCCAGATGACTGACTGCGCCAAAGGGAAGTGATGTCCATTGAAGGCACTGAAGGAGGCAGACTACGAGGGACCCCCTAGCAACAGGCATTTAGAGGTGAGTAATTAATTTTTTTCCAATTATTTTGATTTTTATTTTTTTTATGAATTTTAAGCAATTTTTTTTTTTTTTGGTGGAAACACCACACTAAGGTGAAATAGACCTTAGTATGGCTTATCTGTCTGAAATGATTAATAAATAATTGTTTACACTTTTTAAAATATATATTTGTATATATACAATAATTTTCATAAAAAATATAATAACTTTTTTACATTCTTTTTGTTGTGTGAGGATAGTTTTTGTAAGTTTTTGTAAGTTATTGAAATATTATTGATTCTAATTTCATGCTTTGTTTATTTTCAGTTTTTAAATTGTATTAGTGTCTCATGTGGATACAAATGAGGCCTATAAGGTCATGAAATCGGGGGTTCCTGGGAAATGCGTTGACTCATCGATCATATCGACATATCAATTGGGATATGTTACAGATAGGTTGATGGTGAAGCTGTGACCTCTTGTGTAATCAAATGAACTGCTTTTACACAAACTTGTATGTAAAATTATGTTTTTAATGTGATTTGTGTTTTATGTACTATTGGAAGCATATACAAAGTCCCATACAAAATATTTTTTCTTAAAGAACTAAGCATGATGTGTCTTTCATCTGCTGCATTAAGTTTCTATAGATGACCACTACGTCTACAGTCCTCAAGATTGCCCAATCAATGATGTCCTAAGTGCTGAGAAATAAAGGCAGATACTTATTCATTATGCCATACCATTAGAGAGGTGTGTGATTGGTCCCAATTTATTTATTTTTTTGCAGCAGGACAATGACCCCAAACATACAGCCAATGTCATTAAGAACTATCTTCAATGTAAAGAAGAACAAGGAGCGCTGGCAGTGATGGTTTGACACATGCCCTGATCTCAACATAATCAAGTCTGTCTGGGATAACATGAAGAGACAGAAGGATTTAGGGCAGCCTACATACAAAGAATATCTGTGGTTAGATCTCCAAGATATTTAGAAAAACCTTCCTGCTGAGTTCCTTCAAAAACTGTGTGCAAGTATACCTAGAAGAATAAATGCTGGTTTGAAGCCAATGGGTAGGCTTTTTGGCCACAGCTTAAGTCTTTAATTTAAAGTCTTTCATTTTAAAAAAAATGTCCAGGTTTGGGAGGTAGAGAAGGTGCCCTTGTTCTGAACAACATGATGGTAAGGTGCTTTGCAAGTTTTTTTTTTTAAAACCCACTAAAAGTCTAAGTGATATTAAAGGCTTGTTTTTTTAATTAAATAACAAACATTCTATACTTACCTGTTCTGTGTAATGGTTTTGCACAGAGTAGCCCTGATTCACCTCTTTTTGGCTCCCCCATTGGCTCTCCTGGCTCCTCCCTCCTGCCCTCCTGCCCCCACAGCAAGCTGCTTGCTATGGGGGAACCCGAGCAGGCTCGCTCTCGAGCCACTGCTCTGTGTGTGCACTCACACATGGAGCGTGACTCAGCCCTGCCCTCACTCTCTCCTCATTGGCTCGCTGGCTGTGATTAACAGTATCAGCCAATAAGGAGGGAGAGACCCAAGAGAGCCAAGGCTCTTGTGCACATTGCTGGATCAGGATGGGGCTCAGATAAGTTTTAGAAGGGGCTGGAGGAACTAGTGAATACAGAAGGTTTTTTACCTTCTTGCATAGAATGCAGGAAGGTAAAAAAACAAGAGTCTCTACAATTACTTTAATACCAGGCCTGAACAGTCCCAGGCTGTTTTTGTTTTTGTTGTTAACTATCCTCCAAAAAAAGAAGGACTCAAAACAATGTTCAGACAAACATCTGAGCTGGACCTCATCCTGAAATAAGATTAGTTGAAAACATTCCTACTCTTCACACTTGTCTAGTTAAAAAAAAATGTAACTTACCCCTAGATCTATTTTGTTTCTGTTCATAACAAATGGTAATAGTATTGGAAAATTACAGGATACAAATTTCACAGAAAACAGTAGCCAGACCCCTTAAAAATTCAACAAAATAATGTTAGTAGTGCTATTTCATGTAAAACCAACATATCCTTGTAATTTTTTTTTTTTTTTTTTTAGAAGTTTTGGAAGCCCTTATTATACCTCTGGAGAATTTTGAAATCAGAAATAAAAAGTATATAAGCTGAAGAATCCGTGCAGCTGTCAAAAACAGTAATACAATTTTAGGTGACATTAAGACTCTCAAGAGACATAATTTAGACTTGTTGTCAATAACAGTTTCTTTAGAATAGGAATAATATTGTACCAGTTTAAAAGAATCATTCAGATCTGAGAAAAAGTTGTGATGAGTTTATTTTTACTGTACTTGTGTTAAAAATCTTCTATATTTTATACTGAACTGATTACATACAGTATATCTATTACGTCATTTTTTGTAAGTAAATATATGTTACAAATATCAAATTGTGAGCCTTTTACTGAATGTAAAGGGAACCTGTGCTTTGCCTATGGAGGTTGAAGTAAGCAGGTTATACTTACCATTCCTTAGCTTTAAAGTTGCCTTAGCTGCCAGGATCAAGGTAAAAATGTACTAGTTGGAGCCTAGTTAGTGCTATGGACTTTTTGGTGCCTAAATGTAAAAATCCCATGCTTCCATATGCTAAAAAGTACCAGCAACCTTTCTTTTCTCCTGATGATGAAAGTAGCAAACTATAAGCTGATTAGCTTATTATAAGACATACACTGACTAACTCATCCTTTCTTACACACATTTAACCTGTTTTTGGCCCTGATGCAATCATGAAAAAATCTGCTAGAAGCTCATATTTTGGTCATTCCACAGCCTGGCAAAGATCCTTGGTCATCAACTATTTGCTGATTTTGCCATTGAACATTGATATAAAAATATGGTGAATCACCTGCTTCCGGTGCTTAATTCCCTCATTGCAAAGGATCAGGTGGGGTTTGTCCAAGGCAGAGAAGCTAGGTAAAATATCCTAAAAGTCTTATACATTCATCACTGGCTTACAAGCTCCAAACACCACGGTTTATTTTTGTCACTAGATTCGGAGAAGGCATTCGACAGGTTGGCCTGGGACTACTTAGCAGCGGTTCTACAGGCGTTAGGCCTGGGGAGTTGCTTTATCCGCTTCATTATGTCCCTCTATGCTAATCCTATTGCTAAAGTCCAGATTATTGCCTATCTGTTTTCTGTGACCCACAGTTTGTGCGTGTGTCGCTCAGGCTCGATCTCTGTGGGGGGAAGTGTGTGTGATGTCCCATCTGCTGCGGGAGTGCCAGGGACAGCGCTCATCCCAGCTCCTGTAACCACTGGAAGAAAGGGAGGAAATATCCCTGGTGCCATACATCCATAGAGTCCTATGGTGGTAATAAGGAAGACAGCCTCAGCCTGGGCTCCTGCCAGGCCACACCCCAACACATTTTGCCCCCCCTCCCGGAGCTTAGTCATGGGGAGTGGTGAGTATATAGGCATCATTGGAAGCCACTCAGGATGTATACGGGGCTGGCAGGTGTGTATGGTTAATTGTTCTGGCTGTAGGGAAGGAATAATGAGGTGAGGTGGGGAAAGGGTAAAAGGTGAAGTAAAATAAAAAAAAAGAGAATGTGAAGGGAATGATATATGCTAAAAAATGGATGGATGTGAAAAAATACAAAAAAAATCTATTAATTTCATGTCCCAGCAAGGGCTGGGACAGTGATAATAATGGGAGATTTTAACTACCCGGAAATTGCCTGGAGAATGGCACTGTTGGGACAGTTAAAGTGCAAAAATGTATAAACCTATTACAAGACAATTTGTCCAGTCCAGTTTATTGAGGCACCGACTAGGAATGATGCTCTGCTGGACCTGGTAATCTCAAACCACGCAGAGCTTATTACCAAGGTTCATATCCACTTCAGCGCTGGAAGGATTTACCCCCTTCCTCACCAGAGCACTTTTTGCGATTCGGCACTGTGTTGTTTTAACTGCCAATTGCATGTCCATGTGGCGTTACACTAAAACAAGATTGACGTCCTTTTTTTTCCCACAAATAGAGCTTTCTTATGGTGGTATTTTATCACCTCTGCGAGTTTTATTTTTTGCGCTATAAACAAAAAATTAGCGACAATTTTGAAAAAAAAGCAATATTTTTTACTTTTTGCTATAATAAATATCCCAAAAATATATATAAAAAAAAAAAAAATTTTTTCCTCAGTTTAGGCCGATATGTATTCTTCTACATATTTTTGGTAAAAAAAAAAATCGCAATAAGCGGATATTGAATGTTTTATGCAAAAGTTATAGCGTCTACAAAATAGGGGATAGATTTATGGCATTTTTATTATTATTATTTTTTTATTATTAGTAATGGCAGCAATCTGCGATTGTTATTGTGACTGCGACATTGCGGCGGACACATCGGACATTTTTGACACTATTTTGGGACCATTGTCATTTATACAGCGATCAGTGCTATAAAAATGCACTGATGCACTGTGTAAATGACACTGGCAGGGGAGGGGTTAAACACTAGGGGGCGATCAAGGGGTTAATTGTGTCCTAGGGAGTGATTCTAACTGTGGGGGGGGGGGGACTCACTACAACATGACAGAGATCTCTGCTCCCGCTGACAGAGAGCAGTAGATCTCTGACATGTTGCTAGACAGAACAGGGAAATGCCTTGTTTACATAGGCATCTCCCCATTCTGCCACTCTGTGACACGATCACGGGACACCGGCGGACATTGAGTCTGCAGGCACGTTCACGCAGTATGTGGCAGGCACGCGCCCTGCCGGCGGTGTGCGCGTGCCCACTAGCCCCGAAAATTAAAGGGGACGTACAGGTACGCCCATTTGCCCACCACTGTCATTGTGCCAACGTATATCGGTGTGCGGCGGTTGGCAAGTGGTTAAAAAAGAATATCTGGGTAGCAGTGGCCATAACATGATTGTTGGAACAGGGTGGCCTTCCACCAACTATCCACTACTCCATTCAGCTGGACCATCCAGGGTTGCATAGCACTCATTAGTGAACAGGACTGTTTGAAAATTAGTCTTCATGTATATTTCTGCCCAATGCAGCCGTTTCTGCTTGTGAGCATTGGTTAGTGCTGGCCGAATGGAAGGTTTATGCACAGTTGCAAGACTCTGGAGGACTCTACACCTTGATGTCCGTGGGACTCCAGAGGCACAAGCAGCTTCAAGTATCTATTTGCTGCTATGTAATGGTGTTTTAGCAGCTGCTCTCTTGATCCAATGCATGGATCTGGCAGAAATCTTCCTCAATGTGCCCGTCAAACTCTGAATCAGCCACAAATCTCTTAATAGTGCAATGATCACGCTTAAGTTTTTGTGAAAAATCTAATGTTTTCATACCTCGTCCAAGGCATTGAACTATTTCACTCTTTTCGGCAGCAGGGAGATCCTTTTTCTTCCCAATATTGCTTGAAAATGGTGCTCTGCTTAAAAATGTGGAACACCCTCCTTTAGTAGTTTTTGCTTTAATTGGGCTCCACCACATCTAATTATCACAGGTGTCTGAGATTGTTTTCAGTGATCAAAAGAGCCCTGAGACACAATGCCATCCATGAGTTAAACTGAAAAACAAAATATTTACTCTTTTGTGACACTGAAATAGAATTTGCATAATAATTTGGAACAGGGTGTAGACGAACATTGGTAGTCTTTGCAGATGACATCTTGCTCTTTCTATCGGAGCTGCACATCACACTTCCTAACCTTCTGAAAAATGTTCAGTTCTTTTAATAAGTTTCTAACTTTAAAATCTATTTTTAGCAAATTGAAAAACCAGGAGTAAGCTAGTGGCAGTCATACTCTAAAGTGATATGGCCTTCCCTTCCCCGCTATGCCTATTCCAGGCATATTGGGTTGGCTGGATGCCCTGCAGCTGTAAGCGTAAACCAGTCTTTGATATCACTGTTTGCACAAAAGGTATTTATTTTCTACTCCATCATGCATTGTCTTCATGTTTTCGTTTGATTACCGGATGTACTCTTCTCAAGATGTTTGGAATACCGCTTTGAGATTTTTTCTTGGTGATATTCTTAAGTGTGTTCCCAGATAATCCCTGCATATATCTGTTTTGCCCCCCCCTAACTAAGTTGAGCCTGTTGGTTTTCACTACAATGGCAAAGCACATATTCTGTACAATTATTGGTTTTACCATATGTCAAATATAACATTATTAATGTGTTGTTTCCAAAACTTGACAGCTTGGTTAAGTTAGTTAAGAAAGACAAAACTAGGCACTGCATACAGTACATTTAAAGGCATGACAAAGGTTAGAGCACATGCAGATTGAAAGCTTAAAGTGCATTTATTGACAAAACTTAGAATCATATATTCATTCCTATATAGAAGTTCAATTATTTCTGGCCCACTTCTATTAATCTGAATGATATTGAAGTTTGAAAACGTACTTTTTAAACAATCCTACACTTTTACTTTCTTGAATGTAGAAACACATATTCACTATGCCTTGTGAGTATTCACTGATGAGTCACATATTTTACCATCTATTGTCTGAACTACAACTATACATCTGAACAGTAGACATGTGCATTCGTTTTTGTCCGAATGCATTTTCGTCCGAATTTCGGGTATTTTTGTTATCGTTTTAACAATCGATAACGAACATGCAGTATCTGAAAACCGAAAGATTCAACATAAACAAATGCTTTATTTTAATTTTTGTTGTGACAACAGTTCGATATAGATAGGAGATTCGACGTGATGCTGACAATAGTGATCTGTGTCCATCGAACCTGTGGTCGAATGTGCCTAACCTTAGCTCTGTTAGTCCAAGATTATTCTACATAGAGAGAAAAGATTCGACATTATAGAGACAATAGCAAAAAAGGTTGAATGTGCCTAACCTAACTCTATTAGTCCAAGATTATTCGACAAAGAGAGAAAAGATTTGACACGAGCGGACATTTATGGTCAAATGCTCTGCCCATAGGCTATAGAAGAATGATAATGTTGGTTGACTAGTAATAATAATTAATAGATATAATTATTACTAGTGTCATACAACATTAAAATTTTACTATAGCTTGTAGGCAGAACATTCGACCGGAAATGTACGATTGCGGCGTCGTACAGTTTAGCTGCTCTGTCGAATCTTCTTAGTACATTCAACAGACATCATAAGCCTTCAATGATAGATTTGACCTTAATTATTTCGGATTTTTGGACAAATGCATTTTTAAAAAAAAACAAAATAAATAAAAACGAATTTAGGAAGTAACTAAATAAATGTATTTTTCAGACGAAAACGAAATTCCGAAACAAAATATTTCAGTGTGCACATCTCTAGTGGACAGTCTGAAAAGGATGAGTTTCATTAGGCCCAGCCAGTACAGAAAACACACACATGACATAATCACAGCTTGCAGGTGTTTCACCAGATTAGGCGACCCATCAGATTTTGTACTGGAAGTGATGTTTTGTCGTGGCCATCTTGGTACACCCCGCACTCGTCTGCAGTAAGCCTACTTACAAGCAGACATCTTTTTACACACATCTGAGTTTTGCATTTCACACTTATTTTTAACAGTAAACTGAGCTTATATAGTGAAATACAGTATTTTGAAATCCGTCTGACTGTTTTGATGTTGAAATCTAAAAGCAGCGGCAAGCCTGCTGATCTCACAGGTTTGCTAATCTGACAGAACAATGCTGCTTTGAAAAGTCAACATCAAAACAGTCAGACGGATTTCAAAATAATGTATTTCACTATATAAGCTCAGTTTACTGTGTAGCAGAGCGTCCCAGAGAGAGCCAGGAGAAGTCCTGTTCGGGGTTTATACATCTCCCAGGCTCCTCTCATACACATTCAGAGGTCTCTGATACATGATCCAGTTCGGATCTTAGTCCTCCTCTCCAGGCTAATTTAAGCTCACCTGAGCAAACAGCCTTTGCTCTCTGCCTGGGACACACAAACATGGATGGTTTGTGAGGAGCTAAAAGGTTGGTAAAACGCTTTAAAAACCCTTTACAGAAACTGACAAGCGGTAGGCTTGCTCAGCCTGATAGTTAGGGACAGTATATGGTATAGTTAGAGCCGAGACACGGCTAGGACTTTTGTTTTTGTTATTTCTGTTTTGATATGTTTTCTGGAAGACTGTGCAGCACCTGTGTATGGACTTGTTCCCCACTTGGTGCATGAGGCCATCATTGGTATGGACTTCCCTAAGTTCTGGGAACTGTGGGATCATCCCAACCCGGTCACAGTACCGACTCAGCCGCAGAGCCAGAATTCCTGGCCACTACTGACAATGTGGGTTCAGGGGACTCTTCTCAGGGCTCCCCGGCTTTTCCTCTATCGGTTATGGCAGGAGAGCTGGAGGCCCCTGAGGAAGTCCCCACTACCAGTAGAGCCGGACAGCCGTCTGCTGACCCCGAGCCTATGTTAGAGTTTGATGACCTTAATGTGCATAAGGAAAATTTTGGTACTGAGCAGAGAAAAGACCATACCCTTTCCAGGGCCTGGGAAAATGTAATAGTGATTAATGATGTACCTGTCGAACCCGGGGACAGGCCCTGTTTTCCTTATTTCAGCAGCAATGAGGATTTAATGTATCGTGTATGTAAAATGAATGATGAAGTGGTTGAACAGTTGGTGGTCCCTAAGCCATACAGACGGCTGGTGTTAGAACTTGCCCATGGGCACTTGCTAGGAGGCCATTTAGGGGTTGAAAAAACTACTGAAAGGGTGTTGCACAGGTTTTACTGGCCCGGGATACAGAAAGATGTTAAGAATTATTGTCAATCCTGTCCTGTGTGTCAGATGTCAGCCCCACTATCCCACTTCCGAAGTCCTTTAGTGCCCTTGCCTATCATTGAAGTGCCCTTTGAGAGGATTGCCATGGACCTTGTGGGCCCACTTCCCAAGTCTGCCCGGTGTCATCAGCATATCCTCGTAATCATTGATTATGCTACCCGTTACCCTGAAGCAGTTCCCTTACGTGCCGCGTCTGCTAAAACATTGCCAAAGAACTGTTTATGGTGTTCAGTCGGGTTGGCATCCCGAAAGAAATCCTTACAGACCAGGGCACCCCGTTTATGTCGCGAATAACTAGGGAGCTCTGCAAGTTATTTAAGGTGACGCAGCTGCGAACCTCAGTGTATCATCCTCAAACGGATGGCTTAGTGGAACGCTTCAATAAGACGTTAAAGAGCATGTTAAAAAAGGTTGTGGACAAGGATGGGAAAAACTGGGACTTCCTGATACCATACTTGATGTTTGCCATCAGGGAGGTTCCCCAGTCCTCTACGGGGTACTCCCCATTTGAGTTGCTTTATGGGAGACAACCTCGGGGACTCTTAGACATAGCCAAAGAAACTTGGGAGGGAGAACAGACACCCCATAAAAGTGTCATTGAGCATATTGCCCAAATGCAGGAGAGGATTGCAGCAATCATGCCAGTGCTAAAAGAACACTTACTGCAGGCCCAGGCAGCCCAACAGAGAATATACAACAGGGGGGCCCAACTCCATGTTTTCTCACCTGGTGACAGGGTCCTGGTGTTAGTTCCCACTGTTGAGAGCAAGTTCCTGGCTAAGTGGCAGGGTCCCTTTGAAGTAATTGAGAGAGTTGGGGAGGTCAACTACAAGGTTTATCAACCAGGAAAAAGGAAGCCCGAACAGGTTTACCATATAAACCTGTTAAAACCCTGGAAGGATAGAATGGCGTTAACTGCGAGGCCTCTCCCAGTAACGCCTACGGGTACTGAGTCCCCTCTCATCCCTGAGGTCACGATTCCAGACACCCTCTCATATTCCCAAAAACAGGACACTAGAGAATTCCTGATAAGGAATAGAGAGAAGTTTTCAGAGTTACCTGGCACGACTTCAGCAGTTCAGCATGATATTGTTACTGAACCTGGGGTACGTGTCAAGCTCAAACCTTACCGAATTCCTGAAGCGAGGAGAAAGGACATCAGCAATGAAGTTAAGAAAATGTTGGAGCTAGATGTCATTGAGGAATCCAATAGTGACTGGTCTAGCCCCATCGTGTTAGTCCCGAAGCCGGATGGCACTTGGAGGTTCTGTAACGACTTCAGGAAGCTTAATGCGGTGACAAAGTTTGACACATACTCAATGCCCAGAGTAGACGAACTTATAGACCGACTTGGCAAGGCTCGCTATCTTACCACTTTGGACTTGACAAAAGGGTATTGGCAAATACCCCTAACTGGTAGCGCCAAAGAGAAGACTGCGTTTGTGACCCCAGACGGTTCCTTCCAATATAAAAAAATGCCTTTTGGGTTGCAAAATGCCCCCGCGACATTTCAGAGGGCCATGGACAGGACCCTAAAACCCCACCGACGATATGCAGCAGCCTATCTAGATGACATAGTGGTACATAGTACTGACTGGGAGTCTCACTTGCCCCGTGTCCAGGCTGTTCTTGATTCCCTCTTCAAAGAAGGTTTTACGGCAAATCCAAAAAAATGTGCCATTGGTCTAGAGGAAGCCAAGTATTTGGGCTACACTATTGGCCGTGGTGTCATAAAACCTCAAGTGAGTAAAATAGCAGCCATCCGGGAATGGCCACGCCCTGCAAACAAGAAGCAGGTCAGGGCCTTTCTTGGTATTGCGGGGTATTATAGAAGATTTATCCCAAGTAACGTTATAATGGTTTGTCAATACAAAAGTTTTTTTTAGTGCTAGTATATACAGGATAGGAGAATGGGGTGTACGGCGGTGGGTAGTATGTGCAGGGGAGGAATGCAGAGTGTATGGAGGTGGGTAGTATGTGCAGGGAGAACAGTGTGAAGTGTACGGTGGTGGGTAGTATGTGCAGGAGAGGGGTTTGGAGTGTATGGCGGTGGGTAGTATGTGCAGGAGAGGAGTGAGGAGTGTATGGCGATGGGTAGTATATGCAGGAAAGGAGTGCAGAGTGTATGGCAGTGGGTAGTATGTGCAGGAAAGGAGTGCGGAGTGTATGGGGGTGGGTAGTATGTGCAGGAATGGAGTGCAGAGTGTATGGCAGTGGATAGTATGTGCAGGAGAGAAGTATGGAGTCTATGGTGGTGGGTAGTATGTGCAGGAGAGGAGTTTGGAGTGTATGGTGGTGGGTAATATGTGCAGGAGAGGAGTATGGAGTGTATGGTGGTGGGTAGTATGTGTCAAAACAGCAATTTGTTAAAATCTCCAATTACTGATGGTTTAAATAAACCAGAAGTGACGTGGTTGGAGTTGGCTAATTTGGCAGAACACAGGCAGAAAATCTGAGGATTAGGCTGTAAATATCAAGGAGCCCTTATATACAGCAGTGCAGACAGTTAATAGCAACCCTGACACAAGGTAGCCAGAATTAAAGAAGAGAAACCTGTGGAGGGGTGTTCCTTCTTTACTAATTTTTTTACCCTCTCACCTGGAGCCATGGGGGGTACGGGGGCCCTGGCTGGGAATAGATAGGACTAGAGCCCTTAATAACCTTATTAAGCATAGCAGCATAGCAGCCAGCCAATAACCCCAATGTAATTTATGTAGGCGTTATTGGCTGGCTGCTACTGCTATGCTGCAATTGGTTATTAAGGGCTCCTCATTATTCACAGGCTTAGCCTCTGACTGTCTGCCTGCAGCCCCTCAGCCTTCTGTTATTGGTTGAGGCTAAGATAGCTGTAGTCAAAGAGCTATCTCAGATTCAACCAATAATAAAAGGCAGCCAATCAGAGGCGTAGGCTGTAAATAATGAAGAACACTTAATAATTTGTACGAATGATGTTGGGTTGGGGTTGGCTCTGCTGTAAGCAAGGAGTCCCCCCCCCCACCACAGGGGGGCAGGAGGGGTAAAAGATGGGGGGCAATAAGGATAACCATCTCATCCCCATACAAGGTGCAAGGAGCAAGGTGCAAGGAGCTCCCCTCCTGTGTCCTCCCAGCCAGGCAGGAAATATGGTGCAGGAACAGCAGCCACTGTACTTTCACATGGGGCACTTTGTGTAGTCTTGAGTGCTGTAAACAGATTTTCTCCACCTCCTGTTTTTGACAAGCTGAGATCCCAAGTTCACTGACAGCCCTCCTCCCCACCCCCTCCTCCTCTCCTGCAGTTGGCAGTTCATGATCCTAGCTGAGGGTGACAGACAGGGAAACCTGATACCTCAGCATGTCTGGTCAGGTTCTTCCCTCTCCTGGCCAGGGAAGGAGGGCCAGTGACATCAGTGGATCACATACACTCCAGACCTTCTCCACAAATGAAAATGGGGCTGGCTGGGGCATCAGACCAAGCACATGGGGGACAGGCGGAAATCATTTCTGTGCCCGGGAAGAGAGTACCTGCTGTGCCCCACTGGGTTAGTACTCTCCAGATTCAAACAGCTCCTCGCCCATTCTCCCATGCTATATGGGGCGCAGCACTGCAAGCCATATCACCCTGTCAGGCACCGGTTGTAATGGAGTGGGTGGCGCCAGCCGCATCTAAAGAAAAGGCATCGGTAAATGCGGCTGCCGCCACTCTTCTTGTGAAAAGAAAAAAAGTCCCAAAGCTCCTAGACTGTACGCCAACTTGGGACCCTAAAAAATTAGCATGATGTTTTTTTTCCCCTACTCCATGTGTGCAAAGTGTGACAGGGCACAGTGGGGCCTTGGGAGCCGTGTGCTTCGCACACACTGCACACACCCTGGACGCCACTGTGCATGAGGTAGGGTCTCTACAAGTCCATCAATTTATATCATCAAAGATTAAACTTTCTATGCAATAAACTATAATTAATGTTTTCTTCTAAAGCTGAGCATGACAAAGGTATCTTTAGAATGTTTAGAAAGTTTATTAGTAAATCAATAACAGGAACAGGTGACCAAGGTTTCCAGGTGTCCATTGCATGTACCTAAATAGTTTGCAGTGTTAGGAACTTCTGCTGAACAAGTGCATGCATTTTTGGTAATTATCTTTTGAAGATGCATATAAAGTAATGATTATAGATGTAAATTGACATCAAGTTCATAAATTCACATCAAAAAATCAAAAAAAAAAAAAAAAGTGACATCAATTCACAAAAGTTTATTTTTCCTCAGCATACAGATGCATAATTAAGGTAATGGTAAACACTGGTGTATTAGGATTAGTTAATATGTAGATGTCATTTATCTATGTATTTAGCTGTTTTCCTGGAGTTATTTTTTTAAGTTATGCTATACAAAATATACAAAATAAGTTAAGTTATACAAAATATGAGAAAACATACATACAGCGTCTCTCATGTCTCTTAAAGTTAAAATTACTATGAGTACTACAACACAAAGTACAGATTTGTCCACTGTAGAAAACAAAGCATGCCAATGTCTTGTAACCTGCGTCTAGAGAGAGATCAATGTATGTGGACTAGAAAGCCACATACCCCATAATTTATTACAGTTGTGTTTCTTCCAGAGTTCAAAAGTAAGTCTGTACAAAGGAAGACTATTATTAATTACCTTAGGCCAGGTGATTAGTGTGGGGAGAGATATCCCTATGCAGGACAGCACATTGTTTTTTCTTAGCAAAGAAATATAGGATTCATAATAAACGTTTCATATATTTAGATATATTAACATCACCAAATATACATAGCAAACAATTTTTGGGGTGCAGTATATTAGGAAGGCCTAATACCATGGATATTGAGGGACCATTGTCCAACCAAAATAGTTGGACTAGAGGGCAGGACCAGAAAGAATGCATAAAGTCAGCAACATTACCACAACCTCCAAAGCACTCTGCCATAGGGTGAAGGCCCATTTTGTGTAACCGAACAGGTGTAAGATGACTATGGTGGAATATCTTCAGTTGAATTATGCTATCTTTAGAAGAGATTACTGAGCTTTTTAAGTACTGCTAAATTCAGACCGGTCAGAGTCTGTGAGCTGGACGTCTAGGGAGGATCATCTAGCTTGGGCAATGGATAATCTAGGGTTTGTAGCTATGGGCAAGAAAGGGGATGGAATTAAATGTTATATTTATTTTCATTTAATAGTTTATGTCATGACTTTAAGCTACAGTTTTCATTAAAAATTACTCTATAAAATACCTTTCTTTTCAAATATTTTATTGGTAACAAACAAAAACATTACATAAATAACAACAGTTCAGCTTTTTAGAGTAAGTGCTTACATAGTACTCAGTAATGTGCGTAAGGATGACGCAGTAGTACAATACAAGGTGCTCAGGCCGGGAGAGCATAAGTGCACATATGAAATTAGGCAATTACAGAGTTGTAAACAGAATCGGGCCAGAGCCCCTATTAACAAGGTGAACAAACTGAAGGTAACACATTATATGGGTGGAGATAGGTTATCAGCCGAACCAGTCATAAGGAGGCAGAGCGTTACCTTAGATTTGGGGGAGGGGGGGAGAGAAGGGGTCCAGGAGGGGAAGTTGGAGCAGTAGTGTTAGACAGGGAGAGAAAGGAAAAAGGAGGGCAGCAAAGGAGAGGTGGGTCGGACGGCACACACAGGACCGGAAAGTAAGTTTTGAGGTTGGGTTTTTTATAAACGGGATTATGGCTCAAGGAGGCTGTTATCAAAGTCTTGGGGTAGGAAATGGTTGGTCCAGGGGTGCCAAATTTTTAAGTGTTTGGGGATCTTATCTAGAATGGTGGCCTCAATTTTGCTGTGAATCATTGCTTGGGTGACCCTGTTTTTAGTTCCAGCTATATGAAGGGTAGGGGTTTTCGAGGCTTTTGCAATGGTTTGCTTGGCAGCTGTGGTAAGGTGCAGAATGAGCCGAGTTTGTGCTTTAGTAAGGTGATTTGGGAGGAGGTTTAAAAGAGCCAGGGAGGGGTCTGGGGGAAAATCATCTTGGGTTAATGTAGAGATCATCTGGAATATTATTGCCCAGAAGCTGCGCACTATAGGACATGTCCACCATATGTGGAGGTGTGTGCCTCGCTCACCGCAGTTTCTGAAGCAGGTAGGAGAATATGATGGGAGGAACTTGGCAATCCTGGCCGGGACCAGGTACCATCTCATTAGTACTTTGTAGCTAGCTTCGAGTGCGAGGATATTTTGGGACGAAATTTTGGTGTTGGCCCAGACAGTGGACCATTCATCTGCATCCAGGTCTTTGGTAAGGTCTTTGGACCATTGTTGGGCATAGGGAGGGAGAGCACCTGGGGCAGAGGTGAGATAGGAGTAGAAATCTGATATGATACCTGGGGCGTGTGGGTCCGAGTCGCATACCTTTTCAAATATGGATAGGGGGCCTAGCGCAAAGCTAGACCCTAAGTGTGTTTGTAGGAAGTGACTCACCTGAAGGTAACGGAAACATTCCCTATTGGGAAGTTGCGTTGAAGATTGTAGGGTTACAAAAGTTTTTATAGAGTTCCCTACAACTAAGTCACATATACGACTCAGACCGAGTCGCCTCCAGGTTTGGAAAGAGGTTGTTTCAGAGGAGGCTGGAAATAAAAAGGGTGATCTAGGAAGGAGAGGAGAGGAGTATGGGGAGATGTTAGTGCAAAGGAGGTTCGTAGTCTATCCCAGAGTCTCAAAGAGTGGAGGGTCACGGGATTAGAAATGGGCCCTCGAAGAGGGGCTGGCAACCATAGGACATTGGAGATAAGGGTAGGGTAAAGGTCAATTGCTTCCAGGCTCACCCAGATCGGGATCTCATGTTTGGCGAGGTATAGCGTTATTTGTGCTAGTTGGGCCGCATGGTAGTATTTAAGAAAATTCGGTACTCCCAAACCACCAGAGTTTTTGTTGCGGAGTAAGATCTTTCTGGAGACCCTAGGTCTTGTAGAGCCCCATATGTACTTGAACACTCGGTTTTGGATAATTCTGTGGAAGTAGGGGGGTACTAGAATTGGTAATACCCTGTAAAGATATAGTAGTTTGGGGAGTAGCGACATTTTGACCGCAGCTATGCGGCCCAACCAGGAAATACAAAGGGGTCGCCAGGCGTTGAGAAGAGAGGTGAGGTGGGTCAGCATGGGAAGGTAATTTTTCTGGAATAGATCTGACGGGTTAGTAGTGAGCTTTATTCCTAGGTAGGGTAAGGATGTGGAGGACCATTGAAAGGAGAAATTGTTTTGAAGTTGGGTGAGAGTGGATGTGGGCAGGGATACATTCAGCGCCTTAGACTTTGACTGGTTAACTTCCAAGCCTGAGATCCGAGCAAATTTGTCCAGAAGTAGTAGGAGATTTGGCAATGTAGTATGGGGTGAGGTAATGAATAGGAGTGCGTCATCAGCAAATAAACATAGTTTGTGGGTGACTGAGGCAATCTCCAGGCCTTGGATATTGGGGTTTGTTCTAATTAGTTCAGCTAGGGGTTCAATTGCCAGGGCAAAAACTAAGGGGGAGAGGGGGCAACCCTGTCTTGTCCCTCTCTGAATTGGGAAGCTTTCTGAGCGAAATCCTGAGTATTTTACAAATGCTTGGGGATTAGTGTAAAGGGCTCTGATCCACTGGAGAAAGTGAGGGCCAAAGCCCCAGCGCTTCAGGATGAAATCTAGATAGGACCAGGAGACAGTGTCGAAAGCTTTTCTAATATCAAGCGATAGGAGATGCATGGGTATATTACGTGATTTCGCTAGGTGTTGTAGAAGAATGACCCGTCTAATGTTGTCGCTGGCCTGTCGCTGGGGGATGAACCCCACCTGGTCCCTGTGGATCAGTTTGCCTATAATTGGGTTGAGACGAAGAGCTAGGATTTTTGCTAGAATCTTTATATCCACATTCAGTAGGGATATAGGTCTGTAATTGGACCAGAGGGTGTCGTCTGTATTGGGTTTGGGAATCATGGAGATGATGGCTGTGAGGGTATCTCTGCCGAAGGAGTGTTGGTGTAGGAGGGCATTAAAGGATTTGACAAGGAGAGGGGCCAGTATGTCTGAAAATTTCTTGTAATAATTGCTGGGTAAACCATCCGGGCCAGGGCGTTTGTTAGGCTTTAACGTTTTGATGGCTGCCAGGACCTCAGCAATTGTGATTTGGGAGTCCATAGATTCTCTATTGGAGTCAGAAAGCTGGGGTATTGGGAGATTGCTAAATAGTGCCTCTGCTTGATGTACTGGGAATTCGTTACTATTTTCATATAGTTTGGCAAGTTTGTTACGAAATTCTGAGAGAATCTTAAGGGGATTACTAGTGTGGATGTCGTTCGCAATTTTAAGTCTGATCGGTTTGTGGATTCTGTCGGGTCGACGAAGTCGAAGGGCCATAAATGTATCAGGTTTGTTAGCTTTAGTGTAGATCGTATGGTTGGAGCTACGAATTGCTTTATCGGCAGATTCGGCAAGTAAAAGGTCAAGCTCGAGTTTGGTTTTATCTAGGGATAATTTGTTTTCCTCGGTAGGAGAGGCTTGAAATTGCAGAAATTGTTGGTGAAAGGAGAGCTCTAATTGCTGCAGTTTCAGCTTTTTGTCTCTTTTGAGTTGGGTGGCTACAGAAATCAATTTGCCTCGGATGACAGGCTTGTGGACTTCCCAGAGGAGAATTGGGGATATTTCTGGGGTGGAGTTGTGTTGTAGATATTCTCCAAGGGCTATTTGGATATCAAAACAATAGGATTGGTTGGTGAGGTGTGATTCATTCAAACACCATGAGCTGCTAGTGGGTCGGGGGATCAGTGAAGAGATTGTGGTGACAACAGCACAGTGGTCTGACCAGGGGATCGGAGAGATAACGGAGTTCTGTACTATCGGGAAGGAGGATGTAGGAACAAATATGTGGTCTATTCTTGAAAATGACTTGTGGGGGAAGGAGTAAAATGTGTAGTTTTTCTTCAGCGGGTTGCATTCTCGCCATGTATCTATAAGAGAAGCTTCCTGAAGTTGTTTGCGGAACTGAATTGAGAGGGTATGACGTTCAGAGGTATATGGAGATTTGTCTAGGTGTGGGAGAAGAGTTAGGTTCGAATCACCGCACATGAAGAGGGTGCCTCTACAGTGTTGTTTAATGACCTGGAGGAGATGTGAGAAGAAGGGGATTGGGTTGGTATTTGGTGCGTAGTAGGACACTATAGTAATTTCAATGTCTTGTAATAGGCCTACTAAAATGATGTAGCGTCCTTCAGGATCTTTTATTTCGGTTGAGGGGATAAAAGGGAGGGTATGATGGAAAGCAAGTAGAACTCCCCTGTGTTTAGTGGTTGCGGAGGCTGTGAAGACTTGAGGGTAGCGGGAGCTGAAATACTTGGGGGTATGCTTGGCCGCAAAATGGGTTTCCTGGAGTGCAACTATATTGGCTTTAAGGGACGCAAAAGTCTGGAATGCTTTCACCCTTTTATTTGGGGAGTTGAGTCCCTTAACATTAAGGGAAAGGATATTTAAAGGGGCCATGGTAATGGCGGGGTATGTCTATTAAGAAGTAGTGGGTCGTGTGTGTGTGCCGACCGACAAAGTAAGAGGGGAAAGAAGATGGGAAAGGGGGAAAAGTGAGAGAAGAGGGGGGGGAGGGGGAGGGGGGGTGGTGCGTAGGGCACACCATTTACAGGCAGTAGTGTAGTGGGCTAAATAAAATGCCCAACTAAGGAGTGCACAGACCCTGCCGCTGAAACCAGACACAGGGTGGGTGCACCGGAAGGGGGTAAGCAGTGACTGCTCCCCACCGCTAGAGGGAGATAGTAAAAGTAACATCGGAACTTAGTGTAAACAATAAACAGGGTGTGAGATGTGGTAATATTTAGATCTCATAATATATGTAACACATGTAACATTTAGCACTTGGGAGAGGTAAGCTTTAAGAGGGAAGTGGAGAAGGATGGTAAGGGGGGGAGGGGAGGGGTGGGGGGTGGGACGAGGAAGAGGGAGGGAGAAGATAAAGGGAAAGGGGAGGGGGAGAAGGGGGAGAGCAGGGGAGGGATGAGGGGAAGGGTAAGGTGGAGGAGGTGGGGAGAATGGGGTGGGGGGGAAGAGACGGGGGAGGAGGGGGGAGGAGGGGGGGGGGGGGGGAGGGGGGAGAGAGGGAGGAGGGGAGGAGGGGGGAGGGGGGGGGGGGAGGGGAGGGAGGGGGGGAGGAGGGGGAGGGAAAGAGGGAGGGAGAGAGGAGGGGGGGGGAGGGGGGGAAGGGAAGAAGATAGGGGGGGGAGGGGGGTCTGAGGGAAAGGAAGGGGGGGAGGATGGGGGGGAGGGGGGAAAAGGGATACTTTTCTAAACATGATGCAGCAGACTCATCGTGTAGCACAGAAAAATAACCTATTAGGCAACTAGGTTAGCAAATAGTGTAAAAGTGGTTGTCCAGGACAGCAGGATAATGCGGGACTGGCCAATTAGGCAATAGTACACATTTGTAGGGCTACTGTCCAGCATCAAAAGGGAATTCTGGAATTAAAATTAAAACTTAAAAAAGGAAAAAAGTGGGGGGAGGGGGGGGGACAAAAAATAAAAATAAATAAATAAAAATAAAAATAAAAAAAAGGGGGGAGGGAAAGGGGGTATTATACCGTAGGGTTGAGGGCCGTCTGAGCCATCATGTTTCGGTTGTAGGGAAGCGGTTCCATGAGGAGGGGAAAAGAAAGAAGGCACGTACCGGTTGGATGTCCCCCTAGGTCTCGGTTCGGGTGTTCCAGGGTGAAAAAAGGAAGGCCTAAACGCTCTGTTTTAGGCTACCGAGGACCTGGTATCAGGAGGGGAGACATGCAAAAAGAGAAAGTTAAAGATAAATCTTGAAGACAACCTCGTCAGGATCAGCGGGGCGGACGGGCTCTTGGGCTAGAGAAGCTGTCTTCTGGTGGCCGTGAAGGGGTCCCTCTACAGATCGATGAAGGCGTCGGTTGGTGTCGGGTCGGAGTGGCCGAGTATGGGTGTGCAGCCGATCGTGCTGGTGTGCGGGGGAGATTGAGATCAGATCGGTTCTCTGGTGTTGCTAGGCGTAGTGACTCCAGAAGGCGCTGCAGGGAATCCGGGGATGTGCAGGTATGCTGCTGGCCTTGGTGGGTGAATTGCAGGGCGAAGGGGAATCGCCATGTGTATCTGATCTGGTGCTGCATGAGTACCTGGAGTTGCGGTTTCATGGCTCTGCGCTTTGCGATGGTTAGAGGAGCAAGATCAGAGAATAGCTGGTAAGTGTGGCCCTGGAACAATAACGCTTCTTTGTTACGTGCCGCAGTTAGAAGCTGCTCCTTTGTGCGGAAGAAGTGGAGCTTTATGATGATATCTCGAGGCGGGCCATCACTCTGACGGCGGGTCAGGGCTCTGTGGACGCGGTCGAATTCCAGCCGTTCGATAGGGATTGATGGAGCCAGCTCCTGAAACAGGGCTGTAGTAAAAGATTGCACATCATCTATCACTTCGGGGATTCCTCTGAGCCTGAGGTTCGACCTGCGGGATCGATTCTCGGCGTCCTCGAGGCGGGATAGAAGGGTAGCGTTCTCCTCGCGGAGAGCTGCATGTTCTTGGGCATGTTCCTGCAGTGTCAGTTCGATATCGTCTACCCGGGTCTCCAGGTCTGATGTGCGCTGGCCTATTTCACGGATCTCCCGTGAGAGTCTGGTGGTAATTTGGTCCGAGGTGGCTTTCAGGGCCTTCTGGAGCATGGTCTCCATATATTGGAGAAAGGAGCTTTGGTTCATACCTGGTGGTGGTAGAGCCGGAGAACCGATATGAAAATCCGATTCATCTTCTTCCCCACTGTCTGTGGGCTCGGGCCTAGGCGAGGACGCCGCTTGTTGTTTGGCGAGTGCTTTCGCCGCCATTTTGGTTGATGCGCGGGCGAGGGCCTCTTTGATGGGTTTTGGCTTGTTTTTGCCACGATGTCCTGTTAGAACCATCCCGGTCTGTGCCCGGGAGCTTCGGGTACCGATCCCTGGAAGAGTAGGGCGTGAGGGTGGCTCAGACGGCTATATGTTTCCCGAGTTAGCGGTGAGGAGTGCGGAGCTCTAGCAGGAAGCGTCCTCCATGTTAGGCTTCGCGCATGCGCCCCCCCCCTATAAAATACCTTTCATTTAGTAGCTACAGTGAAAATTGAGACGGTTGCAAGTGGTCTTTAGTAGCAAAAAGTCTAATATTTAACACTTTTACTGTTGATTTTTACCCAGAGTTGAAGTCTCTTTTAAATCTCCATATCTTGATGATATAAATATTCTTGGACGATTACAGCAAGGTAGGAATTTAAATCTAGAGTCGCCTATAGAGAATTGTGACTTTAACTTCATACAGTTGAGTGTTGCAAGCATTTAGTGCGCTTTAGTAAGATGCTGCTTGCAAGAGCAATTACAGAATTTGTTTCTCTTACTACAGTTTAATGTGGAATTTTTATTTTAAATACACAATTGGAATACATATACAGTACATTTACGTTTTTGACTGCCAAAAGATTTGTGATTTTTTTTCAACAATTCTTGTTATACTCTCATCTCTGCCAGTCAGTAAGAACACTTCCTAGCTATAATGGGATGGGACACAAATAAGAAAGGGACATACAATAAGAAAGATTACATGGAAACAAACAATATGTTTTAAATGAAAGAATGTATTGTCTTTAAAAAGAGTAACCAATATTCAACTATTAAAAAATGTTTCAAAAAATCATTAACCTCCTTACTACTGCTGTGTTATATATATATAAAAAAAAGACACACTATGAATGACTGTTTATGGAGTGTCATTTATAAATGTTAGGCCCCTTTCACACGGGACGGATCCGTATTGATCCGCCCCGTGAATATCCGCTGCTCAGCGGGGATCGCTCAGCTGATCCCCGCTGAGCCGGCTGATGACAGGGCGGTCCCTGCACACTGTAGAGGGACCGCCCTGTCAGTTCTCCGCTCTCCCCTATGGGGGATCGGATGAGCACGGACCGTCTGTCCGTGCTCATCCGATCCGCTCTGCAGACGGATAGAAAAAATAGGGTTTTCCTCCGTCTGCAGAATCGGACAATAGCAGAGGCGGACGATAGCGGATGTCAGCGGATGCTCATCCGCTGACGCCCACTATCCCATAGGCAAAAGAGATATTTGGGGGGCACACCCTAAAAAAATGCATAAAGATGGTGCTGCCATAAGACCATACAACAGAACAAACATATTACAACGCACACATGCAAAACTGACATTTACCTCCAGCAAGGCTATTTAAAAGCACCTAGACAGACATTTTCAAAAAACATTATCAAAAAATATGGGGATTTGGTCACACCATATTGCTATATGGTGCTTAAGCCCACTTACTGCGACAAAGTACCCCATGATTAGTGGGTCCTACACTATCCATAGATCGGGAGATCCTGCTTCTCTGAACCAAGGGAGCTATACTCCTCTATATGGGAGTACATGAGGTCTCCACCCATGATACAGGTGGTCACTAATTGAGGTACTTACTGAGTGGGGTGCTCCACCCAAATGGATTTGGTCAAAATCCATACAATAGACAAAAGAGATATTTGGGGGGCACACCCTAAAAAAATGCATAAAGATGGTGCTGTCATAAGACCATACAACAGAACAAACATATTACAGCGCACACATGCAAAACTGACATTTACCTCCAGCAAGGCTATTTAAAAGCACCTAGACAGACATTTTCAAAAAACATTATCAAAAAATATGGGGATTTGGTCACACCATATTGCTATATGGTGCTTAAGCCCACTTACTGCGATAAAGTACCCCATGATTAGTGGGTCCTACACTATCCATAGATCGGGAGATCCTGCTTCTCTGAACCAAGGGAGCTATACTCCTCTATATGGGAGAACATGAGGTCTCCACCCATGATACAGGTGGTCACTAATCTCTTTTGTCTATTGTATGGATTTTGACCAAATCCTTTTGGGTGGAGCACCCCACTCAGTAAGTACCTCAATTAGTGACCACCTGTATCATGGGTGGAGACCTCATGTTCTCCCATATAGAGGAGTATAGCTCCCTTGGTTCAGAGAAGCAGGATCTCCCGATCTATGGATAGTGTAGGACCCACTAATCATGGGGTACTTTGTCGCAGTAAGTGGGCTTAAGCACCATATAGCAATATGGTGTGACCAAATCCCCATATTTTTTGATAATGTTTTTTGAAAATGTCTGTCTAGGTGCTTTTAAATAGCCTTGCTGGAGGTAAATGTCAGTTTTGCATGTGTGCGCTGTAATATGTTTGTTCCACTATCCCATAGGGGTGCATGTATGTCCGTTTTTCATCCAAAAAAAGATGGATGAAAAACGGACATACGGTCCGCACGTGTGAAAAGGGCCTAACTCCAGAGCTAGCCTTTTGGTGCCAAGTGTGCCTGTTAATGGCTGCAAACAGAGCTGTCAAATCCAAGTGACTCATTACCATGTGATTGTTGTAATGATCAGTAGCAGTGACCACATTTTACAAACAGTGTACTGTTTGCATCTGTGAGCCCTACCCTTCCTCATACAATGAAGAAAGGGATAGGAGGAGGAACTAATGAATGAATTACACATTTACTCAGCCAGATCAGCAGCTGTAGTAAAATGTTCAGTAAATGAGGTGAAGGTCTGCAGACTTCCATCATCCAATCATGTGCAAACAAAAAAAGGCTACATTTTCTTTTCCTCCACATTCACTAAGCTCTCGTCAAATTCTCTTTCAGAGTGCAACTTCCCTTGCAAAGTGAACAGCCTATTTGCCTTTGCTAAATCAACCCCACTGTATCTCATGGAATTGTGGCCTAGTGCAAACACTCCAATCCACTAAAACCCATCTACCTGACCAAAAAGACCTTATCTATTCAGCTGTAGGCTAGATAACCATCTCTTTTACAAAACTGTAACAACTTCGATCAATCCAAAGAGAGGGAGGGTGAGGGATTCGCAACATGCACAATGATGCACATATTTCTCAGAATCCGAGCATGCAGATAAGTATGCATAAAGAAATCAATTGGGACTGTCTCTGGAGAAAGATGAGTAGCTCATTATTATTCTGAAATACTAATCTGGGAAATAAATAATAGGGAGCAAACAGATGTTCTGCCATGATCTTCTATCAAATTCCTTGAAGAATATTATAGAAGAGAGAACAAAAAAATTAAATGGCCATTATCCTTTCATTTAAGGGCCCTTTCTATGCTTCATATTACTGCTCTCAGGATCAGCTACTTGGACAGAGGGGATAAAGCCTATTTACTGTTCACTGATAAAGCTGGAGGCGGAAAGGTGACATAGAGAGCTGCATTGCTTTACCAGGAAGTCAAAGTGCTTAATCATTAACTTCATGTGTCACCTAGCTGGTTCTGCAGTGTGAAAAAAGGTGTGAAAATCACAAGATTGGCTATAAGAGATAACAAATGGTTTTGACATATATATGAATTTCAATTGTGTATTTTGCTGTTTGCCTGACAAAAATATTTGTTCATCCTACCTCCTTCTAATCCCCACTAAACTATCCTTATATCACCTGCCATCTCGCGAAGGCAGATATACTCACCTAAGTTCTCTATCTAGGTGTCTCGCTGCTCCCAGTTCTGGTGTGGTTTTGCATTCCGATTGTGCCCTGAGACCACCAGTCCCCTGCCATCCCCTTGTGATGATGCCATCCTCTTCTTTTTCCTGAAAGGACCCCATCATCAATGACACCATCCAAGTGGAAGTGTTCTTGTCTCACAAGCAGTTATGTGGACACCCAAAGTAAACAGAAGAGGAGATGACTGTGCCACGTGATCACAGCTTAAGGTAAGTTAAAGAGGGTATTTAGCCATTTGTTTCTTCTTTTACTGAAATGATCAAATTGAGGAGGGTTGGTATGAGGGTGAAAATTTCTTCTGGAGAGGGGATTTAAGTCAGTAGCTTGCATACTGTACAAACCATGAGGTAAATATAGCACACATTAACTTTAGGAAAAAGACAGAGTTAACAGATGATAAAGGATAGCACTATATTCAGTCAAAAAATAAGTACAAAAAGTGCTAAAAATCACTGTGTGGGACAGAAGTATTTTATATGTTTCCCAGATTATGATAGCATTTATCAACAATTATGAATCTGGGATTTATATATTACATCTATATACTGTAATATAGATCCCAACTACAGAGAAAATATGACTGTACGCACTGGAATGTAAAAGCCTGGAAGAATATTCATTTCCTCAAAGCCTAAAACAAATGATAATTTCTGATCTCAGTCTTTAGTTAAGCTGTTAATAATTATAAATCACAAGTATGGTCTGGAAATTACTGTCATATTCTAAAACATATTATAATGATTGCCGATTCATTATTTTTCAAAGTAAGGCTGCAGCACTTCTGTGTGCCATTATTTCTAATGCTTTTTAGGAGAGTTTTTACTGAATCATTCTGGACTTCTAATATTGTGGGTTACTGTGTGAGACAGCTATTTCATGCCTTTATCTATAAGCTATTTCAAAGATCACAGGTGATTAAATGCCTTAAAGTCTGCTCTACCAATGATTCACCCAATCGGATTCTTAGTGTTAAACTTTTCTACAATTCACAAATGGGTCTGCAGTTGTCTTTTATAGGGCCATTTTCTTTTCTCTTTTGTGAAAAAACAGATGTGATATCTTCATTGTAAGTTTTCATGCCCATTTTATCTGTTCTGAACCTAAAGACACATGCAGAAAGATGTTAGGATATAGGGAATGATTTACTAAAGCATACTGTATGTACATACTCAGTGCAACATTTGCAGACAAGCAAACTTAATTCTTATAGTATTTTTTATTTATTTTTTCCACAGAAAAATTATTCTTATGGTATTTAATATGTGCCCATGATGTGCAAAAATAGAAGCATACAGGATACCAAGTAGCTACCACACGTATAAAAGAGTGGTTTGTTATGGAGAATGCCTACCAGTATCGAAATATAGCTGGCTAAGGTGTGTCATGCCTCAAATTAAAATCAGATTTTTGTTTTGGTCTATCTTACCGCTGTTAGAATTTTGACATGTGCATCTCATGTAGGAACACAACTGCATGAATTGGCTATAGATATCATTGAAGGCAAGTATTAAAAAAATGTAGATGAACAATATATGTATACAGTATATGCCTTCTGTGGCCATGGCAAACACATGTAGATGATTTCCTGCAAGCCTCTGAACTGGTTTCCAAAGGTGCATACCCATACATACACACAAAATATCAGTCCCACAATGTTACTGATCCCAGCGCTCAAAAAACAAAAAGTTCATGCACATTAGCTGCTGCTATAAAAAGGTCATCTGTAAAAATTATGCAAGAAAGATTTGATGGTCATCCAAGCATTAACAGCGCTTAGAAGTTACCAAACATACTTAGTGCAAAAAGTTGAATGACATTGAATAAAACATGTGATAATACACAATCATCATTGCATAAAAAACATGTAGTCCATGACATATGTGGGGTGATCCGTATCCAATCAAGAGCATAAGTGAGCCCGATGTAATCCCTGTATACCGAAAGAACTTGCCACAGGTATGAGTAAAACAAGCCTGGTATCTACAAAAAATTCTTGATTGGCACCTATTAATGCACAGTGAAGGCTCCTCATAAGATAGCGCAGTAGCACACCATGGAAAAGCCAGCCACCCACGAAGTGGTGAGAAGACATATGCTGTTTGCTGATTTTAACTTTGCATCTTGTAAGCATATTTTGATTGTGGGGGGGGGGTTGTATTAACGAAGAAGCAGTATTACGCTATGCAGAGTGTTCCTTTGTTTTCCATTGTGTACTATCTTATGAGGAACCTTCACTGTGCATGAACAGGTGCCAATCAAGAACTGTTTGGAGATACCAGGCTTGTTTTACTCATACCTGTGGTAAGTGTATTACCATAGGTGAGATAAGTGCACGTGGTGTATCAGTGATGGTATACAGGGATTACATCGGGCTCACTTATGCTCTTGATTGGATACGGATCACCCCACATATGTCATGGACTACATGTTTTTTATGCAGTGATGATTGTGTATTATCACTTGTTTTATTCAATGTCATTCAACTTTTTGCACTAAGTATGTTTGGTAACTTCTAAGCGCTGTTAATGCTTAGATGACCATCAAATCTTTCTTGCATACCCATACATACATTACCTTTTTTGCTTCAACAAGAGGGCCTACATTTTGTTCCTGCAGCTTTTCTTTGCATATATGCATTTCCATGTGGGAGCTGGTCACATTTGTTTTTTCTTTTGTTTGTGTTTTGTTTTTTTTGCTTTTTAACCCACACATTCCTTATCAGAGCAGAAATCACAAAAGACAAGTTATTTAAATGTTCAAAAATATGATTAATCACAGCAGCTTGACCTCTCCCTTCAGTGTTTTTTTTACTTTGCCTTGACACTTTTGACACTATAACCACAATGGAGATGTGTGTGCATCCAGATAAATAAGACACCTTTCTAAAATACTGCTGCAATATTATTTACCTGTCCCAGCACTGCTTTGAAGTAGCTCATAGTTTTTCAGTGGCTGCAAGCTGAAAAGGTTCAGATCTGGAACTGTATGCTTCCCCTCATGGGCTTCTTGTCATGCTACAGAGAACTCTGAAAGAGTTCTTTGTAGCACAATCTAGCCACAATGCTTTCATTTTGTGGTTATATGAGAAATCCTAATTAGGCTTAAATTAGGCTTAAATTGTTATCCTACTTTTCCTATTTATTTAATTTTAATAAAAAATGTTTGCATGCTTTTTTTTCTCCATGGTGGCAGGACCATGTCAGGGAATATGTGACCAAGACTCGGTACACCGCTGTATGAGTGGATCACTTGACAGTTTGTGGTTATATGAAAAATCTCTGACATCACTGGAACTCCTCTTGGATTAAAGGGGTTGTATAGTTTTTTTTTTTTTTTTTTTTTAAATTCGTTTTTATTGAAAATTAAGATTTGCAAAAACAGAGTACAAAACATTGTACGGTAAACATAAAAGAAGAAATAGCAGGTTACATAGTATGACATGGAACTTCCAAAATTACAGTGCATTCGTTTCTTAAGTGCTTTAAGTATAAATCAGAGATGGGTAGGGAGTGTTTCCCAGAGATGTACGTATTTCTATTATAACCAGAAGTAGGTAGGGTAGGGTAGGGGGGGGGGGGGGGGGATGGAACGCACAGAGGTGGAACAAGAGAACATTTCAAGAGAGACATTTCAGGCAGCTGTACAAAATAGGTAAGCAGTTATCTATTGTTTTTTATACCAGGAAGACCATACATTCCAATGGCTTTGTAATAATTGGTTCCTGCCTTCCTTTTTTGCTATCATTGACTCAAAAAGGTAGTTAGTATGCGTTATATCTAGGACTTCAGATACATTAGGAGTTACGTTTGACTTCCAGTTTTTAGTTATGATCGATCTGGCAGCAAGAAAGACGTGTGTTACTACAGTACGGTAGTTAGGGGGAAATTTCTCAATATTGAGGTTCAACAGGGCCATTCCAGGGTCAGGAGACAGGAGGATTCCAGTGATCCGAGATATACTTGAGAAAACACTTTTCCAGAAACTGGTCAAGTTCTTACATTTCCAGAATATATGTAGTATGTTACCTACGTCCCCGCAGTCCCTCCAACACAGGGGGGAATTGTCATGGTAGCATTTGGACAATCTATATGGGGTGAGGTACCATCTTTGGGCTATTTTTAACGAGAGTTCCCAGTGGTTTACACATCTAGAGGCTTTGTATAGGGATTTGAATGCTAATCTCCATTGGTCGGTCGTGTAGGATTCTCCTATCTCCTGTTCCCATTTGTGAAATGGTGGTAGTTTAGTGAACAGTGTTTTGTTTTGGAGGTGGTTGTAGAAAAGCCTTATGCCCTTTGTGGAGTTGGAGTCTCTGCTAAGAAATTCTCTCACGTCCCTTTGTATGAGAATATGTTTTTTTTTTTTTTGTGAATTCAGAAAATGTGACAGTTGGAGGTATTTAAAGAAGTCGGCCTGGGGGATAGAATATTTTGAAATTAAGTCGGTAAAGGGTCTGAGTCGTTCGTTATCGTATAAGTCGGATAGTGAAGTGATGCCCTGTCTCACCCATCCTGAGAAGTTTGCGTTTGGGATTGCGCTGTTCATGACCTCTAATGGAATTGTGAGGTGTGAGTACATGTCGGGAGGTGCATTGTTTTTGCGGAGGTCTCTCCATGCCATGAGTGTTGCTCTAATAGTGAGTGGGAGATTTTGAAGGGAAAATGGTTTCCAGGTGTCTATGAGCAAGAGGTGGTAAAGGTTGTGTGTTGGACATAGTGCTTGTTCCAGTCTGCACCAGGGGTTGGTAGGTTGTGAGGGGAACCAGTACTTGAGTTGGGTGAGTAGTGCTGCTCTATGATAGTCTTTCAGATCTACAAGTCCCATACCCCCAGCTAGTCTATGTTTGACAAGGAGTTGTTTAGAGCATCTCGGGCGTTTTGAATTCCAAATGTACTGTTTTAGTAGGAGGTTGAGTGCTTTGAGATGGGATGGTTTTAGTGGAATAGGGAGAGTGCGGAATACATACAAAATTTGGGGGAGAAGTAGCATTTTAAAAGATGCAAGGCGGCCAGACCATGTCAACTCGGTTTTAGACAAGCGTTGAGTATCTGATGTCAGTTTGGTTATTAGAGGAGTGTAGTTGGCGTCTGCTAGTTTTCTAGGATCTGCTGTTAAATGGAGACCTAGGTAGGGTATACTGGAGAAGCTCCAAGTATAGGGGAAGTTGTGTCGCAGTTGTTTTTGGAGATATGTGGTTAGATTGATTCCTAGAATGAGGGATTTAGTGAAATTCACTTTGTAATACGATATTTGGCTAAATTGGACAAGAATGGCGTGGGCTTGGGGTAGAGAGGTCTGGGGGGAGGTCAGAAGGAGGATGATGTCGTCTGCAAAAAGGTTTATGTTGTGGGATTCACCAAGTATATTGAAGCCTGGGGTTCCTGGGTGGGATCTAATTTTCTCAGCTAATGGTTCTATGACCAGGTTGAAAATTGAGGGAGAGAGAGGGCATCCCTGCCTAGTACCGTTGGTAATAGAGAAGGGACGGGATAACATGTTCGAGGTGTATACTTGAGCGCAGGGGGAAGAGTACAGGGCAAGGATTGCCGAGAGAATGAAGCCGGTGAAGCCGAATTTCTCCAACGCTTGCTTCATGTAGCCCCAATGGACCCTGTCGAATGCCTTCTCCGCGTCCAAGGACAACAGCAGAGAAGGCACCCGACAGGAGTCCGCATGTTGCAGGATATTCACAACCCTACGTGTGGCGTCAGCTGCCTGTCTGCCCTTGGTAAACCCGGCCTGATCTGGGCCTATCAGCGTTGGTAATATTGACAAGAGTCTGTAAGATATAATTTTAGCGTATAATTTTACGTCTGTATTTAGAAGGGAGATAGGTCTGAAGTTGGATGGGGTGTCGGGTGGTTTGCCAGGTTTTGGGATGGTAACAATATAAGCATTCAACATTTCGGATGGGAAAGAGGCAGAGGACGCTGCTGCTAAAAATACTTCCTGGAGTGGGAGAAGCAGGGTGTCTGAAAATGTTTTATAGTAACTATTTGGCAGTCCATCTGGACCTGGAGACTTACCATTGGGTAGTGTTTGGATGGCCTTGCGGACCTCAGACTCAGTAAAGGGGGAGTTTAATGCTTCAAGCTGTGATGTTGTAAGTGTGGGGAGCGATAGGCCACTCAGAAATTTGCTGATTTCCTCCGCTGAAGGTTGGGGGGTGTTTGAGTCATTTTTTAAGTTGTAGAGGGAGGAGTAATATTCAGCGAAGGTGTCAGCAATGTTTTGCGGGTTATAGATTTTTTGGCCGCCTGACGAACTCATGAGGTAAGAGATTCTAGTTTTGGCCCTTTGGTCCTTTAGTTTTTGGGCTAGTAGCTTCCCTGCTCTATTGCCAGCTGAGTAGTGGTTGGCTTTAAGGTACAGTAGATGTCTATTGTGTTGTTCTAGCAACATGAGTCTGAGATCTGCACGGAGGCTGTCCAATTGGTTTGCTGTTGAGGGGTCAGGGATGGTTTTATTTTGGGCCTCTAGCAATTTGATCTGGGCTAAGAGTGAGTCAATTTTTTGCGTCCTCTGCCTTTTTGCCCTAGAGCACATCTGGATTAGTATACCTCTAATGTACGCCTTATGGGCACACCATAAGGAAAAAGAGTTAGTGACAGAGTCCTTGTTTATTTTAAAGTATTCAATTAAGTGCTTCTTCACTAAAGCTACTTGTTCCGGTTGCTGCAGCAAAGACATATTGGCTCGCCAGATGTAGGCCGGCGAGGGTGAATGTTTCTCCTCCACCACCACAGAGACAGGCGCATGGTCAGACCATGTTATGTCATGTACGGTGGAGGAGGAGATTCTTTGCAACAGGTTTTTGTCCGTCAAGATAAAGTCTATGCGGGAATAGGTATTATGCCTGGAAGAATGGAAAGTATAGTCCCGTTCTGTGGAGTGTTGACACCTCCAGACGTCATACAATTCTTCGGAGTGTAGGATGCGTTGAAGGGACGGTGGGGGTCTTTTGGCTTTGGAGGTGGTGTCAATTTTGTAATCTATTGTTGCATTAAAGTCTCCACATACAACAACCGCTCCTGTTTTAAAGGAGTTAACTTTGTAGAATAGTTTCCTCAGGAACCGTACCTGATGTGTGTTAGGGGCGTAGATATTTATCAAGGTGTAAGGGCGGTTGTTGAGAGTGCAGTTAATCATTAAGTAGCGACCTTCAGGGTCTGCTTGTGATTCTTGCAGGGAGAATGATACAGAGTCTTTTATTGCAATCACCACACCTTTTTGCTTCGTAGTGGAGGAAGCGTGGAAGACATGAGGGAAGTTTCTGTGATGAAAAGAGGGGGTGTCTGTAGAGGACCAGTGTGACTCCTGTAGGCAGATAACATCTGCATGGAGTTTGCGAGCTTCCTTCCACACTGATGCCCTTTTGGCTGGATGGTTTAAGCCGTGGACATTAAATGATGTTATTGTAATAGCCATAATGGGTGCGGTGTGTATAGAGAAGAGTACCTTAGATGCTCCATATGTGATGGTCTGGGGTCCAGGCGGTGGCTTGTAGCAGTTGAGATGTCCTGAGGGAGCATTCGTCTCCACGGTGTGCGATCCATCCGGGGGGAGGGTAAAAGGTTAGGGGGAGACAGGTGGGGAGGAAAAGAGATCAGAGCGTCAATATTTAAACAAAACAAAAAACAATTCAGTAAAAAGGTAGATTCCTTGCGGGATCTGATGGCAGTCATACTGCACATAACTCGTCCAGGGGAGCTAAGTGGGTTTTCCGCTCCAGCTTTTGTGGAAACTCGTAGGTTTGGGTTGAGAGTTATACACGAGGTCCATTGGATTTATGTGATTTTTTCTTGTGTGACACTAGTTGCCACTCCTCCAGAGTGTTTGCTTTAGGCGGTATGCGTCTTTCATCCACTGTGTTTTCGGGGAGAATGTCCCACTCTCTCAGTAGGGCTAAGCCTTCGTTGAGGGAGGTGATCACTGATGTTTTCCCGTCATAGGTGACGGTTATTTTTGTGGGGTAGCCCCATCTGTAAGTGATGTTGTGATTACGCAGAGCCTTGGTTACGGTGACGAGAGACTTACGTTTCTGCATGGTGTATTGTGACAAGTCTGCATAGACTTGAATATTGGTGTATTGATCAGCAGGTTGGGCACATTTCCTGAAGGCGGACATGAACTGGTCCTTTACATGGTAAAAATGTACCCTCATTAACACGTCCCTCGGGATGTTATCAGGGAGATGGGATGGCTTAGGGAGTCTGTGGATTCTATCTATTACCAGGTCTGACGCGGTCAGTGAAGGTAAGTATGTTGATAGAAGGTCTTGGGCGTATTGCTGTAGTTGTGTAGGTTGGACGGATTCTGGGACCCCCCTGACCTTTACATTGTTTCTTCTCGACCTATCTTCGAGGTCGGCGACCTTTGCCTTCAGCCATGTGACCTCATCTGATTGTTCATTATGGGAATCAACAAGGGTGTTGTAGGAGGTAGCATACTCCCCCATTTTGGATTCCACGTGGTCTACTCTGGACCCCAACTCTCCTATTTCAGATTTAAAATTGCGCATGCATTCCATCATGTCAGCATGCATGGAGCTGCGTAATGAGACAAGCATGTCTTTTAGGGTGGTATCAGACAGTGGCTGGTTGGAGGTGGGGAAGGCGTTGATGGTGTCAGCTAGTTCTCTGGTGTCATCAAGGGAGTCACTGACCTTATGGCCGCCTGGGCCTGGCGTCATCCGGGGCTTTGATTTGGCTGGGCTGCCTGATGTGGGGGTTGAGGCGTCTGGCGATCGCTGCTGGGGATCCGGTGCAGGGCTCAGGCCCGGTGATGATTTCTGGGAGCCGCGTGAGGAGGCCGGAGAGCAGCCGCCGGCGCCATCTTGGCCCAGGCCGCGGGCCTTGGGAGGAAAGAAGTCGTTTAGCCGTTTCGGCTGATTCGGGTTCTGCCGCTTCCTAGTCATCCCCGGGGATGGAGGGGTCCTTTGGGGATCCGATTGCGGGGTTTTCAGGTGTCAGGGTAGCCTCGTTATAGCTGGGTTCCCGTTGCTGGAGCGGAGCTCACGGTCTATGCGTCCATCAGCTAGCGCGGTAGCCACGCCCCCTAGTTTTTTTTTTTTTAATAACAAACGTCATACTTACCTCCACTGTGCAGTTCGTTTTGCACAGAGTGGCCCCCGATCCTCATCTTATGGGGACCCTCGGCGGCTGTCTCGGCTCCTCCCGGCAAGAGCTAATTCCCCTCTGGGAAGTGATCTCCCAAGGGGGTTAGCTTGTGGGCGCGCTCCCGTGTGATACACGGCGCCATAGCCGCCGAGTGTATAACTTAGCCTCGCCCCTGGCGTGCCGCGTAATTGATTTGATTGACAGCAGCGGGAGCCAATGGCTGCACTGCTTTCAATCATCCAATGAAGAGCCCACAGGAGCTGGGGGAAAGCAACGCGTGATCGCGCCCTTGAAGATTTGGGGGTCAGGTAAGTAAAACGGGGGCTCGGGGGGGCTGGAGAGTGCAAGGTGTTTTTTCCCCTTAATGCATAGGATGCATTAAGGTGAAAAAACACACAAAGCTTTACAACCCCTTTAAGGAAGAGAATGTTTAGTTCTGTTTGTCTCCCTTTGCAGCAACCTACAGTATCACTGCAATTGTCATCTATTGCTTGTTGCAAACCGTGAGGCAGAACCACAAGTGATCTGTTTATACATTGTTGCACATGGGCCTTGATCAAGTATTTCCTGACCTGACCCATTTCCCATGAAGAAAAAAAAAAACAATAAATAAACAATAAATAAATAAAAAAGCGAAAGAAACTGGTAAACTGCAATGAAAAGCTACCCTCTTCCGATTATTTTATTTATTTGTTTATTTATTTGTTTTTCTATGTGTTCATTTTTGAAATTTAGTCCATGTGGTTCTTTTAAAATATATATTTCAAAATATAGAATCCTTTCCTTATGAGGAGGTTAAAGTGATTGCAAAGCTACATTTTTTAGGTAAAATAACAGACATGTTGTACTTACCTGCTCTGTGCAATGGTATTGCACTCGTGTGGGCGTGCTTCAAAGTTGGGCAATGTACATCCATAGACACACACAGTGCATCTTTGCCCTGCCCCTGCTTCCTCCTCACAGGATATGACGTATAGCAGCAGGAGCCAATGGCTCCCACTGTTCTCAGTAAAGTTTGTGAATTCAGAAATTAGCAGATCAGAGCCAGTGCTGGATAAAGAGTGTTGTCAGGTAAGTATTTAGGAAGAGTGGGGGAGGCACATACATTGGAAGGTTTTTTGCCTTAATGCAGAGACTGCCTTTAGGTTTAAAAGCTTCTGCCTTTAGAATTACTCTAAAGTGTATTTTCACTTTTGCAGTCAAATTTGACAAAACTCTACTAAGTGTTTATAGACATTCCCATTCACACAGTATACCTAAATATAATAATAATAATAATAATAATAATAAAAAAAAAAACTTAGCTTTCTAGGTGTTTGTTCAGAGTGGGCAGGTACTGTTCTTTGCATCAGGGTGAACCACCCAGCCCGGAAAAGAGACAAAGAGTGGGGGGGGGGGACTAGTGGGGATGGAGGAGTACAGAAGATGAATGAATGAATGAATGATTTGTATAGCGCTGCAACTGCGAACTGAATCGCCTCGAGGCGCTTGATCCGACCTGTGTTGATTCCTTTTTAGAAGAGGTAGGTCTTGAGTTTTTTCCTGAAGGCCCGATGGTCTTTTTCCAAGCGGATGTTCGTAGGTAGAGCGTTCCATAGCCGTGGTCCTTGGACTGCAAATCTTCGTTCTCCCCTTGACTTGTACCGGGATTTGGGGACGAGGAGGAGGTTTTGGTTGTTAGATCAGAGGTTGGGATTGGGGGTGTAGTGTTGTATTTTTTCGCATAAGTATTGATGAGCATCTCCTTGTGTGCATTTGTGGGTCAAGCAGAGGGTCTTGAATGTGATCCGATTCTTTACGGTTAGCCAATGGAGGGTCCTCAGGGATGGGGAGATGGATTCCCATGTTTTTTTTCCTGTGACTAGTCTTGCTGCCGTGTTTTGAACGACTTGTAGTCGTGCAATCTGGAATTTAGGTAGTCCTATGTAGAGGGAGTTTGTGTAATAGAGTCGAGAGTTGATAATTGTTCCTACCACTATGGCTTTGTCCTTTTCTGGAATGAAGGGGATGAGTCTACGTAGCAGGCGTAGAAGGTGGTAGGATCCGCTGACTACTGATCCTATTTGTGCATTCATTGACATTTCTGAATCGAAGATGACTCCGAGACTTTTGGCTTTTATGCTTAGGGGGATGGTCTGTCCCAGGATGGTGGGCGGAGTCCATGGTGTCGTAGATTTAGTTTTCCGGTTTGCATTTAGGAGAAGGAGTTCTGTTTTGGTTCCGTTAAGTTTGAGTGAGCTTGTGGACATCCAGTCGTCTATTGATGTGAGGCATTTTTCTAATTCCTGATATTGGTCTTTTTGTCCGGGGATCCGAAGGTAGAGTTGAGTATCATCTGCGTATGAGTGGAAGCATAGGTCTGATTTGCTGATGATTTTTAGGAGTGGGCGGATGTAAATGTTGAAGAGCACGGGTGATAAAGGTGATCATTGAGGGACTCCATAGGAGACTGCACGGGATTCAGAGGTGAAGGCTCCAAGTTTCACTGTCTGTGACCGATTTCCTAAGAAGGAAGTGAACCATGGTAAGTCTGAATCTGTGACTCCTGCTACTTCTTTGAGGCGGGTGAGTAAAGTGTTGTGATCCAGTGTGTCAAATGCTGCACTAAGGTCCAGGAGTACCAGGAGACATGATTCTCCATCATCTGCTGCTTCCAAGGCGTCATCCCATATTTTGAGGAGAGCTGTTTCTGTGCCATGGCCCGGGCGGAAGCCTGATTGCATAGGGTCCAGGAGATTGTGTGTGTCCAGATGGAGTTGTAGCTGTTGTACCACTGCTTTCTCCATAATCTTGGAGATGGTGTTCAAGCTAGTTATCGGTCTTCGGTGGTTGGGGTTTCTTGGATCCAAGTTGGGTTTCTTTAGGAGGGGTTTGACTATGCCTTGCTTGAGGGAGTTAGGAACAATTCCTTCTTTGAATGACTGATTTATGAGTAGTGTTATAGTGGGTGCCAGGATGTCGGAGCATTCTTTCAGAAGTTTTGTGGGGATGATATCGTTGGGTGAAGTGCTGTCTCGGAGGCTTCTGATGATGTTTCTTGTGGTCTCTATGGCGATCGGGGTCAGCGAAAAATTCGGTGGTTGTGCGATGTTTGAATCGGCTTCCTCTTTTTGGATGCAGTTGATTGTATTTTTCTGTTGGATATTTTCCCGAATGCTGTCGATTTTGTCGATAAAAAAATCCGATAACTCATTGCAAAATTCTTGAGTTTCGTTGGTAGGGGGCTCTAGGCAGGTAGGGTTCATAGTCTGGGCGACTAGTTTGAATAGTTCACGAGGGCGGTTTAGGGCTTTTGTGATGGTGTTTGAGAAGTGTTCTTTTTTTGCTTTGAAGATAGCTTTGTGATATTTCATTGTGAGAGTATTGTAGTTTGTGTGGTTTTCTTTAGAAGAGTTTCTTCTCCAGGCTCTTTCAGCTCTTCTGCATTCCTGCTTCAGTAGAGTAAGAGTTCCATTAAACCATCCAGAGTTTTTGTTGCGGATGAGTGTTCTGCGTTTAGGAGCGACTGCGTCTGCTGTTTGTAGTAACGCTTTGTTTAAGGAGTTGAGTGTTTTTTCCGTCGAGTGGTTTAAATTTAAAGTTGTTATTTTGTTGGATAGTGTAGTTTTGAAGAGTTCCGAGTGTAGTTTCTTCTGAGATCTGGTCCAGTATGTCGTTGTTGAGTGGTTCGGTTTCTGGAAGGTGTTGTTGGTGGTGATTTCGAATTTGATGGCGTGATGGTCAGTCCATGGTAGCGGCGAGTTGTTGAGTATGTTAATGCTGATATTTTGTTTGAAGATGAGGTCCAGAGTGTGTCCTGAACTATGCGTTGGAGCATTTATCAGTTGTTGAAGACCTAGTTCTTCCAGTTGGTTTATGCAGGCAGAGGCGATGGGGTCTTCGGTGTTGTTTGCCCAGAGATTGAAATCTCCAAGTACCAGGACGTTTTTGGTTTTCAGGGTGTGCATTGAAATAAATTCGGTGAAGGGTATCAGGAGATTTGTCTTTGGTCCTGGTGGTCTGTAGCATAGCAGTATATGAATGCTGTCTTGGGGTGTTGTTTGCAGCTGTAAAGAAAGTGTCTCCATAAAAGGCACTGGGTTCTGTAGCGTGGGTTTGCCGAGCGTAAGGTGAGATTTGAAGATCACTGCTAGGCCTCCTCTTTTTTTTCCTATTCTATGCTCCGTTAGGATCCTGTATTTTTCAGGGACCAATTCGGTTAGGATGGTGTTGCAGTCAGGTGTTAGCCAGCTTTCTGTGATGAAGAAACAATCCAAGTTGTTTTGGGTGATGAAGTCGTGGACTTCTTGTCTGTGCTTGACTGCCGATCTGGTGTTAATAAAGGCGCATGTTAAGTGTTGCGGCTGAGTTGGGGTCTTCCTTTGATTGGTGGTTGATTGAGGGTTGATCCTTAGTAATTGCTCTTTTTGTAGTATTTTTTGAATGGGCGTTGGCAATGTTGAGGTGATGTTTCTTAGCCTGTAGTATTTGTAGATGCACATGCTGAGAGAGCAAAAAAAAATAGAAGTATGATGATGGTGATATTGATTTGGCGACGATGTGGTTGCTGCGGAGATAATGATTTTGCAAGATGTGGCTGATGAAGGTCCTGCCAGTTGTGGCGATGATGTGGTTACTGTGGAGATGATGGTCCTGCGAGATGTGGCTATCGAAGTGGCGAAGGTCCGGTTGATGAGGGGGAGGTGATGATCCTCCGAGATGCGGTTGTCGATGTGGCGACGATGTGGATGCTGAGGAGATGGTGGTCCTGCGGGATGTGGCTGATGAAGGTCCTGCGAGATGTAGTTGCTGAGGAGATGATGGTCCTGCAATATGTGACTGACGAAGGTCCTGCGGGATGTGGCAATGATGTGGTTGCTGAGGAGATGATGGTCCTGCGAGATGTGGCGACGATGTGGTTGCTGAGGGGATGATGGTCCTGCAAGATGTGACTGACGATGATCCTTCAAGATGCGGCTGTTGATGTGGCGACGATGTGGATGCTGAGGAGATGATGGTCCTGCGGGATGTGGCTTATGAAGGTCCTGCGAGATGTAGTTGCTGTGGAGATGATGGTCCTGCGAGATGTGACTGACGAGGGTCCTGCGAGATGTGGCGACGGTGTGGATGCTAAGGAGATGATGGTCCTGCGAGATGTGGCGACGATGTGGTTGCTGAGGAGATGATGGTCCTGTGAGATGTGGCTGACGATGGTCCTCCGGGATGCGGCTGTCGATGTGGCGACGATGTGGATGCTGAGGAGATGATGGTCCTGCGAGATGTGGCTGTCGATGTAGCGACGGTGTGGTGGCTGCGGTGATGATGGTCCTGCGGGATGTGGCTGATGAAGGTCCTGCAAGATGTAGTTGCTGAGGAGATGATGGTCCTGCGAGATGTGACTGACGAAGGTCCTGCGAGATGTGGCGACGGTGTGGTTCCTGAGGAGATGATGTTCCTGCGAGATGAGGCGACAATGTGGTTGCTGAGGGGATGATGGTCCTGCGAGATGTGGCGACGATGTGGTTGCTGAGGAGATGATGGTCCTGCGAGATGTGGCTGACGATGGTCCTCCGAGATGCGGCTGTCGATGTGGCGACGATGTGGATGCTGAGGAGTTGATGGTCCTGCGAGATGTGGCTGTCGATGTAGCGACGGTGTGGTGGCTGCGGTGATGATGGTCCTGCGAGATGTAGTTGCTGAGGAGATGATGGTCCTGCGAGATGTGACTGACGAAGGTCCTGCGAGATGTGGCGACGGTGTGGTTCCTGAGGAGATGATGTTCCTGCGAGATGTGGCGACGATGTGGTTGCTGAGGGGATGATGGTCCTGCGAGATTTGACTGACGATGATCCTCCAAGATGCGGCTGTTGATGTGGCGACGATGTGGATGCTGAGGAGATGATGGTCCTGCGATATGTGGCTGACAACGGTCCAGTAAGATATGGCTGTTGATGTGGTGATGCGGAGATGATGATCCTGAGAGATGTGGTTGACGACGGTCCTGTGAGATGTGGTTGTTGATGTGGCAATGGTGTAATTGTTGAGGGATGATGGTCCTGCGGGATGTAGCTGGCGAAGGTCCGGCGAGATGTGGCGATGATGCAGCTGTTGTGGAGCTGATGGTCCAACGAGATGTGGTTGATGGCGGTCCTGCGAGATGAGGTGGCGATGCGGTTGCTGAAGAGATGATTGTCCTGCACAATGTGGCTAACGATGGGGTGCTAATGCTGATGATCCTGATGCGCGTACGCTTGTTCAAGTAGTGGAGAAGAAGGCGAACCCTGCTGATCTGCCCTCCCTCCCTGTTGATCCAGAGGAAGGCAAAAAACCCTGGCTGAGCTGGCCAATTGCTACTGCTGAGGGAAAAAAAATTCCTTCCTGACCCCGGAGGTGATCGGCAGACCCTGGATCAACTTATAGTGTGTGGTGCCCTGGGGTCTTTACCTGTCCTTAATATTTAGCTTATGCTGTGAGTGTCCTGGGGAAAAAGCGTTCCCGGTCGGCGGTTATGGATGTTGCTCTGTTGAGCTGGGGGCTGAGTGGGAGCCCGGAAGGGTAGGGGGTAACGGTACCGTTGCTGGTGGGTACTGTAGGTGCAGTGTAGCCAGGTGTACCAAGGGGTACCAAGATGGCTGGAGTTGGGTTTTCACCCTTTTGTCACCAGAATGGTTTTTGCATTTTTTGCACACATGTTTAACCACTTGCCGACCAGCCGCCGCAGTTTTACTGTGGCAGAATGTAACGTTGCTTCACCCTGTGGCCACTAAGGATCTGTGTGTGTAAACACAGAGTTTCCGGTTCTCTGAGGGGAGAAGAGACTGATCTTCTGTTCATACAAATGCAATCTGTCATCTCCCCTAGACAGTCCCATCCCCCTACAGTTAGAACACAGAGAGGGAACACAATTAACCCCTTGATCACCCCCTAGTGTTAACCCCTTCCCTGCCAGTGACATTTTTACAGTAATCAGTGCATTTTTATAGCACTGATCGCTGTATAGATGCCAATGGTCCCAAAAATGTGTCAAAAGTGTCCGATGTGTCCGAAATTGCAAAAAATGGCCTGATCATTCGGCAGCCAAATCATCCAGGGCTGAAGCGGTTAAATTATTTTAGGCCTGAAGATTGCATAAAACCTCCAACACAATAAATATTTTCTGAAAGCAGACAGCCAAAACAAAATTGTGGTAGTTCATTTTTTTAATGTTACACGATATTACCACAAAGGTCTAGGAAACGCAAAATTTCAAATTTAAGTCCAACAGGTTAAACCTTAAATTGCTTGTGCCCATGAAATGGCGACAAACTTCATTACCCTACATTTTCTTTAGGCAACACTTTAAAAGCCGACTACAGGTCATCAGTTTAGCTTTATGAAGGAGTTATGTTGCTAGAATTATTGCTCTCTCTCTCTCTCATTAACATACAATGCAGGAGTCAAGCTACTAGATACTTAACCCTTGTAAGGCCAGCCATAACTGCTTCGAATCATTAATGGGTAGGCTGAATGTACCAAGTTGATCAATTCATCAACTTGGGTACAACCAGCCTGCCAGATTAGTTTTTTTACAATTTTCACAAGCAGTTGCTATAGCCGCTAGCAATAATCACTGTCTTCTGCCAGCAGGTACGGCTTCCTCGCCCTCCCCCCTGTAAAGACAATGGCAGGAGGGCTTCCCAAATCAACACTGTATGTGTTGATGGAGGAATCAAGAAATTTGCTATGTGTATGGCTGGCCCGTATGGCCTGCCAGCACAGTAAATACAGGGTTAATTATAGTAAACTTCAACTCCACAGACCACTGTGTATACCAGAGGAAAACTTTGTTTTTGGAGTCTTCATAAAAGTGAAGTGAAGCAATTTTTGTAATCAATTTTTATTATGCTATGTGAATGAGAACATGTTACACAGTATAATGTAGATGTTATCTAAATTTGGCTGAAAAAGTAAAAATAAACTTTAAACCTCTTCAATTTCTTTGCACAGAATGCCCTCAGGTCTTTTACAAACCAAATTGAACAACTTTCTGATTTTATTATATAGATTATTTATGTGGTTATACAAAGTGATTATATACCCTCTTATTGCCTCTTCTCAAGGCTCAATACATTCAGTTCAGTTAACCTTTCTGAGGTCTTCCATGCTCCTTATTAATTTAGTTGGCTTGTTCTGCACTCTTTCCAGCTCTACAACATCCTTTTTTGAGCTTGTAATCAAAACTCAGCTGTTTGTTCAAAAGCAATCTTATCAAGCCACTCAAAATGTGCTAAAGGAAAAATGTCAGTATGGCAATCAGGCAGTTAGCATTTTCAGCAGAAGACGTCAGCATAACAAAAGGAGGTAATGTATTCATCATATAGATCAAATGAGTCTCCATTTTCGAGACCTTGCAGATTCCTTTAAAACCCCTTCAGTGAGGATTAAGTTTCTCTATTTCCACAAACTTACAGCTACTTTCACACTGAGACCGCCTGAGCGTTAGAAGCACTTTGACGGCGCTGTGTGGGCCGGAGCGAGCGCTTTAACCCCAAAGAGGGTTAACAAGGGGTTAAAAGCACCCCGAAAAGCAGCACTGCAGAAGCGCTTTGCAGGTGCTTTGGCAGTGCTGCCCATTGATTTCAATGGCAGGGGCGGTTTAGGAGCAGTGTATACACCACTCCCGGACGGCCCCAAAGATGCTGCTTGCTGGACTTTTTGTCATGAATCACCAGTAATACCTCATGCCCTGTATGCTTACCTGGTCTGTGTGTCAGCCTTGGGCTGCACTCTCACACCTGCATGGTTAAGTAATCTTCCCTCAGCATGGCTCCATCCTAGCCTCGACAGGATACACTATTTAACACTGTGCTGTCCAAGCCTGCCTTACCCGAGCAATATTGTGTGTTTGGTTTCCTGTCTCCTGATTGCCATGTACTCTATGTCTGTTTTTGTTACCGATCATGGCTTGTTCTTTGACTATCCCTGCCTGCTTGTTACCCTGACCTTTGGTGTGTTCTCTGTTTATCCTTGTCTGCTAGTTGCCCCGATCTTTGGCTTATCTCCTGAATATCCCTTGTTGTCCTGGTCTGCTTCTTCCTCTCTATCCTCCTGTAGCCTACCGTGAGTGTGTGCTGGGAGACCCTGGGGGCTACGACCTGGAGCCAGTTGCAGCGCAGTCCATCCTCACCACTAGAGGCTCTGGTGAACATCTGCTGGCTCTTAGACTCCGCGCCCTGGAGAATCTTATACTCTAGCTCCCAGTGGGATCCGTGTTGGTGCTCCAGTGGACCTGCTTTTCTGAACCACCCAGAGTTCCATCCGCAGAATTCAGCCATAGGGTCCACTACCATAGCGGTGCACTTCTGAAACCAATGGTGTGCATCTGTCACCTGGCCTCAGGTGACCTGACACTTTTTTTCCCGTCCAGCAAGCGCACCTCCCCATGGTGACAGCACTCAGGCTTTTACACTGGGGAGGCTTGAGAGGCACTCTTCAGGCACTATTTTTAGCGCTAAAATGCCTGAAAAGCACCTTCAGTGTGAAAGGGGTCTACGTCCAGAAGGGTCTCTATTGTGGTATTTTCTAAAATTGGCCAACAAGCTGTGCATATAGAGACCTTTTCTGATGTTGTATACATGTTCCTTGAGTCTATCCCATTTTTGTCAACCTAAATATTATATTACGTTCCCCTTGATACAGTATGAAATTCAATACTGTTTCTATTTTAGATCACACCAGTGGTCCACTTCACACCATTATTGAATTTGGATTTCTAAGTTCTGGGAAAAATTTCTCTGGAGTTTTTATTTTACACAGAAACTCTAAAGCAAATTTTGGATTCCAAATCAATACATTATAAATACCCAAACTATGGGGCATTAAAATGAACTCCAAGCAAACAGCTAAATAGATTAAATACATATATGTAAGATGGTTATCTGCCAAAATATTTGTATTTCTGTCCATTCAGTTCTGAGATTTACACAGCTCTACCATGCAGTATTTCCCTGCCTTATTTCAGTAACATGGTGAAAGGATAGCAGCAAATGAGTTTACCTCTATGTTATGCTGGTCTCTTGAGCAGAGTGACAAACAGCAGTTAGCTTGTCCCTTGTTAGCACATAAGCACCACAATACTGCTGACTGGCTCTTTGCACTATTTCTCTCTCCTCCAGACCAAGCTCTGCTGTAACATTCCTTTATAGTTTACTAAGGACTATTAATCAGCATTTTGTGTCTTTATATCTGCCTAGATTTCATTCATCTTTTAGTGAAGTTGCTGCCATTCAAATAAAACATAAAACCTTCCACCGTTGTATTATCCATTAAATACGTCTAGTAATCTACCAAATTACATTTTACTTTCAAAAATATTATTTTATAACATTATTCTTTTCTATATTCTTTTAGGCTGTTTAGAAATATTGTATGTATATGTTTTACTGTGCTTCAGTATGCTGATTTACAAGGAAAGAAAGGCTTAGCTAAACACAAACTGCTTTTGTTAATTGATACATAATTAAAAAGATATATATATATTTTATCAACTCTCTACCACTACTGTTAATATTATTTTATTTAACTTTAATAATTAGGTTGTGTTTAACCATCTGTGAGCATATTGATTTCTTCATTATCTCCTACCTGGTGTTACACACAGGGTAATACCTATAATTAGCTTTATATTATTTTCTTCCATGGAGGCTCAATCATCTAACCCTAGGAGGCTATCTACAGTTGACCATGCTGATTTTTGCTTGCACATTTCTTTCATAGCTGTTAGGCTGGAATATATTATCTAGTTTAATCCTTCTACATCCTACAGTGATCTTTTATTTTAAAGCGGTTCTACACTCATTTCATTTAGTAAATCTCTTTGCCTTCCAAATCAGGCAAAGAGTACTAAATGAAATGTTTTTTTTTTTTTTTTTTTTTTACTTACCTTGTAATTGAAGACTTCCGGTCTTCTCCCTCTGCGGCGGCGGGCGGGGTCTTGCGTCGATCGTCGTCACGCCGCACTGTCTCCTGGGATCTGGTGTCATTGATCCCAGGAGCCAGTGCGGGCATCTTCCGAAATCTCGTGAGATTTCGGCCACATCTTCCGAAATCTCCCGAGATTTCGGCCGCATCTGCCGAAATCTCGTGAGATCTCGGCAGATGAGCCGTTACTGCGCACGCGCGAGTAACGGCAGTGCATGCTGGGCCATCTAAAGTCCCTGTGGGTGTTTCACATGCCCACAGGCAAGATGGCCCCCAGCACTAAAGAAGAAGACGAGGAACTTCATCGGACGAAAACCGGCGGCGATCGAGATGGAAGATGGAACAGGTGAGTCCCCTAATAAAGGTAAGCACACTTTATATTACATCCTAAAAAAAAAAATTTTTTTTCAGAGTGCAGAACCGCTTTAAGAAAAGCGAATCCTGCCTGTAAACCTACATCAGTGAATGTATAGGAAATTAGACAACAACTAAGCATAAATACAAAACAAAGAGAACATGTATGTGAAGGTTACAACAATATTATTTATTTTCATGATTTTAATAGCACTAACATATTTGCAGTAGTTGATGCATGTTTAAAGTGTAACGCCACTTTTTTGTTGAGAAAAAAACATTCCCCTCTGGGTGATCTAAGTGCACTGAATGGATTATAATAACCTTTGTTGTTGATTCCTACTTTTTGTTATTCTGAAGAAATCACTGTTTGTTCCTCTGTGCCTCTCTGCTGAGTGAGTCTAATGGGAGTGGTTTCATAATTATCAATCACTTGTGCAGCTGCAGAGCACTAATGAGAAAATCTGCTGGGCCGGCACCCCTTTAGATGTGTTCCTATTGGGAGTATCTCACCAAAAACTAAATTTTTTGTTGCAGGGGATGCCTGAAATCTGACTTGTATCTTAGGCAGATTTCTGGGAAAATATGTAAGCCAATAACACGAGCAGGAAATTATCTTTCTGGGGGGTGGTCAGTACACATTCTGTGTACAGAACAACTCCAGGTAGCAACATTGCATTGCATTTTCAGAAAATTACAGTGGCAGTAGATTGAAAAAGAAAGGTCATTTTTAATAACATTAAATTACAATATGACTTGTGTCACAATTGTATACGCTATATTATTTTTTCTTTATTTGCTATTTATTTCCCCATGAAAGTGGAGTTACCCTTTAAGTTTAAGGGGTTTGAATGCAGAAGCTATGCTTGCAAGGCATCAGTACCTAATCTTTTGTGCCACTCTGCTGCCACACAACATAACACAATATAATACAAAATAACAGTTTGTAAAGTTATATATTGTAAGGTATGTACATTCATGTACTTACACTATGAGAACACAGATTATGGAATATTTAGAAACATTTAAAAACATGCAGTGTCATCCTCAAATTAACCACAGGGACAACATTTAAAAAAAGCGGAATCATTGAAAGTATGTGCAAAACCTAGGCAAGTGCTCACAATTATAAACCAGAGGTGTGCTTTACAATGTGTATTGTGCTCCACTTGCTTTGGGGCACTTTTAAAATGAATGGGGAAAAAAGCCAGGAAGAGAGGGTGGTCACATGACCTGTCAAAGTTACAGTATATGATAGGTCACTACTCCAATCACAGAATTTCTGATGCAGAGAGAGAACTATGTAAAGACTCTGCATGTTTCACAATGTAGCTTACATTTTGTGTAAGGGTCATAAAATGCAGTCTGCGGTATGGAGTACCAGTAAGGTTTCCAGTAAAAAGAAGATAGCCATATTCACTCTATAAAGCTATAAATATACTATATTGGGCTATAAATAGACCTGATAGTGCATGTAATCATCACATCATATCATGTCATCATGGTAAGGGTGCTTAGACTTAAGCATGAGGTATGTATAAAGAAACGTGTTCACTCTGCCTGATGTTCTGTGCCTCAATTAGAAGTGGTTCATCTATTTTCCCCTTTACCAAATCACATATCAAGCTGTTATCAATTAAATTCTACACTCTAGGCATACAGTACAGATCGTTTTTTAAGAAGGGTTCAAAAATGACAAAAGCTCAAGCCCCACCACGTTGTTAGCATGTTATGTACATTCCATTAAAACTGTAAATCAGTTCATTTTTCAGCCTTTATGTCTCTAGAATGCCAAATTAGCCCACTTTGAAGAAACAAAGCACTCTATAATATTATTATGATCATAAATATTTTGGTTGAATTAAAGAAAATAAAATGTTTAATCTCAATCTATCTACTGCCAATGAATGCCAATTAGTATCTATCTACTAATCTGTCTACTAATCTAATACTACTTATGAAACAAAGTTATTAATAAGGGGTATATGTACCATTTATTCATTTGTGAAATTAGTAATTTGAAAAAATATGTAAATTCCCCTAAATAAGATTAAAGAGGACTCAGCCAGCAATTTTTGGCAGGATTCATCCTTTCATTATATGACAGGATGAGACTGCTAGTTCATATCTTGTCAGGATTAATCTTGATAGTACTGTAACAGCTACTGTATATTTCACATTTGGACTCATTTTTTAGGTGAATGTTTTTGGCAAATCCTGTTAAGTATTGGGAATATTGTTTAGTTTATCTGCAAACATGCTCTCCATAATTAATTGTTTTTTTTTTTAAGTGTCCCTATACCAGAATTAATCAATCCAGCACACCAGGCAGGCTGGTATCCCCATAGTAAGGAAATGGTGATCATTCAGCCCCCTGCAATGTTGGTACCAGCCTATATACCCTCCAGTATTAGGAGGTGCTTTAAAGGAGTTCCTCAAAACAAAAGGGAATATCCCATGGGTTCCCCATGACATCACTGCCTTATTTGGACTTGGAATCCCTTATGTGTCTGTGCTGTCAACCATAGTCAGTGTGCCATTAACTGACCATGATCTGCTGATTTTGTACATGGATACAGAGCATAGCTCCCAACTGTCCCTGATTTTGAGGGACTGTCCCTGACTTGGAACAAAGTCCCTCTTTTTGGTCTGATCTACATAGTTCTGTGTAATTCTCCTTTAAGGGGGTGTAGCAGGGGCATGGCATGGGGAGTGTCCTATGCATATTACATACTTTTGCTAATAGGTGTCCCTCATTCCCATCTCCAAAGAGTTGGTATGCACAGAGTCAAGTTGTGACCTAAAATAAATATGTCCACTACCCATGAGTAAATTTACACACAAAGATTTCCCTAACAAGTCTTGCTAAACAGAAAGATGGATGTAAGTATGGGTCCATAGAGCTACACCAAGGAGCAACAAAATGGATGTGACATTGTGGATTGTCATTTTTGCCACTACAGCAAATAAATGAATATGTAAAACATGCTAAAGTTACTGGTATATAACTTTTAAATACAAAAAAGTAAGCTAGAGACAGACAGATAGATAGATAGATATAGATAGATAGATATTTAGATAGTTAGAAGATGGTGTTTACATAAGTGCTGATTAGTTATTCACCATCATTTCACATGAGAAATGCTTCTTGTGACACACTGTAAACTGTATTTTTTCCATCTCTTTATTCTGCAAATGAGGATACCAGGATAAATGTTGTAATTGTGACAGTAACTCACTAGGCCAAACCTGACATGTTTCTAATTACCTGCTAAAATTGTCGCTGTCTCCTAAAGTGCAAATTATCACCCGAAATGACAAGAATAATGAATGAGTAACTCTGATGTAATGCAACAATTAGACCTTAAAGACACTGTCTAATATGGTAATTCTGAACACCCACTCCCTGTTATTAAGTGGCTGATAATTATTTAATTATCTGTCTGCCAGAATGATTTACTTCATTTATTCAGTAGTAGATATGGACCAGAAACAGCTTAAGGTCACAATGTACTGTCCAGGAGATAACTAATGTTTGTTTGTGGGGCTTTACCTCATAGCTTCATAACCAATTAAACAAGCTAAAAACATTTTCTGCTTATTGTCAGAGTGGGTGTCAGACCACGATGCAAGCTTTGCATGGTACAGCTTTGTTTGTAAATGTTTAAAGCTGAATTCCATCCTAACATTTAGTCTTACACAGTTGTATAGGCTCCTCTTCTGTACTAAATTCCTTACTGGTTTCACCACTAACGGTGAACATCTTACAGTGAGTATTAGCAGCTGCAAGAAGCTGGTTTGAACCTGCCTCATTTCCTGGATGGGAGGAAATCCAGAATGTTCTAACCCTTTTTTCATATACATCCAAATCACACAAATTTCATCCAAATTTTGATTTGTAGCAAAATGAATTGCACATGTCTAATAATAATTCAAACAAAAATGAAGGTGGGTTGGGAGGATGGGGTGTACGTAGGGAGAGGTTGGGGGGGGGGGGCAGAGCAGGGTTGGTTATAGTGTGTGGAGATGTTGGGGGCAGGAGAGGGTTGTATGTAGTGTGTGGGAATAAGTTGGGGGCAGAGAAATGTTTTTTGTAATGTGTATAGAGAAACTAGGGCAGAGGAGAGTTGTGTTTACTATATGGGGAGAGGTTGGGGGGCAGAGAAAAGTTGTGCTTAGTGTGTTTAGAGAGGTTGTTGGGGCAGAGGAGGGTTGTGTGTAGTATGTGGGGAGAAGTTGGGGCGGCAGAGGAGGGTTGTGTATAGTGTGTGAAGCCAGGCTGGCTGGGCAGGGAAGTTTTGTGTACAGTGTGTAGGGAGAGGTTGGGGGCATTATGCAGGTTGGGTATGGGGTATTGGGGATGGAAGAAGAGGGCTGTGCATAGTGTGTGGGAAGAAGATGAGGGGTAGGTGAGGTTTGTGTAAAGTGTGTCTGGACATGGTGGGGGGGAAGTGGAGGATTGAGTGGGATAACAGGAGTATGGAGCTGGAATAAGAGACTCCTTACTCCACCGCTGAGAAAAAAGATGGGAAAAGTATAAGGCTGCTTTTACACTGATGGGTTTCTGCTGCATCTTTATCATGCTAGAAATGCAAAAGAAAAACAATAAAAATTCTTCTCACCTGGTGTGGTGCATTTTTAAAAGTCCTGCATGCTGCATCTTTGGTGCACTTATCAAAACCACACCAAAAACTCAGCTAATGAATGCAAAGTGTGTTAAAAATCCATCAAAAAATGCAATGCACATGTCCATGTCCATGTTTCACATCTGGATACGGGAAATCAGGCACCCAAAAAACACATTGGAAATGCATGAAAAACACATATTTTCAATGAAGTACTGTGAAAGCACTCTTGGACAGCAGTCAGTAAGCTCTGTGGGGATGCCAAATTGAAAATATGTCACTCTAATTTTAATTTCAGCATAAAAAAAAAATCTGATCCCCGAAATGTGGAATTGTGCTTTTTAAAAGGTTTTTTTGGTGAATTTGTGTCATTTTATTAAACCTTTTAGACAACAACCTATGATACCGCAAAAAGAGATCACATGCTATGCTATTTTTTGCCTCTGGCGAATTGGTATGCAGTTGATTGCTTTATTTTTTTGGAAAAATAACCTTTCCTATGTTTTTTATCTATTGTATCCTACACTTTCACTTCTAAATTCAGGCCTATTACTACTGGATGAAAAATTTAGTCTCGCAGCTAAAAAGCCAACAGTTAGAATTATTCAGATTGGAATGATACTGATGTATTTAAGCCAAGCTATTATGTAAAACTAAAATAATAATAAATAAATATGTGATGCCAGAATATCGTGTCATAAGCTCTTTCTGCGAGAATCATACTTTTCTATAATACTGCATACAGCCTAAAGTTGCATAAAAAAGGCTGACCCTCTTCCCACTGAATGTGCCCCATGGCAGTGCCCAGTTCCCCATGCTCTTTGTTTGCCAATCTCTTGGTTATTATTCTTGAAATTTGTCAGAATTGATTTTTAAAATTCACTCACCATTAAATTCAATAGGATTCTGATTAGAGCTCGTAATTTGAGGAATTGATAATGAGTTTGATGAATGGTCCATGAATTGAAACCAGGTAAATTCATAACTAATTATTAGTTGCTATAAATATATACTGTGCCTGATGAGAATTCTATGTAACAAGCAAGATAACAATAACAAATACATTACAAAACACTAACTTTCCTTCAACTATTTCCTCAATCATTGTATCTAAAGTGGGATGTATAACACTTACTATAATTATACACTTATCAAAGTTGCAACAGACTCATTGTAATCCAGAGAATATACTCTACATTCATTTGGATATGATAAAAGGGCTCTTTCATACCAGTATGTGGTGCTGGAAACCTGAGTTCAGTGCATGTTTATTCAAAATGCATCAGTGCGATCTGCTGCAGGTGTTAATATATTTCTAACGACACATTAAACGCAAGTTACAAAAACACAGTGCTTTTGCCTGCGCTGGATAACAGGGTACCGCAGCACCATGCGATCCAGTGCAGAACATTTTTGAAAAGTATGCATGCAATACTTTTGGTGCGATTAAGTATAATTTCAGCCCAATCAAATGTGCTGAAAATTGCACTACACTGAAATTACACAAAAATGCTGACCACAGTCCCGTGCTGTTCAGGTGTAAACCAGCCCTAAGACCATTAGCAAAAAACACATGCATCAAGAACATACTTTCTGTATTAGGTGGCCCCAGGAGGTTTCTGCACATTTTGTTTATGGGTTTTTGCTTCTGCTTTATTTTTATTTTTATTTATTTTTGTCAATAAACTAGTGTAATCAGTTTGAACTTGCAAATATATTTTGGAAGGCCTCAATGAAATTTGAACTATTTTAGACATTTAGTCATATTGTCTTACAGTTTGTTGGTACATTTACAGGTGACCTCTGCCCATTTAACATTAACCAGTATGGAAAAAAAAATGCACAAAATCATGTACATAGGGAAACTGTGTAAACTATACAATTTACAACACTATGTAAAGTTTGGAGCAGTGTGGAGTATTCAATGTACCAAACAGCTTACAGTAGTAGTACAGTAGCAGTGTAGAGTTTAAAGATGGTCATAGATGGAATGAAATTCAGACGGTTGAACAGGAACCCGACACATTTTGATCCATGTGTGACCAGTGCAGTTGAACAGAAGTTGATCTGCTGTAATCACCCTGTCAGATAAAAGATGCTTGATCAGAAACTGCAGCCAATGGCTGATCTGTGTATTCTGACAACAGGGAAGTACTCCCATTGTTAGAATACAAACGCACAGCAGGGAGGATTCCCCCATCCACCTTGAATGTGTAGATTAGGGGAATCGGTTACGTTTTTTCATTCAGCACATTGACTGAATGAAAAAAGAATGGTACCATGGATGGCCAGCTTAAGATGTACAATTCAGTTTATAAAGCAGAGTAGTGTGTAGTAAATAGATTCAAATGTACAGCACAATTTAAAGAGTTCAGAAGTGTGCAGTATTCAATGTATCAAACAGCTTACAGTGTCGAGCGGCATAGAGATTAAGATGTACAGCATAATGTGTAAAGTAGACCTCTGTGGAGTATATTGAATTTACTTTAAAGCATTTTGTAAAAAATAGAAATGTAAGGTTTATATGACATGAAGCAATGTGTATGAGGTGGAGTGGTTTAAAAAATAAAACACATCACAGTAAAAAGAGATAGAATATTAGTGTCGCGGGGGCGTGGCTTGGCGCGCAACGGAGATGGCAGCTTTCTAGAGGAGCTCCGGAGAAGCCGCAGCCTAAGACCCGCTCTTTGACGCTTTCAACCCCCGATAATGAGCAAACTGGGTTATCGGACACCGCACACCAGGTCAAGGAAGTCGGCAGCAGCCTTGAAAGGACGGAATATCTCCGACATCTTTAAAAGCCAGTCCCGCTCGTTGTCTGGAAGTGCAGGCCCCAAGATGGCGCCGACACGTGTATCGGAAGACTTCAGTGAGGACTCCCAGTCGGCTACAGAGGATAACGGTAGGGGATCCTCTCATCCCAATCTCCCCCTGACATACTCCGATATGGCCATAATAGCAGCGGACATTAAATCGTCCTTTTCAGCGGCCATATGAGACCTCAAATCTAGCTTTTTAGTGCTAAACGACCGCATGGTAGCCGCTGAATCTGCAGGGAAGCAGCGAGAAAAGGCCATTCACAGACTAGACAGAGTTGCCTTCTCACACTCCAACCACTTCATTGAAATGAACAGGCACCTGGAAGACTTGGATAACAGGGGGAGGAGGTGTAATATCAGGGTGAGGGGGATCCCCGAGACGGTCGAAGCCGACCAGATCAACCCAGCCCTCAGACGTGTCTTTAACAGTTTATTGGAGAGGCCAGAGGACACAGTTATAGAATTTGTGCGAGCGCACAGGGCATTGAGGGCCCGCGGCCCCGACAATATGCCACCAAGGGATGTAATTTGCTGTCTGCAGAGCTTCACATTAAAGGAGGAGATAATGCAAAAAGCACGCAGAAATGAACAGATCATTTTCAAAGGCAAAACCATAATGCTCTTTCATGACCTCTCCCAAATAACACTGAGGAACCGAAGGGCCCTTCGCCCCCTGCTGGACAGACTGCGCGAGAAAGACCTCAGATATACCTGGCGGTTCCCATTCGCCTTGATTGTAACACACAACGGCAGACAACATGCTTTGCGATCACCTGAAGACCTGGATGAGTTCTGCTCTGTACTACACCTGGGCCAAATAGATCTCCCTGAATGGTATCAGGAATTTCGTCTACCTCCCCCTGAACTTAACCCTCCAAGCTCACCACTCACTTCGCCTGAAAAGCGGCATCAAAAAAAGAAACTAAAGCAGAACCGCGCTGGCGGGTCTTTGGCAGGCACACCGAACAACAGCAGAGCTCACGCATCCAGAGCTCAGGAGGATGAGATCTAATCCCCCCAAAGCGGCAAATGTTCTTACTGTTGTCCACGTTCCCACTGCAGTCCATGTTTTCAGCCTGGGACTTTGAATTACACAGACCTGCCTATCCGGCCCTGCTCCTGCACTATCCCCTCAAACTGACGTCCTTCCAGTATACGCATTGTTCCTAACGTATACCCACAGGAATCCACTACTGTTCCATACCGGTGAACCACATAGCCCATTCATGCTTTCTCAACAGGAACATACGTTAAGTGCACGTACTAACACACTTGGTCCGCCTAAGCATACTTGCATGCTGAAAAGATTATGACTGCATGCGAGCCTCCGCACCAAAGCTGCTTAGACCCTCAACTAGCATTTTGTCACACCGTGGAATGCACACCTAACGGTCTACACCCGACTTGTACAACTCTGCAGAGAACAACATATGGACATGACTGTAATACCTGTGTCCTCTGAGTGAGAAGTCATTGAAATTGCTGGACACCCCACATGAGAATGATACGGGGAAACATGACGCTTCATACCACGCTACAAATGTCTGAGACATAGATGGCACAATCGTATGGAACAGATGGTCAGATCGGAGAGGACGGCGAAAGGCAGGACCCTTTTTTGTTTTTATTTTTATTATTTTGTTTGATTTTTTCTGGCCCGTTATATGTCCACCAGGCTATTGGACATATGCAGTGTCAATCTGAAAGCTCTTTTCTTGCACAGTTCTGAAATGTTAACCAGTTTAAAAGTTTAATTGACTAGAATATAGAATTTTAACATGCATGCGGCTGAAGAGCCGGTAATCCATAGTGCACCTTAGCGTCAAAGGGCACAAATAGCACCCTTTAATTGAAATTTCAGGCTGCGGTCTCCCTTCCTCCACATTTTGTTACCACTACTTACTCACTAGGCGATCCGCCTATCCTGCATTGTCAGACTAGGGTGCCGCCTCCCCCTACCCCTTAAAGGTGCATCCTGTAGGGACCAGAGTCCTGGCAGGATACACAAATTTACGCCTACACAATAGTATACTATTGCTTAGGTTAGAACCCAATTATTCTCTTATCTAACCCCCCCCCCCACCCAACTATAACCCCAAAGTGTTTATTACACGGGTTGGCGTTCGCACAAGAACAGTATCTAAAGAATATATTTTACGTGATTGAATGTTGCCTTATACTCCTATCCTAACTGTTTTTTCTCTGTTCAACACATTGTTTGTTGGTGTCTCCCATAGTGTGATACCAAATATTACGTTTATTAAAAGAAAAAGGAATCCTACTTACACAAAACGAAAAGCATATAAGCAGGACAAATAAAATACGCCGGCCGGCTTGCAATACACCCGCTCACAACGCGGAACGCGATGACGTCAGTGCGTCAGCCTCCCTACGTCCGTTTCGACCAATAGTCGTCTTCTGGGGAACGGGCAACACATTGTTTGTTGGTGTCGTCGGCAGGTCTCCTCTCTCTGGGTCTCTCCGGTCCTACGCCATGGCCTACTCCACGATGGGTCCACATGCCACAGTGATTTCTCACAATGTCCAAGGTTTGAACATCCCAGAAAAAAGGTCATCCCTGTTAAGGGAGCTCAAAAAAGTAGGCCACACTTTGCTTTCTTACAGGAGACACACTTTAAATCCCCAAAAATACCCAGGCTCACTGATTCCTTTTTCACAGAGGCACATCATGCTACCAATGACCAGGCAAAGACAAAGGGAGTCTCGATACTGGTCAGTAAAGAGGCTTCCTTTGCTCTGAAAGACAAATTGTCAGACCTGGAGGGGAGGTACATACTCCTTAAAGGTCTCTACAATGGCAACCCCATAACACTGGCTAATGTCTACTTCCCCAACAGACTACACCTAACCTTTTGTAGGAAACTAATAAGAATAATAGAGGGATTCAGCGAGGGATGTATTATCTTAGGAGGTGACTTCAATCTCCCCCTGAACCCCTTATACGACACCTCCACAGGCAAATCACACATGACTTATAGAATGTTGAGATCGTTCAAGAATCTCCTACATTCACTACATCTAATCGATTCTTGGCGCTTTCTCCACCCTGAAGGTAGAGATTACACGTTTTATTCAGCACCTCATGCAAAATATATAAGGATTGACTATCTGTTTATCTCCCGTAGAGACCTACATCGGCTGAGTGAGGCTAGGATAGGGATCCAAACATTTTCAGATCACTCTCCTGTCTCCCTCAAGATCTCTGCTGAACCCCCAAGAAAAGGCCCCCTTACATGGAGGTTGAACTCCTCTCTGCTGACAGATCATACACTGTTACCAGAAATAACCTCCCATCTGAAAGAGTATTTCAGACATAACACTACACAGGATATGGACCCACTTATGATATGGGAAGCCCATAAGTGCACCATGAGGGGAATCTTAATGAAAATGGGTGCCCAACGTAAAAAAAACAGAGACAAGGAAATCAATAGACTGACTGACAAAATATCACAGCTGGAGGCACGACACAAATTGTCCCTGACTAAGACAGTGGCGAACAAACTATTAGACACACGACAAGCACTTCAACAATCTATGGAAACTATCTATCTATGAATATGGCGACAAGACTGGGAAGTTTTTGGCTAGGGCACTGAAAGGTCCACGACTTAGAAATAATATTATGGGCATACATAACAAGGCAGGCAGACTAGACATTACAGATGACCTGATTTCAAAACACTTCCATGAATACTACACGCAACTCTACAACCTCCCACAACAACACAAACCAGCAAATTTAGTAGGAAACAGGAAGGAATCCATACAGAATTATCTATTAGCTTCCAAAATGCCCAAATTATCCGAAGCAGACAGTGAACTTCTTGACCAACCCATAGGACTGGACGAAGTTCAGCTGGCAATACAAGATTTAAAAACTGGAAAAAGTCCGGGCCCAGACGGGTATACCTCTATCTACTACAAGACATTTACCGAGGTACTGGCAGGCCCCCTCACAAAAGCCCTGAATTCTTTTATGGTCCAGAGAGATAACACAACATCCCTTCTGGAGGCTCACATCACAGTGCTGCTAAAACCCGACAAAGACCCGTCACTCTGCACAAGCTACAGACCTATTTCTCTGCTGAACCTAGATGTGAAAATAATGGCCAAAATTATCGCCAATAGACTGAAACCCTGTCTTCATACTCTAATAGGTCCAGAACAGGCAGGCTTCATGCCTGGGAGGGAAGCGAAAGACAACGTAATGAAATCACTCAACCTTATCCCCGCGGCCCATGTGCGAAAAATCGAAGGCCTTCTCCTCTCTACGGATGCGGAGAAGGCCTTCGATAGAGTAGCCTGGGACTTCATGTTGGGGACGTGCAGACACATCGGGCTGGGCACACATATGTTATCTTGGGTGGAAACCCTATATAGGAACCCAACCGCCAGGCTCCGTATTAATGGAGCTTTATCAGACAGGGTGCAAATAGCCAACGGCACGAGACAAGGATGCCCGTTATCACCCATTGTATTCATACTTTCACTAGAGCCCTTCATCCGGATGATATGGTCTAATCCCGATATTCAAGGATTCCGCGTCTCGGACACGGAATACAAGATAGCCGCTTACGCGGATGATTTGCTCTTCTTCCTAACCAAACCACACATGTCCCTACCGAGCCTCCTAAAAGAATTCTCTATATATGGATACATCTCCAATCTGAAAATTAATCTGTCCAAATCAGAGGCCCTGAATATAAACATACCAGACCACACACTTAGATTAGTGACAGACAATAACCCCTTCACATGGGTAACAAAAGCGCTAAGATACCCAGGTATTCGAATACAACTTCCCCCCACTCCTCAAGACAATAACTACAGACATGGCAAGTTGGCACCCCAGAAACTTCTCGTGGTTCGGCAGGGCTGCCATTTGCAAAATGGTAGTCCTGCCTAAACTATTATATCTCTTTAGGACGCTGCCAATACATATACCATCGGCCTTTTTCAAGCAACTGCAGTCGCTCCAAAACCAATTTGTATGGGCACACAAAAAGGTACGCATCAGACACACGCTCCTGACTCAACCTAAGGGAAACAGGGGGGTGGGCCTACCGAATTTTAAGAAGTATTACCACGCAGCACATATCGCCAGGATAATAGACTGGCACTGCCACGATAACGTCAAGGACTGGGTGTCCCTGGAGAACGACCTCTGCTCACTACAGCTGAGGTTCTCTCCTTGGATCCCAGAATCACACTACCCTAGGGATATGAAGCAACACCCCCTGACTAATACCACCTTACGAATCTTCCACCTCTTAACCAAAGACCATGGTATCTCCACTTCCCTGAGCCCACTCACACCGATATACCAGAATCCAGACTTCCCGCCGGGTACAGGACGTCAGTTCCTGAGGACAACAAACCCCCCCCCCACACCCCTAATAGCCAAACATTGCTTCCAAAACGCACGACTAAAGGACTTTACAACCCTGAAAATAGACAATGATATACGTGCCTCTATGGTCATACTTCCAACTCCGTAGTTACCTCAACCAGAGATCCCATAACCAGTACTTTACTAAACAACTAACAGAGATGGAATCAGTGTGCCTGGAGGGGACTCCTGTTCAGAGGGCTACTTCCTTGGCATATTCGTGGTTACAGGACCCGGATGTCTGCCTGGCGGAGAGACTCAGAGAGAGATGGTCAGAAGCCTTAGGTACGGCGATCACAGACGAGCAGTGGCGAAAGGTATGCATACTAGCTCATAAATGCTCATTAAGCACCAGGATGCAAGAAACCTCATACAAATTGTTAACACATTGGTACGCTACACCTGAAAAACTACACAAATGGTACCCCCAGACTTCGGATCTCTGCTGGCGATGCCAGAAGGAGACTGGAACCTTGCTGCATATCTGGTGGCAGTGTCCAATGATAGCTCAATATTGGTCAAAGGTAATAGATATCATACACCATGTAACAGAGACCTCTATGAGATTAGATGCTGCTTGCTGTTTACTCCATGTCACCTCATTCTCGCTCAGACGATACAAGAAATCATTGACCAGACATTTCTTGAACGCGGCTAAGTCTCTCACACCGCTTCACTGGAAATCTACTAGCATCCCTTCAGTAAAAGATTGGCTGTCGAGAGTCAAAGACATATGTGACATGGAGGAAACTATAGCACAATCTAACGAATCAGTTGAAAAGTTTCATGCTACCTGGATGCCATGGCTCACCTTTAGACATACACAATACTACGAAGACCTTAGAAATTAGTCCCTAGGGACTATGCTCAGTTACGATCAACCACGATGACACAGGTTAAAATGGCAACTTAGACCCTTTTCTTCTCTTATTATTCTCTTTTTGAGATCCATACATCCTATTGTAATGATGTGCGAACGCCACCTATTTTTACCTCCTACACCCCCTTTCATTTCCCCACCCTCTATACCCCCCATATCTGTATATACCTCTCCCTTACACTTCCTCTATTACCCCGATCCACTGATTGAGCTGATCATAGAATGATCTACAACTTACAAACACGTGAACTTGGTTACAACTGACTTAAACATTATATAACAGTTTGATATTCGTATTTATCTGAGTTTGATGCCTAATTAGTCATTAGGTAACACGTTAAATGCATACTACTATATGTAATACCTTAATGATACCTTACCAAAGAAGTGTAACAAACTGGTTTTATTTTATCCTTCTCTTTGTATGTTTATTCTTTGATGCTAATAAACTTGAATGGTTAAAAAGAATATTAGTGTCGCATAGCTGATCAGAGACTAAAATGATGAGGTAGTCCTCTCTTGTATCTCTAGCCCAGGTCTCACTGAAGATGAAACAGAGGGTACCAAGGTACAGTAGGAACATGAGCAGATGTTGATATTAGTGCTTACAGCAGAAAATGCGGTCCCAGCAGGCTGGTAGAACATCAGGTCAGGAACAGTAACTAGGCATGGAGATTCAGCTGAAATTAAAGGGGCATTCCACATGGGCTACATGTTTCAGATATGAGGCATGTCAGAGCTCCCAGCAGACTTGAGACAGGAACTCATTGTGGTGAGCAGAGCTGATACAGATGACAGCCATGTAGGAACTCGAACCGGATGCAAGAACAAAGGCAGGAACAGAAGCATGGTCACAAGGATAGGCAAGGTCAACAGCAGGTGGGCAGCAGGGTACAAATTTATAAGGCAAAGATGTGGTCAGGAACGGAGTCGGGTCAGGAACTGGCAATGAGGCAGGATCAGGATCCAAGTTCAGGTCAGAGGCAAGCTGGATCAGCAACAAGGGTAGCAGCAGTCTGCAGGGAATAGCTGAAAGACCAGTCAGTACTTAAACATGATCAAGAGCATCCTTAAATAGCCCATCTGGCTCCAACATGCACATGTGTGTGCTCGTGCATATGCCCGTTCACTATTCCCCTAATAATTCTGCACACATGCACATTTCTGTGAGTCAAACATCGGATAGCCATTCTCTGACAATTAGTGTATGAAGTGAATGGTATGGAACACTATGGGGTATATAAAGTACAGCATCAGCAGTATGGTGACTGTAATATACAGCACAGTTTACATGCAGTGTAGGGGTCCATTGTATTTAGGACTATTGTCCAGACATGCAGCCTGGATGGCTAAAAAAAGAGGGGCAGTGAGTGTGTTCCTTTCTGAGCCATACCAGGCAATTTGCCCATTCAGAGGGTACCTTGGCAAAACCCCCTCCCTGTCTTGCAAGGCACCTTATTCCCACAGTTAGGGGGCAAGGACCTCATACTAACATCTTTCAAAAGGGATATGGGGATATTGGGTGACTTATCATAATCTAGAATATCCTTTTATAAAAAAGCCCCCCCCCCCCCCTTATGTGAAGGAGTACAGGGTACATACTATTCATTCAGAAAAGAAAGTGAAAAAGTAAATACAATTGAATCCAGCACAACTTCACCTCATTTACTCAGTTAAGTAAAAAAATACTACTGCAAGTCAAAATTACATTTTGCTAATTGAAGAGCCAATATACTTTCTGTAAATCAACCACTATGTGGGGAAAAAGGAAAACACATATGCAAACATTACATTATTGCATACAATTATATTATGTGATTTTATTTTTACTTTTTTAGATGTATTACTTCTTTTCTTTAACCCCCCCTTCACTCCCACTTAATAAATGTAGCTATTATTAATAAAAACATTTTTTCGTTTTAATTGAAAGTGAACATGTTCTCTTCCTTTAGTAAATCATGGTCAATGTAGCTGATTTACTTAATCTCCTTAGGGGTAATCCTGAGTGTGGCTCGGGGTGAATTTTCCCTGAGCCACACTCGGGATCGCATCGCAGGATCCAAGCAAAGTTACTACTTACCTTGTCCCCAGGATCCTGCGATGTCTCCCCGCTGTGTGTGCGAGCCGTGTCTCCATTCGATTCATCACAATGCCAAGCTCCCTTCCCTGCGAGTGTTGCGACGCATGGGGACGGAGCACAGAGCCAAATTCAAAAAGTTAAAAACTCACAATACATACAGTACAATAATGTAATCTGTAAGATAACAGTGTATCAAATTATTTCACATCCCTTTTCTTATCCCTAGTGGTTTGTCCAATGCCCTGCATGCAGTTTTATATATATATATATATATATATATATATATATATACTGTTCTTTCTGCCTAGAAACTGGAGATTGTCCATAGCAACCAAAAAGTGTCTCTTTACGTCAAAAGCAGTTTTAGACCAGCTAGAAAACAGCAATAATAAATTAGAATCACTTGCAGAATTGAGCGATAGTGATTTGTGGGGAAATCCATCATCAAACACTGAAAGTAATGACAGCGACAATTCAGCAAATGAGCAAATTTCTGTGTTTTTGATTTGATTACATTATTGAATAATTTTTATTATTATTATTATTTATTATAATTATTTATTATATTATAATGTATGATTTCATGTTTCAAACTTTATCATACCCAGGATGTCTACTAGACTCTTGTTTGGACAGGTTTAAGTGTGTTATTCCTAAGAATTACAGGCCTACAATATAAAACGCCAAATTTCCATGCAAAACATCGTTCCGCTTTGAGCATCAAAAATCTGAAATAATCATACCATCAGTGAGGTTAATGAGTATAGACCAGTGATAGCGAACCTTGGAACCCCAGATGTTTTGGAACTACTTTTCACATGATGCTCATGCACTCTGCAGTGTAGTAGAGCATCATGGGAAATGTAGTTCCAAAACATCTGGGGTGCCAAGGTTCGCCATCACTGATATAGACTGTTTATTTAGCAAAGTACCCTGTATCTAGATAGGGAGGTGTTGGCAGTAGAAATTAAAGATACTTATTAGCAGTGTAAGGACAAGTATCAAACATACAGTTCTTAAAGAACTCAGTCCATTAATTGAGGTAGGTTTTAGGGCTGCCTACTTTTGTTTATCCACGAAGCTGAAATAACACAAAGGATTACCCTTGCAGGGGTTGGTCAGCTTAACACAGCAACAATTGATTATCTTCTTCCTGGCTATTTTACCACACTGCTTGGTCTGCTTGGTCTGCTTAGTCTTTTTGTTTATTTCAGCACAGGCTACATCTTGCTATACACTAAGTGAATTTCCGGCCAGTTCCTGACGAACATGCCAAAATTCCTTTGTGGGAGACTCTGTTGCTACCATTTTATTCAACATCCTTGAACTCAAAGGAGTCAGATGGAAAAGTGTTGGCTGAACAGTGGCTATATTCAATCATATGCTGCTGCTGTTTGGGTATTCTGACAACCGCTGGAGATGACTTTTAGAATATTGCAACAGCAGTGGGATATTCCTACATCTGCACTGTAGAGTAAGGATGGAGGGAACTGTGAGATTTGTTTTTGTTTGCTGAATGAAAACAATATAACAATGTACAAAGAATGCAATAAGAAATGTAAGGGTGTAATCAGGGTGGCTAAGATAGAACACAAAAGGCACATAATGGAGGAGAGTAAAAAAAAAAAATCATAAAGAAATGATTTTAGTACATAAATAGTAAAAGAGGGAGGACAGATCATATTGGCCCCATAGAGAATGATGAAGGGAATCTGGTTACAAAGGATGGTGAGATGGCAAAGGTTTTGAATGTATTCTTCTCCTCAGTCTTCACAAGGGAAACAGGGGGCTTCAGTAACCAAAACTGCAAGGTTTATCCTAATGACACAACACAGGAAGCACCCTCATGGTTAATAGAGGATAAAATTAGAAGCAGACTTGAAAAACTTAACAAAAATAAGTGTCCGGGACCAGATGGCTTGCACCCGAGGGTCCTTAAGGAGCAAGTAATTGCCAGACCATTGTTCCTAATTTTTACGAACAGTCTACTAAATGGTATGGTACGAGCTGATTGGAAAAAAGCCAATTTAGCACCAATCTTTAAAAAAGGACCAAGATATATCCCTGGGAACTACAGACCAGTTAGCCTAACATCTATAGTATGCAAGCTCTTGGAAGGGTTGATAAGGGACTATATACCAGATTTTAATAATGAAAATGGTATCATTAGCAGTAATCAGCATGGATTAATGAAAAATCGTTCTTGCCAAACAAATCTATTAACCTTCTATGAGGAGGAAAACTGCCATCTAGATGAAGGAAGGCCCGTAGACGTAGTGTATCTGAATTTTGCAAAGGCATTTGATACAGTTGCACACAAACATTTTCTGTACAAACTAAGGTCTGTTGACATGGACCAAAGGGTGAGTACCTGGATTGAAAACTGGCTACAAGGGCAAGTTCAGAGGGTAGGGATAAATGGGGAGTACTCTGAATGGTCCGAGGTGAAAAGTGGGGTCCCCCAGGGTTCTGTCCTGGGACCAATCCTATTTAATTTATTCATAAATGATCTGGAGGATGGGATAAACAGCTCAATCTCAGTATTTGCGGACAATACTAAGCTAAGCAGGGCAATAGCTTCTCCACAGGATGTGGAAACCTTGCAAGAAGATCTGGACAAATGAATGGGGTGGGCAACTATATGACAAATGAGCTTTATTGTAGAAAAATGTTAAATAATGCATTTAGGTGGCAAAAACATGAATGAAATCTACTCACTAGGGGAGAATTTCGGGGGGAATCTAGGATGGAAAAGGACCTAGGGGTCCTAGTAGTTGACAGGCTCATCAATGGCATGCAATGCCAAGCTGCTGCAAGCAAAGCCATTAGAATATTGGTATGCATTAAAAAGGGAATTAACTCCAGAGATAAAACAATAATTCTCCCCCACTACAAGACTCTGGTCCGGCCGCACCTGGAGTATGCTGTCCAGTTCTGGGCTCCAGTACTCAGAAAAGATGTGCTGGAAATGGAGAGAGTACAGAGAAGGGCAACATAGTTAATAAAATGACTGGAGTATCTTAGTTATGAGGAAAGATTACAAGCAATGTACTTATTCTCTCTGGAGAAGAGATGCTCAATAGGGGATATGATTTCAATGTACAAATACTGTACTGGTGACCCCACAATAGGGATAAAATGTTTCCGCAAAAGGCCATTTAAAAAGACTCACCATTCACTAAAATTAGAAGAAAAGCGATTTAACTGTAAACTTTGTAGAGGGTTCTTTACAGTAACAGCTGTAAAAATGTGGAATTCTCTTCCACAAGCAGTGGTTTCAGCAGGGAGCATAGATCATTTCAAAAACTATTAGATAGGCACCTAAATTACCATAACATACAGGGATGTACAATGTAATATTGACATAAAAGTGCACACACACAGGTTGAACTTGATTTTCAACCTTACCAACTATGTAACTATGTAGGTAATTATGTAATGTATGACCAACTTAAAGGCTAGGTTAACTTTAAAAAAGAAAAAAAAGGAAATGCACTTTTTTTGCAGGTAAAAAATGTGCATTTATTATTTTCTTGTCTTAGGAGCTTCCAGCGTATCGCTGATCGATGTCGAGCTCCTGCAGACACTGAGTACAGCTGTCTTCCCATACAGGAGGTACAATTAGGGTAAAATTACTAATGTGCAGGAACAGTAATGAACTATGAGGGTGCTCCACAGTGCCCTCACAGTCCATTGAGAACTACAAGCTGTCTGCCGCAGTGGCAGATGGCACTTGTAGTTTATTCATTCAAAGAAATATTATAAAGAAGGAAAAATTCAACATGTACAAACCAGAAAAACATTTAAGGCACCCACTCACAATCATATATAATCAAGTTATTTTATTTATATATCCATTAAAAGTAACATATTGGTAAAAATAGCCCAAATACACATATTATAGAAAAATCTGCCTCATCTGGGAAGACTTATGTCGAACTCCCAGCATTACAAAACCATATTCTTATGTATGTAGCATAGTAATAATCCACATATGTATGACTATCAATCAAACATCTATGGCTGAGGGTGTGAATAGCCCAATCTCAACACGTTTCCCGGAATTTCGTTTCTGCTTCTTTAGGAGATTCAAATGAAATGTACAGTATGTAGGATAAGTAAAGATGCTGGAATGTTAACAGGTACCCGACCGACTCATGCAGATATTCTGCGGCAGAATGGATCTCCTGGGCGAAATCTCGTATATATATGGCTTTGCCCAGGAGAGCCACTAGAGGGCGCGCAAGTGTTCCTACAAAGTAGGGACAGCGATCTGTCATCTCTCCTAGTTAGTCCCATCCCCACACAGTTAGAACACAGTGAGGGAACACACAGTTAACCCCTTGATCGACCCCTAGTGTTAACCCCTTCCCTGCCAGTGACATTTATACAGTAATCAGTGCATTTTTATAGCACTGATCGCTCTATAAAATGTCAATGGTCCCAAAAATGTGTCAAAAGTCTCCAATCTGTTTGTAGCAATGTTGCAATACCGCTAAAAATCGCAGATCATCGCCATTACTAGTAAAACATTTTTTTTTTTTTTTTAAAATGCCATAAAAATGCCATAAATCTTTCCCATAGTTTGTAGACGGTATAACTTTTCCGCAAACCAATCAATATACGCTTATTGCAATTTTTTCTACCAAAAATATGTAGAAGAATACATATTGGCCTAAACGGATGAAGAAATTTGTTTTTTCAAAAAAAATTTAGGGGAAATTTATTATAGCAAAAAATATTGTTTTTTTTTTCAAAATTTTCACTCTTTTTTTTTTATAGCGCAAAAAATAAAAGCCACAGAGGTGTTCAAATACCACCAAAAGAAAGCTATTTGTGGGAAAAAAAGGATGCACATTTTATTTGGCTACAGCATTGCACGACCGTGCAATTGTCAGTTAAAGCTACGCAGTGCCAAATTAAGTTAAATTAAGTTAAATACCACTGCTATTACATTTTCTACCAGGTGGACACCGGGGCAACCTGGTATGTGATGGGGAGAAAGCCACAGAGATACATGAATTGCTGGCAAAAATATTGGGCTGGTCACACTCCCAGCCATAGATGTTTGACAAGATGTTTGATTGATAGTCATAAATATGTGGATTATTACTATGCTACATATATGAAAATATGGTTTTGTAATGCTGGGGGTGTGACATAACCCTTCTTGGATGAGGCTGATTTTTCTATACTATTTGTATTTAGCCTACTTTTACCAATATGCTACTTTTAATTGATATATAAATACAATAACTTTATTTTATATAACTGTGAGTGGGTACCTTAAAAGCCCATCTGGTGTATACATATTGATCCCCCCCTCTTTATAATTCTTCATAATAGGATGTTGCACCTGAGTTATGAAAGCCCAATTAAAATGTTCAATGATTCACAGAACAGATCGCTGTGAATGATTAATGCAGCTGTGTGGCTGGAGAACTGTACAACCTTGCTGCTTTAAAATTGTGACAACGGTGTGGGGAGAAGATCCCCCACCCACTGTCACAGTAGGGGATCAGGGTAGTGCACATGCGGGTGTAAAATGTAACATGTTACTAAAGGTAAACATATCCTTTAACTCCTTCTCTTGCCAGTCACACTACTACAGTATATAGGTCATACATCATTCTGATTCAAGTGTCTCTACATTCAGGCCAATCGGGCCTTTGCACATGCCCAGAAGCAACAGTTTCCATAGGAGAGCCCTGACTAAATACAGACTCTTCCCATTTGTGAGAAAAACCCATATGCATCCAATTAGATACCTCCACTGGGCTACCTGTGCTGAGCTATCAAGACCCTTTTTATGGCTAAAACTGGTTATCACAGTGTCATTTACCATTGTGACAGATATACTTGTTGTCATATACCCCCTCTCTCCTTTTAAAACTGAGGGTTGGAACACCCTACCCCCTCAAATAATAACTTCATTCTAAGCTTGTACAAACACTAATAACCCTTTAATCTATCTTTTTGTTGCTGTACCTTTCCCTCTGCCACTACCACTGATTGCTGCTTTATTCAAGAGAAACCGACGGCTGAAGATCAATAGAATACAACTCTTTTAGGAGTGTCAGATTCCTTGATTATCCCATCCTATAGTGATATAGAAGGTGGTGGGAGACATCATAGCCTGCAGTGCTCTAAGAAGAGGGGTGTAGGGGGGCCTAAGCCTTGGGGAGAGTGGGTGTGAAGTTGAACCTTGCCCTAGGAAGGGGGGTAAATTGGGAGAGATGGAGGGTTGGATTTTCTCTACAGTCACTAAAATCTCATGTAAGCTTCAACATAATAAAGTAATTTTTAAAGTCATTTTCAATAGTTATAACACCAGGTGATCCTACTATGAAGGTCATTGTGCCAGCACTTCCTCTTATAAAGTGACAATGCTCTGTCCCCATCTCCCAATTGTATCCACCTTGCTGATGTACATTGCACAGGTTTGTTTCAATGTCACCACTACCAGGAAACCCATCCTAAGAAATATGCAGAAGCTGATGCAGTATAGAAATTGATGAATTTAATTTAAAACAATGTTCACAATCCTTTATAATAAAAAGTGCTTTTAATGTAAAGCAGCTAGAGTTTACATATAGTTTAAATGCTGTTTTTTAAATAAGGACTTACAATAAAACATATGTAGTTGTTTTAAAATTGACAGTATGTATCTTCAATTGTCTCTTGTCTAGATGTAGAGTAAAGATTTTGAACTTAGGTATTTATCAAATTGTTCAATGTAATAGTCAGCATTTAGATGAAACTTTTTTTTAAAATAAAAAGATAATCTGTTATTATTTTAGTCCTTATTGTGTACTGGACATTTTTATACATAGGTTATATTTTTAATCTAGCATTGTTCTGCAAACATATTAACAATATAGTTAGTAAAAAAAAGTATATCGTTTCTGCTGTCCTAAATCGCCTGCAGCATTTTGCAATGTACTATACCGTTCCAACAATTGCCCTTTCTGTACACATTAGTGAAGCCTAATACAGTTTAGACTGGTTCACTGGTTTCATTCTTTGTGGAGAACCTTTCTTTTATCTCTTAACTTGGTTTGTTTGTCAATGGAGTGTGTCTGCTCTCACATCTGTCAGAGAAGCACATTCATCAAGACCCATACAAATCTTCTCTCTTAGCCACTGGAGCATGAGACTTTGTAACAGATTTGTTCTACTGTTGCTTTACTGCAAAAATTCATTAGGACCATGTACAGCTTCCTAAAGCTTTAAAACACTGCTCTCCAGTGAACACTCATGTAATCCTTGATATGTTAGTTTACATAAAAAAGTAAATAAAAACACACACACACACACACACACACACAAACACAATGATGCTGCAACAGTGGCTAACACCATTGCATTCTCTCCATCCTGCCAAAGTAAATGCCAATGTATGTTATATTTAAAAAATTAGGAGAACCACCAGAAGAATAATTAGTAGGAGCAGAATGAACTTCCTGTATACTTAGCCAGAGACTTGAGAGTACGTGAATATAAATAGGGTTGAACAAAGTTGGTAAATTTAGGTTTTCACGAGGGTCAACCAACCCAGCTGGAAATGTGTAAACCCCCAAAATAGTGCTGAACTTTACTGAAATGTATAAGAACCAAATTTGGGTATCTTTCTGGCCATTTTTAAAGATGAAAATAAATAAACTGCGCTAGACAAATAAATTATAAAACTATATAAAAAACTAAATAAAAAATGGCTGCTGCTTAAAGTGGGATACACACACAAATTAAATATAACAAATATAAAGCTGCGCCAAAAATGTAAATCATGTACTACAATATAAAGTATATAGCCAAGAGGAAGCAGACACAGTAAGGAATTATGAAAAAATAGTGACAGAATCACATAAGTCCATATGTTGATTTGTAGTCAGAGTCTTCAAGCGGGAAATGGGATATTACTAAGAACCAAGGCCTGAGGTGTGCCTTGGCCTAGCTGGTCAGTATGCCTGAGAAGAGGGCAAAAAGACACAAATTTAGGTGAAGAAGGGAAGGTAATGATCCAACACGTATATTGCCGTGCGCCCAGATGGCAACAGTAAGTATCCGTGGTGACAGGAGAAACCCACCGACTCCTGACTTGGTAATGAGAAAGGAACCCCCTATGGAACCTGCAAAGCTACCCAGAACCAACAGAACTTCCCGTGCAAGATTGGATTGAGCCTGATGCCCAAGACAACCTAGACATGAAAATAACCTGCTTGCAAATGAGAGGATACGTGGGGGAAGGGAGCAAGGCCTGGCCCGCGGAACCCCTGCAAAAGATGGCCAAGACAATCGAAATCCTATGGGGAAGTGAGAGGGTGAGGGCAAAAAGGACCACTGGTAGGAGTGCGAAATGCTGGATACCTGATGAATGTGATGGAGTAAGCGGATAAGGCCCATGCGCCATGGCAATAAGCATCATCAACATGGAGAACCATGCCAGACACAGGACACTGGTCCCACCTGATAAGATCGGGACGTGCTTCAGCCAGAGACCTAACAACCGAGTCTGAATCCTGAACCGAGGAAGGAGGTATGGATGCCAAGACGGCCCCAACCTGAGAACACAAACTAGAGAAATGACAGACAACCAGACATGAGAACAACGCCCCTCTATGCCTACCTAAGAATGAGAACATGAGCAGAAATGTCAAGACCACTGCGCGTGATGACCCTAACGACAGAACCCCCCCCCCCTCATGTGAGTAATAAGTGAGCCCGAGTAACCTGCAGCACAGAGACAGGTAATTGACTGAAAACTCAGGGCTGGTGTACCCACGGACCATGGTGGGTAGTCATATGAGTGTGGTGAATGAACATGCATCGTATGACGTATGGTATACGGGCGAGAAGATTGTGGACAACAATCAATTAACAAACGAAACCTTAGCCCGTATGGATCTGTAGACATGACAGATCCTAAAGTAAACCCTAGCTAGCTGACCCAGGTACAACATGAACACAGATACGATGAGACATGACAACCAACGAACAAAACAGCTACCGGAGTATACCATGGGTGAACAACAACGCCCCTCTGAGAAACGCTGAGGCTGAACACCGAGGCTGAAACACAATGACAGAAATGCTGGGGCAGAAATGCAAGGGCAGCAACGAAATGGCAGCAACGAAATGACAGAACTGATGAGGCCGAAACCTGATGACAGAACTGCTGAGGCAGAACCGTGATGACAGAAATGCTGAGGTAGAAACGTGATGACAGAAATGCTGAGGCAGAAACGTGATGACAGAACTGCTGAGGCAGAAACGTGATGACAGAACTGCTGAGGCAGAAACGTGATGACAGAACTGCTGAGGCAGAAACGTGATGACAGAAATGCTGAGGCAGAAACGTGATGACAGAAAAACGCTATGACAGAACGCTGAAGCTGAATGTTGAGGCAGAAATGCAATGACACAATCCAGGGGCAGAAACGCAATGACACAATCCAGGGGCAGAAACGCAATGACACAATCCAGGGGTAGGAACACAATGACATGAATTCAGGGGCAGAAATGCAATGACATGAATCCAGGGGAAGAAATGCAATGACATGAATCCAGGGGCAGAAACGCAATGGAATGAATCCAGGGGCAGAAACGCAATGGAATGAATCCAGGGGCAGAAACGCAATGACATGAATCCAGGGGCAGAAACGCAATGACATGACTCCAGGGGCAGAAACGCAATGACATGACTCCAGGGGCAGAAATGCAATGACATGAATCCAGGGGCAGAAAAGCAAAGACATGAATCCAGGGGCAGAAACGCAAAGACAGAAATCCAGGGGCAGAAACACAATAACAGAAATCCAGGGGCAGAAAACGACATGACAGGAATCCAGGGGCAGAACGCAATGCCAGAAATGCAGGAGCAGAACGCAATGCCAGAAATCCAGGAGCAGAACGCAAAGCCAGAAATCCAGGAGCAGAACGTAATGACAGAAATCCAGGAGCAGAACGCAATGACAGAAATCCAGGAGCAAAACGCAATGACAGAAATCCAGGAGCAGAACGAAATGACAGAAAACCAGGAGCAGAACAAAATGACAGAAAACCAGGAGCAGAACGAAATGACAGAAATCCAGGAGCAGAAGCGCAAATTACAGAAAATAGGCTGAGACTTAACGCTGAGGCAGAAACGCAATAACAGAAATCCAGGGGCAGAAACAAAATGACAGAAATCCAGGGGCAGAAACAAAAATTACAGAAATTCAGGGGCAGAAACAAAATGACAGAAATTCTGTGGCAGAATGCCATTACAGAAAACCTGGGCCGAACGCTATGCCAGAAGTGGAATGACAGAAACCCTGAGACTGAAATGCTGAGGCAGAAATGCAACGAAAGAAATCCTGGGGCAGGACGCTGACAGAACGCTGAGGCAGAAAAGCCATGACAGAAACCTGGGCAGAAACGCAAATGAATGAAACACGCTGAGACGCTGAGGCAGAATGCAATGACAGAAATCCTGGGCCACAAACGCTGAGGCAGCAAAGCCATGACAGAAATCCTGGGGCAGAAACGCTATGACAGAAATGCTGAGACTGAACGCTAAGCCAGAAATGCTAGACAGAACAATGAGACATAAATTCTGGGGCAGGAATGCTATGACAAACGCAGAGACTGTACGCCGAGGCCAAATGCCGGGGCATGACGCAATAACATGAATGCTGGGGCATGACGCAAATGACAGAAAAAGCTGTGACAGAATGCTATGACAGAAATGCAGGGGCAGAACGCTATGACAGAAATGCAGGGGCAGAACGTTAAGACAGAAATGCCGGGCAGAAAACGCTAAGACAGAAATGCCGGGCAGAAAACGCTATGACAGAAAGGCCGGGCAGAAAACGCTATGACAGAAATGCCGGGCAGAAAACGCTATGACAGAAATGCCGGGCAGAAAATGCTATGACAGAAATGCCGGGCAGAAAAACGCTATGACAGAAATGCCGGGCAGAAAATGCTATGCCAAGGGGAAAAGAACCGGCAATTGCCAATTCACCTCCCCCCGGCGGAATACTGTGAGGAATCGGACGGCCCCCCGTGGAGCCAGATCAGTCCAGGAGAAGCAGCTGGCCAGCGGCCAAACAGCCCCGCACTGGCCAGCCTTTGCGCTTGTGGTCCATGAAGGATTTTAATATATTTTGGAAAGTTTCCTTTAACACATGCTGCAGTGAAGTTCACTTTCAAAGACCTGTAAAACTTCCAGATGTTGCAGTAGTACCCCCCCCAAGCAGACATGTCCCTCGTGGACCTGTATGGGGAGAGGAGTCGGCGGCCGAACACCCCCCCCCCCCCCTACCAGGCAAGCGGCGGGCAGCAGCCTGGCCAGACAGAGCCCTGGGGAACTGGGTAAGAGGAGCATGGATGGATGAACGGATGCCCCCCTCCCCCTCCCCCGTGAGCGTCAGAAGAGCGGGCGGCTGCGCGCCATGGGGAGAGTGGTGAATGGAAGGAAGGACGGACGGACGCCCCCTGCTCCCCCCGCATGAGCGCCGGGAGAAGCGGGCAGCTGCCCCCCCACGGACCTGTGTAACATGCAAGGGAGAACGGGCAGGGTGGCCCCCACAGACCAATGGAAACCCAGGGATGACGGGGAGCGGCAAGTGGTCCCGATGGTGCCTGGGGTCAGAAGTAAGTAGCACAGAGATCCATAGCTTGTAACGCATAGTGCAGAAGGTAGGAGAGGAACCAACACCATGCTGCGGCCGCCACTCCTAAAGGTGGCAAGTGACGCGCTTCCCACCCAGAAACGCCAACGACCCTGGCCCTGAAGGAGGAGGAGGCTTAAATAGCCCTCTCAAGCTCCTCCTCCGGCCAGCCTTTATACATATCTGCAAATACCAGCTTAAATTTAACAGTCACTTATAAGGAGATGGAAGTAAACATGTTTTGGGGAAAACAATGAAGAAATCCAAAAGCAGCTTACCAGATGGTGAAGCAATTTGGGCATAAATGATGTCCCCCAGCAGCCTCAGATGCCTGGATCCTCCAGCCCCCTGGATCGGTAACTTACGCTCGGCCAATAGGGTAGTCGCCAATCTCCACACACTTCCACAAGTTTACTCCAATGGTGCTCAAATAGAAAAAAATCCGCCCATAGCGTAACTCTGGTATAACAATTTCGTCATATGTGACGTTCCCCATTGACAACGTCACATATGACGAAACGCGACTGGGTAAGGCACGCAGTGATGCCACCACAGCGTATGAAGGGAGGACGGACTCTATAAACTTGCCGGCCGGCATTTGTTTTTATGCGATCCATGCAAGTTATGCTTGTAAGTTTTTTATTCCTTTTTTTAAACAATAAATTGTTATACCAGAGTTACGCTATGGGCGGCTTTTTTTCTATTTGAGCACCATTGGAGTAAATTTGTGGAAGTGCGTGGAGATTGGCGACTACCCTATTGGCCGAGTGTAAGTTACCTATCCAGAGGGCTGGAGGATCCTGGCATCTGAGGCTGCTGGGGGTAGACATGTGCGATTAGTTTCGTACGAATTCAAAATTCGTACAAATTTTTCGAAATTCGTACATTCGTACGAATCCGTAGTACAAATTTTTTCGAATACGAATTCTGTACGGAATACGAAATTCCATTTACGAATTTCGGCTCCGAATTATTCGAATCCAACTACCAAATATCGAATTTCAACTAATACGAAAGAAATTATTATAACGGATATAACGAATGATTCAAATGAATTCAAATGATTCGAATGACAAAGTGTCATTTTTGCAGGAAAAATTCCGTTTACGAATTTCAGGTCCAAATTATTCGAATCCAACTACCAAATATCGAATTTCAACTAATACGAAAGAATTATTATAGCGGATATAACGAATGATTCGAATGACAAAGTGTCATTTTTGCAGGAAAAAAAGCTATTTAAAATCACTCGTGGCTAAGACCTGAAGGGCCTGGTAATTGGATTTTGAATTTTTTATCAATGACTTTCAATGAATGACTGTTCTCTGTGTTACGGAGCCGACAATTCAGAATAGCCGCGAGTGATTTTAAATAGCTTTTTTTCCGGCAAAAATTACACTTTGTACAGGGACAGTTCTAAGCACAGGAAACATGCGCCCCTTCACAAGCATACTATAGAGTTGTAACGTTAATACGTTTTTGGACGATTCGTTATTATTCGTAGAGTGACCATATTCGTAACGATAAATAACAAATTATCCAAAAACGTATTAATGTTACAACTCTATAGTATGCCTGTGAAGGGGCGCATGTTTCCTGTGCTTAGAACTGTCCCTGTACAAAGTGTCATTTTTGCAGGAAAAAAAGCTATTTAAAATCACTCGCGGCTAATAAATTGTCAGTTCCCGTAACACAGAGAACAATTCGAATCCAACTACCAAATATCGAATTTCAACTAATATGAAAGAAATTATTATAGCGGATATAACGAATGATTCGAATGAATTCGAGATTCAGTATATCTAATATCGAGAACTGTTCCTGCACAAAGTGTCATTTTTGCAGGAAAAAAAGCTATTTGAAATCACTCGCGGCTAATGAATTGTCGGCTCCGTAACACAGAGAACAGTCATTCATTGAAAGTCATTGATAAAAAAAAGCGTGGGGGTCACCCCAAATTCAATTACCAGGACCTTCAGGTCTGCTATGGATATTAAAGCGGTTCTGCACCCATTTCATTTAGTAAATCTCTTTGCCTTCCAAATCAGGCAAAGAGTACTAAATGAAATGTTTTTTTTTTTTTTTTTTTACTTACCTTGTAATTGAAGACTTCCGGTCTTCTCTCTCTGCGGCCGTGGGCGGGGTCTCTGCGTCCATCGTCGTCACGCCGCACTGTCTCCTGGGATCTGGTGTCATTGATCCCAGGAGTCAGTGCGGGCATCTTCCGAAATCTCGCGAGATTTCGGCCACATCTTCCGAAATCTCCCGAGATTTCGGCCGCATCTGCCGAAATCTCGTGAGATGTCGGCAGATGTGCCGTTACTGCGCACGCGCGAGTAACGGCGGTGCATGCTGGGCCATCTAAAGTTCCTGTGGGTGTTTCACATGCCCACAGGCAAGATGGCCCCCAGCACTAAAGAAGAAGACGAGGAACTTCATCGGACGAAAACCGGCGGCGATCGAGATGGAAGATGGAACAGGTGAGTCCCCTAATAAAGGTAAGCATACTTTATATTACGTCCTAAAAAAAAATTTTTTTTTTACAGAGTGCAGAACCGCTTTAAGGGGAACCCCCACTTCAAATTAAAAAAAAAAATGGCGTGGGGTCCCCCTCAAAATCCATACCAGACCCTTATTCGAGCACGCAACCTGGCAGGCCGCAGGAAAAGAGGGGGACAAGAGCGCCCCCCCTCGCTCCTGAACCATACCAGGCCACATGCCCTCAACATTGGGAGGGTGCTTTGGGGTCCCCCCCAAAGCACCTTGTCCCCATGTTGATGAGGACAAGGGTCTCGTCCCCACAACCCTGGCCATTGGTTGTGGGGGTCTGCGGGCGGGGGGCTTATAGGAATCTGGAAGCCCCCTTTAACAAGGGGACCCCCAGATCCCGGCCCCCCCTGTGTGAAATGGTAAGGGGTAGTACCCCTACCATTTCACCAAAAAAGTGTCAAAAATTGTAAAAATTACAGGAGACAGTCTTTGACAATTCCTTTATTAAAATCTTCTTTCTTCTGGTCTTCCTTCTTCCTTTCTTCATCCTTCGGTTTCTTCATCTTCTCCTTCCGGCACCTTCTTCCATCTTTTTCCATCTTTTTCTTCCTCTGATCTGCTTCTTCTTGCTCTGGTCTTCTTGTCCTTCTCGTCCGGCATCTTCTTCCATGGCTTCGGCGTCTGTTCTTCTGTGTCGGGCCGCTCCTCGCAATAGGAGGCTCCCGATGTGTGAGGCTTCGCTGCGTCTGACAGGTCTTTTATAATGGAGGGCACCTGGTGACCTCACCCCCCTCTGACGTCATGGGGAAAGCCATAGGGAAGTCCCCATGACGTCCCAGTGCGTCAGAGGGGGGCAGGGTCACCAGGTGCCCTCCGTTACAAAAGACCTGTCAGACGCAGCAAAGCCTCACACAGCGGGAGCCTCCCATTGCGAGGAGCGGCCCGACACAGAAGAACAGACACCGACGCCATGGAAGAAGATGCCGGACAAGAAGGACGAGAAGACCAGAGCAAGAAGAAGCGGATCGGAGGAAGAAGAGGATGGAAGAAGATGCCGGATGGAGAAGATGAAAAAACCGAAGGATGAAGAAAGGAAGAAGGAAGACCAGAAGAAAGAAGATTTTAATAAAGGAATTGTCAAAGACCGTCTCCTGTCATTTTTACAATTTTTGTCACTTTTTTGGTGAAATGGTAGGGGTACATTTGTACCCCCTGACCATTTCACACAGGGGGGGCCGGGATCTGGGGGTCCCCTTGTTAAAGGGGGCTTCCAGATTCCGATAAGCCCCCCGCCCGCAGACCCCCACAACCAATGGCCAGGTTTGTGGGGATGAGGCCCTTGTCCTCATCAACATGGGGACAAGGTGCTTTGGGGGGGACCCCAAAGCACCCTCCCAATGTTGAGGGCATGTGGCCTGGTACGGTTAAGGAGGGGGGGGCGCTCTCGTCCCCCCCTCTTTTCCTGCAGCCTGCCATGTTGCATGCTCGGATAAGGGTCTGGTATGGATTTTGAGGGGGACCCCACGTCATTTTTTTTTTTTTGGCCGGGGTTCCCCTTTAAATCCATCCCAGACCTGAAGGGTCTGGTATGGATATTTAGGGGGGACCCCACGTCATTTTTAAAAAAAAATTGAAGTGGGGTTAAATTTGAATATTGAATTTGGGGGGACCCCCACGCTTTTTTTTATCAATGACTTTCAATGAATGACTGTTCTCTGTGTTACAGGAGCCGAAAATTCATTAGCCGCGAGTGATTTTAAATAGCTTTTTTTCCTACAAAAATGACACTTTGTGCAGGGACAGTTCTCGATATTAGATATACTGAATCTCAAATTAATTTGAATCATTCGAATCATTCGTTATATCCGCTATAATAATTTCTTTCGTATTAGTTGAAATTCGATATTTGGTAGTTGAATTCGAATTGTTCTATGTGTTACGGGAACCGGCAATTCATTAGCCGCGAGTGATTATTAACAATTTGTAACGATTCGTAACAATTCGTAACAATTCGAAACGATTCAAAAAAATTTTATCGATTCGTCCGAAATTCGTATTTCGTACGAATTTGAACGGAATTCGTACACGAATTACGAATTACGATTCCCGTGTCTAGCTGGGGGACATCATTTATGCCCAAATTGCTTCACCATCTGGTAAGCGCACAACCCATTTGGTGGTCGGGTACCTCTCTTCACCATTACTAATTTAAGTGGAGTCACCGTGGTGCATTTTTCCAGCAGTGAGTGTACAGCTTGTGTAACAGTGTAAAATTGCTGTCCCCTCAAAATAAATCAACACACAACCATTAATGTCTAAACCACTGGCAACAAAAGTGAGTACACCCCTAAGTGAAAATGTCCAAAGTGTTCCCAATTACACATTTTCCCTCCCCAGTGTCATGTGACTCGTTAGTGTTACAAGGTCTCAGGTGTGAATGGGGAGCCGGTGTGTTAAATTAGGTGTTATGGCTCTCACTCTCTCATACTGGTCACTGGAAGTTCAACATGGCACCTCATGGCAAAGAACTCTCTAAGGCTCTGAAAAAAAGAATTGTTCCTCTACATAAAGATGGTCTAGGCCAAGACCATGAAACTGAGCATTAGCACAGTGGCCAAGATCATACAGCGGTTTAACAGGACAGGTTCCACTCAAAACAAGCCTCACCATGGGTGACCAAAGAAGTTGAGTGCACATGCTCAGCGTCATATCCAGAGGTTGTCTTTGGGAAATACTGTAGACGTATGAGTGCTGCCAGCATTGCTGCAGAGGTTGAAGGGGTGGGGGGTCAGCCTGTCAGTGCTCAGACTATATGCCGCACACTGCATCAAATTGGTCTGCTTGGCTGTTGTCCCAGAAGGAATCCTCTTCTAAAGATGATGAACAAGAAAGCCCGCAAACAGTTTGCTGAAGACAAGCAGACTAAGGACATGAATTGCTGGAACCATGTCCTGTGGTCTGATGAGACCAAGATAAACTTATTTGGTTCACATGGTGTCAAGCTTGTGTGGTGGCAACCAGGTGAGGAGTACAAAGACAACTGTGTATTTCCTACAGTCAAGCATGGTGGTGGGAGTGTCATGGTCTGGGGCTGCATGAGTGCTGCTGGCACTGGGGAGCTACAGTTCATTGAGGGAACCATGAATGCCAACATGTACTGTGACATACTGAAGCAGAGCATGATCCCCTCCCTTTGGAGACTGGGCTGCAGGGCAATATTCCAACATAAAAACAACCCCAAACACATCTTCAAGACGACAACTGTCATGCTAAAGAAGCTGAGGGTAAAGGTGATGGACTGGCCAAGCATGTCTCCAGACCTAAACTCTATTGAGAATCTGTGAGGCATCCTCAAACGGACGGTGGAGAAGCGCAAGGTCTCTAACATCGTGGAGGAGTCATTAGCCACGAGTGGCAACCTGTGAAGCTCTGGTAAACTCCATGCCCAAGAGGGTTAAGGCAGTGCTGGAAAATAATGTTTGCCACATAAAATTTTGACACTTTGCCCCAATTTGGACATTTTCACTTAGGGGTGTACTCCATTTTTTTGCCAGCGGTTTAGACATTTTTGAGGGGACAGCAAATTTACACTGTTATACAAGCTGTACACTCACTACTTTACATTGTAGCAAATAGGGATGAGCCCGCAGTTCGAGACAAGCGTACGTTCATCTCGAATATTGGGTGTTCGTTTGTTCTAAAACTAACTGAACATATGAGGCATTTGTGGAAAATTTGAGCGCCGCGGAAACGCCCCATATGGCACTGCGAGATGGCAGTGCATTGCTGTATGATGATTGGCCAAAGCATGCTCCTGACCTGCATCCTTTGGCCAATCACAGCGTGCTCTGCTGAGAGAGCCATAATTCGCCAAAGGCAGGGTGCATTTGGCCAATCATGGCTCAGGGGGACCAAGTCGACGCCCCACACTATATAAGGCTGCTTACAGAGTAGTTGTTGGCCTGTACAGAGATAGCTTCAGTTAGACTAAGCAGGCAGGTTATTCAGTTAGTGGCAGTGCATTATATATATATATATATATATATATATATATATATATATATATATATACACACAGTCAGTCTAGTATATATATATATATATATATATATATATATATATATATATATATATATATATACACACTCTGCATTTATCATAGCCTATATATTCAGTGTTTACTCTATATTCAGTCAGTGCAGGCAGTGTATTAAAAAAAAAAATATATATATATATATATATATATATATACACAGTCTAGTATTCTAGTATATATATATATGTATATATATATATATATGTGTGTAGCGTCGGCTCCTAATGAGCAGACGCTATTGTTTTTCAAATTTAAGTTGTCGGAAGCCACAGTTGGGCTTCAGGCTTCAGGCTAAAAGTTCTGGTTTCTCTACCAGTTCAGCTGGGTTGCACTGGTTTCTTCTTGACCGTAGGTGTTGCTGTCACCACCAGTAAGTGTAGAAACGCAGTTCAGCTGGATGTGTTTAATGCCACCTATTGCTCGGAAATAGCTCAGTGGGAGTGTTCTTCCTGCTGTGCATCTGGGGGAGGGTATTTAAGGTACCAACGCCATATCGGGGTTTTTATTTTTGCCTTTACTCTGGGGTTCTCCTTGACCCCGACCTCATGGCATTCCTGGCCTGGGGTGCGCAGCCTATGTATCCTGTGTCTCAGGGCCGGCTGGCCTGAGGCTATGCATCTGAGAGGGTAGGCCCGAAAAGTCTCGGGGCCTAATGATCCAGGGATGCTCTGGTGCTGTCTCGCCTGCGGAGAGAGGCCCGCTGGTATCTCTGGAGAGGCCTGGAAACTGAGTTGAAGGACGCATCCTGGATCAACACCCATACAGTATCGCCGAATCGGCTGCAAGAAACTGGTACTGTATGGCAGTTCTCAAGATCTCTCAGTAATGCTTAAATTTAATCAACAAGTCTGTGGCAGAGGCTTTGTCGAACACCCTACCGGCTGCTAGGCCAAGTGAGAGGGGTCTATCCGGGGGTTGCTGGATACAGTCTGTGGAGCTGTTTGTCCTTTGGATTCTCCTAATACCTCTACCCCGGAATTACAGAGTGACTGAACTCACCCTTAACCCTCTGACCCTTTATTGAGAGACTTTGTCTTTATTTCAAATAAATAAGCAAAAAAATTACTAAGTGTCGGATTTAACATTCTTTGGGCCACTTTCCAATGGGACCCCAACGACGGTGACACAAGCAGTTTTAAAGTTATGTGGATAAGCTATGGGGGGTACCTCATCCTAATGAATATATATAGAGAAGGAACATGAGGGGGTTTAGCCGACCAGACGGACTATTACGGTACCTGAACAAATTTATGCCTAAATACTAAACAAATTTAAACTAAATATTTTTATTATCACAGAATATAAATGATATAAAACATTACAAAGATCATTGGATTCCAAATATGCATACAGACGCCATAAGTCAGATTGTTGATTCAAACATGCTGATCAGTACTGGTTGGCGCGTTTCGCTTGTGGCTTTTTCAGAACCAGAAGACAACAGTTAAGATATCTGTAGTGTATCATAGAGAAACATAGAAATGATCCATTTGATTTTCACAGTTTCATACAATGAAATATTTCAAAAGATATTCTCAAATGACATTTCATTAACACGTGCCTACCTTACAATTTCTTATTTCTTTAATGAATCCACCAATATGGTGGCTACGTAGTTTGGTGTTGTCACCTAAATTGAGTAGACTCTTTAGAGATGGGCAACCAAAAATTGCTTATTGGCAATCCGAATCCAACAAAAATAGCAGCATATACTGGAAGGGGGAAAAAGGAGGAAAGAACAGAAAAAAAAAAAGGATATTTTATATTTCATTCAAAGAACTGGTCTGATGCATAAAACATTGAATCCTCTAGGTATGGATATGGGATATACTCACATCTAGCAAAGAGGTGCAGCTAGAAGACGAAGTCACCAAGAATATCCTATATATAACGGTAAGCTAACGGTAAGCCCAAAACAAACCAGCACACTGTATGTATATGTATATATACTCTGCATCCAGTGTAGCCTATATCTACAGTGCATTATGTGGTGTACTGTTTCTAATACACTTCAGGCGGTGTGATAACCGCTTGCCGACCAGCCGCTGCCATTATACTGCAGCAGTTTGGCACGTTCCTGCAAGCCATTGTAGCTGTATGTCAGCCCTGTAAGCAGGGATAGCCATTATTAGGGATGAGCCGAACACCCCCGGGTTTGGTTCGCACCAGAACCTTCGAACGGACCGAAAGTTCATGCAAATTTTCGAACCCTATTCGTTACAATGGACACGAACGTTCAAAATCAAAAGTGCTAATTATAACGGCCAATATGCATGTTAATGTCATAAAACAGGTTTGGGGACCCGGGTCCTGCCCAGGGGACATATATCAATGCAAAAAGAAGTTTTAAAAACTAATGTTTTTTTGGGAGCAGTCATTTTAATGATGCATAAAGTGAAAAAAAAGTGAAATATTCCTTTAAATATGGTACCTGGGGGGTGTCTAAAGTATGCCTGTGAAGTGGCATGTGTTTCCCGTGTTTAGAACTGTCCCTGCACAAAATTACATTTGTAAAGGAAAAAAAGAAGCCATTTAAAACCGCTTGCGGCTTTAATGTCATGTCTTGTCCTGGCAATATGGCTAAAAATCCTTGAGAAAAATGGCATGGCTACCCCATCACCCCCCCCCCCCCCCCCCAGCCCCTTTGGGTCTTGTATGGATATTAAGGGGAACCCCGCACCCAAAATAAAACCCTATACCTACAACCCTATACACTCTGAACAGCAGTATACAGGCGGTGCAAACAAGACAGGTTTGTTCTTAAGTAGAATGTGAACAGGTACATTTTTAAGTGTAGCTCCATCCAAAAAAATCTATTTTTTAAGCTTTTTGGAGAACATAGGGAGGGGTTATCACCCCTGTAACATTTGCTGTCTTTGCACATCTGTTCAGAACATTTCACCTCACTTTCCGTCCCAATGACAAATGTTTTTGGAAAAGTGGGGTTTTAATTGAAACAAGGATTGGTGATAAAGCATCAGTAGAGAGGAGATACCTTTTTCCCAAATTAAATCTAACAGGATAGAATTTCCCTTCCTAGGGGTAGATTTCCTCTCACTTCCTGTTTTCTCCTTCCGTTTGCAAGAGTAGTTTCTAAGTTGGATGTTTGAAAGTAGGGGCCTGCCGTATATACTCTGCAGAAATTTGCCCCATTAGATGTTGGTGTAGCCACAACACTGTAAGCCCTCACAGTTACTCTTGGTGGGCACAGGAATTGGCCCTGCTGTGAATTATTAGATCAAGATTTGTAATTGCATGCACCTGTTGAACAGGGCAGAAAAATTGAGCCTTTGGTGGTGGTGGTGGACGGTGTTGCCACAAGACTGTAAGTCCTCACAGTTACTCTTGGTGGGGGGAGGAATGGGCCCTGCTGTGAATTATTAGATCAAGATTTGTAATTGCATGCACCTGTTGAACAGGGCATAAAAATTGGGCCTTTGGTGGTGGTGGTGGACGGTGTTGCCACAAGACTGTAAGCCCTCACAGTTACTCTTGGTGGGCGCAGTAATGGGCCCTGCTGTGAATTATTAGATCAAGATTTGTAATTGCATGCACCTGTTGAACAGGGCAGAAAAATTGGGCCTTTGGTGGTGGTGGTGGACGGTGTTGCCACAAGACTGTAAGCCCTCACAGTTACTCTTGGTGGGCGCAGGAATGGGCCCTGCTGTGAACTATTAGATCAAGATTTGTAATTACACGCCCCTGTTAAACAGGGGCTGAAAAAATTGTGCCTTAGGCACTGGTGCCACAACACTGCAACCCCTAACAGATACTGTACTCTGAGCACAGCAATGAGACCTGTTGCAAAGCATTGCATAAAATATTTTAATTACACGCCCCTGTTAAACAGGGGCTGAAAAATTGTGCCTTAGGCACTGGTGCTGGTGCCACAAAACTGCAACCCCTCACAGATACTGTACTTGGAGCACAGCAGTCAGACCTGTTGCGAAGCATTGCTTAAAAAATTGTAATTACACGCCCCTGTTAAACAGGGGCTGAAAAATTGTGCCTTAGGCACTGGTGCTGGGGCCACAACACTGCAACCCCTCACAGATACTGTACTTGGAGCACAGCAGTCAGACCTGTTGCGAAGCATTGCTTAAAAAATTGTAATTACACGCCCCTGTTAAACAGGGGCTGAAAAATTGTGCCTTAGGCACTGGTGCTGGTGCCAGAACACTGCAACCCCTCACGGATACTGTACTTGGAGCACAGCAATGAGACCTGTTGCAAAGCATTGCATAAAAAATTGTAATCAAACGCCCCTGTTATACAGGGGCTAAAAATTTGGGCCTTAGCCACTGGTGTGGTGGCACCCAGAAACAAAAATGTTCTTCCAAGCTATCAAGGAATGGATCATTGAGGAGGAGGAAGAGGATAGTCAGTGAACATAACAGGACAGTCACTCAGCATCAGCATAGGCAGTCTTGAAGGGATGTAACATTATAAATTATTCAGTTATATCCGCTTCAGGAGCCTGGTAGCTGGTGGTGATCCAAGACTGATTCATCTTTATGAAGGTCAGTCGATCAACCGAGTCGGTGGACAGGCGCACCCTGTGATCGGTGACAAATCCTCCAGCAGCACTGAATGTGCGTTCGGAAAGAACGCTGGATGCAGGACAGGCCAGTAGATCAATTGCATACTGTGCAAGCTCTGGCCAGTGATCCATCCTCAAGATCCAGTAAGCCAGAGGATTTTCGGTGGGAAAGGTGTCCAAGTCTGACCTTACCCCTAGGTATTCCTGCACCATGTATATCAGACGCTGGCGATGGTTGCTGGAACCGATCATACCTTGGGGCTGCGGACTAAAAAATTGTCTGAACGCATCGGTCAGACGTCCACCTTCCCCACCGCTCCTTCTGCTACTGACCGAAGCCTCAGCAACTCGTCGTCCAGGACCAGGAGTTTGTAACCTCCCAGTCTCTGGGAACGCATTGCACAGACCTTCTGCAAGGCCTCCCTGAGATGTCTCATCCTCTGCTCCCTCTGTGACGGCAAGATAAGGTCCGCAACCTTACCCTTGTACCGTGGATCAAGGAGAGTGGCCAGCCAGTAATGGTCCCTCTCCTTGATCCGAAGAATACGAGGATCCTTCCGCAGGCTTTGCAGGATCAGGGAGGCCATGCAACGTAGGTTAGCTGAGGCATTCGGTCCGGAGTCTTCTGGGTCACTGAGGATGACATGATCACCAGCCACCTCCTCCCAGCCACGTACAAGTCCACTGGTTTGTTGGGACTGTACATCATCCCTAAAAGACTGCTGCTGCTGCTGCTGATGCTGAGTGCCAGGCTCCACCTCCATGCTCACACACAATCCTCCTCCTCATCCTCTTCCTGTGTGATGGGTGGGACAGAAGGAACACTGTCTGGATAAAGGGGGCCTTGAGAGGCAAGGAAGTCCTCCTCTTCCTGCCTCTGTTCTGCCTCAAGTGCCCTGTCCATTATCCCACGCAGCGTATGCTCCAACAGGTGGACAAGAGGTACAGTGTCACTGATGCATGCACTGTCACTGCTCACCATCCTCGTGGCCTCCTCAAATGGTGACAGGACAGTGCATGCATCCCTGATCATGCTCCACTGGCGTGGGGAAAAAAAAATCCAAGCTCCCCTGACCCTGTCCTGGTACTAATTGATGGCCCTCTGCTGTGTGTGCAGTCGCTGCAGCATGGCCAACATTGAGTTCCACCTGGTGGGCATGTCACATATAAGGCGGTTCTTGGGCAGGTTCAGCTCCTTTTGCAGCTCAGCCAGCCGAGCACTGGCATTATACGATCGGCGGAAATGTACACAGACTTTCCTGGCCTGCCTCAGGACATCCTGTAAGCCTGGGTACCTGCCCAAGAACCGTTGCACCACCAGGTTGAGGACGTGAGCCATACAGGGCACATGGGTCAGCTGCCCCTGTCGCAGGGCGGAGAGGAGGTTGGTGCCATTGTCAGAAACAACCATTCCTGGCTTAAGTTGGCGTGGCATCAACCACCTCTTGGCCTGCCCCTGCAGAGCTGCCAGAACCTCTGCCCCAGTGTGGCTTCTGTCCCCCAAACACACCAGCGCAAGCACGGAATGGCATTTTTTTGCCTGCATACTCGCGTAGCCCCTTGTACGCCTACAGAGCACCGCTGGTTCCGAGGACAGAGCACTCGAAGAGGCCATGAAGGAAGAAGAATAGGAGGGGGTGGAGGAGAGAGGTGTGTCACAACCAGTAGTAGCATTTTGGAGGCGTGGTGGCGGAACAACCTCCAACACCACTGCACCTTGTCCTGCATCCCTCCCAGCTGCCAATAGAGTGACCCAATGGGCCGTGAAAGACAGATAACGTCCCTGTCCATGCCTGCTGGACCATGAGTCAGCGGTAATATGCACCTTACCGCTGACCGCCCTGTCAAGCGAGGCATGGACATTGCCTTCCACATGCCGGTAGAGAGCCGGAATCGCCTTCCGTGAGAAAAAGTGGCGTTTGGGAACCTGCCACTGAGGAACCGCACATTGAACAAACTCACAGAAGGGGGCCGAGTCTACCAACTGAAAAGGCAGCAGTTGAGGTGCTAGCAATTTAGCCAAGCTAGCATTCAACCGCTGGGCATGTGGATGGCTGGGAGTAAACTTCTTTTGACGGTTCAGCAGCTGGGGCAGGGAAATTTGCCTGGTAGAATCGGACGTCCGTGTACTGCAAGTACTTGGCTGTGATACACCTAATTCTACACCTTCATTCCTCTCAGAGCAGCTTTCAGAGAGGACTGAAGATATAGTGGGGTTGGAGATCCCAGCTGATGAGGAGCAAGGAGAGGTTCGCTTTGTTCTTTGGTGTGGGTCTTTAATGTGCGCTTGCCAACGAGCTGCATGGCAGGTCGACATATGTCTGGTCATGCTTGTGGTGCCCAAGCGGCTGATGTTTTGGCCACGCGAGATAAGCTTGAGACATATGTTGCAAATAGCAGTGGTGCGATCTAATGCACTTGTCTCAAAAAAGGCCCACACCAAAGAACTTTTGTGATAACGTGCAGAGGCAGCGCCCTGCACAGGCGGAGCTCTGCGGTGTGATTCAGTTGGTGTGCTGGCCTCTAGCTGGCCTCCGGAGGGCATCCTGCCTCATTGGACATGTGCCGCCGCCTCCTCCTCCTCCTCCTCCTCTCTCCCTTCAGGCACCCACATGGAGTCAGTGACCTCATCATCCCCTCCCTCTTCACCACTGGAGCAAACCTGGCAGTAAGCTGCAGCTGGTGGAACATGACTGCCAGATTGCTGTCCTTGAGCATCCCCTCTCTCTGCGCGCACGCTACTGCCTTCCTCTAGCTGGGTATCATCATCCGAGCCTTCAAAACGTTGGGCATCCTCCTGGAGCATGTACCCAACACTGTGCTCAAACAGTTTGGGGGACTCCTCAGGAGGACATGGTGGGTCTAGGGAAGGGGTGCCTGATGATGCCATTGAGTACGCGTTGGCAGCTGCTCTGCCAGTACCCTGAGCCTGGGTGAGAGAGGAAGAGGAGGATGAGGAGGACTTGGTCATCCATTCTACCAAGCCTTCAGCATGATGCGGCTCAACATGTCCAGCTGCCGAAAACAAGGACAAGCGTGTCCCATGGCCACGTGCTGATGACGATGCACGACCACGTCCACGACCAGCACTGTTGTCTCTATAAACAGAGCCTGCTTGCCCTGTGTTCTTGCCTCGGGACTGTCTGCCTCTCCTTGGCGGTCTTCCAAGCATTGTAGTGGGCAGTGTATATTGTGCTGGAGTCACACAGCACACACACTAACTCCTGCAGATGGCTGCCTTAGATGACAAGAACTGGGCCTTACGGCAGATAGAGACTGCCTTATATGACTGACAACAGCTGGGCCTTATAGCAGAATACAGAGGCTGATGTGGTTTTATGTGTGATGTACTAACAGAGCACACACACACACACTATCTCCTGAAGATGCCTGGCTGCCTTCGATGACAAGAAATGGGCCTTACAGCAGATAGAGACTGCCTTATATGACTGACAACAACTGGGCCTTATAGCAGAATACAGAGGCTGATGTGGTTTTATGTCTGATGTACTAACAGATCACACACACACAAGCTAGCTAGCTCCTGGAGATGCCTGGCTGCCTTCGATGACAAGAACTGGGCCTTACGGCAGATAGAGACTGCCTTATATGACTGACAACAACTGGGCCTTATAACAGAATACAGAGGCTGATGTGGTTTTATGTCTGATGTACTAACAGATCACACACACACACAAGCTAGCTAGCTCCTGGAGATGCCTGGCTGCCTTCGATGACAAGAACTGGGCCTTATGGCAGATAGAGACTTCCTTATATGACTGACAACAACTGGGCCTTATAGCAGAATACAGAGGCTGATGTGGTTTTATGTGTGATGTACTAACAGAGCACACACACACACAAGCTATCTAGCTCCTGGAGATGTCTGGCTGCCTTCGATGACAAGAACTGGGCCTTATAGCAGATAGAGTGACTGAGGTGGTTTTATGTGTGCTGACACACACACTAGCTCCTATAAATCCCTGCCTGCCGTAGGACAATAGGACAGAAGGTTATGGGGCAATGCTGTACTAACAGCATAGGACAGAGGGTGCTACTGCAATGCTGTACTAACAGCACGCACACACCAGACTAATCCCCAGAATCAAAGCAGTTAGACTCAGCAGCAGATCATTTTACCACTCAGCAGCAGTGCAATCAGCAGAAATGATCAGTATTCACTTCAGAATCAGTAGTAATGCTAATGAATCAGCAATGAATCAGCAATGAATCAGCATCAGCATCAGCAGTCTGCCTATTAAGAATCAAAGCCGGAACACATGTGCACTAGGCCGACGGCGCGGCGGCCTTTTATACAGTGGGGCGTGTACTAAAGCCCCTGAGCTATAATTGGCTACAGGCGTCCTGCCTGTAGCCAATTATTGCTCTCCTCGCTGTCGGCGCTGTGATTGGCCAAGCATGCGGGGTCACAGTGCATGCTTGGCCAATCATCAGCCAGCAATGCACTGCGCCTGGCGCAATGCATTGCGGGCCGCTCGCATCACACGAATGTGATGCGAACGGCCCAAATAGTTCTGGGCTCGCCGAGTGCTTGATTTGAACGTGGGTTCGAATCGAACACCGGGCCCATCCCTAGCCATTATACTGCGCCAGGTCGGCACGTTCCTGCAAGCCAATGTAGCTGTATGTCAGCCCTTTAAGCAGGAATAGGAGGTGCGTGCATGGGCCCACTGCACTATTGGTGAACCAATGCGTGTGGCTGGCGATCGCGATGACCGCCAGCCACGCGCGATTGCGGGCAGGAGCTAGGAACAATGATTTGTCTTCTCCTCTAGTTAGCTCCTTCCCCCTACAGTTAGAACACGCACTGAGGGAACACAGTTAACCCCTTTAAATGTCAATGATCCCAAAAATGTGTAAAAAGTGTCCGATCTGTCCGCCACAATGTCCCGATAAAAATCGCAGATCACCGCCATTACTAGTAAAAAGAAAAATAATAATAAAAATGCCATATATCTTTCTCATAGTTTGTAGATGCTCTAACTTTTTTGCAAACCAATCAATATACGCTTATTGCGATTTTTATTACCAAAAATATGTAGAAGAATATATATTGACCAAAACTGATTTGATTTTTAAAAACATTTTTGTGAATGTTTATTATAGCAAAAAGTAAAAAAAAAATTAAAAATTGTCACTCTTTTTTTGTTTATAGCGCAAAAAATTTAATTTCACCAAAAGAAAGCTCTATTTTTGGGAAAAAAAGGGCATCAATTTTGTTTGGGTACAGAATCGCACGACTGTGCAATTGTCAGTTAAAGCGACGCAGTGCCGTGTCCCAAAAAATGGCCCAGTCAGGTAGGGGGTAAATTCTTCTGGTGCTGAAGTGGTTAATATATATATATATATATATATATATATATATATATATATATATATATATATATATATATATATATATACTCTGCATTCAGTGTAGCCTATATCTACAGTGCATTCCGTGGTGTATAGTTGCTAATACATTGCAGGTGGTGTACACAGTATCTAATACAGTGTGTACAGTTTCTACTACACTTCTGGTGGTGCACACAGTATATAATACAGTGCAGCCGTTGTAAACTTTCTAATACACTTCAGGCGGTGTACACAGTATCTCATACAGTGTAGTGTGGTGTTGCAAAACAAAAAATACATCATGTCCGGAAGGCCACCAAGGAGAGGCAGATGCTCACAGGCCACTAAAAGAGGGCAAGCAGCCTCTGTTTCTACAGTCAACAGTGATGGTCGTGGACATGGTACATCCTCTGCAGATGGCCGTGGTGCACGCTTGTCCTTTTTTGCTGCTGCTGGCCGTGTTTTTGAGCCACAACATGCAGAAGAGTTGGTGGAGTGGATAACAAAGCCATCCTCATCCTCCTCATCCTCTGTCACCCAGGCTCAGAGTAGTTTGCCTTCCACGCAGCTGCCAAAGTGGCCTATTCCACCCGCTCCTTGTCCACAGTCACTCCTTCCGTAGACCCATCATCATGCTGCTGGAGGATGTGCAGCGATTTGAAGGCTCCGATGTTGGTTCCCAGGTTGAGGAAGGGAGTAACGTGAGCCTAGTGAGAGGGGTGCAACATAAGGACAAGAAACTGGCAGTCATGTTTCACAGCAGGGCCCGTTCCTGCACCCAACAAAAGTATCTGTGATGGGTTACAGTGTTGTGGCACCACCACCACCCAAGGCCCAATTTTTCTGCCCCTGTCTAACAGGGGCATGTAATTTCAATTCTTGATATAATATTTCACAGCAGGGCCCATTCCTGCGCCCAACAAGTGTAACTGTGAGGGCTTACAATGTTCTGGCACCACAAACACCTAAGGTCCAATTTTCTACAGAGTATATAGGGCAGGCCATATAGTATATATACTGCTGTTCAGAGTATATAGTGCCTGGGGTCCTGGGGGACCCCCACACCATTTAAAAATAAATAAATTGGTGTGGGGTTCCCCTTAATATCCAATTCCAGACCTGTACGTTGCCCTTTAAGGGGCGGCCGGTGGGCTCGTTCGCGGGAAGCTCCGTGATTTGGGTCGCGGGACCTGCGGACCCGATCGCAGCGTGGATATCCGCGATCACCTCACGGAGAGGAAGAACGGGAGTTGCTAATGTAAACAAGCATCTCCCTGTTCTGCCTAGTGACAGTATCACTGATCTCTGCTCCATGTGATTGGAGCAGAGATCAGTGACGTGTCACACACAGCCACGCCCCCCACAGTTATAAACACGCCCCTTGGACATACTTAACCCCTACACTGCTACTTAGTGGATAACCCCTTCGCTGCCAGTGTAATTTACACAGGAATCAACACAAGTGCATTTGTATAGCAATGATTGCTGTATAAATTACAATGGTCCCAAAAATGTGTCAAAAATGTCCGATGTGTCTGCCATAATGTCGCAGTCAAGTTAAAAATCGCTTATCGCCGTCATTTAAAAAAAAAAAATTATTAATAAAAATGCCATAAAACTATCCCCTATTTTGTAAATGCTATAACTTTTGCGCAAACCAAACAATAATCGCTTATTGCTATTTTTTTTTAGCCCAAAAATTTAGAAGAATACGTATCAGCCTAAACTGAGGAAAAAAATTGTTTTTTAATATATTTTTGGGGGATATTTATAGCAAAAAGTAAACAATAATTATTTTTTTTTTTCAAAATTTTGTTTATAGCGCAAAAAATAAAAAAAACAGGGGTGATCAAATACCATCAAAAGAAAGCTCTATTTGTGGGAAAAAATGATGTCAATTTTGTTTGGGAGCAACGTCGCACGACCGCATAATTGTGCCGGATCGCAAAAAGTGCTCTGGTCAGGATGGGGGTAAATTCTTCCGGGGCTGAAGCGGTTAAGCATTATTAAAATCACTGCTCCCAAAAAACTGACATTTTTAAAACTTTTTTTTGCACTGATACATGTCCCCTGGGGCAGGCCCTGGGTCCCCAAACACTTTTTTATGACAATAACGTTCATATAAGCCTTTAAAATTAGCACATTTGATTTTTCACATTCGCTTCCAATAGATGGTGTTCGCGTGTTTGAACACATTTTTTGCCTATTCGCATGTTCTGCTGCTAGTAGCAAAGTGTAATTTCTTTAGTGTTGTCACATGAAAAGATATAATAAAATATTTACAAAAATGTGAGGGGTGCACTCACTTTTGTGAGATAGTGTAATACAATTTTTTTTTTTTTTTGGTAATAAAATGTATAAACCTAGAAAAATTTATTTTCCCATAGCTTTTCCTAACATAACATTTGCATTAGTGCACATCCATATATAATTACCACAAAATATAATCAAGAAAGTCTGTAGAATAAAATTAGTAGAGGAACAGTAAAACTTAAAGTAAACGTGTGTGTTTCATTTTCATTTTGAGCCTAAATTGTGAGACACACAGGATTTTGAAGCTTAAAATGTTAGTGTAACATTAGGGGAAGATCAAGCGGGTTTTTTACCTTTTCAAACCAAGTTGGTCAGTGGAGACCCCTCAACTGTGTAGCAGGAGATCACTCCTAATAGTAATCTAATGCTGGCTGCAATCAGCTGGACATGGATCACTATGGCAGTAATACTCTATGTTGCTGCAGGGAGATACTAGACAGAGCTAGGACAGATCTATCTCAGCCTCCGTACTTAGAGGAAGTGCTGTGATGTCACTGTGATATCACATATCTTCTATCACAATGCATCAATCTGCTATAAGCACTTCTATAGAGTGCTGAGTATAAAGAATGGAATTCCAGTAGCTGATTGGTTCAGCTCTTGAGCTGAGCACTGGGTCTTGGCTGTAGCAGACAGCAGGCAGTTCCAATGATAACGCCACTAGGACCCACAGGTTTCACTGGGATTTTTAAAAGGCACTAGGAAGGCTCTGTGAGGAAATTAGTAATTAAAGGCACTCATGTACTCTGTACTCATTCCTGTGGGGGAATAGATAACTGGGACCCATTATGTAAGGGGACTTTGAAATTCCAAAACCCCCACATGCCTTCTGTAGAACAGAATGTGGGGATGAGTCCCATTTCCCCTCTACATGGGGAAAAGGTGCCTGACGAAGGAGAAGGTTAGTTACCACTGCTTGCCTCTGTTTGAATTGGTGTTTTTTTGCATGTATCAACTTTTTGAATTGGTGTTTTTTATTTGGCTCAAGTTAAGCTTAAAAAGTCAGTTCACCCAAAACGGATATTTTAGACTCTTGTGGTCAGACCTACACATATTTGACAGAAAGAACAAAAGGGTTTTAATTCTGTCTTTGGGGTTTATAATCCAATCTATATAACAGAGAGTTCAACTGGAACAGGAGGGCTTAAAGAGGTTGTAAACCTTGAAAAAAATAAAAATAAAAAACCTGCAATACAAAGGCATAATGAGCCAATATGCCTTGCATACTAGCTCATTATGAAATACTTACCTTAGAACGGTGGCCTGAATCGGCACACCGAGTACACGGCCGACATCTTTGACCTGAGTTACTTCTGGGTTTGCGGGCTTCTGCGATGTGATTGGCCAGAGCAGCAAAGACATATGCGCATGGTTGATGCATGTCAAGGCACGGGCTCTGAAAAAACAGCACAATCGGGCTGTTACTTCAGTGCGCATGTGCCGATGACGTTGGCAAAACCATATTAACCTCCCTGGCGGTATTCCCGAGTCTGGCTCAGGGTGGAATTCCAGTACCATTAGCAGTAACCCCGAGCCAGACTCGGGATCGCATCGCAGTATTCAGGGAAAGTACAGGGAAAGTTACTTACCTTGTCCCCTGGATCCTGCGATGTCTCCCCGCTGTGTGTGTGAGCTGTCTCCTCGCTCGATTCACACAGTGGCAAGTGCCACCGAGCTCCATTCCCTGCGATGTTGCAACGCACAGGGACAGAGAACGGCACCAAATTCAAAAAAGTAAAAACACACAATACATATACAGTACTGTATAAAAAAAATACACATCCCCCTTGTACCTAGTGGTCTGTCCAGTGCCCTGCATGCACTTTTCTATTATAAATACAGTTTTTTATGCCTGGAATTTGGAGATTGTCCATAGCAACCAAAAAGTGTCCCTTTATGTCAAAAGTGGTTTTATAATAAATTAGAATCACTTGTAGAATTGAGCGATAGCGATTTGTGGGGAAATTCGTTATCAAACACACGACAATTCTGCAACTGAGCACATTTCAGTGTTTTTGATTTGATTACACTATTAAATAATTATTATTATTATAATATTATTATTTGTTAGAATTATTTATAGTTATTTATTATATTATAATTTATGATTTTGTGTTTCAAACTTTATCATACCTGGGATGTCTACTGGTTTGGACAGATTTAAGTGAGATATTCCTAAGAATTACAGGCCTACAATATAAAACGCCAAATTTCCATGCAAAATAATTGTACCGCTTTCAGCACCTAAAATCAGAAATAATCATACCGCCAGGGAGGTTAAGTGAATATCTCCTAAACTGTGCAAGTTTAGGAGATATTTACAGTACCTACAGGTAAGCCTTATTATAGGCTTACCTGTAGGTACAAGTGGTGTAACAGAGTTTACAAGCACTTTAATCGCTTCAGCTCTCACATCTGTATAACTCTAACGGACTAGAGACATTTTACATTTTAGTTATGGGCGTTTTGATTCGCTGATAAATTTGTCATAATATAAAAAAATAATTCCTATATTGTTTGTTCAGTACAAACAAGGCTTTCTCTTGGCAAAAATGTTTTGAAACCACAATTTTATTTTCGATGAAATCTAAAGACAAAAGTGTAGCAAGTGTAGCAAGAAAAAAATAACACCTTTTTTTTTCTAGTTTGACGTGTGATAGTTTTAAAAGCAATTGTTTCTGTTGTAAAAAAAGGGTTTTTTTTATTCTATAATTTCTCCTCTGTATAATGAAATAAACATTTTAATTATTTTACAAGCATAGCTATATTATCAAGGAAAAAAGTGTAAAATAAATAAATAAAAATAAAAAATATATATGGAGAGGAGGGGGGTGGTTAATTCTGTCTTATTAAGGGTAACTAAGGGTTACTAGGGGTTAATTATTTATTTTTTAACCACTTCAATACCAGGCACTTTCGCCCCTTCCTGCCCAAGCCAAATTTTAGCTTTCTGCGCTGTTGCATTTTGAATAACAATTGCATGGTCATGCTACACTGTATCCAAACACATTTTTTATCATTTTGTTCCCACATATAGAGCTTTCTTTTGGTGGTATTTGATCACTGCTGGGGTTTTTATTTTTTGCACAACAAATAAAAAAAAACGTAAATTGTGAAAAAATCTGTTATAAATCAAACCAATGAGGTGGTACTGATGAGGTGGCACTGATGATGGGCACTGATAAGCAGCACTGATAGGCTCTGATAGGTGGCAATGATGGTCACTGATAGGTGGCACTGGTATGCAGCACTGATGGGCATTGATAGGCGGCACTGATGGGCACTCATAGGCGGCACTGATAGGCTGCACTGATGGGTACTTATGGGTGGCACTGGTAGATTGGCACTGATGAGCACTGGTAGGTGGCACTGATGGACACTGATGGGTGGCACTGATGGACTCTGATTGATGGCACTGCTGAACATCACTGATGAGAAGACATCTGGCAGGCATTCATAGTGGGCACTCACTGGCACCATTTGTGGGCACTGATTGGCATCTTTTAGGACACTGTGTGGCATCCCTGGTAGCCATGGGGGGCATACCTGGTCATCAATATGTGGTGGGCGCCCTGGTGATCCTGGCGGCATCCCTGGTGGTCCAGTGTGGGCATCCGCCCGGGGGGGGGGGGCTGCGCTGATAAACAATCAGCACAGACCCCCCTGTCAGGAGAGCCGCTGATCAGCGTCTGTCAGACACGAGTGAGGAAAAGCCGATAAATGTCTCTTCCTGTTATCCTGCTGGATGTCAAATGATGCCCAGTCAGGATACCTGAACCACTGCCCGGCCGTCATTTTGCTATAGGCCGGGCGGGAAGTGGTTAAATATGAATTATTTTCAATAATTTTTCAGAATGCCTATAATCTGGGATATCTTGCTCCCATATAGCACAACATTAGTGAACATGAACAAGAAAATCATTTCTGATACTTTGAAAATTAATATAAGTATGTAGTAAGTATAAGTATTGCGGCGTACACACGAAGGGACAATCCCGCGGGATTATCCGCTGGACTGAAGTCCAGCGGATAATCCCCTCGTGTGTGGGCGCCGGCGGACTTTTTGGCGCCAAAGTCCGGCGGACTTTTTGGTGCCAAAGTTTTAAGTTTGGTTTTAAAATTATCCGCTGGACTTGGCAGTCCGGCGGACAATCCCGCCGTCAGTGGGCAAGTCCGCGGGACTTTTGAAATGAACGGACTTGCCGCTCATCGGCAAGTCCGTTCATTTAGCACGTGACTTCAGGTTACGTAGCTAGCGTAGGCAGTTACTGCCGCCGCGCTAGCTCCGTGACCTGGCATGGATTTAAAGGGACTCCCCACGCCGAAAAAACGGCGTGGGGGTTCCCCCCAAATCCATGTCAGACCCTCATCCGAGCACGCAGCCTGGCAGGCCAGGAAAGGGGTGGGGACGAACGAGCGCCCCCCCCCCCTCCTGAGCCGTACCAGGCCGCGTGCCCTCAACATGGGGGGTGCCCTGGGGAAAGGGGGGCCGTGCGGCCCCCCCACCCCAAAGCACCTTGTCTCCATGTTGATGAGGACAAGGGCCTCTTCCCGACAACCCTGGCCGTTGGTTGTCGGGGTCTGCGGGCGGGGGCTTATCGGAATCTGGGAACCCCCTTTAATAAGGGGGCCCCCAGATCCCGGCCCCCCACCCTATGTGAATGAGTATGGGGTACGATGTACCCCTACCCATTCACCTAAGGTGTAAAATGTAAAGTACAAAAACACACACACTTTTGAAAAAATATTTTATTGCACTGCTCCGGGGGTCTTCTTCCGTCTTGGGGGTCTTCTCGCCGGACTCCTCCGCTCTCTTCTGCTCTTTTACCTAGCTCTTTCACGAACGGAGGAGTCCGGCTACCTTCTTCGTCGTCGCCGCCGTCGTCTGGGGGTCTCGATCCGCCTTCGGGGGTCTTCCGGGGGTCTCTTCTGTTCTTGCGGCGGTCGTCGTCTTCCGTGCCGCCGGCGCCTTCTTCTTCTTCTTCTTGTTCTTCTTCTTCCGATGTTGACCCGACGCTCTCTCTGCCCGGAATGCTTGTGCCGCGCTGCGCTGGGACTTATATAGGGGCATGGGGACAGGGTCACATGCACATGTCACATGGTGACCCCGCCCCCTTGTGTTGTCACAGTCCCGGAGGATGCTGGGACTGTGACATCGCAAGGGGGCGGGGTCACCATGTGACATGAACATGTGACCCTGTCCCCCATGTCCCTATATAAGTCCCAGCGCAGAGCGGCACAGGCATTCCGGGCAGAGACAGCGACGGGTCAACATCGGAAGAAGAAGAAGAACAAGAAGGACAAGAAGAAGAAGGCGGCGCCGGCGGCGCGGAAGACGACGACCGCCGCAAGAACAGAAGAGACCCCCGGAAGACCCCCGAAGGCGGATCGAGACCCCCAGACGACGGCGGCGACGACGAAGAAGGTAGCCGGACTCCTCCGCTCGTGAAAGAGCTAGGTAAAAGAGCAGAAGAGAGCGGAGGAGTCCGGTGAGAAGACCCCCAAGACGGAAGAAGACCCCCGGAGCAGTGCAATAAAATATTTTTTTCAAAAGTGTGTGTGTTTTTGTACTTTACATTTTACACCTTAGGTGAATGGGTAGGGGTACATCGTACCCCATACTCATTCACATAGGGTGGGGGGCCGGTATCTGGGGGCCCCTTATTAAAGGGGGCTCCCAGATTCCGATAAGCCCCCGCCCGCAGACCCCGACAACCAACGACCAGGGTTGTCGGGAAGAGGCCCTTGTCCTCATCAACATGGGGACAAGGTGCTTTGGGGTGGGGGGGCCGCACGGCCCCCCTTTCCCCAGGGCACCCCCCATGTTGAGGGCACGCGGCCTGGTACGGCTCAGGAGGGGGGGGCGCTCGTTCGTCCCCACCCCTTTCCTGGCCTGCCAGGCTGCGTGCTCGGATGAGGGTCTGACTTGGATTTGGGGGGAACCCCCACGCCGTTTTTTCGGCGTGGGGATTCCCTTTAAATCCATGCCAGCTTACAGAGCTAGCGCGGCGGCATTTACTGCCTACGCTAGCTACGTAACCTGAAGTTACGTTCGAAATGAACGGACTGCTCCGTGTGTGGGCAAGTCCGTTCATTTTCAAAAGTCCCGCGGACTTTTGGCCGGCGGATTATCCGCTGGAGAAGTCCGTGCGTGTGTGGGCAAGTCCACACGCTCGGAAAGTCCAGCGGACCTAGCTGGAAAGTCCCGCGGGATTGTCCGCTGGACTAAGTCCGCCGGCAAAAGTCTGCACGTGTGTACGCGGCATATGTCTTACCACCTGTTCAACAAAAACATCTATACTTGGGTATGCATTATTTAACTTGGGCAAAAAATCTGTCCAACAACAAGACAAAACAAAACAAATGCCGTGTATACACGAGCAGAATTTCCGTCTGAAAAAGTCAGACGGGAGCTTTTCATCGGATATTCCGACCATGTGTATGCATCATCACAGGTCTGGCATCATCACCACCTGCTGTATGGGGATGTGGGGGCGCAACAAGCTGCAGCACCAAGCCCTGTTCTGCATCCTTTCGAGTTGCAAGCAGTAATACCCAGTGTGCTGTGAACGAAATATATAATTCCTGCCCAGGCTTGCTGGACCACATGTTAGCAGTAAGATGAATTTTACAGCTGACTGCCTTGCCCAACGATGCCAGAACATTCGCTTCCACGTGATGGTAGAGAGATGGAACGGCCTTACGTGAAAAGAAGTAGCGACTGGGAACTGGGAGCCATTGTGGTACAGCACATTGTGCGAATTCACGGAAGGGGGCAGAATCCATCAGGCTGGAAGGCAGAAGTTGGAGAGCCAACAGCTTTGACAAGCTTGCATTTAGACGCTGGGCATGTGGGTGGCAGGGACTGTATTTTTTTCCCCGCTGCAGCAGATGGGGCAGAGAAATTTGCTGTCTACAGCTGGTGGTGTGCTGCTGGCAGATGTGCTGCTAGGACCTGGGACACCCTGTGCTATACCATCATTCCTGACAGTGGAGGCCTCTGTAGTCACACTACACAGACACACTCCACGGATACACTATAATATACTGCAATATAATGTGCCAAACGTACAGTGACGTACAGAACTATACGGTGTTAAACTGACAGTAACGCACACAGAAGTAAATGGCGTTAAACTGGCAGTGACGCACACAGAACTATATGGCGTTAAACTGGCAGTAATGCACACAGAAGTAAATAGCGTTAAACTGTCAGTAACGCACAAAACTATATGGCGTTAAACTGGCAGTAACGCACACAGAACTATATGGCGTTAAACTGGCAGTAACGCACACAGAAGTAAATGGCGTTAAACTGGCAGTAATGCACACAGAACTATATGGCGTTAAACTGGCAGTAACGCACACAGAACTATATGGCGTTAAACTGGCAGTACGCACACGGAACTATATGGCGTTAAACTGGCAGTAATGCACATAGAACTATATGGCGTTAAAATGTCAGTAACCAACACAGAACTATATGCCGTTAAACTGGCAGTAACACACACAGAACTATATGGCATTAAACTGGCAGTAACGCGCACAGAACTATATGGCGTTAAACTGGCAGTAACATGCACAAAACTATATGGCGTTAAACTGGCAGTAATGCAATCAAATAAACGGTGTTCAACAATCACTACTCTGACGCTGTCTGAACTGTCCCTACTCTACACTAATGTATGTATGTATGAAAGACACAGTCTCACTACACTACAGTGAAACTATCTGAGCTATTCCTACGCTACACTAATGTATGTATGAATGACATGGTCTCACTACACTACAGTAAAACTATCTGAGCTGTCCCTATTCTAGCTGCACACTATGCAAAGCTGAATGATGGTCCTAATTTACTACACTCACACTATCCCTAGACTGACACTAAACTAATATTCTACACTGACAAATGAAGCAAAATAGCACAGTATAGCTCACTAACTAACTAATAGTACTGAACAGAGCCCTGTTCTATCTCTCTCCATGCCAAAATCACACTGAAAATGGCTGCCATTGAAATAATATTTTATATTGTGGGGCGGGACTGAACCATGATTGGATAAAGTCATGATGACAGTGTCCAATCATGACAGTCCTCTGTGCCCTGATTGGCTAAAGCTTTCACTGCTTCAGCCAATCAAGGCTTGCAATGCACTGTTCAGCGCCGCAATGCATTATGGTTGGATGGGGGGGGGCGAACAAACGGTCGAATGACCCATTTGTTCGGATCTTCGCCGAACGTCCGAACAACGAAAGTTCGGCACAAACTTATGCTCGTGCCGAACCGTTCGCCCATCCATATACACAGTATCTAATAAAGTGTATATAGTTTCTACTACACTTCTGGTGGTGTACGCATTATACAGTGCAGTCGTCGTACAGTTTAGAATTCAGTGCAGGCGGTGTACACAGTATCTAATACAGTGTGTACAGTTTCTACTACTTTTCTGGTGGTGTACACAGTATCTAATACAGTGTGTACACTTCAGGCGGTGTACACAGTATCTAATACAGTGTGTACAGTTTCTAATACACTTCTGGTGGTGTACACAGTATACAATACAGTGCAGCTATTGTACAGTTTCTAATACAGTGCAGCCGAGTACACAATATTGAATACAGTGTGTACAGTTTCTACTACTTTTCTGGTGGTGTACACGGTATCTAATACCGTGTGTACAGTTTCTAATACACTTCAGGCGGCGTGCACAGTATTTAACACAGTGTGTACAGTTTCTAATAACCTGCACTGAGAGGAATGAAGGCACAGTAATATGTGTCCCAAGTACTTGCAGCCAATCTGCTAGCAGTACACCACCAATTGATTTTAGCAGGCAAATTTCCCTACCCCAGTTGCTGAACCGTAAAAAAGAAATTTGTTCCCAGCCATCCACATGCTCAGCGTCTAAATGCTAGCTTGGCCAAATTGCTAGCACTGCAACTGCTGCCTTTTCATCTGGTAGACTCTGCCCCCTTTTCGTGAATTTGTGGAATTTGTACCTTAGTGGCAGGTTCAAATACACCATTTCTTTTCACGGAAGGCCATTTTGGCTCCCTATCGGCATGTGGAAGGCAATGTTTTGGCCTAGTTGGACAGGGCGGTCAGCATTAAGGTTCATATTACCGCTGACTCATGGTCCAGCAGGCATGGGCAGGGACATTACCTATCCTTCACAGCGCACTGGGTAACTCTTCTGGCAGCTAGGAAGGATGCACAATAGGGTTCCAAAATGCTACTGGTGATTCTGTCACAGCTCTCTCCTCCACCCCCTCCTCTTCTTCTTCCTCTATGGCCTCTTCTGAAGACTTGTCCTCAGAACCAGCTGTCCTCCGTAAGTGTTCAAGGGGCTACGCAAACACTCAGGCTAAAAGATGCCATGTGGTGCTTGAGTTGGTCTGCCTAGGGGACAGGAGCCACACTGGGGCAGAGATTCTGTCAGCTTTGCAGGGGCAGGCTCAGAGGTGGTTGATGCCATGGCAGCTTCAGACAGGAATGTTTGTATGTGACAATGGCACCAACATTCTTTCTGCTCTTCGACAGGAACCCTTGACCCATGTTCCATGTTCAAATTCAGGCACACGTCCTGAATTTGGTGGTGCAGCGGTTCTTGACCAGGTACCAAGGCTTACAAGATCCTGAGGCAGGCCAGAAAAGTTTGTGGTCATTTCTGACAGTGATACAATGCCAGTGCTTGGCTGGCTGACATTCAAAGGGAATGCAACCTGCCCAAAAATCGCCTCATTTGTGACACACCCACCAGGTGTAACTCAACTTTGGCAAAGCTGCAGCAGCTGCACACACAGCAGAGGGCTATCAATGAGTACCTGTGCGAGTATGGCACCAGAACAGGGTCAGGGGAGCTTGGCTTCTTTTCACCATGCCAGTGGCTACTGATAAAGGATGCATGCACTGTCCTGTCACCATTTGAGGAGGTCAGAAGGATGGTGAGCAGCGACAATAAATGCATCAGTGACACTGTCCCTCTAGTTTTCCTGCTGGAGCACACGCTTCATGGAATCATGGACAGGGCACTTGAGCAGAACAGCGGGAGGAAGAGCAGGACTTCCTTTCCTCTCAAGGCCCAAGGTGGGAGGAAGGGTAAGAGGAGGAGGACTGTGTCAACATGGATGTAAAGAATAACACTCAGCAGCAGTCTTCAAGGGATGGTTTTCAGTCCCCAGAAACCCAAGTAGTTGTACGTGGCTGGGAGGAGGTAGTTATGGATAATGTGATCCTTAGTGACCCAGAGGACTCAGAATTGAATGCCTCGGAAAACTTATGCTTCATGGCCTCCCTGATTCAGCAAAGCCTGAGAAAGGACCCCAGGATTTGTGTTATCAAGGAGAGGGATCATTACTGGCTGGCAACCCTTCTTGATCCATGTTACAGGGGTAAAGTTACAGAACTCATCCTACGTTCACAGAGGGAGCAGTTGATGAAACATCTTCAGGAGGCCCTGAAGAAAGTTTTGTGTAACGCATTTTCTGACCATGGGAGGTTACCATTTCTTGGTGCTGGACAACGTGTTGCTGAGGCTTCGGTCAGTCAGAGGCAGAGCAGTGGAGAAGGTGGCCGGCTGACCGATGCCTTTAAACAATTCTTCAGTCCTCAGCGTCAATGTCTGATCGGTTCAAGCAACCATCGCCAACGTCTGCATTATATGGTGCATGAATATCTAGGGTCAAGAGCAGACTTGGAGACCTTTCCAACAGAGCATCCACTGGGTTACTGGGTCTTGAGGGTGGACCACCGGCCAGAACTTGCTCAATATGCAATTAAGCTACTGGTCTGTCTTGCATCCAGCATGCTTTCTGAATGCACATTCAGTGCTGCTGGAGGGTTTGTAATGGCTCAAAAAGTGCACCTGACCACAGACTCCATTGATAGGCTCACATTCATAAAAAAATAATCAGTCTTGGATCAGCAGCTATTAAGAAACTGATGCTGATGTAACTTATTGAATTTTCTATGGGTCTGGGATTTCTTGAAGACTGCCTATGCGACTATCCTATTTCTCCTTAATCTTGATGATGCTAGCTTCCAATAATATTTTTGGTTTAGGGCACCACCAACGCCACCCAAGGCCCAATTTTCTTCCCCTGTTTAACAGGGGCATTTAAATTGGAATTTTTTATGTAATATTTCACAGCAGGGCCTGTTCCTGCGCCCAACAAGAGTATCTCTGAGGGGTTACAGTGTTGTTGGTGGCATCACCACCTCCCAAGGCCCAATTTTTCTGCCCCTGTTCAACAGGGGTATGTAATTACAATATTTTATAAAATATTTCACAGCAGGTCCCGTCCGTGTGCCCAACAAGAGTAACTGTGAGGGCTTACAGTGTTCTGGCACCACCAAAACCAAAGGCCCAATTTTTCTTCCCCTGTTTAACAGGGCCATGTCAGGGACTTACCAGGCATTTCCAGGCTTTCTGTGCGCATACTGGTGCGCGGCGGGCGTGCGCGCGTGCACGTGCGAGAGTGCAATTGGCGCCAAAACGGGCTTTAAAAGCCCAGCAGTGACACTCAGCCAGTGCTGTGTTGTCTTAAAGCTTCCTGCTTTGTCAGCCATCTGAAAACCTGATCTGAACGCTTGAACCTGTGATCTTCCGTTACCGACCCGGCTCTGTTTGGACTAATCTGCCTTCTCCTATCCGACCCGGCCTGCCTGACCTCGTCTGCATTTGCTTTTGGTTACCGACTCCTGCCTGCCTACCGACTCTGCCATTGCCTGCTCCTATCATCTGATTGATCTGCTGTTGCCAACCGGACTGTTTGACCTTGCCCTGCCGATTCCCGTTTGCCTGATCCGCCTGCTGCCTGGTTCTATTGTGTCCTGCTTCACCACCTACAACTGCAGACTTACACCCTGCCATCTGCATACAGGCACTACTGGAGGACCTCCCTGTTGATCCAACACCTTCCTCTACCAGCCAGGCACTCCTACCCCACTGTGCTCACGTGACCACTGTCCCCATCTCCAGTGGCACTTGAACCAGCGCTGTATGAGAGGTCTCCTCCTACAAGTCAGGCTCAACGTCCAGGTAAGTAACAGTACAACACAGCCATGACTGAGCCTGCAGGAGAGACCCCTCCCATGACAGATATCTGCTCACACCTGTCAGCCCTCACCCAAGCAGTAAAATCCTTACAAGACGGTTATACCAGATTGGAGGGTCAAGTCCAGAACATCATTAACCCTGTACACGTGGCTCCTGGTTCCGTTACCGCACCTGCTCAGGCTACTTCCTCTCCTTCTGTTGTCATGCTTCCACCTGAACCAAGGGTCCCCATACCTGAGAGGTTTTCAGGGGACCGAACTAAATTCCAGGCCTTCCGCAGCGCTTGTCAACTTTATTTCGCCCTGCAACCCCGGACTTTCTCACTTGAAGCCACTAAAGTGGGGTTTGTGATCTCCCTGCTGTTAGGAGAACCACAGATCTGGGCACACCAACTTCTCGAAGAGGACTCTATTTTGATTCAGTCACTAACGGCCTTCTTTGAAGCTATGTCCCAGCTTTATGAAGATCCTGAACGGGTAGCCACAGCAGAAGTCACCTTAACTACGCTCCAGCAGGGTCGCCGGGCAGCCGAGGATTACATCTCAGATTTTAGACGCTGGAGTGCAGACACTCAATGGAATGATGCAGCTCTACGGCATCAGTTCCGCATGGGCCTATCAGAAGGACTGAAAGATGAACTGGCCCGGGTAGGCATACCTGATACTCTTGAGGCTTTAATCACCCTAACAATCCAGATTGATCGCCGTCTTCGGGAACGTCGCACTGAACGGTCCTTTCAACATAATCACCCTACTTGGGTGACTGCTAAAGCTCCAATTCCTGCTGCCCGCTACCTACCTCCACCCAACTTCCAGCCGACCCGCCCTGCACCTGACACCTCCGAGCCGATGCAGTTGGGACTGATTCGACCCACCTTAACCCCAGAAGAGCGCACGCGTCGCCACCAACTGAACCTCTGCCTGTACTGTGGAGCAACAGGACACTACGTGCGCAACTGCCCAGTCAAGATGCGTAAGTGCTCTTTCTCTGTTCCTGCCAGTCTTTCAGCACTTTCTGCTAACACAACCCACATTGCTCTTCCTCTCTCGTTACAGCTCCACGGAAGGACAATTCCAGTTAAAGCAATTATTGACTCCGGAGCATGCAGTTGCTTCATTGACTCTGCCTTCGCCAGCCAACACAACATTCCCTTACAGAATAAGACCCACCGACTTTCAGTCTTTTTGGCCGATGGCTCCCGCATCAGCTCCGGGCAGGTGACCCAAGAGACTTTTCCCTTACCTGCCATCACTTCCTCCCAGCATAAGGAGCTTCTGACCCTTGATGTTATCTCTTCCCCGTTGTTCCCAATCATTCTGGGCATTCCCTGGCTTCAGGCCCATAATCCCTCCATCAATTGGACTACCAGAGAGATCAGTTTCTTGTCCCCCTACTGCCAAGAACACTGTCAACACGAGTCTACTCAATCATCTGTCACCTTATTTTGCATGGACATTGATCAGAACCTACGCCAATCAGTACCCGAACCGTATCATGGGTTCCTCGATGTTTTCAGTAAAAAGGGAGCAGACTCTCTTCCACCCCATCGGGCATATGACTGCCCAATTGAACTTTTACCCGGGGCTGAAATTCCCTTTGGGCGCATTTTTCCCTTGTCAGAAAAAGAACAGGAAGCATTAAAGGTTTACATCAACGAAAACCTGGAAAAGGGATTAATTCGTCCATCTACCTCTCCAGCTGGTGCTGGAATATTTTTCGTGACTAAGAAGGATCAGACTCTCCGCCCGTGTGTGGATTACCAGGAATTGAATAAAATCACGGTCAAGAACCGTTACCCGTTGCCCTTAATACCCGAATTATTCCAAAAACTAAGGTCTGCTACTATTTTTACGAAACTCGATCTAAGAGGGGCATACAATCTGGTCCGCATCCGGGCTGCGCATGAGTGGAAGACGGCGTTCCGAACACGGTTCGGGCATTATGAATATTTGGTCATGCCCTTTGGTCTATGTAACGCACCTGCCACTTTTCAACATCTCATTAACGATGTATTCAGAGACTTCTTAGATGTTTTTATAATTGTTTATTTGGATGATATTTTGTTTTTTTCTGAATCCCTCAGCCAGCACCGGGAACACGTCTGCAGAGTCCTTGACCGTCTTCGCTTACATGGATTGTACGCAAAAGCAGAAAAGTGTGAGTTCGAGCAACCAGAGATTCCGTTTTTGGGTTTGATAATCTCCGCAACCGGTATCAAGATGGATCCCCAAAAGGTGTCTGCTGTTTTAGACTGGCCTGCACCCGTAGATAAGAAAGGTATACAACGTTTCATTGGTTTCGCAAACTTTTACAGGAAATTTATCAAGGGATTCTCTGCCATCATCGCACCTATTACACGATTGACCCAACAACACGTCAGGTTTCATTGGAGTACAGAGGCTCAAGAGGCATTTGAGAGACTTAAGAAACTCTTTACATCAGCTCCAATTCTCAGTCATCCTAACCCATCCTTGCCCTTTTTATTAGAAGTTGACGCATCCGAAGTAGTGGTGGGAGCGGTCATTTCTCAAAGACAGGGTAAGGAGGATTTGATACATCCTGTAGGATTTTTCTCTCGAAAGTTATCTCCAGCTGAGAGAAATTACGATGTGGGAGATCGGGAACTTCTTGCCATCAAGACCGCTTTGGAAGAGTGGAGGTATCTGTTAGAGGGCGTGGCCCACCCGGTATTAATATATACCGACCATAAGAATTTAGAATATCTGAGATCTGCCAAACGCTTGAAACCCCGACAGGCTCGCTGGGCCTTGTTTTTCACCCGCTTCTGTTTCCACATCACTTATCGGCCGGGATCAAAGAACGTCAAACCAGACGCACTGTCACGCATGCATGACAACCCAAAGGACTCACCTGCTCCTGACACAATTCTGCCCACAAACAGCTTCTTACTCTTACAAACAGATCTCTTATCCCTAATCAAAGAAGCTTCTACCCACTCTCCAAGGCCTTCAGGAACCACCTTGACATCACGAGATGGCTTGTTATGGAAGGGAAGTCAAATCTTTGTCCCTGAAAGTATCCGAGTTAAGGTACTGACACTGCTTCATGATCATCCCTTAGCAGGACATTTTGGGGTACGGAAAACTCTTGAACTTGTACAACGTACATTCTGGTGGCCCAACTTAAAAGAGTTTTGTGGGAGATACGTCAGTTCCTGCCCCGTCTGCATACGGAACAAGACTTCAAGGAACCGAGCCTGGGGCCTGCTTAAACCCTTACCTGTACCGGTCAGACCTTGGAAAATGATTTCTATGGACTTTATAGTCGAATTACCTCGCTCTGAGGGGTGCACAGCCATTTTCGTGGTTGTGGATCGCCTATCTAAAATGGCCCATTTCGTGCCCTTGAAGGGAACCCCATCTGCCGCGGAGACGGCCCTTGTGTTTATTAAGGAGATCATCAGACTACACAGAGTACCTGCAAACATAGTCTCCGACAGAGGGGTGCAATTTACCTCACGCTTCTGGAAAGCACTTTGTAAAATCTTGAAGATCGAGCTCGCTCTCTCCTCAGCCTACCACCCGCAAACTAATGGACAGACAGAGAGAACCAACCAAACCCTCGAGCAATATAACAGATGTTTTACTTCTTTTTCACAGGACAATTGGGTTTCCCTGCTGCCTCTAGCGGAATTCGCATATAATAATACCAGTCACTCGGCCACTAACCAATCCCCCTTCTTTGCCAATTATGGTTTCCACTTAACCTTTTTACCAGATTTTGTTTCAGAATCCCCAGTTCCGGCAGTTCAGGAGACGGTGGAGTTCCTCAAACGCAACAACCAGGTACTACAAGAAGCTGTGTCCAAGGCCCAGGCAGATAGCAAGAGAAACTTCGACCAAGGAAGAAGGGGGGAACTGGTTCTGCAACCTGGAGATCAGGTATGGCTGTCTACAGACAACATTAAGTTAATTTGTCCTTCTAAGAAGCTTGCACCTAAATTTATGGGACCTTTTCCTGTTAAGAAAAAGATTAACGAAGTGGCCTATGAACTGTCTTTGCCTGACTCTCTTAAAGTTCACCCAGTATTTCACGTGTCTTTGTTAAAACCTGCTGTGCCTAATCCCTTCCCTGACAGAGGAACCGGCCTGCCTGAACCTGTTTTGGTGGATGGTAACCAGGAATATGAGGTGGAGGCAATCCTCAATTGTAGAAGAAGACACGGGCAAGTACAATTTTTGGTCAAATGGAAAGGGCACGGTCCAGAAAGCAATTCCTGGGAACCGGATAGTAATATACATGCTAAACGATTAGTTCGTACCTACCTGGCTTCCCACCCTGAGAAGGCAAGTCGCCTGGGCATCCGGAGGCTGCCCCTTGTGGGGGGGGGCAATGTCAGGGACTTACCAGGCGTTTCCAGGCTTTCCGTGCGCGCGTGCATGTGCGCATGCGCAAGAGCGCAATTGGCGCCAAAACGGGCTTTAAAAGCCCAGCAGTGACACTCAGCCAGTGCTGTGTTGTCTTAAAGCTTCCTGCTTTGTCAGCCATCTGAAAACCTGATCTGAACGTTTGAACCTGTGATCTTCCGTTACCGACCCGGCTCTGTTTGGACTAATCTGCCTTCTCCTATCCGACCCGGCCTGCCTGACCTCGTCTGCATTTGCTTTTGGTTACCGACTCCTGCCTGCCTACCGACTCTGCCATTGCCTGCTCCTATCATCTGATTGATCTGCTGTTGCCAACCGGACTGTTTGACCTTGCCCTGCCGATTCCCGTTTGCCTGATCCGCCTGCTGCCTGGTTCTATTGTGTCCTGCTTCACCACCTACAACTGCAGACTTACACCCTGCCATCTGCATACAGGCACTACTGGAGGACCTCCCTGTTGATCCAACACCTTCCTCTACCAGCCAGGCACTCCTACCCCACTGTGCTCACGTGACCACTGTCCCCATCTCCAGTGGCACGTGAACCAGCGCTGTATGAGAGGTCTCCTCCTACAAGTCAGGCTCAACGTCCAGGTACGTAACAGCCATGTAATTACAATTTTTGATATAGACCACCATAGGCGGAACAAAAGATGGGACCAAAGATCTTGTATTTAAGAGTGATGATCAGTCACGGCTGATTGTGCCTCAGAGAGTCCTTGAATCAGAGAAGGGATAATTTGATCCACAGCCTCCACCTGATCATGAAAACTATGAAGACTCCTCTGTAACTCAGCCATATCTCTTTTATGACTGTCCTCCATTCGATGGAACATGGATTCTAAATCTCTCTTGGCGGGCAATAGGCTCAAATATTTCTCTAATCGATCGTCAGTGGCGTATTGTTCATATTCGCTGCCTGAATTAGAGTGGTCTCTGTCTATTGCCTGGGGGGCATGGTTGGAGTTATGAATGGAGTGTTGTTGTGACTTAGCCCTATGTCCACTTCGAGTACTCACACCAGTACTCGGGTTCTGTGAAAACAAGCCCCTATATCTGCCCTCTCATCGGGTGGTTCTGGCATAATAGTTTTTCGGGGTTTCCTCTGGCTACTTTTGCTCATACTGTTACACCAGGTTATAGGATGCCAGCTAGCACCAGTTGCAGCATTATGGACAAGTGGTCAGTGACAATTATACTACACAGCAATTTACGCTATATCCACCAGTGATGGCACAAGTCAGGGGTTGATGAGCCAAGGAGCAAATTATAAAGCAGTCAGCTGCCACAGACAGGGCAAGCCAGGGTTAACCACATTTTACCTGGTTTTTCTTTAATAGTTTGGACAATCCAGGCACTCATAGTACAGTAAATCGACTGCTCAAACAGATGCCAAGGTGATCTACATAAATGAGCAGACCAGGGGCAATTTTAACCGAAATAACCACATTTAGTGCAAATCAGGGGCTGCCTCAATAGCTAGGGTAGCATCAGTCAGCTCCAGCTAATAGTGGCAGGGACCAAAGCCGGACCAAGCAACGATGGGCAGGCAATGGAAGCATCCAGCACACTGCAGCAGCCACACCATCGGAAGACTGGAGGCAGCTCATAAAAATAAATTAATAAAAAAAAAAAAAAAAAGAAACAGCTTATAGTAACTGCAGACTGCACATCATTGTCACCTTAATAAGTCAAATAGGAGGAACAATAGAAGAATGCATTGAATTTGAGTTAGTACGGTAAAATGAAACAATGATTACATTTATAGATTAAGAATGAAAAAACACATTTTATCTTTTGTTCTTTGACGATAACTTGTTACTTTAAAAGAAGCTGACTGTTCTCTTATTTGAGAAACATTTGATGGGTACAATATCATGCTTAATAAGTCAGAAATGTTGACAGAAATAACAGATCCTTCATCCGTTTTAAACTGCTCTCTAGTCAAAAGTGATAACAATTAAGACCTGGTCAGTTTGAATACTTTCACCTAGAATGTAATGATGCATGTGAACATACAGGAAAAATGGCTAATAATTTATGAAAGCTTTTCAAGATAAAGGTAACAACTTTTCAGTGAGAAACATATTTGAAAGGTAAACATTTTAAAATGCAGACTGCATATCTCCTGTGTCAATTTAAAATTTACTACATACCATTAACCAACCTAAAATAACTTCCATGGTAATAACCCTTCAGATACAAATGCCTGTGTGCAAGGAGGTATTATTAAGTTAAATTACCCTAAAAGTGTTGGATTGACACAGAAAGGGTTCACTCAGTGATTTGGAAAACGATGGGTCTTGGTAACAAAGGTAAACAGCTACAGCTGTTCTTTTCTTGATAGCCAGATTTTTAAGATTTGCTTTAACATGATTTCAAACGAATATTTTAAATATTTAATAGACTACCTCCTGAATATCATGTATGTCCTTGGGAATTGCAGTAAGTTTCTTTTTTAAAACCTAAATTCCCTTGAAGGCTTTTAACAGCTAAAATACTTCATCCAGACCATTGCATGCTGGGTGAAATGAGTCATGTTGGAAGGTACTGCAGGATTTTGTTGTGGAGTCAATGAAAGCACTTAATAACATTTCTTAAGGGCAAATAAATAACAGCTGAGGGACTTTAGATATTTATTTCAAATATTTTTTGAGATTGTTTAAAAGGTTTGTAAATGCGATGATTCCATTTACTGTAAACACTACTTTACATTTTAAAAGGTTGTTTCCATTAATGATATTTAATGATATGCAGCTGCAGGCAAATTTCTTTGTTACATAGGCATATGGGCCAAGTACTTTTAGGTACCATAATTTCAACCACCAGCTAACTAGTATTTTTTCTAATGAATTGTTCCCAAAATATCAGTTGAGTTTTAAGATAAAAGTTGATCTGCTTGTTCAGGGTGGTTATGGATAAGGTAAGGGCTAAGCTTAGAAACATTGTAGAAAACACGATTGCATATTCCGACAACAAAATCCATGTTTTTTTTCCGACAGATGTTGGCTTAAACTTGTCTTGCATACACACGGTCACACAAATCTTGTCGGAAATTCTGAACGTCAAGAACACGTTGATGTACAACACGTACAACGGAACTAGAAAAAGGAAGTTCAATACCAAGTGCACTAGACTAGAAAGAACGTCAGGGGTGGGAGCAGAGTTTCATGCATGCGCAGTGTATATAAAGCGTAACACGTGTGCGTCGTACGTACGATCTGTGAGCGGAGGAAGGAGTATCGGAAGCGCTGATCATTAGAATGAAGGTACAATTTCAACTTGTTGCATCAGTGGCCTATACTGCTTATAGATTGAGGCCTATATTGGGACAAGATTAGGAGAGTTTAGCCTGATATTAAGGTTTGTCTTGTGCTGTGTCTTGCAAATGGAATATATTCAATGATGAGGACTTTATCCCCATATTCCTTAATATGTACAGGGAGATTCCCTGTCTGTGGCAGGTAAACCACCCCTTTTATAACAATAAACCAAAGAGGAAGGCAGTGCTGGATCAATTGCTGGAATTTGTGAAGCCGGTGATCCCCACGGCAGACATCCCCTATTTGAAGGCTCTAATTGGTGGCATGAGGAGCACTTATAATAGGGAGTGCAAGAAGGTCCCGGATTCCCTGAGATCTGGAGTTGCAGCAGATGACATTTATGTACCCAGGCTGTGGTACTATGACAGACTGCATTTTCTGCCAGGCCAGACTGAACCCAGGCCAGCACTCTCCAATATCCCTTCAAGGCTTCCTTCCACCTCAGCTGAGGCTTCCAACGTCTAACCTGGGCTAGGAAGAAGTGGAGGAGCCCAGCTTTTGCCAGGTATAGCATTGTTCAACATATTTCAAGTCAAATAATGAATGATGTTAAAGTGGTGTTCCCAGCCCCCCCAAAAAAATAGCAGAAAATTCCTAAAAATATAAAAAAAAAAAAATAATTGGAAAAAAAAAGTAACTTACCTCTAAATGCCTGTTGCTAGGGGGTCCCTCGTAGTCTGCCTCCTTCAGTGCCCGTGCTGGTGACATCGCTTCTCCTTGGCGCAGTCAGTCATCTGGGACACGTGACAGGTCCCAGGTGACTGTGCACTGTATAACGGCGAGTCGTGCATACGCAGTGGGTGCCTGGCGGTGAAGCCACAGCCGGGTGCCCACAGTAAGAATGCCGGAGCCGTGAGCGGAGCGGGGAACGAGGGGGGGCTTCGTTTCCCCACATCGACGGACCCTGGGACAGGTAAGTGTTCGTTTATTAAAAGTCAGCAGCTGCAGTATTTGTAGCTGCTGACTTTAATTTTTTTGTTTTAAGGGGCACCCCACTTTAACTAGGTGTTATTATTGATCAGTAATTTCTGATTTTACAAAGTGTTTTACATATCAATAGACAGTAGTGGCCACCAATGATTGGGACAAGAATGAAAAAATGCTGGGGTCAGAATGATAGTCTTTGCTATTTATTAACATTTAATTTGCAACAGTCATGAGCTGAAAATTGTGTGTGATTGATGAACCAAAAACTAAAACTATGTCCCTTTTTCATACACAGAAAAGTCTCAGCCAGGAGGAGGCCGTGAAAAGTGTCAGCCAGGAGGTGGCAGGGGTAAGTGGCAGCCAGGAGGTGGCCGTGCCCAGTAGCCTGCCTGAATCCCAGGTCCCTCCCCTCCGCCTTCCAAAAAAAGTCCCAGGAAGAGGAGTAACCTGGAGGAGGCAGCACTTGGCCTATTTCAGAAGGCTACTGTGGCCCTCAGAACCCCCCCCCCCCCCAATAATCAAGAGGACTATGGAGGAGGGCAAACGCCTCTTATGTGAGGAAGTTATGTTACAAGCCCTAAATAAGGGGTTGAGGGGCGAACGCACAACCAAAAGCCACGTTTGTGAGTTCAACCATGGTCCTCCCCCTTCTCCTCCACCTCCTGCCACAACTACAACACCAGAGCCACAGCTTGGAAGCAAGCGTGGAAGGAAGCGTGGAAGGAAGCCAAGAAAGTGATGGCATGGGTTCAGTCTGGTCTGACAAAAGACACAGGCTGTTGTAAGACCACAGCCTGGGGACAGATATGTCATCTGCTGCTGTTCCTGATCTCTTGTAGTCCTGGACCGGATTGTGCTCACTATTATAAGGACTCCTCCGGCCACCAATTTTGACTATAAAATAATAGACATGTGCACACTGAAATATTTCGTTTCGGAATTTCGTTTTCGTCTGGACAATAAATGTATTTAGTTACTCCTGAAATTCGTTTTTATTTATTTTGTTTCATTAAAAAATGCATTATTAAGGTCGAATCTGTCATTGAAGGCCTTTGGTGTCTGTCAAAGAAGATTCGACTGAGCAGCAAAACTGTACGAAGCCACAATCGTACATTTCCAGTCGAATGTTCCACCTACAAGCTATAGTAGAATTCTAATGTATGTAAATAATAAAACATTAGAATTCTTCTATAGCCTATGGGCAGAGCATTTGACCATAAATGTCCACTCGCGCTGACTGCTTCGTCGAATCTTCATGTCGCATCTTTTTTCTATATGTCGAATAATCTTGGACTAATAGAGTTAGGTTAGGCACATTCAACCTGTCAAATCTCCTATCTATATCGATCTGTTGTCACAATGAAAACGAAAATTAAGCAATAAATGGCTATTTATTTTTCACAAATACTTGCCTATGTGTTTTACTTCAAAAAGGAAAGTTTGTTTGTGAGTAGGCACGTACATTTCAAAAATACAATGTCAAATTATCAAGGGACACCAACACCTTGAGTTTAAAAATTACAAGATAATAATGGTGTTGTGATCTGGATAAAAAAATAAAAAAAAACACTATAAACAAAAATTCTAAACATTATTGTGGAGATCTGACAAAAAAAATATTCAAAAGATCACGAAAAATAATAAAGAAATCAGTTTGCGAGAATATGAGCAGCAAAACAACTTCATTATTCTAGCATTATAAAGAAGAAGTGAATGCGCTGCATTAAAGGTTTTAAAATTTGCAGCGTGGCAAATGTGCTATCTCCAGTACCCTAGTTTTACCAGACCGAGCGCTTCAGTCTCGTAATTGATTCAGAGTATGCGTGGAACTTTGTGCGTCGGAATTGTGTACACACGATTGGAATTTACGAGAACGGATTTTGTTGTCGGAAAATTTGAGATCCAGATCTCAAATTTGTTTTTTTCCGACAGAAAATGTCCGATGGAGCCTACACACGGTCAGAATTTCCAACAACGAGCTCCCATCGAACATTTGTTGTCAGAAAATCTGACCGTGTGTACACGGCATAAGGGTTAGGTTATAGGGGACATGAACTGTGGAAGGTGTACTCAGAAAAAGTCAGACAGAGGGTAGAGAACTAGTTATCAGTACTGATATAGACTCCATGCAGCTAAAACAAAACTTTGTATCCTTATGTAAGAGCTACCCCCTTGATGACTAGTTATCTGATAACTGATGTACAAATACCCAAGCAGCAGCAGGGGAGGTGTGAAAATCTCAGATCCAATTAGATTAACCACCTCAATACAGTGCCCTTACACCCCCTTCCTGCCCAGACCAATTTTCAGCTTTCAGCACTCTTACAGTTTGAATGACAATTACTCAGTCATGCAACACTGTACCCATATGAAACTTGCGTATTTTTTTTCACACAAATCGAGATTTCTTTTGGTGGTACTTAGTCACTAGTGGGTTTTTTATTTTTTGTGCTATAAATAAAAAAAATTGTGAAAAAAAAAGGAAAATTTATTATCAAATACTTACCGTAATTTTCCTTTCCTGATGGACTCCATGGCAGCCTACGTGTGGGTTAACCCCGCCTCCTCTCCAATGCTATAGGACCCCCTACCCTATAAAATTGAGCTCACCTGTAGAGACTGTGTTCCGTAACTAGCCTACTCAATAACTGATGGGTGGGAACTCCGTCTGCCATGGAGTCCATCAGGAAAGGAAAATTACGGTAAGTATTTGATAATAAATTTTCCTTTTTCCTGACAGACTCCATGGCAGCCTACGTGTGGGAAATAACTAGCCAATCCACACGGGTGGGCATACTAAACAGAAATAAATTTGACCCGTCAACCGACAGGAATTATAAACCAAAATTCACAGAGATAGTGAAGCAAGCTCAATGTAGTAATGTGACATTAAAGTTTGACTAGAGGCCCATGAGTCCGCTTGCAAATGATGTTTGGTGACACGTACCGGGCTGTCGCTCATGGAGCCGCTATACCCCCAGTAGAGCGTTCCATTACTGCCTCTGGCGGAGTCAGGCTTCTAACTCTATAGGCCTGTTGGATGCACTGAACAATCCAGACTGCAGTCTTTTCTGGACGAGGCTCAATTCCCTTTGATGCTGCCAGAGTGCCGGACAAACAAGTAGCGTCGAGCATAGAAATAAGGATCACCTGGTACGGAGAAAATGTTTAGAAAAAAGGCTCTTCGTGACCTAGTTACCCGATCTCCCAAGACCTCCTTAGCCGAGGTAATGGCTACCAGGAAAGCAATTTAGCCGAAAAGGTCTTTAACAGAAAGCGGGGAGAATTCTGTGTTACTGAGTTCAGACAGTGAGTTTGAGAACAAGGGGAAGATCCCATTTAGGAAATCTTGGCCTCCCTTACGGCCTGAGTCTTGATGCCCCACGGAAGAAGAGCTGCTGGATTAAAAGGGTGAACAGTGAAAGCAAAGTTGGATCAGAAGCGGAAACCAAAGCCTGTTCGGCCAGTAGGGAGCCATCGTCCCACTTTGACCTCTACCGCTTGGAGCCTCCGCAGAGCCTGAGGATAGAAGGGAACGGGGAAAAGCGTATGCCCTCCTGCATCTCCACTGATCTGTCCGGGCATCTTTTCCGAAGGACTGGCTGTGACAACCCCGAGCGTAATACTTTTTTTTTTTTTTTTTTTTAAATTGCAGGGGAAACGAATAGATCTACCTTGGGATTGACTACCAGAGACCGAATCCACTTAAATGTCTGTACATGAAAAGACAGTTCATTGTTGTCTAAGCTGAGTGCATGACAGGAAGTCTGCCTGGACGTTTTGGACCCCGGGCATAAAGACTGCTGAAAAATTGGCCAGATAATATTTTTTGGCCTATGACCTGATGGGCTTAGATTTCTTAGAGCAAGGAGGAGCTCTGAGTACCCACTTGTCTCTCCCTGAAGGAGACCACTGTGGAGTTGACCATTCTCAGTAAAACCGACTCCCGTTCAGGAGAAGGACTGGATTGCACACCAGGCTGCCTGAAGGACCTGGACAATAGGGCCCGATATTATAAAAACGGGCCTCCCACTTGACTTATGCAAGATCCACCCTGCATAGGGCCCTCAACCAGCACTGCTGGTATTGGCTGTGACCGTGACTTATGAGATGGGAGCGCTGGAGTGGCAATTGATCAGATTTTGCATTGAAGCCACCAGAAGAGGTTGTTACTCACCAAAGATGATATATGAATCGATTTATTGACATCCCCTGAATTCCATTGTTAAAGAGACCCTCACTGAAGAGGGCGTAGGGCCCGCTCAACCATGGGGAGTTGTATGGAATATTGTGCCAATAATTTTTAAGCACTATGAGGCCTTCAGGCATGTGAAGCCCAGAGCCAGAGAAAACTTCTCTACTGGGAGAGTGATGGTGTTCTCCGTCGTGATGAACTGAGCCCCTAAGTATACCAAGCGCTGGACTGGTTTCAAGCTGGCTTTTTTTTTTTTTTTTTTTTTTTTTTAAGGTTTAGGAGCTGCCCGAATTCTATCAATATATAGGTAACCAACTCTTTGTGGACCAGCGGCTGCTTCTTTGTCTAGTAACAGCGACAATAGAGCACCTAGGTAGTGGAACAAGCGTATCCCTTTTATTCAGATGAGAGCCACCGAAGCTCGAAGGACTTTCGAGAATACTCGGAGTGAGGTTGTCGGCCCCAAAGGGAAGGCAGGTGAACTGCAGATGTTCTTGGCCGGCTTGGAACCGAAAGGTATTAGTGAAAATCCTCCGCACAGGAACGTGGAAATAAGCAACCTTCAAAATTATTGAGATTAACCAATCTCCTGGTTGTGCAGCTTGCTGAATGGTAGCCAGAGTCTCTGTTATAGATAGACAAATCAAGACTATCACTGGACACCAAGAACCGTTCTTTTTCTGAGCTAGGGAGAGAGAGGAGAAAATACCCCCAGAACTCCTCGCCGTTTGGGACGGGCAGCACCGATCCCGGTATTTCCAGCGAATCCACGTAGGACAGCAACATTTGCTTAACTCTCTTCTAGCCATGGTAGCAGGGTAATGATGAATCTGGGGAAAGGAGTGCCGATAAAGGACTATATGTGACCTGATGAGACCGTCTTGATGGTCCACGAGCCCCTTTCTGACCCGCCTGGGCAAGCTCAATCTAAAAAACGACTTAGTCAGCTCGCGATCACTGGGCACCTGAATCTTTCGGAAGGGCGTCCACCTTCTGCTTCAATTACCTTAGAAGTCCCTGTCCGGGCCTGTACGAGCGTGCTTCCCATGAACGCCCAATGCTGCGTCTTCTGGGCTGGGGCGACCAAGGACAGCGTAGCCTGAGCCAACAGGTGGCTAAGGCAGATCGAAGCTCACCCCAGGAAGCCCGTTGACCAGGAGTGGAAAGCTAGAACATTCCTTCCCCAGGTGATTTTGTTTAGCTGGTGAAGTGGAAAGCCCTTCCCACTTCAGGGCTTCTTTGACCGCTTTGACTAGTGGGGAAACCTGAGAAAAAACAAAACCTCTGATGAATTCATCTCCTTCCAAATCACTGACCAAAGAAACTGGGGAGGCATCGTAGGGCTGGAATGGGCCTGGATCTTCCTGGGCCTCTTCAGCCAGGTAGCCAGAAAGAGTGGTGGACTGGCTCTGCGTGTTGATTGCATCCCACTCCTTTAGGGGTTGAAGAACCATACGCTTGACAATCGACTCCAACTGTTTGAGCAAGAGATGGGTCACATAGTAACTTACCCTCCGGGAGTGGTGACCCACATCCCTAGCAGGCTCTGCAATCAGAGCAGCTGTCATGGCAGTGTGTGCGGTGGCTGGAGGAGGAATGAGGACATCTCCTCTTTTTAAAGGAATGCAACGCTTCCTTGTTGGAGGAGGAAGGGGAACGTCTCCTCTGTCTAAAGGAGGAATGCAACATCTCCTTGTTGGAGGAGGAATGGAACATCTCCTCTGTCTAAAGGAGGAATGGAACATCTCCTTGTTGGAGGAGGAATGGAACGTCTCCTCTGTCTTAAGGAGGAATGCAACATCTCCTTGTTGGAGGAGGAATGGAAACGTCTCCTCTGCTTAAAGGAATGCAACGCTTCCTTGTTGGAGGAGGAAGGGGAACGTCTCCTCTGTCTAAAGGAGGAATGGAACATCTCCTTGTTGGAGGAGGAATGGAACATCTCCTCTGTCTAAAGGAGGAATGCAACATCTCCTTGTTGGAGGAGGAATGGGAACATCTCCTCTGTTTAAAGGAGGAATGGAACATCTCCTTGTTGGAGGAGGAATGGAACGTCTCCTCTGTTTAAAGGAGGAATGGAACATCTCCTTGTTGGAGGAGGAATGGAACGTCTCCTCTGTCTAACGGAGGAATGCAACATCTCCTTGTTGGAGGAGGAATGTGAATGTCTCCTCTGTCTAAAGGAGGAATGCAACATCTCCTTGATGGAGGAGGAATGGAACGTCTCCTCTGTTTAAAGGAGGAATGGAACATCTCCTTGTTGGAGGAGGAATGGAACGTCTACTCTGTCTAAAGGAGGAATGCAACATCTCCTTGTTGGAGGAAGAATGTGAACTTCTCCTCTGTCTAAAGGAGGAATGCAACATCTCCTTGATGGAGGAGGAATGGAACGTCTCCTCTGTTTAAAGGAGGAATGGAACATCTCCTTGTTGGAGGAGGAATGGAACGTCTCCTCTGTCTAAAGGAGGAATGCAACATCTCCTTGTTGGAGGAGGAATGGGAACATCTCCTCGGCCTTTGGTGTAATGTTGTGGCCTGGCAAGGTCTCTGTCATTCTGGAAACGACATGAGGATCCAACCTGAAAGGACTGGAGGAGAAAAAAGGAAATGGGGGGGGGGGGGGCAAGATATGACAACAAAAGTGTCAGACTTGCGACTGTACCCCAATCCCTCCCCTCACCTGCACAAACCCTGTGCGTGAGGGCTGGCCACATGAAGGCGGTGACTTGTCCATGACCTCTGGACGAAAAGCGTCACAAATGGATGGTCTGCAAAAGATCTAAGAATGCCAATGTATTGGAGCCAGCGAGCAGCATAAAAGAACTTATCTGCCTGCCGTCCCCTTTTTTTTTTTTTTAAACAACATTCATTTGTATCAACATTCTGCGTTTAAGGCAAAAACAAGGGGAAAAGAATGAAATGCACATTCATATATATATATAAATAGGTATATGACAGTCCTTCAATATTCCTTCCTTTTTATTTTATTTGTTTATTTATTTATTTATTTTTCTTTTTAAAACACTAATTTAAAACAAAAGGCATCAGGCATAAGCCCTTACTAAGGCAGACCAGAGCTGGGGAAAAGCCGCTGTCTCCGCTCGCTGCCTGGGACAATCCCATTATGACAGGAGCTAGCAGCCGCTTTTGAAATCCCCGCCCGTGACGTCACCGCCCCCCTTTACATCGCGCCTGCGCTGTAGGGAGGCAGCCAATCTGCGCCTGCGCGGCCGCCGGGGAATCCACCAAGCCTCGCTTTCAAGAGGGCCTCCGCGCATGCGCAGACGCAAAGCGCTCCAACCACCATGAGGGGAAAGGAATACTCTAGAGGGACCAGCAGGGAAGACAATACAAACACATATTTTCACATAGAGGTGACTGCCATGGAGGAAAAGAAAAATTGCAGACCTTTGCCAGCCGTTGGTGCGTCCGTCCGTCCATCAGGCATACCGTGCAACCAGGGTATCATCAGGCTTTTTAAGGTACTCGCCTGCCCATGGCTGGGCTCTGCGCTGCAGCACATAAGGAATGCCAAATCTTCTTAATCCATCCGACCGGACGCGAACAGCATGTGTGTTGTCCATTGGAGGAGGACAAAAAAGGAACACAGTCTCTACAGGTGAGCTCAATTTTATAGGGTAGGGGGTCCTATAGCATTGGAGAGGAGGCGGGGTTAACCCACACGTAGGCTGCCATGGAGTCTGTCAGGAAAAAGCTTTTTTCTTTGTTTCTGTCATAAAATGTTGCTAATTAGTAATTTTTCTTCACAAATTTTGGCCAAAATGTATACTGCTACATATCTTTGGTAAAAATAACCCAGATTAGTGTATATTATTTGGTCTTTGTGAAAGTTATAGAGTCTACAAACTATGGTGCCAATCACTGAAAATGTATCAAATCTGATCAGGCCTTCAGTACATCAGGTGTATCTCATTTTTTTTTTTGAAAAGCCAGTGGCGTGTGAAACACACCCAAAAACTCCACCCGGTGCCAAAAAAAGTGCACACACATAAAGAGTGACACAAAACGTGCAACGGGTGTAACACTTGTCCTCCACATGGAAGGACCTTAACCCTGATCCCCCGGGGCGTTAGGCTCCAGACGGGGACTGAGGTACTTCACTTGGGACCATCTGGCCGAAACCAGGCGGTCCCCCTTTCTCTGGAGGGTCTGCCGAAACAGACCCACCCAAGTACTAGGTGGGGCTCCCCCGAAGGGAGACCCCATGAGAGAAGGTGGACTAAGCCAAAAGGCCATGACCACCTCCATCCTAAGACATTCATGGAAGGCACAAGGACCTACACCCTACTAATCACACAGTGACAAAACGTGATACACATCAAACAAAAAAATACATAAAAGTGACAAACACGGGGATAATAAAAAGAGAGTGGGGAGAAGGAAGATGGGAGAGTGAGTGGAAAGTGACCATTGTGCAATACAATGGCCGGCCCTCCGGCCAGGAATAAAAAATTTCCCCTGGTCCTAGCCAAAAGGCTCGGCCTTAGAGGCAGGTGTGAAAAACGTGTGTAGTGGTGAAAGTGACCATGGTGCCATAAATCAAAGTGGTTTCCCACAGTGAGAATACGACACCCCTGAACTGCCACTTCCGGGGCACAATCACCACTGGCTTTTCAAAGTGCAACCCTGACCCACAGCCAAGACCACAACAGCCCCCACCCCAGGCAGGTAGAAAAGGAAATCTGGAAGCTCGGTGAGAGCCCAACTATAAAAGGCTCCCCCCTCGCTCCATCACTCCCTCCTAATTACATCCTAGGAAGTACTAACCGCTCCCCCCCACCACAAAGAAGAGCATGTGTTCCTTCCCAAGAAAAACTGACCAGAGCTAAAGCTGCCACAATCCAGGCCAGAAGGCCAGGGACTCGACCCTTCAGCGCCAAACCCAGTGGTTCTCCATCCCCATCAGAAGGCTTCCCTTTAGGCTACGAACCGCTCCAGGTCACCTTTACGCCAGCAGGCTTTTGCATAGCAACCGCCACCCCTGCTCCACCTCGCCGTAGAACAGGGACGGAAGCACAGATACTACACTTGATCTTAGCCAAAAGGCAGAGAAGTGATATCTCATTTATTAAGACACTAACAAGTCAGGAAAGTACAAATACCCCCCAAATGACCCCTTTTTAGAAAGTAGACATTCCAAGGTATTAAGTAAGTAGCATAGTGAGTTTTTTTAAGTTGTTATTTTTCCCACAATCCTTTGCAAATTTAAGATTTTTTATTTTTATTTTTTACAAAATTGTCATATTATGAGGTTATTTCTCACACACAGCATATGCATACAACAAATGACACCACAAAATACATTCTGCTACTCTTCCTGAGTATGGTGATACCATTCATTTGCACTTTCAGGCGTTCTAGGAGCATAAATGACACATCTCATTTCTCAACCACCTATTACACTTTTGAAGTGGAGCACCAGGACAATGGAATTGCCCACAAAATTACCCCATTTTGAGAAGTTTTTTGGAAAACGTGGAAAAAAATGAAAACGCATTTTTTTTACACAAAGTTGACAATTTCTAAGATATTTCCAACACATAGCATGTATATAGCAAAAATGACATCACAAAACACATTCTGCTACTCTTTCTGAGTATGGCGATACCACATGTGTGAGATTTTACACAGCCTGGCCACATACAGAGGACCAACATTGAAGTAGTACCTTCAGCATTCTAGGAGCATAAATTACACATCTCATTTCATTCCTACCCATCACACTTTTGAAGGTCCTTGAGCCCAGTGGAATTACCCACAAAATGACCCAATTTTGGAAAGCAAACACCCCAACGGATTTTCTATGAGGCATGGGCTGCAGATAGGTACTTGCGTATTCTGATGGACTGTGAAAAATATATATCTTAAATAGATAAAACTGTATATAAGATTATATAAATTATATATAAAAGAACAGACATAGAAGCTGAATAAAAATTGTGAATAAATAATGTGAAAGTGATCTTTGTGACAGATAAAATTCAATAAGATTCAAAAAATGGTGAACAATAAAATTGTTGATATAGTGAATATAAAAACATGAAACCATTAAAATTGAATAAATAACAGGTGAATATTAGGTGAAAGAGGTCTCCAAGCTGTATATACACATTAGTATAGTGGTATAGTCCAGTGGGTGACACAGTATATATAGTCCGGTGAGTGGCACAATATATGTGAATAGCCGTGGATGGAAAATATTATTCCTAAGTGGGGTGATGGTGGTCCTGTCTGGTCGGCATCAGCGCCTATTGCAAGGAGGCTTACCGGAAGTCACAGACTAAATGAGACGTAAGCCTCATAAGTCGTGACAAACTTTGTTGTGCAGGGTTCCCGGGTCCCTGTTCCACGGATGAATTCCAGGATATATGCGCGTGAAAGGGCAGGGGGGGATGCGGTCATCAAAATCTCCAATAACATTCGGTCATATTTTGAGAAAAGAGAACTCGCATAGTGTGATACCGTAAAAATACATTTAATGTAGTAAAAACAGATTAAAAACACTCACATTTTAGAAGTAAATTTCAGGCTCATAGAAACGTCTTGGATATCAAAAAGTGCTGCTGCTGTAGTCCCCCCGACGCGTTTCGTCCTCTGGGACTTCGTCTGGGGTGTGGACTACAAGCATCAGCAGTGCATTTATATAAGGAGTGTGACCCCAATCTGTCTGTAAGTTTGTTTGACCTTCCGGACCGGAAGTTGACCTCACTTCAGGTCCGGCGGTATTGGGCTCTTTAAAATTTGCATAAAAGAGGTTCTGTGTGCATTAGAATTCATATTAAAGTAATGGGGATTAACTTTATTATAAGCATCTCTTTATATTATAGAGGATCGAGGAGAGACACAGTAAGGTGTCATCTCCTCGATCAGATCCTGCGGACGGTGGTGGAACGCAGCGCCGACGTAGCGTGCGTGACGTCATGATGTCATTTCCGCCTGCCGCTTGCTGAGCATTGGATGAGCCAAGCCTCAGTGTGGAGAAGGGCGGGGCAGCCGCGCGCAACTATAGCACGCCGCGGCCGCTCCATATGGCATTTAGAAGTCCTCAGTGTTAGCCGGACTCCCTCTAATGCGCATGTGCCGCCCACATTCTTATGTTGCTGACACTGCTGGGCGTGGATTCCAGAGGATGGGAGTTACAATGTGGGCCTGGCTAGCCCCAAAATAGACATGTATAGCGGAGCAAATGTATATATATATGGTATGCTGCCACAGTATAATTGGTTAAGCAATATGTATATGGCGGGACACGGAGAGAGGGGTCACTCCTTCCCCTGCTAACCCATATGTGTATCTATATACATATATGTATATACATGTGTAAATATTATACGAATAAATCTTACTTTATATGTATCATATGGAAAATCAAATATGTGGAAATAATGGAATATGTGGAAGGAGATAATGATAAATGGAAACTATAAGACAATTGGACAGGCGTCAAACGTACTGACCAAAACTATGTGTGTTTAAAACGTATAAAACTATGCATAAAAGCATACATGTATGTATATGTAAAAACATGGGTCCACAGACATGTTAAAACTACACATAAAAATTACACATAAAAACTACACATAAAAAAGTTTCCATAAACGTAAGGTATTGTTAAAAATACTCTTAAAAAATCTCTGAACTGGAATAAATATAAACAATAAAACCTTGCCATTGTTAGTGGGGGTTGCCCTTGTGTAAAAACAGAAAAAAGGGGGCTGATATTATGATTTATATAAAAAAGGGAATATATATAGAAATATTAATATTAAAAATGTTAATATTAAAAGTGTTTAGGAATATTAAAATTATTCAAAAACAGCAGTGAATGGAAGGTGTACAAAGGAGGTGGGGGGGAGGAAGGGGGTATAATGTATACTGTTAAAACTGGGGGGCGTGGAAGGACAGTCAAGCTTTATTTATAAAAGCATTAATATCCCACTCCACTTTCATACCCAATGGGGAGTGGGATTGTAACTGATATATCCAGTATGTTTCCAGTTTTGATACTCCTCTAGTTTTAGCTCCACCCCTCCACGGTGCAGTGAATTTGTCAATAATTAAAAACTGAGTACCACGAGGATCTCGATTGTGATATTGTCGATAGTGCCTCGGGACTGTGTGTTTTATGCTGCCACTTTTGATCTTAGTAATATGTTCCGTGACACGTGTCGTAAAGGAGCGTATCGTGCGTCCTACGTACTGTTTTGAACACGGACATGTGATAAGATATACAACATGAGTTGTGGAGCAAGTACAAAAGTTTTTAATTGGGAATTTTTGCTTAGTGGCTGAAGATTCAAATTCTTTAATGTTTCGTCTACCGCTTATGTTAAAGTGACACACTGTGCATTTTTTGCACGGGTAATATCCTGTAAGGTGATGGAAAAAAGAGGGCCTCGTAGGTGGATTAATAATTGTTGGAGCGATCCGGCTATTGAGAGATGGTGCTCCCTTATAGATGACTTTTGCTCTGTCAGGTATGAGGTTACCTAGAATTTTATACGAATAATATGTAAGAGTGATCATACACGTGTACCTTCTGAGCGCAACATATATACCCTTTCCAAACCATTTTTCCGTTAGTCTATCGGCAATGTTTGCAGCTCCATTATAAAGTACCCGTACTCAGCGCAATATTTTCCAAACTTCCAATTCTGATGGACTGTGACAGGTACTCGGGTACTCTGATGGGCTGGTGACAGGTACTCGGGTACTCTGATGGGCTGGTGACAGGTACTCGGTTACTCTAATGGCCTAGTGACAGGTACTCGGGTACTCTGATGGGCTGGTGACAGGTACTCGGGTACTCTGATGGCCTGGTGACAGGTACTTGGCTACTCTGATAGGCTACAGATAGGTAATCAGGTACTCTGATGGGCTGGTGACTGGTATTCGGGTACTATGAAGGGCGGTGACAGATACTCAGGTACTCATATGGACTGTGACAGGTACTCGGGTACTCTGATGGGCTGGACAGGTACTCGGGTACTCTGATGGACTGTGACAGGTACGGATACTCAGATGGACTGACAGGTACTCAGGTACTCAGATGGACTGTGACAGGTACTCGGGTACTCTGATGGACTGTGACAGGTACTCGGGTACTCTGATGGGCTGGTGACAGGTACTCGGGTACTCTGATGGCTGGTGACAGGTACTTGGCTACTCTGATAGGCTACAGATAGGTAATCAGGTACTCTGATGGGCTGGTGACTGGTATTCGGGTACTATGAAGGGCGGTGACAGGTACTCATATGGACTGTGACAGGTACCCGGGTACTCTGATGGGCTGTGACAGGTACTCGGGTACTCTGATGGACTGTGACAGGTACGGATACTCAGATGGACTGACAGGTACTCAGGTACTCAGATGGACTGTGACAGGTACTCGGGTACTCTGATGGACTGTGACAGGTTCTCAGATGAACTGTGACAGGTACTTTGATGGGTGGTGACCGGTACTCTGATGGGTGGTGACAGGTTCCCTTTATTGGGGGGCAATCAGTGTGTGTTGGTGTACACTGTAGGTGGTAACGAGATATTACCACAATCTCCTTCTTACACACGATCGGTGTGTGAGGAGGAGAACCAGGTAACATCTCGTTTCGGCGGTTTGTTGACATTTAGTGATCAGCTGTGAAAGGAACACAGCCGATCACGTGGTAGACAGCCGCTGGCCAATGGTTGTTTACTACCGTCGGTGACGAGCAGTGTTCCCGGGAACATGCTGCCACCTAGGTGCGTGCGCTGCGCGCTCCCGATCACGCGCATGCGCCATGCAAAGTGGGGCGGTAACACCTGTGATCAGCCGTGACGTCATCACGGATGATCACGTGGTAAACAGTGATGCCCAATGGCTGTTCACCTCCCTCGGTGGCGAGCGATGGCTCCGTGACACACCGCCACCGAAAGAACAGGGATGTGCACGCACGATCACACGCATTTCCCATTTAAATGGGAGGACGTCATATGACGCACTACCAGAACGAAAGCCGCACCGCCTGGCTGTCATATGACAGTCGGCGGGTGGCAAGCGGTTAAAGAAGAAGAAATGGGCAAAGGCAAGCAAAGGGTAACAGACTGGTTAACAGTATTTTCTGTAGGTTCACTGCAGCAGATTTTTTCCCCAATATTAACTTAATTGTGCCTTGTTTTGTACTGGTTTTAGAGACAGCCATCCTGGTTAGAGAGCAGAGATTTGCTTCCTTGTGTCAACTGCCTCTCTGATGAATGGTGATCTGATGATATTTTGGAGCATATTCAAGTAGTAGCAGTGGAGGGGAAAAAATCACAGTTCCACAGAATGAATGAAGTTAGTTTTACACTGCAGCATTCTTCCCAGCAAGTAGCACAGTAAGCAGAACAATAGTCAAATTAACAAATCTCACTCTCACTTAAATCCCATGAGACTATTAAAGTAATTGTAAAGCCCTTTTTTTTTAATTACAAAAAATAAAAAATATGTTATACTTACCTTCTCTGTGCAATGGTATTGTGCAGAGTAGTGCCTTACCTCCTCTTCTGGAGTCCCCTGCCATCATTCTCTGCTCTTCCTTTCCTGTGAGTGCCTCCATATTAAACTGTGTGCTTTGGGGGCACCTATGCCATTGTGCACCTGAGCTAGGCTATGTGCATCCATAGACGCATGTATTGACCATGCCCTCTGCTCCCCCCTCACAGAATTTGATTGACAGCAGCAGGAGCATATGGCTACCCGTGCTCTCAGAGTCCTCTGTTAGATCAGGAAATTAAGTGTTTAGCGGGGGAAAGAGGGACCAGTTAGTGAGAGTTTTTTTTACTTTAATACAGGGAAGCATTAATGTAAATAACTGTTTGATATTAAAACCACTTTAATCACAGACACAGTGTATTAGTTCCTACATTACAAAAATACAGGCTTACGTATGACACAGGAGTGCCTAGGCACAGGAAGTGCATTGCTATTTTCAGGCGCAATTTTAAATAAATGAATATTGTTTAGGGTACTGCTTAGGCACCATTAATACATCCAAATGCTCACTTTCTCTGTTCAGGTTCACATTATGGAAAAGCATAGAGCTAAGGTTGAGACTTTATTATAATGGTAAAGCAAATTTTCAGAGATACAGTAGGTTAGATGTTACAAACTTATTTTAAGTGTCGGGTTAAAGGGTTAAGGTTGTGGGGAGGGATATTATGTGGTATTAGGATTAGTATGTAGGCTAATTTTCACAAACAAAATATATGTTAATATGTCAATTATATTACATAGTATAGTTATGTAGTTAATCTGGTTGAAAAAAGACACAAGTCCATCCAGATCAACCCACAGAAAATAAATAAATACCAAAATTTGCTCCAGTGGGGTAAAAAAAAATCCTTACTGATTCCAAGAGGCAATCAGATATTTTCTGGATCAACTTTACCTAAAAATAATAATATTTAGTTATACTTTATGCATTTAGGAAAGAATCCAGGCCTTTTTAAAAAAAATCTACTGAGCTGGCTAAAACCAGCTCACGAAGAAGTCTATTCCTAAATTTCACAGCTCTTACTCTGAAGAGGCCTTTTCTTATTTGGATATGAAATCTCTTTTTGCTCCAGATATAAAGAGTGGCCCCTTTTCCTCTTTGATGAGCTTAAAATAAATAACTCTACACCAAGTTAACTATTTGGACCACTTATGAATTAATATGCATGTTGATCATATCTCCCCTTAATCTCCACTTTTCAAAAGAGAATAATTCAGTTCAGCTCATCTTTCCTCATAGCAGAGCATCAGTCTGGTTTCCCTTCCCTGCAGTTTTTCCAGTTCCCCAATAGGCCTGTTGTGAACTGGTGCCCAAATCTGAACTGCATATTCTAGACGAGGTGTTACTAATGATTTGTACAGGGGTAAAATATTATATCTTTCTCTGCAGTCCATATCTTTTTAATACAATACAGGATTGAACTCACTTTGGAAACCGAAGCTTGGCATTGCATGCCTTTCTTAAGCTTATGATCTACCAGAACATCCCAATCCTTCTTCACCATTGATTTCCCCAGTCGTACTCCCCTTACTATGTGTAATGCATGCATATCTTTAGCCCCAAGTGCATAACTTTAAAGTTATTGAAAATTACATTTACATGAACCCTCATTTGCCACATACTGTAGTTGTCCATTTAAACAGAGAATTGAAGTCAGCTTTTAAGTTGGAGACTGCATAGCTTGGTGTTATCTGCAAGGACAGAAATGGCACTTTTAATCCCAAACTCTATATCATTTATATACTTTTTTTTTTTCTACCAAAAACTCATCTATGTGGTCTTTTATCATCTAATGATTTATCATCATTAGCGTCTTCCCAACTATAGAACTTAAACCAACAGGTCTATAGTTACTTTATACAGACTTTGACCCCTTTTTAAATATAAACACCACATTCCAATCCAGTGGTATTATCGCCAGTCATTAAAGACTCCCTAAAATTTAAATAAAATTACTTTGAAATGACAGAACTCAATTATTTTAGGACACGTGGGTGTATGCCATCTAGTTAAGGTGCCTTATTTACCTTCATTCTGTCTAAATATATCTGGACCATATACTGTACATTTTAACCATAGTGGATCATTTGGGGATTTGTCAATATCATTCTCATTATGGACATCAGCTCACCCATGCTCCTTTGTATAAACAGAGCTGAAGAAGGTATTTAATACATTTGCCTTCTCTTTGTCCCCAGTCACTCACTCCAGATTATTTTGTAAAGGGCCTACATGCTCCGATCTTACCTTTTTTTTAAAATTCTTTATTTTATTTTATAGAAAAAAAAGTGCTATAGTACAATAATACAAAACAAATCTTACATAAACATCTATACTTCTACATGACATTTTCTCATATTTCCTACCCCCCATATTTCCTATAAAAGTAAACTTTTATTTTCACCCATTTCGATCATTGCCTACTTTTTAAACATTTTTCAACTTTCCCACTTATCCTTTCGGTCCCCACAGTCTTCTGCTTCCCCCCTATCATCTAAATTCTCCACATTATATGTTTCATCTATACCAAATAACCAATCCCAAATTTTAGGGCTTTCTACTTCCTGCCATTTTTTTGGTATAAGACTTTTCACTACATTAATCAGCAGGGGGATTACTGATGCTTTATATTGTTTGACTGAACCGTCCACACCATGGAACAAACAGGTCCATGGGTCTTCAGGTATTGCTTTGTTAGTGATTTCCTTTATTCATTTATTTTTTTTATTTTATGTACTTATTCATTATTGTTTTATTTTATTTATTTATTTTATAAATCAACAGGTAATACAAGCACATTGAAGTTTCCTTTTTAGACATTATGATTCCAATTTAGTAAAGCAGTTGAGAATATTCCCACAATAAATTATTTAATTTCACAATTATCCAATCATATGAAAATCAAATTCCTGTTTACAAATTTAATCCACACATATTTGGTTATTTTAAGTCAAGATTCACACAATTAATTGTGTGGATATTTTCAACTCTTTTAGTACATAGCCTATTTGTCTTTGATTTAAAATTTGAATAGTGCAGACTGAAAGTTGTAGAGGAGAAGGGAATTAGTTTTGTAAATAACAACAATGACAACATAATATAATAAAAATACACAAAGGTGGGAAGTGTAGAAGTTTTCTATATTGAAAGCTTATGTGAAAGGCGTGGATAGACCTGAAGTGGGTCTATCTCAATTGGTAGTGTGGAGCAGACTACTCACACCATTTTTTACTCCACAAACAAACATTATAGTCATTTTTTTCTGTGCAAGTTACTGAGTCTCCACCTCCTCATTAAAACTGGGTGGCCTATAACAAACTCCAATAATTTGAAGTATGTACACCCATATGCAGTTCCACACATAATGCTTCAGATTCATCAAACTCTCCATCAACTCCATGAAACTTTTATTTTTTTATTTTATGTACTTATGAATTCTTTTTTTATTTTATTTATTTATTTTATAAATCAACAGGTAATACAAGCACATTGAAGTTTCCTTTTTAGACATTATGATTCCAATTTAGTAAAGCAGTTGAGAATAGTCCCACAATAAATTATCTAATTTCACAATTATCCAATCATATGAAAATCAAATTCCTGTTTACAAATTTAATCCACACATATTTGGTTATTTAAAGTCAAGATTCACACAATTAATTGTGTGGATATTTTCAACTCTTTTAGTACATAGCCTATTTGTCTCTGATTTAAAATTGGAATAGTGCTGACTGAAAGTTGGAGATGAGAGGGGAATTCGTTTTGTAAATAGCAACAATGATAACATAATACAATAAAAATACACAAAGGTGGGAACTGCAGAAGTTTTCTATATTGAAAGCTTATGTGAAAAGCGTGGATAGACCCGAAGTGGGTCTATCTCAATTTGTAGTGTGGAGCAGACTACTCACACCAGTTTTTACTCCACAAACAAACATTATAGTCACTGAACAAATATAGCACAAGACCATTTTTATGGCATAAAAAATAAACACTGATATGTATATAGTAACATATTATGATTTTTATCCTATTAGTTGTTTCAGCAGCCTTAACAAATCAGCTAATTTGTCCCTTTCTTTGGCGATTTACTTCAAGTCAAAACATTTTCCCACTCCAACCCGTTGTTATAAGCTTTGCAACAGGCTTTATATCTACCCTTGACCTCCTATTATTGGATATGTCTTAAACAGCACCTGACCTTCATAAGGACTAAAGAAATAAAATACCCAAACCACCCCAAATGGCTTTTCTCGTGTTCACTTTGTACTTTATTTAACCTCCCTGGTGGTATGATTATGTCAGATTTTTGATGCTCAAAGCGGTACAATGTTTTGCATGGAAATTTGGCATTTTATAGTGTAGGCCTGTAATTCTTAGGAATAACACACTTAAATCTGTCCAAGCAAGAGTCCAGTAGACATCCCGGGTAAGATAAAATTTGAAACATGAAATCATAAATTATAATATAATAAATAACTATATATAATTATAACAAATAATAATATAATAATAATAAAAAATATTCAATAATGTAATCAAATCAAAAACACTGAAATTTGCTCAGTTTCAGAATTGTCGCTGTCATTACTTTCAGTGTTTGATGACAGATTTCCCCATGAATCACTATTGCTCAATTCTGCAAGTGATTTTTTTCTAGCTGGTCTAAAACCACTTTTGATGTAAAGGGACGCTTTTTGGTTGCTATGGACAATCTCCAGTTTCCAGGCAGAAATAAAACTGCATGCAGGGCACTGGACAAACCATTAGGGACAAAAGGGATGTGAAATAATTTGATACAGTTATGTAATCTGTAAGATTACAGTGTACTGTATGTATTGTGTGTTTTTAACTTTTTGAATTTAACGCTGCGCTCCGTCCCCGTGCGTCGCAACGGTCGCAGGGAATGGAGCTCGGCACTGTGATGAATTGAGCGGAGACACAGCTCGCACACACAGCGGGGAGACATCGCAGGATCCCGTGGACAAGGTAAGTAACTTTGCCTGGATCCTGCGATGCGATCCCGAGTGTGGCTCGGGGTTACCACATTTGATACTGAAAATTCACCCCGAGCCACACTCGGGAATACCGCTAAGGAAGTTAATCAGGGTATTTATATTTTTGAGAAGACCCCCCTTTGAGCCGAAATGGGATGAGATGGAGGAAACAGCCATAAAGTCCCTTAGTACAACTTAAAAAAATCTCAGTACTTTTGCTTGTAGAGCAACCCACAGGTCTGAGGAAGTACTCTTTAGTAAGGGTTTGAGGCCAATGACACTGTTGGCAACATATTTCTATACAGAATTGGTTTAACCACTTCAAAACAGTGGCATTTCTCACAGACATGTAAAAACCTGCATATTTTGCAAGAAAATTACTTGGAGCCCCCAAACTATATATATTTTCTAAAGAAAAGGTTATGTAGAACAGAATAGTGGTTGATGCAATTTTTTTTTGTCACGCAATATTTGTGCAGTGGTTTATAAATCACACATTTTCAGGAAAATGTACAGTTTAATGAATTTTAATGAAAACAAACACAATATAATACTAACATTTTTGGTCAAATCTAAAAGATGATGGTATACTGAGTAAATAGATACCTAACCTATCAATCATTAGAATCGCGCATGCCCGTGGAATGGCGACAAAGTACGGTACAAACAACCAAAATGGAAAGTGATGAAATCCGCATTGCTTTCAGTTTCTTACACCATAGAGAAGATTGAGGGGTGGATCTTCCTCCTTCTTATCTATGGTCAGCCAATGAGAATGCCCACTGTGGCTCTAAGCTCCCCAATAGGAACGGAGAGCCTGGTAATGGCAGCATGTGGTGGGCCCATTCTGCTTCTTGTAGGGTGATTGGGTAGCTGTATAGCCACTCAAATAATTTTTACAAAAAAGAGAATTGCTGGCTAAAAAAAATAACATCAGGATTATAACTGCAGCTGCATCCATGATCTTGGTATAACCACTTCAAACCAAGACTGTTTATATACGGCCTAAGGGCGCGACGTGGTTACATTTCTGAATTATGGACAAGTTAACATTACAGCAAAAAGTAAACAAGAAATTTACGTCAGGAATCATGTGTGTACTGAGTCCTCTTAATCAAGGTAAACAGGGATTTACATTTTCATCAAAGAAACACATAATGCATTAAGACATTTTAATTGCTGTACTCTTTTAATTGTACATTTATAACATTTTATGTTAAAGTTATGCAGATTCATCTTCATCTAATTCATAAAAACGACTAACAAGACTATGTTTTTATGTTTCTATCTTTTTAGATGGATAAAAGTCTCAAGTAACATCCAGCACTTTCTCATGTCTGACAAAATCAGCCTAAAATAGCACTTCTGTTAATAAATTAAAAATGCCACACGTTCCCTAACCGCATATTACTGTTTATAATTTTGATTGTTAATTTGCATATGAAAATTAGTCCTCTGACATGCATGCATTTTATTTTATTCTTCAACTAATTATAAACAAGAATGCCACATTATTTACATAACTAATTATTGTTCCGTCTGTTCTCCCCTTTTTAGCTCCATTCCCTTCCACATTGGATAAGTATGCAAATGAAAAATCACAGCACACTTCAAAATTTCCTGAATTTGTTCCATTTACATCAACTGCTTTTGAATGTGAGATAATGTGCTTTCCATTTTAATAGACTGAAATTAGGTTGATCTTAATTTATGGTTCATTTAAATGACTAATTTCTCTCTACCTGAGCATATTTTCCAGGGTATAATTGCAGCTGTTTATTAACCAAAGTGTTGCCTTTTCTCTCCAGCAGTTTGATTTGCAAACACTATTTGGGGGCTATGTTTGAAGATGATTATTAAAGCTAAATGTTTTCTCTTAGAATGAGGACATAATAGTACAAGTTAATAAAAAATTACAAGATACAGTATGTTCCCAAAAGGTAGTATTTTTTTGTTCATTTAAAGGTCTGTTTAACTTATAGTGAAAAACCTGTCAGTGTGCCGGCCCCTGATTATATGGATTTTCCCATGAAGAACCCTACCAATCAGCTGTTGTGTTTTTTTTTTGTTACAAACAATTTTTATTGTGAAAAGCATGAGATCAGACATCATTATTTTCACTCAAGTTTGCGGTAAAAAAAAAAAATTGTACTTATACATATATAAGTATATAGACCTTAATAGATATTCCAACAGATTACATTATATAAGCACATGTTGAGATACATATAGCAAGAGGAGTTGGTATAATTAGCAGAAGAAAAACCAAACAGATACAATTCCTGAGGATATTCAATGAGCAAAGAGAAATGTTAAACACATCGAGCACTATTGGTACTCCAATAAAAGGAAAAAACTCAAACTAACCCCAAGGATACAAACTAACAGATGTAACTTATCTTGTGTAAAAATGAAACTTCTTCTTTATGTCACCTGAGGATGTTCCTTGTATAGGCGAAACATGTAGGAAGGGGCTAGTGGCCTATGACGTCACTACACCCGCTGGTGTACCATAGCATTTGTCTGTGAGGTTTTCATACCCTGAGATGTTTGCCAGTATATTTGCATGAAATAAATTGCTGTTTTTAGTAATATTACTTTATGGTCCTTTGCATTTTCCTTTGGATCTTACTGAAGAGAATTGCGCTTTCTAGACAGCCAATGGAGGACCTGGTAGGCGTGGAGGTGTTACTATACCCTAGTGTGATTCGTTTTTGGTGCATCCTGCACTAGTGATCTCTTATAATATCTGGAGATCCTGGTTATCTGTTAAAGTGGTTGTATACCCTAAAAATTAACTTGCACCTACAGGTAAGCCTAGATATGCCCCAGTTGAAGTCTACTATAGACGAAACGCGTCGGGCCAGGACATACCTACACCTACACTGCTTTTAAATGTGATCACTTTTATCTTATTACCTGTTTTTGTAATTGTTTTTTTTAAATAAAAACCTACTCTATTGATCCACACTATTGGAGTCCCCTCCGATTGTTTTTTATTTTTTTCTCTATATGGTTGAACATCTATTTGGAGAGCACTTCAAGCGAACTCTCGCTCCATCCCTAGTGAGCGTTCACCATCCGCTCACTCCACCTTCCATTCACCAAGTGGTCGTCTAGGAATCTCCATTCCATCCATGGGTATCCAGACTCCATGACAGTTGCCTTCACCTGGATTGACCGCATCCTGTTGGCGCAGCTGTGAGTGGTTCTACACAGTCCATCCGTCTGCCCGGGACATCGAGATTGCAGGCTACCTAGAGCCTCTTTATGCCCGTTTGACTCCCTGTTGCTGACAGGGAGTCCACCAGTTCCGGTAAGCGTACATCTTTACTTTCCCACATCCAAGTGTGTATATCCGAAGATTTCGTTTAGGACTACCCGGTTCTGAAGTCATCCATAGTTCATCACTTTGGACTTTTGCTGTTTTATCACTATTTGATATGATATTTTTTTACCCCAAATGCATTTAGGAATTGTTTCCCCAATCACTATTGAGGATCCTTTCTTGGGACTTTAATGTGCGCACCAGAAATAGTATTATTTGTGCTGTTTATTCTTTTTTGGTTTAGGTTCACATTATTTCCTCAAAATACCACTGAGGAATATATGTCATTGGTGATTCTCACTGTGTGCACTACCACTATTGTTTGCATCGTTGGCTCTTTTTTTGGTTACAGGCTCATTTCCTTTAGTTATCACTGAGGAACAGATATCTGTCACGTTTATTCAGGTTTGCACCATTACTCCCTCAATTACTATTGAGGAGTCGAAGGGTATTACCGCCATTCACCTTCACAGCTGAATGGTGTTACTACCATTCACCTTTTAGCGCCGCACTCTCCTTCCTCCCTAGATTAAGGCTTACCTGTAGGTACAAGAAATATCTCCTAAACCTGCACGGTTTAGGAGATATTTGAAAAGAACGTTTTACAACGTTGTCTACGGCGCATGCGCGCCGTAGACAACGGTGCATTTACAGGGTTAATCCCCATCTTCAACTGCGGCTCACTGCAGTTGAAGTGTCCCGCGCGCATGCGCAGAGCGACTTCCTCGACGCTCTGGCAATCACAGCGCCGCAGCAGCGCTGTGATTGGCCGGAGCGGCGATACCCGGAAGGGTATCTGTTTTGAGATGGAGGGGGAGAAGAACATGGCGTCGGGGGCCCCGATCTAAGGTAAGTGATGCATAATGAGCTAGTATGCTAGTCATACTAGCTCATTATGACTTTCTCTTGCAGGTAGTTACCAAAAAAAAAAAATGTTTAAGAGGGTATACAACCGCTTTAAGGGAATTCATGTATCTATGTCCGAGGTGGTTAAAACTAAAACACGTGGAACTGTGGCATTTCATTTTCACACAAGATTCTACATTGGCCCCCTAGTGGAGCCCTGAAATATTATTTTGGGAGTGGACTTTTATTTTCATACAACATTGTTTATACTGGCCCCCTAGTGAAGACTTGTATATCTCTTTGGAAGTGTACTTTAATTTCTAGTATATTATTGCTTGATTTATATTGAATATACCTTTATTTTTCCTTATATTGTTTGTATCACTTTTTTGTTTGCCTTCACTGTGATTTTTATGGTCAGAGGTTTTGCGCACTCTTTTTTTTATTTTTGTTATTCCTGTATTCAGAACATAGTGTGTAACATTACTCTCGATCAGTTTAATAATCTCCATCCTAGACAGAACTTGGGACACCAATTCCAACCAGTATTAAACCAGTATTAAAGGCTAAGTTCATCTTAAAAAAATAAAATAAAAATAGATGCACATATTTTTGCAGGTAAAAAAAGTACATTTATTTATATATTATTATCAGAGCATTGTACCTGCAATAAGCAGACCACAGGTGCAATGTCAGGCTCCTGCAGACTCTCAGTACAGCTTCCTGCTCATACCAATTAAATTGTGATAATGGGTGGGTGTGAGGAGACTTTGGGAGTTTGCAATTCATCTAAACGATGGGCTAAATAGGGTGTTCCTCCTTATGACAAAGCGATCCTCTTGCTGCATTCAGAGGTCATTCATTTAGTGCCAGCATTAATGCCACCTGTAAATAACACCTTTCCACCTTCCCACTGTTAAGATCTCAAGCATTTTTAGTTGTTAGAGTACAAGAGGCTGCCTGTGTCCAAGCCACTGAGGAAGCTGTGCAGGGGGATGACAGCATTGGTTGCTAGGACACCTGGTCATTGGGCCTTATGGTGCACCATAATAACTAACGACATCCTGCAAACAAAAAGTGGGGTCCCCAAAATGCTAGATGGTCATTAACATATATAGTCAATGATATCACCCAGGATCCCTCACCCTTTGTTTACTCTAAACTGCTGGCTAATATTGTTATTTGTGATGAGCAGTCTGTCAGGAGCAGACTTGTCAGTGGGTCAAAGTGTTTATTTTCTGGTGGGTGCTGAGGGCCTGGAGCATGGTATATTTTAGGGAAGTACACTCACAGACCCCCTTACCTAAATGCTCAGATAAGGGTCTGGTATGCATTTTGGAGAGTCAATTTTTTTGGGGCCCCCTTAAAATCCATACTAGTACTCCATTAAGCATAAGGGTTGGGTATGTATTTTGAGGGGGATGCCAAACTGTATTTTTTATTTAATTTTTTGCTTTTCATGTGGTCCCCCTTACAACCCATAACAGACACTGACATAAAAGCTGCTGCTCTTGTTTTAATTATATATTATGTACTTGTTTCTCTGTTGCCAATCAGCTGAGTCTGCTATTATATGGGAATCATAGAATAAGATCAATCTGGAAGAGAAGGGACAGATACCAGCATATATTCTGGCTTTCAGTCAGTGTTCTTAACCCCTGGAAATGTCCTATTGGATAAAACATTTTGGGTGGAGCTTGATGTCACACACTGACATCTGCGGCTGCTGTCTCCTGGATGGCAGCAGCTTTTATGTAAGTGTTTTTTATCCGGCTTGTTTTTATACTTGATTTTACATGTTTGCACAATAAATTCTGGTATTTACAGCTCCTCCTGATAGGCGTCCAATCACAGCGTATTTTGTTTCAGCCAATCAGGTGATGGATAACAGACCCAAGCATCTGATTGTCAGAGAGGAGGTTCAGTGTTAGGAAAGTGAATATTAATTTGCTATTCTAACACACCTGGCTCTATCTTGACTTTTTTGACACCTATTGGAGCCTATGGCTCTAATCAGGTGCTTCAAAAACAGCCCTGCCGCTGTAATTCAGGGGCCCAGCTCCCAAAAAGGGGCCAGGCGCCTGAATAGAGGGTGGCAGCGGCGGCCATGGATAGATTATGCATGAATCTATACATTAGTCATAAAGGGAATGGCTGGAAAGTGGGGGTGACACCTGTGTGCCCTTATGGATGCACCGCCACTGGTCAGGAGACTGAGATGGCCACTCCAGAACCTTAACTTTATTCTGTTGTAGCCAATGACAGGTCGACTTGGCCTTGCGTTTTGAATCATTGTCATGCTGGAATGTCCAAGTAAGTCCTATGCACAGCTTCCTGGCTGATGAATGCAAATGTTCCTCCAGTATTTTTTGATAACATACTGCATTCATCTTGCCATAAATTTTAACCAAATTTCATGTGCCTTTGTAGCTCACACATCCCCAAAACATCAGCGATCCACCTCCGTGGTTCACAGTAGGAATTGTGCACCTTTCATCATAGGCCTTGTTGACTCCTCTCCAAATGTAGTGTTTATGGTTGTGGCCAAAAAGCTTAATTTTGGTCTTATCACTCCAAATTACTTTGTGCCAGAAAGTTTGAGGCTTGTCTCTGTGCTGTTTGTAAGTGGGATACTTTGTGGCATTTGTGTAGTAATTGCTTTCTTTCGACTCGGCCATGCAGACCATCTTTCTTCAAGTGCCTCCTTATTGTGAATCTTGAAACAGCCACACCACATGTTTTCAGAGAGTCCTGTATTTCACCTGAAGTTATTTTGGGGTTTTTATTTGCATCCGAAACAATTTTTCTGGCAGTTGTGGCTGAAATTTTAGTTGGTCTATCTGATCGTTGTTTGGTTTCAACAGAAGCCCTCATTTTCCACTTCTTGATTAGAGTTTGAACACTGCTGATTGGCATTCTCAATTACTTGGATATCTTTTTATATTTCTTTCCTGTTTTATACAGTTCAACTACCTTTTCCCACAGATCCTTTGACAATTCTTTTGCTTTCCCCATGACTCAGAATCAGTGCAGCACTGGATGAAAGATGCAAGGGTCTGTCAGGAGTCCAGAAACTCATTGACCTTTCATACACACACACTAATTACAAGCAAACAGATCACAGGTGAGGATGGTTACCTTTAATATCCATTCAAACCCCTTTGCACCCAACTTTAATGCATGTAATCAGGGCAAAATTACCACTGTATGTAAACTTTTGATCAGAGTGAAAGAAAATTTTTTGTGTTATCATTCATATTCTCTGAAAAATGGTATTAATTGTAAAAGTCATTAAGTGGCTGGCAGTTGAAATTTTTATTTTTTTGTAAAAGTCACTTTTGCTTGTTTACATCATAGAGATGCTCCACTTCACATGGAGGTTTTTATTTTTTTCTTCTTCTTTGTTTTCCTTGTGAAAAGATTTTATTTAATACATGCAAGGTGATAACAGAAAAAATAATAAATTACAAAATAATAATTGAGTTGAAGCTCAAAATTAGGGTGGTATATATACATACAAAATAAGTATGGCGTAACCATAAATTGTCATGTAAGTACAAACAAAGAAAAAAAAAAGGACAATTTTGTTAATAAAACCAAAAGGGTCAATTAAATTAGTTATAAGGAGTAACAGGTAATGTCGATAAGTTGAGATATAGAAAAAATATTGTTGTAACGAGAGCTTCAAGTTTGTGAGCGGTAGACCAAAGAGAACAAATAGAAAGAGAGAAGGTGGAGAGGCTAAGATAGGAGTGTCCAATCGGCAGGTCCTAAAGACATTGTGGATATAGTCTGACTATATGTAGATCAACTACCATGGCAAAAGAACGTTCTCATCGAAAGTCAAAGGAAGACAATGTTTTATCCATGGATGCCAACGTTTTTCAAATTTGGGGATTTGATCTTGTTCTATGACTGCTATTTTAGCTTGAATCATGGAGTTATGCATTCTATTCTTTGTCTCAAATATAATCATTGAAGGGGATTTCCATGCTTTTGCTATTGTTTGTTTAGCGGCAGTAAGTATTTGGACAAAAAATGTAAATTGACAGTGAGTTAGACACAGCATCCTCCGGGACTGTGACATCATAAGGGGATGGGGTCACCATGTGACATGAGCCGGTGACCCACCCCTTGTCCCTATATACCTGGCAGCGCAACACGTCTGAGCCATTAGAAGAGGAGACAGCGACGAGTCAACATCGGAAGAAGAAAGAAGAAGCAGAAGAAGAAGAAGCAGAAGGCGACTGCGACGGCGACAGAAGCCCGGGCCACCGCTAGTAAAAGAGCTGGAAGAAGAAAGCGGAGGCCCAGCAAGAAGAACAGAAGAGCGGGACAAGACCCCCGAAGTCGGAACAAGACCCCAGATCACGGCGGTGACGAAGCAGAAAGCCGGGCTCCTCCGCTATTAAAAGAGCTAGCAGAAGATAGCGGAGGAGTCCGGCGAGAATACCCCCCAAGACGGAAGAAGACCCCCGGAGCTGTGTAATAAAGTATTTAAAGAAATTGTGTTGTTTTTTTTTATTTACACTTTTTTCCCTTTGGTAAATGGGTAGGGGTCTCCCGGATTCCGATAAGCCCCCCGTCCGCAGACCCCAACAACCAACGGCCAGGGTTGTCAGGAAGAGGCCCTTGTCCTCATCAACATGGGGACAAGGTGCTTTGGGGTGGGGGGGCTGCGGCCCCCCTTTCCCCAGGGCAGCCCCCATGTTGAGGGCATGCGGCCTGGTACGGCTCAGGAGGGGGGGGGGGGCTCGCTCATCCCCACCCCCTTTCCTGACCGGCCGGGCTGCATGCTCGGATAAGGGTCTGAAATGGATTTGGGGGGACCCCCACGCCATTTTTTCGGTGTAGGGATTCCCCTTTAAATCCATACTAGGTGACGGGGCTAGCAAGGTGTCAATGTCGCCAATCGAGGCGGCGGCATTGACTTCCTTTGCTAGTCTCATCTACCTGGAGTCACGTTCTAAATGAACAGACTTTACAACGTGTGTCGGCAAGTCCGTTCATTTCAAAAGTCCCACGGACTAGCACACAGACGGCGGGATTGTCCGCTGGACTCCTGAGTCGGAGCCCCCCACACGGTCGGATTGTCCTGCGGACTCTAGTCCGGCGGACAATCCCGCCGGAATGTCTGATCGTGTGTACGCGGCATAAGTCTATGGTTTGACCAAGATCTGCTTCCCATTTCTGGGTGTATGGTGGTTTAGCTGTATCTGAATTAGGTAACATTTGGGAGTATAAGGAAGAAATAAGACCTTTGGTATGAGGGTTATTTTTACATACCGATTCAAAATCTGAAAGTTGTGTCAGAGGGGTATTAGAGTATAAAAATGTTTGACTTGAAGATAACGGAATAATTCTGATTGTGGTATGCAATAAGATTTGCTGAGAGTTGGGAATGGGATAAAGGACAAAATTGTAAAATCTTAGACCGTCCAAGGAGGTCCAGGTTGTGAATGAAGAGGGATAGACCCAGCCAGGATAAAAGGCAGGGTTTTTGGAAAATGAGAGCAGAGGGTTATGTGGAGATTGTAATTTGTGAGGATTTGAGATCGATATAGGATCACATTCAGTAGCTTCAATCGTGACCCATAGAGGAATTTTGTGTGTTGCATGAAATTTAGATAGGCTAGCAATACGTGCTGCTTTATAATAGGATGCAAAGTTAGGGAAACCAAAGCCACCTCTAGTTTTAGGGAGGAATAAAATGTGTAAGGATATGCAAGGTTTAGAGAAATTCCCAACAAATGAAGTAGCTTTATTCTGAATTAATCTAAGATAGTGGGCAGGGATTGGTATCAGAAGAACTCTAAAAAGATACAAAAGTTTGGGCAAAAATGTCATTTTTATTGCACTAATTCTTCCCAACCATGAAAGTGGGAGCTGAGTCCATGGTTTTAACAATTTATTTGTTGCCCTTCTTAAGGTTTGAGGATGGTTAGTTGAGAAGAGGTTAGATATGGAGGCTGTAAGATTGATTTCTAAATATGGGATCGATTTCTCAGCCCAGGTAAAAGGAAGTGCTAATTTAGCAGGATCCATTTCCATATTAGTAAGAGAAATATTTAAAACCAGGCTTTTCTTGTGATTAATAATGAGACCGGAGAGGGCAGCAAACTTGTCTAGAATAGGTAAAAGACTGGGTCCTGAAACTTGTGGGGACGAAAGGAATAATAGAATATAATCTTCAAAAAGACAGAGTTTATGTTGGTGTCCTCCTATTTCTATACTAGTAATTGTTAGATTAGATCTAATTAGTTGAGCAAGGGGTTCTATTGATAGGACAACCAAAAGAGGGGAAAGAGGGCACCCTTGCCGTGTACCTCTTCCTATTTTAACCACTTTCAGACCGGACCAATTTGCAGCCAAAGGACCAGGCCCTTTTTGCGATTCGGCACTGCATCGCTTTAACTGACAATTGCGCGGTCGTGCGACGTGGCTCCCAAACAAAATTGACGTCCTTTTTTTCCCACAAATAGAGCTTTCTTTTGGTGGTATTTGATCGCCCCTGCGGTTTTTATTTTTTGCGCTATAAACAAAAATAAGCGACAATTTTGAAAAAAATGCATTATTTTTTACTTTTTGCTATAATAAATATATAATAATATAAATAATAAATAAAATAATAAATAAATAAATATCCCCAAAAAATATATAAAAAAACTTTTTTTTTTCCTCAGTTTAGGCCGATACGTATTCTTCTACATATTTTTGGTAAAAAATAATCGCAATAAGCGATTATTGATCGGTTTGCGCAGAAGTTATAGCGTTTACAAGATAGGGGATAGTTTTATAGCATTTTTATTAATCATTTTTTTTTTATTAGTAATGGCGGAGATCTGCGATTTTTTTTGTGACTGCGACATTATGGCGGACACATCGGACATTTTTGACACATTTTGGGGACCATTGTCATTTTTACAGCAATTAATGCTATTTAAATGCATTAATTCCTATATAAATGACACTGGCAGTGAAGGGGTTAACCACAAGGGGGCAGTGTAAAGGTTAAGTATGCCTAGGGGTGTGTTTCTTACTGTGGGGGGGCGTGGCTGTCAGCTAGTGAATGCAGATCTCTGCTCCAATCACAGGGAGCAGAGATCGGCGTCACTAGTTGCTAGGCAGAACGGGGAGATGCTGTTTATCTCGGCATCTCCCCGTTCTTCAGCCTTCCCGTGAGACGATCGCGGGGGTCCCCGCGGCGATCGAGTCCGCGGGGACTGCGATCGGACTCACGGGGGTCCCGACAGGCGTGGGAGCGCGCCGCTCCCGGCGCGCTCCCGGCGCGCTCCCGGCGCGCTCCCGATGGCACGGACAGGCAGAAAGGAGGGACTTATATATACGCCCTCCTGCCTGTACGTGCCATTCTGCCGACGTATATCTGTGTGCGCCGGTCGGGAAGTGGTTAAAGGAATCTGATTTGTAACCAGCGTATTTTATGTATGCTTGTGGATTATCATATAAAGCACCAATCCATCTCATTAAATGCGGCCTGAAACCCCACTTCTGAAGGGAATAAGTTAAGTATGACTAGGAAACGGATTTAAAAGCTTTCTTGATATCGAGTGAGAGAAAGCAGGATGGAATGTGGCGAGTTTTAGCAATATGTGCTAAAAAGATTGCTCGACGGATGTTGTCATTTGCTTGACGTGTAGGCATAAATCCTACTTGATTGCGGTATATGAGGTTACTAATGATTTTATTGAGACGATTAGCTAATATTTTTGCTAATATTTTAATATCGAGGTTTAAAAGGAATATAGGATGATAGTTTTAACAGGAGGATTCATCAGAATGGGGTTTTGGGATCATGCAGATGGTTGCCGTTAAAGATTCCTGTCTCCATGCCAAAACGGAAATCCCACTTTGGGTTGGGCTGGAAGCGATAGACATACACCCTATCTCCATATCCAACCTGCTTTGGTTGCCTTCGATACACCGGGGTCTCATAACTAACCCGACCACCCTTCATTCGCTGAAACTTTGGGACAAATTATCCAGAACTTTTAAACTAACCTCCCCCCACCGACCTCTCCTTTCCTTTATAGGTCACCCGCTATTTTACCCTGCTCACACTGAACCAACTTCTTTTCAGGCTTGGACGCGGGCGGGTTTGTACCGTTTCCATGATCTAATCTCCCACGGCACAGTTACACTCTTCCCGACCCTACAGGCGCGTTCACAACTGCCATCTAGAGAGTGCTTCCGATATCATCAAATTTCCCACTTCATCCATACCAGCCTCGGCCCGAATATAGCCAACACCAGCCTATCCCCATTTGAGGATGTTTGTGATTCGGACCCGCACGCCCCGGGCATAATCTCCAGACTATACGCACATCTGACCTCTCCCATCACAACTATGCCTCCCTACGCTCTAGCCTGGTCTAAAGACCTGAACATTGACCTGGACTTAGGTGATTGGTCAACTATCTGGACGAACACCAAACTAGCATCCCAGAATATCATCGCTTCAGAAGCCAACTATAAAGTTTTAATGCGTTGGTACTTGGTGCCTGCAAGGATTGCCAAGTTTACTCCAACATACTCCCCAAACTGCTTTAGGGGTTGCAATGAGCAAGGCACCCACCTTCACATCTGGTGGACATGCCCGATTGTCCAACGCTTCTGGGCGATTATATTCCAAATGGGTTCAACCCTACTCGGGCATAACATTACCCCAGACCCTGCTCTGGCTATTCTAAATCATACCACGCAGGACTATACCAAGGCGCAATTACGCCTCCTGCTACAACTTACCACAGCCGCTAAACAGACGATAGCAAGGAATTGGAAAACCCCAAATCTTAATATCACTGAAGTCAAGAATAGAGTTACCCGTGCAATGATACACAGTAAGATAGAAGCCAAAATTCTAGACAGGACCCCCTATCATCTTAAGATTTGGTGCCCCTGGATGGAACATTTCCTGCCCCGGGATTTTGACAGACTCCTCTTGGAACCCTAATTCACACTCCGACCCTTCTCGCTACCAGTGTAAATTCACTGGTTTCTGGGAGCCACTGGACCACACTCTAACTCAAACTTAAGATTCTTTTCTTTTCTTTTCTTCTCTCTGCCCTTTCTCTCCCTCTTTTTAACCTAGCTAGCCCCCTCTAACTCTCTACCCTTTTCTAACTACTCCTCACTGCCCCCTCTACTACTCACTCTCCCTTTCTTCTCCCCCCTCTGTCCCCCCCTCTTCTACCTGGAATCCCTATCAGGGCATAGTTAAACCCAAGCCCTAAGGACCACCACTGTTGCCATGATCTTCTATTACAGAGCACCTAAAGACCAATGTATGTATAGGTATGTTGGGGCTTGACCCCAGTTACAGCTACGATTTACCCACGATTTTGCTATACTCTCACAGCATCTTGATGTCCCCTTCTGTTTGTTTCAGGAAATTGTTGTTATGTTTGAAACGTATTGTCACATGCTCTGTATGCCATTGAGATCTGTACGTATGCTGTTTGTAACAGTAAAAGTTTTCTGCATTTCATTGTTGTTACCGTAAACTTGTTCTCAATAAAACATTTTGAAAAGAAGATTCCTGTCTCAAGGATTGGCCCTCTAATCGAGTAATGAAGGTGTCTGCCAACATAGGGGATAATGTTTCTGAAAAGGTTTGATAATATAAGGCCCAAGTCTCTTGTTCTTTTTTTTTAATTCTTTACTTGTTTTGGCCATGTCGTCAACTAATATGGGTTTGTCAAGTTGTTGTTTTTTGGTCATTGGATAACTCAGGTAGATGTATTTGGGAAAAGAGGGTGTCAGCTGTTTTAGAGCAGAAGTTGTTAGTTGCCGTGTATAAGGAGGCTAAATGAGAGCAAAAATGGCGTACAATTTTGACAGGATTACAAGTGTAGGTATTTGTAGATAATTTGATCCTAATTGGTTTGGTTGGTTTATTAAATTATTTTATGGCTTTAGCCAATAGGGTGCCTGTTTTATTAGAATTCATATAGAAGGTGTGCTTAGATCTGTTAAGAGATTTTTCACATGTAGGTTCAAGTCATCCTCCAAGCATGTTATTTAAAGGATTTTTTTTTTCTTTTTTTTTTTACTTTTATCCCGAAAAGTTTTTATTAGTATTGAAGTGGGTATAAAGTAACAACATTGATTCTGACAAAGACCTGTGTTATGCATGTTCAGTCAAATGATTAAATAGGACAAGGTCTCTCCAATATAACATACACAGACAAATTGTATTGCATAGACAATTGGAAAGCAGTAAATCAAATAAGAACTTTCAAAGTGCCACATCCAAATATATAAAGAATCAAGGAAAAAGGAGGTCCAGCTAAATAGAGAATCCCTAACTGGGCCCCTAAGTACGGACTTTATAGGCACACCAAAAGACCATCATAAGTAAAAAAATACATACTTTATTACAGCACAATTAAAATATCAACAATATAAAAAACATGGAGTAAAGAAACTCACTTCTAAAAGCAAGGAAGGAAAAAATACAATGGAATCACTAAAATGAAAACTGGGCACAACACATATGTTATGGAAGACTTGGATGTAGCGAGATGGCTGCTTTTTGGTTCAGCTCCGGGCACAGGCGACTTTCCAGGGTGCAAGTGACGGGTGAAACAAACTGAAAACACATCCGTCAATCCTGCCAGAAATCCGCGGCTCCTGGGACCATGTCAAAGTGAAGAATCTTCGTGATCGGCTCCACGAAGATTAACGGAATTCTACCCACGGCCCAGCAAGCCATCTTTTCAAGATGGTGCTGATGCACACATGGCCGAAACTTGTGGCAGTCAGGCCTCATCATACTCGTGAGTGAATGCTGCAGGAGGAGCATCCATACACCCTCCCATGCCAGGCAGCAGCTCACCAGCCTCTACACCATCCACCAGCTTAGCAAAATCAAAGCTTAGGCTGTCACAGGACACAGATCCGGATAATGAGGTGAGCCCTACTACATACTGTATGCTGCTCCTGATATCTCTGTACTGCTTAACTCCATTGCAGCTTACCCTACCTCTAACCAGACATTGCTGAACACCACTCTGAGAGACATGCTGCTAACTTTGCAAAATTCCATCCACTCTGACATAACCAGAATAATGGATCACTTTTCCTCTAAAAAACCCTTCCTGGGGGAGAGAGTCACCACTATAGAAGCCAAAATGGGAAAGATAACCTCATCTTTTAATGATTTAGTGCATGCCCATGGAGAAGAAACAGAAGATATTGAATAGATGAAAGCCAAATTAGCAAATTTGGAAGACCACTCCAGAAGGAACAATTTAAAGATTAGAGGCATACCAGAGTCCATTCAACAGTCTGCTTTAAAGGAGTATTTCACACAACTAATGATGGCATTCCTCCCTTATACCCCTCTGGAATAACTGATCATTGACCGTATACACCAGTTGCCTAAGCTGCCTCACCTACCAGAAACTATCCCAAGGGACACTATAGGCCGCATAAATTTTTTCTGTGTGAAGTAAAACCTAATGTGCGCTACATGGAATCCTGCTACTTATCCTCAGCCATACACCAACCTGGCTTTCTTTGCTGAGCTGTCTAAATACACCATGTCACAACACAAAAATCTTTCCACTAAAACTAAACTCTTTCGCAGCCACCAGATTCCGTACAAATGGGGCCACCTGGTAAAACTGGTGGTTACGAAGGACAATAAGTCCTTTTCTATCTGCACCCTGGACAAAGGTCTATCATTGCTGAGACAATGAAACATCCTAGAACCTCAAGAGCAACCTCCACAATGCCGTCAATTCCAGAACTACAACCGTGGCGATTGGGATGACCTTGATCCCCCTGATGATATGACCACCTGAATCCTTCAGCTATGTCATGCTATTTTGCCAGCCTTGGAATGATTGTTTGAGCTCAGCTCGGCAGCCTTGTAACCCCAATATAAGTCATGGTATATACTGTTCAAGTAGAGTTCTGCTGCTCTTTCTTTTTTTAGTGTTTCCCTTGGAACACTGAGACTTTATTTCTTTTAATTCACTACTGCATTGCTTTTATATTTTACAGTTTATTCTCTAACACTCTCCACCAGCCATGAAGATACAGACTGACCCCTTCCGAGCACCTGTCAATGTGGTAACCATCTACAAACACCTCTAGAAATTGTAAGTTCTCCATTATGGTACAGGAATACCTACTACCTGTCTGGCGAAAGACAGTAAACATCTCCTTATCTCAGAGCCCCTTGACGCCGCACTTGCTTCTTTACCACAAACACAAAATGCCTTTCAGAATATCATCCCTTAACGTAAAAGGTTTGAATCACCTGGGGAAGCGCTATGGTTCGAAACCCGCAATCTCCAATGCAATATTTTATGCCTCCAAAAGACTCACTTCAGTCAAGATAAGGCCCCAAAAATGTTTTATAAAAACTTTTAACATATATTCTTTCCAAACTCACCAAACAAGACAAAAGGGGTGCTTGCAGCTATTAAATATACCGTAGGTTTTAAACAGATCGCCTCTATTGCTGACCCACAGGGGAGATATATCATCCTAGTTTGCGAAATTAACATTACTTATACAATTGTGAACATGTATGCCCCAAACACAGATCAAATACCCTTACTCCAAAATCTATTGAAAAAAGTAAACAGAACCAAAAGTTAAACTGTATTCTGCAGTGACTTTAACTTGGCCCCTGATACATCCATGGGCATCAAAGGTCCCACATCGAAAAAAGCCCCGACAATCTCTTTTCTCCACGCTAATGACTATGATATCTGGAGATGTCAGCACTCGAGGGACTAAACCTTTTTATCTAAGCCAGACTGCACATACTCCTGAATAGACTTATTCTTAGGAGACAAACAACTCCTCCAAGAAGCCCATGCATTGAAAATACATGTTATATCATGGTCAGATCATGCGCCCATTTCAATCATTCCGAACGTCAAAATTATCAATTCTTCTACTCCCAGCTGCGGAACGACACACATCTAATGGCTCTTCCAGATAACAAACCTGTCATAAAAGATCGCTTGAAAGACTATTTTGATCTAAATGGACCCTCAGTTAGCAATCCATTTACTCTTTGGGCAGCACATGAGGCTTACATCCGAGGGGTCCTCCTCAAACTTAGTTCTCAAGCTAAACATGATTAAAAAATTTGAAAAATTTAACAAATCCAGCCCAACACCCTCAATCAGTGAGAACATTTTTCAAGACAACAAATTTACTTACATTCTTTCCTAATGCTAAGCATGCCAAACTACTACTGAAATTGTGTGTTAACTTTTACACATCAGTCAACAAGGCAGGTAAATTGTATGCGGCCCACGTCAAGCAGAGAAGATCCAAACAAAAAATCCCATACATCCTTCACCCAAACCAAGGGTGACAAATTGCACCATTCCAAAGATATTTCCATCGCATTTCGGGGCACACTACAGTGCGCTTTATAACTTAAAAGATGACCCCTCAGCAATACAGACTACTGAAATGGGCATATCAGGCTTCTTGGAAGCCTTAAACCTACCCAAGCCCTCTCAATGACCATCTTACTACTAAAGAGATTTTGCGAGCCATCTTTGCACTACCAAATGACAAAGCCCCAGGCCCTGACGGCTTTTTGGCTGAATATTACAAATTGTTCTCTAACACCATATTGTTAGATATTCAAATCTGCTATGTCCTCTGGCGAATTTCCAAGTTAAATGCTCTCCCTAAATATTGTAACTCTGCCTAAGCCAGGGAAGGAACCAGTTACCCCTTCAAATTTTTGCCCAATCTCATTGCTAAATACGGACCTAAAACTATATGTGAGACTAGTGGCTCGGAGTTTAGCTCCCATTATACCTCACCTTATACACCCTGACCAAGTCATTTCACACTAGGCAGACAAGACAAGATGCCACACGTAAGATCACAAACCTCCTGTAGTACTCCGAGTCCAACCATATCCAGACCCTGTTTGTAACACTTGACACCGAGAAAGCATTTGACAGGATCTATTGGGGAAACCTGAAACACACTCTCTCGACATTTGGTTTTCAGGGCAACATCTTGTCAGCCATCCTAGCATTATATTCTAACCCCACTGCCCGTGTCCTCTCAGATGGAGTTTTTTCAGATCCAAATGGTAGAAGGCAGGGGTGCCCCCTCTCCCCTATAATCTTGATGCTAATGATGGAACCCTTACCTCAAAAAATGTGTACTAATACTTCTATCTTAGGAATTCAGATTAAAGAAAAATAATTTAAAATCACATTATTTTCAGATGAAATAATTCTCACATTAACGGAACAGGCTTCTTCCCTTCAACAGTTTGTGAAAGGTTGAACCTATTTAATTCTTGCTTATTTTTCAAGGTGAATGACTCTAAATAAAAATGGTAAAAGGCAGGGGTGGTCCCTCTCCCCTATAATCTTCACGCTAATGATGGAACCCCTACCTCAAAAAATGTGTACTGATACTTCTATCTTAGGAATTCAGATTAAAAACAAATAATTTAAAATCACTTGCTTCTTCCCTCGCAACAGTGCATGTAAAACTTTGAACCTATTTAATTCTTGCTCATGACTCTAAATCAAATATTCTTAGTGTTAGTGTTCCAGATTACACCAAGCCCTACATCCAATCTAAATTTCCCTTTCAATAGGTGACATCCTCAATGCTATATCGAGGCATATCCCTAAACTCTCCCTCCTCCAACTTATATTCATATAACTACTTGTCATTCCTACTGTTGCCTTATGGCGTTTATGTGACATTTCCATTAATATCTGTGAAATATTGTAATTATGAATATGTCTCCTTTTGCTTGCAGCTATGAAAGCTGGGCAAGCTCAAGTTAATTGCAGACATTGCGGGGCCGATACTTGACACTAACAATGGTTTAGCCAATTCCATTGTTTGTCACCTATTCACTATAAATGACCCCATGCCGGGATAGGTAATGAAGTGGGACCATTCAAGTATATTTTGCATCACTGGGAGTTTTGCCTGTAAGAGGGCTGGCCGCGCTAAGCCAGCCAATGAGAGATCGGGCTGGTTTTTGATACTCTCAGAGGAAAGGCAGCAGGGGCGCTCTTTCCAGGGAAACCAGCAAGCAGGATGGACCTAAGGTAATCTCTCCAGTAACAGGGGAAGGTATGCCCTGCTACTTGTAACTAAACATGCTTGTAGATCACGGTCTGAAGGAATATAATCTATATTCCTTCATATATATATATTTTATTTCAACCTAGCAGTTTATGCCTTGATGTAAGACCATAGCTAGAGATTTGTGTATCAGCTTGACTTCTAACTACCTGTAATAAATGCTATTATATTTAAAGCCTTTCCTCCTGGTCAATAGAACTCTCATTTAACCCATTTCATATTTTGTGATTAATAAATCAGAAATAGAGATTTTAGAGGTTAACACTACACATATACAACGGTGATCTCCAGCAGATAAGTAAACAATATCTTTCATGAGCAGGCAAAGTTGCAGCCTTTAAAATGATTACACTCCCTAAACTTCTTTATTTATACAGAGTCCTCCCTATAGGGATCCCAGAGCCTTTTTTGGTACTCTTAGACCCCTTTCACATTAAAAATAGTGCCGCTTTACCACTGACGCCCAGGGTGGCTCAGTGTGAAAGGGGTCTTAGGCTTAAAACCCACATTTAAATCATCCATTTTGACACATTTACATGCCGCGTTTAGCAGCGTTTTGCCACGTTTGCGTTTAGAAGCCTTTGAAAAAAAAGTTTTTGTTTTTTTTCAAAATGGCCAAAAATGAAAAACGCCCTTAAACGAAATGCAGATAAACACCGGTACCACGTTTAGCGGCGTTTGGCGTCTAAAACATTGGAAACTTTGGTGGCTAAACTAATTTTTTTGCCTTACAAAGAAAAGCCTCTAAAGGCAACTGCCTAACAACGACATTAAACGAACCTGTGTACATGCACACATAAGATAACATTGGATGAGTTCAGGGGCAGCTGAAAAAAGCACCTCTGAACGTCCGTTTACCAGCAGAAGTGTACATGAGGCCTAAAACATACTCTCATGCCTCGTACACACGATCTGACTTTCCAGCGGGATTGTCCGCCGGACCTAGTTCAGCGGACAAACCGCCGGACCTTCCAGTGGGGCTTTGCCGGACTTTCCGAGCTGTGGACTTGCCCACGCTCGTCCCCACCCCTTTCCTGGCCGGCCGGGCTGCGTGCTCGGATAAGGGTCTGAGATGGATTTGGAGGGAACCCCCACGCCGTTTTTTCGGCGTGGGGATTCCCTTTAAATCCATACCAGGTGACGGGGCTAGCGCGGCGGCATTCACTGCCTTCGCTAGCCCCGTCTACCTGAAGTCACGTTCTAAATGAACGGACTTTCCGATGATCGGCAAGTCCATTCATTTCCAAAAGTCCGGCGGACTAGCATACAGACCGCGGGATTGTCCGCCGGACTGCCGAGTCCAGCGGACAATTTTAAAACAAAACTTAAAACTTTGTCCGCCGGACTTTTGGCGGTAAAAAGTCAGACGACGCCCACACACGGGCGGATTGTCCGGCGGACTTCAATCCGACGGACATTCCCGTGGGAAAGTCCGCTCGTGTGTACGAGGCATGAGTTAATTTGTCTAGCTGAAAAGAAAAACACAATGCCCTTACGCAACCATCATAAAACACGGTTTCCCCAACACAAAAGACTATTATGTGGCAGTGGTATTGGACCAAATCAAATACTGGTTTATGCCCTCATTTAGCAAACAATGGAGGTTTATAGAACAAGCTTTTATTCCAGAGGATCATTTAAGCTCTCTTCTATTAGCTCACTCCATAAGAACTATATCTAAAAAAAATGTCTCACCCTACTATTTCTGCTGCCTTATCAGCATGGACATTTTTCTCCTTAAACACCAATTTGGTAGAGCATGACCAAAGTACCTCTGTCCCCTTAGAAATACACTGCTCAAAAAAAATGAACGACTTGTCAACCGCCTACCGCATATTTATAACAGCAGGTCGGCTCTATTGCGCAAAATCACGTACCTGTCAGTCAGTCATTTGTGCAATAGACACTGGGGGGCGCGCACTCAGTCAGAGCATCCCCCACACAGTAAGAAAGCATCCCCTAGGGACACACCTAACCCTTTGATTGCCCCTGATGTTAACCCCTTCTTTGCCAGTGTAATTAGTACAGTAACAGTGCATTTATTTAGCATTGATCACTGTATTAGTGTCACTGGTCCCCAAAACAGTGTCAAAGTGTCAGTTAGGTGTCCGATGTGTCACAGTCCTGCTAAAAATCTATTACTAGTAAAAAAAGAAAAAACACGCAGTGCCATATCGCAAAAATGGCCTGGTCAGTAAGGGGGTAAAACCTTTCGGGGCAAAAGTGTTTAAAGGAACACTTTGAAAACACATCAGATCTCCATTGGGAAAAATATCATGCTGCATATCTATACTGATATGGACTGGGTAATATGTTAGGAATGAAAGGATGTCACATCGTTTGAAGGAATTTAAACAGAGGGCTGAATTCAAAGACACCCCGGAAATCAAAGTGAAAAAATTATGCAGCAGGCTAGTCCATTTTGCTGAAATTTCATTGCAGCAACTCAACATGGCCCCCACGTGATTGTATGCATGCCTGACAATGTCAGGGCATGCTCCTAATGAGACAACGTATGGTTTCCTGGGGTATTTCTTCCCAGATCTGGACCAGGGCAACACTGAGCTCCTGAACAGACTTAGGTGCAACCTGGTGGTGTCGGATTGACCAAAACATAATGTCCCTGAGGTGTTCTATTGGATTTAGGTCAGGCGAGCATGGGGGACATTCAATGGTATCAATTCCTTCATCCTACAGGAACTGGCTGCATACTCTCGCCAAATGAGGGTGGGCATTGTGGTGCACCAGGAGGAACCAAGGACCCACTGCACCAGCATAGGGTCTGACAATGTGTCCAAGGATTTTATCCCGATACCTAATGGCAGTCAGGGTGCCATTGTCTAGCCTGTAGATGTCTGTGCATCCCTCCATGGATATGCCTCCCCAGACCATCACTGACCCACCACCAAACCGGTCATACTGAACGATGTTACAGTCAGCATAACGTTCTCCACAGCTTCTCCAGACCCTTTCACGTCTGTCACACGTGCTCAGGGTGAACCTGCTCCCATTGGTGAAAAGCACAGGGCGCTAGTTGCGGACCTGCCAATTCTGGTGTTTAATGGCAAATGCCAATCGAGCTCCACGGTTCAGGGCAGTGAGCACAGGGCCCACTAGAGGATGTTGGGCCCTCAGGCCACCCTCATGAAGTCTGTTTCTGATTGTTTGGTCAGAGACATTCACACCATTGGCCTGTTGGAGGTTATTTTGTAGGGGTCAGGCAGTGCTCTCCCTCCTTGCACAAGGAAGCAGATACCAGTCCTGCTACCGGTCCACCCTATCCAGCTCTCCTAGAGTAACTGCCTGTCTCCTGGAATCTTCCATGCTCTTAAGATTGAGCTGGGAGACACAACAAACCTTCTGGCAATGGCACGTATTGATGTGCCATCCTGGAGGAGTTTGACTGCCTGTGCAACCTCTATAGGGTCCAGGTATCGCCTCATGCTACCAGTAGTGACCCTGACCCTAGCCAAATGCAAAACTAGTGAAAAACTAGTAGGTATGAGTAGGGAAAACAATGTCTGTTCCTCCACCTGTAAAACCATTCTTGTTTTGGAGGTCGTCTCATTGTTGCCTATCTAGTGCACCTGTTGTTAATTTAATTAACACCAAAGCAGCTGAAACTAATTAACAACCCCCTCTGCTACTTAACTGTCCAGATAAATATCCCAGGAGTTTAATTGACTTGATGCTATACTCTGATTAAAAAGTGTTCCTTTAATTTTTTGTGCAGTGTATTTAAATTCATACTAGCTGAATTGTCTCTTAAACATTGGTCACACTTAAAGAAATGGCCATTGGCATCACTAATGCAAATTTACAAACTTCTACCTTTCTCGAGTATACAATCTAGGCACCTCATACCCCCACAGTGCTCATTCCTATACAGACAATTAGCCTCCTACCTACATAAAAACCCCACCTCTGCAACTGCCTAACAAGGCATGGAACTTTTGGACATCACACTCCCCTAAACTAAAGGGTATTATTCCCCTTTATAATCTCCTACATGATAAATCTACATTTGTTAAAACTTCAGCCCTTAAGAGGTGGGAAAAAGATATGCAATCCTCTTTCTCTGACTATCGGTGGCAACAACTTTTTTTTTTTTTTTTTCAAAAAGTTTATTGAAAATTTGCAGGTGTACAACAAATGCAAAACTTATACAGAATACACAAGAAGGTATAACAGAGGTAGCAATGAAGAGTAAAATTGACAATATCAGTGACAAAATGTAAAGGCACACGTGGTCAGGAGTCTAAAATGTGATCCAGGTGAGAAAGGTTACGGACAGTAGTCCCTTTGTAATAGACATGGTATGGAAAGTAGCAACTGTAAGTAGTATGTAGGATTATATCAGTTGTGTAACATAGGTTCCCTGGTGTACACAGGCAGCGTTAACAAGTAAGGAGTAAGACGATACGTTGCTCCAGCACTACCTATCCTCACTCACCCCCACGGGGATCTAGCTGTGAGCGGGGGTAGGACACTAGAGGGGAGACATGGGTCGGAAGGAGGCAGCGCAGCATAGAAGGGATAACATGTACATTACATTATGGGATCAGGCAACAACTTATTACTGCAACCACAAATCATCTAAATGTGTTAAGTATTGGGAATTGTCACAAAAACTCCACCACAGATGGTACCTCACCCATGTTTAAATGTGCAAATTTGAAAAGATGACAACCATTTTGGCGGGGATGCTCTCAAAAAGGCTCTCTCACACATATCCCCTGGGAGTGCCCTCATATATATTCTTTTTGGAAGAAAGTATTTACCCTTATGTCAGAAATCACTGGAGTTCTAACAAACCCTACTCCCTCACTAGCCATTCTCAGCCTGGGAATAGAATCCTTTCCCCATAACCTCAGAACCCTAGGCATGCAGATATTATTCCACTAGGCTGCTCATTATGTGTAAATGGAGAAGTTCCTTGGTCCCAAATATCTTTGATGTTGAGCTCCAATCTAATTTAGTAAAATAATATGAGTACTGCTCTGCCTTACAAATCAACTCCCATGTAAAATTCACAAATGCATGGAAGCCATGGCTCTGTATTTAAATGTAGCTGAGTAACCTCCTTTTGCCCTAGGTTCTTCACTAAACATACCGGATGCATCTACGCTATCTGTTTCAACTGAAATTTGTTTATGTGCTACTGGTTCTCCTGTGTCTATGCGGACATCGGTCTGGTACATTTTTCTGTATGCCTCTGTTCACTAACATACATACATAAGTCAATTTTGTTATTGCCTTGTCCACTTTCTACTGTTACTGTAAAACCAATAAAAAACATTATTGAAAAAAAACAATTACTTTTACAATTGCAATTACAGTTCAGTCTTCTCAGAAATGAATTGTACTAACAATAACAAGTTGGGGAATCAAATTGGTTTTAGTAATGATGGTTCATGTTTAGGATTTCTGGAGACAGAAGTAGCAGAGGAACTGGCTTGGTTAAAGCAAAGGGCCCTGATGGTATTCATCCCAGAGTTCTAATGCCGCGTACACACGGTCAGCATTCTCAACGGAAAAGCCTTGGATGTTTTTTCCGACGGAATTCCGACGGAATTCCACTCAAGCTTGTGTTGTCTACACACGGGCACACTAAATTCCGACCGTCAAGAACGTGGTGATGTACAACACTACGTCAAGCCGTGAAAATGAAGTTCAATGCTTCCGAGTATGCGCCGAATTGTGCACGTCGGAATTGCCACAGACGTTCAGAATTTCCACTAGAAACTTTTTCCGTCTGAAAAATTGAGAACATGCTTTCAATCTTTTGCTGGACGAAATTCCACCAGCAAAAGTCCGATGGAGCCTACACATGGTGGCATTTTCCGATGAAAAGCTCTCATTTCTGATCGTTGAACCATTAACGGATCTTTTTAATCAATCTCTTCTAACAGGAGAAGTTCCCCATCACTGGCGGACAGCTAATATTGTACCTACTATTGTAGTCAAATTAATGGAATCACTCCTTAAAAGAAGGATCATTGTTCACTTAAAAATACACAACTTGCTGGACACAAAGCAGCATGGATTAACTGAGGGCGGATCATGTCAGATTAATCTGATTGCATTTTTTGACTATATTACCAATGTTTTAGACCAGGCTGGTGCTGTGGACATGGCATATCTTGATTTCAGCAAGGCATTTGATACAGTTCCACATAACGATCTAATACAAAAGTTGTACAAGCTAACACTTAACCCTTGGGTGGTTCAGTAGATATGCAGTTGGCTAAAGAATAGATACCACAGTGTGGTTGTAAATGGGGTTCACTTAGAACAGAGAACAGTCACTAGTTTGTACCACAAAACTCTGTACTGGGTCCCATTCTATTTAATATATATGTAAGTGATATAACTAAAGGTTTGTTGGTTAAGGTATGTATTTTTGCTGATGACACAAAGGTGTGTAATATGGTTGATATCTCTGGAGGTGTCTGTAACATGGAACATGATTTGGCATTGCTGGAAGATTGGTCAAAGAAGTCACTGCAATTCAATGTTTCTAAATGTAAAATAATGCAATAAATCCACTGAGAGAGTAGTTATCCAGCACTACAGAAGAAAACAATTGGAGGTACTTATTTCAGATGATTTCAAAATGAGCAAACAGTAGTGGTAAGTGGGAAAAGTGAATAGAATTTCAGGATGCATCACTTGAGGGATCACCAGCAGGAGGAAGGTGGTTATGATTCCCCGCTATAGATCATTAGTGGAACCTCATTTAGAATACTGTGTCCAGCTCTGGAGACCTAACTTACAGAAAGACATTGATAAAATACTGTACTTATGTTCGACTTGAACATTGGGCCCATCCCTATGCCAGGCCATCCTCCAAAAGTCTTTGTCTCACTGTACGTGCAGGTGCACTCACACCTACCTGCTGCCATTCCTGAGCAAGCTCTGCACTGGTGGGGCCCTGATCCCACAGTTGAATCACCTGTAGGAGACTGTCATGGTGCTTGCTGTACTTTCTTGGGCACTTTGAAGCCTTCTTCACGAATGAAGTGGACATTTTTTTATGGGATTAAGTTAATTGTCAAGGCAAAGAGGGACTTTGCAATTAATTGCAATTCATCTGATCACTTTTCATAACATTCTGGAGTGAATGCAAATTGCCATCATAAAAACTGAGGCAGCAGAAAATTAATATTTGTGTCAGTCTCAAAACTTTTGGCCATGGCTGTACAGTCTGGTGGAAAGAAAGGAAAGGGGAGACATGATTAAAACCTTTAAATGCATCAAGGGGGTGAATAAGGTTCAGGAAGGCAGTTTTTTCTGAATTTCATCAACATTAAGAACACGGGGACATGACCTCAAACTAACTGGAGGAAAGTTAAAAACGCATATTAGAAAGTATTATTTTACTGAAAGGGTAATTGATGCTTGGAATAAACTACCAGCAGAGGTAGTGAGACAGTCAACAGTAAATGACTTTTAGCATGCTTGGGACAAACATAGATCTATACTCAATATACAGTTAATAAAAAAAACAAAAACAAAACTAAAAACAAACCGCCAAAAAACAAACAAAAAACAAAAAAGGGCCGACTTGATGGACTACTCCGTATTTTTCTGCAATTATTTTTCTATGTTTCTATATTTCTAAGATATCTTCTATTGGATCGGCACTAATGAACCTGACCTAGTGCATAGCAAATCAGTATTATAATGTAGTGTACAACCAGGCTCTTCAGAATCTAGAAGTATGTCAACGCGTTTTTCAGTAATGTGGCTTCATCAGGACAAAAGAGGGTAAGTAGACAAAAGCAGTGGCAGGGACAGAGCACCCTAAAAACTCTGGTGGGCAGACACAGAGACATAAATAAGATCCACATCCTCAACAGTGTATTGTATGGGCCCACAGACAAAGATATCTCTTTAAGAAAAATGTAATGACTATACTCAACTGGTCCCATATAGATTATCAGTTATAGGGGTGACAACAATGTAGTCCAATATCACAAGCATAACATAAAGAGCTCCATGTTTTATAGGGTCAAACAAGATCCAGTCAAAATTCCATGTATCCCCTGATGGCTCTATCTTATTCTATCCTCCGTATGTAAACACCTGCCACCACCCAGCATCACCAGCTGGTTTTTATGCATGAAGATTTATGATTCAGTGGATAAGCATCATATTTATGAGGAGGATTTGGAATTGCTTGTGGGATTTGTTAACCTCTTCATGACCCTGCTCTGCTGTGCATCCCATGTCAATGCTGTCTCTGTGTGACACTTATCCTGCAGATTAACCCTCTCATCTCCATTATTTCATTGTTTGTGATCTGTACATTATCACCTTCACTGCCTTCCCCCCTCTGTTTATGTACAAAAGGAGATACCCCCACAAAATGGGACTGAAAATCATAACACTAGGAAAAAAGGACATCAGTACTTTATTACATTATTTTAAAATATACAAATAGGCAACAACATATTATATGTTGGTATAACATTTATAATCAATGGCTGAATACTCTGTAAGTAGACAAAGACTTGGTGTAAGTAGATATCAACTTCATCCCCACGCATTTCAGAAACTTTTTTTTTTTTTTTTCAGCAGGGGTAAGGTAGAAGAAGGATTATTCTACAATATAATTAATATTTGTGAAACAATATGTACAATAATAGACAGAAAATACAAAAGTTATAGAAATGTAATAGATTGCATACCATCCAGCAAGAACCAAGAGCAGCCACTATTAAATTAAAATCAATTGATCATCATCCACCATCACCAATCAATGAAACTACACCGCCTGGTCCCCCAGAAAGACCCTGAGCATCTCACATTGGGATCATCCAGAGGCAAAATACAAGTCAATCCAGGAACGTATCAAGGGGAGGTCTGAAGTGAAGGAAACAAAAGTGTATAAAAGTAAGGGTAATAAAAATCCAATAAAAATATACCTGGGGCTCAACAACTCAATATAGTGCAGTTTATGAATTAGGATTATATTCCCCTATACTACTAGCAATCCAAGTGGACCCAAAAGGTTCAATAAAATGGCTGAGGGGAAGAAAAAAAACACACAATAAATACTTATTGGGTAAGTTATATTAAATGATAGCACCATATGGTAATGATATCTCATCAGAGATAAACTGCAGATTCCATTAGTGTTAAAATGACACAAAAAGAAGAAAGCACATAATTAGGACATCTCACCTGATATTAGGTGTTCCAAATGGTCCAGAGTGTGTGGCGCTGAGGGATTCTCACATGGGCAAATGGAAAATCTGCTGATACAGAAGCACCTATGCCAGTGCATGGCCAATGCGCATCGGTGTTCGCACATGCTCAAAACGTGTTAGCCATGGAGATGATCATCCGAACCAGCTACATGTGGCGCCAACCCATCACGTCCATGTGTCAAGAGTCTGCCAGCACACATTGCAGCCTTTACTATCTTGCCTCTAACTAATAAACTGTATTTCTACTTTTTCCATCAGCTCACCCCCCACAGTTACAACCTTTTGTATCACTCGACCCTTCCTTTCAGACTGTAAGCTATAACGAGCAGGACCCTCTTCTGTTGTATTTTAACTGTACTGCCTCCCTCCATTTTGTAAAGTGCTGCAGAAACTGTTGGCGCTATATACATCCTATATTATAATGATAATAATAATAGTACATGTGATAATGTACTTTATCCAATGCACCATTACCATGCTTCATGTTTTAACCACTTTAATACCAACATGTTTCTTCATTTTCCCCAAAAATGTGGAAAAAAAGGAAATCACAGGGGTTGATTTGCTAAACTTGGAGAATGCTAAATCTAGTGCAGCTTTGCATTGTAACCAATCAGCTTCTAACTTCACCTGGTTAAGCTCTGACAAAAAAGAACAACTGTAAGCTGATTGGTTTCTATGCAGAGCTGCACCAGATTTGCACTCTCCAGTTTTAGTAAATCAACCCCATAGTAAATACTTTCCAAAAATTTGTAAATTTGGGGGTTTTCATACTGTCCTGGCAAATATTTTTGAAATATTTTACAACAGGAAATAAAACAGATTTTATTTTCAAAATGTTTGTTCTTTTTTTCCTTTATATAATAGTATATATTTATATAGTAATTGTCATTCAAACTATTGCAGCACTGAAAACTAAAAACTGCCTAGTAATGAAAGGGTATTTATTACAGGCTGGCACTTAAGTGGTTAATAAAACAAGTGGTCCTTAGAATTGATTTGTGCAACATGTATCTGATTTTTTTTTTTTTTTTTTTAAGTCTGTAATTTGTTGGAAGCCTTTGTTTTACATTATTATATCTATCTGACATAATTAAACAAATTAATACATGGGTAGATTAAGTTTACTTTCCATTTTTCTGGGTTCCATTACACTGACATAAACATACAGTTGCAAAATTGCACACTATCACAAATGGTTTAAACATCTCTATTTTTCCCATTTTCTTTAGCTGACAAAATGATAATAAGTTTAGTCTACCATTTGGGCAGTACAAGCATTCAGTTGGAACATGTTCAGTAGATTGCAAAACACTGTGTGTATTTTCTTTGTAATGAAAAGGGCTTCCGAAAGTTAAAAAGCCACGCAGCATGTATTTATAATTTAAAAGTCACTTGTCATCACTGAGATGGAACCTTATTTATTTTACTTGGGACCTTTTTTATTTCAAAGTCTGCTGAGGTTTTACAAAATGAATTACCAAATACCAGTTATGTTACGAAAAAGGACAAGGTTACCACAAGAAATATTTTTTAACATTCATGGAATAAAAGGTTGTCTTGTGCAATTCACGGACTAAGATATATTCAACCTTAAAGTGGTATTGTGTAGCTGTTGCAAAGTATAAGCAGATGATTGTTGAACCGATCATGAAGTCTGAAAATTGTGAACTTTAATCCAAACCCTATTGAAGCATGGGGACTGATACTTAAAAATCAATTATGGCCATGTTCAAGGCTAATAGTGATGAGACAAATGTACCTGGGTTTGTTTTGGACAGGCTTTGGAAAGCATAACTAAAGTTCAAATGTCAAATCTGAACCCAACTGAAGTCAATGGAAGCCAGATGATGAAAAGCTATTCTTTCCATTTTCTGATCTAAAAGGCAAGGGATTGTCAAACAGATGACATGGGGGGGGGGGTCCCCTGTGGTACCTGTGTACCAAAGCAAAAACAAAAAATAAATACAATTTGACAGGGATAAGTGATTTTAGTAATGTCTAGAGAGAAACATTAAAAATGTAAAACCTCCATTACATAGCATGCATGGAGGTAGGACACCTGCATGCATGCTATGTAATGGAATTTAACATGTTTAATGTTTCTCTCTAGACCCTGCCTATGAAGAGGTGCATCTGTGTGATGTATACAACACTGACATTCATAAATAAAAAGTTTAATGTGTCTGCAAAATGGCATCATTCAGATACTATTCTGTTACTAATTCTGATGCATATTGTACAGTCAATGCACAGCAAATTAAGAGGGGAGACCAAACAGGTTTTACCATGAAATGAAAACGAAAGTGTAGTATTTCAGTCAATAGTCAGAAATATTGTACAAACTAGGCTGAAACATTAAGAGGAAGAAACCTGGGAGGTTTTCACATGAAATAAAATTTGGAATGTATAATTTCTATTTATTCACAACAAGTGAATTGAGGATGTGGTGCACTTAACTATGTGATGATTTCCAGTTAATCGAGAAGACAGAAAAAAATAAAGCAGGGTTCAATTTCCTTTCAATATGATTAAAATTGTTTCCAGAGACCCAAAAGAAGCTTTTACAATAAAAAAAAAAAAACCTTTTCAAATAAAAAAGCGTACAGTTTTTTACACTATCTACTATATTAAACATGTTTATACTAAGCAATTATGTCTTCTCAGAGGATAATCCATTTCAGTTAATTTACTAAAGGCAAATATTCTTTTCACTTTGCAAGGGAAGTTTCACTTTGCAAAATACTTTTCTTTTAGATTAGGGAGGGTGGTTAAAATTCAATATGCAAAGAATACCCAATCACGCACAAGAAAACAGTACTCTTGCTTGCACATGATTGAATGAAGCAAACCAGAGCTTCACTTCATTCACTACTAAGCTATTGGAAAATTCCCTTACAAAGTGAACAGTGTATTTGCTTTTAGTAAATCTATTCCATTGAGTTCAGTCAGCAGAGCTCCACTTCATTCACTACTAGGCTATTAGAAATTCCCCTTACAAAGTGAACAGCCTATTTGCTTTTAGTAAATCTATTCCATTGAGTTCAGTTAATCTTTGTTCATAGCTTAGACCCTCCATGGCCTTTATCAATTTAGTTCCCCTTCTCTATACTCTTTCCAATTCTACAAGATCTTTTTGTGAACAGGTGCTGAAAAATAAGTTGCATGTTTAGTTTGAGGTCTTACTTATGCTTTGTATAGAGGTAAGTTTATAGTCTCTTGAGTATACCTTTTAACACCTTTGAGTACCTTTTAATATAGGAAAGTGGCTTGCATGCTGCTATTAGACAACATTTACATTTTTTTTTATATATTTAAAAACTAAAATGTTGTCAGATTATTTATGTATTTCTCAGTCTTTATTCTCATTTGGATCTTAATATATGTTATGTTAATACTTATTTATACTAAAAAATACTATTTAGTACCTGCTAATATCCTTTTAATCAATCATTTTTTACAGAGGACATTTCAGTATAATATATTCTTAATTTTTATAAACTCATAATATACAATTCTATGAGCATGCATTCTTGTCTACGATATTAAACCATTATCCCTATCATAATGTTTATTTGCCAACACTTTGACAGCTAAAAAGAGGCAACTTAAGGCTGCTTTCACACTGAGGCGCTTTACAGGTGCTATATCGCTAAAAATATCACCTGTAAAGAGCCTCTCCTCTCACTCCAGTGTGAAAGCCTGAGTGCTTTCACACCGGAGCGGTGCGCTGGCAGGACGCCAAAAAAAGTCCTGCAAGCCGCATCTTTTCAGTGCTGTAGGATCGGTGTATACACCGCTCCTAAAGCGCCCCTGCCCATTGAAATCAATAGACAGCACCACCAAACCGCCGGCATAGCACGGCTGCAGCGGTGATTTGCCAGCAGTTTTAACCCTTTTTTGGCAGCTAGCAGGGGTTAAAAATGCCCTACTAGCGGCCAAAAGCTGCTGCAAAAACTCGGTAAATCACAGCTAAAAATAGCGGTGCTTTACCGCCGACACCCCCAATGCTCCAGTCTGAAAGTAGCCTTAAGTAAATTATTACATTGTTCTCTGTACTGACTTGAATAGCCTTTTAAATATCCTCTTAAGGGTAACAGTAACTTGACATCTTCTGATTTGTGAGTTTCTGGGGAACAGTGTCCACTTCTTCAGATAAAATTCTTCACAAGACTGGAGCTCTTCAATACTTAATATTTGGTAATCAATGTAATGGATTTTTTGGACATTACTAAATTAATTTAGTATGTGTACCTAAATAGATTGCATGAAGGTTGGATATATAGCTCCACAAAATTACCTGTATAAATTGTTTAAGGTAACAGTTCTGGGTGTACAGATAGCTAGATAAAATAATTATTTGCATGTCTTACTAAAAATAAATAAATAAATAGATACATCTTAAAAGGTAAAAAACAAAATATTTATTTCTTTACAAAAAATAGCTTAACATTTTTTTTTCAATGCAGTACAGTGTCATAAATACATAACCATATTCAGCATACCAAATTCTGTAAATTGACTACCTACTTTTGGTGCTGTGTTAAATAATGGTGGCAGGGAATACATTACAGATATGATATCCAATGTTATCAACTTAGAATAATTCATTTGACAATCACATATGTCAAGGTGAGATATAAATGAGATTTAGAGATTGAGGCTTTTGGATAAAATTGTAATCAACCATTGTCAATATTAATGAAACCAATTCCATTGAGCTGTCTCTAGACAAAATGTTAGACAAAATGAATCTATAAAAAAAAATACTGTATGCACACCTTGAAATAGGCCAAATATTTTTTCTTAGCAATTCAGCTATATCACTGCAGTATATATATATATATATATATATATATATATATATATATATATATATATATATATATATATATATATATATATATATATATATATATATATATATATATATATATATATATATAAATATGTATATATATATATATATTAGAAAAATATGCCTGAGTGGACTACAGAAATAGAAAAAGAGACACTCACTGGATTTAAGCGGTTTTCTGTATGGTTTCCATGGAGTGCAGCCCACTTTTTCAATAGGGCGAGTTACTAAACTACTGGAGCATGCAAAATCTGGTGCAGCTCTGCATAAAAACCAATCAGCTTCTAAGTTTTATTGTCAAAGCTTAATTGAACAAACTGCAGTTAGAAGCCTATTGGCTACCATGGACAGCTGCACTAGATTCTGAGTGATCCAGTTTAAGTAAATCTCCCCAGTATGTTCAAATTACACTACTGATTCAAAATCTGAACCACAACCTGACTTTGAAAGTACCACTCACTGTTTTAAAAACAATAAAATCAAAGCTGTACCAAACCAGATGATCTGGGGTTGTCCATAGCAAAGCCTTAACAAATACAGCAAGAAAGCATATCATATGGAGGACAATGATGTACTTGAATCAAAAAAATACTAACCATGCCTCAAAGTAAAGCCACAGGAAAATTGAGTTAACATGCTTACAAAACTGCTAAGCTGACACTCGCAAACAGGGGTGGAAAGCTGTAGGTGACCATACTGTCCCATGATGTCAAGAGACCACAAGGACCCATGGGTGGTATTGCTCTTATTGGAAAGGAAGCATTTGCTGCTGTGGATTGCCTTGAGAAAGGTACTGTTTGACACATTAAACTGCATTGATACAACCCTTGTCTCCTCCAAGTGTCTTTTCATCTATGCTTCTATATATAAAGTTACATATCTACTTCACATATGAAACAGCATACACTCCAAAGGTACATGTACACCCAGCGGTACAAATGACCGACTTAAGGAGTATACCTGCTTGTGAAAATGACTTAAAAAGATCAGGAAAAACAAAATATATGCATCAAATTGGATGAATGATTTTGGTCATTTAAAAAGAATAAGGGATTGTGTGCAAAGCTCTGATATATATTTAGAGAGTGCATAGGAAATATACACACTTCCTTGGGTATTTAAACATAAACATGCATACAATACTGAAACTTAAAGTGGTTCTGCACTGACAAAACTAAATTTTTTTGAAGCCCACAAGCAAACACTTCCTGGTTCCCTTAGTTTTGCCATACCAGCATTCATTGCAGGTTCCCGCGCATGCTCAGTGGCTTCACATCTACGAGCGGTGCCATCGAAATATCGCAAGACTTCGCATCTGACCTCTGCAATGTCTCCTGGGATTAATTACACGAGATCCCAGGACACACAGCGAATTCAAAAGGAAATGACGCGGATCCCCGCTCAGAGCCCGCCCACCGCCGTAGGGAGAACAACACAGATCAAGGCAGCATTAAAGGTAGGCTTAAAAGATGCAGAATTGAACCATCAATTCTGTCATCTAACATGCTAGAGAAGCGATAGAGAGTAAGATGATGGGATGGGTGCAGAACCGCTTTAATAAGTAACTGTTAAAATGTATAATGTTCCTATTACTGAGAACTGCTAGCCTAGGGCAGTATGTATTAGCATTCAATATATGGTAATATACTAAATGAAAGCTGGAATTATAGTTAAAGAGGACAATATTAATTATTCAGAACATATTTACTGACAAACTTTTGATGTACACATGGACAATTCATTTATTTGAAACAGAATACAATACTTTACTACGCTGTATGTTTAGGAATAAAAATATAAGTAACATGAACAATATTTTAATTAATAAGATTAAAAAAAAAAGAAATTCACGCTATTGTTTTAATGATTTACAGTTTATAGGTTAGCAGCATTCTTGTTCCAAAATTATCATGAGTGTTCAATGATTGTCTTACATTGGCATTTAAACCTAGTGTAGAAAAGAATCTTTTATATATTCTGCAATGACCACTGGAAACACATTAAAGTGTTCAATCTTGTTGAGTGTACTCGTAGCTCTTGAATATTCTAATTACAGTTCTATGTTCAGATAGCTATAACTATTGATGTCCTACCAGCTCAAGAGCATTTCAGCCTATTTATAAGCCTTAGTATTGATAAAGCCTCACTGCCAGACCATTTCAGCAACTCATAGTGAAAACAATTCCCTTGATTTATATTTAAACTTATCCTTAATCAATTTCAATCTATGACCTTTGGATCAACTTTTAAAGTCCAGCACAAATAAGATGACCTGGATCTAATTACACAATCCTTCATCCATAATGCATTTTTGATGTATGTTTTTGTTAAGTCCTAGCCAAACCATTTTTACGGATATTATTTTTAAACAACTTCTATACAGAAGTCTAACTGTATATCTTAAAATAAATATATTGTTTTTTTATATATCCTATACATTAAAACATGGTATATTTTATTCTATTATATAAACATATATATTTCTATATTTAAAAAAAAAAAATACATTTGCATCCAACATTTTATTACTGAAGTGTAAAATATAATTTTGCAAATATTATTGTATGTCACATTGTACAAATGATACCCTATTTTTTATTTATTTTTAACATTTTGTTTAAAATTAGCAAAAAATATTGCACGATTCAGAATATGACTTGTAGCTCCAGCTACAGTACACAGGGATCACTCCCTTAGTACATCCTCCATTCATAAAAAGCTTTGCATACTTTTCAATAAATGTGTGTGTGTGAGGATGAACGTCATGATCTCCCCCTCCTCCTATCACAGAATGCCTTGCATTCATTGAAAATCATTTTTATTAATGGAAGGAGTGCTGAGTAAGCAATTCCAGGTAATAAGTATACTACAGCTTGGACTATAAGTCTTGGAACAGGACATTTGGCACAGACAGGAAATGTATGTCTGAGTAAAAGTAAGACATGTAACAAATGATGCAGCAGCCATATATGGGCACACACATCATTACAGCTAACTTATGGTTACTATGCAAATAGCCACAAATAAATGGACTGAACATGTACCCCGTCTTGTGTAAATTATTCTGCTTGGATTGAATTACTGGTGATGTGCTTTCAATATTTTATGTTGCTGGATCATTTTGGGCATTAAGCTGGCTTAATGGTCAGCACGCTTGTCTTCATAGGATTTTTGCATTTTCCAAAAACTTGCTTTGGTGTTCATGATCCTCCCAAATGTCTAAATAATTGGCTTTCACAAAATTAGTTGTAGTCAAATGTCTATATGCATGAATTACATGGCATTTAGGGCATATTAAATATTTCAGAAAATGTCCCTGCAAGTGGTAATAAATCCCAAATTAAAAATGCTACATTTTGCAGCTTACCAGTCCTTGGGTGTGGTGGCTGCATTCCTTTTTTTTGTTTTCACCTAGTAATCAGGGGTGCCTGTGGACAGCAGCATTGTCAAACTGGGAGGATGGGAGTGTTAGATGTACTAGCAGATTTAGATACACTAACAAACTGAAGCCAAACTCCAGCTTACATTGCTGTTACACAAGCAGTTACAGCAAACGTTTTCCTTTGGGATAAAGGTTCTTGTGCAATCTTATTTTATTACTATTATAAACAAAGTGTTATCCATCAAATAAATACATAACAAACAGAATAGCAGGTTAATCAAATAAGAATAAGAGAATCATTGTATATATATATATATATATATATATATATATATATATATATATATATATATATAATCTTTAGTTTGTTTGTTTGTTTGTTTGAGGTTTGTTCTCCCAAACAGATGTAGATGGAGATTGACGTGTGGCTATATTTGTAATAGAATGAATGAGCAAGATAAGTTGTTGTCAATGAAACCATGATTCCATTGGCAGTCTTGTTTGTGAGCTGCTAGATATAAGAGAAGGGTCAGCTTGTAAGACTTGGGATAATCTGCTGTATATTCTTTTAGTCTAAGGCCAAATATATTGTCCTGGGAAGCAGTGGAAAAGATGGGATTCCAAATAGAGGTGTCATAGGGCCAAGATAGTGTGAAATCCTCAGAATTGTAACAGTCTGGTCCCACAAAGAATATGTTTCCTTTGTGATATCTGTTTCAGAGTCTTTAGAGCTCCTTCATCGGGGTAGGTTTTAGCAACCTTGATAGATACAATCTATAAGACAGAACACATGTTATAGCAAACAAAGCTGATCATTGATAGCAAGATGAGAACACAAGGGGGAAGATGAAAAGGGGTGAGGGATGAGAGAGACAAAAGCAGAACAGCAGCTACCCAGTGCCTGAGCAGAGATGCCGGAATGCATAGCCAGCCGAAAGTAAGCGATAAAAACAATATTTGTACTAAATCCAGGTAAAACGGATATATAAAGAGGTAGAGTGAAAAGGTCTTCTTGGTTCACAAGCGTACCATGTGGGGCATACAGGGATCACCTAATAGATGGAAGGAAAGGAAGGCGGAGGGTCTGTATACATGTATAAAATTATGTGTATTAGGGAATAATGAAGGTGTGTTAAAAAGACCACATACATGCACCTTATTTTGGAGGAGATTACCCCATAGAGAGCAAAAGGAGCTTTGACTCCGAAGGTGACCGTTAGTACTTCTGCAGCTCCGTCATGCAGCAAATGTCCCAGCTAAAAAGGAGACTTAAACAATGTGGTGTAACGTCCAGGAGGGAAATATCCAATCACCAGTGATTCACTGGAGAGCCCTGAATGTAAAGAAGCGCATGGCGTTGCCCCACAACATCTCCCAGAGTGGGGGGAATTGCGGAAGCCGATGTGATGCAGGCGAGGGTGACACCAGGGGACATAGCCCCCTGCGTCAAAGGTCACCTGAATCCCAACGGCCGGTCGCCCGGAAACCACATAGAAGACCTGGTGAATGTAATGAAATGAAATAAAGACAAATAAATAAATATAAATAATGAATATAAATCAAAAATCAAATGAAATGTATTCTTTATTATTTAATTGTCAAGTAAATAATTGATTAGAATAAGTAAAAAGAGAAATAAGACAAAAAAAGGGGAAAAAAATATTAATTGTGATATAATAAATAATCTGAAGAGTGATAAGTATATAATAGAAAGTAATAATCATTGCCTTGGATAATAATAATAATAATAATAGAACTTAACCATAGGCAGGCATGCATTCCAACACAAATCCGCAGGCATAGGTGAAAAAGTTGCCACAGGAAAGATGGAATGAAGAGAAAAAGAGAGGAAAGGGCAGGAGACAGGGGAATGAATTAATATTTCATACCTCCCGATACAAATCCTTTCAAAAAAGGTTTGTAATTGACAGCCTCCTTGAGGACAGGGTATGTTGTGGCCTTTAGCAGATGGATCCATCTCAGCTCCTTCTGAAGGAGAAGTTTATTCCAATCCCCCCCCCCCCCCCCCCCTCAGGGGCTGGGATGGATCCGATCTAGTGCCCAAAATCTGACCCTGGTAAAGATTCCCTCATGCAAGATTCAGACGTGTCTGCCCAAAGGCAGTTTGCATAGTGAGTATATGTCTGTAAATTCTCTTGCATGGTTCATTTTTGGTCTTGCCAACTTAGAAAGAACCACAGATGCAAAGTAGAAGATATACTACACCACAAGTCCTACAGTTTACGAAATGTTTGCCTTGGCCCTCCGTTCATTGGGTAGCTTGATGGATGAGCCAGTGTATATATATATCTACACTGATTACATTCTCTGCATGTGTAGGTGCCTTTGTACTTGCATGGGTCCTTTCTTTTTTCCCCTTTATATTCAATATTGGAGTGGTGAAGTCTCTCAGTGATGTGGATCGTCTATAGGTAATCTGAGGGACCTGTGATACAAATCTCCCTATAATGGAGTCCAAGGACAGAAGGTGCCAATGTTTTTGTATGATATGTCTGATTCTTGAATGTTGGTTGGAAAATGTCATAATAATTCTAATAATTTTGGAGTTACCCTGTCTCTTGGATGTTTTGGCACCATGAAGTAGTTCACTCCTTGTAAAACCTATTGCTTTTTTGTAGGCCTTTTTTTTAGAGGTTGTACCTAAACTGTGGTCAGTCAAAACGTTTTTAATTGCTTCTGTAATCTAGGGGCAACCCTCATTATCTGTCATCAGAGAATCGTTAAGATGCTAATTCCACTCATGCTTAGGCAGATGGGTCCCACCAGAGTCAGGAGAACTGGGGAGTGATCTGACTATACCAAAGTATTTATTTTGCAGGTGAACGACCACTCTAAAAGGCTATGGTCTACAAAAAAGTAACCAAGACAACTATAGGATTTATGGATTGAGGGAAAGTTCTTGTAATTCCTAGTTTGTGGATGGAGTATCCTCAATTTATTCAATTTAGAATATAGAGACAGAGGAACGTGAAGTGGATGAGGCTTAATGAGGTTCAAGTGTAAGGTTAAAGAGGAGGTCCAACCCCCCCCTCCGCGAAAAATTTAAAGTTAGCAACTACAAATATTGCAGCTGCTGACTTTTAATATATGGACACTTACCTGTCCAGGGAGCCGCGATGTTGGCACCCCAGACAATCTTTGGATCCAATATCGGTTGCAGCCATCGTCATTCCTGGTAAGGGAACTCGGCAATTAAGTCTTTCTGCTTCTCAGCTGGTTCCCTACAGCGCATGTGCAAATTGTACTGCGCTTTCTAATTGGCCTGGCAGTGGAGGAAGGAGGAGGGGGGCGAACTTCTGAGAGATGGAGCCACAGCGCCGCTTTCGGAAGTGGGGAACGGTATCTGTCAAAAAACAGGTACCCATTCCACCTGTTCGCCTGAAAGGTGCCAAATGTGGCACCAGAGGGGAGGGAGGAGACGGATAAGTGGAAATTCCCCTTTTGAGTGGAACTCCGCTTTTAGGTCTGTTCCTTGAATATGTTTACCTTCTGAAAAGTGTGTTAGAGTCTGTAAGTAGCAGATGCCTTCTTGAATCTGATTCACATTGGAGAGATAAAAATTTGCCACAGTGAACTTCATATCCCAAAGAGAGAATTTTACAAATATATACCTATCCAGTGGGTCAGACTTGTGGATCATCTAGGTTACTGGTAAAGTTCTATGAAAATCTATTGAAATCCTTTTCGATTTTTGCATCGAGTTGGTACTATGGCACCACCTGGTAAATATCTATTTTGACAGGTTGGGACAGAATTGGGGCAAAGGTGAGTTTCTTGAAGCAATACAATATTTGGTTCATTTTTAGTATTGATTATTTGACACAAGCGATGCATACTGGCACATTATGCAATTGCCTTACAGAGGAAAGATTTTTTTTTACAGACGCTGTTTACAACCGCTTTAACATGTAAAGAGGAAAGAGAAAAAAAGGTGGAAGGAGGGGGATTAGCCCCTTCAATACTGGGCAACATAGGTGTGCACACAGGGTGTGCCAGGTGTGCCTGGGCACACCCTAATCACCCTCTGCATTGCCACATCCCCCTGCTTCCCGTTTCCCCCTGCAGTGTTGCCAGTTTCCCTCCTCTCCTCTCAGGAGAGGGGAAGGGGGCTGGTAAATATGTCATTAACTGGCCTTCCTTTTCTGAATTAACTGTACTGATCGCTCCTGTCTTCATTCTTAACTTAATCATAGTAAACTATGTTTACTGCAGGCTACATAGAAAGGGACTGAGGAATCTCTGTCTTTCTTTCTTTCTCTGTCTCAAAAGAGAGACATCAGGGGTCTGTTTAGAAGTCCTATACTAGGGCTCCTTAAAAATATTGTAAAAAATAATATTGTAAAAAATAATAATAAAAAAAAAACGACTGACACCGTCTACTGCCCTTCTGGCATGAATCTTTGCTTTGCTGACACCGTCCACTGCTCTGCTGATACACACATGTGTGCCGGCAATTTTACCCCATTCCTGCCCTGGCCAATTTTCAGCTTTTGAATGACAATTGTGTTGTCATGCAACACTGTACCCAAATGGAATTTTTATAATTTTTTTCACACAAATAGAACTTTCCTTTTGTGGTATTTAACCACTTCAGCCCCAGAGGGATTTACCCCCTTAATGACCAGAGCATTTTTTTTTTTTGCGATACGGCACTGCGTTGCTTTAACTGATAATTGCGCAGTCATGCGATGCTTTACCCAAATAAAATGTACGCCCTTTTTTCCCACAAATAGAGCTTTCTTATGGTGGTATTTGATCACCTTTTTTGCGCTATAAACAAAGACGTCAATTTTAAAAAATGTTTTTTTTTTTTTTTTTTTTTACTTTCTGCTATAATACATATCCAAAAAAATAAATAAAAATAATTATTCATTCATCGGTTTAGGCTATATATTCTTCTACATTTGGTAAAAAAATTGCAATAGGCGTGATTGGTTTGCGCAAAAGTTATTGCGTCTACAAAGTATGGGAAAGATTTAGGGACTTTTATTTTTTTATTGCTTTTACTGGTAATGGCGGCAATCTGCGATTTTTAGCGGGATTGCAACATTGCGGCTGCCAAATCTGACCCCAAATTAAATTTGGGGACCAGTGACATTATTACATTGATCAGTGCTATACAAATGCACTGATCAATGTAAAAATGACACTGGCGGGGAAGGGGTTAACACTGGGGGCGATCAAGGGTTTTATGTGTGTTCCCTGTAGGGGGATGGGCTTACTGAAACATGACAGAGATCACTGTTCCTGATCACTGGGGACTAAGGATGAGCCCGCGGTTTGATTCGAACATCGGGTGTTCGTTTATTCTAAAACGAATATAATATATAATTGAGCAATAGGAGTCGAATAGGAGATATGTAGCCGTTGGGCTCCTTCTGCTGATCCCGTGTTTATCGCGAGTTAGTCGAAGTTTGGTGACTTAAGATTCGCGCTTCTCAGTTTTCTGACTCAGATCTTTACTGCTCTTCAGTTTGTGCTTGTCGTGCGTATCTGTTTATTAGTGCGTGTTGTCAGTTCGCATTTGTTGGTCATTGCGGCCTATATCTTGATATAGGACGCTTTGATTTGCACTGCTTATTGTCTGCTCGTTTCTGCTATTCATTTCGTTCTTTCAGGCCTTGCTGTTTATCTGTGCTTTCTGTTTGTCCGTTCTGACCAGCCAAACCTTTTGTGACCTTGTGAGCGATGTTTCCCGTGCGTACTCGTCGCCGAGTTCGTGCTGTACGCGGAATTGGTGTCGGGCTTTTAGCTTTGACCCAAGACCCGTCCATGAACAGAGTGACGAGGAAGATGTGGACCAAGAATTGGTTGCTTCAGCGTGACCAATTCTCGCACATGCCTTTGCTTCGTGAGATCTGGGAGAATAATCCTGATGATTTCAGGAACTTTCTCCGGATGACGGACCCCGATTTTCACCGTCTTTTGGCTTTGCTGACCCCCTTTATCAGCCGGCAGGATACCTGCATGAGACAAGCCATTACTCCGGAGCAGAGGCTTGTTGCCACGTTGAGGTACTTGGCGACAAGGAGAAGTCTTCAGGATTTGAAGTTCTCTTCAGGTATCTCTCCCAGGCCCTGGGAATCATTATCCAGAGACCTGTTCTGCCATCATCCAGGTCCTGCAGGAGGACTATATTAAGGTAACATTTTATACTTTACTATTCCCTTCTATGTATGCTCTGTTTGCTAATGTCTTCTATTTTTGACCTCCTTCCCTAATTACCATGTTTGCAATATGTTCTAATATGCTGTGCCCCTTTTCTCCTTCATGCATTTTTCCCTTCACTTACCTGCCCAGCATGCTCTTCTGACCCAATAGACACCTATGGCCTAGTCACTTAAGCAATGTCTTTTGTCTGCTGCATAGTATTGTTTGCCCCCAAACACCCCCTAAAAATATGCACAAATGTTTGCTGTGTGGTTTACTTCATGTAGAGCCCCTTTTTTTTTTTTTTTTTTTTGTGTGGGGGGGGGCAAACTCATTAGGAACCCCCTCCCCCACTGCTCTGTCAGATGGTACCAATCCTCTATCTGCTGGCTTTCCTAAGGTCAATACACACTATATACCTACCTCTTTATAGTGGGCATCTTTAGGGATGAATTCAGCAAAGCATGTAGTGCAAGGGGCTGCCTCCATACTTTCCATTTCCTATTTTTGGGGGTTCTTTCCCTCCTATTAGCTTGCTTGGTAATTTCAGAATGTCACAATGTGCTTTCCTTTTTTTTGTGGGTGGGGGGGGGGGGTTGGAAATGTTAGTTTAGCTTTCCTGGGGGCTGCCAATAGTGTTAAGTACAGAGGGTCTGGCCAAACTAGCACACATTAATGAGCCATTTGCCAATCAATGAAGTGCCGAGGGTTACCTGTCCAACACCACCCCCCCCAAAACCCTAGTTATTGCCAATGGCCCATCAGAAGTAGGGGGATTGATGGGGGGGTGAGTAATCTGTGAAGGTGAGCCTCTACTTTTCTGTGCAAATACTTTCCTGTCTCCAATTTTATACAATGCTCTTGTTCCAAGATGTTGATTGTCTAATCTGCTTGCAATGTTTATGTGCAAAGTGACAAATTATTTTTTCTGGTTTCACTCCACAGTTCCCTTCCACGCCACAGGAATGGCAGACTGTGGCCTCCCACTTTGCCAGCCGTTGGACTTTCCTAACTGCGGAGGGCAATTGATGGGAAACACGTCCGCATCGTCCCACCGCCCAACTCGGGGTCCTACTAATATAATTATAAAGGGTTTAATAGTGTAGTGATGTTGGCGGTGGTGTCGGCGACATATGAATTTATGTATGTGGACGTGGGGATGAAGGGCCGGATCTCGGATGGTGGTGCCATTGCGCACACGGAGTTCTACTCGCGTCTCCAAAGTGGCAGTCTGTGCTTGCCACCTCCAGAGGAGAATGCAGAAGGACTCCCCTTCGTCTTTGTCGCAGATGAAGCGTTTGCGTTGACTCCCCATCTGATGAGGCCGTTCCCGATGAGGACCCTCACCCCAGACCAGAGGGTCTTCAACTACAGGCTGTCCAGAGCCCGAAGAGTTGTGGAGAACACTTTTGGCATCCTGGCCAGCCGCTTCCGCCTGTTCTTGACGACAATTAACTTGGCGGAATACAAACTGAACCACATAGTTCTTGCCTGTTGCATATCGCACAACTTCCTCAAAAGACATAACAGGAACTTTGTGGTGCCCGTTGGCCCAGATGTGGAGGGCCCTCCAAATGCTGACCTCACAGCCCTTCAAGTGGCACGTTCAGGCTTGCCCCCTCTAAATGCCCGCACGGTCCGCAAGCAATATATGGACTACTTTGTGGGTAGGGGGCCATTGCTCTGCCTGACGATGTGTGAGAGGCATTTTTTAATAAATCTATTTTTCAACCAACCTATGATTTCTTGTCATTTCCGTATTCTTTTTAGCTTATTTTACCTTTAATTTTTTTCCCTTTGCCTTCGACAGTGGGAATGCACTTTTCTGGGCAAAAGGAGGTAACAGTCTCTTCTTCCCAAAAAGATTATTCTCATGTTGTGTGTTTGATACCCAATCTTTGGTCTAGAGAAGGTTTGTACTGCATAACTGACACCCAAAATACTCCTTTCATCACCAGGTCAGACATGTGTGTATTCTCAAAAAATGCTGTGCTCCGTGTTTTTCGTACAAAGCACTGTGGGTGTCATTTACATAAGTCAAATCCACTATGCTCTACAAGTGCAGTGAAAAAGTGCCCTGGAAAAGAAACTTGCAGTGCAAAGTGGATTTGCCATTAGTAAATAACACCCATTGCCCCCCAGATCCTTTACATTTGACATACATAAGGCATTGTGTTTTTTAAATAAGGAAGCCACACATTTAGAAAATTAAAAAAGTTTACTTGGAAAACATTCACAAGTGCGTTTACTATCTTCTTGCCCAAACTGACAACATCTTGGTTATTTAAAACATTGTTTACAAACATTACGCAATTGGTACAACCAGGCATGGAGCAAAACAGAACCTATGAACTAGGAAAGTTCAACTTTCTAAAGTGAAGACAAGATCAGACATGACTATATGTTCAAAGTGTGTTTGATCTTGCCTTCATCACATGGGGGGTCACCCCTGGAAAGTGGAAATTTAGAACATGCACACAATTTGGGTCTGAAAATGGTCATTAGATGGTAAAACACATGCCTAGAAGCTTCAAAAGTGCCATTTTCCATCATGGGGATGAATGGACGTTTTGTGGGGGTGCAACCCCTTCACCACAACCACTTTCGTAGTTCGTAAAGTGGTTGCACCCCCAAAAAAACGTTGGCATTCATCCACCATGATGGGAGCTAGCACATGTGGACACAATGTGTGCATGTTCCAAATTTCACACAGTTCTTAAGTTGCAAATGTGTTCAGAAGCAGGCACAAATGTGTGTTAATTACTTGGTGCTTTTTCATATTTTTCCTAAAACATCAATGATGTTCTTCAATTTTTGGTTGAACATCATTGATGTTTTGCTTTATGTAATCTAGATCTCTATTGCAGACCATTATCTCCCCGATGAGTACGTGGGCACTCTCTGTGGTAAAGTGTGATTTTTCTTCCACAACATCCACGTCACCTAAAAACCAGAAACAAACAAAAATCGGGTGTTGGAAATGAGGCAGCCATACATTGATTAGCTTACCAGTAGCTGTGTTCTCCCACACTCACCTGTTTTGCTCCCCTATGAGAATGTCCAAAAGGAAGATTTAGCAACACAATCTATTGAGGGCAGAAATAGGAAATGACAAACATTGCTTGAAGTGACGGACACTATTTTTGTTTGGCCAGTTACAAATGCCAACTACAAGAATGTAGTCACTTTGTAAAGGTGTTCGTTTATTCTAAAACGAATATAATATATAATTGAGCAATAGGAGTCGAATAGGAGATATGTAGATCTAATGCTGTCCAATCAGGGATAACCAGCAGTGAAACCTCTTAGAATAGTTCAGCGAGGTGTCAGAGCACACAGGGGCAACACGACTTCCAGCGTGACTTTGGGAGGCAACTTGGACACGACTTGAGTATGACTTACAGCACGACTTGGGGCGACTTCAACATGACATGGGGCGACTTACAACACAACTTTAAGTCACCCCCAGGCCAGGCGACTTTGGCCGTGGCCAATCACAGAATAACCATATCTCGTGGGAAACTCCACGCCAAAGAGCATACCAGGCCCTTAGGTCTGGTATGGATTTTAAGGGGAGCCCCTACGCTGAAAAAACATCGTGGGGGTCCCCCCAAAATCTATACCAGACCTTATCCGAGCATGCAGCCCCCCCTCCTGAACCGTACCAGGCCGCATGCCCTCAACATGGGGGGTGGGTGCTTTGGGGAAGGGGGGTGCCCTGCGGCCCCCCACCCCAAAGCACCTTGTCCCCATGTTGATGAGGATAAGGGCCTCTTCCCGACAACCCTGGCCGTTGGTTGTTGGGGTCTGCGGGTGGGGGGCTTATCGAAATCTGGGAGCACCCTTTAATATGTGGGCCCCCAGATCCCGGCCCCCCACCCTATGTGAATGAGTATGGGGTACATCGTACCTCTACCCATTCACCTGGATAAAAAGTGTCAATAAAAAAACACACTAGACAGGTTTTTAAAGTAATTTATTAGGCAGCTCTGGAGGTCTCTTCTGACTTCAGGGGTCTCTTCCAACTCCTTCGTGCTCTCCGGCCTCTTCTCCCGCTCTCCGGCCTCTTCTCCTGGTATCTGGTTCTTCTCCTGCTCTCCGGTTCTTCTGCCGGGCTCCTCCACTATCTTCTTCATCTCTTTTACTAGCATTGGCCCGGTCTTATCCGTCCTTCTTCCGATGTTGACACAACGCTCTCTCCCGCTGTAATACTGTGTGCAAGGTGCACAACGACTTAAATAGGCATGGGGTGTGGTCACCGGGTGATGTCACACGGTGACCCCACCCCTTATGATGTCAACTCCCGGGGCATGCTGGGACTGTGACGTCATAAGGGGCGGGGTTACCATGTGACATCACCCGTTGACCACACCCCATGCCTATATAAGTCGTTGCGCACCTCGCACACGGCATTACAGCGGGAGAGAACGTTGTGTCAACATCGGAAGAAGAAAAGAGGGAAGAAGGACGGAGAAGATCGGGCCAACGCTAGTATAAGAGCTGGAAGAAGATAGCGGAGGAGACCGGCAGAAGAACCGGAGAGCGGGGGAAGAACCAGAGACTTGGAGAAGAGGGCAGAGAGAGCGGAGGAGTCGGAAGAGACCCCCGAAGTCAGAAGAAGACCCCCGGAGCTGCCTAATAAATTACTTTAAAAACCTGTCTAGTGTGTTTTTTTATTGACACTTTTTTCCCTCAGGTGAATGGGTAGGGGTACGATGTACCCCATATTTATTCACATAGTGTGGGGGGCCGGGATCTGGGGGCCCCATTATTAAAGGGGGCTCCTGGATTCCGATAAGCCCCCCACCCGCAGACCCCGACAACCGACGGCCAGGGTTGTCGGGAAGAGGCCCTTGTCCTCATCAACATGGGGACAAGGTGCTTTGGGGTAGGGGGGCCGCAGGGCGTCCCTTCTCCAAAGCACTCACCCCCCCATGTTGAGGGCATGTGACCTGGTACAGTTCAGAACGGGGGGGCGCTCGCTTGTCCCCACCCCCTTTCCTGACCGGCCAGGCTGCATGCTCGGATAAGGATCTGGTATGGATTTTGGGGGGACCCCCCACGTCTTATAAATTACTTTAAAAACATGTCTAGTGTGTTTTTTTTATTGACACTTTTTTTCCCCACAGGTGAATGGGTAGGGATACGATATACCCCATACTCATTCACATAGGGTGGGGGGACGGGATCTGGGGGCCCCCTTATTAAAGGGGGCTCCCGGATTCCGATAAGCTGTTTTTTTGGCATAGGGGTTCCTCTTAAAATCCATACCAGACCTAAGGGCCTGGTTTGCCCTTGGAGGGGAACCCATGCTGGTTTTTATTATTAGAGAGGTGACATGGCCGCTAAAGTCGCTTCAATATAGATGGAGATCTGACTTGGAGGCGACTTCCATTGAAATCAATGGGTACAAGTCGTCTAGAAGTCGGATTGAAGTCGTACAGGAACCTTTTCTGAAGTCGGAGTGACTTCAGTAGTGTGCATTAAGACAGCTCCATTCACTTCCATTGATTTTCTCAACCGCGCCACTTGGGGCGACTTGGGGCAACTTGAAGTCGGTTCCCAGGTCGCCCCTGTGTGAACTGGCTCTTACAGTGTGTGTAGAATAAAGATGCAATTTTCTTTCTGAACTTGCAAATGAAAATGAAATCCCCACCTATAGTTTCCTCCCAAGGTCTGGATTACTTCTAGCAGTGGCTTTTGTGTGTGTGTCGCATCATTAGGGTGTGCCTTGATATTTCCCAAAAAATCTGGAACCTTCATATTTAATATTGCCTTTTAACCAAGCTTTCCATTGTATTTACTCCTTCAGAGAAAAATAATGGATGCAACATAAAATATCTGTTTATCTTGGAGGTTTTGTGTTACAGCATTGTAGCATTGTGAAGGAGTGGGATACAATGTACCCTGTCCATTTCTATCTCTATGTGGACATCATGTTCTAACGCCATGTACACACGAGCGGATGTTTTTTCCGACGTAAATTTTGCTCAAGCTTGTCTTGCATACACACGGTCACGCAAAAGTTCTCTGAACTTTCGACCGCCAAGAACGCAGTGACATACAACACTACAGTGAGCCGAGAAAATTAAGATCAATGCTTCCGAGCATGCGTCAAATTGTTTCCGAACATGTGTGATTTTTTGCACGTCCGAATTGCATACAGACGATCATATTTTCGGATAGGAACTTTTCCCGACCGAAAAAATAGAGAACATGCTCTCAATCTTTTGCTGGCTGGAATTACGCCAGCAAAAGTCTGATGGAGCACACGGTCGCATTTTCCGACAAAAAGCTCTCATCAGGGTTTTGCTGGCGGCATTTCCGATCGTGTACGCGGCATAAGACTGTGTTATTTGCTCACCAGGGTTCACAGATCTACTGCATTTGGCACTTCAGGAATCCCCTGATCTTTAAATTGTTACACCTACTTTGAATTTCCAGGTAGTCTTGGTGTAATAGCATTATAGAAAGTTGTTGATCTCATTATTTACTCATGTCTTCTAATAAAAAGAATCACTTTTCAACATTTGCATTAACAACTTCCAATGCATCTACACGTATAAATAAGCATTGTAGGAACTCCTTGACTTCCCTCATTTTGTCCCTCACAGCTTTTTTAACCACTTGACCTCTGGAAGATTAACCCCCCTCCATGCCAAGGCCATTTTGTGGGATACAGTACTGCGTTACTTTAACTGACAATTGCGCGGTCATGCAATGCTGTACCCAAATCTGACACTAACTGACACTTTGCGATCAGTGCTAAAAATATGCACTGTCATTGTACTAATGACACTGGCTGGGCAAAGGTTAAACATCTAGGGCAATCAAAGGGTTAACTGTGTGCTAGCCAGTGTTTTTGTGTACTGTGTTAGGTGCTTTTGTGTTAGGTGCCCCGTTCTGTGTCTCTGCCCGCAGCTCAGCTTTTGCTGTGAATCATTACATCAGAAGTGGCCATGCGGCGGTGTGCATGCACCACCTGCAAGCAGAAGTGCAGAATCATGTATAAGTATGCTATTTTGCACAGTAGAGCCGCCCTGTAGCAGTAAATCTGCTATAGGGCATTCAGTAACTGGTTAATCTGGCCTGAGAACTGGGCAGTAAACTCAATCCAGTCTTGTTTTGTGGGTAATGTACTCAGGAAAGCTTGAATGTGTGGGTCTATGTGGGGCTTTGTAGGTTGACAATGTTTAATACAGTGGAGGAGGTATCCCTCTTCCCCAGGTCACTGGCAGGCCTAGACGAGCTGTCCCAGCACATCTCTGGTTCTACCGCACTGACTCCAGTAGAAGTGGTGCAGCAGTTGAGAGCTTTCGACATTGGTAATGCTAATGTATCAGCAGGACAAAGACCAGCTGACAAACTAGCCAGTTGAATGATGGCGGTGCAGCAGACAAGGTATGAGAGTACAGTAACAGCGTGTGAAGGATGTGACACCCCTTGGATCTTTTGACTTCTCCTTCTCTTGATATGACCAGATGACTTAAAGCAGAGTTCCACCCAAAAATGGAACTTCTGCTTTAAGGAAGGTGACCCCCTGACATGCCACATTTGGCATGTTATTTTTTTGAGGGGGGGTGGTCCCAACTCCCACTTTCTCCCGGCGCACCGCGGCACCGGAAGGGAGATCCCCTCTCCCCCCTCCCTCTCTGCAATCATCTGGGACACGTCACAGGTCCCAGGTGATTGCCTGGCCAGTCACGGCGCGCGGCTTGCACATGCGCAGGGGGTGCCCAAACTTATAATGCCGGCGCCGCAGAGAGGAAGGGGAGATGAGCGTGGGCTTCGCTCCCCCGCATCGCTGGACCATGGGACAGGTAAGTGTCCGATTATTAAAAGTCAGCAGCTGCAGTATTTGTAGCTGCTGAATTTAATTTTTATTTTTTTTAACAGAACTCCGCTTTAAGTTTAGCCACCAAAACACTAGGTCACTAAATCACTAAGTTGGTAAAGCACTGCTTGACACTGTTAGACACTGCAAGACAAAAACAGACGGTGATCTGTAATGCTGCTAGTAAAATTGGCAATTATACAGGTCTGGCAGCTACACAAGCCCTGTTGGTTGTGAGATAAGCAGCAGTAAAGTTCAAGACAGTAAGCACTTGGTTAAATAAATAAATGAGTTGTCTAAAAGCTGCACATGCTGAGTAGCAGGAGTTAAGCAGTTGGGGAGTACAAAAAGCAAGCACTCGTTTGGATGGGAGAGTGAGTTAGAAAGTAAAGCCCCATACACACTATCAGATTTTCTGCTGATTTTTGTCTTCAGATTTACCAAAACCATGTAGTGCAAGGGCCTGCCTGACTGCATACAAATTGAAACTCCTAAGGTTTGACCTCATATTATATGGTTTTGGTAAATCTGAAGACAAAAATCAGCAGAAAATCTGATAGTGTGTATGGGGCTTTAGAGTCCAAAATGGCAAGCACTCAATTAAATAAATGGATGAGTCTGAAAGCTACACAAGCCACGTAAGTGAGTTGAGCAGCAGCAGAATAGTCCAAACAGCAAGTGTAAGGATGGATAAGCAAGTTAGAGAACTGAATAATCCATAGCAGCAAGTTAAACATATAGCGCAACCCCCCCTCCCCCCAAAGCAGCCGCTGCTGTAAGACTGCTTGCTTCCTTCCACAACTTTACAACTTTACTGCATCAGCAGCCAGGCACATGCCATTCTTTCTCTATGGCTCAATAAATGGTCTAGGGGATGTTTTTCTATGCAGTTTATTGCTTGTAGAAACTTGGATAGATTGGGGGAGGGGGGTGCATGGGATATCCCAAGATTACTGAATAGCCAGAGGTCACGTCTAGTTTTTTTTCCTAACCCTCTCTATGCAGCAAGTAAAAAAGGTAGCTGAAATCAGGCTCTCATTAGGGCCACCACAGGCTGAGCAATTACTAAAGGCCTCTGAAGAAAAGAAAACCAGCATACTGTAGGAGGGGGTAGGCTGGTAGTCCGTCATGTCCCCCATGTTTCCCTTTCTCATTGAGAACCAAGCAAGGGTCACATAAGAGGTTTCCCCTCAGGGTGGGTTCTTTGGACTATGGGGTCACTAACCCTTGCTCAGGTTAAAATGTCACCCAAGGGCATGCTCAATGATGCCTGGAGGCCAGGCAGGAGCCACAGTCATGTGAAAAGTCAAACATTAGGGCAGTCTCCTAACTCCTTGATGAGCCACATGTGTGCAGTACCCAAGATACAGAGTTCCTCCTTAAACTTCTTTGTCCCATGTCCTACACACTTGTTCTGATGCATGTGTTGCATTCGAAGGGACAGGCTGAGCCACTGCCCACTCCACCAGTTAGTGTACCTCTGTTACCTCACTCCCAGTAACAGAATGGGGTCCCGCCGAGCACATAACATGAACTTCATATGTGCTCTCACTTAACTTTTCTCTTTCCATACCAAGTAACCAGGTGTAGATCTCCATAACGCTTGTCCACGCCTGCTGACTGATGGAGACAGACAGATAGGGAGGGAGTCAAAGCACTGACCCCCTCGCTACAGGAGAACCTGGCACCTATCAGGTACTACGCAAATTACTGGTTGCTGTTTCTCCTTATAGTTACTCATGAACCTTTGCTGTATTGATGCTTCATGTACCCTATATTATGGTTGAGGACCCAAGTTCTTTAATAGTAGGTGTCAGGGAAATAGGCGCATCCCTATGCGCAATACTACAAGGATGGTGAACCGGCATAGGCAAGGACACGCTGACGCGCACCAGCGCACAAGGATGTGCAGCGTCATAACCAGATGGATGCGCTGCACCCTGATCAGGCGAACGCGCATGCGCAACGGCACACGCACAACGTGATAGGTGCGCCACTGCCTATTTAAACTCACTGTTGACAGTGGCGCATCGCTGGTTTATCGTTAGCTTCCCCTGCGTTCCTGTGCCTTGTATCTCCTGCTTATCTGATCTCCTGTGTACCAACCCAGCTTGTCTGACCTGCTCCTTCTGATTCCTTGGCGTGACCTCCTGGCTTGTACCAGACTTCCTACTGCTTACTGCATCTGACCCCGGCCTGGCTAACGGACTCCACCTATTCCTGATCCTCTGTGCTAAGGGTTCAGCTGCTCTTTGATCTCAGACTGTCTTGCTGTGTTTGACCTGGCCTGGCTCCTGACTCTGCTACCTGAACATTCCACTGGACCCCATCCACTGGACCTCCTAGGCACGCCTGCTTCCAGTAACTTTGCCTGTCCTACCAAGTTCCTGGCAATCAGCTTCACCAACCAGGCAACCCGTGCTTCTGTGGGCACCACATCCCTGTGTCATCTTCAGGGTTGTGCTGCACTCGGCCGCAAGGGGAGCCCTCCCAGCATCTCGGCCTCCTACCAAGCTCCTGACAGTATAAACCAGCGATGTATAAACCAGCGATGCGCCACTGTCAGCAGTGAGTTTGCCTAATTGTGGCGCCGCGCGTCCGTCTGGATGTGACGCTGCTCATCCTTGTGCGCTTATGCGCGTCAGCGTGTCCTTGCCCATGCCGGTTCACTATCCTTGTAGTATTGCGCATAGGGATGCATCTATTTCCCTGACAGTAGGTCTAGACCTCCCATGCACCCCTTGAATAACTTCAGACACGGCTCTGAGAAGTTGAATCAATATTTAATGTAACTTGGCAAACATGTACAACATGTAACAATCTTATGTTCCTAACTGAAACTAACTATGGCTGCCCCAGGTTAATTGCACAGGTGAATTAGCTTGGAGGAAAGTCCAAACTTGGCGATATTCTAACAAAAAAATCTACATTCCAGGGTTCTTTCAGCAATTCGTGTATTCCTTTTGTCTTATGTCAATAGTGTACGTTCCTAATGCATTTTCCCAAGTGTTTCCCAGAGCTCCCCTCAGATCTTGACCTCTTTCCTTTTATAGAATACAGGAGGGAGGCTGGACCCCAGCAAAAGCCCTGCCTACAACACAATTACTAGGGCTAAGAATATAGGTTACTATTCACAATGCCACAGGATCATTGGTTGCCTCCTTCCAATATCCATTGGGCACTCTTCAGTGAGCTCACCATATCACAGGACAGCTGGACACCCTCCTCCCACTTCCACTGGGCACTTTTCAGCGAATTCACAAACCAAAATCCCAGACTAGGAACTTTAAAGTAGGCCCCTCGAATATGCTACTGCTGGGACCTTGATGAACACCCAGCAGTGTTCCAGCCAACTACCCTAGGGACAGGGGCCCCCCAGGCTGGGGGTTCCTCCTGCAGGACTAGACCAAGAGCCAACTCAACTCTGCTCCTGACCTTAGACTATTTATGGGCTCTCCAGCCTTCTACTGGGCACACCTCCCCAGGGATTGACTTGGTCCCCATAAATATTCAGACTGCCCTTCTGCCTTTCCTCCCACTGTGATTTCAGAACCTTCTAGAATGCAGGGGGAAATAATCAGACCAGTAGCATGTGAAACACTGATAAGGCCAAAGCAATCAATAACTGCTCCACTGGCTATAGAGGAGCCAAACTAAATGTACCTACAATCCTATACTCTAACTAGGAAGGTGCAAAAAATAAATTTAAAAAGTAATCGGGGAGACCAGAGCAGCAAGCACTTGGTCTAATTAGGTGAATGTTATCTGTTGGTCACTACAAGCCGGATGAACAAGCATTTGGTTTAGTAAATGGATGTGTTGACTGACAGCTGCACAAGCTGGGTGAGTAAGTGAGTAAGTGAGTAAGTTAAACAGTAGGAGAGACCAAATAGCAAACACTCGATTGGATGGATGAGTAGATGGATAAGATGGATGGATGAGTGACCTGAAGGCTCCAAAGCAGCACGTGAGTGAGTTAAGCATCAGGAGACTCTGTATGTTGTCTGAGGAAAAAGTAACTTTTCTGACAGCTGCACATGCCAGGTAAATGAATTGAGCAAGTCCAAGACAGAAAGCACTCAGTTAAAGACACAGCCTCAGGGCAGTAACAGCAGTCGATGCATGGACATCAAGTCAGATGGAGAAAAAAAGTACATAAATCTCTGAGGTCTAAGGCAGGGTAGCAGATCTGCGGCTAGTCCAGGTGGACTAGGAAAACATAAACACTGACTGCAGATAGAATATTGGTTGGATCTGATCCAAGGTTAAAGGTGGTCATAGACAGCAATGCTACTAGATGTCACCATGCAATTTTTTTGGCCATGTTTAGGTAAATGGAAAAATATGCTTGTGATCATTTTCATAATCAGATTATTCATTAATTGTATTTGCTTCAGTTCAGTATAGACTAAAGTTTATTTTTATTTTTTTTTATATATTTTTTTTTTTATTGCATGGAGAATGACTGATTCCATTATATATAATAATGATGTTGGCTAGCTAGCTTTTTAGTTTTGGAGTCTAGATTTAAGAATAAATCTATTTTAATTGGTACCATCATAATCCACTATCTGCTTCCACATAATTATTTGGAGAAATTACTTTCTATCTTTTTGGCACTGCTTTTTTACTATAGGGAAATTATATTAATATGATCTTTAAATCATACTTGCTATCAGGTAAGGTAGATATTAATTCTCTTACTATGAAATTCCTCAGGTATATATAAATATTTGGATATATATTATTGAGAATAAAATTGTGAAGGTATAAGCATGATTCTGGCATTTGTGTGAAATTGCTGTTTTAACTTGGAGTTCTCTGTCATGCTGATATAAAACAGGAGTATAACAATTAGGTATTGTAATAAAGAATTAAAATATGGAAAAGCTAATTTGGTTAAACAAAAGAAACCTGTAATTAATTAGTAAAAAAAAAAACCCATCAAAATGAGTTGTAGACAGCTCATGTAAAGCTATTTGATCAATAATTATATAAAGCTGTGCTCATAAGTTTACATACCCTGGCAGACATTTTTCAGAGAATATGAATGATAACACAAAAACATTTATTTCACTCGTGGTTAGTGTTTGGCTGAAGCCATTTATTATCAATCAAATGTGTTTACTCTTTTTAAATCATAATGGCAACAGAAACTACCCAAATTACCCTGATCAAAAGTTTACATACCCTGGCGATTTTGGCCTGATAAAATGCACACAAGTTGACACAAAGCGGTTTGAATGGCTATTAAAGGTAACCATCCTCACCTGTGATCTGTTTGCTTGTAATTGGTGTGTGTGTATAAAAAGGTCAATGAATTTCTGGACTCCTGACAGACCCTTGCATCTTTCATCTGGTGCTGCACTGATGTTTCAGGATTCTGAGTCATAGGGAAGGCAAAAGAATTGTCAAAGGATCTGTGGGAAAAGGTAGTTGAACAATTTAAAACAGGAAAAAGATATCCAAGGAATTGAGAATGTCAATCAGCAGTGTTCAAATGCTAATCAAGAAGTGGAAAATAAGGGGTCCTGGTCAGGTAGACCAACTAAAATTTCTGCCAGGAAAATTGTTCGGGATGCAAAGAAAAACCCACAAATAACTTCAGGTGAAATACAGGACTCTCTAAAAACATGTGGTGTGGCTGTTTCAAGATGCACAATAAGGAGGCACTTGAAGAAAGATGGGCTGCAAGGTCAAGTCGCCAGAAGAAAGCCATTACTACGCAAATGCCACACAGTTTTCAGCTTACAATACTCCAAACAGCACAGAGACAAGCCTCAGACCCTCTGGCGCAAAGTTATTTGGAGGGATGAGACCAAAATTGAGCTTTTTGGACACAACCATAAACGCTACATTTGGTAGAGTCAACAAGGCCTATGATGAAAGGTACACCATTCCTACTGTAAAACACAGAGGTGGATCGCTGATGTTTTAGGGATGTGTGAGCTACAAAGGCACAGGAAATTTGGTCAAAATTGATGGCAAGATGAATGCAGTATGTTATCAAAAACTACTGGAGGGGGCGCATGCCCCAGCAGCACAGGCCTCCGTACAGCGCTATCCCCAGCATACACCGCCGTATTTACACCCCCTCGGGCTGCGGAACTCCCGGGGGTTGCCCACATGTACTCGGGAGCGGTGAGGAGGAATCTCAAGCCCTCATTTGAAGCCGCTCAGTCTCCGTCCGGAACGGCCAAAATGGCAGCCGCTCCTCACAATGCTGATCAGGCCTGCCTCACTAACGCACAGCCAGCAGCCTCTCCTTACATGATGCAGCATGGATTCACCTCAGGTAATCCTCCGCTCCCCCCTGTATCCCAAGCTTCCACTGAATCCCTGATTGAACAGTCCCTCACTGACATGGACTTCCCCCCCATGGAAGCAGGCCCTTCCCAGACTCACCAGCTACCACAGCCTGGGGATTTGGGCCTAATGCAGCCTATGGATATGACTGACATGTTTGCCAAATTTTCTGCCCTCCTGCAGGACACTGCCAATAGGATCACCAGTGACATTAAAACAAACATCCAACACATTGGGACCCGCATGGAAATTATTGAATCCAATTTAGAAGCAACTATTTCCAGGACAAACCAAAATACTGCCTGTATACAAGTGTTGCAGGAACAATTAGAGAATGCCACTGCTAAAATCGACGACCTCGAGAATCGGAACAGACAGTATAATTTCAGGGTCAGGGGACTCCCGGAGTCATATAAAGACATCCCTGACACCATAAGGGCTTTTATTAAAGACTTGCTACCTGACACGCCCCAGCACAGACTTGAACTGGACCGAGCTCACAGAGCTCTTAGGCCCCCTAGGGCGGATGGCCTCCCCCGTGATATTGTGGTTAAACCACACTTCTTCTCTGTAAAGGAGGATGTGATGAGGAAATCGAGGACCATGTCCAAAATACTGTTCCAGGGTCACCACCTGCAAATATTCGCAGATCTATCCCCGTCAACCATTCAGAAGAGTAGAGCCCTGAAACCGCTTCTTCAAATCTTGACGGACAGAGAAATCAAATATTGGTGGCTCTTCCCAAAGCGGTGGCGGTCTTGCGAACCGTCTCACAAAGAGAAGACTATCCCTTTTTTTTTTCCATTCCCATGTATTTAGTGCTCTTAAAGCCTCTTGTTGGGGTTGTGGGGGCTAATTATAGCTTGCTCCCCTGGGTTATGCATAGCTATTCTTCATGTTATTCCTGATATACTGATATACTGCTATCCTGAAGTGCCTCTATCTGTCATGGATATACAGATTCCAGAACTGCAGCAAGGCTGAGGCGCATCCCGGCCAGCAGGCGCCCAGCGGCTTTGGCGCCAGTGGGCCTTTAAAAAGGGCTCCCACCGTTCAGCTCTTGCTGGTTGATCTGTAGTCTTCCCTGGGACCCGCCCGTGTATCTGCATCTGATCTCACACCTGACCCGGCTTCCTGACCACGCTGCTCTCTCCTCTCCTGATCTCTGGCTGCCATTTGACCTTGCTTGTTTACCTGCATACCTGATCTTCCGTTGCCGACTAAGCCTGGACTCTGACCATCCCTTGTCTGCCGATTCTGTCTGATCCGCTGTGTATGACCCGGCTTGTCTGACCTTGTTCCTGCCCGCTGTGTGCACCTGCATCCTGCTGACCTGCATCCTGCGCACCTGCATCCTGCCGACCTGCATCCTGCGCACCTGCATCCTGCCGACCTGCATCCTGCTGACCTGCATCCTGCTGACCTGCATCCTGGGCACCTGCATCCTGCTGACATGCATCCTGCGCACCTGCATCCTGCTGACCTGCATCCTGCTGACCTGCATCCTGCGCACCTGCATCCTGCTGACCTGCATCCTGCGCACCTGCATCCTGCGCACCTGCATCCTTCTGACCTGCATCCTGCGCACCTGCATCCAGCCGACCTGCGTTCCTCAGCACTCCCCAGTGGTCATCATCTCCAGCTCCAGAGAACTCTGCAGGCACTCCTACCTCACTGTGCTCCTACGGTCACTGTCCCCAACTCCAGTGTCCCAGGAACCAGGGCTGTACGAGAGGTCTCCCTCTGCACGTCAGGCTCACCCACAAGGTACGTGTCACTATCCCTGGCAGCCCACCCACTGGGCCATTGTCTCTTCTCACCCTTTCCCCCCTACCTTTCCTTACAGCTTTCTCAGGTTGTTTCTCTGGACTACCTCATCCACCCTTGGTAGGCTGTCTTACTTGTTCTTTGCTCCTTGTCATTTCACCTTCTTTGCCTCAATTCTACCTTTCCCTCAGAAATAGACGCAACAGAGGCAGCCAAGTACCCGCAGTACCCGATGTATGCACCTACTATCCCAGAACCATCTCACGTGGCCTTCCTGCTGGGGCGGTGTTCGTGCATCCCCTCCTGTCTTGTAGAACAGGTATTTTACCCATCTCTAGACAGGACTGCTCTCTGTTTTTCCCTTTTTCCTCTTGTAGGAAAGGAATCTCAGAGTGTCTCAGACTTCCTGATGGAGGGACCGCTCACCTCCACTCTACGGGAGACTCCCTTGTCTCCCGCTTTCCTTCTTCTCTCTCCTTTTTTCCTCCTTTTCTCACGAGGTTTAAATTGTCTTTCTCTTGCAGAAGTCGACTGGGGGGGTACTCCCCGACACTTGCCGCTGCTCAAAGAGGTCTTACATTGGCGACTGGATCACTTCGATTTCTCTGGACTCCTCCCGGTAAGTGCTACAGACCTTCTAGATTGCCTCCCACCTCTGCTCAATGGCTAGCGATCCCTTAGTCAACATACCCCTTAAAATTGTATCACATAACGTTCAAGGCCTGAACTCTCCTGCTAAACGACGCAAGGTCTTCCAATACCTTCATGCTGAAAAGGTTGATATAGCTCTCCTTCAGGAAACGCACTTCCCTAAACGTTTCAAACCGTCCTTCATCCACTCCAAATTCCCATATTTTTCGTTAGCCAATGCTGATAACAAAACTAAGGGAGTTGGGGTCTTCATCTCCAAAAGGTGTAAATTTACTCTCAAATCTGAACATACTGACCCAGAGGGCAGATTTCTTCTAGTAGTGGGGGAAGTGCATGACAAACTATACTCTTTTATATCATACTATGCCCCAAACAAGGGCCAACTGCCCTTCTTTCAACGCCTGATGAAAACCCTGACTCCATTGTTAGAAGGCACTGTAATCTTAGGGGGCGACTCCAACACGGCCTTTGACCAGTGGTTAGACAAGTCCCGACCTCCTGGCAAACGCCTCACCAGACCCACTAAGCAGAGCCTCCGCATAGCTAAACTGATATCTCAGTTTGGCCTGGTGGACATTTGAAGGGAAATGTCATTCCACTGACAACCAGGGCCCACATCAAAGATGTTGCTTGGTCGGACCACTCCATGGTGGTTCTGTCTCTCCAGCGTCCCGCTGGTCTCAAACCCAGTAGACGCTGGAGACTTGACGAGTCTATATTGAGTGACCCAGAGTGACAGAAATTGAACGCGCGATCAGCCACTACTTTATCATTAATGACACATCAGATATAGGCCCCTCAAGCCTTTGGGCGGCTCATAAAGCCGTCATTAGAGGTCACTTGATCCAAGTAGCTTCCCAAATAAACAAAGCGCATATGTTAGACATTGAAACACTGGAGCGTGGATTTTCGGCCTTGTCCAAAAAGCATAAAGCCAATACCGTGGCGGTTCCCACATCTAAACTAGACGCGGCCCGCATGGCCCTGAACTTGGCTCTAACGACTAGGGCTGAGAAATGGCTGCGATAGAATAGCTCCAGATTTTATTGTCAGGGGGATAGGACCGGCTCCATGCTGGCAGGCAGACTTACTCCAAAATTTAGAACCACAGTATTCCCGAAAATTAGAATCCAAGGTGGAACCCTGTCACAGAACCCCCAATGTATCATGGGGGAATTTTAGGACTTTTACAAATCCCTGTACAGCAACTCTAATGGTCCTACTCAATCTTCGATTGATCGGTTCCTCAACTCTATACAGTGTCCCGTCTTGAAAGACTCTCACCGTCTGAAACTTGACGCCCCTATCTCCACAGAGGAGGTTTGCGAGGTTATTAAAAATTTGAAATCCCATTCGACACCGGGCCCGGATGGATTTTCTATACCTTACTATAAATCGTTCTCCTCCACGCTAGCTCCCTACATGGCCCGCTTTTTTAATGCTCTTAGACAGGGAGGTACTCTAGATTCTTCCATCAACTCAGCATATATCACGGTTTTACCCAAGCCGGACAAGGACACCAGCTCTGTTGGTAATTATAGACTGATATCTCTCATCAATAATGATTTGAAGATTCTGACTAAAATCCTTGCAGACCGCCTGGCCTCCTTCATTAGCTTATACATAGACAAGGACCAAGTAGGCTTTATCCCAGGGAGGCAGGGACCCGATCAAACCAGACGTGCTATTGATTTAATTTCTCTCATCAATTCTAACTGGGACTCTGGCTCTCCTAGGCAGGGTTGCTTGCTTTCCCTGGACCTCCAGAAAGCATTTGATTCCGTCCACTGGACATACATTTTCTCTACTTTAAAACGCTGGGGTTTCGGAGAATCGTTTCTCAATATTATTTATGCACTTTATTCCTCTCCCTCAGCTCAGGTGCGTCTGCAGGGATTTTACTCTGAATCTTTCACCATATCAAGGGGCACTAGACAGGGTTGCCCGCTTTCCCCCTTAATTTTTGCCATAGCAATCGAATCCCTGGCGATTTCCATCAGAACCGACCCAAACATCCAAGGCATTCGATGCGGCTCCAGGCACCATAAATGCGCATTATTTGCTGATGACATTTTATTATTTGTCTCCTCCCCACTGACAACCCTCCCTAATATCTGCCACCTATTAGACAAGTTTGGAACGGTCTCGGGGCTAAAGGTCAACTTCGACAAATCCCAAGCTCTTAACATTAACATTCCCAATTCCCTCCTGACCAGGCTCAGGGAAAGCTTCTGATTCTCCTGGAATGACCATGCGATTACATACTTAGGGATTAAACTAACTCCCAGGGTTGAACTCCTCCACCAAGCAAATTATCCGCCTCTGTACAAGAAGCTAGAGGAGGACCTCTCCCGGTGGTCTCGGCTTTCCCTGTCCTGGCAGGATCAATACGATCAAGATGACCATGCTTCCCCGCATATTGTATTACTTTAGAGCACTTCCGATCCCGGTAGACAAAACTCGCCTAAAACTCTTCCAAGCCAAAATCAACAAATTTGTTTGGGGCAAGGGAGGGCATAGATTTTCAAAGTCAGTCCTATTTAGATCCAGGATGGAAGGGGGGCTCGGTCTGCCCAACTTGCTCTGGTATTTCCATGCCGCTCAACTGGCACAATTATCCACGGTTTACTCGAGGTGGGAACAGCCCGACTGGGTCCACATTGAGAGACAGGCGGTTCCCCTTCACACTCTAGACTACCTTCTCTGGAGCCCTAAGAAGCTAAGGCCTTCAATCTTATCCCCAACTCTATCACACTCCTTTGCCCTCTGGGACTCTCTAAAACACAACAGCCAACTGTCCTCCCCTATAGAACCTTTACAACACCTTTTCCAAAACCCTGCATTCCAACCAGGTCTTGACATAAAAGCATTCAAGTGGTGGCTAGATAAGGGACTCTACAGAATAGGCCACTTTCTTAGGCCCCTAGGCCCCCTATCTAAAGCTTTCTGTGTAAGTAACCTAGGCATGCCTGAATCTGAATTCTTCAGATTCACCCAGATCTCCAATTTCCTACACAAACGTTGCAAAAAACTTCCGAATGGCCCTCAAATTACTCCATATGAGCGTTGGTGTGGACAGGCCGTTGAGCATAGGGGAGGAATCTCGTTGATCTACAAGGTACTATCGTCAGAGCAGTCTAAGACACCTTACATGTTGGCCTGGGAGGAAGATCTGTCTCAACACTGGAAATTAGAAACCTGGCACAGGAATTTCTCCCACTCTTTCAAAGGTATTATTAATACGGGTCTCATAGAAGCCAGCATCAAAGTACTAACTAGATGGTACCTGGTCCCCTCGAAGTTAGCAATCATCTTCCCAGCAACCTCACCTCTCTGTTTTAGGGGCTGCAACTTGAGGGGTGACATGCTTCATATCTGGTGGACGTGTCCCAGGATTCGCAATTTTTGGAATAAAATCTTCTCTTGGATACGCAAAACGACCTCATTGTCAATCCAACCGTCCCCCCTCACTGCTCTCCTCAATTTCCCAGTGAAGGAAGCCTCCAAATTTACTCAACGCCTCATTTTTTTCATCATTTTAGGGGCTAAGCTCACTCTGGCTAAAGCCTGGAAACAACCCTCTGTCTCCACCCTCCTAGCTAAACGGAAAATCTCCTGGATTATGAACCAGGAGAAGATTGCTGGTGTGATCCTAGATCGCTCCGATGCTTTTATACAAACCTGGGAACCCTGGGCGACGTTCACTGGAGTCACTCTCCATCATTGACCTCAAGAGCACTCGCAGCACGCCCATTCCACCCCAGTCGACTTCTCTGCTTCTCTACTCCTCCGTCTCTCTTTCTCCCCCCCCCACTTACCCCCCCCCCACTTACCTTTTTCCCTCTTTTCCTCTTTTTTCTGGTATTCTGTTTCTTCTTTTTGATTCTAACTCGCATGTTTACAAAAATGTAGGCCTAGTATCAGCAGATAACTAATTTAACCACCACTAAGGTTGTACGCTAGTTTAGTCATGGTCCAGGCATGCCCCTAGGATCTTTGAGCCTTCCTGAGCACTCTCCCGCTAGAGTGCTCATCAAGGACTGTGTTGTTTTTTTTTTCTCTTTTCTCTTTCTCTTTTGTTGTTTCTATTTTAATTCAGGTTTACTGATTTTAGAAGGGAGGCGTTGGGGCTTGAGGAGCCTTGCCACAGCATGATCCCTACCGGGGTGGCGGGGCTTCTCTCGCTCTGTCGTTGTTCCCCTCCACAGGCCACTACTCTCGAGTAAGGGACTAAGGGAATCCGCTCACGGCCCAACATCACGGATCATACAGCTCCCTGGTTATGTTCTTTGTTTCTCATTCCAATGGTCTAATTCGATTGTTATACATATGTTTAACTAGTATCTGTTACTGTCATTTTTGGGCTGTTGGCCCCCACTGTTTCGATACATTGCTATGCACTGCTGTATCTTTCTTTTCTTGAAAAATAAAACATATTGAAGCTAAAAAAAAAAAAAAAAAAATACTGGAGGAACATTTGCATGGAGCATCATCAGCCAGGAAGCTGCGCATGGGACGTACTTGGACATTCCAACATGACAATGATCCAAAACACAAGGCCAAGTCGACCTGCCATTGGCTACAGCAGAATAAAGTGAAGGTTCTGGAGTAGCCATCTCAGTCTCCTGACTTCAATATCATTGAGCCACTCGTGAGATCTCAAACGTGCAGTTCATGCAAGACAGCCCACAAATTTACAGGAACTGGAGGCTTTTTGCCAAGAGGAATGGCCAGCTTTACCATCTGAGAAGATAAAGAGCCTCATTCACAAATACCACAAAAGACTTCAAGCTGTCATTGTTAAAGGGGGCAATACACAGTATTTAGAACTGGGGTATGTAAACTTTTGATCCGGGTCATTTGGGTAGTTTCTGTTGCCATTATGATTTAAAAAGAGTAAACACAGTTGGTTGATAATAAATTGCTTCAGCCAAGCACTAACCATGAGTGAAAGAAAACTTTTTGTGTTATTCATATTCTCTGAAAAATGGCCAAGAAATCATAAATTCTGACAGGGTGTAAACTTATGAGCACAACTGTAACTTACAGCATTCTTCGAACTAATCTGCTTCTACATGTCTTACATGGCATTTCTGTTTCTGCCTGCACCCTTTTGCCTGCTTTCTTTTTTTAAATCGTTTAGTTTTTATTGAAGATTGTCAAGAAAACATACAGAAAATAAGACAATAAAAGAAATAAACAATAAGATATGCAATATCGAGATCCGGAAAATGCAATGTACACAAATATAAGTATACTCAGTAATATATACATAGCATTATAGCAAACAAGAAACGGATCTAAGAACAACCCTGAGATAGATCCATAGGCCATATAGACCAATACTTATCAAACTGTGGACACTTAAAGGCATTAAGCGCTCAAAAGTATAATTCCTACATACAGCAGAAGTGACATTGGATACATTGATAGCATTAGTGGACTTCCAATTACATAGGATCAGTAACCTAGTTTCAAGCAAAATATGGGATATAACCAGTCTAAATGATTTAGGAAATTTATCAATATTTAAATGAAGATTTCCTAAGGCAGGATCTGGGGTAGTGAGTATACCCGTGATGGAAGATATAAGTTGGAAAACACCATTCCATAAGCTTTTAATCGTATGACAGTACCAAAGCATATGTAATAGATTGGCCAACTGGCCGCATTCCCTCCGTTGGTGAGGAACCCGGAAAAAAAGTCGCCAAGCGACAAGGAGTATAGTGCCATCTATTGGATAGTTTAATGGTAAGTTCCCAATGTTTAGCACAATGGGATGCAGAATGAATTTCAGAGAAGTGGTGTCCACTTACCTTCTGAGAAATCAGAGCCAAGTTCTGCTTCCCATTTGAGCATAGCAGGTGTCTTGATAAATTGCAATTTATCTTGTAGAAGATTGTAAAAATAATCCCTTTATTGATGAAGACAGTTACTGAAAATGTTGGAAGTTTTGTTTCAAGGATAGAAAGTGGCATATCGTTGGGCAAGTCTGTCATGTCAGCTCGAGTAGCAGGTAGGATGTGTCGCCACGCCTTCAATGATATTTGTATTGTGGGGGATAATTTACATAAGTCCCATTCAGACCAACCATCAGTTATTAAAAGAGTATGTACATTGGGCACAGGTAGTGATACTAACGCGTTCTCGACATCCACCCAAACTGGCGGGTCGTTGGTCTGAAACCAATGTTTAATTTGGTCCAATCTAACTGCCCAGTAGTAGTCATGGATGTCAGGTAAACCTGCACCACCAAATCTTTTATGTGAAGTAAGATTGTTTCTGGAGCATCTAGCTTTTTTACCATTCCATATGTACTTCCAGCACATAGTAGTAAGTTTTTTAAGAAAGTGTTGAGGAACATGAAGCGGAAGCGAACAAAATATATACAGTATTTGAGGTAAGATCAGCATTTTATATGCTGCAATTCTACCAAACCAGGAAACTTCTTTCATTGAAAAGTCTTTGAGTTGGACTTCCGGTTTGGTAATAAGCGGTTTTAAATTAGATTTAGCAAGTTCGGAAACCTTTGCTTTCAATACAATTCCCAGGTACGGTATACCTTCAGTACTCCACGTATATGGAAATTGTGCTTGGAGAGCAAGTGTAAGCTTGGGCGGAATTTTGAGAGCAAGGATCAAGGATTTATAAAATATTATAATATGAAATTCTACCGAAAGCTTGGAGTATGTCATGAGCATGAGACAGGGAAAGCTTTGGATTAGTCAATAGTAAGATAACGTCATCAGCGAAAAGGTTAATGGTGTGTTTAGTGTTACCAAACTGGAAGCCTGAGATTAAGGGATGTGTCCTTATGGTTTCTGCAAGAGGTTCCATCATAAGATTAAAAATGGAAGGAGACAGGGGGCAACCCTGCCTAGCTCCATTATTAATAGTGAAAGGTGACGACAAAGCATTTGTCGAATATACCTGGGCTGTGGGGCAAGAGTACTGTAAGGTCCTCTGTTTCAGCCCCTCCGCATCAGCCCCTCTTTCCCTCAATTGGACTTTGGCGGTCAATGGAAAATAACCCTGTCTGTCCGCACAGATAATCAGACACCATACACCGTATGAGGTTTGAAAAAAGATGCCTTTACTTCCGTTTCACAGAGCATATACAATACAAAAAGGGGGAAGAACGCAATTGAACAACCAATCACATTCAAGCATTTAAGCATTCTGTTATACAAATCAATATTGATCTGCAAGATTCATAATATTTCTTCTTTCGGACTCAACATCATATTTACTCTAAAAATGTCTCACGCAATATATGTGCTTGATAAGATTCTCAGTATGTTTTAATAATATAGCATACTTGTTATGGGAAGCAGACCCGTTACTAGAAGCCATGAGAACTAAAACTTGTTATGGAAATGTGTGAGTATGAGATAAACAGAATTTACAGTGAGTTTCTACAGAAAAACATCTATGTTACAATAATATTAAATCTTGGAGGGTAACTCTACACTTCCCACGTTTCCTTACAATCCCTCCTTTGATCATAGGAGACTTTAAGAAGTCTCCGCTGATCACTCATTGTACCACCTATATCCTGCCTTGAACATGGTCATGGCTGTTTCAGACTTATCAACTAGGTTCTTTGATTTTGCTACTTTACTTATCAGGTAGAACACCAATTTGATTGTCACATAAACTGCCAGAGCTAAAATAAGTATCATGAGGAGTATCATACACGCTTTCTTGAAGTAATTCATAATGTTTTCCCAAATAGAACCGAACCATCCTCCTACACCTGAAAAGGGATTCCATGAGTCCCCCATACGTCTCATTTGGTCCTGCAATTTTACCCTTTCTTCGTTGTGACCTCTAATAATGTCATAATAGTCTGGGATTTCTAAATCTTCAGACCGCTTTGTAAGATTGTTCATGTATGTGCAGCATAGGGTTTTATCCCCGGTTAGGTCACACAGCCCTGTAAGAACCATCATCATTCTTTCTTGCCTTTGTTTAATTACCTCTTGTTCAAATAATACCTTCTTAAGTTCTTCATTGAGTAATCCTATATCTATTGCTGTGGCATTCATCCATGAGTCCATTAACATCCCAAATCCATCTACCTTTGTGAGGGCATTGTATATGCCCACCCCACCGAAGGATGCAAAAATGTTGTCCCACCAAGTGGTTGATTCCCTCTTGTGTCTGCCAAATTCAAGGTGACCATGGGCAGGTTTCATGGACACAAGTGTGTCTGACCCTGTGGTCCCCATTAGAGGGATCATTTCCACAATAGTACACCAACCTGAAGTTTTTTTGTCCATAGGGTAAGGGACGGTGGTATGGCACCATAGTCCACAACAGACCATCCATCCGTGGGGAACATGAGGGGCTTGAACCACTTTGGGGGGGCTAAGTTTTGACCTTAATCCCACTAAACACATCCAATCCCCCAAAGAGGGAATCTCCATCTCCACCTTGCCTTATCCAGGGGCTGTCCATGTGTGTGCTATTTATCCATTCAGTAACCCGTGGATTGTTGGATCCCCTTACACATTTACATATGTCATATAGGGACCTGTTACCTATCCTTTCATCAGGGTCCAGGATATTAAAAGTAGCTAACCCGTGGGAGTGGTGTTTATAGCAGAGACTTCCTGGGTGGTATTTAGTAACTACTCTAGGGTGATAGGCCTTCCAACCATAGGGACTAAATGTCGGCCTGTGGATAAGTATGACTCCTTTCCATGTATGTTACTCTGGCATTCACTTCAACAGTACCCTCCCCCATCCCGCACGAGGAGTTTAGCCAACTCATAAAGCCAAAAAATAAGAGTAAGAATACAGTGATGGTCATTTCAATTGGAAAAAGAAAGACTGTCCAGGTGGTGCATTTTTTTTGGCTCACGGGGAAAGTCTATGGTAAGAATGGTTTGGGGGTTTTATGAGAGGGGGCATGGGACAGTAGTGGCTGAGTCTCTTCTTGTGGGGCTCCTCCATTTCCTTCCCTGTCTCCTTTATTTGTGGGCTCTTCTTCAACCTTGATGCATGGATCCATTGCAGGCTTTGATCCGTCAGTATTGCTGTCCTGGAGACATTGAGGACTTCAAATGGACCTTGGAAGACGGGGGCCTGGTTGTTTGCGGACTGCAAGTTGTTTGATCAGTACTTTATCCCCCGGGACGAAAGGATGTGTTGGTTCTGTGGAAAGAGGAAGAAAGGTGACAGCAACCTTGTCATAAGTTTCAGCAGGGCTACTTACCAGATATTTCACGTACTCTTCCTGTAAGGAATGGATTATTATTACGCAAAGATATTTGATATTGACTTTCTGTTTGGGCATGTGTGTCAAATCAATCTGTAAGTCTTTTAATGAGCCTATGTGTCCCTGAACATTATTCTGGACACAAGTTAAGCAAGTTGCTGTAGGGGTTTCTTACCAAAGGAGCTACTGTTTCTGGAATACCTATGATCCCCTCCTTGTTTGACCACAAGCCGTCCGGGTTGTGTGTCAAACCATGTGACTCCCAACAGGTAATGTCAGACAGTTCTTCTGGCTCGGGCTGGGAAACTTGGGGACAAAAAATCTGTAGAAAACAATTGGAGGGTTGATTGCCTCCTTAGCAGTCATTTTGGCTGCTGACTCTTAAGTTGTTTCCCTTAGTAATATCAGATTTGTCATAGGAATGACCTATTACTTTTATGACATTAATACAATTTTTTTTGTTTTTGTTTTTTTCTTTCAAAGTGGTTTTTATTAAGGTTTTACAATAACAGCGTAATTTGGGGAAGGAGGGTTTGCTTCTAGAGAGAGTGAGTTCATAAAGGCAATGAGTGTGTGTCAAGGAGGTGACTTCAGAGATGGTCGGGATTTCCTGGGATTTCCATTTTCTGGCTATGAGTAGTTTGGTCGATAGGAGTATGTGAGAAGTTATGAGTCTGAGTTTGGGAGGGAGTGTTTCTATTGTCAAGTTCAACAAACTAAGTTGGGGAGTCAGCAAGATGGGTATAAGTAGCACTTTTTGTAGAAGAAGTTCAACTTGGGTCCACAATTGTCTAATTAGTGGGCAAGACCACATGATATGTATTAAAGAACCCATATGGTTACAGCCTCTCCAGCATAGTGGTGATGTGGATGTGTGGTATTTTGCTAATTTAAGGGGTGTTAAGTACCATCGCATGGTGGTTTTATATGCCACTTCCCATAATGAAGTACAGGTGGTAGCCTTGTAGGTAGCATTAATAGCATTTTGCCATTGAATGTCGGTGAATTGTTCTTGGAGATCTAGTTCCCAGTCAGTTAGTGGTTTGGATTTGAGGAAGACAGATTTGTCTTGGAGAGAGGAGTAAACTAAGGAGGTACCTTTAAAGCGAGTATCATCAGAGAATAGGAAGAGCCATATTTTAATGGGTAGGGTCATTTCTAGGTGAGGATGTGCTGACAAGCAGGACTTTAGTCGGAGGTAAGTGAGAAAGTCTGAGGCGGGTGCATTAAGTTCTTCTCGAATTTGTGTGAAGGATTTGTTTTCAGTTAAGGAGTGAAGAGCTGAAACGTGAGGCGCTTGGGACGCTAGCCAGGCGGGCACCTGGAGTTCAGGTGAGAGATGTGTGAGTGTAGTCAGAGGTACGTGTACTGTTTTGGTCGGAAGGTGTGGCCATGAGAAACTGCATAAGGACTTCCAAGCTCTAATGGAAGCTCTGATGGTAGGAGAATGGTTATTGTAGTGTGTATGGTTGGCAATGGATGCGAATAGCCAGTCTTTGAGATTTCGTCCGGGTGTGAGAGTGTTTTCTATGTTGCCCCAAAGTGTTGAGGGTGTGTCAGCTAACCAGTCCTTCAACTGAGTAAGGATGGAAGCTAGATAGTAGTCGTGTAGGTCAATATATCCCATACCACCTTTTGTTTTATGTTTAATGAGTAAATAGTGGTTACATCTAGGTTTTTTCCCTTGCCAGATAAAGCGGGAGGTTATCGATTGAAGTGAGCGGATATAAGATTTAGGCAATGGAAGGGGCATAGTCCTAAAGGTGTATAAAAGTTTAGGGAGAATTAGCATTTTAAATGCTGCGAGTCTACCTGTCCATGTGAATTCATATTTTGAAAGATCGGAGGTTTCTTTCAGTAGTAGTTGTTTGAGCTTGGTGTAGTTGGCTGCAAAGAGACCTTTAGATGATTTAGTGAGAGTGATACCGAGGTAAGATATTCCTTTTTCTGACCATTGGAAAGGGAACTGGTGTCTGAGTAAGTTGCTGGTGATAGCGTCAAGGCCTAAATCCAGTATATAAGATTTGTGATCATTCACTTTATAATAAGATACAGAGCTAAATCTTTGAAGCAGTTGTTGAACCGAAGCCAGGGAGGAAAGGGGGTTGGTGAGTATTATAACTACGTCGTCTGCGAAGAGATTTATTTTATGATCATGGGATCCTACGGTGATACCAGTAATAGAAGGGTTGGTTCTGACATGTTCTGCTAATGGTTCCATAAGAAGATTAAAAATCAATGGTGATAGTGGGCAGCCTTGGCGAGTGCCATTGCTGATATCAAAGGGTTTGGATAGGACTCCTGATGTGAGTACTTGTGCGTTAGGAGTGGAGTATAGCGCAAGTATGGCCGAAAGGATTTGGCCTTGGAAGCCGAATTTGCATAGGGTTGCCTTAAGATAAGACCAGTGGACTCTATCGAACGCCTTCTCTGCGTCCAAAGATAGAAGCAGAGAAGGCGTTCGTGATGTCTCAGCTGTGTGGATCAGGTTGATCAATCTGCGAGTGGCGTCAAAAGACTGTCTACCTAGGGTAAAACCTGATTGATCCTTATGGATCAATAGGGGCATAATCTTTAGTAATCTGGTGGCAATGAGTTTTGCATATAATTTAGTATCTAGGTTCAGAAGCGAAATGGGACGGTAGTTTTGGGGCGAGGAGGGTTCCTTCCCTGGCTTCGGGATTGTAGAGATTAAAGCAGATAGCATTTCTCGAGGAAAGGAGGAAGGGGAGGCAGCGTTGTTATATACTCTGATCATGTAGGGAGCGAGTAGTCCGCCAAAGCATCTGTAGTATTCGCCTGTAAGACCGTCTGGTCCAGGAGATTTGTTAGGTGGTAGAGCTTTTATAATCTGAAGGAGTTCATCTGGCGTGAAAGGAGCGTTAAGGGATTCAAGTTGGGATTGGGTCAACTTGGGGAGGCTAATTTCTGCTAGAAAGGATTCTATCCGGTGGGAGGAGGGTTGAACAGTGTCGGAGTCATTATTTAAATTGTATAATTTGTCATAGTAAAGACTAAAGGCATCCGCTATGGATTGGGGTTCAGATAGTTTTTTCTGTGAAGTAGGGTGATATAGGAAAGAGATTTTTGATTTAGCGAGGTGTCCTTTAATTTTGTTGGCCATGGCTTTCCCTGCTTTGTTACTGGTAGAACAGTGGGCAGCTCTGAAGTGTAATTGGGCTTTTTCGTAAGTATCTAGAAGGTGGGCTCTTAAGTCCTGTCTAAGGCGAGTTAGTTCTTCTTTCAGTTGGGGAGTTGGGTTGATTTGGTTATCTGATTCCAATTTTTTAATGGTTGAGGTAATGGTATCTAGACGCTGAGTCCTCTTTTTCCTTTCCCTGGCACAAATTTGAATCATAACACCTCGAATGAATGCTTTGTGGGCATTCCACAGAGTAGTAACATTAGATACAGAGCCATCATTTAAACTAAAAAATTCTTCCAGTTTTTCGCGAATGGAGGCTGAAAGTTCTGGGGAGTGTAGAATCCGAGCATTTGCCCTCCAAACAGGTGAGGAGGTTCTGGTTGGTGTGTCAGTCGTTGTCATGGTGATGGGTGCGTGGTCCGACCACGTTATAGTGGATATCCTGGAGTCAGAAATGTTGGGCAGTAGCCACTTGTCTACTAGGAAGAGATCGATCCTTGTGTAGGAGTTGTGACGATGAGAAAAAAAAGAATAGTCACGTTCAGAGGGGTGGTGACAGCGCCAAACATCGTAAAGGTCCCTGGTTCTAGTAAAAGTGAGCAAAGGTGAAGAACGTCTGGGTGTTCGGGTTGAGGTGTCTATGGTAGCATCAGGAGCCAAGTTAAAGTCACCACAAAGGATGAGGTGGCCATGGCGGAAAGAATCAATCTTCTTTCACAATTTTTTCAAGAATTTGATTTGGTTAGAGTTGGGTGCGTAGAGGTTTACAAGCGTATATCTTACATTGTTCAAGGTACAATTGAGGGCTAGAAATCTTCCTTCTGTGTCTGTTAATGTGTCGTGGAGGGAAAATGAGACAGTGTTCTTGATAGCTATCAGGACCCCATTTTTCTTTTGCGGCCCAGAGGCTTTAAAAATATGGGGGAAGTGGGTGTGTGAACAATGTGGTTCTGCCGTGGACACGAAGTGAGTTTCTTGGATGCAAATCACTTCACTGTGAGATTCAAGGGCAGTGCGCCACATAGATTTCCTTTTAGCTGGATGGTTCAAGCCCTTGGCATTGAGTGACAGGAATTTAGGCATCTTGCAGTCAGGTGTGGGTAGGTGATGTGTAAAAAAAAAGATAAGATTGGAGACTTACAGTTTGATGTGGTGGACAGGTCACTTAAAGAGGAGTCGGGAGACGTGCAGGTGGATCCGTTGGTTTTGAGAGGAAGAGGTCAAAAGTTCTTGGATGAGATGGTTCCTGTGTTCTCAGAGCAAGGAATGTAAGGAGAGAAGAGGAGTTAGGGGGAGAGAGGAAAAAAAAAAAAAAAAAACAAGGAAAAACAATCGTAACAGTGGGAAGGAGTATGAGGGGAACAGCAGTGAGTACTGTACTGCCAAAAATCTGGGGGGTAAAAGTTCGTGTGCTGTCAGCAACAAGCAGGCACCGAGACAAAGCATGGTACAGTAAAAAAAAGACAGATTAGAGACGTGTGTGTACCGCTAATTTGGGGTTCAAGTCGCATGGGCGACTACATCGTTGTTGTTAGGGCTGCGGGTGTTAGGATGGTTGTGGAAGCCTGGTTGAGCAGTTTCTTCGGGAACGATTCCCCAGGTGCGGAGCAAGTGGATACCTTCTCCCACAGAGGTGATGTGGTGTTTCTGGCCATTTTTTGTGACTATTAATTTAGTCGGGAATCCCCATTGGTATGGTATTTTGTGGTTGTTGAGAGGTTTGGTTATCGTGTTCAGCTGTCGTCTTTGTTGGCGGGTAAAGGCCGAGATATCAGCAAACAATTGTAATTTTGAATAGGGGTCTGGAAGTTGACCGAGCTGTCTCGATTTGCTAAGGAGCATATCCTTGGCGTGATAGAAGTGGACACGCATGAGGACGTCTCGAGGGACACTGGCGGGCAGATGTGAGGGTTTAGGGAGACGGTGAATGCAGTCAATGATGGTTTCCATCGGAGATAGGTCAGGTAGGAGAGTGGAAAACAATTTTCTGGCGTAGGGGTTTAGGTCAGGTGGTGGGATAGATTCAGGAATGCCGCGAATTTTGACGTTATTACGTCTGGACCTGTCTTCGAGGTCTGCCATTTTGGCCCTGACCCAGTGATGTTCATCCCTGGAATGGTCATGTGCGTCAACAAGATCATTCACCGTTTCAGCAATGTTAGTCATTTTATGTTCCACTCGATTGATTTTTTGGTCAATAAATGTCATTTCTTCTTTAAATGATTTAAACATAGTAGATATGTCAGCATTTAGTGAGCTGTGGAGAGACATCAGCATCTCTTTCAGGATTGTGTCCATAACCGGCATATTAGCCGTAGGAAAGGCTGCAATAGGGGATGGTTGGGTCTGCTGAGCTAAAATGGCGTCTAAGGTAGATCTTACCTCAGGAGCCTGTGGGGAGGAATCCAGGCGCATCCGTGTCTTAGCAGGGCTGTTGGATGCTGAGATGTGCTGGGGAGGTGAAGGAGAAGAGGCCGCTGTAGTGTCAGCTGGGCTGGGAGATGATTCTCCGTCGGCATCCGGGAGATCTGTGTAAGCCGCGGTGGTGTGTGGAGAGGCTCCGTGGGCGCCATCTTGAGTCTTCCCGCCGGACGGCATAGTGAAGAAGTCCGTGAGTCTTTTCGGCGGGCGGTCTTGTTTTGAGATTTGCTTATTATCCGCTGTCTTGTACCCGCGGGCCCAAAAGACCCCAAAATGGAGTGCACTTAATAAAAATCCTCTACCCAGACTTGATTTGAGATTTGCTTATTATGTTTTGTACTTTTTGTTTGTTTTTTGAATAATTGACAGGCACGTGTCATAGCATAGAGCTCTGCCTGTTGAGCTGAAGTCGCTGCTAGTGGTTTCGGTTCTTATATTATGTTTGGTAAAGTTACTACAGCATACAGTATCGCTTAGAACAGCTGCCGTCAAAAAAAAACATTTATGTAGTCAGTAGAAATGTTTTGTAAAAGGTGTACTACAGTATGTGTTGTGTACAATGTAGTATCAGTTCCTAAAGTGATTTTGGATGTTTCCTTTACTGTCATGTTTACTGCCACAGGCAGCAACAGCTTGTAGGCAAGCTGGCAGTCCTTGTATCTGAACGGGGAGTTTTTTGGACAGATAAGCCACGGGTCGGTAGTGGGTACCATGCGCTTGGGCCAGTACGGCAGCCAGCGCAGGGCCCCTGACTATACAGTAAAGCACAAAGGATTTCTTATGATCTGGTAAACACAGTGCTGGAGCACCGGCCAAAGACTGCAAAGGTCCGTGTTATTTCCTCAGTGTAACACTTGCCTGGGGGCAGTGGCTGCAGTAGAGGGGTGCAAGGATTGGATCAAAGAAAAGTACAATCTGGGATTCACTGCCTGCAGTAGACAATAGAGCCAAGAAAAGAAAGGAGCGCTGCCTTATCTTTGGGGTCGAGACAGGTCAGAGTCTTGACTCCTTTTGGGGACACTTGACTGGTCCTGCCTGAGATAATACATCCTAGGTATTCCACCCTCTCCCTGCACCACTGGATCTCTTTTGCGAGACACCAAGTGACCCTTAAGAGATAAGTGAGTCATCAGGCTTTCAGAGTCTTCTGCACACTGTGCCCCGCTCTCATTACATAACAGTAGGTTATCCACATATTGCAGGAGTACTGATCCCTGTGGGAGCACCCAGTCATCCAGGGTTAGTCCTAACACCATGGAAAATGCTGCAGGACTGTCCATAAAGTCTTGAGGAAGACGGGCCAAAGTCAGTTGGCCCGAGCCAAACAGGCAAAGTCAAAGATCCTTTGGAAATCCTTGTGAACATCAATGCTAAAGAAAGCATTGAAAGTCTAGTACCCTGGAGTTGGAGTGGAGGAAGCGGGGATGTTTATAAAAATCCCCGTGATGTATGAGGCTAGTGGTGGAAGTGGTTAAATACATTTGTTCACCCCCCTCAAATCCCCCTAGCCTCCACTCGCCGCTGGATTTCTTTACTGCATGTGTGTATTCCAGGGACTGATAATGGGTTTTAGAATGCCTTTCTGCATGTATGTGGTGATCTGTGGTGTACTCTATACTTCGTCAGCATGATGGTGGTATTGTTTCTGAAAGAATGGTATGATGTTTGGTTTGAAAGTAGGGACATAAGGAGTGCATTTGACATGTCCTACGTCTGTTTTTGACTTTTCCCATATCGGGTGAGTCTCTAATGCTGCTTGTATGGTCATAAAGTAAAACGTCATTTTTTTTTTTTTTTTGGCATAGTCAAGTCACATGTTGATGATTTGGCAGTCATTCCCCCTTGTAGGTCAAATTTAACATTACCCTTAATGAAGACATGAGGTCTCTTCCCTTTAGACATAAGGGGCAGTCAGTGAGGATGGCAATTTTTTGTGTGTAACATCAATCCCATTAATTCCCATAGAGTGGAGCAGCCCTCGGTACAATTTTTTTATTTATTTTTTTTATTTTTTATTTTTTTTGACAAAACGGGTGTCATTACGACAACTCGTGCTAGCCCCTGTGTCCACTAAAAAACATACCACCCATCCCTCAACTTTAAGGACTACCTGCGGAAGTGTTTTCCAGTGGGAAGAGAAGAAATGCATTACCAAGGAGGGAATCTGCTCCGGGTACTCCTTATGGATGTCGATGAAAGGGGTTATTGCGAGGGTTGTCATCATTGTACCCTGGCCAATCCATTTGAATTAATTCTACAATGTTCTCAAGGGGGTGGGGGGGTGGGCAATGCTTGCCAGGCCATCTTGACTACGGGCTATATTCTTGTTGCATTTGGCGGCTAGGCGGGGCCTGTGGACAGCCCCCCAGCATCCCCCACGGCATCCCCCAAAACCAACCCCGGACGACTAGGGAAGGTTAATTGTTGTGTTTGATAATTGGGAAAATTACGCTGACGCTGATATCTGCCTCTGGAAATACCCCAGCCCCTCCTTTGAAACCTACCCTGTCCATTTCCCTGGGTAATTATCAAAGGCTGGGAGCATGGGGATGGGAGTCCCTGAGGTCTGGGCGAATAGTCCTCTTTTGGTATTAAAAAAATCTGGAGGAGGAGGCCCTTTTCTTTACATCATCCACAAACTGTGGGGGGGGGGGGTCAGGGTCAGGGTTTGCCACTTAGTATCGACCAGTTTAATTACCTGGGTCACCTTTGGATCTCTCATAGTCAATTCTGTAGTCAATTCCAGTGAAGGATAACGTTTTTCCTTTGGCTTTTCCTCATTATCAGTTTTAATTATAGCACGGGGTGGCAGAGGTACTGGCACATAATCCTCTGAATCCTCTATGTCATAACAAAGGGGTTGGACAAGGGCAGAGGCAAGTGTTGGTTTTTTAGGAGGCTTGTCTAAGGAAGGATGAGGCTTCTCTAATGGATGAGGGAATTGCTTCTTATACTCTTTTAATGCTTTACACCACATTTTATAACATTCAGTCATATATTCTTTATCATAAGGAAACGGTGGATAATTATACTGCCTATGTTGGCCACACATTTTAGTGACTTCTTCCCATTTCTCTGCAGAATATGGTCCGCACTCACTTAGCCCCGCAATTTGTAGAGCATGTGCTCTGGTCAATATGCTTTTCCAGAATGGTTCAGTATAATATGTTCCATAGTTTCCAGACACGAAATCTAAAGGAGTGGGCTGATCCGGCTTACCTTCCGAACCTCCCTTTCCCGGCAGATTTCCCATGTTTACAATTCTTATACTTTATCTTATATTATAACTGTATTTATACACATCAGCTGCAGAACATACAGTTAATGACTTGGGACAAGCCACAAAAGTTTCACCCGTTCCACATTCAATAGTACCTGTGACAGAACCCACTGTCACTGTGTGTTTTGGAAGGGGCTCTGCGTTGGCCTCCTACCCATAGACTATGGCCCAGAATGGACTTGGGAGAGACTTGGGGACAAAGTGCCATTGAGATAATGCGATGTAATGCTGCATCCCTTCTCCCCCACCCCCCCCTTGTTGCTGTGTTAATTGTGTTGGGTCATGGCATGTAGACGAAAGGTCTGGACTGGAGACATCTCCCAGCAGGGGATCTGTTAGGAGGGGCTGCCTGCTTATCATAATCCCTTTGTGTTTCAACTGTAGCTGTTTGAATACACAAGTGTTGAGTTTCCATTGGTTCTTCCTTGTCCCCTACCCCCTCTATGACAAGGCTAAGGGGGTGTCCCCAACTGTGTTTAAAAGTGTATGTTTGAAACTTAATAAAGAGTTTTATGCTCTGGATGTTTAACCCTCAACACCTGTGTGGCTTGTCTCGTGATTGAGGGGTTAAGGGCTGGTTATGGCGAATCTGCAGGCTGCGGGTGCATTTGGAGGACAGGAGACACAGGTCTGGCGGAGATTCTCAGAAGAGACACTGAAGATCCGTCACAGTGGTGGCAGCAGTGGGATGTCTCCTGCAGTCCAGGACATCCAAATCACCACCGGGATGCAAGATCAGGGCAGCCATCGAGAAGCAATACGGGGACCAGCCAGCATGAGAGCGGAGTTCGGGAGGAGGCTGCAAGGCATGCGGAAGCAACATCGGGGACCAGCGACAGAGCACACCATGCTCGGCTGGGAGGATGTGATCCGCCGGCAACTCTGGCAAGAGATGCTAAGCCACGAGCAGCATCATCAGGGGAAGATCCTTCCCTCCTCTACAGAGATGTACTGGACGCAGTACCGTGCACGAGAGGTGTTTCTGAGGGAACAACCACGAGATGATTGGAAGACGGAGCTCGGAAGATTGGTCCGGGAGGAGATGAGGCTGGACGCCAGCTACAGAGCCCTCCGGTGGTTTGTGGCTCAACTGTGGCCAGGTACAGCAGATGGCAGCCCGACAGAAGGCGTTGGCTACGGCAGCGTGGGGCTGCTCCATAAAAAAATGTACGGAGACCCAGACTTTGGGAGCATCGAGGAGTGGCGGCTGGAAGACATCCTGGACTTCCGAGATGAGGTGCTGGACCTCCCAGAAGAAGCATGTGACCTGGAGGAATTGGAGTTCCTGGTTGAGCAGGAATGGGAGCTCGAGATTGCTTACAAGCGGCTGTTTGACGGTGATCAGCAGCCCGGCATGGCTCACGTTGCCTGGGACTGTCTGGGAGAAAAAGCGGACAGTCGCGAAGATGCAGAGCAAATGGGGCCAGGGGTACCCCTACGTTTTCCCGTTCTAACCACAATGGAAGAAGCGGCGATGATACAGAGGGCACTGCGAGTGCTTGAATGCCAGAAGGCATCGGAGGTTCCCCAGGCAGCGAGACAAGCTAATGGCATAAAAGTCTCAGACGGGGGAGTTGAGACGGGCGCTGGAAGGCTGGTATATGGGGATCAGCAGCAAGTCCAGAGTATCGCATCCGGTGTCCCAGCAGAAGCGCTGGCTACAGGGCAGAGGGCCGCTGGCCTCTGCCCACTCTCACAGTTAGATCCAGGGAGTCTGGGACATGACCTCAGTAAGCTGTTTTGCCAGCAGAAGATATCCCCACCGGGAGTGGAGAAAGCCATTCTCCCTCCCCAGCAATTAGACACTACCCCAGTGTTTATATCCCCAGTAGAAGCGCTGGCGACGGAGCAGAGTGCCGGTGGCCTCTGCCCACCCTCAGAATTGGATCAGGAGAGTCCGAGAGATGATCTTCGGGAGCTGTTTCCCCAGCAGGGGAAATCCCCACCGGGAGTGGAGAAAGCCATTCTCCCTCCCCAGCAATTAGACACTACCCCAGTGTTTATATCCCCAGCAGAAGCGCTGGCGACGGAGCAGAGTGCCGGTGCCCTCTGCCCACCCTCAGAATTGGATCCGGAGAGTCCGAGAGATGATCTTCGGGAGCTGTTTCCCCAGCAGCGGAAATCCCCACCGGGAGTGGAGAAAGCCATTCTACTTCCCCAGCACTTGGACACTACCCCAGTGTTTATCCCCCCAGCAGAAGCGCTGGCTATGGGGCAGAGTGCCGCTGGCCCCTGCCCAGCCCTCAGTATGTTTTTGGAGGGTTTGGGAGATGGCCCCTGTCAAAAGTTGCCCCAGCAGCTGGTCACAGAACCGGGAGGGGAAAAAACCCTTCCCCCTCTTCAGCGGCTGAATATCTTTGCATATGTCCCCCCAGCAGAAGCGCTGGCTACGGGGCAGAGCGCTGTTGGTCTCTGCCCAGCATCAGAAAAAGAGATGGAGAGTCTGGGAGATGGTCCCTGCAAGATACCTCCCCAGCGGCTGGTAACTACACCAGGAGAAGAGCAAGTTCCTTTTCTTCCTCAAAGGCTTAGCACTACCAGCCTATGCTCCCTACCAGCTGAAGCGCTGGCATCGGGGCAGAGGATTATTCAGCTCCCCCCAATACATGCAACCAGGCCCCGGATCACGGGAGTGCGGACAGGCAGTCCTGCTCTAAAGCGGCTGTTTTTATTCACGGGAGACCGTATGTGCGGTTTTGCTCCCCATCGCCAGAGTCGTACTGTTTCTTTTTCTGTTTGCCTGGGGTGGGAATTTGTGACTAACGCAGGTCCAGACCAGTTGAGCGTCTGGGACCTGGTTAGTCTGTTTTTAAAAGGGGAGAAATGTGACAGAACCCACTGTCACTGTGTGTTTTGGAAGGGGCTCTGCGTTGGCCTCCTACCCATAGACTATGGCCCAGAATGGACTTGGGAGAGACTTGGGGACAAAGTGCCATTGAGATAATGCGATGTAATGCTGCATCCCTTCTCCCCCACCCCCCCCTTGTTGCTGTGTTAATTGTGTTGGGTCATGGCATGTAGACGAAAGGTCTGGACTGGAGACATCTCCCAGCAGGGGATCTGTTAGGAGGGGCTGCCTGCTTATCATAATCCCTTTGTGTTTCAACTGTAGCTGTTTGAATACACAAGTGTTGAGTTTCCATTGGTTCTTCCTTGTCCCCTACCCCCTCTATGACAAGGCTAAGGGGGTGTCCCCAACTGTGTTTAAAAGTGTATGTTTGAAACTTAATAAAGAGTTTTATGCTCTGGATGTTTAACCCTCAACACCTGTGTGGCTTGTCTCGTGATTGAGGGGTTAAGGGCTGGTTATGGCGGATCTGCAGGCTGCGGGTGCATTTGGAGGACAGGAGACACAGGTCTGGCGGAGATTCTCAGAAGAGACACTGAAGATCCGTCACAGTACCTATGACACAGTTAAAGCGTCTTGAAATTTAAAAGTTTTTATTTCTTGGCAAAATGCCAAAAAACACTCCCTTTTGCCAGAGGTTCCCCTGATTATAAGCAAGCTTTGTACGTTATTACTTTCCTTATTCTTCTAACCAAACAATTTTTATTTATATTTCAAATTTCTTGGCAAAGTGCCAACAGGTTTAAACAGTACTTTCAATTGCTGTAATACTAATGCTGCAAACAATTCCCCACTATCCGTTACGGTTGGTGAGATATTAGCATTTGAACCTTTGTTGGCAAAACGCCAAAATATCCAAAATTTGCACCTGACTTCCCCTGCGCAAAAGATGTCAGTGGCAAAAGGAATTATTCACATAGCATGTTTTGATCAAAAGTTAGCCTCACCAATCCATGTACTACCCCAGAAAAATGTTACAACGTCCCTGTTGTCACGATGTATCAAAGACCCTCCTGGAACACAAAACTATTAGGTATATTAAACCTGGTAATAACCTCCGGGAATACTAGCAACCAAATAAGTATTTGATCCCTCATACACAAATAACAGACCTGTTATACAATTAGGGCAGCGTCCTGCCAAAAAACACTTAGGACAAGGTCCTGACATTAAGTGTTTAAATGATACAGGGGTTTCCAATGACCAGTCCTTCTGGTTAAAAACAAGGTTTTCAACCTGCTATGGTATGGTATTAATACAATATATGGGAGGGATCCTGGGCAATTTTAGCAAGTATCCTTGTCCCCTATATTTTGATCCTGATACCGTCCTTTTATATTAATACCCGGAACCCTGGCCCCACCTAGGCAACAAGCATTCCTGTTTATGAGCGAGCTGTATTACAATACCCGGAACCCTGGCGCCCCAATTAGGCAGCAGCAGCAGGCATTCCTATCTATGAGCGAGCTGTATTAAAATTCTCCTGGAACCCTGGCCCCCAATTAGGCAGCAGGTATTCCTATCTATGAGCGAGCTGTATTAAAATTCTCCTGGAACCCTGGCTCCAATTAGGTAGCAGGCATTCCTGTTTAATGTCCCTATCTCTCAGGCAAGCTAATCAAAATAAATTAATCAATTATGCCTTGAGAGCTATAATGCAACGGGTTATAACATTGACAGAGTAAGCTGTTCAAAAATACTTTGAACAAGTAATTTTAAAGAAAGCTTACCTGTAATGCACCCCACTTCTGGTACCATCTGTAAGGTCCTCTGTTTCAGCCCCTCCGCATCAGCCCCTCTGCATCAGCCCCTCTTTCCCTCAATTGGACTTTGGCGGTCAATGGAAAATAACCCTGTCTGTCCGCACAGATAATCAGACACCATACACCGTATGAGGTTTGAAAAAAGATGCCTTTACTTCCGTTTCACAGAGCATATACAATACAAAAAGGGGGAAGAACGCAATTGAACAACCAATCACATTCAAGCATTTAAGCATTCTGTTATACAATTCAATATTGATCTGCAAGATTCATAATATTTCTTCTTTCGGACTCAACATCATATTTACTCTAAAAATGTCTCACGCAATATATGTGCTTGATAAGATTCTCAGTATGTTTTAATAATATAGTATACTTGTTATGGGAAGCAGACCCGTTACTAGAAGCCATGAGAACTAAAACTTGTTATGGAAATGTGTGAGTGTGAGATAAACAGAATTTACAGTGAGTTTCTACAGAAAAACATCTTTGTTACAATACTATTAAATCTTGAAGGGTAACTCTACACTTCCCACGTTTCCTTACAAGTACAATGCCAAGATAGCTTGAAGTATACGACCCTGAAAACCAAACTTTACAAGCGCCATCTCCATATATGTCCAAGGTGTATGCCAAATTGTTGGCCATTCGTTTATCACATATTCTTCCTTTATTGGTAAAAAACGATCAGATGGGATTTGTGAAGGAGAGGCAAACTTCCGATGCAACTAGAAGAATTGTTAATATATTGTATCATGCTAAATTGCACCGAACGCCTTCTCTTCTGTTATCTATTGACGCAGAGAAGGCGTTCGGTGCAATTTAGCATGATACAATATATTAACAATTCTTCTAGTTGCATCGGAAGTTTGCCTCTCCTTCACAAATCCCATCTGATCATTTTTTACCAATAAAGGAAGAATATGTGATAAACGAATGGCCAACAATTTGGCATACACCTTGGTATCAGAATTTAGAAGTGATATTGGCCTGAAATTAGCTGGTGTGTCAGGTTCCTTACCAGGTCTAGGCAAGGTGATTATGTAAGCTTTTAGCATATCCAGAGGCATACTGGCAGTCTCAGCGGCTTTATTGAAAGAATGTGTAAGGTGAGGCGATATAATATGTTTAAATGCTTTAAGGTATTCATTAGAGAAACTGTCAGGGCCAGGAGACTTGCCATTAGTAAGTGAAGCAATGGTTTTATCAACTTCCTGAGTGGTAAAGGGAGCATTGAGAGATTCCAACTGTAGTGTAGAGAGAGAAGGTAAATGAACGTGTTGTAAGAAGTCATTTATATTCTCCCTAGTAGGTTGAGTCGTAGCAGGATCCTTATGTAAATTATAAAGTAAACCATAATATTCGGCAAATTGATCAGCTATTGCCTGAGGATGTGTTATTTTGTGGTTCAAGGGGGGATGCCTAAGGTGTGCTATTCTCGTCTTAGTGCGCATGGCTTTCAATCTGTTAGCTAGGAATTTGCCTGCCTTGTTAGCATTATGATAGAAATTCAATTTCAGGCGCCTGATATGTCTGTCATACTTGCGGATTTTTCAACTCGGGCACCGGGTCACGTCTAGGTGACATATCTAGCATCTTCATTTTTCATTGCTTACCTTTTAGTTATAGACCATTGTATCATCTCTAGGTATTTTGAAATAATTGCTGGATCCATACACCCTCCCCAGTCGCCGCGTAAGGCCCCGTGGGGGGTGCGCCCGCGTCTCCGCAGAGGCTTCCCAATGGGGTAAGAACTATCCCAATATATACAATTATATATACCTTCTCCAGTTCATGTGAAATTAGAAATGAACGTTCTTCATTTATAAAATGCCTTTCTTTGTTCTTTGTCTTCTCTGCAGATGTAAAATACATATTTCCTGATGAAGCTTTTTTAGCGAAACTAGTAGAAATTTTGTACATTTGTTTGATTTTATGAAAGTTGTTCAAAAATGTTTTCTCAATGTGTGAAGAACCATTACAATAAATTGTTTCATTTTACTTATGTATCTTTCATGGTGTAAAAATTATATTACCAAAACCCTGTGTACCGCAATAGTCCGACAGCTCCCCCTCTTTGGAGAATCTTGGCTGGAGACCAGATTCATTCCAATACTCTTTTCTAGATTTTCATACGGATGATGGTACAGACATACTTGTAAAATCCCTATTATATAGAATTGACAGTTAGGCCAAACTCTCTTTATGTCTGTCATATTGTTGAGATAAGATTTCCCTGAGTCTCTCCCTGAGGGAAGATAATTTGTGTGATATGAGTAAAGTAGGTGATTGCTTATTTTTTGTTCCAAGATCCTTAATATCATTGAGGACAGTTTGAAGCTGTTAAGATCTTTGCCGTTTAGCCCTAGCACCCATTTGTATGAGAATACCTCTCATGTAGGCCTTGTGAGAGTTCCACAAAATATGTGGGTCAGTAACTGAGCCATAATTATCTAAGAAAAAATTTGTGAGGTGTTGTGCCAAAAGTTTACCAGAAGAAGGTTCCTGTATCAGTCTAGTGTTGCAACGCCAGATGGGAGGTGAAGAGGAGACACCCTTTTCTATAATGGTTAAAGAGAATGCTGCGTGGTCAGACCACGTAATGTCGTGTATGGTAGCTGTTACTACATCCTGTAACAACCATTTATCAGTCAAATACATGTCAATACGGGAATAGGAGTGATGCCTATTATAAAAAAAATGTCTTTTTCACCAGCATGGAGACATCTCCACGCATCGAACAGTTCCTTCTTATGAAGAATGTCCTGTAGTGCCGGTGTCTTGTTGAGTTTAGCTGAAGATGTATCCATTTGAGGATCTGAGGTAATGTTAAAGTCCCTGCAAATCAGAACTTTACCATATTGCATAGACTTGAGCTTACAGAGGACTTTATTGAAAAAACGGATTTGATGGGTATTTGGAGCATACAGAGTAACCAAAGTGAAGGGTTGTGAATTGATGTCACCTGAGACAATGATAAACCTGCCAGCAGCATCAAGAAACGAGACCCTGTGTTGAAAGGAGTGTGCATTTCTCAGGGCCAAAAGGACTCCTCCAGTTTTCTTATGAGGATCACATGCTAAGTATACATGAGGATAGTCCTTGTGAGAACATGGCGGAGCATTACCAAGTTGAAAGTGTGTCTCTTGTACACATAAAATATCCGCCTTATGTTTATAGGGAAGCCTGAGGGAAAATCGTTTGGTCGGGTGATTCAATCCATGAGTGTTAATGGATAAGCAAGAAATCGTCATTGGACAATTGTGTAAAAAACATGGAAGGCTGACAAAAGTGTACTCACTGTGACCAATAAGTTTGTTCTCAGCTGCTGGCGGACATCTTGCGAGTGCATGAAGTAAACAGAAGATGCTATGTTGCTTGTAGAAGATCTGTGCATATCAAGGAAAAAATACAAGAAACAAAAATAACAACAAAAAAAAATCAATAAAATCTATAATACCATAAGAAATGGATCAAATAATCGATCCACGAGCAGAGCAATCTGCAACCGGGGGTGAATAGGATAAAGAGTATAAGTCACTCTTCCTAAGAGACAATCATATGGTAGGCTGACTCGTAGAATAGCTTCCATCGGCGGTCTTTTTGCACGTTTTTTTGTATGTGACAACTTGCCAATCATTGTGGACAAATGATGGCCCATCTGCTGAGGGATATTGGATATTGAAATCAGGTAGTATATTCCATTTGCGTAACAACTTTATGCCATCATCTAGGGAGGAAATCATGGAGGTGGTACCATTGTGAGTGATAGATAACGTAGCTGGGTACTTCCACTTATGGAGTATATTATGGTTCCGCAGTGCTTTAGTGATGGTGAGGAGATTGCGACGCCTCTGTAAAGTGTGCCTGGACAGGTCAGGAAGCAATCTTATATTGGTATATTGTGGAGGAACATTTTCTTGTTTCCTAGACGCTTGTAAAATCTGATCCTTAATGTGGAAATAATGTACTCTCAAGAGAACATCCCTAGGGATGTCAGCTGGTAGAAAGGAGGGTTTGGGGATTCTATGAATCCTGTCCACAATAAGGTCTTGTGCAGTCGCCTGAGGTAAAAAAGTGGAAAAAAGGGCCTGGGCAAATGGCAATAACTGATTCGGGGGTACATCCTCAAGAATACCCCTCAATTTCAGGTTGTTTCTCCTGGAGCGGTCCTCGAGGTCTGCTAATTTGTCCTTAAGCCATCCAATATCTTCCCCCTGTGCTGCATTTGATTCCACCATTATATTATATGATGAGGTAAATTCCTCCATTTTGTGCTCCACTCTGTCCACCCGCAGGCCTAATGAATTAACTTCCCTCCTGCATTCATTAATTCCCCTGACCATATCAGCTTGAAGGGATGACCGTAGAGAAAGTAACATGTCCTTTAAGACAGTGTCAGAAACTGGCCTGTCAGATGTGGGGAATTCAGATATGGGGTCTCCTCTCTGACTGAACTGACCAGCAGTGGCTGTGTGGGAACCGCTTACCTCCATATCAGTAGCTGAATGTGGCCTATATGGGGAGTCCCTCCGTGGCCTAGATTTCGCAGGGCTTCGTGTGGTGGGAGTAGTAGAGCCGGATGAGTAGTCGCTGGAGGCCTTCTGAGGGTGAGTAGCAGTGGAGGAATGCCCCTTGTGGACCGGGCTTGGTCCCTGTAGCTGAGTTCCGTCACAGGTTCTGCCGCCGCCGCCGCCATTTTGTGAGGCGCCGTTCGCGGCATAATAGCCAGGCAGTTTCCGCGGCTGTTGCGGATTTTTCCGGTTTCTGGCCATCACCGGACTGTTCCTCGGAGCCTCCGGTAGCTGCAGACTCACTTTGGGGAGGTAAGACCGCCAGGAAATGTGGGTAGTTGTCGATTGCCTCAGACGGACGAGCGGAGCTCCAGAGCTAAGCGGCCATCTTGGAGTCCGGTCGCCATGCCCCTTTTTGTCTGCTTTCTTGATTGTTTATTATACATATGAATTTAAAGTACACTTTTTAAAGCAGAAATATGGGAGCTACCATTGCTAACTTCTATTGAAGGACTATACATCAGAAGGTTTACCATTATTCTCCAAGCTCTACTAATACTAATACTGAGGGTTTGATTTACTAAAGGGAAAAAGACTGTTCACTTTGCAAGGATGTTTGCACTTTGCAAGGGAATTTTCCCCAGAGCTTTTCCCCAGAGAGTAAATGAGTAAAGCTCTGATGACTTCCATCATTCAATCACATGCAAGCAAAAATTTACCTTGCACATGAATGGGTATTCTTTGCAAAGTGAAACTTCACCACATTAACTAAGCTCTTGGGTAAACTCCCATGCAAAGTACAATTTTCCTTGCAAGATGAACAGCCTATTTGCCTGTAGTATGAGCCAAAGCAAGCATGTGTACACAATAAGTGGTGTACACTTTATTTACACATATTTGACTCACTCACCAAGTACTTAAGGTAGGATTAGAATGAGAGCTCTGAACCATGAACAAGTCTGCAATGCCAGTGCCCATATTTTTAACCTGGCAGGTTCCCTTTGAATCCGGTAATCTAATCAAACCTATATTATGGATAAACAGCCTGAAATTTTCTACTCTGATTTCATAGTACATCTATTTCAGTTTAACAGATACTGTTACCTCATCATAAGATAGCAAACAACTTATTAGTTAAGTTCAAATTTACTTGGATTGGTATTACTATTAGTGATCTTTTTAGTTGAAAATAGGTGGACGTGAACCTCAGTCCCAAAAAAAGAAAGATTTGCTACATTATATGAAACATCTAAAAATTTTATTTTGAGCTCCATATGTGCAAGCGTGACATCTTCTCCCGCCGGCCAATGAAGAGGCTCCAACACTCAAAAGAAGATGCAGGTGCCGACTAAGGACCATTTGACAGGCAAGTACTCACCTTTTAGTTCCACTTTAAGTTTTACATATATTTTAATTAACCTGGAACACTTTTTACAGTTATGACAGTTAAAGATGTGGTTCAGATTTGCCACAACTTTGCGAAGAATCCTGTTTGTTCTAAGTTTGTTTTTCCTGGTGAATTTTTGTACAAAATCACTGTAACAATCTTTTTAACCACTTCCCAACTTCACTTTAGCCAAAGGATGGCTAATATGCAAGTCTTCAGTTCTGGGAGGATGTCCATGGACATCCTTCCATGAGTGCTCCTCCCGTGCACCCCCTGGGGCGTGCATTGGGTGCATTCTGTAGACACAGCTGATCACAGATCATGGTAAAGGGACAATAACAGCAGCCCTTTATCATGTGATCAACTGTGTCCAATCACAGCTGGTCACATGTAAACCAGCTTGCCAGTTATCAGTATTCTTTTCCTCACACACTGTTTCTTTGTGAGGGAAGGAGAGCCGATAACTGGCAAGTCTGACAGGGCGCAGTGAGTACATTGTTTACACTGATAATCAGGGCATATCAGTGCCCTGATTATCAGTGCAGCCCCATCAGTGCCAATCAGTACCCATCAGTGCTGTGTATCAGTGCCCATCAGTGCAGCCTCATCAGAGCCCATTAGTGGAGCTAATAAGTGTCCATCAGTGCTGCCTCATCTGTGCCCATCAGTGCAGCCTCATCAGTGTATATCACTGCACATAAGGGGAGTCTCATCGGTGCACATCAGTGCAGCCTCATAAGTGCCCATGAGTGCAGCCTCATCAGCACACATCAGTGAGAAAGAAAAATTACTTATTTACAAAATGTTATAACAGAAACTGAAAAAACATTTTTTTTTTATTTCAGTCTTTCTTCGTTTGTTTTGCAAAAAATAAAAAATTCAGTGGTGATTAAATACCAGCATTAGCCCATGCTTACATTGCACCACCAAAAGAAAGCTCTACCTGTCTAAAAAAAATGATACAAATTTATTTGTGGAAAGTGCGAATGCGCGGAGCTTCCGAGATGGATGTCTAAACTCAGAGCTCTGTCCCTCCTCTCCAGCCACGTAACTGCTAACAGCCGGATCACTCACACCTCTCCTGGGGCTCAATCGAAAACCGGAGAATTTCTGGAACACCCCTATGTCCTCAGGCTCGGTCAGGAGGGATCTCTCCCTTCAGCCCAGCTTCAGCCTTTCAGCCGCGGAGGAAGCAAAGACTGTGTCCCGAGCACACTATGCAGATGCTGAGGGGGAGAAGCTATGGACGCAGACTCGGGAGCACAGGCGGCCCCTCTGCCGGGGCCTGAATCTGTAAGTAACCTCTGCCCCAACATCTTGTCACCTGCATCCACAGAATCCTTACTGGAGTGAACAATGGTGAACTTATTGCCATCCCTGTGAGGGACCATACGGGCAGCCCAGATATGTCGGCCCTGCCCAGCCCACACTCCCCTACAGGCCCAAAGGACTTTACTGTGCTGATGAATACCTTTTCAAAGATGATGTCCAGGGGCCTAGCACAAACAGCATCCCAAATCACATCCACCATACAAGCCGACCTGCAAAATCTCAGGTCTAGAATTGAGGCCACAAAGCAAAAATTGGAACAAACGATCTCTAATCTCTAATCAGAATACAGGCCGCATCCAGGATTTACAACTGGACACTGCTATTTCTAAAATTGACAACCTGGAGAACTGCTCCATGCGTTATAATTTCTGCATTATAGGGCTCCCCGAAACTTTTAAGGACACTCACCTAGCAGTTAAATCCTTTATCAAAGACATCATACTGGACATCCCGGACCATCGTTTGGAGCTAGACATGACTCACAGAGCTCTTCACCCACCTTGTTCGGATGGACTACCCAGAGCTATTGTGGTGAAACCACACATCTATGGGTTTTAAGGAAGAGGTCATGCATAGGGCCAGAGATGCGGAGCAACTATCCATCCAAGGACACCCTGCCCAAATATTCGCAGATCTATCCCCCTCACTATTCAGCGAAGGAAAGCCCTGAAACCACTTCTGCAAGTCTTATCGCAAAAAATTATCAAATATTGGTGGTCCTTCCCCTTCCGCCTATCATTCACCTACAATAATAAAACACACGGCTTCACCTCTATCTATGACAGGGAACGCCTGATGGTACATCTGGGCCTCATATCTCTGGACTCATTAACATCTTCAAGTCACAAGAACACCCGATCGGCTAAACGCCCAACGCCGTCCAAACGATCCAAAGAATCTCACCCTCCGTGATTACTAGGAGGCCTCATTGCTCATTCTTTTATTTTGGTTGCTTTTTCTTTTGAGCACCTCTGTCATGCTTACCACTAGGGGATCTAGCTCCTTTGACATATGTCTGACTGTCCATTAAGGAACCCAGAACCTCTTCCTCTTTCAAACGGACATTCACTGATAAAATGGCTTCCATTGGTAGCCCAACCTTCTTCAGTGATTACTTTACTATCGATGTAAATTATTTTGGGGCTTAAGTTTTCTGGATTAGGGGGGGCTTGGAAGAGGGGCTGAGCAACAGTAATACAGAGGTATTGTATTACTCACAGGGTAGTAGACCAGATTGGGTCAAAATGGAGAGACAAGCTATTCCATTACATACTATAGATTACTCAGCTTGGGTTCCCCCTAAAAATAGACCCCCCCATAATGGCTCCCACCTTATCGCACTCAATGGCCCTATGTGACCTATTATACAAATCCTCTTATCTAATTTCTTTGAGCTACACCCCTTAGCGCACATCTTCCACAACCCCAGTTTTCCCCCTGGCCAAAATATAAAGGCATGTCACGTACCTAGTAGACGAGCCCAATCTACAGGGGAAGGCCTCTATTGCACCTCCGACTCAAGGCCCCTGGTAGAGTAAACAGTAGGCACAGGAGTGAGGAGTGGAACGAGCGCCTGGCAGGATCAACAGCAAGAAGTAAGTACCAAATTCAGGAGGCTCTGTGCAGGAGGACAGCAGACTGGAACGTGGAACACGCTGGATCAGCAGATAGGTGCAGCAGGCTGGAACTGGAACAGCTGGTATGGAGCTGGACAGCAGACTGGAAGCTGGAACAGGCTGGATCAGCAGACAGGTGCAGCAGACTGGAACTGGAACAACAGACTGGAAGCTGGAACAGGCTGGATCAGCAGACAGGTGCAGCAGACTGGAACTGGAACAGCAGACTGCAGGAAGATTCCCACTGGACAGGAACTCAGGAAGGTCAGGCAAGCCAGGTCAGTTGTCAGGCGGGCAGCAGAAAGATGGTCAGAGGCAAGCCAGGTAAAGCACAGGAACAAGTTTCAGATATCAAGGAACACACGGAACCCTGTAGAGCAGACAGCAAAGTTCCTGTGTGTCAGTCTGGTTTAAATAGCCCGCCTGGTGTTAGTGGGCACGCGCACACTCCCATGTGCGCTCACGCATGCGCATTGGCGCCTGCGATCGCGCACCAACAAGTCTAGATCTCCTGTTACTGGAAGGATCTTCTTAACAGGGCATTTCAGTGGTGGACAAACAAGGGCTTATTCTTTGGTCCCCTTATGGCAAGCCATTGCATTGGCAAACTGGATATGCCATCATCTGAAAGATTCCATCTGCATCAAATCTGACATTTTATCTTATCTTTATGGACCTCGAAACCCAAACTCCTGAGCATAACTACATACGCAAAATGGTGCTCTGGATGCATGGATCAGAGGGGAGGAATATCTATGATTTATGCCTCACTGACGGAGAATCCTGAGAAACCACCTTACCCAATGAGCTGGGAACAGGATGTCAAGGTCACTTGGGAGGCAAGCACGTGGTTCTTAATGTTCCAGAAGTTTTTTTTATGGCATAGCTAATGTCTCTCTTATAGAGGCAAGTACCAAAATACTCACACGATTGTATAATATACCTGAATGTAGGGCCAAGATTTTCCCAGGCACGTCCCCACTATGCTTTAGAGGTCGTGGGATGATGGGATCTTTATTCCCCATATGGTGGGAGTGTCCTTATATTCGGGGCTTCTGGAACAGGATATTTCTTTGTTGCACAAAGTGACCGGTATCTCTATGCCAAAAACTCCTGGGATTGCCTTACTGAACGGACGCCCAGTAGGATGACCAACTGAGAAATGCATGCCTGCTCAGTATCCCTATAAATTTAAAGCAGTCTATGGGGTGGCACAGACAGGGGCAAGGCGCAGACATCATGGCTCTTTCCTGAGTGGCTCTGTCACGAGTGATGCGCAGTTTCACCGACGCAGTTATCAATTCTGATCATGTCTTCTCTGCTCTTTTACAGGTAAATGTATTCTATCCATCTGTACATCTCTACTGAACTGACACTGCTGTAACTTTTTTGGTAAATGTCTTCTATCCATCTGTACAGCTCTACTGAACTGACACTGCTGTAATTTTTTTGGTAAATGTCTTCTGCTGCCATATCTTTAAACTTCTATATTTAATGCTAACTATAACAACCACACTGCAATAGCAACATTACTGGTGATTGATTCTCAACCCCATTTGGCTTGAGTGATCAAGAGAGGTAATTAGCTTTATGACCCTAGCCTGTGTCTGGTCTGGTATTGGCCATCTCCTCTCCCATATTCAGGTGTCTCAAATCAGACCCAATAATGACCAACTGAGAAAGGCATGCCTGCTCAGTATCCCTATAAATTTAAAGCAGCCTATGGGGTGGCGCAGACAGGGGCAAGGCACAGACATCATGGCTCTTTCCTGAGTGGCTCTGTCACGAGACATGCGCAGTTTCACCGACACAGTTTAACGAAAGCAGGATAACCAAAGCTGGATGAAGATTCAACAAGAACTCTGTTCCACTCTGCAAGACGACAAGCAAACCAGCTTTGACATTTATTTTATATAAAGTCAGTTTCCCACTCTCTATCCACTAACATGCTCCTTATTCTCTTCCTTCTCACATTGGTGTCTTCTATCTTCAAATTATCTTTACTCTACCCCTCCTCTCTTCCCTGTAGCATGCACATATCACCCTCACTCCTACCCTCTCCCTACTATGACACCCATCATCTCCTGCACTTGCTGCACCCACATGCTGACATAGACACCAGGGCCACTAGACACATGCGCTCATACACATCCCACTCCCATCTTGCCTTCCTTGCCCTCCTCCTTCTCCTAGTCTCAGGTGACATTTCTCCTAATCCTGGTCTGCCATTTTCCAACTGCAAGCCACATATCCAATACCCCTCCCCATCTGGCAACCACTGCCATCCACTCAGTTTAATTTCTATCCCCCTGCTTCCTCAAAGCAGCCCACCAATCTCATGTGCCCTTTGGAACGCCTGCTCCATCTGTAACAAGCTAACATCTGTTTATGACCTCTTCATCGCTTATGGCTTAAACATACTCGCCATAACAGAAACCTGGCTTTTAAAATTTTGACTCAGCTTCTCCTGCTGCCCTCTCCCATGGTGGTCTCCATTGGACTCACTCCCCCAGACCCAAGGGACAGAAAGGAGGAGGAGTTTTATTCCTTCTATCCCCACAAAGCACCTTCCAAGTCCTTCCCGTCCCTCCCTCTCTATCCCTCTCTTCTTTTGAGATGCACTGTATTTGTCTGTTTTCTCCCATTTCTCTGAGGATTTCAGCAATTTACCGGCCTCCTGAACCGGTATTGCGCTTTCTTGATGACTTTGCTGCCTGGCTACCCTATTTTCTCTCCCCTGAAATACCCACGATCATTCTTGGTGACTTCAACATTCCCATCAATGTTAACAGCCCAACTACAGCTAAACTTCTCAACTTAACCTCATCTTTTGACCTAACCCAATGGACATATACTTCCTCTCACTCCAATGGTATTACCCTTGACCTTGTATTCTCCCATCTCTGCAACCCTTGCCACTTCACCAACACCCCCTTTCCTCTCTCTGATCATAACCTCATTACTTTCACTGTATCCTTGCCTCCAACCACCCATCCCTCCAAGCAGCAAACAATTACTTGTAGAAACCTTCGCCACTTTAACCCTTCTCTTCTCTATTCTGCTACTGACCACCTATATGACATAATCTCTCCCCTGTCCTGTTCTGACCACCTCTGTCTACAACAGTTCACTCTCATCATCACTAGATGCACTTGCTCCTTTAACCACATGCAGAATCAGGCCCGACCAATACAACCCTGGCAAACTGACAACACTAGAAATCTCAAGAGACATTGCTGTGCTCTTGAACGACTGTGGCGTAAAACCAAATGCCTGCAAGACTTCATATAAACACATATAACTCTGCCCTTCTAAAATACAATTCCTGCCTCCATGCTGCCAAACAAGCCTACTTTGTCTCTCTTATTAATTCCTTGTCATCCAGTCCCCGGTCGGCTCTTCTCAACCTTTAACTCACTGCTTCATCCTCAACCCCCTCTACCCACTAACTCACTCACTGTCCAAGAGATTGCCAATCACTTCAAAGACAAGATTGATGCAATTCGTGAGGACACCTCCACTGTACGTACATCTTCCCTACCCAACATACCTTGCCTAACAGCACATTTAACACTTTTGAATTGGCTACTGCTGAAGAGGTTACAAAACTTTTTCCTTGGATCCTGTTCCCTCACAACTACTACGGTCACCCTCTTCTTCTATCCTATGCACCCTTACTCACATCTTCAATCTCCCCCTCTCTAGTGGCACCTTCCTCTCCCCTCTAAAACATGCGCAGATCGCTCCCATACTTAAAAAGCCCTCACTGGACCCTACCAACCTGAACAACTTAAGACCCATCTCATTGCTCCCACTGTCTTAGCTCCTACCTCAGTGAAAAATAAACGTCTTGACCCCTTACAGTCTGGCTTTCGCTCGCAGCACTCCACGGAAACTGCCTTACTAAAACTAACGATTTACTAACTGCTAAAACCAACCAGTACTCCATATTCCTACTACTTGACCTCTCTGCGGCCTTTGATACTGTTGACCACCCACTCCTTCTCAATAAACTCCTTTCCCTTGGCCTCCGAGATTCTGCTCTATCCTGGTTCTCTGCCTATCTATCACAGCGCTCCTTCAGTGTCACCTACACCTCTGTCTCCTCCTTTCCATTGCCTTTTTCTGTGGGGGTCCCCCAAGGCTCTGTTCTTGGACCCCTTCTCTTCTCTATCTACATCTCCTTCCTTGGTCACTTGATAACCGCCCACGGCTTCCAATAACACTTATACGCTGATGACACCCAAATCTATCTATCTATCTACTCCTCACCTCACTCCTTCAGTCTCCTCTCGCATTACTAACTTACTAACTGACATATCAGCATGGATGTCGCACCACTTCCTTAAACTAAATCTCTCTAAAACTGAGCTATTAATATTCCCCCCCGCCCGTGCCCCCCTCCATGACTTTTCCATCAAAATCAACAATGCAACCATCAGTCCCTCCCCTCACGCCAGGGTACTAGGTGTAATCCTAGACTCTGACTTGTCATTTCAGCCTCAAATGCAATCGTTGTCAAAAGTTTGTAGAATGCACCTCCATAACATCTCTAAAATTTGACCCTTTTTAACAAATGAAACCACCAAGCACCTCATTCACTCCCTTGTTATCTCTCGCCTTGACTATTGCAACTCCCTTCTCATTGGCCTGCCTCTCCATAGGCTCCATAGTAGTGTTGACAAATGCCCACGGAACAAAAATTTTACTGTACAAAGAGCTTTTTCTAACAACATGGTTTTACATATGGTTGTTTATGAGACAGCTTCACTACTGTGCGAGATTAGCTACTATTGAATAATATACTATAGCAATTTGGGATAAATAGGGACTTAAAAGAGAAGGTGAAGACCAGATAACCTTTATAAATATATGTGATATTTTACATGTATAAGTAAACAGTATGGAATATAAGCCTATTTATAAATGACCAAATAGAACAATGCATACAAGCCAAATCGCTAGAATATTTTAACAGCTAAAAAAAGAACATGGTTTAAATACTTACTTACGTAACCATATAAGAATAAATAGAAACCTATTACACAGAGCCTATATTTATTCATCTGCTGTACTTATTTCATATTCTATATCCTGTATGCTACTTTTATTTTTAGATTTCAGAAACGTAGCTTTCATTTTAACACTGTTAAATTAAATTTCTAGGTCTGCAAATATTCCCATGCTAAATTAATATATTGAAATGTTCAAATAATTGTTCCAGTAATTAAGCAGTAAGATAGTTTAGAGAATGACGGCATTTTAGTTCTGCTATCTCAAATCTGTTCACCTTTAACCTATTCTTGCTGTTACCAAGGCAGTGTAAAAATGATTGGATAATTGGATGTTTCATGTTCTTGTGAAATCATCAAAGCACAAGGAGAACAAGTTGGACAAAAGTTAGCAATGAAACGTAATATATGGCTTGGTAATTATGTCTTTTCTTTTCATTTTTTCTGTCTATTGTTAAACTTCAGAAATTATTGTCTACAAAAACCCCTAGAGTCATTTCTTAAACCTTACAGGTATTAATAGTGAGTGAATATACCAAGCATAATTATAACATAGATAGTCTAAGTGAACCTTTGATATGAGACCACTCATGTATGGCTTTACATAATATCACAGCGAAGCTGCACTGAACCCTGAAGCCATGGGTCATATTTCCTGACCGTGACACCAATTCTGATAATTTTGTGTACACTCTTGTGTAAACTTGTTTTACATCTCAAATCCCTAAGGGCAAAGATTAACAATAGAATTGTATAAATGTCTTTAAAATATATTTTAAATGTATATTAAGACATACGTGTGCACATTTCATGCAAAATGTTGACGAATGAATGGGTAACAACTCAAATATGATGTCAAATTAGACAGCCAGCACATTGGAAAAAGATGATAATACTAAAAGTACTAATATTACTACTACTATTACCAGTAGTATTAATTGATTGAAATTAACACATTTATGCAATACATTTTTAAGTACTTTCTTTCCTTTAGGACAGCAGTTTATATGCAAATTAGAAGTTTATAAGTACCTTTACTTGAACTTTAAAATTATGGTTATGAAAAACGTATATATATATATAGATAGATAGATAGATAGATAGATATATAGATAGATAGATAGATAGATAGGTAGATAGATAGATATAGATATGTAGCACTTACCCCCGAAGGAGCTGCTGGTAATTAATTGGGCCTGTACTCTGCTATTTCCACCCCCAATGATTTGGCTCAACCCGCTTGACACAGCTGTGTAACAGTGTTGGTGCAAAACCCAATAATAAAAGACAGTTGAATATTCACAGATTGTATTCACTTTACCTGTGTTGTCACCTGGGTATACACTGCTACACCTGTTTGGAGAATGAATAAGCCTCACAACAGATTGTATTAAACCAAAAGATAAGTTTACTAGAACAGGTTCAAACATCAAACACAAGAACTGTGATCGGTATACAATATTGAAGCAAATAGTTGTGAATGGCTTTCACATGAGAGCTACCTGTATCACTCCTGCAGGCGTGTCTCCAAGTGGGACTAATGCTCAGGCAATACAACCTCAGCACTGGGCACCTTCCCACTTCCAGTACACTGTGCAGACACTATAATATTTGTAATATGTTACACAGTATTTGAACAGAATGATAAGACAGTATAATTACTCAATATTCCCCCTACAGTCTCTAGTAGGTAATAGCAACACTGTAAGGCCTTACAGTAAGGAATGTAGTTTCTTATCTTCTTTTCTTCAGCTAGCCATTTATACTGCAGTACTTATAATCCGCAGGATTTCCAATCAGTAAAGCAGTGTAGGATAATGTAAAGCAGTAACTTCAATCATGCAACTTATTTGTGAGCTCCTTCCCTGGGAATATATCTCCAGCAACAGTCACTTAGCAATGAAATCAGGCTTGAGGCCTATGTCAGTGGAGAAAAAAGAGAGAAAGAGCAGCGCCACTCTGAGTGTAGTGGGTCTGATTACAGTGGGAACTGTATGTGAAATTAAAAAGAAAGTATGTACTCACACTTTGTTTAAAAATATCAGGCACGTAGCGGTATCTTTATTTTGTCTGAAGTCCTCGGCCGTCCTCCGGTGTCATGGCTATGGTGGGGAAACGCACCCCGGTCCCTTGCGTCTCGTGGTTTTGAGGTGAGTGCGTCCCAGGATAGGCACGTCAGCAGGATTGATGACGTTGAATGCGTGGTTGGAAGCGCCCGTGTTCAGAGCATGCGTGCTCCTTCATCAGGCGGTGTAAACAGCCGCAGCTTGTAGACACATATTTATAGTGGGTGAAGGGGGAGTGTGGGGGAAAAAATGGGGGCGGTATCTATCTTTATACTTTAAAAACTTTAAAAAAAAATAAAATTGGCCAACGCTGATCATGTATTAGAAGTGTTGTGAGAAGTTTAAAAGGATCATTCATGTTTGGTAACATAATTTGTGCTGAGATGTTGTGACTGTTAAAAACGTGTATAGCAAGAGCGGGGGGAGGGAAAGGTGATGATGTGGAAGCAATCATGAGGAGGGGGAGGGAATGTGAGTGTGGGCGGGACTGGGAGAGAGAGGGCTGATGGGGATTGTAGTTTGGTGGGTCAATATATTATAGAATGACAGTGATGTGGATGAGGTGAGGAATAAAAATAAAAAGGAAGGATGGAAAAGGGGGTGAGAGATGATGGGTGGAAAATGGAGGATATATTAGTTATATATAGGGGAGAGTTTATAGTATGCATGAAATAATGTGGGCAATTGGAGTGTGCTGCAGAATGGAGATATAGATGTGATCAGAATGAGAAAGAATAGGAAGTGATTAAAATGCTGTATTAAAGAGCTGTATTAAAATATATATATAAAATCTGTATAAGTAAAATGTATATGAAAGTTATGTATAACAATATATAAAACAATAAAAATAAATTATGTTTTTAGATAATAAGGAAAAATTCCATGAAAGTGTACATATATATACACATGTACAAAGACATATATATACAGTGGTGTGAAAAAGTGTTTGCCCCCTTCCTCATTTCCTGTTCCTTTGCATGTTTGTCACACTTAAGTGTTTCGGAACATCAAACCAATTTAAACAATAGTCAAGGACAACACAAGTAAACACAAAATGCAATTTGTAAATGAAGGTGTTTATTATTAAAGGTGAAAAAAAATCCAAACCATCATGGCCCTGTGTGAAAAAGTGATTGCCCCCCTTGTTAAAACATACTATAACTGTGGTTGTCCACACCTGAGTTCAATTTCTCTAGCCACACCCAGGCCTGATTATTGCCACACCTGTTCACAATCAAGGCATTACTTAAATAGGAGCTGCTTGACACAGTAAGGTCCACCAGAAGATCCTTAAAAGCTACACATCATGCCGAGACCCAAAGAAATTCAGGAACAATTGAGAAAGAAAGTAATTGAGATCTATCAGTCTGGAAAGGGTTATAAAGCCATTTCCAAAGCTTTGGGAATCCAGCGAACCACAGTGAGAGCCATTATCCACAAATGGCGAAGACATGGAACAGTGGTGAACCTTCCCAGGAGTGGCCGGCCGCCCAAAATTACCCCAAGAGCGCAGCGACGACTCATCCAAGAGGTTACAAAAGACCCCACAACAACGTCCAAGGAACTGCAGGCCTCACTTGCCTCAGTTAAGGTCAGCGTTCATGCCTCCACCATCAGGAAAAGACTGGGCAAAAATGGCCTGCATGGCAGAGTTCCAAGGAGAAAACCACTGCTGAGCAAAAAGAACATCAAAGCTCGTCTCAATTTCTCCACAACACATCTTGATGATCCCCAAGACTTTTGGGACAACATTCTGTGGACCGATGAGACAAAAGTGGAACTCTTTGGAAGGTGTGTGTCCAAGTATATCTGGCGTAGAAGGAACACTGCATTTCAGAAAAAGAACATTATACCAACAGTAAAATATGGTGGTGGTAGTGTGATGGTCTGGGGCTGTTTTGCTGCTTCAGGACCTGGAAGACTTGCCGTGATAAAAGGAACTATGAATTCTGCTGTCTACCAAGAGATCCTGAAGGAGAATGTCCGACCATCTGTTCGTGTACTCAAGCTGAAACGAACTTGGGTTCTGCAGCAGGACAATGATCCTAAACACACCAGCAAGTCCACCACCGAATGGCTGAAGAAAAACAAAATGAAGACTTTGGAGTGGCCTAGCCAAAGTCCTGACCTGAATCCTATTGAGATGTTGTGGTATGACCTTAAAAAGGCCGTTCATGCTCGAAAACCCTCTAATGTAACTGAATTAGGACAATTCTGCAAAGATGAGTGGGCCAAAATTCCTCCAGGACGCTGTAAAAGCCTCATTGCACGTTATCGCAAACGCTTGGTTGCAGTTGTTGCTGCTAAGGGTGGCCCAACCAGTTATTAGGTTTAGGGGGCAATCACTTTTTCACACAGGGCCATGATGGTTTGGATTTTTTTTCACCTTTAATAATAAACACCTTCATTTACAAATTGCATTTTGTGTTTACTTGTGTTGTCCTTGACTATTGTTTAAATTGGTTTGATGTTCCGAAACACTTAAGTGTGACAAACATGCAAAGGAACAGGAAATGAGGAAGGGGGCAAACACTTTTTCACACCACTGTATATAAAACAGGTGCAATGGCTCCTAGTTTCAGGAAATATATGTAGATGATAGGGGGAAAATTTAAGAGATGGAAAAGGACAGTCTCAGGCCAGGAGGACTCAACGAGGAGATTGAAATCCACTCTATTTTTTAGCCTCCATTTTTGAGCCACCACTCGTTGTCCCCATCTCCCTTTTTCTCCCCCTCCCCCAAAAATCCCCCCCCCCCGCACAAAAATAATAATGTCTTTTTACATGTGTACTTATATGTACACTTTCATGGAATTTTTCCTTATTATCTAAAAACATCATTTTTTTTTTTTTAATATATTGTTATACATAACTTTCATATAAATTTTACTTATACAGATTTTATACATATTTTTTAATACAGCTCTTTAATACAGCATTTTAATCACTTCCTATTCTTTCTCATTCTGATCACATCTATATCTCCATTCTGCAGCACACTCCAATTTCCCACATTATTTCATGCATACTATAAACTCTCCCCTATATATAACTAATATATCCTCCATTTTCCACCCATCATCTCTCACCCCTTTTTCTATCCTTCAATTTTATTTTTATTCCTCACCTCATCCACATCACTGCATTCTATAATATATTGACCCACCAAACTACAATCCCCCATCAGCCCTCTCTCTCCCAGTCCCGCCCACACTCACATTCCCTCCCCCTCCTCATGATTGCTTCCACATCATCACCTTTCCCTCCCCCCGCTCTTGCTATACACGTTTTTAACAGTCACAACATCTCAGCACAAATTATGTTACCAAACATGAATGATCCTTTTAAACTTCTCACAACACTTCTAATACATGATCAGCGTTGGCCAATTTTAAAGTTTTTTTAAAGTTTTTAAAGTATAAAGATAGATACCGCCCCCATTTTTTTCCCACACTCCCCCTTCCCCCTTACCCACTATAAATATGTGTCTACAAGCTGCGGCTGTTTAAACCGCCTGATGAAGGACCACGCATGCTCCGAACGCGAACGCTTCCAACCACGCATACAACGACATCAATCCTGCTGACGTGCCTATCCTGGGACGCACTCACCTCGAAACCACGAGACGCAAGGGACCGGGGTGCGTTTCCCCACCATAGCCATGACACCGGAGGACGGCCGAGGACTTCAGACAAAATAAAGATACCGCTACGTGCCTGATATTTTTAAACAATGTGTGAGTACATACTTTCTTTTTAATTTCACATACAGTTCCCACTGTAATCAGACCCACTACACTCAGAGTGGCGCTGCTCTTTCTCTCTTTTTTCTCCTCTACACCAGAGTCTCTTCTGCTCTATGGAGCCGGCTGCCGCATCTTACAAGCACACACTGTTACTCCTGGACTGAGAAAAAAACTGTCCAAAAAAACACATCACAGTGTTTCTCCTCTTCAGCCCCCACTCTCTCTCGCCCACCCTCAGTGTCACTCCATCTGTGACCCCCCATACTCGCTTATCACTAGCTGTCGTTGGCGCTCCATCCTCCCCCTCTCCACTGCAGGCCTATGTCAGTGCAACTCCATTAAACTAAACAGTTCTGTGGGACTACCGGTCCCAGCAACACTATACGATCAGTCTAAGTGTGTAAAGTGTAGTACAAGACTTCTGGGCAACAGCCCTCTCACCACACCAGGCCTGAAATGTTGGATGCCTCCACTCCACAAGATCTCAGTCTGTTTGCTGCGGCCATGCCCTCCGTTTCACCAGATGACTCCGGGAGTCCTCAGTTACCTCCATCAAGAGTCTCTGGATCCTTCCCGATCCGACTACACTGCTGCTCCAGCACGCTGTGGTGTAAAGTCCTTCTCTGGCTTCAAGTCTGCTCCGCACGGTGTAGGCCGCGACTCTGTGGGACACACACACCCACAGAGCCCTGCAAGCATGCCATGCGTCCCAGGAACACTAGAAAGAACATGGCCAAGCGGGCCCTTTTATATTCCTTTTGCAAAGAAAAACTATTAAGTCACTTTCTGTTAGGCTTTCCCTATGCTCTTGAAATCAGAAATAAACAAAGTCCATTTTACATTTATACCACTAGTTGGAGCCAAATACCAACTTATAACATTGTCCATTGTTTAACATTAAATAGCATTAGAAGTCAAAAATACCAGCACTTCAGATATATATCTATATAGATATATCTATATAGATATATATATATATAATATAGATATATATATAGATATATATATATATATATATATATATAGATATATATATATATATATATATAGATATATATATATATATATATATATATATATATATATATAGATATATATATATATATATATATATATATATATATATATATATGTATATGTATATATATATATATATATATATATATATATATATATATATATATATATATATATATATATATATATATATATATATATATATATATATATATATACATATAAATATATATATATCTATACAGGGCTTTTTTTCTCAGAGAAAAGGTGCAGGAACTCTCCATTTCTGAGCCACCCCTTTTCTCCACCCCTACTCACCTCCGAGCAACATTCCTTGGTTCCATACCTACCCACCTCCCAGTACTGCCCTTTTAGACAATACAGAACCAAATATCAATTTGTGGTGCTAAGTAGGGATGAGCTTCGAGTTCGAGTCAAACTCATGTTCGACTCGAACATTGCCTGTTCGCCTGTTCGCGAACAATTTGGGGTGTTCGCAGCAAATTCGAAAGGCCGCAGAACACCCTGTAAAAGTCTATGGGAGAAATCTAAAGTGCTAATTTTTAAGGATAATATGCAAGTTATTGTCATAAAAAGTGTTTGGGGACCTGGGTCCTGCCCCAGGGGACATGTATCAATGCAAAAAAAAGTTTTTAAAAACTGAAGTTTTTTCAGGAGCAGTGATTTTCATAATGCTTAATGTGAAACAATAAAAGTGTAATATTCCTTTAAATTTCGTACCTGGGGGTGTGTATAGTATGCCTGTAGAGGGGTGCATGTTTCCCGTGCTTAGAACTGTTCCTGCACAAAGTTTAAAATCACTCGTGGCTATAAAGAATTGTCGGCTCCCGTAATACAGAGAACAGTCATTGAAAATCATTGATACGTACGGGTGATCCCGCCCCCCTCTGATGTAATGGAAACCTGCGTTACATCAGAGGGGGGTGGGGTCACCCGTACATCACTGGGGAAGCCCAGCTTTTCCCTTGCGTCAGAGGGGGGCGGGGTCAGGTGACGGGTGGCCCGGTCCTCCTCAGCTAAGACCTGGGATTCCCACAGTGTCTCTGTGGAGAAACCAAGGGGAAACCCAGGCTTCCTCAGTGATGTACGGGTGACACTGCCCCCCTCTGACACAAGGGAAAAGATAGGATTCCCCTGTGATGTAAGGGTGACCCCCGCCCCCTCTGATGCAACGTAGGTTTTCCGTTACATCAGAGGGAGGCAGGGTCACCCGTATGTCACTGGGGAAGCCCGGCTTCCCCCTTGCGTTACGTCAGAGGGGGCGGGGTCAGGTGACGGGTGGCCCGGTCCTCCTCAGCTAAGACTGGATTCCCGCAGTGTCTCCGTGGAGACAGGATGCGCTGCGCTGGATGTCGTGGGAAGAGATCAGCCATTGCTGGACCCCTGGATAAGAGATCACCCATCGCTGGATAGCAAGAAGCTGGAATCTTTTTTTATTTTTAATAAAGGACTTTTCCCAACGGTGTCAGTGTGTTTTGTAAAAATTTTTTACACTTTCTTTGTGAAATGGTAGGGGTCTGTGACCCCTCAAAGCATGATGCTTTGAGGGGTCACAGACCCCCAAAGCATCCTCCCAATGTTGAGGGCATGTGGCCTGGTACGGTTCAGGAGGGGGGGGCGCTCTCTCGTCCCCCTCTTTTCCTGCGGCCTGCCAGATTGCGTGCTCTGATAAAGGGTCTGTTATGGATTTTTGGGTGGAACTCAACGCCATTTTTTTTTTTAATTTGGCGTGGAGTTCCCCTTAAAATCCATACCAGACTGGAAGGGTCTGGTATGGATATTTAGGGGGAACCCCACGTCGTTTTTTTTTTTTTAATTTGACCCGGGGTTCCTTTTAATATCCATACCAGACCTGAAGGGCCTGGTAATTGAATTTGTGGGGAACCCCACGCATATTTTTTTTTTTTATCAATGACTTTCAATGACTAAACAGAAAGAATGACTGCGCTGCAAACTACTAAATAAACACACCAGTGACAGAGTGTTGTAACTATACTCAAGAATGTTATACCAAAATTAAAAAATTATATAAAATACATAAGAAATATATTAGTACATCAAACATTAAAGATACTAATACTGTGATCTGAGAAAAATTGGTGAACATTTAAGTGATAAAACATTCAAAATAGAAAAAGCCCCATTTCGCCATATATCACTCTAGAGCTAGATTAAACAATGAGGTGATGTAAACATATCACTGAGGAGAAAGTTCAATGATCAACATAATGTCCATAAAACGGGCTTCAGAAGATCCAATGGTGACACCACTCATATAGCACCCAAAGGGAAAGAAGTGGCCTGATAGAAAAGCCTCCACCACCGAAAACAGCTGCCTCTTACCAAAACGCAAGATCTCCTGTCAGAGATCGTAAGTGCCTTAGGCTTATCTCCCCAGCCACGGGTCTCAGGAGGAGATGAGGTAGTTTTCACTGGATGTAGGATGAAGTTTCCTCAATGGACACAAGCGGGTACTCTTATATGCCCAGAGGCTTGAGTTTCCACTTTCTGGGCCTTGACACAGTAGATTTCACGTACCCAGCAGTCCACTACCGTATGTAAGGATGCAGTAAAGAGTGATTCACCCTCTTATTACAGACTGATGTAAGACGTCCAGGAATAGATAAGAGCTCTTCTGCATGCAGTCTGCTGGACCAGGGAGCAATCATGAAATGAAGGAAATACAACAATGACTGTTCTCTGTATTACGGGAGCTGACACTTCATTATAGCCGCAAGTGATTTTAAATTACTTTTTTCCTGCAAAAATTACACTTTGTGCAGGGACTGTTCTAAGCACGGGAAACATGTGCCCCTTTACAGGCATACTATACACACCCCCCAGGTACAAAATTTAAAGGAATATTACACTTTTATTGTTTCACATTAAGCATTATTAAAATCACTGCTCCCAAAAAAACTTCAGTTTTTAAAACTTTTTTTTGCATTGATACATGTCCCCTGGGGCAGGACCCAGGTCCCCAAACACTTTTTATGACAATAACTTGCATATAAGCCTTTAAAATTAACGTTCAAGTCCCATAGACTTTAATAGGGTTCTAAAGTTCACACGAACTTTAGGTCTGTTCGCAGGTTCTGGTGCGAACTGAACAGGGGGGTGTTCGGCTCATCCCTAGTGCTAAGTAATCCATAAGGAATTTGGTAATTATAACAAGAAAAGCAGTAAAATAGATCCCCTGCAGCCAGTAACAATAGCGCCCCCGCCAGTAACAATAGACCACCCCACACACAAAATCCCCCCACAGCAACAATAGACTCCCGGCAGCAACAGCAGATCTCCCCACAACCAGCAACAATAGACCCCTCCCTCAACAGTAAATTTCTCCCAGCAACAACTGACCCCCCCAGCAATATAGGACCCACCCCCAGCAACAGTAGGTCCCCCTCCAGCAACAATAGACCTCCTCAGCAACAATAGACCCCCATGAAAAAAAAAAAATAGATCCCCTCCAGCTAGAATAGATCCCCCAGCAGTGAGCATCAATAGACCCTGCAGCTCACCCCAGCAGCACTTGCCATTACATACAGTCAGTGATGAAGGTGCGTTCCCCCGCGTTCCCGCTGAAAAAAAAGCCCTGTATCTATATATATCTCTATGTTTATATATATATATATGTTAGAAGGCTGGCCTGTATTTGTGGGAGGAATCTGAGGGGTACATATCCCTCCTCCCCTGGCTAATCCAGTGTTGGCCTCGCGTTCAGGGTTACAGGTCACTTCCGGTTTTGGCAGAGCAGTGGCCGGCTGCAGCAGTCTCGTGGTGGTTCCTCTCCCGGGGCTCACACCCACTCCTCCTCCCAGACTCACGCTGGCATCTGGGGGGACATGCACACACTCCTCCTCCCAGGCTCACGCTGGCATCTAAAGGGGGGGGGGCCGTGCATTCACTCCTCCTCTCGGGCTCATGCTGGCATCTTAGGGGGGCATACGCCCACTCCTCCTCCCGGGCTCACGCTGGCATTTGGGGGGGGCATGCGCACACTTCTCATGAGGTCACACTGGCAGCATGTGGGGGGCTGTTCACCAATTCTCCCTGGGTCACGCTGGTAGCATGGGGGGTCTGTTCACCTAATTCTCCCGGGGTCACGCTGGCAGCATGAGGGGGGATCTGTTCACCTAATTCTCCCTGGGTCACACTGGCAGCATGAGGGGGGAGCTATTCACCTAATTCTCCCGGGGGTCACGCTGGCATCATGGGGGGCACCAATTCTCCCGGGCTCACGCTTGCATCATGGGGGGAGCGCCCGCCTGCCAAAGGTAGCTAGATTGCAGACTTTCTTTGCAGTTCTCAGGTGTTTTAGATATAGCGTGTTCCAGTCAGCATATTACAATCTCAGCGTGTTCCAGTCAGCATGTTATAATCTTAGCGTGTTCCAGTCAACATATTACATCCGGAGCGTGTCCAGTCAACATGTTGCATTTGGAGCTTGCCCAGTCGGCATGTTACATTCAGAGCGTGTCCAGTCAGTATGTCACTATCATAGTGTGTCCAGTCATCATGTCACAGTCACAAGCATGTTCCAGTCATGGCGTGCTTAGTCACAGCATTATCCAGTTATAGAGGGTTCCAGGCACAGCGTGGTTCACTCATAGCGTGTGCTGTCATAGCATGTGCAGGCAAGGACGTGCTCATGTGGGGCGGGTCAGTTCTAGTGTGTTCCTGTTACAGCGGTTCTGTCATCGCAGGTCCATTGTAGTGTTTCTGTCACAGCGTGTGCTGTGACAACGAGTGCTCATAGCTAGTTCTGCCACAGCGGGTGTTCCCACAGCGTGTTCAGTCACAACGTGTTCAGTCGCAGCCTGTTTCAGTCGCAGCACGTGCTGTCATAGCGGTTTCAGTCACAGCGAGTTCAGTCACAGCTTCTGAACAGCGGTTCTTTCAGCATGTTCAGTCATATCGGTTCTGTCAGCATCAGCATCAAGTCTTGCTCGCTGTCACAGGTAAGATTCGTAACCCCCCTTGTCGTATCATTTTCCATCAGCTTACTTCTCGTTATGTTCCCCATTCCGTTGTTCGGCTCTGTCGAGGAGCTTACGAATCGTTCGTAGGCCTCCAGTACACAGTAGTTAGAGGCCCGTTTCGATTCATACCGCTCACCCCCATACCCTACTAACGATTTGTTGTCTCACTCACCGGTTCAGATCACTTCATACCATACGCATCACTCCGATTTCAGCCTAGTCAGAACAATGCTTCGCATCACTTGCATCCCACGCACCGATTTGTAGTGGTTCGTACCATACCCTACGATTCGTTATTCATATAATATTTTCATATTATTGACTGATTCGGATTGTGTTAGTAGCTACATGCATCCTATTCCAAACCGAACCTAGTTGCACCGGCGGAACAGCGGTTCACATCACGAGTATTCCACACACCAATTCATAATGCCGCTTACACACGACCGGACCTTCCGGCAGACTAGGTCCAACGGTCTTCCTGACGGACTTTCAACAGAGTTCCGACAGACTTTCGAATGAATGGACTTGCCCACACACGAATGGACTAAGTCCGTTCGAAAGTCCATTCGTTTTGAACGCGAGGACGTAAGACGGGACTAAAAAAGGAAGTTCAATAGCCAGTAGCCAATAGCTGCCCTTGTGTCGTATTTGGTCCGTCGGACCAGCATACAGACGAACGGTTTTCCCGATAGGAATTGAGTCCGTCGGACAGATTTGATCCCGTCTGACCTAGTCTGACGGAAAGTCCGGTCGTGTGTATGCGGCATAACACTTCCTATCATAAATCTACGATTCATTACATATGCCATTTTCACAGGTCTTTCCTACACATACTATTTCTGCTATCCTTTTCTTTTCGCCAGACAGGTATTTTATATGATACAGGGGCAAATTGCACAGCACAGTCACTGTGCTGTATAACATGCTTTAAAGGAACAGGATCTATTTTTTTTTTTTTTTTAGGGTAACAAAGAGTCTTAGCTTTAGTTATCTATTAACCATTTTGTTGCAACCAATGTAAGGCTTATGTAAGCAGCAGTGGGGGTATTTACACATACCTGTACACTTGTCAAACCAATTTTTGGCTTTTCATATGAAAGTGATTTCATATGCCACCTTCCAACATGACCCCTCTTTCATGTATTCAGTGATCCGCTGTTCTACCTGCAGATCTGGGATGGCATAGTAGGTGTCTCTGGGTAGAATGAATGGCTGACCCCTGATGTCTCATTAAAGAAGATGTTTATACAACCAAAATGTGTGTCAGTCACCTGTGTGAATGCAATAAAGTTAAGTAAAAAAAAATCCAAAAAAATAAAAGTTACAGACAATCTTTTTAAAAAAATGTAGTGTACGTTGGGTGCCACTACATAGGAAAATGATAGTTGCACTACACAAAAGGTTAACTTTCAACCAATGGCCTGTAAATGTTTTTGAAGGTTTGTGGCTGTTTTACAAGTGTGCACAGCTTTATAGCTTGACATGTTTGAGACTTTATCTTTTATATTTTAACAAAAAATTGAGTAATATATTGTGTGCACTAAAATTTACTTTAGTCTATTATCTACCGAAAATATTGGTTTAAAAAACATGCTAAGTCGATATATAACACATGTAGACAAGTTCGAGTCCCAGTTAAGTGCCAAAAACATCTGTAGGCTGTAGGTAACAACATAGGTCAGTGAAGAATTCCTTATAGTACAAGAAGGCTGATAGTACACAAATAATAAAATGTCATTTCACAAATGTTCTGTACCTAGAAACCTGTCTAGAAAAAAATGAGAATAAACATAATGACACTAGGAATGAAAATGTGGCATTACTGTTGGAGAATTGAGGCAGTGAAAGTGGAGAGTTAATACAGTAAGTTCAAGTAGCAGTGGTTGTGGTGATATAAGCTCTCAGATATAGGTTCTCAGATCAGCAGATGACCTTGATCAAGAGCACCTAAGCTGGCTGATCAGAACTCCCCCCAGCACTGCCACTGATCCCATTCCCACCACCCCCCACCAAGGAGTAAGAGAAGGGAACAAAATAGAGAATACATGAAAGGGAGTGGAACAAAGGGGGAGGAACAAAGAAAAAGTCAGAGAAAGAATAAGAGAAAGAACAATAAAGATAGCTAGAGAGAGGGATGGGGAAAAAAAACAAGAAATTAGGATAGAGAGAGATAAAAAGGAAAGAAAGGAGAAAAAGGAGAGAGTGGTACATCCCAAAATGTACCATAATGGGTTTTAATACTGTACGAGTGGAAGGGACTCAGGGAGCGTTAAATGTCTGTGGGTTAGGGGCACAAATTTCTTGTCTTGCCTTGGGTGCTGACAACCCACACTAAGAAAATTATTTTACTGTTAGGGGTCCCCACAACTTTTAAGGCATCATGGCACTAGAAGGTTCAGAACCACTGATCTAGGGGTTGATTTACTAAAGGCAAATAGACTGTTGCTCTCTGCAAGTGTAGTTGCTCCTTTCTTAGTAAATGAGCAGAAGCTCTGCTCTGCTGACCTCATGCCAATCATGTGCAAGCAAAAATTATTTTATTTTATTTTCCTTGCACGTGATTGGGCATTCTTTGAAAATTGAAGCTTTGTAATCTATACATAGGACCTAAATATACTTATCAGTATGTCAAAGAGAGGTAATATAAAATAAAAAATAAAAAAAATGTATGTATCACCTGTAATCACATATGTTCATGGAGGTATGCGGTTCTTCATGCTTGCAATGTAAAAATGGTTATGCCACTTTATAACGCAGTGCTGTTAATTTCAGCATTCTTCTGTGAATTATGTGTGGTAAATTAAACTTTGATGCCACAGACTCACAGGAGTGGAGGAGTGGCTCTGGATTGGTTAGCAGGTGGGTCTACAGGGGGCAATTTTGTATTTTTTGCCCAAAATTTGCAATTGGGTTTTAAGGTATTACAATTATCATTGTACACCTTCTCACTTGTTGTGGCTGATAGCAGTAATGCAAACCTGTTGAAGCATGATATATTTAAAAATGATTCCTCCTAAAAGTTATAAATAATTATCAATGTATGGATAGTTCATGTTCCACAAAAAGTGCAGATTTGTGGCATATTGTAGCTCATGCAGATTAATTTGTTCATCGCCAATATTAACCTGCAATGGATAGTGAGCCGTGAAAAGACTCTTTCATTTTATGTTTTATGTAGGGATGAACTTTGAGTTCAGTTTGAACATAAGTCTGACCTGAACCCATGCTAGTGCGGTGAATGGGTGAACAAGCTAACCATGAATGGCCAGTTTGCCAGCCCAAACCCCTGGCTGATGTTTGTTTCTGTACCTCTTGCTACTCATTCACAAAACACAAAAAAACACACCATGAAAAAGTCCTTTATCGAAAAATAAAATCAGATCCCCAGCTGGCTGCTGTATATAATTTGTATATATTTGGTTCGCACCAGAACACCTCAAACAGGCAAAAAGTTCTAACGAACATGCAAACTCTATTAATTCTTTGGGACACAAACATGAAAAATCCTAATTTTAAAGGTTTATATGCACGTTTTTGCCATAAAAAGCCATACAAAGTGTAGGAAGACCCGGGTTCTGGCCTAGGGGACATGTATCAATGCAAAAAAAACATTTTTCAATTTTCAGTGTTTTTGGATTTATAGCGCAAAAAATAAAAAATCCAGCGGTGATTAAATACCACCAAAAGAAATCTCTATTTCTGTGAAAAAAAGGACAAACATTTCATATGGGTACAGTGTTGCATGACTGAGTAATTGTCATTCAAAGTGTGAGAGCACCGAAAGCCCAGTGGTCAAGTGGTTAAATACTATGCCTGGGGGGTCCCCTTAGTCTGTCTGTAAAGTGGCACATATGTGCGATGCGTAGAACATTCTGCAACAATAATGACATTATTTAATTATTTTTATTTAAAATTTAATTTAAACTTGCTCACGTCTGTAATATATTGTCGGCTCCTGGCAATATAGATGAAAAATCAATGGAGAAAAATGGCTTGGGGTCCCCCCCCCCCAGTCCATTCCACACCAAAATGTAAAAAAAGGTCAGGATGGCGAGCGAGCGCCTCCCACCCCTCCTGAACCATACTAGGCCACATCCCCTCATCATGGGGGATGGGTGCTTTGGGGTAAGGGGGCTCTGCTCTGTGCCCCCCACCCCAAAGCACTTTGTGCCCATGTTGATGGATGGTGGTTGTCGCGGTCTACGGGCAGGGGGACACCTCTGCCTCTGACATCATATGACACCTCATGATGTCAGAAGGGGGCGGAGTCACTTGGTTACGTCACTGAGTGGCCCCACCCTTGCCTATGTAACAGCTGTCAAAGCTGAAGATGGATGGACATCGCAGGACACTTTTTTTTTAATAAAGGAATTGTCAAAAACTGTCTGTGGTTTTTACTTTTTCACACTTTTTTGGCCCCAAAGCACCCCCGCCATGTTGAGGGCATGTGGCCTGGTATGGTTCAGGAGGGGGCACTCACTTGTCCCCCCCCCTTTTTCTTTCCTGGCCTGTTGTGCTGCTTGCTTGGATAAGGGTCTGGTATGGATGTTGGGGGGGACCCCACACCATTTAAAAAAAAATAATTGTTGTAGGGTTTCCCTAACTCTACACCCTGGGGGATCCTGTGTCACCTGCTCGCCTGTGGGCTCACAGTAGTAGTACCTTGAAAGAAGGTGTATTTTGGGGAGGGACAGATTTGTGGGGTAAAGGTTCAACATCCATTCACACCAGTTTCTTAGTTACAATGCAAGCACTGGTGTGAGTTGCAGTGCAGGTGATGCTGATGTTCCGATCCCAATAAAGTTTTAACAAACTTTATTGAAATGTTACACAGTGACATTTCATATAGTTCTATTAGCTGGCATGTGGTGACTGCACTGTGGTGGAAAAAAGTACAGCTTGTAGTACTTTTTTTAGAGCACACCACCACAGCGCAGTGGTGGGAATTGGCCACTCTGGAGATTTTTCTTGTCTTGCAATAAGGGTGTGGTGGGACTGCACTGAAAAAGGTGCCCAATGCAGTCCCACCGTACCTGGTGTGAATAAACCATCAGTGTCAGTTGAGAATTTGGGATTTATGCTGGGGGGGATTTGGAGTGATGAGAAGAAATGGTTAATGTTAGCAGGAGCAGGATTAGAATAAGGATTTGTGCTAGGGAGATGGAATTTGCCGGGGAGGGGGGATTTGTGCTAAGAGGGGGGATTTGGGGGGGTAAGATGATTTGTGCTAGGAATGGGGCTTTTTGGGTGGAGAGGATTAATGCTGTGGATTGATTTTGAGGAGGGGAGGGTTTGTGATGGGGAGGTGGAGTTTTGGGGCTAGAAGGGGGGCTTGGGGGAGGATTAGTGAAGGGGGAGCATTTGGGTGGGTGAGAGTTCAGACATTGTACTAGAAGGGAAAATTGGAGGAGGTAGAGGAAGATTAGCCCAGAGAAGGGGGAGATTTGACAGAGGATTTGAGCTAGGAGGGTGAATTGGTTGAAGTGTAGGGAGGGGATTGTGCTAAGGTTGGTGGAAGATGATTTGTGCTGGAAAGGGGTGGTGGGGTGTGGTTGAGTGGAGACGATTTGTGCTGGAGAGGGGGATTTGTGGTGATGGGGAGGAGGGAGGGAGAGAGAGAGGAAGGGGAGAGAGAGGAAGGGGGAGAGAGAGGGAGAGGGAGGGAGGGAGAGAGAGAGAGAGAGAGAGAGAGGGAGAGAGAGAGAGGAGAGGGAGAGAGAGAGAGAGAGAGAGGGGGGGGAGAGAGAGAGAGAGAAAGAGAGAGATAGAGGGAGAGAGAGAGGGGGGGAGAGAGAGCGGGAGGGTAGAGAGAGAGGGGGAGTGGGGAGAGAGAGGGGGGGAGGGGAGAGAGAGAGTGGGAGGGAGAGAAAGAGAGGGAGAGAGAGAGAGAGAAAATTAGTGCTGGGAGGGGGGATTAGTGAGAGTGCTATTGCTGGTGGTATTTGGTGGCGGTGTGGAGGGTTTGTGTAGGGAGCAATGATTTGTCCTGGGGATGGGGGATTTAAAGGAGAGAGAATTTGTGCTAGGAGATGAAATATGGTGGAGACAGAATTTGTACTAGAAGGTTACACAACTTGGACCCTTGCACTTTCTTAATTTTGTAGATTACACACACCTGACTTGAGAATTTTGTATATTACATACCCCTGACCCTATGTGTTACGTATTCCTGTCCCTTACACTCTGTGTGCTATGTATCCCTAAGCCCGGCATAGAGCACAGCACTTAATATATTACAGACTATTGCAATGCATACAATATATTGTACACTATATACGTCTGACCAAAATGTTTATTGTCTCAACAGTTGCTGGTTGCTAAGCAGTATCTAACGATTTTAAGGTAGGGTCAAGGTGTTAGTTTTCTTTCTCTTTTAAGTGTTAGTGTGCTGATTTTTATACATGTCTGTGAAACTCTTGCTGGTCTCACAGCAATCAAAGCACATATCATGGGTACAAGAAAGCTGTTATTTTATTTACCCATGCCCCTTTCATCCCATTCCACTGTTAATGCAAATTTGTCACGCCCACTTTTCACTACACATTACTGATCTTCTTGGGGTGTCCAAAGGCTCTCCGGGTCTTTTGCAATCCTAGCAATGTCCCTCCCTTCTGACTGTTTAGGTTTAGGAATCTGCAGAGAGGAGAAGGAGAAAAGCACTTCTGGCAGATGCCTACTTCAGAGGGGAACAGTTATGGTCAGAGAAGGTATTTTAACTTTCTAATAAACTGTTCCCTCCAAAAGCAGATGGTCAGAGCCTCTCAGCAGGGATTCAAGAAATTCAGATCAGAAATTAATTTTGCCACCCCAAAAAATTACAAAACTCTAAGGAAACTTGACCAGACACCAGTAGATTCATAAATGACTTCATACATTACATGGAGCTCAACTTCTCAACATCAGAATAGTACACCCTTATGCCACGTACCCACGATCACACATTCCGACAACAAAATCCATGGGATTTTTTCCGACGGATGTTGGCTCAAACTTGTCTTGCATACATACGGTCGCACAAAGTTGTCGGAATTTCCAAACGTCAAGAACCACACGTACGACGGCACTAGAAAGAGGAAGTTCAATACCAAGTGAGCCATCCTTTGGGCTCCTTCCGCTAATCTCATGTTAGTAAAAGTCTGGTGACAGAAGATTCACGCTTTTCAGCCTCATGCTTTTACGATCGTTACTGCTCTTCAGTGTGTGCTTGTGGGTTCGTATTTCTATTACGTATTTGATTTTCAGTGCGGCCTTTGTTTTTCAGTGCTTTCTGTTTGTTTGTTGTGACCGGCCGACCGTTTTGAAGCCAAGAGGACCCTCATCCCGGACCAGAGGGTATATAACTACCGTCTGGCCAGGGCCAGAAGAGTGGTGGAGAACGCTTTTGGGATAATGGCCAGCCGGTTTCCGCCTATTCCTTACGCCAATCAACATGGCGGAATATAAACCTAACCATATAATCCTTGCATGCTGCATTCTACAACTATTTAAGGAGAAATTCAATGAACTATGTGGCCACAGTTGGGCCTGAGGCTGGACTTTAACATGAAATCATGACTGCGCTTGAAGCGGGCCATCCTGGCTTGCCCCCCAAAGTGCCCGTGAAGTAAGACATAAGTATGTTGAGTACTTTGCGGGTGGGGGGCCATTGATATGCCAGAAACTGTTTAAGAAACATTTTATACAACATTTTTTAACTTAAACTGAAAGAAGATTTCCTTTGATTTACTGTCTGTGTTTCTTTTAGCTGTCTCCTAGGTTCTCCAATGGGCTTTTCTTTTTGGACATTTTCTTCAATAGTGCAAATGTAATTTATTTGATACATGAGGTGACAATCTCTTCTTCAGCAAATTATTATTATGTTGTGGGTCTGCTACACACACACCTTGTATTTGTTGTTAAGGTATGTAATGCATTACTGACAAAAATATTCATAATTTTCAGCACCATGAATGACTTTTGTGGAGTCATAAAAATGGCTTGATTGTGGCAAATTAGAAAGCACAGTGGGTGTTATTTACTAAAGGAAATTCCACTTTGCACTCCAAGTGCACTTAAAAGTGAACATGAAACTGCACTGAAACTGCACTGTTAGTGCAAAGTGGATTTGCATTTAGTAACTAACCCCCATTGATATAGTGGATAATTTTGCGCAAAATAAGCAATAAGGTGAATAAGTGCAGTAATAACTAGTCACCAGCAGGTGGCACTAGTAAAAAATAACAGTTATAACTAGTTATTACTGCAATTATTAACCTTATTGCTTATTTTGCGCAAAATTATCCACTATATCTATTCCATATTTGTGTATTTTGTAAACACTTTTCATTTTGCTGCAAATATCTTTTATCTATTATTATTATTATTGACCATATGGTTACTCACAGTAGGGCGAGGGATTCACATATATACAACTAACCCCCATTGTCACTGTAAACGCCAACTTACTACAAAAATTGCTATTGAGCATTGAAAGAAGAAGCCACACATTGTTGAGTATAAAACATTATACTCAAAGCACATTCACATGTGCGTTTGAAAAGGGTTTTGGAACAAATCAACATCTTTGGTGTGTATTTTATTTTGTTTCACATTGTAAATATCCTTTTTTTGGTTAAACAGGCATGTTTCAAAGCATAACATACACAACTCAGGAACTTACAAAGTTCAACTTTGACAAAGTGAAGGCAATAATAGACATGAGTATGTCCAAATCTTGCCTTCATCAGATGGGGTGAAGTCACCCCTGTAAAAGCCAAATTTTGAAGATGCACACAAATTGGGATTCAAACTGAGGATTTCCCTCCTGATCGCATGCCTAATGTCTACATGTGCTAGCTCCCATCATGGGGGATCAATGGATGTTTTTTGGGGGTGCAACCCCTTCCTCTCACCTAATTGAGTTGGGTGGAAGGGGTTGCACCCACAAAACGCATACATTGATATCCCGTGATGACAGATAGCACATGTTGACACACTTCAACTTTGGTTTTTAAAATACTTTTAAAAAAAATTTAAATTCAAAAATACACGAGAAAACTGTACATTTTTTGTGTGTTTTAGATTCTGCCTAAAACATCAATGATGTTCTTCAATTTTTTTGGAACATCATTGATGTTTTCCTTTATATTTTCAAAATCTCAAAATCGCACCCCATTCTCTCTCCGATGAGGATCTTGGCACTTTCGCTGGTGAAATGAGATTGTTCTTCCACACAACATCCACATTACCTAAAAGAAAAAAACACACCATGTATTATAAATATGCAGGAATAGATCTCTTACCTGAAGCTGTGGTCTCAGACACTCACCTGTTCTGGTGACAATTTTGCCCACTTCATAAACCTTTCCTTCCTCATCCCCTGCTTGTGGTGTGGGGATTTCCCTTTCTTTAGGAGGTGGGGGATCCATGGAGTCCTCAGATGCCCGAGTCTTTTCTCCCCTATGTCAATAAAAAATAGGTATATTTAGCACACAGATATTTGAGGGCAGAAATAGGAATATGAAACATTGCTTGAAAGTGTTGTACAATTGTCTGTTTTGGCAGAGTTCCAAGCTGAAGAACATTTTATTTACTTTCTAAAGCTGGAATACTTACCTTTTTTGTTAAAGTATCACACATGTAGACACCCCTATAGTATCCACTGGAGCACCTTTGTGGGACACCCCAAAAAGTTTGATTCTGGTGTCCCACACTAGTGCTCCTGCATCCAGATGTGTAAACAGCTGCTGAGTGTCCTCTCCTTACACTGAATCAAGTTTGCATGTCATTCTAGTTACAAACCTATCTAGACAACAAACTTATTTTAATACAAATAGGCATGAACAAATGTAGTTAACCTGTATCTGCCTAAAACATCTTATAAGTGGGCGAACAAACGATGTTTCCTACGACTGATTACTGTGCCCATGAAATCAAGTTACAGAACAGTAAAGAAAACCACATGGAGCAGCATGAATGCTAAGAAGAAGTATAGGAACACACGACAAAATACTTACTTTTTTGCAGCACTCTCTTGATTCTTCTGTACTGATTGTGCTCCCTCAATTTGAGGTCTGACCATCGTTTCCTCAGTTGATGATTGCATTGGCATACCCCAAAATTCCTGTGCAGACTCTTCACAACTTTAGGCATGATCTTGGCTTTCTCACATTTGGGTTTGGGTACGGTTCATACTTCCCATCATAGTCGGCCCTCTTGAAGATGTCCACCGTCTCAACCATCTCTATAAAGGCCATAATTGAGGCCTTCAATCTCCTCCGGGATCGGGAGGTTCGGGGCTCCGGTCTTTTGTCTTTGCACCTGTTGTCTCTCCGCCATGTGCTCTCCCAGTTTCACCCATACGCAGTGTATATAAAGCGTAACTCGCGTGCGTCGCACGTACGATCTGTGAGCAGAGGACAAAGAAATGGAAGAAGGTACAATTTTAAGTTGGTGCATCAGTGGCCTATACTGCTTATAAATTGAGGCCTATATTGGGTCAAGATTAGGAGAGTGTCGCCTGACATTAGGGTTTGTCTTGTGTTGTGTCTTGCAGAGAAAATGGATCTATTCAATGATGAGGACTTTATCCCCCATATTCATTGATATGTACAGGGAGCTGCCCTGTCTGTGGCAGGTAAACCACCCCTTTTATAACAATAAACCAAATTTGTCAAATTAATGATGTTAAATATATGATAGTTTTGATAACTAATTTCTGATTTCACAAAGTGTTTTACATATCAATAGACAGCAGTGGCCACAAATGATTGGGACAAGAATGTAAAATGCTGGGGTCAGAATGATAGTCTTTTCTATTTATTAACATTCAATTTGCAACAGTCATGACCTAAAAATTGTATGTGATTGATGAACCAAAAACTAAAACTATGTCCCTTTTTCATACACAGGAAAGCCTTAGCCAGGAGGAGGCCGTGGAAAGTGGAAGCCAGGAAGAGGCCGTGGAAAGTGGCAGCCAGGAGGTGGTGGGGGTAATTTGCAGCCAGGAGGTGGCGGGGGTAAGCCTGGCCCAGTATCCTGCCCGAATCGCAGGTCCCTCCCCTCGGCCTTTCACAAAAAAGTGCCAGGAAGAGGAGTAATCTGAAGGAGGCAGCAATTGGCATATTTATGATTTTTGATCGATCAAAAATATTTACGATTAATCGAGGAATTAATCTTTAATTTCCACAGCCCTAATTATTATTATTCATGAGATCATGAGAAATAATAAAGAAATCAGTTTGTGAGAACTTTGTGTGCATATGAGCAGCAAAACAACCTCATTCTTCTAGCATTTTAAAGAAGAAGAGAATGCGCTGCATTAAACTATTTCAAAATTTGCAGCATGATGAATGTGCTATCTCCATTACAAACGCTAATTTTAAATTTACGCTTCCATCTCGTAAATTTATTCTGAGCATGCATGGCACTTTGTGCATCAGAATTGTGTACACACAATTGGAATTTACACCAACGGATTTTGTTGTTGGAAAATTTGAGAACCAGGTCTCAAATTTTGTGCGACCGAAATTCCAATGGAAACTGTCTGATGGAGCCTACACACGGTTGGAATTTCCGACAACAAGCTCCGATCGCACATTTGCCGTCAGAAAGTCCGACCGTGTGTACGCGGCATAAGTGACTTATATGCAGCCATAGTGAATTATATTCTTTATCTAGTGAAATGTTGCACGTCCAAAGGTTTTTTCAGAAGACACAGATGCAGTAAATATTTAGAAACATGTCATGCATTCAAACTATATAAAATAAGAAAACGTATTCTTATAGGAATAGGTTAAAATTAAGTGAAAAAACAATATATAGAATATAGTGGCATACACAATTTCTTATAATGTACCCACATCTCCAACATTCCTTTAGGTCTGGATTTAGAATCTGCCACCATCCTTTCTTCTTGGTTAACAATCCTTTTTTTATACTCTTCTTTGTGAGTTTATAATATGGACCTACTCTTAATACCTTTTATGTCATAATGGAAAATAAAGCTTTTAAAATGATCTATGGGAGAATGACCATATAGCTGTGCAGTCAAGTGTGAAAGCTTTAGTAAAGGTCAGAATTTTTTTACAGCATTCCCCAAATTAGCCCTCTGTGTGACAGGCATCTGAAACCTACGAGAACATAGCAATGCACAGGAATAAGAAGGATTAGTATAACAGCTGTGGAAAACCTGAGCCAAAAATGCCCATAAAGGTTAGGAAAAATGCTGCAGGTGAACATTGTTTACTTGCAACTCCATTTAGAGGTTCTAAAGAATTATTCTTTTTTTTTTTTTTTTTTTTAAAGCATTATGTTCATTTCATTTAATTTCTAACAAAGTATTCTAGATGTAAAGGTTCCCCATAAAACAGAATTATATCATATGTAACTGCATTCTTGTATGGTTCTAAAGCAACATGATGGATGTGTTGATATTTTGGGGTCCATTTATCAATGTTTCTCAACCAAAATTCACACAACAATCACTCAAGATTCACACATTTTTTAAATTGAATCTTGGGTCAAAAATGTGTGAAATTAGTTTGAGGCTTAAAAAAAATAGTCTCCTTTACTGTCAATAAAAGCCATTATAAGGCATACCTGATATATAAATTATTGAAGATGTATGTTACTGCAACTTATAGATGCACCTAAAGCAGAGGTTAGCATGAAAAATCATCGGTTAAAATAATCGAAATGATATGCTCAAGTAATAAAAACATATGTTTTTATTATATGTAACTATAGTATACATTGAGGACATAATTTATCTATTCATAGTGATGTTTTATAGATGTCTATGCTATAAAAGAGTATACGTTTTAAAATTGCAGGTCTGCAGTAGGGATGAGCCAGATGTTCGAGTTGAACGTAAGTTCGACTCAAACATTGGGTGTTTGCCTGTTCGCCGAACAGCGAACATTATGCAGTCTTCATGGCAAATTTGAAAAGCCACGGAACACCATTAAAGTCTAAGGGACACTAACATGAAAAAACAAAAGTTCACATTTTAAAGGCTTATATGCAAGTTTTTGTCATAAAAAGTGTTTGGAGACTTGGGTCATGCCTAGTTTTCGGGACTAGTGATTTTAATAATGTTCAAAGTGAAACAATAAAAATTAAATATTCCTTTAAATGTCATGCCTGGGGGGTGTCTACAGAATGCCTGTAAAGTGGTGCATTATTCCCATGTTTAGAACAGTACCACAGCAAAATGACATTTCTAAAGGAAAAAAAATATTTAAAACTGATCCCGGCTGTAATGAATTGTCGGGTCTTGGCAATACAGATAAAACTCACTGAAAAAATGTCATGGGTTCCCCCTCCAGTCAATTACCAGGCACTTTGGGTCTGGTATGAATATTAAGGGGAACCCCAAACCAAAAATTCAAAAAAAATTGCGTGGGGGTCCCCTTAAAATTCATACCAGGCCCTTTAGATCTGGTATGGATATTAAGTGGAACCCTGCACCAAATTTAAAACAAAATGGCGTAGGGGTCCTCCCAAAATCCATACCAGACTCGTGCAGTTGGGGAAGAATATAAGCTTAACATTGCTGATAAAAATGTGCCTGAAAGGCCAAATTTTTGTAGTACTAAGTCCATATAGGTCCAGTGGACCCTGTAGAATGCCTTCTCTGCATCCAGGGACAGGAACAGAGAAGGCGTTTGATGGTATTCCATCCACAGTATAAGATCGACAAAGCGCCTGGTGCCATCAGATGCTTGTCTATCAGGAACAAAGCCTACTTGGTCAGGGTGAATTATTTGGGGGGTGACCGTTGAAAGACATTGTGCTAGTAATTTTGCAAACAATTTAGTTTCTGAATTCTAGAGTGAAATAGGCCGATAATTGGCTGGGCTGTCTGTAGTTTTGCCCGGTTTAGGCAGTGTGATCATAAGAGCTTCAAGGGATTCTCTAAAGATTAAACCTGTGGAGGCATACTGGTTGTAAATGTTGCTAAGGTATGGGGTAAGGAGCATCCCATAGTGTTTAAAATATTCATTGGGGAAGCCGTGACTATAAATGACTATAGAAATGTGTTAGGAGAGCGAGACTATGCCTCTTAAAGAGTATCAATCAATATAGTAAGTTCTCCAAACCAGACCACAAGGCAGTTATGAGAATAGAAAGATCAATCTGATACTGAGTACAATTTAAGGTAAGAGCATTAAGAACTACTTAGAACTAGTTTGTCAATGCTTACGTAAGATAAAAACTAAAACGAATAACAACAACTAAGAAAAAAAACAGTGGAGTGTGCTTAGCACACTGTAATCTATGCCTCTTAAAGAGTATCAATCAATATAGTAAGTTCTCCAAACCAGACCACAAGGCAGTTATGAGAATAGAAAGATCAATCTGATACTGAGTACAATTTAAGGTAAGAGCATTAAGAACTACTTAGAACTAGTTTGTCAATGCTTACGTAAGGTAAAAACTAAAACGAATAACAACAACTAAGAAAAAAAACAGTGGAGTGTGCTTAGCACACTGTAATCTCGAAGGGTGGGAGGTAAAGCATAAATGTTGCCAAGTCTGGATCATGGTTAATATAGGGAAACATACTGATGTAGATGATTTAGCCATTTTACGCCATGAGGGTCGAGTTTCGGGACGTGGTTGTCGATGCCAATTCTTGCCTTTGATCCATGGTGTGGGGTGCAACGGGAAAAGGCCTAAGTTCGTTAGTCACTTGTAGCCATCTTTAGGCGTGAGGATGGGTACAGACTGATGTTGGTATGTGACTAACAATTTAGCTGGAAAGCCCCATCTGTAGATGATTTTGCGCTCTTGAAAGATCAAAATGATTGGGGCAAATGCTCTGCGCATAGGGAGGAATCTGTGAAGAGTAGAATGTTGGAGTAAGGCGCTGGGAGAGGTTTTGTATTTTTTGAGAGATGAGGAGGTTTAGAGATCCTATGTGCCTGGTCTATAATGACATAGAGTGGTAAAAAGCTGTTGTAAATGGTGAGGTTCGCAGGCTTCACTGATTCAGGTATCTCCCTGAATTGGATGTTGTTGCGTTTAGAACGATCCTCTAAATTCCCCAATTTAACTTTAATATGATGAATTTCTTCTGAGTGATGGTCGTGAGCATGCAAGAGCTCCTTATGTGCTTTGGTATATTCACTCATATTCTCCTCTATAGCATCTGCTCTCTCCTCCAAACAATCCACCCTGTCATGAATTTGGCACAAAGAGATCTGCAACTCTCTATGCAAACCATTTTGTAAATTAAGCAGCATAGACTTTAATGTAGCCTCAGAGACTGGGTTGTCAGTAGCAGGAATGGTTGCCAGGGAAGGTGTGGTGTTTGTGCTGGGAGAGCCGTTGGTGGTGGCTGCCCAGAGTTGCTTTTGGTTCTTTGCAGGGGGAGTTAGCAGGTGAGGTTGCCAACCTCTTACCTCGGTCTGCAGAGATCAGTGTGTCAGCGGTTGCAGGGGCAGGTAAACTGTCAATCTCCTCAGGTGCTGGTATATTGGAGGTTTCCCTTGGTTCTAGAGCTGTGTGCAGGATGGCAGTTGTGCTGGAACTGCTCGTCCTTCTGGAGCGTGTCCCAGAGCCGGCGCCATCTTGGGCCGTCTGTATGGCCGAGAAGCCATAGTAGTGAGTGAGGGGGCGGGGTGCAGTAGGCTTAAATTTCTTCTTGGACAGCGGGTCCCAGATGTTTCCCCTCTCTCAGGGAGAGAGCAGGGGAGATGAAGTCGCGTTGGGTTGCTTTAAATCTGAGCCGTGGTGCGGAACAAGGGATTCAGGTAGCCATCCCGATCTGCAACAGGCAACACCCCCTAGAAATTCTGTGATTTTATCAACAATTAATCACTGAATACCGAATTACTTGTTTTATAGTAAATCATCTGTGTACTGAGGAGACTTTATAAGGAATGCCTGAGGGTAATTGACACTCTTAAGGTGAATGTTAGCCCACTATTCTAAGGCCTAGTTTTCTTAAACTTGCTGTTACAATAATTGTGCAGGGTTTAATGGTGTTTTAATTGATTTTAATTGTATTGTTTTCGGTCCAATGATTGCATTAAAAAAAAAAAGGTTTTATGCTGTGGTGATTTTTAGGCATGGTCTGCTCAAAACAGTAGGAGTAAAGTAAAGTAAAGTAAAGTTTAATTTATCATTTCTAAATACAACTTTAACTAGGTCATTCAGAAATACACATTTGTGTAATCTTAGCAAAACATAATACTGCATCTAAAATTTTGTTTTATTTTAATATACGATTAAATTATTTATATCATGTTTGAATAAAACAAAAAAAATCCTTTCATTTTGAATACACTTGGAGTGTTTCTTCAATGTGAATTAACTTTACTAATAATATGGTGTCAAGTATAATCACATATTTCTAATAACATGTCTAAAATAGGTGACTGGAGCCAGCATATTTGATATATTCAAAGACAGTTTCAAAAGTCTACAATAAAGGATTTTTTACTATGATAAAAGGTAAAGTATTCATATTTTAACACTGGTGTTTATTAGATATGATGTTTGCTGAAGCATAGCATATAATTTTGTCAAATACTTTGTCTTCATATTGTAGATTTTAATTAGATTCAGTGATCACATGTAACCTGTGGAAGGATTTTGTATAAAAATGCATTTCTTAAGTAGTTAGTTTCTACAAACATACCTTTTTTCCAAGATATGATATAAGGAATCTGATTACTGTCAGTGCTAATTTATTTAAAACAACATTGGGACATGCTGAATGCTGACTGCTTTATATTAGGAACAGCTTCTACAGTAACAAAAACATTTAGTAATTTATTAATAAGTGCATAGAAAAGCTAAGCTTAGTGTGTTCTGAATATGTGAGTTGCTCTGTCTTCCACTGACAGTAACCCAAACTTCCCTAGTCATAATAGTAGCTTCCCTACAATGTTACTATTAACATGAGACCTCTCACTACCTGCTGTCCTGGGGCTCCTTCCTCCACTGACATTATATTTAAAATAGACTATTCATTAGAATAGAGTCAGGAAGGCTCTTATTTACAAAACACTCTCTCGGCATGCAGAAATAACATTTCACGTTCCACTCTCAAAACACAATCAACCAACATTTACCCTCTCTGACCTTCCTGCAACTCATTCTCCTTATCACTTTTACTTCCTACCCCATCATCTATTTCTTACTTCTATCCTTTGCCTATCATCTTAAGTTTGCTTCCTCATTGACACTTTGGCTGCCCATACATTATACAATTTTCTTGTTCAATTTCTTTTAGATTTACCTTCAACTATGTAGTGCAAGGTTCTGCCTGATTGCATACAATTTGAAAGTGCTTAGGTTTGATCTCATATATGATTTTGGTAAATATAAAGGAAAATTGATCAAGAGAATTATATAATGTATGGCCAGCCTTATTCTCTGTTCTTGATATCTGTTTGGATGTCACAAATAAACATCTTCTTTTCTGTATTTAATTCACGCTTAAGCCGCGTACACATGATCTTATTTTCTAATGGAAAATGTGTGATGACAGGCTGTTGGTGTAAAATCTGACCGTTTGTACACTCCATCGGACAATTTTTGTCGGATTTTCTGCAGACAAATGTTTGATGGCAGGTTTTAAAATTTTCCGTGGACAAATGTCTGTTGTCGGATTTTCTGAGCGTGTGTACACAAGCCCATTGGACAAAAGTCCTAAGTACAAACAGGCATGCTCGGAAGCAAGGACGAGCCAGAAGCGGTCAGTCTTGTAAACTAGCTTTCGAAATGGAGAATTAACATTCGAAATGCAGCGCACATTCTCTTGTTCTTTAATGGGATAATAATGAAGTTGCTTTGCTGGTGATACTGATGAAGTTATTGCAAACATATTTTCAAAGGATTTTTTTTTCTAGTAATATCAAGAATAATATTATTATGCTTTTTTTTTGGGCAAGTTACCACAACACCATTATCCCATAATTTTTAAGATCAAAGATACAACTATGTTGGTGTCCCTTTGTCAATTTTACATTGTATTTTTTTTTAAAAATGTAACTGCCTACTCCCAAACTGTCATTTGAAGTAAAACACATAGCCAAGTATTATTCTCCACAATTTTTTTTATTTTGCATTAAAAAAAAGAAAACAAATAAAATTAGACATGCTATTTGCCAATAGAACTTAACCAAAAAGTGCATTCTATGTATCCAAAAATATAACAAATCAAATCATTATTATTCAACCAAAAAAAATAAATAAAAGCCTAATGCATGTGTCCTGCTTCTTAATATAGGGGGTCAACAATGCCAAGAGTTGGTGAAAACAGGGGTCCACCAATTTTTGGTCCAATAACTCCTCCTCCTCCTGTTCCTGGACTGGACTTGGGTCAAAGCAATAACTCCAAGGCCAATAATACATCACACGTTATCTCCACGGATTCCGCAACATGGCTGGTTGATGAACAGCCATTCAGAAACAAACTGAAAAGCACAAAATGAAAAGTGCAAACTGAAAAGCACTAAATGAAAAGAGCAAAATGAAAAGCACAAATCAACACTCACCAAACTTCAACTAACATGAATGAAGCAGAAGGAGCCCAAAGGGTGGCGCTAAAGAGCTGAAAAACCACATAGTACGTCAGTACGTTCGTGTTTGTTGGCAGACAATTCCTTGCCATTTGTATGCAAGACAAAAACCAGGCACACGCCTTCGGACAAAAGTCAGGTTTTGTCTTTAAGCCTTGTACACACGATCAGATTTTCTGCAGACAAAACCTCTGACTTTTGTCCAAAGGGCTTTGGCAAGGAACTTGTCTTGCATACAAATGGCAAGGAATTGGCCAACAAACAGGTACGTAGTGACGTACTACGTGGTCTTTCAGCTCTTTAGTGCCACCCTTTGGACTCCTTCTGCTAATTTGGAAAATTTTAAAGCCTGTCCATTTGTCTGCAGAAAATCCGACAACAATTGTCCAATGGAGCATACAAACGGTTGGATTTTCCGTCAACATCCTGTGATCACACAATTCCCGTTGGAAAATCTGATCGTGTACGAGGCTTTAGTCACTCAAGTTTAATCATCCTGTCAGCTTACATACAGGTTACACAAGCGCATCAGCCTTGAACCATGAGTGGCTCTCTCAGTATCAAATGGCTTGACAAAAGTCAATTTAAAACACAGATGGGTGAAAAATTATCATCCTAGCAGTGACTGCATCCAAAAAGCCCAGTGATTGATGTATCGGCGTAGTAGGAATGGGTTTGGCCACGAGAATTTTGTCATATTGAAATCAAAAAAGTTAAAACTGAATAAGTGAATTGTAGGGTTATATTTATAGATACAAGTGTGTCTGATTTTCACTGATAGACTTCTTAATTATTTAAAACATTGTAATCTATGTTATAGAAAGTCTCAACATTATACCTGAAAAGCAGAAGGAAATGCAGGTATCCCATTTGCAAACCACTAGAAAACAGTCATAGTGCTGTCCATATATTCCTTCTTTAACTAGGTTAGCTAGTTATTTTCAGACCTGTGACATCCAATCTAATTCCCTCAGCCTGTGACCACAGTGTTCCTAGTTTTGGTCAGTGCCGTAAGATATGAATTAGCGTGCCCGTTTTTTCGCACAATCTCCAGCAACTTGGTGAGGCGTCTCGAGAGAATTTTGCTATGCGGTGAGGGGTCAAGTACCATCTCAGTGACATCTTTTGTTGCATTTCCCATAGATTGGTGCTTTTTGTGGCATTATAGATAAGGAGTAACATTCTTTCCCAGTGTTGAGATGTGTACTCTGTACCTAATTTCTGTTTCCAAGCTAACGTAGATTGAGATTTTATACAAAGGTTCTTCTCTTGTAGGCCTGCGTAAATAAGTGATATACCTTTGTGTATACTTGTTTTTTTTGGTAGAATTGGGTTATTTTTTCAGGTAGCGTTGTGACTAGGTGAGGGTTCTTTTTCACCAGGTGAGCTTTTTGTGTATATTTGAATTGTTCTGTGGGGGGTAGTTGGTATTCTTGCTGCATTGTGTCATCTAGGTGAGTAATTCCTTTTTCCTTGCAAATAGAGAGGTTAATATCTGAAATTTTCTTGGGTGATTGCAGAAATAGGAAATTTAAGGCGGGGGGGGGGGTCATTGTACCACTCCATTTTTGATAATTTCGGAGATGAATCCATGCTCTTATGGATGCTAAAATAGGGGGTGATAGATTTTTGTTTAGAGACTTGCGATGTGCAGTCAGTAGGAAGTCATGTAAAGTCCCCTTAGTGATTTGAGTTTGTTCTATTTCCTTCCATAGTGTTTTGGAATCTGCTATTAGCCAGTGTTGTAGTTGTGCCAAAAGTGTTGCAAAGTAGTAATCTTGTAAGTGTACATGGCCCACTCCCCCTGCTTTCCTGTGTTTAACCATTTCAGCCCCGGAAGATTTGGCTGCTGAATAACTGGGCCATTTTTTGCGATTCGGCACAGTGTTGCTTTAACTGACAATTGTGCGGTCGTGCGACACTGCACCAAAACAAAACTGACATCCTTTTTTCCCCACAAATAGAGCTTTCTTTTCATGGTATTTGATCGCCTCTGTGGTTTTTATTTTTTGCGCTATAAACAAAAAAAGAGCGACAATTTAAAAAAAAACACAATATTTTGTACTTTTTGCTATAATAAATATCCCCATTCTTTTTTTAAAAAGGCAATTTTTTTCCTCAGTTTAGGCTTATATGTATTCTTCTACATATTTTTGGTAAAAAAAAAAAAAAAAAAAAATCACAATAGCGTCTACAAAATAGGGGATAGATTTATAGCATTTCTATTATTTTTAATTTTTTTACTAGTAATGGCGGCGATCTGCGATTTTTTATCGGGACTGCAACATTATGGCGGACACGTCAGACACTTTTGACACATTTTTGGGACCATTGTCATTTATACAGAGATCAGTGGTAAAAAAATGCACTGATTACTGTAAAAATGTCACTGGCAGGGAACGGGTTAACACTAGGGGGCGATCGAGGGGTTAACTGTGTTCCCTAGTACGTGTTTCTTTTTATGTTCAATAGTTCTTTATTGGAGTTTAAGAAAAGGTACATACATGTTATGGCCAAACTTGTAATAACAGAAACAGATGTTCCAACTAGAAACAAGCTATTTTAACAGATAACACCGTGTTAAATGTAAACAGTAACATTTTAAGTGGGTTGGGTGAAGCAAGGTAGTCGAGTGAGGAGAGGGTCTAGATGTAGGGGGGTGGGGTGGGAAGGGGGGAGGTTAAGGAATTGGAGTAAAGGAAGGAGGAGGGATCAGGACACCAGTGATAAAGACATAAATGTTCAATGAGCATATCGGTATAGTTATACTTGAACAGTACATTTCGGGTGGTGTAACCAGAGTGACCACAAAGCCATATATTTTCTAACATTTACATTTTTCCTAGCCACTATCCTTTTCATTTCGCACTGGAAGTTGAGATCAGCGACAGTACTAGAAATGGAGGGGATTGTGGTAGTTTTCCATAGTCTGGTAATGTTTAATTTGGCGGCATATAGTAAGTGGAGGACTACACACCTAGATTGAGGTGGAAATGTTTCTATGCCAATGTGTAAGAGGGCCATTGCAAGAGTCGGGGACCATGAAATCCCAGTGATGGAGGAGATCAAAGCAAATATTTGGTTCCAAAAGGAACTCAGGGATTTGCAAAACCATAGTGTATGTGCGATGGAGCCTATACTGCCACAGTCTCTCCAGCAGGATGGTGAGTGGCCTGGGTACATTTTAGATATTCGTTAGGGGGTTAGATACCAACTGTGGACAGTCTTTTGGTAGAATTACCAGTGGTTTGTGCAGTGAGGTGCCTTATAGGTTTCTGTGAATGCTCGTTGCCACTGGGTTTGGCTGAGGGGGACATTCAATTCCTCCACCCATTTGTTTAAGGAATGTACTTGAGAGCAAGGTCGGGTGTCGCTGAGACTTGAGTACTCTAGTACTGAAGAGGGAGGGGACTGACTAGAGGAAGAGACGGATTGTGGTTCCTAGCTAATAGGAACACACAATCTGTCACTCCTCTCAGAACAGAACAGGGAAGTGTGTGTTTACACACACTCATCCCTGTTCTGTCTCTCGTGCTCGCGATCGCTCATGGCCGGCGGTCATCGCGACCATCGGTCACGAGCATCGGCACCCTCACTGTGCAGCATGTGTGCACGCCTGCTATCCCGATCCTGCAAGCTGACGTATAGCTATGACGGTTCGCAGGATCGTGCCGACCTGCCGCAGTAAAATGATGGCGGCTGGTCGGCAAGCGGTTAATCAATCTACTAAAAGCGCATATAGCTCTTTTCCCCTGCCATAGGTATTTATTTAGTATTGGTTGTAATGAATTAAATAAGAGTTGGGAATTGGGATTGGTAACGTTCTAAAGAGGGAGAGCAAGTGAGGCAATATCTGCATCTTAAAAGCTGCAAGCCTACCCAGCCACAATAGTTCGTTCTTTGCTAAATTGTTTAACCTGGTCTCTGAGTTTAGGAAGGGTGTATAATTGACTTAGATAAGATCTTCTGTTTTAGGAGTCAAGGTTATGCCTAGGTATTTGATGCCCTCTTTCTTCCATATGTATGGGAATTTTTGCGTTAGAGCATGTCTGGACTTTTCCGGGATGCCTAGGTTCAAAATATAGGATTTTGTTTCATTCACCTTATAGTATGATACCTCATTAAATGTTCGCAATGCTTCATGCACTGTTTGAGGAGAGGGGAGAGAAATTTCTGGGTTTGTGAGCATCAATATTATGTCATCAGTGAAAAGACTTATGGTGTGGGATCTGGTACCGACCTTTATTCCTGTTACCTGTGGGTGTGATTGTATGTAGGAGGCTAGCGGCTCGCGGCTAGCGGCTCCATTAAGAGATTGAACATTAATGGGGATAGGGGGCAGCCCTGTCTGGTCCCGTTGGTAATTGTGAATGGGGTAGACGGTGCCTCGGAGATATAAATTTGAGCTAATGGTTGGGTGTAAAGTACCATTATGGCTTTGTATATAGAGAAACCAAACATATTCAACACCTTTGCTAATAATTGCTAATGTATCCTGCCAAATGCCTTCTCTGCGTCCAAAGCAAAGAGCAGAGAAGGTGTTTTGTGCCTCCCAGCCAGATGTATCACATTTATCAAACGTCTAGAAGCATGAGCTGTCTGTCATCCTCTGGTGAATCCAGACTGGTCAATATCAAGAAGAGAGGTTAAGATGTCCACCTGTCTCGTAGCCAATAGTTTTGCATATATCTTGTTATCGTTGCTTAGTAATGATATGGGCCTAAAATTTTTTGGGGAATCAGGCTCCTTCCCAACTAGATGTGGGATTATGATGTCTTGAAATGTATTGTAATATTCTCCTGTAAATCCGTCTGGGCCTGCGGATTTGTTGTTTTGGAGAGATTGTATGATTTTTCTCACCTCCTCGGCAGTGACAGGAGAGTTTATGTCAGTAAGGTGCTCATGTGTAAGTCTGGGAGTTAGATTTTTTCAAGGAATTTTTTTTTAATAGCTGGTGTCGGTTGTGTTGCAGTAGGATCGTCTTTAATATTAGAGTGAACCGTAGTATTGGCTGAAGGCATCTGCTATAGCTTGAGGATGGTCTTGTTTTGTATGTGTGGTGCACTGGCGTACTGAGCATGCTGCTGCTAACGGCGATATGGCGTTAGTGGCGGCTCCAGTGCGCATGCGCGGCTCCGGCCAATCACAGTGCCGGAGCCACGATACCCGGAAAGAAAATGGACGCTCCGTGGAAGAGGGGACAGCGGTGACATTGCTTGCTCCTGTGTCAGGTAAGTGACACATAATGGTCTACTATGCGTTGCATAGTAGCCCATTATGCTTTACCTTTGCAGGGAAACAAAGAGGAAGTAAGCCCATCAGGGTTTACTTCCTCTTTAATTCTTGCCACTTGTTGAATCATAATACGTCTTGTAAATGCCTTGTGCGCATTCCATGCAGTAAAGGGATCAGAAACCGAACCTTGGTTATATTCAAAGAATTCTGAAAGCTGTTTTGCAATCTGATACTTGGTCAGATCATCCTGGAAAAGTCGAGGGCTGGCCCTCCATATAAAAGGTAGGATTGTGAGTGGTGGAGTCGCCCACTGCCAACTTCACCGAGGCATGGTCCGACGAGGTGATATTGTTAATTTTAGAAGCTTTGCATTTAAATAATACCCATTTATCTACTAAAATTAAATCAAATCAAATCTGCTATAAGACTTATGGTTATTTGAAAAGAATGAGTAGTCCCGCTCATTGGCGTTGAGGCATCTCGAGGCGTCATACAGTTCAAAAGACCTTAACACCACCTTCAATGATGGTGGGAGACGTTTAGGCTTGGAAGTGGTGTCTATTGTTGGGTCCTGGGTGATATTGAAGTTCCCGCATAGTACCAACAAAAATTCCTGTATTGAGCGTACCTTCTTCATTATCCTATGGAAGAATTTTATTTGTCTAGTATTAGGCACGTAGATGTTCTCCACAGTGTAGGTATTGGAATTTATCTCACATACCAGGATTATAAACCGACCCTGTGGGTCATATATAACCTTGTGGAGCCGGAATGCTACTGTGTCTCTCACTGCTATCATCACCCCTTTCTTATTTGCTTCAGCATTGGCGTTGTATATGAATGGAAACTTGGGGTGCATGCATTTAGGAGGTGACCGTTTGTGAAAGTGCGTCTCTTGAACAAATAGCATGTCACAATTATGTTGAAGAGCTTCCTTCCATAGGGATCTTCGTTTTGGCCAGATGGTTAAGGCCCTTGGCGATGATGGTCAAAAAATGAATCGCCATGAAAGATAAATGTGGAAGTGCTGGTGATGTGTAATTCAAATGAGCCACTTACTGTTGATGATATCATGTTCTTTCAGGAAGAAAGGTGGTATCTGCTTTAGTTCTGAAGTCAATGATGTCCTCTCAGGTATGGTCCTAGTTATCTTTGAAATAGGAAGTTCACTTTTGCCTGTTGGAATAAAAAGAAAATGTGTATTTGAACAATAACTTAACGTAACAGTGGCAATTAGCCAAACAACGGAGGTATCAGGAAAATGGTACTCACAAGGCCAAGATGCCGAGAGCGGTTCCTGTTGCGACTCGGCGCACACCAACCCCTTAAAGTGGCACAGTGGATGGTTGGCACCAAGAGGCACAAGTTACCAGTAGGTCCGAACTTGCTAGTAGACCAGGAGGCAGCTGGAGTGCGGATACAGGAACCACAGGAATCAGCCTATAAGCAAAGCCAGTCCGGGAAGCAGGCTGAGGGTCAAACACAGTCCAGATGGTCAAACACAGTCCAGATCAGAGATTAAAGCAGGAACCAGGAACACTGTAGCAAGAGGGAAGTCCAGAGGTAAGCCAAGGTCAATCGTTGGAGATATCAGAGGAATCCAGGTACAGGCCGAGGGTCAAACACAGTCCAGAAAGCAGCAGTCCAAGAATGGCAAGGCTGACGCCTTATCCCGCATGTTTCTGAACACAGAGTCTTCAAAGGAAGCTGCCACCATTCTGTCTGCACATAACTTCCTCCATGCCATCCAACCTGACCTAACCGTAGCCCTTAAACAAGCCTCCAATCCATTTTCTGTTCCCTCATTACCTTTTCTTGAAAAGAAACAGGAATTACTTTGGGCCCATGGCCGAATATTTATTCCCCCTCCGGTCAGGTTTCAAGTTCTACAGGCCCATCATGACCACAAGATGTCTGGCCACTTTGGAATGCAAAAGACGGCCGACTTGGTAAGTCGGTCCTATTGGTGGCCAGGCTGGAGAAAGGACTGCCAAAATTATGTACTTTCCTGTAACACCTGCCAGAGAAACAAGGGGTCCAACATCAAGTCCTGGGGTCTGTTGAGACCTCTACCCGTTCCTGAACGTCCATGGAAAGAGATCAAGGATGACTCCCAGCTGGAAAGCCTCTCCCGCCACCTGTAGGGAGAGTGGAACAGTCAAATGAGAACGGGGAACCGTAGTAGTGTGGGAGCTCAAAAGGGACCGAGGAGGGCACTTACTGGGTCTCACTGGGCACTTCTGTAGATAATGTCCGGTGCCACCGCAGTAGAGACAGAGGTTGGCTTGTCGGCGACAAAGTCTTTCTTCAGAAGACAGGGGGGACTGTGCCAGGCCCAACTGCATGGGTTCCCCATGGGGGGAAGAGCGAGAGTTCCAAGAAGGAGCAGGTGCCAAGGGAACCCGGGGCATCATCCAGGTGGGCCGGGGACTTTGGAGCTTCTCTGCCCGTCGTTCCCGCAACCGACGATCTAGTTTAGTGACAAGTTGGCAGAGGTCTGACAGCGTGGTTGGGACTTCTCTCCGGGCCAGCTCATCTTTTAACAACTCAGAGAGTCCCAAACGAAATTGGTACTTCAAGGCAGACTCATTCCACTCTGTATCTGCGGCCCATTTACGAAAGTCCACTATATAGTCCTCTACGGGCCTTCTACCCTGGGATAGGGTGTGCAGAGTGGATTCCGCTGTACCTGTGCGTTGGGAGTCCTCATAAAGTGCAGACATGGCGGAGAAGAAAGTTTCTACAGAATCCAGCTGTGGGCTCTTTTGTTCCATCAAGTGGTGTGCCCAGGATTGAGGTTCATCGGAGAGCAGGAAAATAATGAAACCCACCTTGGTGGATTCCAACTGAAAAGTCCTGGGTTGCAGGGCCAGGTGTAGTAAACAGGCGTTCTTAAAAGAGCAAAATTTCTTTCGGTCCCCGGAGAAACGTTCTGGTGTGGGGACCCTGGGATCAGGGTTAGACATGACGTAGGCAGGGAGAGCACCTCCAGGTGCTTGAGAGAGAGAGTGGAGGTGCTGGCTGCAGGAGGTGACTGGTCCGCTTGATTAGGAGAGAAGGTCAAGTGCTGGAGACGTCCCTCGATCTGGAAGTATCCATCCTGGAGGCGTTGTACAGCCTGAGTAAGGGCTGTCACCTGCTGGCATAGGACCTCAAGGGGTGAACCAGCTCTGTCGGCCTTGGACATTGGCTGGTCTGTACTGTCAGAGGTACTCACCCGGGCTGAAATGCTGAGAGCTGCTCCCCTTGCGACTAGGTGCACGATGCCTCTGGAGTGGATACAGAGGAAACCGGGCACAAAGATGCACGGGTTGCCAGCAGGTGTGTTGCAGGTGGTGTGCAGTAGCGACGTTGACCAGGAGAGGCTGATGCTGCACTGGAAGTAGACACCTGGCAGGACCGTGATGAGGCAGAGGCTATGTAGATACCAGAACGTGTACTGGAGGAGGACCCTTAGGTGCATGTGAGAACTAGAAGTCCGGGCAGAGGGTCAAACACAGGTAACTCAGAGAATGTCCAGTAGGCAAGCCGGGGGTCAAGCACGGGTAATCAGGCAGAAGAGGTATCCGGTAGCAGTCCAGGGGTCAAACAGAGGTAGGTAACTCAGAGAATGTCCAGTAAGCAGGCCGAAGGTCAAGCACAGGTAATCAGGCAGCAGAGGTATCCAGGAAGCAAGCCAGGGGTCAAACACAGGTAAGTAACTCAGAGAATGTCCAGCAAACAGGCCGAGGGTCAAGCACAGGTAATCAGGCAGCAGAGGTATCCAGGAAGCAAGCCAGGGGTCAAACACAGGTAAGTAACTCAGAGAATGTCCAGCAAGCAGGCCGAGGGTCAAGCACAGGTAATCAGGCAGCAGAGGTATCCAAGAAGCAGGCCAAGGGTCAAACACAGGTAACAGCAGCGGTGGTCAAGCGGGTTCCGGGTCAGGCACAGGTAATCAAGCAGGTACAGGATACAGGGTACTGGATACAAGGTACTGGATACAGGATACTGGATACAAGGTACTGGATACAGGATACTGGATACAAGGACTGGAGCCAAGACTCAGGAAGAGACAACAGACCAGCGATTTGTGAAGGGACAGAGGAAGCCTTTTATAGGCCAGGTAAGTGGTCAGGTGGGATACCCGGATGAGCGCGCATGCGCACTCGTCCTCTGTCAGCACCGTGCACAGCGGTGAGCCGCACTGGCTGAGCTGCATCAGATACCCGAGCACCATGGACCCGCGCATGCGCACCCGCTACCCGGCGTACCTGTACTGTTCGCTGAGCCGCTCTACCGCGCGTGCGCATTCTTGGAACCCGGCGACGAAGTACGGTATTTCCCTGACACCTCCCTAGTGAGATTCAACATAGGTGGTCAATATCCGGGTCCAGGTCAGTTGTGAGTGCAGGCGTTCTTATGGTTTACTGTGCGCAATTCAGAGTCTGTGTTGGTGTAATTGCCATTCTGACGTGGGTGTGTAGTAGGTTCGGGGATAATGTCCCATGTGTTCAGCAAAGCCATGCCTTTAGCTACTGATGCTATCACATGTTCTGTGCCGTCTTTGGATTGTCACAATCAGCTTTTTTGGGAAACTCCATTTGTAACACTCAGCTTGTGGTTCCTGAGGGCTTTTGTGAAAGTATTCTGATTTCTACGTTTTTGGAGGGTGTACTGAGATAAGTCTGCATACAATTGTAAATCTGAGTACGGTAATGGGATCTGGTCTCTCTGTCAGGATACTGCCTCAATATGACATCTCTGGGTACATTATCAGAGAGATAGCTGGGCTTAGGGAGACTGTGTATTCTATCCACTGTGAAGTCTAGGGCTGACATATCGGGTAGTACTGCAGTGAAAAGTTGGGCTACATATTTGCGCAGGTCCTGTGGTTGGACAGTTTCTGGGACACCCCTGATCTTAACAGTATTCCTTCTGGATCTGTCCTCCATGTCTGCCATTTTAAATTAAATCCCCTCTATGTCTTCCTCATTAGAGATGGCCTTGCGGTTCGCCCCGCGGTCGGTTTGCGGCGAACTTTGCATGTTCGCTATTCGCCAAACCGGTGGACATATGGCGCTGTTTGCGGCTGCCATATTCTTTTACATTGTGAAGAACTTTGACCCATGACACATCCATCATGTGGTACAGGACAGCCAATTGAGACATTTCAGCACATGGACATACCCCCTACCTTATAAATAGACCTGATCTGGCTGCCATTTTACATTCTGCCTTTTGTCAGTGTAGGAAGAGGTTGCTGTGTGGAGCAGGGACAGACTGTAATCACTAGCTATTAGGTCCACAAAAGTCCTTTTAAGGACTGGTATAGGTGTACTATTGTTTGGTGTACAGTATATAGGGGTGTAATACACGTATAAAATACTTTGAAATATAGAAAGCATAGTATAGTGCATTTCTACTGTGCAGCATTGTGACTGCTGAGCGGTTCTGCAGCTCTTTTATCAGTGTAGGGAGAGGTTGCTGTGTGTCGCAGGGACAGACTGTAGCTACACAAATCGCTAACTAATATAGGTCCACAAAAGTCCTTTTGAGTATATAGGGGTGAATACACTTAAAATATACTTTCAAATATAGAAAGCATATTATAGTTAATTTCTATTGTGCAGCATTGTGACTGCAGTGCTGAGCGATTCTGCAGCTGTTTTTTGTTAGTGTAGGGAGAGGTTGCTGTGTGTAGCAGGGACAGACTGTAATCACTAGCTATTGGGTCCACAAAAGTCCTTTTAAGAATTGGTATAGGTGTACAGTATATAGGGGTGTAATACACTTATAATATACTTTCAAGTATAGAAAGCATATTATAGTGCATTTCTACTGTGCAGCATTGTGACTGCTGAGTGGTTCTGCAGCTCTTTTGTCAGTGTAGGCAGAGGTTGCTGTGAGTGTAGGCAGAGTACATATATTTTAGTAGGTGGGCAAATAAGGATAACTTAAACTACAGGATGTAATGGTAGGAAATAGACTATTCACTTATAAAGAACTCACCCGGGAATGGGGACAGAAAGCACTAGATAAATGGAGATACACTCAGTTACAGCACTTCGCACAGAACCTGCCAAGGCCACTACGAGGAAAGAGAAAACTGAGACCCTTAGAGAAATTAGTAGAGTCCCCGCAAAGTCTAGAAAAAAGGATTGCAAAAATATATAAAATATTGCTACATGAGGCAGACCATGAATACCCATCCTATCTAGAAAAATGGGAAAAAGAAATAGGCCCGTTAAGTAGCGATGAACATAGAAATAAGATAATGAGGCTTGTCCATTCGGTAGCAAGGGATTCACAATCAGTGGAAATGGCATATAAGCTGCTAGCAAGGTGGTATGTAACCCCACAGAGAGCTAACACATACAGTGATGATAATTCACCAATCTGTTGGCAAGGGTGTCAGGTGGTTGGGACATTCTCACATTTATGGTGGGAGTGCCCCAAAATAGGGGATTACTGGGATCAAATAATAGAAGCAATTTATACTATAACCGGAGAAAGGGTTAAAAAACAACCATGGACATGTATGTTCCATGATACAGAAATGGGAGTGAGACAATATGGGTCCACTTTGGTCCCCTACCTATTGAACTCAGCCAAGGCCCTGATTAGGGATGAGCCGAACACCCCCGGATTCGATTCGCACCAGAACCTGTGAACGGACCGAAAGTTTGTGCGAACATTCAAACCCTATTAATTACAATGGACGCGAACGTTCAAAATCAAAAGTGCTAATTTTAAAGACTACTATGCATGTTATTGTCATAAAAAGTGTTTGGGGACCTGGGTCCTGCCCCAGGAGACATGTATCAATGCAAAATTTGTTTTTAAAAACGGACATTTTTTCAGGAGCAGTGATTTTAATAATGCTTAATGTGAAACAATAAAAGTGTAATATTCCTTTAAATTTCGTACCTGGGGGGTGTGTATAGTATGCCTGTGAAGGGGCACATGTTTCCCGTGCTTAGAACTGTCCCTGCACAAAGTGTCATTTTTGCAGGAAAAAAAGCTATTTAAAATCACTCGCGGCTAATGAATTGCCGACTTCCGTAACACAGAGAACAGTCATTCATTGAAAGTCATTGATAAAAAAAAAGTCATTGATAAAAAAAAAAAAAGCGTGGGGTTTCCCCCAAATTCAATTACCGGCCTGGTAACCCCACGCTTTTTTTCTTCAGGTCTGCTATGGATATTAACCACTTACCCACTGGGCACTTAAACCCCCTCCTAACCAGACCAATTTTCAGCTTTCGGTGCTCTCACACTTTGAATGACAATTACTCAGTCATGCAACACTGAACCCAAAAGAATTTTGTGTCTTTTTTTCACACAAATAGAGCTTTCTTTTGGTGGTATTTAATCGCCGCTGGGTTTTTAAATTTTTGCGCTATAAATCAAAATATACTGAAAATTCAGTAAAAAAATAAATAAAAATTCTTTGTTTCTATTAAAATTTATTGCAGAGTATTGGCAGAGTATTGGCGAGTATTGGCGAGTATTGGTGAGTATTGGCAGAGTATTGGCGAGTATTGGCAGAGTATTGGCGAGTATTGGCGAGTATTGGCAGAGTATTGGCAGAGTATTGGCGAGTATTGGCGAGTATTGGCAGAGTATTGGCAGAGTATTGCAGTGTTGCAGTGTTGCACAGTGGTGGCAGAGCATTGCACAGTGGTTGCAGAGCATTGCAGTGGTGGCAGAGCGTTGCACAGTGGTTGCAGAGCGTTGCACAGTGGGGGCAGAGAGTTGCACAGTGGGGGCAGAGCGTTGCACAGTGGTTGCAGAGCGTTGCACAGTGGGGGCAGAGTATTGCACAGTGGCTGCAGAGCATTGCACAGTGGTTGCAGAGTATTGCACAGTGGTGGCAGAGCATTGCACAGTGGTTGGTGGCAGAGCATTGCACAGTGGTTGGTGGCAGAGCATTGCACAGTGGTTGCAGAGCATTGCACAGTGGTGGCAGAGCATTGCACAGTGGTGGCAGAGCATTGCACAGTGGTGGCAGAGTATTGCACAGTGGTGGCAGTGTATTGACCAGCGCTGTGGGCACTACACATCCAGCCCACATCGCTGGTCCCGTCTCTCCCCTCTCCGCTTCTCTCCTCTCTGTACGGATCGGTACAGAGAGGGGAGTGAGGAACCGGCGTCATGACGTGACGCCGGTTTGTGTACATTGTGTATATCAGTGGCCGTTTACCGTGATCCGTGATGCGCCGGGTCCTCGGGACCCGGCGGTCACGGATGTTCCCAAGTGCGCGCCCCAGGGGGACGTCCTCCCAGGATAAGCCGACCGCGCTGTAGCCGTCTTTTGACTATAGCGCGGTCGGCATGTGGTTAAGGGGAACCCCGCTTCAAATAAAAAAAAAAAGAGGTAGGGGTCCCCCTAAATATCCATACCAGACCCTACAGGTCAGGGATGGATTTTAAGGGGAACCCCGGCCAAAAAAAAAAATGGCGTGGAGTCCCCCTCAAAATCCATACCAGACCCTTATCCGAGCACGCAATCTGGCAGGCCGCAGGAAAAGAGGGGGGGATGAGAACGGCCCCCCTCCCTCCTGAACCATACCAGGTCACATGCCCTCAACATTGGGAGGGTGCTTTGGGGGTCTGTGACCCCTCAAAGCACCATGTCCCCATGTTGATGGGGACAAGGGCCACGTCCCCACAACCCTGGCCATTGGTTGTGGGGTTCTGCGGGCGGGGGGCTTATCGGAATCTGGAAGCCCCCTTTAACAAGGGGACCCCAGATCCCACCCCCCCCTGTGTTAAATGGTAAGGGGGTACAAAAGTACCCCTACCATTTCACAAAAAAAGTGACAAAAATGTTAAAAATGACAGGAGACGGTCTTTGACAATTCCTTTATTAAAATCTTCTTTCTTCTGGTCTTCCTTTCTTCATCCTTCGGTTTCTTCATCTTCTTTTTCTTCCATCTTCTACCATCTTCTTCCATCTTCTTCTTCCATCTTCTTCCTCCGATCCGCTTCTTCTTGCTCTGGTCTTCTCTTCTGGCATCTTCTTCTACAGCGTCGGTGTCTCTTCTTGGGCGGCTCCGCTCAATGGGAGGCTCCCGCTGTGTGAGGCTTCGCTGCATCTGACAGCTCTTTTATAATGGAGGGCGGGGCTACCTGGTGACCCCGCCCCCCTCTGACGCACGGGGACTTCCCTATGGCTTTCCCCATGACGTCAGAGTGGCACAGTGCATTGTGGACCATTCGCATCACACAAATTTGATGCAAACGGCCCACATAGTTCTGGGCTCGACAAGCGGACGAACGGCCGATGTTCGATTCGAACATGGGTTTGAATCGAACACCGGGCCCATCCCTAGCCCTGATCCCCTGCCTGTGGAAGACTCTGAACACTCCATCTATGATGGAGTGGATAAAGAGGGTGGAATGGACAAGAAAGGTAGAAGAGTCAATCCACAAGGCAGAGAATACAGAGGGGAAACATCACAAACTATGGAAGCAATGGGAGGAGTTTAGGAAAACGGAGGGATTCTTAAGGATGTGGGAATAGAGTGCGGAGGGGAATAGAAGGAAGTGAGCGAGACATCCTCGTTTTTTTGTTTTTTCTACTGTGCAGCATTGTGACTGCTGAGCGGTTCTGCAGCTCTTTTGTCAGTGTAGGGAGAGGTTGCTGTGTGTCGCAGGGACAGACTGTAGCTACACAAATCGCTAATGAATATAGGTCCACAAAAGTCATTTTAAGGACTGGTATAGGTGTACTATTAGGTGTGCATTATATAGGGGTGTAATACACGTATAAAATACTTTCAAATATAGAAAGCATAGTATAGTGCATTTCTACTGTGCAGCATTGTGTCTGCTGAGCGGTTCTGCAGCTCTTTTCTCAGTGTAGGGAGAGGTTGCTGTGTGTCGCAGGGACAGACTGTAGTGACACAAATCGCTAATGAATATAGGTCCACAAAAGTCATTTTAAGGACTGGTATAGGTGTACTATTAGGTGTGCATTATATTGCGGTGTAATACACGTATAAAATACTTTCAAATATAGAAAGCATATTATAGTGCATTTCTTTTGTGCAGCATTGTGACTGCTGAGCGGTTCTGCAGTGATATTACAAAGAGTGACAAACGCAATTATAAAAAAGTATTGTAACTGGTGTGATAGACCAGTGGCCCCCCAAAACGACAGATTGAAGCGGGGTGTTATATACCTTCTTCCACATATACTTCACTTCTCTAGAGACTTTTGTCACAGGGTCATTTAAAAAATGACAGGCAGAGGAAGACGCAGGCCCTTCCGCAGGGGTGGTAGGGGTAGGCAGGAGCACCAGGCTTGAGCCAAAGTGGGAAGTTGTAGAAGGTGCGTTCAATTAGGTCAAAGGACGCACCAGACTTGGTTGAGTGGCTCACTCAGCCTTACTCTTCTGCACCCTCCTCATCCTCTCTATCTGCACCCTCTTCACTTTCTGCTGTGTGCACCCCCAAAGACACTACCACCAACACCACCACCACCATATACCCTCCGCTTGAGTCACAGGAATTATTTTCCGATCCATCACAAAACATTTCCGATGCACAGGCATTCTTGGCATTGGATCAGGAAGAGGAGGTAGCAACAACCGCCACTCGGCAGTCTGACAACAGTACCCAGATCAGCCCAAGGAGGTTGGTCCCTGCTGTTGCTGCCTACTCTGAGATCTCTAATTATAGTGATGGGGAAGGTGACGTCGATGATGACGTGTCTAGGGATGTCACGTGGGTGCCCACAAGAGAGGAAGAGGAGGGGAGTTCAGAGTCCAGATGACAGAGTGGGTGAGGAGCCAGCGCCATTTTGTTTACGCCCGATAGAGAAAAACTCTGAGTTTCTGGGGACGGTTCCCCTCCTTCTTGCATCTGGGTATGGTGGATATGTGTCCCTCCGATGTCCGCAAGCTGGACGCCGATATAGGGTGCAAAAATATTGTCTGGATGGTCCGGTACAAGCCGCTGCGTGCCCGCTGTTGCCAGAGCTCCGCTACTGCGTGTCCATCACGGTCTCCGGCTAGCCCCATCCCCAACATTTTTATTTCTTATTGTGGTGGGGTATCAGCGCAGCACTGTCTTTATTGTTTATGATACTGTTTCTGTGGCTCCCCTCCTGCCCTTGTCCTTGCACTGTGGTGGGGGCCACTTGGCAGTAATCCTAGCTTCATTATTAAACACTTCAATACAGGACACTTTCCCCCCTTCTTGCCCAGGACAATTTTCAGCTTTCAGTGCTGTCGTACTTTAAATGACAATTGCGCAGTCATACAACACTGTACCCAAACTAAATTTGTATAATTTTCTTCCCACAAATAGAGCTTTCTTTTGATGGCATTTGATCATCTCTGCGGTTTTTATTTTTTGCTAAACAAATAAATGTTTTTTTTGAAAAAAATAAGTTTTTCTTTGTTTCTGTAATAAAATGTTGTTTTCTCCTTCACTGATGAGGCTGCACTGATAAGGCGGCACTGATAAGCACTGATGGGCACTTATGAGGAGGCACTGATATGCAGCACTGATGGGCACTCAATGTGCTGATTATCAGTTCAGATCCCCCTCTGACGGGGAGAGCCGCCAATCCCCTCTCCCTGTCAGTGCCGTTTACCTGCACTTCCTGGTTCATGCTGCATTCAGCTGTAAATGGTCGCAGCTAAACACGAGAGTTTTTAAGTTCCCTCACTTGCTAAGGATTTTATTGAGCTACTAACCCGTTTTGGGGACATTGGAGCTATAGTAAAAAAGATGGTGTTTTGTCTTATATTTTGTTTGTTATTGTCAGTCAACCCACCATTTAAAGTACTGCTGTACTCTTTTGGCCACCCTGACTGGAAGTGGTTATATATGTATGCTTTTTTTTGGGATGTGGTGACAGTTGATGCAATATTATTTACATCACATTACATGGGGGCATATCACATTGGGAAAACAAAAAGGAAAAAGAAGGAAGCATGGAGGTGGAGTATTTTTATTTTTTCGGGTCCATCAGGCAACGTGATTGACGATGGTTGTACATCGCAGGACACTTTTTTTTTAATAAAGGAATTGTCAAAATCTGTCTTTTGCATTTTTTTTTACACTTTTTGGGGTGAATTCACATAGGGGGGCGGGATCTGGGGGCCCCCTTGTTAAAGGGGGCTTCCAGATTCCGATAAGCCCCCCCCACCCTCAGACCCCCACAACCACTGGGCAAGGGTTGCAGGGATGAGGCCCTTGTCCCCATCAACATGGGGACAAGATGCTTTGGGGGGACCCCAAAGCACCCTCCCCATGTTGAGGGCATGTGGCGCTCGCTCGTCCCCCTCTATCCTGTCCTCCAGGCTGCATACTCAGATAAGGGTCTGGAATTGATTTTAAGGGGACACCATGCCAATTTTCTTTAAAATTTTGGCGTGGAGTTCTTCCTAAAATCCATACCAGACCTGAAGAGCCTGGTATGTTGTTTTCTCAGAGTTCTGCCCTCGACGAGCGGACGAACGGCCGATGTTCGATTCAAACATGGGTTCGAATCAAACACCGGGCCCATCCCTAATTGTCAGTGAGCACTGTTCCCCGTCAATACACAGTCATTGTCTTCCTCTGCTGATGGACCCTTTTGTACCCTACCTTCTTCCTGCATAGATTGTTCATTTGGCAGAATGCGCAGGAGCTGAGCAATCACATAACATCCCATATGGTGCAGAGCTGTATTACCTGCATGATTCGATACAGAGTGATGAATAGATAAATATACCCCTTAAAGTCTAATAACCTTTAAAGACATTTGTTTATTTACTAAAGGATTAACAGTTTGGTAATAACGCAAAGAATTCGCAAACATGTGTTTTTTTCCCCTAACACTTTATTGAGTATTAAAAGTAAAGGTTTACATTTTTTATTAACATTCACTTTTATAAATTATCATAGACTTTGCAAGATGGCAAATTTACATTGCTAAATTACACTTTTTCTGTCATACCAAAAGCTTATTCTGCCTTTTAATTTTGGTTGGGGACATCAGAACTTATTTAAGTACAACCACTATGGTATTTAAATGAACAACTCCTTTAGTAAAACTCCAAAAGCTGAATTATCAGCTCAACGATTATGAGTTTGCAATACTAAAAGCTATTTCTGTCATACCAAAAGCGTATTCTGCCTTTTAATTTTGTTTGGGAACATCAAAAATCATTTAGGTACACCCACTATGGTATTTAAAAGTCATTGTACTCTGTTTTGGTCAGTCCTGTGTACTGATCATTTTGTACAAGCTATTTAGTTCAGGGAAGAATTTGACATCTGGTGTGAAAACATGTACAGGCTAATAATCTTCTAAGATTGGAAAATACTGAGGTGGGTGTAGCTTACATGCATCTTGCAAGTAGTGACCTATAGAATTGGAGCCAGGTAAAAGGTATTTTCAGTACTATACTCTCCTACCCCATACTTCTCACTCAAACATGGTAAGAGATTGGTGTTTTAAAAACGATTGAACCTTAACATGTATATATGTTTAAAATGCATTGTATAGTCCTTAAAATTAGCAAGATTAAAAAATAGTATTATATAATGAAGAAATTTGTAAATGAAAAATGCTTAAACAATGGCTTTTAAATCAGTGTGTTTTTCTTAAGACTAGCTTGGTCTACAGGCAATATTTATGGGTGAGGTATTCCATACATTTTAATTATGACCCACTGTGCCTGAAGCTGACTGTATCTTTGGAGAGGGGTCATTATTCTGCCTGAAATGTCCATCAAAACAATGCAGTATGCAGACAATTCCGGAAGAATCCTTGATGCTGTGAAAAGTAGTAATTCATCTAGACCAAGGGTTTTCCACTTCATTTCACATAATCACAATTCCTATGTCCTTCCATCACTTTCTCATCTGCCTTTTCTTATTGCTGTCTATAGCTCTTGCAAGTGCATCTTAACCTATTTACCTACTAATAAACCATATTTACCTACCTATGCCACAGCAGCTCTTATTTTCCACCTTATTTACTTCTGGAAAACGTACCCTTCATTCAACATCTAAAAAATAAATTACCTCGTACATCTGCTTTGTGTGACCTTGCCCTTATATGTTAAAACGCAGTTTCATTGCACTGAAAATTAATTTCATAGCCAACATTTCTAAAAGGTTGATACAAGCTTTATAGTTTAGCTGCATAGTAGCTGCAGAGTCAATCAAGTGAAACTCTACAACAGAAAGCAAAAAAAAAGTTGTAAACAAAAGGAATAAAAGACCCCAAATAATAATATTCGCCAAAAATATAGAGAACGCTAATCAAAAATATGAGTTATGGAGGTCAACATTAGTTTCTTCCGCCCCATCTTAGTGAACGTCTCTTGGTATGATGACATGTTCCTAATACTACAATACCCCCCTTTTTCCCTTCCCCCTACTCCCCTCCTCCTTCTCTCTCTTTCTTATCTACTTCTCTACTCAGCCCTCTCGAATACCGGGAATTCTCCCCGATTCGTATGCAATTTATATTTCTATCTTGAGGGCTTTGTATTGGGGGTACAAACAATACAACAAGGAGTTCCTGATTTTTTAAACAAAGATTTCTGAGTTATAAGACAACCCCAGGTTTTCATGAAGGGTCATAGAATCGGAGAGGATTCGCCCGGCACAGTCTGCTCCCTTTAGGGGTGCCGGCGAGTACTCTACGAACACATTAGACTATTTAGCGCTATTATAGACGCATTTTATGTGACGGTTGGATCTCTACCAATGATTTGTTATGACGCTAATCCATACTATATTGATATCCCAGCTATGTCTTGTTTTTTCTTTTGGATTGCATCCAATTTTCCCCAATAATTGTTATGTTTTCATTTGCTCTGTTAATTCAATAAAATCTTTGAAAGAAAAAAAATATGAGTTATGCCGCGTACACACGAAGGGACAATCCCGCGGGATTATCCTCTGGACTCAAGTCCAGCGGACAATCCCCTCGTGTGTGGGCGTCGGCAGACTTTTTGGCGCCAAAGTCCGGCAGACCAAAGTTTTAAGTCTTGTTTTAAAACTATCCGCTGGAGTAAATGCCACCGCGCTAGCTCCGTGACCTGGCATGGATTTAAAGGGACTCCCCACGCCGAAAAACGGCGTGGGGGTTCCCCCCAAATCCATGTCAGACCCTTATCCGAGCACGCAGCCTGGCCGGCCAGGAAAGGGGTGGGGACGAACGAGCGCCCCCCCATCCTGAGCCGTACCAGGCCGCGTGCCCTCAACATGGGGGGTGCCCTGGGGAAAGGGGGCCGTGCGCCCCCCCACCCCAAAGCACCTTGTCCCCATGTTGATGAGGACAAGGGCCTCTTCCCGACAACCCTGGCCGTTGGTTGTCGGGGTCTGCGGGCGGGGGCTTATCGGATCCGGGAGCCCCCTTTAATAAGGAGGCCCCCAGATACCAGCCCCCCACCCTATGTGAATGAGTATGGGGTACGATGTACCCCTACCCATTCACCTAAGGTGTAAAATGTAAAGTACAAAAACACACACACTTTTGAAAAAATATTTTATTGCACTGCTCCGGGGGTCTTCTTCCGTCTTGGGGGTCTTCTCGCCGGACTCCTCCGCTCTCTTCTGCTCTTTTACCTAGCTCTTTCACGAGCGGAGGAGGCCGGCTACCTTCTTCGTCATCGTCGCCGCCGTCATCTGGGGTCTCGATCCGCCTTCGGGGGTCTTCCGGGGTCTTCCGGGGGTCTCTTCTGTTCTTGCGACGGTCGTTGTCTTCCGCGGCGCCTTCTTCTTCTTGTTCTTCTTCTTGTTCTTCTTCTTCTTCCGATGTTGACCCGTCGCTGTCTCTGCCCGGAATGCCAGAGCCGCGCTGTGCTGGGACTTATATAGGGACATGGGGACAGGGTCACATGCTCATGTCACATGGTGACCCCGCCCCCTGTGATGTCACAGTCCCAGCATCCTCCGGGACTGTGATATCACAGGGGGCAGGTTACCATGTGACATGAGCATGTGACCCTGTCCCCATGTCCCTATATAAGTCCCAGCACAGCGCGGCTCTGGCATTCCGGGCAGAGACAGCGACGGGTCAACATCGGAAGAAGAAGAAGAACAAGAAGAAGAACAAGAAGAAGAAGGCGCCGTCGGCGCGGAAGACGACGACCGCCGCAAGAACAGAAGAGACCCCCGGAAGACCCCGGAAGACCCCCGAAGGCGGATCGAGACCCCCAGACGACGGCGGCGACGACGAAGAAGGTAGCCGGACTTCTCCGCTCGGAAAAAGAGCTTGGTAAATGGCGGAGGAGTCCGGCGAGAAGACCCCCAAGACGGAAGAAGACCCCCGAGCAGTGCAATAAAATATTTTTTCAAAAGTGTGTGTGTTTTTGTACTTTACATTTTACACCTTAGGTGAATGGGTAGGGGTACATCGTACCCCATACTCATTCACATAGGGTGGGGGGCCGGTATCTGGGGGCCTCCTTATCAAAGGGGGCTCCCAGATTCTGATAAGCCCCCGCCCACAGACCCCGACAACCAACGGCCAGGGTTGCCGGGAAGAGGCCCTTGTCCTCATCAACATGGGGACAAGGTGCTTTGGGGTGGGGGGGCCGCACGGCCCCCCTTTCCCCAGGGCACCCCCCATGTTGAGGGCACGTGGCCTGGTACGGCTCAGGAGGGGGGGCGCTCGTTCGTCCCCACCCCTTTCCTGGCCGGCTGGGCTGCGTGCTCGGATAAGGGTCTGACATGGATTTGGGGGGAACCCCCACGCCGTTTTTCGGCGTAGGGAGTCCCTTTAAATCCATGCCAGGTTACGGAGCTAGTGCGGCGGCATTTACTGCCTACGCTAGCTACGTAACCTGAAGTTACGTTCTAAATGAACGGACTGCTCCGTGTGTGGGCAAGTCCGTTAAGTCCCGCGGACTTTGGCCGGCGGATTATCGGCCGGAGAAGTCCGTGCGTGTGTGGGCAAGTCCGCGCATGTGTGGGCAAGTCCACACGCTCGGAAAGTCCGGCGGATTGTCCGCTGGACTAGGTCCGCCGGCAAAAGTCTGCACGTGTGTACGCGGCATTAGGGTCACAGTATACAGGGGAGCTTTGGTAAAGCAGTGTGGCTTCCACATATCTTTGCAAATGTGTGCAACTAAACCCTCTGTTTTTAACATGAATTGTAAAACAGGGTCAGTTTGCTTCTTTTTTTTTTTTTCAGGCTAGCTGGTAAGTGTGATGGGATTTTGTTTGTTTGTTTGTAATGTGTTAGGTCCCTCCACATGCACCTTACTTCACAGGTTAGTTAAAAAAAGGAGTGGTTGCCATTTTTGTATTGCTTGTTCAGTGGATTTGGCATGGAGACATATTGGACATCTTCAGCTGTCTTTATGCTCTTGCTAGGCTTCTAATGTGCCCCTGCTCTTTTAGGAAGGGGTGGATTCCCTCCTGGCACACCTGACCCTTATTTATTCACTGCTATTTATGCTCTAGCTTAGAGACTCTCAAAAATCCTAGTTAGGACTAGGGATGAGCCGAACACCCCCGGGTTCGGTTCGAACCAGAACCTTCGAACGGACCGAAAGTTCGCGCGAATTTTCGAACCCTATACGTTATAAATGGACGCGAACGTTCGAAATCAAAAGTGCTAATTACAACGGCCAATATGCATGTTAATGTCATAAAACAGGTTTGGGGACCCGGTCCTGCCCCAGGGGACATATATCAATGCAAAAAGAACTTTTAAAAACTAACGTTTTTTCGGGAGCAGTCATTTTAATGATGCATAAAGTGAAAAAAAAAAAGTGACATTTTCCTTTAAATATGGTACCTGGGGGGTGTCCAAAGTATGCCTGTGAAGTGGCATGTGTTTCCCGTGTTTAGAACTGTCCTTGCACAAAATGACATTTGTAAAGGAAAAAAAGAAGCCATTTAAAACCACTTGCGGCTTTAGGTTTGATCTTAAGTAGAATCTGAACAGGTACATTATGAAGTGTAGCTCCATCCCAAAAAAATCTATTTTTAAGCTTTTTGGAGAACATAGGGAGGGGTTATCACCCCTGTAACATTTGCTGTCTTTGCACATCTGTTCAGAACATGTCACCTCACTTTCCGTCCCAATGACAAATGTTTTTGGAAAAGTGGGGTTTTAATTGAAACAAGGATTGGTGATAAAGTATCAGTAGAGAGGAGATACCTTTTTTTCCCAAATTAAATCTAACAGGATAGAATTTCCCTTCCTAGGGGTAGATTTCCTCTCACTTCCTGTTTTCTCTTTCCATTTGCAAGTAGGAGTCGTTTGTAAGTTGGATGTTTGAAAGTAGGGGCCTGGCGTATATACTCTGCAGAAATTTGCCCTATTAGATGTTGGTGTAGCCACAAGACTGGTGGGCACAGGAATGGGCCCTGCTGTGAGTTAATAGATCAAGATTTGTAATTGCATGCACCTGTTGAACAGGGCAGAAAAATTGGGGGTGGTGGTGGTGGTGGTGGTGGACGGTTTTTTGCCACAAGACTGTAAGCTCTCACAGTTACTCTTGGTGGGCGCAGGAATGGGCCCTGCTGTGAGTTATTAGATCAAGATTTGTAATTGCAAGCACCTGATGAACAGGGCAGAAAAATTGGGCCTTTGGCGGTGGTGGTGGACGGTGTTGCCACAAGACTGTAGGCCCTCATAGTTACTCTTGGTGGGCGCAGGAATGGGCCCTGCTGTGAGTTATTAGATCAAGATTTGTAATTGCAAGCACCTGATGAACAGGGCAGAAAAATTGGGGCCTTTGGCGGTGGTGGTGGACGGTGTTGCCACAAGACTGCAGGCCCTCATAGTTACTCTTGGTGGGCGCAGGAATGGGCCCTGCTGTGAACTATTAGATCAAGATTTGTAATTACCCGCCCCTGTTAAACAGGGGCTGAAAAAATTGTGCCTTAGGCACTGGTGCTGGTGCCACAACACTGCAACCCCTCACAGAGACTGTACTTGGAGCACAGCAGTCACACGTGTTGCGAAGCATTTTTTTAAAAAATTGTAAGTACACGCCCCTGTTAAACAGGGGCTGAAAAATTGTGCCTTAGGCACTGGTGCTGGTGCCACAACACTGCAACCCGGCCCTCACAGATACTGTACTTGGAGCACAGCAGTCACACGTGTTGCGAAGCATTTTTTTTAAAAAATTGTAAGTACACGCCCCTGTTAAACAGGGGCTGAAAAATTGTGCCTTAGGCACTGGTGCTGGTGCCACAACACTGCAACCCGGCCCTCACAGAGACTGTACTTGGAGCACAGCAGTCACACGTGTTGCGAAGCATTTTTTTTTAAAAATTGTAAGTACACGCCCCTGTTAAACAGGGGCTGAAAAATTGTGCCTTAGGCACTGGTGCTGGTGCCACAACACTGCAACACGGCCCTCACAGAGACTGTACTTGGAGCACAGCAGTCACACGTGTTGCGAAGCATTTTTTTAAAAAATTGTAAGTACACGCCCCTGTTAAACAGGGGCTGAAAAATTGTGCCTTAGGCACTGGTGCTGGTGCCACAACACTGCAACACGGCCCTCACAGAGACTGTACTTGGAGCACAGCAGTCACACGTGTTGCGAAGCATTTTTTTAAAAAATTGTAAGTACACGCCCCTGTTAAACAGGGGCTGAAAAATTGTGCCTTAGGCACTGGTGTGGTGGCATGGATCATTGAGGAGGAGGAAGAGGATAGTCAGTGAACATAAGAGGACAGTCACTCAGCATCAGCATAGGCAGTCTTGAAGGGATGTGACATTAAAAATTATTCGGTTATATCCGCCTCAGGTGCCTGGTAGCTGGTGGTGATCCAAGACTGATTCATTTTGATGAATGTCAGTCGATCAACCGAGGCGGTGGACAGGCGCACCCTATGATCAGTCACAAATCCTCCAGCAGCACTGAATGTGCGTTCGGAAAGAACGCTGGAGGCAGGACAGGCCAGTAGCTCAATTGCATACTGTGCAAGCTCTGGCCAGTGATCCATCCTCAGGACCCAGTAAGCCAGAGGATTTTCGGTGGGAAAGGTGTCCAAGTCTGACCTTGCCCCAAGGTATTCCTGCACCATGTATATCAGACGCTGGCGATGGTTGCTGGAACCGATCATACCTTGGGGCTGCGGACTAAAAAATTGTCTGAACGCATCGGTCAGACGTCCACCTTCCCCACCGCTCCTTCTGCCACTGACCGAAGCCTCAGCAACTCGTCGCCCAGGACCAGGAGTTTGTAGCCTCCCAGTTTCTGGGAACGCGTTGCACAGACCTTTCTGCAAGGCCTCCCTGAGATGTCTCATCCTCTGCTCCCTCTGCGACGGCAAGATAAGGTCCGCAAACCTTACCCTTGTACCGCGGATCAAGGAGAGTGGCCAGCCAGTAATGGTCCCTCTCCTTGATCCGAAGAACACGAGGATCCTTCCGCAGGCTTTGCAGGATCAGGGAGGCCATGCAGCGTAGGTTAGCTGAGGCATTCGGTCCGGAGTCTTCTGGGTCACTGAGGATGACATGATCGCCAGCCACCTCCTCCCAGCCACGTACAAGTCCACTGGCTTGTTGGGACTGTACATCATCCCTAAAAGACTGCTGCTGCTGATGCTGAGTGCCAGGCTCCACCTCCATGCTCACACAATCCTCCTCCTCCTCCTCCTCCTCCTCCTCCTCATCCTCTTCCTGTGTGATGGGTGGGACAGAAGGAACACTGTCCGGATAAAGGGGGCCTTGAGAGGCAAGGAAGTCCTCCTCTTCCTGCCTCTGTTCTGCCTCAAGTGCCCTGTCCATTATCCCACGCAGCGTATGCTCCAACAGGTGGACAAGAGGGACAGTGTCACTGATGCATGCACTGTCACTGCTCACCATCCTCGTGGCCTCCTCAAATGGTGAGAGGACAGTGCATGCATCCCTGATCATGCTCCACTGACGTGGGGAAAAAAAACCAAGCTCCCCTGACCCTGTCCTGGTGCCGTAGTCGCAAAGGTACTCATTGATGGCCCTCTGCTGCGTGTGCAGTCGCTGCAGCATGGCCAACGTTGAGTTCCACCTGGTGGGCATGTCAGATATTAGGCGGTTCTTGGGCAGGTTCAGCTCCTTTTGCAGCTCAGTCAGCCGAGCACTGGCATTATAAGATCGGCGGAAATGCACACAGACTTTCCTGGCCTGCCTCAGGACATCCTGTAAGCCTGGGAACCTGCCCAAGAACCGCTGCACCACCAGGTTGAGGACGTGAGCCATGCAGGGCACATGGGTGAGCTGCCCCTGTCGCAGGGCGGAGAGGAGGTTGGTGCCATTGTCAGAAACGACCATTCCTGGCTTAAGCTGACGTGGCGTCAACCACCTCTCGGCCTGCCCCTGCAGAGCTGCCAGAACCTCTGGCCCAGTGTGGCTCCTGTCCCCCAAACACACCAGCGCAAGCACGGCATGGCATCTTTTTGCCTGCGTACTTGCGTAGCCCCTTGTACGCCTACGGAGCACCGCTGGTTCCAAGGACAGAGCACTGGAGGAAGAAGAAGAGGAGGGGGTGGAGGAGAGAGGTGTGTCACAACCAGTAGCAGTAGTCGCGTTTTGGAGGCGTGGTGGCGGGACAACCTCCAACACTACTGCACCTTGTCCTGCATCCCTCCCAGCTGCCAATAGAGTGACCCAATGGGCCGTGAAAGAAAGGTACCGTCCCTGTCCATGCCTGCTGGACCATGAGTCAGCGGTAATATGCACCTTACCGCTGACCGCCCTGTCCAGCGAGGCATGGACATTGCCCTCCACATGCCGGTAGAGAGACGGAATCGCCTTCCGCGAGAAAAAGTGGCGTTTGGGAACCTGCCACTGAGGAACCGCACATTGAACAAACTCACGGAAGGGGGCCGAGTCTACCAACTGAAAAGGCAGCAGTTGAAGTGCTAGCAATTTAGCAAGGCTAGCATTCAACCGCTGGGCATGTGGATGGCTGGGAGTGTACTTCTTTCTACGGTCCAGCAGCTGGGGCAGGGAAATTTGCCTGCTGCATTCGGACGTCGGTGTACTGCAAGTACTTGGTTGTGACACACCGAATTCTACACCTTCAGTCCTCTCAGAGCAGCTTTCAGAGAGGACTGAAGGTGTAGTGGGGATGGAGATCCCAGCTGAGGAGGAGCAAGGAGAGGTCCGCTTAGTTCTTTGGTGTGGGTCTTTTATGTGTGCCTGCCAACGAGCTGCATGGCAGGTCGCCATATGTCTGGTCATGCTTGTCGTGCCCAAGCGGCTGATGTTTTGGCCACGCGAGATACGCTTGAGACAAATATTGCAAATAGCAGTGGTGCGATCTGCTGCACTCGTCTCAAAAAAGGCCCACACCAAAGAACTTTTCTGATAACGTGCAGAGGCAGCGCCCTGCACAGGCGGAGCTCTGCGGTGTTGTACAGTTGCTGTGCTGGCCTCTACCTGGCCTCCAGGGGGCATCCTGCCTCGTTGGACATGTGACGCCGCATCCTCCTCCTCCTCGTCCTCCTCCTCATCCTCTCTCCCTTGAGGCACCCACGTGGAGTCAGTGACCTCATCATCCCCTCCCTCTTCACCACTAGAGCAAACCTGGCAGTAAGCTGCAGCTGGTGGAACTGTACTGCCAGATTCCTCAAGCTGGGTATCGTCATCCGAGCCTTCGAATCGTTGGGCATCCTCCTGGAGCATGTACCCAACACTGTGCTCAAAGAGTTCGGGGGACTCCTCAGGAGGACATGGTGGGTCTAGGGAAGGGGTGGCTGATGATGCTCTGTCAGTACCCTGAGCCTGGGTGAGAGAGGATGAGGAGGATGAGGAGGGCTTGGTCATCCATTCTACCAAGCCTTCAGCATGATGCGGCTCCACATGTCCAGCTGCCGAAAACAAAGACGCGCGTGTCCATGGCCACGTGCTGATGACGATGCACGACCACGTCCACGTCCACGGCCACGTCCACTAGAAACAGAGCCTGCCTGCCCTGTGTTCTTGGCTCTGCACGCTCTGCCTCCCCTTGGCGGTCTTCCAGCCATTGTAGTCGGTAGTCCTGTGGGTGCTGCTGAGAAGAAAATAGAGGAGCTCTGTGTGATGCCACTAACACACTAGAAGTCCTATGGGTGCTTCTGCAAAGAAAATAGAGGAGCTCTGTGTGATGCCACTAACACACTAGAAGTCCTGTGGGTGCTTATGCAAAGAAAATAGAGGAGCTCTGTGTGATGCCACTAACACACTAGAAGTCCTGTGGGTGCTTCTGCAAAGAAAATAGAGGAGCTCTGTGTGATGCCACTAACACACTAGAAGTCCCGTGGGTGCTGCTGAGAAGAAAATAGAGGAGCTCTGTGTGATGCCACTAACACACTAGAAGTCCTATGGGTGCTTCTGCAAAGAAATAGAGGAGCTCTGTGTGATGCCACTAACACACTAGAAGTCCTGTGGGTGCTTATGCAAAGAAAATAGAGGAGCTCTGTGTGATGCCACTAACACACTAGAAGTCCTGTGGGTGCTTCTGCAAAGAAAATAGAGGAGCTCTGTGTGATGCCACTAACACACTAGAAGTCCTGTGGGTGCTGCTGAGAAGAATATATAGGAGCTCTGTGTGATGCCACTAACACACTAGAAGTCCTATGGGTGCTTCTGCAAAGAAAATAGAGGAGCTCTGTGTGATGCCACTAACACACTAGAAGTCCTGTGGGTGCTTCTGCAAAGAAAATAGAGGAGCTCTGTGTGATGCCACTAACACACTAGAAGTCCTATGGGTGCTTCTGCAAAGAAAATAGAGGAGCTCTGTGTGATGCCACTAACACACTAGAAGTCCTGTGGGTGCTTATGCAAAGAAAATAGAGGAGCTCTGTGTGATGCCACTAACACACTAGAAGTCCTGTGGGTGCTTCTGCAAAGAAAATAGAGGAGCTCTGTGTGATGCCACTAACACACTAGAAGTCCTGTGGGTGCTGCTGAGAAGAATATATAGGAGCTCTGTGTGATGCCACTAACACACTAGAAGTCCTATGGGTGCTTCTGCAAAGAAAATAGAGGAGCTCTGTGTGATGCCACTAACACACTAGAAGTCCTGTGGGTGCTTCTGCAAAGAAAATAGAGGAGCTCTGTGTGATGCCACTAACACACTAGAAGTCCTATGGGTGCTTCTGCAAAGAAAATAGAGGAGCTCTGTGTGATGCCACTAACACACTAGAAGTCCTGTGGGTGCTTATGCAAAGAAAATAGAGGAGCTCTGTGTGATGCCACTAACACACTAGAAGTCCTGTGGGTGCTTATGCAAAGAAAATAGAGGAGCTCTGTGTGATGCCACTAACACACTAGAAGTCCTGTGGGTGCTTATGCAAAGAAAATAGAGGAGCTCTGTGTGATGCCACTAACACACTAGAAGTCCTGTGGGTGCTGCTGAGAAGAATATATAGGAGCTCTGTGTGATGCCACTAACACACTAGAAGTCCTATGGGTGCTTCTGCAAAGAAAATAGAGGAGCTCTGTGTGATGCCACTAACACACTAGAAGTCCTGTGGGTGCTTATGCAAAGAAAATAGAGGAGCTCTGTGTGATGCCACTAACACACTAGAAGTCCTGTGGGTGCTGCTGAGAAGAATATATAGGAGCTCTGTGTGATGCCACTAACACACTAGAAGTCCTGTGGGTGCTTATGCAAAGAAAATAGAGGAGCTCTGTGTGATGGGACTAACACACTTCAAGTCCTATAGGTGCTTCTGGGAAGAAAATATAGCTCTGTGTGTGTGATGGGACTAACACACTTCAAGTCCTATAGGTGCTTCTGGGAAGAAAATATATCTGTGTGTGTGTGATGGGACTAAAACACTTCAAGTCCTATAGGTGCTTCTGGAACAAAATATAGCTCTGTGTGTGTGTGATGGGACTAACACACTTCAAGTCCTATAGGTGCTTCTGGGAAAAAATATAGCTCTGTGTGTGTAAATGGACTAACACACTTCAAGTCCTATAGGTGCTTCTGGGAAGAAAATAAAGCTCTGTGTGGGTAATGGGACTAACACACTTCAAGTCCTATAGGTGCTTCTGGGAAAAAATATAGCTCTGTGTGTGTAATGGGACTAACACACTTCAAGTCCTATAGGTGCTTCTGGGAACAAAGTATAGCTCTTTGTGTGTAATGGGACTAACACACTTCAAGTCCTATAGGTGCTTCTGGGAAGAAAATATAGCTCTGTGTGTGTTGGGACTAACACACTTCAAGTCCTATAGGTGCTTCTGGGAAGAAAATATAGCTCTGTGTGTGTGATGGGACTAACACACTTCAAGTCCTATAGGTGCTTCTGGGAACAAAATATAGCTCTGTGTGTGTAAATGGGACTAACACACTTCAAGTCCTATAGGTGCTTCTGGGAAGAAAATATAGCTCTGTGTGTGTAATGGGACTAACACACTTCAAGTCCTATAGGTGCTTCTGGGAAGAAAATATAGCTCTGTGTGTGTGATGGGACTAACACACTTCAAGTCCTATAGGTGCTTCTGGGAAGAAAATATAGCTCTGTGTGTGTAATGGGACTAACACACTTCAAGTCCTATAGGTGCTTCTGGGAAGAAAATATAGCTCTGTGTGTGTAATGGGACTAACACACTTCAAGTCCTATAGGTGCTTCTGGGAACAAAGTATAGCTCTTGTGTGTAATGGGACTAACACACTTCAAGTCCTATAGGTGCTTCTGGGAAAGAAAATATAGCTCTGTGTGTGTGATGGGACTAACACACTTCAAGTCCTATAGGTGCTTCTGGAAAGAAAATATAGCTCTGTGTGTGTGATGGGACTAACACACTTCAAGTCCTATAGGTGCTTCTGGGAAGAAAAATATAGCTCTGTGTGTGTAATGGGACTAACACACTTCAAGTCCTATAGGTGCTTCTGGGAAGAAAATATAGCTCTGTGTGTGTAATGGGACTAACACACTTCAAGTCCTATAGGTGCTTCTGGGAAGAAAATATAGCTCTGTGTGTGTGATGGGACTAACACACTTCAAGTCCTATAGGTGCTTCTGGGAAGAAAATATAGCTCTGTGTGTGTAATGGGACTAACACACTTCAAGTCCTATAGGTGCTTCTGGGAAGAAAATATAGCTCTGTGTGTGTAATGGGACTAACACACTTCAAGTCCTATAGGTGCTTCTGGGAAGAAAACATAGCTCTGTGTGTGTGATGGGACTAACACACTTCAAGTCCTATAGGTGCTTCTGGGAAGAAAATATAGCTCTGTGTGTGTAATGGGACTAACACACTTCAAGTCCTATAGGTGCTTCTGGGAAGAAAATATAGCTCTGTGTGTGTAATGGGACTAACACACTTCAAGTCCTATAGGTGCTTCTGGGAAGAAAATATAGCTCTGTGTGTGTGTGATGGGAATAACACACTTCAAGTCCTATAGGTGCTTCTGGGAAGAAAATATAGCTCTGTGTGTGTAATGGGACTAACACACTTCAAGTCCTATAGGTGCTTCTGGGAAGAAAATATAGCTCTGTGTGTGTGATGGGACTAACACACTTCAAGTCCTATAGGTGCTTCTGGGAACAAAATATAGCTCTGTGTGTGTGATGGGAATAACACACTTCAAGTCCTATAGGTGCTTCTGGGAACAAAATATAGCTCTGTGTGTGTAATGGGACTAACACACTTCAAGTCCTATAGGTGCTTCTGGAACAAAATATAGCTCTGTGTGTGTAATGGGACTAACACACTTCAAGTCCTATAGGTGTTCTGGGAACAAAATATAGCTCTTTGTGTGTAATGGGACTAACACACTTCAAGTCCTATAGGTGCTTCTGGGAAGAAAATATAGCTCTGTGTGTGTGATGGGACTAACACACTTCAAGTCCTATAGGTGCTTCTGGGAAGAAAATATAGCTCTGTGTGTGTAATGGGACTAACACACTTCAAGTCCTATAGGTGCTTCTGGGAACAAAATATAGCTCTGTGTGTGTGATGGGACAACACACTTCAAGTCCTATAGGTGCTTCTGGGAAGTAAATATAGCTCTGTGTGTGTATGGGACTAACACACTTCAAGTCCTATAGGTGCTTCTGGGAAGAAAATATAGCTCTGTGTGTGTAATGGGACTAACACACTTCAAGTCCTATAGGTGCTTCTGGGAAGAAAATATAGCTCTGTGTGTGTGATGGGACTAACACACTTCAAGTCCTATAGGTGCTTCTGGGAAGAAAATATAGCTCTGTGTGTGTAATGGGACTAACACACTTCAAGTCCTATAGGTGCTTCTGGAAGAAAATATAGCTCTGTGTGTGTAATGGGACTAACACACTTCAAGTCCTATAGGTGCTTCTGGGAACAAAATAGCTCTGTGTGTTTAATGGGACTAACACACTTCAAGTCCTATAGGTGCTTCTGGGAACAAAATATAGCTCTGTGTGTGTAATGGGACTAACACACTTCAAGTCCTATAGGTGCTTCTGGGAACAAAATATAGCTCTGTGTGTGTGATGGGACTAACACACTTCAAGTCCTATAGGTGCTTCTGGGAACAAAATATAGCTCTGTGTGTGTAATGGGACTAACACACTTCAAGTCCTATAGGTGCTTCTGGGAAGAAAATATAGCTCTGTGTGTGTAATGGGACTAACACACTTCAAGTCCTATAGGTGCTTCTGGGAAGAAAATATAGCTCTGTGTGTGTAATGGGACGAACACACTTCAAGTCCTATAGGTGCTTCTGGTAAGAAAATATAGGAGCTATGCCTGCCTGGGACTAACACACTTCAAGTCCTATAGGTGCCTCTGGTAACAAAATATAGGAGCTCTGCCTGCCTGCCACGAACACACTACAAGTCCTATAGGTGCTTCTGGTAACAAAATATAGGAGCTCTGCCTGCCTGCCACTAACACACTACAAGTCCTATAGGTGCCTCTGGTAACAAAATATAGGAGCTCTGCCTGCCTGCCACGAACACACTACAAGTCCTATAGGTGCTTCTGGTAACAAAATATAGGAGCTCTGCCTGCCTGCCACTAACACACTACAAGTCCTATAGGTGCTTCTGGTAACAAAATATAGGAGCTCTGCCTGCCTGCCACGAACACACTACAAGTCCTATAGGTGCTTCTGGTAACAAAATATAGGAGCTCTGCCTGCCTGCCACTAACACACTACAAGTCCTATAGGTGCTTCTGGTAACAAAATATAGGAGCTCTGCCTGCCTGCCACGAACACACTACAAGTCCTCTAGGTGCTTCTGGTAACAAAATCTAGGAGCTCTGCCTGCCTGCCTCGAACACACTACAAGTCCTAAAGGTGCTTCTGGTAACAAAATGTAGGAGCTCTGCCTGCCTGCCACGGGCACACTACAAGCCCCTCTTTGTAATTCAATCTTTGTAACTGAATCTATCTAACTCAATCTCCGCAAGTGAATCTCTCTAACTATCTAAATGCAGCAGAGTGTCACAGAAACAGCCTGCTCAATCTGCGCCGGAACAGCATGTGACCGGCGCAGACGCGTGGCGGCGTTTTATAGGGGGGGGCGTGTACTACAGCCCCGGTGCTGTAATTGGCTCGAGCACCGGGCCCATCCTTAGTTAGGACCACTCACACCATACATATGAGCTTTAATGAGGCAGTGTGGCTTCCACAAATATTTGCAAATGTATGCAACTAACCCTTTTGTTTTTACCAGGAATTGTTAGACAATGTCAGTTTATTTTTTCAGGCTATCTGATATGTGTGTTGAGAAATGTTGTTTGAGAAAGCTAATCGTATTTATATTCCTTAAAAGCAGGTATGAACACTACTGACCTTGGTTCTGTCTTTTGAAGACATCTCACATCTATACATGTGGTACTTGTGTAGCACCCTCCTAGGTAGGTGCTACAATATTTAGATAAATGCTAGTGTTTTATTTTTGACAGGTAAATTTAGTTGCCACACTGTAGTCAGTGTGGCTGTGATTTGGTTGAGGTAAAAGCACAATTTGGCTCACTGTACTCAGTGAGCTGCAATTGTTTAGTCAAGCCTGATCCGTGTACTCTGCTGCTGCTAGTCTGCTGGATAGCTTCCTCTGTATCCAGGCAACTTGAGAAGTTTCTGGATGATAGGTGTGAAGCTATGCAGGAAAGCACGAATATTGATACAGCCCCGACCTATCCCAGAGAGGCAGGCTCTGAAGGCGGGTTGGTCTTTGGAGAAAGAGTGAATGAGCCTGTTGTGTGCCTGGCTGTGGGGCTGAAGTTAAAAAGACCCCAGCAGTGCACAAATATACTAAATTGCACAGGAAATAAATGCACCTGTCTCCAGAGTGTTGTACTTGTACTTAGTAGGGATGATTTTCTAAAGGAATAACAAACATAAACTTAACAAAGTGGGTATTCAAAGATTCACCTTATTTTCTAGCATTCACTTTGCAAAGTTAGCCTTCACATCTCTATTAGTAACTAAATCCTACTTTGTGTTACATGGTTTTTCATTTTCAGGCTTCATGTCTTCAGATTCACACTCCTAAAACAGACTGAAACTAGAAGATACTCTGCTCTGTGTTACTCTGGCAGTTTGTGTGAATAGCAGTATTGAGAAAAGGATATCTACTGCATGTGTACATGTTGATTTCAGAAACTCCCTTTTCAAAATACCAGGCCAGTAGCAGTGCATAACTTTGCAGTTTTTCACGTGGGCTTAACATATATTCTGCTTTTGAAAATGCAATTGTCTAAGAGATTGTATAACATTCTGTGTCAAAAGTAATAATAACATGTCATTATGCTTTCTTGGAAGAACAAATACATTTGCACTATATAGAAATATATAAAGTCAAGCAGTAAAGCAGGTACACATGAGAAGGGGGCTGCTGAGAGTCATCATCAGACTTTCTTTCTTTGCCTGGTTTCTGTGGTTCTGTGGTCCTTAACAAAATGTAACTCAATTCTCTCAATTCCACCCCCCCCCCCCCCCCCCAGTTTGTATTTTATAACATAGGCAGTTTAATTGTCCAGCTTAATCCCCACATTCAGACCCCATAACAGCTGTCATTTCAGTAAGTGGTTGCAGTGTAAATATTATCACTCTAATCAGATTGCACATACTACAGCAGCCCACCAAAACTACAAATTAAGTACTATTTCACAGAGAGCAGGCAATGCCATTTCCTGCACTTCAGAGCATTAATTAGTCCCATTGTGTTGCTACAGTAAAACTGTATATCACACATAGGTTTGTTCACTGTTTGGAAGTTACATTTTGTTACAAATAGGGACTATCTTTGAATTTTGGTAGCTTATAAGTTTGACCTGAACTCAAGCTATTTGCAGTATGCCAAGCAGGTGAACTAAATTACATAATGACAAAAGGCCCTTGTCCCCATAAAAATAAGAAGACAAGCTGCACTGCTTGGCTGGTGAGGGGGCTCTCTAGAAAAGTACCCTCTTAGTGGTTAAGGAAATAAACACATAGACCCTGTAGAAATAGCTTTGTATTTGAAAGAGAAAAACTGTCCCAACAATGTAAATCCAATGTCAATCACATCATCCAGCAATTTAGACCCATTGCTAATTACAATGAGCTGAGCCCTGACATGCCATGCAATGATGATCCTCTCGCGCTGCACTCTTGCCTAGGGAGGAGCCAAACACCCCCGGGTTCGGTTCGCACCAGAACCTGCGAACGGACCGAAAGTTTGCGCGAACATTTGAACCCTATTAATTACAATGGACGCGAACGTTCAAAATCAAAAGTGCTAATTTTAAAGACTAATATGCATGTTATTGTCATAAAAAGTGTTTGGGGACCTGGGTCCTGCCCCAGGGGACATGTATCAATGCAATTTTTTTTTTTAAAAACAGATGTTTTTTCAGGAGCAGTGATTTTAATAATGCTTAATGTGAAACAATAAAAGTGTAATATTCCTTTAAATTTCGTAATCTGGGGGGTGTCTATAGTATGCCTGTGAAGGGGCGCATGTTTCCCGTGCTTAGAACTGTCCCTGCACAAAGTGTCATTTTTGCAGGAAAAAAAAGCTATTTAAAATCACTTGCGGCTAATGAATTGCCGGCTCCCGTAACACAGAGAACAGTCATTCATTGAAAGTCATTGATAAAAAAAAAGTCATTGATAAAAAAAAAAGTCAAAAAAAAAAAAGCGTGGGGGTCCCCCCAAATTCAATTACCAGGATCTTCAGGTCTGCTATGGATATTAAGGGAACCCTGCGTCAAATTTTTAAAAAAATGACGTAGGGGTCCCCCTAAATATCCATACCAGACCCTTCAGGTCTGGGATGGATTTTAAGGGGAACCCCGGCCAAAAAAAAAATGGCGTGGGGTCCCCTCAAAATCCATACCAGACCCTTATCCGAGCACGCAACCTGGCAGGCCGCAGGAAAAGAGGGGGGGACAAGAGAGTGCCCCCCCTCCTGAACCATACCAGGCCACATGCCCTCAACATTGGGAGGGTGCTTTGGGGGTCTGTGACCCCTCAAAGCACCTTGTTCCCATGTTGATGAGGACAAGGGCCTCTTCCCCACAACCCTGGCCATTGGTTGTGGGGGTCTGCGGGCGGGCGATTGTGTGTCTGCCGATGCGTGCGATTTTTTACATACAAAATGAAAAATGTTTTTACATATGTCATTTTTTATTTATTTTTTAGGTTGCACCTGTACCTCTTCACCTAAAGATAAGATTCATCATGTTATTTATCTATTACCATTATGTATGCTTTCAACATGTCCGCTTGATTTAAGTGTTTTAGGTGAAAAAGGTATTTTCCTTCCATCCATTTAAATGTTACCTTCAGATTTTGGATGCTCACAGGTGCTTCCCTAATTGCTATCTCGTTATACATTTGTTTAATTGCTTGTGTGTGTGTATATATAGCTATTTTCACCAAAAAAGTGAAACAAAAGTTAGTCTGTACACAAGCCTAGATGCTATGATTTTATTATATCTTTTGAAATAAAGTTGAATAATTTGGAGTGCGGCTATCCAGCTACATCTTTTCTACCTCAGTTCCTGTTGCAAACAGAGCCAGCACCCTGTGGGATTGTGGAGACTGTTTTGGGAGAAGTCATTACCTTGGAGCGGTGATTCTTTGTATTTCTGCGGGCGGGGGGCTTATCGGAATCTGGAAGCCCCCTCTAACAAGGGGACCCCCAGATCCCGCCCCCCCTTGTGAAATGGTAAGGGGGTACAAAAGTACCCCCACCATTTCACAAAAAAAGTGACAAAAATGTTAAAAATGACAGGAGACGGTCTTTGACAATTCTTCTTCTTTCATCTTCTTTCTTCTGGTCTTCTTCCTTTCTTCATCATTCGGTTTCTTCATCTTCTCCTTCCGGCATCTTCTTCCATCTTCTTCTTCCATCTTCTTCTTCCACCGATCCGCTTCTTCTTGCTCTGGTCTTCTCATCCGGCATCTTCTTCCATGGTGTCGGTGTCTCTTCTTGGGCCGCTCCGCACAATGGGAGGCTCCCGCTGTGTGAGGCTTCGCTGCGTCTGACAGGTCTTGTATAATAGAGGGCGGGGCCACCTGGTGACCCTGCCCCCACTGATGCACGGGGACGTCATAGGGACTTCCCTATGGCGTTCCCCATGACGTCAGAGGGGGGGCAGGGTCACCAGGTGGCCCCGCCCTCCGTTATAAAAGACCTGTCAGACGCAGCGAAGCCTCACACAGCGGGAGCCTCCCATTGTGCGGAGCGGCCCAAGAAGAGACACCGACGCCGGACGAGAAGACCAGAGCAAGAAGAAGCGGATCGAAGGAAGAAGAAGATGGAAGAAGAAGATGGAAGAAGATGCCGGAAGGAGAAGATGAAGAAACCGAAGGATGAAGAAAGGAAGAAGGAAGAAGACCAGAAGAAAAAAGATGAAAGAAGATTTTAATAAAGGAATTTCAAAGACCGTCTCCTGTAATTTTTAACATTTTTGTCACTTTTTTGGTGAAATGGTAGGGGTACTTTTGTACCCCCTTACCATTTCACACAGGGGGGGGGGGCGGGATCTGGGGGTCCCCTTGTTAAAGGGGGCTTCCAGATTCCGATAAGCCCCCCCGCCCAGCCCCCAGACCCCCACAACCAATGGCCAGGGTCACAGACCCCCAAAGCACCCTCCCAATGTTGAGGGCATGTGGCCTGGTACGGTTCAGGAGGGAGGGGGGCGCTCTCGTCCCCCCCTCTTTTCCTGCGGCCTGCCAGGTTGCGTGCTCGGAGAAGGGTCTGATATGGATTTTGAGGGGGACCCCACGCCATTTTTTTTGGCCGGGGTTCCCCTTAAAATCCATCCCAGACCTGAAGGGTCTGGTATGTATATTTAGGGGGACCCCTACGTATTTTTTTTTTTTATTTGACGCAGGGTTCCCCTTAATATCCATAGCAGACCTGAAGGTCCTGGTAATTGAATTTGGGGGGACCCCCACGCTTTTTTTTTTTTATTTATGACTTTTTTTTTATCAATGATGTTCAATGAATGACTGTTCTCTGTGTTACGGGAGCCAGCAATTCATTAGCCGCAGATGGCTGCCTTAGATGACAACAGGCCAGAAGGGTAAAGGAGGTTTAATGTGATACTGCAATGCTGTACTAACAGCACGCACACACACTACACTAATCCCCAGAATCACAGCAGATAATGTCACTGACTAGTGTGGGGCGTGTACTAAACCCCCTGAGCTATAATTGGTCACAGGCATCCTGCCTGTGGCCAATTATTGCTCTCCTCGCCGCTGGCTCTATGATTGGTCAAGCATGCGGGGTCACAGTGCATGCTTGGCCAATCATCAGCCAGCAATGCACTGCGACTGGCGCAGTGCATTGTGGGCCGTTCGCGTCACACAAATTTGATGCGAACGGCCCACATAGTTCTGGGCTCGACGAGCGGTCGCACGCCCGATGTTCGATTCGAACGTGGGTTTGAATCGAACACCGGGCCCATCCCTACTCTTGCCACAAATTAACGGTTTCTTGCTGGCTGTTGAATATCAATAAACCAACCAAGCATGTTCACTCACGTACTTGACCACATATGGACAGGACCATATGTGGTCAATGAAGTCATTAGATTCCACGGAAGAAACTGTCATTTAGTGCCAATGTTTTTCTTATTTAACTTTTGCTAGAGCACATTTTTCAAGTGCACCACTTCACATGCAGGTTTAAGGCATCCTCAAAGCATGGTATTTAATACTTTTGCTGCCAGAATGTGTATACGTGTGTATGTTGTAGAGTCCAGTCTTGAGACACATGGTTGCAGTTATCCATATATATGCACTACCAGCACTTCATGTATATATTGTTTAGGATTTATATAAGATCAGTCAGGGATCTGTGAAGCACACACCATTAATTTTGTAGCAGGTTCATCACTTTATTACTAAGGAACTGTGTATTGAAGTACTTCTCCAACAGTCATTCATAATATATGCACTATTAGCACTTTATAGATATTGTTTAGGATTAAATTGTTTTGGATTTGGAAGTTATATATCCACAAGAATCACTTTATTCATATTCATATACCTACGGACAGCGCAACACTACCCATTTTCTTTTGATTAACATTGTAAATTTGCTGTCCCCTCAAAATAACTCAACACACAGCCATTAACCACTTCCGGACCGCCCGCCACCGTTATACGTCGGTACTTTGACAATGTTTACCATTATGGCAGCAGATAGCTGCCATAACCCGGTATTTTTAAAAATGGCGGGCAGTCCGCTTTCAGATAAATGTGGTCTCTGTGGCGGATTCACCACAAGATCAATTTTATCGGTGGTGGGAGTGGTGCCCACCCCCTCTCGCCACTTCCCGGTCATCTCCACCGCTTATTAGAGTTGTCGTAGCGGTGGAGACGAGTCAAGTGAGGGAATGATGGCCCCCACTCGACTCCATACCACTGGATAATGCAAGCGACGCCAAACATCACTTCCGCCCTTCAGGTCTGGGATGGATTTTAAGGGTAATCCTGCGCCAAAAAAAAATAAATGGCGTGGGGTCCCCCTTAAAATCCATACCAGACCCTTATCCGAGCACGCAACCTAGCAGGCCACAGGAAAAGAGGGGGGGACGAGAGCGACCCCCCCCCCCTCCTGAACCGTACCAGGCCACATGCCCTCAACATTGGGAGGATGCTTTTGGGGTCTGTGACCCCTCAAAGCACCATAGAAGAATAGTAGAAAGATGTTTGCCAGCACACCATGGAGCGACACAAATAGCGTCCAAAAGGAGTGGTTTATTGCATGATCACAATATGGGAATAGTGCAACGTTTCGGAGCCGCGCAGGGCCCCTTCGTCAGGCATGTGATGAGCCTCAAAGCACCATGTCCCCATGTTGATGGGGACAAGGGCCTCGTCCCCACAACCCTGGCCGTTGGTTGTGGGGGTCTGCGGGGGGGGGGGCTTATCGGAATCTGGAAGCCCCCTTTAACAAGGGGACCCCCAGATCCCGGCCTACCCCCCTGTGTGAAATGGTAAGGGAGTAAAAAAGTACCCCTACCATTTCACCAAAAAAGTGACAAAAATTTTAAAAATGACAGGAGACGGTCTTTGAAAATTCCTTTATTAAAGTCTTCTTTCATCTTCTTTCTTCTGGTCTTCTTCCTTCTTCCTTTCTTCATCCTTCGGTTTCTTCATCTTATTCTTCCATCTTCTTCCATCTTCTTCTTCCATCTGCTTCCATCTTCTTCTTCCTCCGATCCGCTTCTTCTTGCTCTGGTATTCTCATCCAGCATTTTCTTCCACGGCATCTGCGTCTCTACTTCTGTGTCGGGCCGCTCCGTGCAATGGGATGCTCCCGCTGTGTGAGGCTTCGCTCCGTCTGACAGGTCTTTTATAACGGATCTCTGATATCATGGGGAAAGCCATAGGGAAGTCCCCATGCGTCAGAGGGGGGCGGGGTCACCAGGTGGCCGCCCTTATAAAAGACCTGTCAGATGGGGCGAAGCCTCACACAGCGGGAGCCTCCCATTGCGCGGAGCGGCCTGACACAGAAGAAGAGACGCAGACGCCGTGGAAGAAGATGCCGATGAGAAGACCAGAGCAAGAAGAAGCGGATCAGAGGAAGAAGAAGATGGAAGAAGATGGAAGAAGAAGATGGAAGAAGAAGATGAAGAAACTGAAGGATGAAGAAAGGAAGAAGGAAGAAGACCAGAAGAAAGAAGATGAAAGAAGACTTTAATAAAGGAATTGTCAAAGACCGTCTCCTGTCATTTTTAACATTTTTGTCACTTTTTTGGTGAAATGGTAGGGGCAATTTTGTACCCCCTTACCATTTCACACAGGGGGAGGCCGGGATCTGGGGGTCCCCTTGTTAAAGGGGGCTTCCAGATTCCGATAAGCCCCCCCCCGCCCGCAGACCCCCACAACCAACGGCCAGGGTTATGGGGATGAGGCCCTTGTCCCCATCAACATGGGGACATGGTGCTTTGAGGGGTCACAGACCCCCAAAGCACCCTGCCAATGTTGAGGGCATGTGGCCTGGTATGGTTCAGGAGGGAGGGGGGGCCGCTCTCGTCCCCCCTTTTCCTGTGGCCTGCCAGTTTGCGTGCTCGGATAAGGGTCTGGTATGGATTTTGAGGGGGGCCCCACGCCTTTTTTTTTTTTTTGCCACGGGGTTCCCCTTGAAATCCATCCCAGACCTGAAGGGTCTGGTATTGATATTTAGGGGGAACCCCACGTCATTTTTTTTTTTTTGACGCAGGGTTCCCCTTAATATCCATAGCAGACCTGAAGGGCCTGGTAACTGAATTTGGGGGAACCCCCACGCTTTTTATTTTATTTTATTTTTTTATCAATGACTTTCAATGAATGACTGTTCTCTGTATTACGGGATCCGGCAATTCATTATAGCCGCAAGTGATTTTAAATAGCTTTTTTTCCTGCAAAAATTACACTTGCAGGGACAGCTCTAAGCACAGGAAACATGCGCCCTTTTACAGGCATACTATACACACCCCCCAGGTACGAAATGTACAGGAATATTACACTTTTATTGTTTATATTAAGCACTAAGCATTATTAAAATCACTGCTCCTGAAAAAACAGACATTTTTAAAACTATTTTTTGCATTGATACATGTCCCCTGGGGCAGGACCCAGGTCCCCAAACACTTGTTATGACAATAACTTGCATATAGGCTTTTAAAATTAGCACTTGAGATTTCTCCCATAGACTTTTACAGGGTGATCGCGGCTTTTCGAATGTGCCGCGAAAACCCCAAATTGTTTGCTGTTCGCTGAACAGGCGAACAGGCAATGTTCGAGTCGAACATGAGTTTGACACGAACTCGAAGCTCATCCCCATTTATTGGATACTATGATATACTTTTTTGATGTTTTTCTACACATCTATTAGATCTGCAACTCCTGAAGAAGCACAACTATGCACGTAACATGTAGAGCGAATTCTCTGTGTGACCTCATACTGTGACTCAACTACTCCATGCACTTTATCTCCATTGGATGCTTCTACTGGTTATCCTTAATATTGCACCTATTTGGATTAATATATATTTTGGAGGTGTTATTCGAGTCCTTGGGGTCCTAGAACATTATAATGTTTTATTTTTTAATATATATTTGTAAACCATGATTTTAACTTTATCCAATTAAAAACTTCAATTTATTTTTACAAATTTTATGCGTGTGCCTATAAAGTAAATTTTCCAATTTTCAATCTTTCTTCTAAACAATATTAGGATGTTGTCACATTATTAACTGTGTATCCACAATGTCACCCTGTGAGTATACACTTTAAGCACAAAAAAAAATATGTTTTGTTCTTTAGCAAGGCAGTGGTCATCTTGTAGATGTGTTTGGGGTCGTTATCATGTTGGAATACTTCCCTTTGGCCCAGTCTCCAAGGGAGGGAATCATGCTCTGCTTCAGTATGTCACAGCACATCTTGGCATTCATGGTTCCCTCAATGAACTGTAGCTCCCCAGTGCCGGCAGCACTCATGCAGCCCCAGACCATGACACTTCCACCACCATGCTTGACTGTAGGCAAGACACACTTGCCTTTGTACTCCTCACCTGGTTGCCACCACATACGCTTGACACCATCTGAACCAAATAAGTTAATCTTGGTCTCTTTAGACCACAGGACATGGTTACAGTAATCATGTCCTTAGTCTGCTTGTCTTCAAAAAAACGTTTGTGGGCTTTCTTGTGCATCATCTTTAGAAGAGGCTTACTTCTGGGATGACAGCCATGCAGACCAATTTGATGCAGTGTACAGTGTATGGTCTGGGCACTGACAGGCACCCTATGCAGTAATGCTGGCAGAACTCATACGTCTATCTCCCAAAGACAACCTCTGGATATGTCGCTGAGCACGTGCACTCAACTTATTTGGTCGACCATAGCAAGGCCAGTTTTGAGTGGAACCTGTCCTGTTAAACCGCTGTATGGTCTTGTCCACCATGCTGTAGCTCATTTTCAGGTTCTTGACAATCTTCTTATAGCCTAGGTCATCTTTATGTAAAGCAACAATTCTTTTTTTTAGATCCTCAGAAAGTTCTTTGCCATGAGGTGCCATGTTGAACTTCTAGTGACCAGTATGAGAGAGTGAGAGCAATAACACCAAATTTAACACAACGGCTGCCCATTCACACCTGAGACCTTGTAACACTAATGGGTCACATGACACCAGGGAGGAAAGTGGCTAATTGGGCCCAATTCAGACATTTTCACTTATGTGTGTACTCACTTTTGCTGCAATTGGTTTAGACATTAATGGCTGTGTGTTGAGTTATTTTGAGGGGACAGCAAATTTACACTGTTATACAAGCTGTACACTCACTACTTTAGCAAAGTATAATTTCTTCAGTGTTGTCACATGAAAATATATAATAAAATGTTTACAAAAATGTGAGGGTGTATTAACTTTTGTGAGATACTGTATATCACATGTAGCACAATTGTAATTTTCACATGACACATGAGTGTCATGTGAACCATAATTTCCAATTTATGGCAGCAAGATGAAGAGAGAAGGAAGGGAGATGCCACCCCTTCTGCCCCTGGCACAGAGCAATCTGTTGCAGTTTATCCTGTCAGAACCCAATTCGTTGTTGAAGGTAATGCTGTTGACAGTAAGTCTCAAATTAAATGGCATGTACCTTTTAGTCCCCAAGAAATGAGAGTCATATTAAAGGGATTGGGAGATCCTAGAAAGAATCAAATTGGGTTTGCAAACAAACTTAGCGCTGCACAGGAAGCATATGAGGCTTCTGCTACTAACATTCATCAGCTTCTTATTAAAGCAGTGGGATGCAACATGTCTGGCTATATACTTAAATAATGTGGTGTAGACGTCAAAAATCATGGTAAGATTGTTAGTGGACGGGAGGTTTGTGAGAAGTTGAAGGAAAAATTTTGGGAGCTGACATTTTGAACCAAAGGGTCCAAGTGGTCAGTAGTCTGTGAGGAGAAATTTTAAATTTTGCCTTTGGAGTATTTTTAATCCAAGACTCCACTCCGCCATTTCCACCAGAATTGAAAGTGATTCCCGCTGGATTATGGGCCCCCAGCAAAGATGAGGTAGGTCTGCTGGATGATAAAAATTAAACCAGGATCCCATCTCCCACAGGTTAAACAGTACCCACTGAGTATTGCTCAGACTGAGGGGATAAAGGATAAAATAACTCAACTGAAAGCAGCAGGTTGTTGTACCAATTAAGTCCCAAGTCAATACACCCCTGTTTCCAATTGCAAAGAAGCCAGACAAGAAGGGTGGGCAGGTGACATACTGCATGATGCATGATTTGAGAGCCATTAACAATATAATTGAGGCAGATACCCCGATTGTGCCCAACCCCTGCACTTTACTAAGTGGAATACCTGCCTCCAGCACCTGCTTTACAGTGATTGATCTTGCAAACTCTTTCTTTTCGGTGCCCCTGCACCCAGATTGCTGGCACCTTTTTTCATTTACCCATGATGCCCAAAAGTTAGCATGGACAAGATTGCCCCGAGGCTGTGTGAGTAGCCCCTCTAAATATAATACTGTGTTAAAGCAAGTATTGGACCAATGGTCCCCCTCACACTCAAACACAGTTTTTCTTCAGTACATAGACGATTTGCTTATTTATTCTGATACAGAGGTCGTTTGTAGCAGAGAAACAGTAAGCCTTCTCATGTTTCTCTATAACAGTAACAACAAAGTTAGCAAAGATAAGCTACAATACTGCCAAGGGAAAGTGATCTTCCTGGGTCACATGGAATTTGTCACCTAACCCCAGATCGAGTTAAAACTCTACAAAAATTTGAAAAGCCAAGAAATGTACAGCAACTATGTGCCTTCCTGGGGTTAGAGGGATATTGTAGGGACTGGATTCCATGATTGTATGGCTCTGATGGAGGTAGAAAGGGCCTCTGTCACACCAGCAAAAGATGAGCCTTTATCAGATTGTGACACACACTTATTCGTAGATTGTTTTTAGATTTTACACTGATGATGGTCAGCCACACACAGGGTTTGCTGTAACCACTACAGACACCATTTTACATCAGGAAGCATTGATACCCCAGATGTCAGCACAGGAAGCAGAGTCTTGTGCTGTAGTCAAAGCATATCATCTCCTAGAAAATCAAAGGGGAAACGTTTACACTGACAGCAGATATGCGTTTGGAATAGCTCACGATTTTGGGTCTATTTGGAAAGCACGGAACTTCCTGACTAGTGCAGGGAAGCCAGTGACACATGCAAAACTCATAGAGCGGCTATTTGAGGCCTTTCAGAAACCAGCAGAAGTTCCCATCTTAAAGGTAAAAGGATATGCAAGGGGAAATGACATGACAGCCAGAGGAAATGCTAGCCAAAATCAGCAAGGCCTGTGGAGACAGGTGGTGTCTACCCAGGAGTTTGTACCCAGTTTTAGCACAACTGGCACATGGCGTCAGTCATCTTGCTAAGGGCACGATGGTGACTGCTATTGGATAGCACCTGGATTCAGTGCATTTGCAGCCAGGTTTTGTGCTTCATGTCTCACATGTGCTCTGTACAATGCAGGAAGGCCTGTCCATGTTCCCCAAAAGCATTCTCCTAAGCCAGATTTCCCTTTCCAAAGAATTCAAATAGACCACATTCAGATGCCCAGAATAGGCACCTATGAGTACGCTTTAGTGTGTGTTGACATGTTCTCAGGTAGGCCTGAGTGCTTGCCGGTAGCTAAAGAAAATGCAAAAAAACAGCAAAGAAAATTTTTAATGAAATAGTTTGTAGATATGGAGTTCCTGAAACTATTGAGAGTGACAGAGGAACCATGTTACTGGGGAAGTAATGAAAGAGGAAATGGAAGCCCTTCACATACAGCAAGCTTTCCATAAACCTTATCATCCACAAAGTAGTGGTAAAGTTGAGAGACTTAATGGAATTTTGAAAAATAGATGTGCAAAAATGAAAGCAGATACAGGAAAAGGATGGGTGTAAGCTTTGCCATTAGCCCAATATTCTGTATGAACTACCTCTAAACAACCACATGGGCTGTCCCCCTATGAGATTTTATTTGGAGGGCAACCCAAAACAGGGCTATATTTTCCCCAACAGTTGCAGGTTTCTCACTCTAATCTGTTAGAATATGTTCAGATTTTGCAAAGAACTTTGAATTAAATACATAAAGGTGTTTATAAATCAATCCCAGACCCAGATTCTGTTTCATGTATTCACAGAATCCAACCAGGTGACTGGGTAGTGGTCAAGCGGCACGTCAGAAAGCCACTAGAACCAAAATTTGACAGACCACATTTGGTGCTTTTGACAACCGGTTCCGCTGTCAAGTTGGAGGGAAAGCCCACCTGGATTCACGCCAGTCACTGCAAGAAAATCATGAAGCAATGATATCCTTTGAAAAAATTATGATGATGTTTCTTTTCTTTTTGTTGTTTGTGAGAACTGAGACATGGAAAAATAACTCTTTCATCCAAATGTTAAAATTGTATGCAACCCATAGCAGTGCTAGTAACTGCTGGTTGTGTTCTCACTTACATCCCCAAACAGGAACAATACCCATGATAGCAATGCCTGTCAAATTCACTGATCTAAACAGGACCAGAATAAATGGCTCATACATAGTCTCCACAGCTAATGAGCACAGATCAGTAATAGGGATGAGCCGAACACCCCCGGTTCGGTTCGCACCAGAACCTTCGAACCGACCGAAAGTTTGCGCAAATTTTCGAACCCTATACGTTATAATGGACGCGAACGTTCGAAATCAAAAGTGCTAATTACAACGGCCAATATGCATGTTAATGTCATAAAACAGGTTTGGGGACCCGGGTCCTGCCCCAGGGGACATATATCAATGCAAAAAGAACTTTTAAAAACTAACGTTTTTTCGGGAGCAGTCATTTTAATGATGCATAAAGTGAAAAAAAAAAAGTGAAATTTTCCTTTAAATATGGTACCTGGGGGGTGTCTAAAGTATGCCTGTGAAGTGGCATGTGTTTCCCGTGTTTAGAACTGTCCTTGCACAAAATGACATTTGTAAAGGAAAAAAAGTAGCCATTTAAAACCACTTGCGGCTTTAATGTCATGTCTTGTCCTGGCCGCCATATGGCTGAAAATCCTTGAGAAAAATGGCATGGCTACCCCATCACCCCCCCCCTTTGGGTCTTGTATGGATATTAAGGGGGACCCCGCACCCAAAATAAAACCCTATACCTACAACCCTATATACTCTTAACAGCAGTATATAGGTGGTGCAAACAAGACACGGACTGTAGGTTTGTTCTTAAGTAGAATCTGAACAGGTACATTATGAAGTGTAGCTCCATCCCAAAAAAATCTATTTTTAAGCTTTTTGGAGAACATAGGGAGGGTTATCACCCCTGTAACATTTGCTGTCTTTGCACATGTGTTCAGAACATGTCACCTCACTTTCCGTCCCAATGACAAATGTTTTTGGAAAAGTGGGGTTTTAATTGAAACAAGGATTGGTGATAAAGTATCAGTAGAGAGGAGATACCTTTTTCCCAAATTAAATCTAACAGGATAGAATTTCCCTTCCTAGGGTAGATTTCCTCTCACTTCCTGTTTTTTCTTTCCATTTGCAAGTAGGAGTCGTTTGTAAGTTGGATGTTTGAAAGTAGGGGCCTGGCGTATATACTCTGCAGAAATTTGCCCTATTAGATGTTGGTGTAGCCACAAGACTGGTGGGCACAGGAATGGGCCCTGCTGTGAGTTAATAGATCAAGATTTGTACTTGCATGCACCTGTTGAACCGGGCAGAAAAATTGGGCCTTTGGTGGTGGTGGACGGTGTTGCCACAAGACTGTAAGCTCTCACAGTTACTCTTGGTGGGCGCAGGAATGGGCCCTGCTGTGAGTTATTAGATCAAGATTTGTAATTGCATGCACCTGTTGAACAGGGCAGAAAAATTGGGCCTTTGGTGGTGGTGGTGGACGGTGTTGCCACAAGACTGTAAGCTCTCACAGTTACTCTTGGTGGGCGCAGGAATGGGCCCTGCTGTGAGTTATTAGATCAAGATTTGTAATTGCAAGCACCTGATGAACAGGGCAGAAAAATTGGGCCTTTGGCGGTGGTGGTGGACGGTGTTGCCACAAGACTGTAGGCCCTCATAGTTACTCTTGGTGGGCGCAGGAATGGGCCCTGCTGTGAACTATTAGATCAAGATTTGTAATTACCCGCCCCTGTTAAACAGGGGCTGAAAAATTGTGCCTTAGGCACTGGTGCTGGTGCCACAACACTGCAACCCCTCACAGATACTGTACTTGGAGCACAGCAGTCACACGTGTTGCGAAGCATTTTTTTAAAAAATTGTAAGTACACGCCCCTGTTACACAGGGGCTGAAAAATTGTGCCTTAGGCACTGGTGCTGGTGCCACAACACTGCAACCCCTCACAGATACTGTACTTGGAGCACAGCAGTCACACCTGTTGCGAAGCATTTTTTTAAAAAATTGTAAGTACACGCCCCTGTTAAACAGGGGCTGAAAAATTGTGCCTTAGGCACTGGTGCTGGTGCCACAACACTGCAACCCCTCACAGATACTGTACTTGGAGCACAGCAGTCACACGTGTTGCAAAGCATTTTTTTAAAAAATTGTAAGTACACGCCCCTGTTAAACAGGGGCTGAAAAATTGTGCCTTAGGCACTGGTGTGGTGGCATGGATCATTGAGGAGGAGGAAGAGGATAGTCAGTGAACATAAGAGGACAGTCACTCAGCATCAGCATAGGCAGTCTTGAAGGGATGTGACATTATAAATTATTCCGTTATATCCGCTTCAGGTGCCTGGTAGCTGGTGGTGATCCAAGACTGATTCAATTTGATGAAGGTCAGTCGATCAATCGAGGCGGTGGACAGGCGCACCCTATGATCGGTGACAAATCCTCCAGCAGCACTGAATGTGCGTTCGGAAAGAACGCTGGAGGCAGGACAGGCCAGTAGCTCAATTGCATACTGTGCAAGCTCTGGCCAGTGATCCATCCTCAGGACCCAGTAAGCCAGAGGATTTTCGGTGGGAAAGGTGTCCAAGTCTGACCTTGCCCCAAGGTATTCCTGCACCATGTATATCAGACGCTGGCGATGGTTGCTGGAACCGATCATACCTTGGGGCTGCGGACTAAAAAATTGTCTGAACGCATCGGTCAGACGTCCACCTTCCCCACCGCTCCTTCTGCTACTGACCGAAGCCTCAGCAACTCGTCGCCCAGGACCAGGAGTTTGTAACCTCCCAGTTTCTGGGAACGCGTTGCACAGACCTTTCTGCAAGGCCTCCCTGAGATGTCTCATCCTCTGCTCCCTCTGCGACGGCAAGATAAGGTCCGCAACCTTACCCTTGTACCGTGGATCAAGGAGAGTGGCCAGCCAGTAATGGTCCCTCTCCTTGATCCGAAGAACACGAGGATCCTTCCGCAGGCTTTGCAGGATCAGGGAGGCCATGCAGCGTAGGTTAGCTGAGGCATTCGGTCCGGTGTCTTCTGGGTCACTGAGGATGACATGATCGCCAGCTACCTCCTCCCAGCCACGTACAAGTCCACTGGTTTGTTGGGACTGTACATCATCCCTAAAAGACTGCTGCTGCTGCTGCTGATGCTGAGTGCCAGGCTCCACCTCCATGCTCACACAATCCTCCTCCTCCTCCTCCTCCTCCTCATCCTCATCCTCTTCCTGTGTGATGGGTGGGACAGAAGGAACACTGTCCGGATAAAGGGGGCCTTGAGAGGCAAGGAAGTCCTCCTCTTCCTGCCTCTGTTCTGCCTCAAGTGCCCTGTCCATTATCCCACGCAGCGTATGCTCCAACAGGTGGACAAGAGGTACAGTGTCACTGATGCATGCACTGTCACTGCTCACCATCCTCGTGGCCTCCTCAAATGGTGAGAGGACAGTGCATGCATCCCTGATCATGCTCCACTGACGTGGGAAAAAAAACCCAAGCTCCCCTGACCCTGTCCTGGTGCCGTAGTCGCAAAGGTACTCATTGATGGCCCTCTGCTGCGTGTGCAGTCGCTGCAGCATGGCCAACGTTGAGTTCCACCTGGTGGGCATGTCACATATTAGGCGGTTCTTGGGCAGGTTCAGCTCCTTTTGCAGCTCAGTCAGCCGAGCACTGGCATTATAAGATCGGCGGAAATGCACACAGACTTTCCTGGCCTGCCTCAGGACATCCTGTAAGCCTGGGAACCTGCCCAAGAACCGCTGCACCACCAGGTTGAGGACGTGAGCCATACAGGGCACATGGGTGAGCTGGCCCTGTCGCAGGGCGGAGAGGAGGTTGGTGCCATTGTCAGAAACGACCATTCCTGGCTTAAGCTGACGTGGCGTCAACCACCTCTCAGCCTGCCCCTGCAGAGCTGCCAGAACCTCTGGCCCAGTGTGGCTCCTGTCCCCCAAACACACCAGCGCAAGCACGGCATGGCATCTTTTTGCCTGTGTACTTGCGTAGCCCCTTGTACGCCTACGGAGCACCGCTGGTTCCGAGGACAGAGCACTGGAGGAAGAAGAAGAGGAGGGGGTGGAGGAGAGAGGTGTGTCACAACCAGTAGCAGTAGTAGCGTTTTGGAGGCGTGGTGGCGGAACAACCTCCAACACTACTGCACCTTGTCCTGCATCCCTCCCAGCTGCCAATAGAGTGACCCAATGGGCCGTGAAAGAAAGGTAACGTCCCTGTCCATGCCTGCTGGACCATGAGTCAGCGGTAATATGCACCTTACCGCTGACCGCCCTGTCCAGCGAGGCATGGACATTGCCTTCCACATGCCGGTAGAGAGACGGAATCGCCTTCCGTGAGAAAAAGTGGCGTTTGCGAACCTGCCACTGAGGAACCGCACATTGAACAAACTCACGGAAGGGGGCCGAGTCTACCAACTGAAAAGGCAGCAGTTGAAGTGCTAGCAATTTAGCCAAGCTAGCATTCAACCGCTGGGCATGTGGATGGCTGGGAGTGTACTTCTTTCGACGGTCCAGCAGCTGGGGCAGGGAAATTTGCCTGGTAGAATCGGACGTCGGTGTACTGCAAGTATTGGTTGTGACACACCTAATTCTACACCTTCAGTCCTCTCACAGCAGCTTTTAGAGAGGACTGAAGGTGTACTGGGGATGGAGATCCCAGCTGATGAGGAGCAAGGAGAGGTCCGCTTAGTTCTTTGGTGTGGGTCTTTTATGTGTGCCTGCCAACGAGCTGCATGGCAGGTCGACATATGTCTGCTCATGCTTGTGGTGCCCAAGCCGCTGATGTTTTGGCCACGCGAGATACGCTTGAGACAAATATTGCAAATAGCAGTGGTGCGATCTGATGCACTCGTCTCAAAAAAGGCCCACACCAAAGAACTTTTCTGATAACGTGCAGAGGCAGCGCCCTGCAGAGGCAGCGCCCTGCAGGGGGCATCCTGCCTCGTTGGACATGTGACGCCGCATCCTCCTGGGGGACTCCTCAGGAGGACATGGTGGGTCTAGGGAAGGGGTGGCTGATGATGCCATTGAGTATGCGTTTTCAGCATGATGCGGCTCCACATGTCCAGCTGCCGAAAACAAAGACGCGCGTGTCCCATGGCCACGTGCTGATGACGATGCACGACCACGTCCAAGGCCACGGCCACGTCCACTAGAAACAGAGCCTGCCTGCCCTGTGTTCTTGGCTCTGCACGCTCTGCCTCCTCTTGCCGGTCTTCCAGCCATTGTAGTCGGTAGTCCTGTGGGTGCTGCTGAGAAGAATATATAGGAGCTCTGTGTGATGCCACTACACTAGAAGTCCTATGGGTGCTTCTGCAAAGAAAATATAGGAGCTCTGTGTGATGCCACTAACACACTAGAAGTCCTGTGGGTGCTGCTGAGAAGAAAATATAGGAGCTCTGTGTGATGCCACTAACACACTAGAAGTCCTATGGGTGCTTCTGCAAAGAAAATAGAGGATCTCTGTGTGATGGGACTAACACACTTCAAGTCCTATAGGTGCTTCTGGGAACAAAATAGAGGATCTCTGTGTGATGGGACTAACATACTTCAAGTCCTATGGGTGCTTCTGGGAACAAAATATAGGATCTCTGTGTGATGGGACTAACACACTTCAAGTCCTATAGGTGCTTCTGGGAAGAAAATATAGCTTTGTGTGATGGGACTAACACACTTCAAGTCCTATAGGTGCTTCTGGGAACAAAATATAGGATCTCTGTGTGATGGGACTAACACACTTAAAGTCCTATAGGTGCTTCTGGGAACAAAATATAGAATCTCTGTGTGATGGGACTAACACACTTCAAGTCCTATAGGTTCTTCTGGGAACAAAATATAGGATCTCTGTGTGATGGGACTAACACACTTCAAGTCCTATAGGTGCTTCTGGGAAGAAAATATAGCTCTGTGTGATGGGACTAACACACTTCAAGTCCAATAGGTGCTTCTGGGAACAAAATATAGGATCGCTGTGTGATGGGACTAACACACTTAAAGTCCTATAGGTGCTTCTGGGAACAAAATATAGAATCTCTGTGTGATGGGACTAACACACTTCAAGTCCTATGGGTGCTTCTGGAAGAAAATATAGGTCTGTGTGATGGGACTAACACACTCCAAGTCCTATAGGTGCTTCTGGGAACAAAATATAGGATCTCTGTGTGATGGGACTAACACACTACAAGTCTTATGGGTGCTTCTGGGAAGAAAATATAGGTCTGTGTGATGGGACTAACACACTTCAAGTCCTATAGGTGCTTCTGGGACAAAAATATAGGATCTCTGTGTGATGGGACTAACACACTTCAAGTCATAGGTGCTTCTGGGAACAAAATATAGGATCTCTATGGGTGCTTCTGGGAAGAAAATATAGGTCTGTGTGATGGGACTAACACACTACAAGTCCTATGGGTGCTTCTGGGAGAAAATATAGGTCTGTGTGATGGGACTAACACACTAAGTCCTATAGGTGCTTCTGGGACAAAATATAGGATCTCTGTGTGATGGGACTAACACACTTAAAGTCCTATAGGTGCTTCTGGGAACAAAATATAGAATCTCTGTGTGATGGGACTAACACACTTCAAGTCCTATAGGTGCTTCTGGGAACAAAATATAGGATCTCTGTGTGATGGGACTAACACACTTCAAGTCCTATAGGTGCTTCTGGGAAGAAAATATAGGTCTGTGTGATGGGACTAACACACTTCAAGTCCTATAACACACTTCAAGTCCTATAGGTGCTTCTGGGAACAAAATATAGGATCTCTGTGTGATGGGACTAACACACTTCAAGTCCTATAGGTGCTTCTAGGAAGAAAATATAGGTCTGTGCGATGGGACTAACACACTTCAAGTCCTATAGGTGCTTCTGGGAACAAAATATAGGATCTCTGTGTGATGGGACTAACACACTTCAAGTCCTATAGGTGCTTCTGGGAAGAAAATATAGGTCTGTGTGATGGGACTAACACACTTCAAGTCCTATAGGTGCTTCTGGGAACAAAATATAGGATCTCTGTGTGATGGGACTAACACACTACAAGTCCTATGGGTGCTTCTGGGAAGAAAATATAGGTCTGTGTGATGGGACTAACACACTTCAAGTCCTATAGGTGCTTCTGGGAACAAAATATAGGATCTCTGTGTGATGGGACTAACACACTACAAGTCCTATGGGTGCTTCTGGGAAGAAAATATAGCTCTGTGTGATGGGACTAACACACTTCAAGTCCTATAGGTGCTTCTGGGAACAAAATATAGGATCTCTGTGTGATGGGACTAACACACTTCAAGTCCTATAGGTGCTTCTGGGAAGAAAATATAGGTCTGTGTGATGGGACTAACACACTTCAAGTCCTATAGGTGCTTCTGGGAACAAAATATAGGATCTCTGTGTGATGGGACTAACACACTTCAAGTCATATAGGTGCTTCTGGGAAGAAAATATAGGTCTGTGTGATGGGAGTAACACACTTCAAGTCCTATAGGTGCTTCTGGGAACAAAATATAGGATCTCTGTGTGATGGACTAACACACTACAAGTCCTATGGGTGCTTCTGGGAAGAAAATATAGGTCTGTGTGATGGGACTATAGGTGCTTCTGGGAACAAAATATAGGATCTCTGTGTGATGGGACTAACACACTTCAAGTCCTATAGGTGCTTCTGGGAAGAAAATATAGGTCTGTGTGATGGGACTAACACACTTCAAGTCCTGTAGGTGCTTCTGGGAACAAAAATATAGGATCTCTGTGTGATGGGACTAACACACTACAAGTCCTATGGGTGCTTCTGGGAAAAAATATAGGTCTGTGTGATGGGACTAACACACTTCTGGGAACAAAATATAGGATCTCTGTGTGATGGGACTAACACACTACAAGTCCTATAGGTGCTTCTGGGAAGAAAATATAGCTCTGTGTGATGGGACTAACACACTTCAAGTCCTATAGGTGCTTCTGGGAACAAAATATAGGAGCTGTTTGCTGCCAGTGCCTGCCTGCCACGAACACACTACAAGTCCTATAGGTGCTTCTGGGAACAAAATATAGCAGCTCTGTTTGCTGCCAGTGCCTGCCTGCCACGAACACACTACAAGTCCTATAGGTGCTTCTGGGAACAAAATATAGGAGCTCTGTTTGCTGCCACGAACACACTACAAGCCCCTCTTTCTAAATGAATCTTTCTAAATGAATCTTTCTAAATGAATCTTTCTAACTGAATCTTTCTAAATGAATCTTTCTAAATAAATCTTTCTAAATCTATCTAGCAGAGTGACACAGAATGAGCCTGCTCTCTCTAACGCCGGAACGCATGTGACCGGCGCCGACGGCGTGGCGGCCTTTTATAAGAGGGGGCGTGTACTAAAGCCCCTGAGCTGTAATTGGCTACAGGCGTCCTGCCTGTAGCCAATTATGGCTCTCCGAGTTTCCGGCGCTGTGATTGGCCAAGCATGCACAGTGCATGCTTGGCCACTCAGCCAGCAATGCACTGCGCCGGCCGCCGGCCGCAATGCATTGCGGGGCCGCTCGCATCACACAAATGTGATGCGAACGGCCCAAATAGTTCTGGGCTCGCCGAGCGAACGCCCGGTGCTCGATGCGAACATCGCATCGAGCACCGGGCCCATCCCTAATCAGTAACTTTGATAGTTTCAAAACAGATAGACACTCCACAGATTTGTTTAAACCTTACATGCCTGTTTAACACTAAATGTACACGGTTGGGCAATTACAGATTGCACCAGAGCAAAGATTACAGTTTATGGAGGTAACTATGGTCAATATTATTATATTCCAGATCCAGAACTAAGTAGAACCCTTTATAATACAAATTGCTCACAGTTCCCCAATATGTGAAAATATCAGTTACCTGAGATTCCATGTTATTGCTTCCAGTTTTTTAGGAGCAGGCATACCATCCATACGTAGATGGTTATATTATATATGTGGAAATAAAGCTTACGCCTGGCTTCCTACTAATGTTACAGGTACATGTCATATTGGGAAGTTAGCACCTGCTTTGGCTGTTCGCAAAGATACAGTGCAACCAGATCAAAGTCCAGAATACTCTTTAGTGTTCAAAAGAGAGCTGTTCACTGAAGGTGACATGGCATGGTCATGGTTCCCTTCCTGGACAGGATGGGGAATTGAAGCAACGAAAAGAATATATAATTACACTAGAATTGTAGATGAGATTATTAACCTTACTACTGATATAGGTTTATTAAGTGAAGAAATGGCTCAGCTTAAAAAAAGTAGTATTAGAGCACAGATTAACGCTAAATTATCTCACTGCAGCTCAAGGTGGGATGTGTAAGGTATTTTGCACTGACTATTGTATATACATTTCTGATAGTGAGGACATTATTAAAGGGCATCTTGCTAAGATAAGAGAACTACAGAATAAGGCCAGAGATATTGCTTAAGATGGATGGAACCCCTTTAAGGGTTTAGGAGGTTTTGGTGACTTTTTATATGGCATAATAACATGGTTACAGAAACTAGGCGCTTACATTGTGATGCTCCTATTTCTCATATTTGTTATTTACTTCCTCATCAGGCTATGCCTCTGTGTGACTACCCACTGTACCAACAAATGGTCCACCAGCCCTGATGAACCCATTATCATGAGAAAGCTAGGAGAGAGCTAAACTGGACACCGTCTCTCTGCGCCAATGTAACAGGAGTTACCAGCAATCGTCTGAATGTAACGCGGGGAAGAATGGTGTCAAATAAACAAAAGGAGGGAAATTACATTGTCATTCACTATACTGTTAATTTAAGCACAAGAGACTCCATTTTGTTCTCACTGTTGAAATGTGTTCTGTAACCTTCACCTAACACACAGATACATCTTCTGCTAGAAGCTCTCTACTCCCCCTCCCCTCTCAAGGTTTTACTTTTGCAATTGTTCTATTCGCTAGCTTTTCATAATATATTTCTATTTGTTAGCTTTTAATAACATATTTCTATTTTTTAATATCATCTCACACCACCCCTTTCTTATCTATGTATAAAATATCATGTATTAATACATTTTGACATTTTAAACACAGTGATTGAGTCCTGTGAATCTGTTCCTGCAGCTGCAGTATTACATTTATTTTAGAGTCCCAATCAGAAATTAGTCATAACAGTTTCTATATATGCGTGTGTGTAACATATGCATGTACGTGAAGGTGGGGGCTTTAAAATTTGTTACTTTTTCTAACTTTTTTTCTAACTAAAATATATTGCTATCACATAAGGGGCCAATAGCCCATTTTGTGACAGCATATATAAAATGACAGGTTCCATTTAATGAGAAATCCCCTGGCTTTCACTGAAGCTAATAAAACACAGATTATGCTCCATTAGCTGCTTCCCTGGCCACAGCAGCCAGCAGTGAAACGACAGCTAAGACAGATTGGTGATATCATACATGTCAGAGGGGGGAACAGAGAATACATTTTCACTGATCTCCCTTCACTCTTCCCAGGTACACCTGCCTTGCTGGTCCTGAGACAGCAGATCCTAGGAGACATCATAGGGGAGACGCATTTGAGGAGTGGTTATGTTTCAGCGCTGTAGAAGTGAATCACTTCCACCAACAACAAAGAAATTACAGTCAGCAGAGAAAGCACACACACACACAATACAGGCTGCTGTAATGCTGCCATTGCCACCGGCATAAGCCTTACAATGGTTGGAGCAAAAGGGTTTAAAGAAATTGTGTATTGTCAATGTTGCCCTTTGGATCACATTAAAAGACCCTCTCGCCACTAAACAATCAATTTTTTATTTTGCACATTCAAAATGACCCCCATGACAAATCCCAGTTGCCCGTGTCATTTTTTTATCAAAAGCTTGCAAATTGTCCTTGAAAAAGACCAGCAAAATTACAGCTCCCAGACTTGTAAATTGGGGTCTGCAGATTTATTTCAAATGTTCAGTGAATGTTTGGTTAACAAAACCTTGCTTGGTTTAGTTATAACTAGTTATGAACTGTAATCTATTGAAGTCAATGAAGTAAGCTTATTTTTATGAAAGAAGCAATCTTTAAGGCCCCTTTCACACTGTCAGACCGTTCAGGTCTGCCTGTCAGTTTTGTCGGCGGACCTGAACGCACGCTCCATGCTAGTCTATGGAGCGACAGATGTCAGCGGTGACATGTCTGCTGACATCCGACCCGGTCCGATCCACTAAAATCAGAGGGATTCTCCTACGTTCGCATCCGTCCCTGGTGGATCGGATCGGGTGAGATCTGATGAAAATGGACATGCTGTCTGTTTTTGTCTGATCTCTCCATAGTAACCAGCAGCGCTCGCCAAGCCCCTCCCCACTGAGTGAGCAAAGAGGGACCTGTCATCCGCCGGCTCAACGGAGATCAATGGAGAGATCTCCCGCTGATCTGGCTGACAGAGGCGGACTCCGAGGCAGCTGATTTGCCTCGTGAGAATGAAGCCCAATGAGCAAACTGTAGTAACCCATAACAATAAAAATAGGTTTTAATTGCTATTATCTTATTAATAGTACTTTTAATTTCTGCACTTTACATGTTATTCTTGATCATACTGAACAAACAATTGTTCATCCTTTCATTCGGATATGCTGAGTATAGAATCTGTAGATAACAGAGTTTAAAGCCAAACTCCAAATTCATTGTGCACAAACATAAAAAACAAACTACCAGAAGGGGTAATTGAGAATATGGTTAGTACTATAAGGTTATATAAGATCTTGCTTTACATTTCCTGTATGATAAGTAACACACTACCTGCTTACAGATGTAGGTCTAGCATGTCTTGCTATGACTGACAATTGCTCTAGTTTGATCAATAGATAGATACATACTTAGATGACAGTACAAACTTTATATCCAAATGTACCACTGACAAACAGATCAATGGCAACATATTACAAACATTGAAAAAGACAGAATATTTATTGGAATGTACACTGAAATGCTCTATAGATGTCAAAACCTGTTTTACTTACTGTCTATAGGCCATATCAGAAAGGGAAACTGAGTATATATGTTATAATAAAATTTACTGGCTTGAAAACACAAGTAACAATAAAAAGGCATTACTGAGAAATGAAAAGAAATGAAAGCTAGAAGCGCAGTTACAACAGATTTCTAAGATGGTTAGTGTAATACACTATAAGAAGGGTGAAGTTGCCAAAGATGTGGCAGGAACAGAAAATATATTAATGCATGGCAACAATGAAGGCAATATGAAATTTAGAAAAAAAAAAAAAGCTTGCAATAAATTCACGACCTTTTTGCAGTTGAAATCTCTGAGATCTGCTTTGAAGAGAATGCAAACTTTATGAATTAGTTTCTCCTACTAGATATCACTCTGTACAGTGCCAAGAAAACAGTGCCAAGAAAATGGGGAATTTAAAGTCATGCTCCAGGCAAACAGTTAAATACACGGTTAAAATACATAGTTAACCATTTTGCTTGCTAAAGGATTTCTAATGCTGTCCATCCACTTTTTTCATTCGTACACTTTTGCACAGTCAGCAAAGTCAGGAGGGTGATACCACTTTCTCTGTTAATGTTAAGGATTACAGTGGTATAAGTCATCAAGTTCTGTTAGCTTGCTTCCTGTCAAACACATACAATCCTCCCCAAGAATTTGCAGGGGGCTAACATCAAGACAGATTTAGCTATCTGCATTTATAAATACATTTAATCATTTTAACCACTTCAGCCACAGAAAATTTGGCTGCTCAATGACCAGGCCATTTTTTGCGATACGGCACTGCGTTGCTTTAACTGACAACTGCGCGTTCGTGCGACTCTGCGGCTGGTCGGCAAGTGGTTAATGGAATTTACAGCTATATGAAACGTTGTTTCAAGCTCAACTTCAGGCAAGCAAGTATATGCACAGTTGAAAAGCATAAGGATCTGTCTTACCCTCCATAAGGCTTTTATTTTTCCTATGTAGTTTTGAAATGTGCACAGCTTTGCCACACAATGCAGTTGCAGCTAAAGTGGTTCTAAAGTCTAAATATTTTTTACCTTAATGCATTCAGGTTAATGCATTCTGCACATCTACAGCGCTTCTCTCCCCTTACTTCTTAGTCTCACAGGCTTTTCTGAGACAATGGGAGCCATTGGCTAACACTGCTATCAATAAAATCCATTGATGAAGGAGCTGGGCTGGGGTGGCTTTCCATGGGAAACTGTCTTTCCACGGGAGGACTCGCCATAGAGGAGGAGCCAGAAGCTCTGGCTGGAGACCCTGGAAAAGGAGGTTTGTTGTTGCTCTGTGCCATTTGTTTGAGAAGGGAACTATAAACCTGTTTGTAAAACTTTGACTTAAAAATAAAAATAAAAATAACAATCAATTTAACAAACAATTACAGGTCTTGTCCCTTCCCCAGCCTGTGACTGGACAGTGGAAAAAGAAGCAGCGGATTGATGATTTCAGCTGTCTGTCACTCTGTTTTTTCCTCCAATCAGCTTGTCCCTTGTCAGTACATGAACTGAAATGCGCCATGTGCTGCTTCTCCCTCTTCCAGTCTGATATTTGCTTTACAGTAGTAATAGGCTGATATCAGGAAAAATCCAGCTACTAGCACTGCTTGCTTGAAATAAATACAGGACTGCATTAATTTGTTTGTTTGTTTTATGTTTCAAATTTAATGGGGTTTAAGGTTATTTTTGCCAAAATCTACAGTGATAAAAAGTGTTTACACACAAGTGGACTTTGACGGACTAGGTCTGATGGAACCAATCCACCGGACAATTTGATTGTGTGTGGGCTTCATCAGACCATTGCTGTCTAAAAATAAGACGGACTTTAGATTTAAAACATGTTTCAAATCTTTCCGATGGACTCGAGGCCGGTCGAAAAATCAGTTCGTCTGTGTGCTAGTCCGACTGACGAAAAACAACGCTAGGGCAGCTACTGGCTATGAACTTCCTTATTCTAGTCTGGTCATACGTCATCACGTTCGAATCCGTCGGACTTTGGTGTGCTTTTGTGTGGCCAAGTCCGTCAGGAAGACCGTCGGACCTAGTCCGTCGAAAAGTCCGCTCGCGTGTACGTGGCATTAGATATGCAGGCATGACTCAACTATTGTAAGATCTTGCTGCAGATATACAGAGAAAGTCATTCTCAGCAATGGCTGATTTGAGGAAAAACAATAGCCCTTCTCTTTAACATCCAATCCATTTTTGTCTTAAAACTGGGCATGCTTACAGGAATAGACTGGAAAAAGAAATTAATCTAAGCTCAAACCAGAGATTGTCATGTGTTGAAAGGTATATCACATTCACAACTTATTATAAATAGACAAATGATTCATATTCAAAGGAAACTTTGATTCTTGTAATCATAGCCAACAAAAAGCTGATCATTGTAAGTACCCTTGCCAGTGTTAAACGTTTGTCTTACATAGTTAGTAAGGTTGAATAAAGACACCAGTCCATTCAGAGTGAGTGTGGGTGCGTGTCTACAATTGTACCTATCTCTGTACATTGTGTCTCATTAAGACGCTCATCTATTATATTATTATTTATTTAAGGTACCCATATAGCACTGGCAATTTATGTGTACATGCACAGTCATCCACCATTAGAAGGACTGGCAAAGGAGAGCTGGTCACGTGAGAGAGAAATCCACCAAGTGGTAGAGTAAAGAATGGTTGAGAATGAGCTGTGGTGCAAAATTACAAGACCCTTGTCTTTCCTGCTGCAAGTTACTTGCAGCCAGTGGTGGGCCATCCATAGGGGGCGCCTGGGCACCGCCCCCCCCCTGTAGTGAAAAAAAAAAGAAGTCCTTTAGCAAAGTGCACTGTGGCGCTGGACGCAGTGCACTATGGGAAGCGCCACATCAATGTAATCACGAGATTGCAGAGGTGGCGCTTCATTTGCAGGCTTATAACACGCCTTACGGCGCAATACAAAGCGCCGAGTAGCTTCCGTTCATAGAATCACTGTGATTCTATTGGCGGAAGCATTGTTTTTCAAATCTTGAGGTCACTTCCGGCCGGGTTTCGTGAAACAGACGAAAGCCGGAAGTGACGTCGGCAGCTCCGTTCTTCAGCCCGAGTGGAGCTGCAGGAGAGAAGGTAAGAGGAGGGTGAGCTCCAGCACAGCACAGCTGCATCTGTCCCTCTCTTCCCCATCCCTCCCCCCTGTCTCACACTAACACACAGACTGAAGCCACCTCCGTGTTCCTTCCTATACACAGACAGAGACAGAGGGGGAGGAGAATGGACACAGCATCAACACGTGCTAATCTGAGGTCTGAATACAATATGACACTTGCAGGGGAAAGGGGGCAAGTTATCAAAGAAGGATACTCACAGTGATTTGGGGGGCTGGAAGAGGATGCTGTATGTGCTTAGGGGCCACTTTAGGAGCAGAGAGGCTTTGTGCTAGAAGGGGGTTGAATATAAAATTAGACCCCCCTTCTAGCACAAATCCTTTCTGCTCCCAAAGTGGCCCCTAAGCACATACAGCATCCTCTTCCAGCCCCCCAAATCACTGTGAGTACCCTTCTTTGATAACTTGCCCCCATCCCCCTTTTCAAAGAGATGATGGCTGCTATTAAGGAGACAATCATGGTGTCTGGGATCATTGGACACAGTAGCTACATTTTGATGACACTGTGGCTGTGTTTTAATGACACAGTGGCTGCGTTTTAATGACACAGTGGCTGCGTTTTGATGACACAGTGGCTGCGTTTTGATGACACCGCGGCTGCTTTTTAATGACACAGTGGCTGCGTTTTAATGACACAGTGGCTGTGTTTTGATGATACAGGGGCTGCGTTTTGATGACACAGTGGCTGCATTTTGATGACACCGTGACTGCGTTTTAATGACACAGTGGATGCCTTTTAATGACACAGTGGCTGCGTTTTGATGATACAGGGGCTGCGTTTTAATGACACAGTAGCTACATTTTGCTGACACCGTGGCTGCGTTTTAATGACACAGTGGCTGCATTTTGATGACACTGCGGCTGCATTTTAATGACACAGTGGCTGCGTTTTAATGACACAGTGGCAGCGTTTTGATGATACAGGGGCTTCGTTTTGATGACACAGTGGCTTCATTTTGATGACACAGTGGCTGCGTTTTAATGACACAGTGGCTGCATTGTGATGACACAGTGGCTGTGTTCTAATGACACAGTGGCTGCGTTTTAATGACACAGTGGCTGCGTTTAGATGACACAGTGGCTGCATTTTAATGACACAGTGGCATGCGTTTTAATGACACAGTGGCTGCGTTTAGATGACACAGTGGCTGCGTTTGGATGACACAGTGGCTGTGTTTGATGGCACAGTGGCTGCAATTGATGTTTTTTTTTTTTTCAGAATTTTTCAGCTTGTTTGCGCCCCCCCCCCCAAAAAAATCTTGAGCACCAGCCGCCACTCCTTGCAGCCTAAACTTTTGCTGTGGAATAGATTGTGGCTTTCCTTCTTATTATTGATGAAAACGTTATACTGTCAAAAACCTGAACAATTCATACTAAGCACATATGGAGATCCCCCATATGGAGAGGTTTGTGAAAACGGTGTCCAAACCATCAGTTATTCCAAATATTAAGATAGTTGAAAACATATGCGCAGCCTTACTTTTTCTGTAAAAGTTGCACTTGGTCGTGCTTCTCCTACCTTCTGAGCATGCCTGTTGGTTGTTAATATGATGAACAGCCTCACTGCTAAAGAGAGTGTGTTGAAAGGCAAAACTCAATATTGACAGGAAAATCATGATTTGCTTATCTAATATCTCAAGACCAGTAAAATCCACATGATTTCACCTGTTCATTTGTTGTGGTGTGTATGTTTGCATCATAAGGAGTAAGGGTGAGTTATTTATATTGCCTCAAATCGTATTTAATAGCATACTTTGACAATTAGTTAATTAAATTAATATGCAATGCATTTTGCTAAGCATGAAATGACTGCGATTATTTTAATGTCCTGAATACATATTCAGAGTGCAGCTATTACATAAACAGAAAAAGGGCAGCTCTTCTTTTAAATACAAGCATAAAAGCCTAAGCATCCTGAGATTTGACAATCCATATATATTAAAACATTTGCAGCAGTCCTAATCAATGCAATTTATATTTGTTTTCAAAGGCTTTGAAAAATTATAACATTTTGCCATTGTTAAGCTTTTCTCAATGCTTGCAGTAAAATATAGTTATTCATGATCAGAATAGTAAACAGAGGGTGGAGAGGAAAAGCAAATTCCTAGCGTTACAAAGTGTTTTATGCATATTTATATGTGAACAAGGTAGATGAAGGCACTGTTGCCCTTTACTCTGCTGGAATATTAATTGGGATATTTATAAGCTAGGCATGCATGGAATAAATATGGAATAATGATGGCGGTCCTCATTGGGCAAGAGTTTGTCAGTTCGGCTGCTCTTTGAAAACAAGGCACCTTACAAAATGAAGTGCTTGTCTTGTGCCTCATTTGGAATGCAGAAAGCATCCGAGTCGCTGTGCAGCACTGCAAGAAAACCCTGAGAAGACAAGAAAAATGAAGGCAGCCACAATCTCATTTTCTGAGGGCTGCAAGTCAGCCAGGAAATGGCTATTATTCCATCGACACTGTCGGTATTAAGTTATTTCCTTCACTAAATACGAGAATGTTCATGAATATCTATTGAGTCCCAGATACTGGTGTCTACTGGCAGTATGGCTCACTGATTGTAGCTTTATATTCCTCTGACTACACACCTCAATCTCACATTGAAGTGAAAGACAATAGTATTTTAAATTGGTTAATAAATCTCCAGATTGATGCTCTTAGAAGGTGCATGAACTTAGTCTCCATTACAAGTAAAAAAATAAATAAAAAAAAAAATAACATTTAACCATTGAAATTCCAGGATTTTCTTCTAGCCCTTTAAATAAGAAAAAAATGAACAATTTTAGGAGTTTCTTTATGGTGTTCTAAATGTATCCTGTCAGAATGACATTAAACCTTATAGCATAAATGTGAAATGTGCACTGGCTTGAAAGATACATTCTAGAGCTTGCTTTAATGTCACCCTTTGTGTTATGGGTGCTGTAGAAGCGGGGGCACATCCTGAGCTCTCAGCTACTAATACACAAGAAAAAAAATGGTTTCATTTTACAGATCCTTAAATAATTTTCTTTTTTTACCTTTTCATTTTTTATACTGTCATTTTATTTTAACTTTGAAATTGAAAGCAACAATCCTTACCTCTACCCAGCATTGTATTGATCTTCATAAAAATACAAATATTACTATGATACATCCTGCTTTGAAGCAAAACTCCAGGTAGACAGGTAAACACAGATTTGACATACATGTATGTTAACCATCCCAATTGCTAAAAGACCAGCTTTTCTGCTAAGAAATGTCTTTGACTCAAATAACTTGCATGTCACACAACCAAGCACCATCAACATCAGTTCAACCCCTCATGCCATGTAATGATAATGAACCAGCGATATGCGATATGCTGTCCAATGAGCAGACAGGCAAGGTGTGGAAGCTGAAAAATTACAACAGGAAATAGTAGTACCACCTTCACAAACATATAGAATGGCGGATGACTAAAGACGATTGTGTATTAAATTATATATATATATATACAGTGGTGTGAAAAAGTGTTTGCCCCCTTCCTCATTTCCTGTTCCTTTGCATGTTTGTCACACTTAAGTGTTTCGGAACATCAAACCAATTTAAACAATAGTCAAGGACAACACAAGTAAACACAAAATGCAATTTGTAAATGAAGGTGTTTATTATTAAAGGTGAAAAAAAATCCAAACCATCATGGCCCTGTGTGAAAAAGTGATTGCCCCCCTTGTTAAAACATACTATAACTGTGGTTGTCCACACCTGAGTTCAATTTCTCTAGCCACACCCAGGCCTGATTATTGCCACACCTGTTCACAATCAAGGCATCACTTAAATAGGAGCTGCTTGACACAGTAAGGTCCACCAGAAGATCCTTAAAAGCTACACATCATGCCGAGACCCAAAGAAATTCAGGAACAATTGAGAAAGAAAGTAATTGAGATCTATCAGTCTGGAAAGGGTTATAAAGCCATTTCCAAAGCTTTGGGAATCCAGCGAACCACAGTGAGAGCCATTATCCACAAATGGCGAAGACATAGAACAGTGGTGAACCTTCCCAGGAGTGGCCGGCCACCCAAAATTACCCCAAGAGCGCAGCGACGACTCATCCAAGAGGTCACAAAAGACCCCACAACAACGTCCAAGGAACTGCAGGCCTCACTTGCCTCAGTTAAGGTCAGCGTTCATGCCTCCACCATCAGGAAAAGACTGGGCAAAAATGGCCTGCATGGCAGAGTTCCAAGGAGAAAACCACTGCTGAGCAAAAAGAACATCAAAGCTCGTCTCAATTTCTCCACAACACATCTTGATGATCCCCAAGACTTTTGGGACAACATTCTGTGGACCGATGAGACAAAAGTGGAACTCTTTGGAAGGTGTGTGTCCAAGTATATCTGGCGTAGAAGGAACACTGCATTTCAGAAAAAGAACATTATACCAACAGTAAAATATGGTGGTGGTAGTGTGATGGTCTGGGGCTGTTTTGCTGCTTCAGGACCTGGAAGACTTGCCGTGATAAAAGGAACTATGAATTCTGCTGTCTACCAAGAGATCCTGAAGGAGAATGTCCGACCATCTGTTCGTGTACTCAAGCTGAAACGAACTTGGGTTCTGCAGCAGGACAATGATCCTAAACACACCAGCAAGTCCACCACCGAATGGCTGAAGAAAAACAAAATGAAGACTTTGGAGTGGCCTAGCCAAAGTCCTGACCTGAATCCTATTGAGATGTTGTGGTATGACCTTAAAAAGGCCGTTCATGCTCGAAAACCCTCTAATGTAACTGAATTAGGGCAATTCTGCAAAGATGAGTGGGCCAAAATTCCTCCAGGACGCTGTAAAAGCCTCATTGCACGTTATCGCAAACGCTTGGTTGCAGTTGTTGCTGCTAAGGGTGGCCCAACCAGTTATTAGGTTTAGGGGGCAATCACTTTTTCACACAGGGCCATGATGGTTTGGATTTTTTTTCACCTTTAATAATAAACACCTTCATTTACAAATTGCATTTTGTGTTTACTTGTGTTGTCCTTGACTATTGTTTAAATTGGTTTGATGTTCCGAAACACTTAAGTGTGACAAACATGCAAAGGAACAGGAAATGAGGAAGGGGCAAACACTTTTTCACACCACTGTATATATATATATATATATATATACACATACATACACACACACACACACACACACACACACACACACACACACACACACAATATATATATATATATATATATATATATATATATATATATATATATATATATATATTACAGTTTTGTCCACTATGAGAAACTACTTTTTAACTAGTTATGAATACCAACTTTCTCCCCTACCCTCCCGCTACTGACGGTTTAGACAACAGCTTTGGGGAAATGGATGATTCATAGCTACAGCTTGTCTCAGCTGTGAACACTTTCCCGAGACAAGAAATGGGAAGAGGAATGCACGGAGAGGGGGATGTGTCAGCCTCTGCATTTCTCTAGCAGTTGCTTGCCTAGGGAAACTGCTCACAGTCAGGAAACTGTTCACAGCCAAGACAAGCTGCAGTTATAAATCAGCCATCTCCTTCAAATCTGTTGTCGGATCAGTCAATAGCAGTAGGGGAAGGGGGTAGGTCAATATTCATAACTAGGGTTAGAAAGAACATAGGAAAAACTACTAAATGTACTTTGTCCAATATGGGAACTGTAAAAAAATATATATATAATGATAGCTTTTCTTTAATAACCAAAGGACTGAACAAACAGGATCTGACAAGCAAAATATTAGACCCATAATTATTTAAAGTCTGCCTTGTCATTTTTAGAAAGCTAAAGTATCAATGATAACAGAATAGGGAGAATTAATAAAAAGTGTCCGAGACAGGTTCTATTGCAAATAGTGTTTATTCCAATCAGCTTCTATCTATATTTTTTCACACAGCTAAGAAAATTTAAGTTTAAAAGTTGATTGGCTGTGCTCCAGTTGAGACAAAGGATTAAAGTTTGTCTCAAAAACTTTTTATTAATTCTCCATAACATGTTTGAGGCTGCATAGTTCTTCAGAATGACAAATATTTTTGCAGGTAAATTAGTCATCATATAGGTATGTTGACTGTGTATTTAGCTGTTTGAGTGCAGTTCCTCTTCAAATAAAGCATAGGCAACAAAGCAGGGGAGATGTGAGGCCAAAACCCCCTCTTGACTTTGTAGGTTCTAGCTTCAATTCATCATCAATAGTCTTTGATATTACAAACAAGTCTTAAAATATCTATTTGTTTAAATGAAACACTTTAAAGTAGAACTTTATCCTTTAGAATTCCTTTGGGGCGACGCAACAAAATTATTATAGCTTGTGCACAATTGATGTACCTGTCAGAGACTCTAATGCCCTGTACACATGATAGGATTTTCCGACAACAAATGTTGGATGTAAGCTTGTTGTCGGAAAGTCTGACCGCGTGTATGCTCCATAGAACATTTGTTGGTGGAGTTTCCGCCAACAAATGTTTGAGAGCAGGTTCTCAAATTTTCCAACAACAAAACTTGTTGTCGGAAATTCCGAGTGTGTGTACACAATTCCGACGCACACAAGGCCATGCATGCTCGGAATCAAGCAGAAGAGTCACACTGGCTATTGAACTTCATTTTTCTCGGCTCGTCGTACGTGTTGTACGTCACCGCATTCTTGACGTTCAGAATTTCCCACAACATTTGTGTGACTGTGTGTATGCAAGACAAGTTTGAGCCAACATCCTTCGGAAAAAAATCCACAGTTTTGTTGTCGGAAAATCCTATCGTGTGTACAGGGCATAAGTCTCACAATTCCCAATCAAGCTCCGCCCACCCAGTGACTCAGGTTATTTCCTAAATTGGGCATTGCAATGTGTGGGTGATGACATCACTACTATCTCTGGCAGCTTTGTTAGCCTTTAGATTTCAACCAGGAAATCTCCCAGGTGACAACTGAGTGGGATGTGGATAGAGCCCTGTGTGGCAAGCTGTCACATATTCAAGAGCTTCCCAGCACAGACATACCCCTTTTTGAGCACTGATGTAACTCTGCATGGCAGTTCAGAGCTAGCCTTAATTACCTAATATGCAAACTGGTGGAAATTCTTTGAGACAACAACACAAGCAAAAGAGGGTGCACCAGCCTAGTGAATTATCCCATTCACCATTTATTAATAATCCACAAATTACTCTACTCACAGACCATGTGATAGATGCAGCATATCAGAGTAAGCGTTAAGGTTGCTCCATCCATTCAGCGTATTCCAAAGCTTGGAAAGTCACCACCAGGATCTTAGCTGGCTTATGCATTTTGAGGGTAGCACCCTCTTCTTCCTCAGAGCCAAAAAATCTGGACCCCATTAGCTAAGCAATTGAAGTACAGCTGGTCATGCAATGACCAGTTGTACTTAAATGCTGTGTCTATCACATGGTTTACAAGTAGAATAGTTTGTAGATTATTAATAAATGGTGTATGAGATAATACACTAGACTGGTGTGCCCTCTTTTTCTTGTATTTTTGCAGTGTGTTACCGAGGTCTCCCCAGTCCTAAAAGGGCAGCAAGGCTTGGCATGTCCCTGATCCATGCTGAGAAGCAGATATGCATGAATAACTGGCACCAGAGTATCACACTCATACTGTTAGGAGAATACCTGTAATAAGTAAAGACAAATGGCTGACAACGTCAGGCAAGCTCAGTTCTCAGGTCTGCAAAAGATAGTAAAATCTGAATTGCTAGACCAATGATCAATGTTGGGGTCACAAGCCTAATTCGTTGCAGGAGAGAGTTTCGTAGTCGAGATCACAAGCCAAGGTCGATGCAGGAGGAGAGTTTCATAATCGGGGTCACAAGCCAAAGTAGTTTCCAAACAGTAATAGAAGTATCTCAAGTAGTATGCACTGCAGGATCAGACCACAATAATCTAGCGACAGGAAGTGTAGTGGTAAGGCTTACATAGGAAGTCCATGGGAGGAGCAAGGAGTTCAAGGTTCAACAGCAATCAAGACACAAGGCAGGGTTGTCCAATGGATCAGGCAGGATTGTCCAATAAATCAGGCAGGGAGCTGTTCAGCATCCCAGATAGCTCAGCGAGAAGAATCAGTGCCAAACACAGAAGAGGTCCCAGGTTTCAGCCCAGGTCCTGCCACATACGCAGGAGGTGTTTTGTGTTGGTAATTCTTTAAGAATCTGTCTGCCATAGAAACAGGTTGCTAAAGTGACAGTAGTTAGAACTACCAGGGTTGGAGCATGTGCCAGTAATGTTATCAAAACTGGCACAAATGCTTGCCTGAATTGGGTGCAAGTAATTTTAAAGGGGACTAAAATTTGGTACTGCTTTATTGAATTCTCCTGACTATATCTAAAAGAATCTTATCTTTCCACTCACAAGCTTCTGAACAGCTCAATATACATTCTTAGCCTGCTTAATAATAATAATATTAATAATTAATTAATTAATAATTTTAAGGATTTTTTGTATTATCAATGTTTATTGTTTCAAAGAAGATACAGTAGTACAGAATAGTGCCACACAATCAATTTATAAAGAATGTTTATAGCGAGACACCATGTATACAGGTCAAGTACAACTCATTGGTGCAGAATACATACAGAGCAATAATGACTCATAAGTAGACATAGACATTGTTAAAGTACAAAATCTGTCCATTGCATACAGTTTTCAAAAAAAAAAACAAAAATAAAAAATACAAGATGCAATCAGTGGCACACATGAAAAACCACAAAGAAAAGGAGGGGAGGAGAACAAAAGGAATTGAATAGTTAAAGTTTAAATGATAAAAACGAATGCCAGATGTCAAACAGCATAAGCTAGGTTTGTGCTAATCTTATATTGTTAAAACTGTCCCAGGTATCTAACAGAGTCCTCTATCTAAAGTGACAGAAATATTAATATTACAAAAAAAAAACTCATTGTACATGTATCTTATGCAAGGTGTTATGGCCAAATGACAATAAGTCCACCAGCCTATTGGCAGAACATCAGGATTCAACCCAACATCTGGTCACCCAAACCTAACCTCTGTAAAGTTTCCTCCAAAAAACATTAAATCCACCCTGTCAAAGGTCTTGGAATCTGCAACACAAGACAAGGTGAATTTACTGGGCCACATTGTACCCAAGTTAAGATATTAAGAAGAAAAACGACAAAGATCCTACACTTATGCTACTACTATGGTGTTTCTACTCCTTGGAGGCTGCTAACACTATGAACCATATACCCCATTATCTAAGTTGATAACAGTTATTTTGTTATCTCAACATGTTTCAACCAATTGTCATCTTCAGGGATGGACGTTCCATCCCTGACAATGACAATTGGTCAAAACATGTTGGACAGGGGCTATTCGTTGTAGAGTCAGTTACACCTACATCACATCTGGTCTGTGGAACACACACAGAAAGCAAACAGGAAGTTAGGTCAGCAGTGACCACCTTGGATCTATGTGATACCATATTGAATGTAAGCATCCGTATTTTTAATGTGAGTGCACACTTGGAAGTGTTTTTATTTTAACTATTGCAATAAATATCACTGCACTATGGCTTTCTATTTTACTGTTTACTCATGATGGCCAAAATGCATTTGGAGGATTAAAAGGTGCAAAGATCAGAAGCTACATGAGCAGTGGGCAGATGCTGCACCCTCTGGGGCTGCCGGTTGCCCTGTATGTGGATGGGATGTGAAGCACACACACTGCCCTCTGGCCATTGATGAGGCATGTCATCTGTGCCTGCGTCTCCCCTCCCTCCCTGGGCCATGGTGCAACCTGGTCAATGTTGCACGGTGGCGTCTGCATGTCAGACGCTGGCCGAGTTGAGGGCACATAAAGCAAGCACATACAAATATTTCTAATTGAGTGACTAACCCTTTCTCTCTTACCATCAACTAACCCTTAGTGCTGACTGCATCAATTGCAGCCAATTTAACTCATTAGAACATTGCAATAACATTGACATACCTAGTGTTGACTGCTGCCACCTGGAAATCCCTGTTTGGAGGGTACAGTTGATATGTAGCAGCCAAGGTCAGTGATTTGTTTAATCACTGATGTATTTTTTCTTTCTCAGTTTTTTATACTAAAACTAAATGTATACACGGTTCTTACAAAGTACCATTGCATATATATATATGTATTATGTATCTTATCTATAACTGTTTCTCAGCGTGCTTTGTGCTTTGTCAATAGCACATATTTGCTCTATATATATTTGCTCTATATCTATCTCTATTTTTATTGTTTATCTGTTTTTTTCAGCCATTGCTGGTTCACTTTTTTGACAATTAGTGTTTAATTTTGGCACCCTCGGCTATTTGTATAACAACAACCTGTGCCGTGAGAATAGTTTTCTAAAGTTATGTGTTCTTGGTGTGTCACTTTGGTTTATGGTGTCCATCTGTCCCTTTCTATATATATTTTTCAATCACTCTGTTGAGTAATTTACAGATCATCATTATGTTATAGCTTGGTCTTTGTGTGCCCTCTGAGGCCGCGCAGCACACCTGGTGTCTTCTGCACTGCCCTATTTGCTCCTGTCCAGAGGTACTGGGAGGCTGTTCTGAGTAAGTAATGATATGGCTAACATGGCAAACAACAATACTTCATTATTGTCTAATAACTGTCTTTGGCCTTGTATGGTACTATTGTATATCATTAGAGTATATTATAGTATGCTTTGTTTTCTAAACAGTGACATATGTATTAAAAAAATCCCCTGAGGAAGCCCTTGGTGTCGAAACATGTCAGGATAAATACCAAATCGTCACTGACTGTGTGAAAAGAAAAAGAAAACAATTATATGTGCGATTCACCTAAAGACAAGTTGCATTTGGTTCTTTTGTTTGTTAAACAACAACTTTTAATTTTTCTACCAATAAAAATTTGTTTTTATATAGAAATCTTCTGGTTCTTTTGTGTTTATGGCACCCTTAAACCCCCCCCCCCCCCCCAAAAAAAAACTTCTCTGTATCCAATTTCTATCCAGGGAAGTTGGTGCCTTTTTGAACTTGTCACTAACCCACATCACCACCCTTTTCCATATATCCAGATGTTGTACCACGCAATATTTTGATTGTGGAATGGTCACATTATCAAATTAATATATTCATAAATTGTATTTTTAGAAATTACTATTGGTTTTGTCTAAATTTGTTATATATATACTTCTTTCTGTATGTTTTGTTTTTGATATTTGGGTTTGACCTTTACCAATGCAATGGCAGAATTTTGAGGACAAGCATGGGAGAGCTTAATGAGCAGGATTCAACAGTCCCATCACACATCTGCCATTAAAGAAGCAAATTTAGGAAAGTCTTTTGTCATGCTTCAATGCATTTTAGAGAAAAGGGTACGGATTTTCTGGCATAAGAAGTACTTTGAAAAGTATATAGACAGTAAAACTGTACCTTGGGGGTTAAGAATTCAGATCTTTCCCAATCTGAAAAAGATTGATGACAGTTTGAAACAGACTTGGGAATCTAACCTACAAGCATGTTCTTTAGAAATGATTTCCATTCTTTGTTCACAAATCACAATATGAAAAAAAAATCTCTGCTCTTGATGAACAGATACAGAGGTGGTGTCATAAGCATGTCTCGGTCACCACATCATCTGTGTTCATTCAAAAAGAAAAAGAGGTCAAGGAACATATTGAAAAATATACTATTGAGGTTGTAAAAGGCAAAGAGACTACATTTTTACGAGATAAATCATCACATGAAGGAGGGTATGCTTATAAATGGAATCAATATACACAACTGAGACTCTTCATTAAGGAAACAAATTTTGTATCACTTAAAAGAGATGAGGATGTTTCCAATATGTCTTCTGCATCTTCTATTTCTTCCAGCCAATCCACCATCTACCATGACCTGTCTGGGGAGTCTATCCAGGAATAACCATTCACGTTTACCTACACCTTCTCATCTTTCTTCTAATCTAACACTCAGCACTTCGGCACTTGCTTCATACTCTGTCACCAACACCTCCTTAGCTACGTCTCTTTCCTCACCCGCCTTACCTATTCTTCTAATATCCAAGGTAAGTGATCATAACACTATTTTTGCTTCAACAAATTTGAAACAGCAAGCTGATACTAAATTATCACACATTTTTTTTTGTCAAAACTCCAGAATTGAATCAGAGCCCAACTCCGGACAGTCTGCCTCCACAGGGACTAGAACAACTCAACTTGAAATTGTGAATATCTCCTCACATGTTTTGTCCTCTGAGGAAACACAGGTTCTTCAGCTGGGGTTGGCTCTTTGTCAAGATGCATGTGTACTTAAACATATAAGATGGATGCCTGAGCTAAGAGCTCCGCTTGCCTGCCAGAGAGATCCGTAGACATCGGGGCTGACTGAATTCATCCACGGCTACAAACACCCCAGTGGGACCCACAGACAGCCTGGGGATGGCGTGGAGGAAAAATAACCCACCGCAACCACACAAGATGCCCAGATTTTTTGCGGGGGAAGTCCAGCGGGCCTCAACAAAATGGCAGGCGCTCACACACGCAATGGACGGAGGACAGGGCAGCGATCAATAACAACGGGCACGAAGAACTCCATAAGCAGCCACGAGATCCTCTACACAGCGGGTCATCCTCTGGTACATCCAGCCCATCTACACGGAGCCCAGCCAAACCTAAGCCGCAGAGGGAATCGCCTGTCAGCTCTCACAACAACCAAGACATGGAGGTAAGCGGGATGCAGGGAAACAGCACCGCTCAGGCCCCACAACTGACAGACCCCATAGCGGGCTTCCCCACTGCTGATAGACCTATATCAGACACAATGCTTAAAGAAATGCTGCTTTCACTCAGATCCTCCCTCCAAACTGACATGGTTAAAGGGATCAACCAATGCTACAAAGAGGTACAGGCTATTGGGATCAGGGTGGATAGTGTGGAACAACAAATGGATGAGTACCCATCTACATTTAACACTATGGTGGACGCACATGAGGCCCAGGGGGAGGACATAGCATGGCTAAAGGATAAGGTTGCAGACCTTGAGGACCGTTCCAGAAGGAACAACATAAAACTGCCAGGTATCCAGGAGTCTGTACAGGCCATTCACCTCCTACAATATGCCCATACGTTGTTCTCCAGCTTGGTTCCTGCATTAAGCACACAGGACCTCATTGTGGACAGAATCCATAGAATTCCTAAACCGTCCTTCCTTCCAGAAGGTACACCAAGAGACATTTTGCTCAGAGTACACTTCTATCACGTTAAGGAACAACTCATGCAAGCAGCACGCAGACCCGACAACATCCCTCCACAATACGCTGATATACAATTACTGCCAGACCTCTCCAGACACACGTTGCAAAGACGTCACAACTTGGCAACCATAACAAAAGCCTTAAGAAACCACAAAATCGCACATAAATGGAAGTACCCTGCAACCCTTTCCATCACCCACAATGGTACCACCAAAACCATTACTACGATGGAGGAAGGCATTGCAATCCCAACTCTGCATCACAGCCGCAGACACTCCAAAATGAATGGCAAGTAGTGTCACACAAACACCCCAACAAGAAACATGCCGGTGGAAGCTCCTAACAAAAATACATGATCAACCATTTTTCGCTCTGATCACAGGAGTATACAATCTATTCTCCTATACCCCCCATTAACAAGTTCAGCAGCAATGCCTGCACACGGATCTGTTATAAGTTTTTTTTTTACAAATCCACCTTTCACTTTCTATGCTTTTTGTCTTTTTTGTCTTTTTTGTTCCCTCTGTTTCATGTCTGTTACACACCGTAAACTTCAACGCAAGGTAATATCGCCCAACCAAGAGAGAAAATCTCAAGAAACCCTCAGCCAGCCGAAAGAAGATAACACTACGAAAACCCAAGGACACAGTGAGTACTTAAACCATGCATACAAACATCACATTCCCATCACCATAAATGTCTATCACCTGCATATCCATAAATGTCAATGGCCTGAATCATCTGGCCAAGAGATTCTTATTATGGAAAGAAGCCTGTAGACAAAGAGCGGATGTCCTCTGCGATCAACATCAAAGATCAGCACCCCTCCATAACCTTCTCAACTAACAAGAACTCTTCGATGCATGGAGATGCCACAGAGATGCCAACGAAAAAGAGACTACACTTTTTTTTCCACCTCGCACTGCTCGTATTCGCGGATAGATATGTTTCTCACTGACAAATGGCTTCTACAACAAGTTCATAAAACTCAGATACACAATATTACATAGTCTGACCATGCTGTGATTTCCATGACTATTGCTGAAAAGGGTGTCTCTCCCTCATCCTCCATCTGGCGCTGCAATCTTATGCCCCGTACATACGGTCGGATATTCCGATGGAAAAAGTCAGAACGGATTATGTTGTCGGAAAATCCGATCATGTGTGGGCTCTAGCGGGCTTTTTCTGTCGGAAATTTTGACGGAAAAAATTTCCGACAACAAAATCCGATCTGACTTTTTCTGATCGTGTGTCGAGAATTCCAACGGACAAAGTGCCATGCATGCTCAGATCAAATTACGAGACCAAAGCTATTGGCTACTAGCCTTTACGTAGTTCCGTCGTATGCAACGAACGTCACCACGCTCGGAATGATCGGATTTTCTGACAACTTTGTCCGACCGTGTGTATAGCAACACCAGTGTCGGACAAAATCCGACGGTCGGAATTTCCGACTGTGTGTACGGGGGCTTAGACTCCTACAAGAACCCAGAACACTACCAGTGATCTCTCAGCATCTCCAATAATTCTTTGAAATCAATAATACACCCATGACAGACCCATTCACTCTATGGAACGCTCAGAGCGTACATGAGAGGCATACTAATTCAGTTAGTGTCCAGGGAAAAAAAAGACATGCCACAAAAATTAACCAAGTACTATCTGACATCTACAAATTGGAAACTCAAAACAAAAACTCCCCCACGATAGCTGCAGCAAACACAATCTCTAGACTCAGAGAAAGCCTTAGGGAGCTTCTAACACAACAATACGACAAACACCTTAGACACCTACAACTGAACTCTTACGCTAATGCAAACAGAGCAGGGAAATACCTAGCCAGCAGAATTAGAGCTGCACACACAAAATCTAGAATAGCATACCTAACACATAACACCTTCCACCACAAAATCACCAACCCACAGGAGATAGTGAACCAATTTGCAGATTACGGAGCACTATACAATCTCCAAACAGATATGTCAACCCCACAGCCATCACAAACCACCATACAACAATTCTTACAAAGTATACAACTCCTGTCACTGGGAGCAGCAACTCAGACAGGTGAACGCTCTATTCTCCATTCAAGAAATAGAAAATATCACAATGTCACTACCAAATGGTTAGTGACATTGTGATATTTTCTATTTCTTGAATGGAGAAATCACCGGGACCAGATGGTTTTGCCAATGAATATTTCAAAACATTCAAAGACATATTATTTCCACACATGCAAAGTGTATTCCAGAAGGCAGAAAACACTTCCTCATTTCCACAGGAGATGCTGAGAGCCCACATTGTCACTACCCAAACCGTGAAAAGATCCCACTAGGAGAGCCAACTTTAGACCAATATACCTTCTAAATTCAGACATTAAAATATATTCATCCACACACCTCTCTCCCAGAGGCCCATACAATTTTGATAGACTTTGGCACAGTGTCGTACTACAAAGTTAATTTTAATAAATCCTTGATTCTAGATGTAGGAGTTCCCCATGCCACAAAAAGGTCACTACAAGATACTCTACCATACTCATGGAGCAAGAAAGGTATCCCATAATTAGGTATCACCCTGACCAACACAACCACGTCCTTAGCAGATACCAATTTTAAACCGTTTATAATCAAAATAGAACAACTCACAGACATATCCAAAAGAGAACTATCATGGATAAGAAAAATAGCGGCTTTTAAAATGTCTATCCTCCCACAGATCATCTACATGTTCCGCTCCGTCCCAATTCCCATTCCACTCCACTACCTCAGTACACTGTCCAAATCCATATGGAGAGGGCTCTACAATCTAAACGTTTATTACTCCAAATGTAGTGCATACGAGAAAGGATGGCAGTTGGGGGAAGGGGATTGAACAGGATGGACGTGTAGCAAAGGAGCTCCTCCTAGGTCTGGGAAACGACCTGCAGCTGACCACAATGAGCTACAGATGATCCCCACCTACCCTCCCTAAGCCGACGATATGCTGCTCTGACCACAGCTGAAGGACACATCTTTTCAACCTCTCTGCAGCTTAGCTTGCTGGCTGGCGGTAAGCGCAAATAGCGGTGAAAAGGCTCCAAGAAAAGCGCTGGGATATAATCCCAAGAGAGACAGAAAAAGTTCCCAGCGATCTCTTACCTGCAGTGATGGGAACGAGGCGTCCCCAGAGTGCTGACTAAAGACCCCCCTTCGGCCGAAGCCGGGATATACCGAACGGGATATACGCCATACAAACCGTGTGGATTCGACGGCCCGTCGCACGCGGAGATACCAAACTGCCTGGGAAGGTAACACAACAGACCAATGTTGCAGCAACCACCGCTGTGAAGACTACATGAAGCGGAGGTCTCCACAGGGAATCCCTAGAGTGACTGTGCAGGACTAACGGAACCAGCAGATAAGTACCCCATCTCATATACCCTACAGACTAAAGGTAAAGCGGAGGGGACCGACAAAAAAAACCCCGTTTTTTTCCTTTTTCTTTTTCCCTTTGGATATGTGCTATGGCATAAAAACTGAAAAGGAATAACTGTATAATAAAGGGTATTAAGGGCATAAACGTCACGTCACTCTAGTGGGACCTACACTGTAGTGGGACCTACAGAAACCAGCAGAAAAACACCCAAATATAACCCTCCTGTAGAGAGAAAGACCTCACTGTAAAAGGGTTAAATAATTAATTACATAACTGTACAGAATACCCATTAAAGATATTCCTGGTATATCTGATAAACCTTGCTGACAGTTAACAAAGAATACAGAGTACAATAAAGAGTTTTGAAGAGAAAGGAAAAAAAAAAAAAAAAAAGGGGGAAGTTTAACCTAATGAAAAATGGACGGCTAAAAAAGGATTTAAATTGGGGGTGAAGATAGTGCAACCCGGGAGATACCTCCCCACCAGACAGATTAAAAAAGTTATAAGAAAGACCCCTACAACTACCCAAGAGAACAACATTCCATATATATATAGAATATGTGATCAGTGGAATATACACTTCTCTTGAGAGGAAAGGGTTTCCTTTTTTTTTTTTTTTTTTTTTTTTTTTGGTTGTCTGCTTTCCATCTACTACTTTGAAACAGATAAAAACTCTATAAGGATGCCACCAAAAAGTACACACACTCAGAAAACAAAGAGAGGATCCACAGGTGGAACAACAAAAAATCAGATTAAGCCACAATCTGCACAGAACGCAGATATAAAGGGGTTTTTCAAACAGCCATTAATATCGCCACAACAAGACGCAGAGACTTCCACTGAATTGCATTTTGCTTCACCCAGTATGAGCCCAGAGCTCCCACTCAACAATAGCCCCACAGGGAGTACACAATATCCCATAATGGACACAATGAAATCAACAAACAATCCCAACTGGGACATACAGACACACTTAAAATCACTACCAACTAAAGAGGATATGGATAATTATGTCTATAGATTAGAGACTACATATAAAGAGCAAATAAATTCATTGAAGGTATCCTTAATAGACACCCAAGAGCATATGAATATCATAGATGCCAAAATCCTGACGATCGACCAGAAAACACTTACCCTGGAAGAAAAAATAATAGAACACGATCGATTAATAAAATAAATAAGAGATTCAACAGATGAACTCGAGAATAAGAATAGACGTAATAATATAAAAATAAGAGGACTTCCAGAATCAGTAGACACCGAGAATCTGAAACAAATATTACAACATATATTTAATATTTTATTACAACAACCTGAGACAACAGCAATAGAGATCGATCGAGCACACAGAATTCAAGGACCCAGAGATCCCAATCAAACGAGACCTAGAGACATAATATGTAGAATACATTTTTTTCAAACCAAAGAAAATATAATGATAGCAGCAAGAACACAAAGGGAATTCAAGTATGAGGGAGCTCAACTTATATTCTTACAAGATCTATCTAAACATACATTAAATAAGAGAAGAGCGGTGAAACCACTACTGGAACTATTGAGAGAGAAGGGATTCCTTTATAAATGGGGATCCCCCTTTCAAGTAATAGTGTACCAAGAAGGCCAGAAGACGGTGTTTCGGAGTATTGAAGATCTACAAGAATTCCTCAACCATTTGGGACTCCCTATGATAGAACTGCCCTTGTGGGCCCAGATATATTAAATCTCTTCAGAATGAAATGAGGGGGAAAGAGAAGGGAAAGAGATACATAATTTCCCCCCTTCTCCCCTTTTTTTTTTTTTTTTTTTTTTTTTTTAAGTAGTATATTAGAATTTTGAAGTTTAGTTAGATTTATTTATTAGTCTAATTTTTAAGTTATTTTTTAGAATAGATTTTCTTTAGTTTTTATATATATTATAGATTTTTAGTATTTAGTTATTATTATAATAGATTATTTTTAGTATTATTTAGTATTTTTAGAGTTGATTTAGATTTAGAGTATTATTATTTATATTATAAGATTTAGATAGATATAGTTTTATTTTTAATTTAGTTATATTTTAGATTATTTTATATTTTATATTCGAAGTAGTTTAGAATTAGTAGGAAGGATATTAGAATATATAAGAACGTTAAGTTTTTTAATTATAGTTTAATATAGAATAGATTTTTTTTATAGATTAGATTAGTTAGAGTAGTATAGATTTTTTTTTTGGTATTGGTTTATTAGATTTTAGTAATTAGTTTTATATTTAGATATTTTTTTAGGTAGTTATTAGTAGTAGATAGGATTAATATTGTCGATTATCTTTATTTTTTATTTATTTTATAGTAGATATATAGACTTTATTTTATAGATATCATAGTTTGAAAGTTTTTTTATTTTTTTTAGAATTTTTATAGTTGTTTATAGTTGTTTTTAGTTAGTTTAGTAGATTATTATAGTGATATATTTTATATTAAATATTATATAGACTTTAGAAGTAGTTAGAAGTTTTATAGAATAGTATGTATTTTAAAGAGTAGAAATTATAGTTTTATAGAAGTTTGATTTTTTAGTAATATTATTTTAGAATGAGTATTATTAGTTTATTAGATAGAAGAGAGTAATAGAATATATTATTTTAGATTTTTTAGATATTATTTATATAAGTAGTTGTAGAAGGGGATATTTTTTGTAATTTTATTTTATTTATATTAAGATAGTTTATGAATATATTAATTTTAGTTTAGTATTTTTTTTTATTAGATAGATTTGAGATTTATGTTTTTTTATTATGATTAGAGGAGTTTTTTTTTTAGTTTATTGTTTTGTAGATTTATTTTTATTTAATTATAGAATAGAAGTTTATTTAGATAGATTATAGATTTATAGTTTAGGTATTAGAAGATTTAGTAAAGATTATTTTCGATATTAGTTTATTATTTTAAGTAGATTATATTTAAGATTTTAGTTAGTTAGATATTTTCTAGTTTTATAGTTAGATAGTTGTAATTTTTTTTTTTATTTTAGTAAGTATTATAGATATTTAGAAGTATAGTAGTATATTGTTATATATTAGATATTAGGATATATATTTAGATTTTGTGATATAGTAGTTAGAATTAGAGTATATAATTTGATAATATTTTTATTTTTATTGTTATTAGATATATAGATTAGTTATAGATTTGATAGTTTAGATTATTTTTATTTATTTAGTATATAAGATATATTTTAATTAAATTAGATTAGGTATATATTTTTTATAGAAATTATTAGTAGATTTAGATTTTTTTTTATAGATTATAGAAATAGTAGTATAGTGATAATAGAAGATAGGTAGTAGGTAGAAGTTTATAGTTTATATAGATTTTTATTTCGAAGGGTATTATTTTTATAGGTTTAGAAGTAAAGTATATTTATGTATAGATTTATTTTATTAGTAGATTTCCCTCTCCGAATTTAGTTTTTATTAGTCTAGATGTTTTTAGAGTTTATGTTAGATATAAGTTTAGTTTATTTATAATTAGATAGAGGGGAATTTTTTTTTGTTTTTTTTAGATAGTATTTAGTAAGTTTTAGTAGTATTTAAAAGTATTTAGATTTAGTATTATTTTTTTATATATTTATATTAATAGATTTATTATTTTAGTAAGTAGATAGTAGATAGTAGAAATAGAAGGTTTTTTATATTTTTTAGTAGTTATATTTAGATATTAGTTTTAGTATAGTTTATAGATTTAAAGTTTTTTTTTAGATATGAATAGTTTTTAATTTTAAATAATTTTAGCATAGATTATATTAGTAGTCTAGGTAGTATTTTTTTTTTATATTTTTTTTTTCCCCCTCTCCTTCTTTTTCCGCAGAAGGGGGAGATGGGAGGGTGAGGGGAGGGAGAAAAGAGGGAGGTTTAGGAATAGGGTACAAACAGTAACCATCACAATATACACTGCGGATATGTAATAGATAAAGAGGAAACAATGTTAATATTAGAAGTGATCAGGGAAAGACCAGAATCATTTGAGTATGAATAGGGGCACAGGAAAGGAAAAGGAGAAAAAAAAAAAGGAAAGAAAAATTTTTTTTTTTTTTTTTTTTTTTTTGAAAAACATCACATAACTTTACCATATCTACACAAGGACTCACATTTTTGGGGGCGGACATAGGACCGGGGAGGGAAGGGTAGAAGGGAAAGGGATACACCGATCACATGCCTGTACACTAATATTATATACACACGACACGGACACACCAGACACAATTTATAATCTATTACTTACACACACATCTCTAGAAGAGGGGGAAATGGAACGAGGGAGGAGAACAAGGGGGATTGGGGAGATTCCAAAAGAATTGGCCTCCCCTCCCCCCCTATGTGCTCCCCCCCTTTAATTTTTATTTTTTAAATTTTTTAAAAAATTTTTTTTTTTTTTTTTTTTTTTTTTTTATTATAAATTTTTTTTTTTTTTTTTTTTTTTTTTTTTTTGTATATATTTTTAAATATAATTTTTCAGAATATAATGAAAATATGATAAAAATGTATAAATTGTAATGTACCTGAAAAATGGACACTTATGAGCTGTGGGCTTTTGGGAAATTGGTTTGCCCCCATTGGATACAATTGATTCAATCTTCCTCTGCCCTCCAAAAAAAACGACCCTCTGCGGAGGGGAGGGAGTGGGTGGGGTGGAGGAGAGAGAGAAAATTTCCTCCCCTTTTTTTCCTCTAGGTTTTTTTATTTTTTTTTATTTTTTTTTTTTTTCCTTTTTCCTTTCCCTCTCCTTTTCCTCCCTTCTCTCTCTCCTTCTCTCTCTGCCCACTCTATCCCCACAACGAAGAGCAGAGGAAATAAACTGTATAGATTATGCACCAATAAACCACATTGTATCCATGGGAAACAACCCAAATACCAATCTGTAATAATGGAATAACAGAATGGAAAAGACGTATATATACCACATAAACTGTCGGCTTTCAAATATAACTTCAAAGGTGAGGGGGGAGGGGGAGGGGAAGAGGATAGGAGAACAAACATAAGTAACACAATAATAATAGCTCATGAAGGTGATAAATAAGATGTAGGATTAAAATACCCATTAAAATCCTACATTATTTAAACTAAACTATTCCCAGACCAGGGACACGTCCTAACCCTAAGGAAATCCCTATATACCCCCAAATAGGGAACTTACATTGTAAGGGTAGACTCAACGAGTCATTTAGAGAATGATAAAGTATGAAAGTTTAAATTATAAGTGAGTAGAACACCAAAGAGCACTTGACTCTTAGTACGAGTGAATGTGAACTACAGAAGAGAAGCTTTTTTTAAAAGAATAAAAAATATTAATTTTTTTTTTTTTTTTTTTTTCTCCCTTCCTTCTTTCTTCTTTTTCTTTTCTCTCTCTCTTTCCTTCTCCCTCTTCCCCTCTCCCCCCCCCCCCCCTTTTGCTCTCTCCCTCTTCCCTCCTCTAGACCCCCTATTGTCGAAATATGACAGCTATTAAAGTTTGTTCTTTCAATACAAGGGGACTAAATGTAGCATCTAAGAGATCACAAATCTTATATTCTCTCCAGAAACAAAATGTAGGAATTATTCTCTTCCAGGAAACGCACTTCCGTACAAATCAACTACCAAACATACAGAATAGACAATATCCCAACTGGTATCACGATACATACCCATATTCAAAATCCAGAGGGGTCTCAATAGTAATTCATAACTCAATACCTCATCAGGTTTTAGAAAAATGGACAAGTCGAGAGGGCAGAGCACTATTGCTAAAGCTGAATATATACGGACAGATATACACTTTTATTAATATCTATCTACCAAATATAGATCAAATAAAAACAGGCATTCAACTACTAACAAAGATGATGATTAAAGCAGAAGGGACAATCATAATTGGAGGAGACTTCAATTTTGTTCTAGATCGAAATATGGATACCACATCAAAGACAGGACCTCAAAAGAAAAGTGAGAAAAGAGCATTTAAAAAACTACTAGAACAATACCAACTAATAGATATATGGAGAATAACAAATCCAAGTATAAAAGACTATACATATTACTCCCAGGTACACGATACATACCATAGACTGGACTACTTTTTGATAAACTCCTCGGCGATTGCAACAACCTCTACCCCCGAGATAGGGAATTTCATATGGTCAGACCATGCACCCATCTACCTAACTATAGATACAATAAATAAAAGTATGCCTAGAGGTACATGGAAATTAAATGATAATTTACTATTTGATGAATCCTGTAGAACTGAAATTGCTTCCGCGATATTGAACTTTACATCAGACCACATAGAAGACAATACATCACTCCCAAATCAATGGGAAGCCCTTAAATGTATAATAAGGGGCCTCTTTATTAAACATGGGTCTAGATTAAAAAAAATGAAAAACAATAGGTTAAAAGAATTGATACAAGAAATTTCGGCATTAGAGAAACACCATAAACAGAATACAACACGAGAAACATTAATGGTCCTCTCGGATAAAAGAGTAGAGTTGAGAACGATATTGAATGAACAATCACTTCGAATTAGAGACAAAAATCGCGCCCTATATTACCATCAAGAGAATAAACCAGGTAAAATATTAGCTGGAGCTTTAAAACAACAAACAAGAACTACATCAATTCCCAAAATTAAAACAGACTCAGGGGAACTGACGTATGATCCCAAAAAGATTATGGAAACTTTCCATACATTTTACTCTGGGTTATATAACCTACCTAACCGACTAACAAAACAAAACCTAGAAGACCTTGACCAAAAGGTAAAACAATACATAACAGAAACCCCGATACCACCACTACCTGATAGCGATATAGAACAACTTGAGAATGAATTCTCAGAAACGGAAATACAAATAGTAATAGACTCACTGACAATAGGTAAAAGCCCAGGGCCTGACGGATTTACCCCACGCTTTTATAAATTATACAAAGACCTGCTTATCCCAGTTTTAAAACGCACATTTAACTCTGTATCTATAGCTCAGCCATTTGTATCACAAAGTATGCAGGCATATATATCTCTCATACCCAAACCCGATAAAGACCATACACTATGTGGAAACTATAGACCGATCTCCCTGACGAATATAGATCTCCGAATCTACTCTAAAGTTATAGCCAATAGGCTTACCCCTAAACTACCAACAACGATACATTTAGACCAAGTAGGATTCGTGGAGGGAAGAGAAGCGAGAGATAACACCCTTAAAACTTTGACATTAGTCGAATATGCGAAAAGACACGCCATCCCATCCTGTCTATTGGCAGTAGACGCTGAAAAAGCGTTCGACAGGGTGGGATGGCGATTCTTTGAAGAGACATTGAAACAATGGGGACTGGGCCCTAGATTATTAGAAAAGATTCTGGTTCTATATCAGAATCCAACGGCCAAAATTCGAGCAAATGGGGAAGTATCAGACACGATAACAATACGAAACGGAACCAGACAGGGATGTCCCTTATCCCCACTGATATATGTTTTAACTATGGAACATCTGATGACAGCAATCCGGATAAATAAGGATATACAAGGAATTAGAATAAAAGATCAGGAATATAAACTTTCAGGATACGCAGATGATCTATTATTATATATTACAAACCCCATAGTGACGCTACCCAATCTAATAAAAGAATTCAAACGCTTTGCTGAAGTTAGTAACTTCAAAGTTAATTATAATAAAACGGAAGCCTTAAACATTTCACTTACTACAAACACTGTTGATACTCTTAAAAGGAATTTCTCTTTTAAATGGCAAAATAGTACTATTAAATACCTAGGAATATTTATCCCCAATGACATCAGAAAACTCCAAGAAAACAACTATGTCCCACTAATACAAAAAATAACGAAACTACTTCAAAACTACAACAAAAGGATTTTCTCTTGGACAGGGCGTATAAATATTATAAAAATGGACATACTTCCCAAAATACTATATATATTCCAAACAGTTCCAATATTTCCCCTCAAAAACATATTGAATACTCTACGAAAACTGATAGGCAGCTTCATCTGGGTGGGTAAACCAGCAAGAGTCAGCAGGGAAACACTTATAAGATCTAAAAAAGACGGGGGTTTGGCTCTTCCGGATTTATCCACATACCTAAAGGCATCCCTGATCACTAGGATTCTGGATTGGTTTCATAATAAAGGAACTAAACAATGGGTGGAACTAGAGGAAGAAATTATGAATATAAATTTAAAAATACTACCATGGATAAAAAAAGAGAATAGACCATTAAGACAAGAAATGCCATTTTTGATTGAAGCAACACTGAAAACATGGGACGGACTGATGAAAAGGGGAATAGGGTCATCATATATAGGCCCAATGACACCCCTCTTCGGCAATCCCGATTTCCCCCCCAGCAAATGAATCCAGAACCTTTTTAAAATGGGAGAAAAAAGACAACATCAGAATAGTACAAACAATGGAGAACAAAAAACTTATTCGACTAGAAGACATGGGTAGAGAACATGCACACAAATGGATACAACACAGACAGCTTCAGGAATATATAAATACTCTTGAGAAAACAGGAATACTGGACAGAACACCCACAACATTGGAAACATTATTATTACAAGAACAAAGACCCATACATAATCTCTCCAATATATATAAATATTTAATTTCAAACAGTAACACACAAGAGTTAAAGTATGTAAGAAAATGGGAACAGGAGATGGAAGAGGCCATACCCAGAGAGAAATGGGACAAAGCAATTTTACTAACACACAAAATGTCTCTATCCAATAGGCATCAGGAAAGAAACTACAAATTACTAGTGAGATGGTATAAATGCCCAATTGACCTGTATAAAATTAATGTAGAAAATGATAGCACCTGTTGGAGATGTCAAAAAGCAGCCGGGACTATGTCACATATCTGGTTTTTATGCCCAAAGGTGTACATATTCTGGGAAAAAATATTTAAGATATATAGCGAGATGACAGATATAAACATACAACCAGAAATAAAGATCGCTATTTTATCAATGATACCAGGTACGATCAAAAAGATAAGAAAAGGGATACTAAAACACTGTTTAACCGCAGCTAGAACAGTAATAGCAAGGAAGTGGAAAAACAATATAGCACCCTCAATTGAGGAATGGATCATAGAAATGGATGATATGCGTTCACTGGAAGAGAGGATTATAAAGGAGGAGGATCCCAAAGATCACATAAACGAAACTTGGCAAAAATGGAAAGACTATAGGATGTCGTCCTTATTGCTGCGGACGATATGAGAGGGGGAGGGGAGGAGGGAGGATGGGAGAGACCTTGTCAAAATCCTTTTTTTTTTTTTTTTTTTTTTTCTCTCTTTTTTTTTTTTTTTTCTCTACTGGACACTAATATGAATGAAGAGAGTATGATAGATTGTTTGATAAGTTTTAATGACATATGATGGGGAGAAAGAATGAAAGTAATAGCAACGATATATAACTAACACGCAAAAGTACAGGAATAAGAAACTATGGAGTTATAAACAGACACAACTGTAAATGCCTGTATAATACATGTAACTGCAAAGTTTTATGTTTGTTAAGATGTGAAAATGGAAATAAAGTAAGATTTGAAACAAATCCATATGGAAATTCACATGGGGAGGCAAAAGAGCTAGATGCCCTAAGAACAATCTTATCTCGCTTTAGCGCGTAGGGGGTGCGGGTTTTGCAGACATTCATGACTATCTCTGGGCAACGAGATTAGACCAGCTCAAACATTGGTTCCGCACTGCAGATAATCCATTGTGGGTAGAAATAGAAAAATCATTGCTTCCGACCAAAAACACAATCACATTCCTACTGGGCGACATTTGGGAATCCTGGGACATAGGGGGTCTATCACCTACCATACAAATATCCCTACAAACATGGAAATTCCTCCAAAAAATTTACAGCAAAGACACACACGAGATTAAATATGACCTCCCCTGAGGAAGGAGGAGGAAGAGTCAATGCTGAAGAGTTGTAAATAGTGTTACCTTGTTTTGTTTTTTTTGTTTCTTCTTGTATGTCCCCTTTGGGTCTTGTATGTACCTGTTATGTTCAAAAGGCAATAAATAAAACTTTTCAAAAAAAAAAAAATATGACCTCCCCATAGAATTCCTAGAGGCAAAAATTCCTATGCTCACCACAGCAACACTTCGCACTCTGGACATAAAGCGCATACAAGATTTAATTACCGGAACAACACCAAAATCAGCGGAACCAATAATGACCGAATACCAATTGCCCAAAAACCTAACGTTTTCCTGCCTGCACATATACCACTTCCTAAGAGCACACCCTATAATGAAAATAAAATTACCAACCAAAGCATTGAACTTTTACACAACCACACCTCAACATGCTAAAGGAATATCACTATTCTACAACACTATCCAAGCCAAACACAACTTCAATAAGTCAACTGCCAATAAAAGGTGGGAAAAAGATCTTAACACTACATTCCCTGATGAACAATGGACACACGCTTTTAAATAAATCCATAAACACTCCCACTGTGTGAACCACTGGGAAATGATGCTAAAAATTACCAATAGATGGCACTATACACCCTATAGATTTGCCACTTTCTTCCCAGATGCATCCCCCCTCTGTTGGAGAAACTGCAGACAAGTAGGCAATCTAGTACACACCTTATGGTCATGTCCCAGCATTACAAGTCTATGGAACAAAACATTACAACTGATCTTGTCAACTACAGGGATCCTAGCATCCCCAGACCCTGCACTAGCAATCCTCCACATTGGTATGGAGAGATTTCCTCCAGAACACAGAGCAGTCATCACCCACATTCTTCTGGCAACTCGCACCCTTATACTTAGAAACTGGAAAAACACATTACCCATCAACACATCTGAAGTGTAGTTAATAGAAATCACACATTTGAACGCCTACTAGCCATCAACTCTTTAACGTGCAAAATTTTTTATTGTAAATGGAAACTAGACATTCATTTCGTTTGGTTCCGTTCCATATAAAAAAAAAATGTGTATTTCGTAATTTGTGTATGAAATGCAATTCGGATTTGTCCGAAATACGAATTTTTGTTAGATTCGTAAACTTGTCGTTAAAATAACGAAAGTTCATTATGATGAATTTATCATTATGAGGGGTTCCCACCATCCCTGTGCTGTGCTGACTTCCTGGGTTTTTAAACGTTTCTGTTAATTTGGATCTGAAATTCGTAAACTAAATTTTGTATTTCTTACTTCCTCTGAGTGATTGGTGAACAAAACACCAGTCACGTTTCTGTTAATTTGGATCCGAAATTCGTAAATGCAATTTCGTATTTCGTACAGAATTCGTATGCATGAAAATTCGTATTTCGGATTCGTACGAATTTCCGGAAATTCGTACGAATTTTGGATTCATACGAAACTAATCGCACATGTCTAATGGAAACCATGGACTGAAAATCACAACATTTCTTAATCTCCTCTTAAACTTGCAATACTTATACTTATGCTTCAAATCGACTGCATCTCATGAAAAGTGTACCTGCGCAATGTTCTTATGTTCTTATGTTCATACGACCAACCGATCAATTGATCACATGATTAATTGTTATAAACTTATAAAATTCAATAAACACATTGAACAAGAATTATTTATGACTACTTTTGGCAATAATGATTACAACTTAAAATTCACCATGACCTGTGATCTCTCTAGAAACAGCTTTTTGGATCTGTAGATATTCACCAATAAAGATGGCTCTCTGGGTTCCTCTTTATTCAGAACACCTTCTTTGTGCAATACCTTTTAACATAGAATGCATTAAGATAAAAAAATGCAAAAATAAAAAAAAAATAAACATCTGACTTTACAATCACTTTAAGGTAAATTTTATTTGCATCATTCATCGACCTTTATAATATCTTTATAATATCTTTATATGGACCAATTAATCTTCCCGATTGGATCAGGGGTACTAATCTTCCCAACATTCCACCCTCCACACCTGTCCCTCATCACTATCCTACATATATTTTTGTAATGAAATGTAAAGAATGTAAAGATAAATAAAAAAAATAAAAACGGGTGGAACATGTAACTTGTTCCCAAAGGTGAACTTTTTCTTTAAAGCTACCTGTTTATCACATTTATCTTCAAATAAATTGTAATTTTTATTTTTATAAAATGTTGGCAAATGTTAACTTTTCTCTGAAATCAAGTTTGATTAAATTTCCAAGTGGGTTATCTAGACTTCTCCTGGTTGGTGAGTCACGTACCTTTGAGACTGCTAAATAAATATTTACTATTAGAGTGGACGATTAATTATGCTGAAGAGGAGCCCTTTTGATATTCATGTTTTGCTTGTGCCAAAACTAAGCATTGTTATGTTGGGAAATAAACTGAACATTATGTGAGAGATAGTGATATCCTGCATTTTCTTAGCAAGCAAATTCCATGTGTGTACATGTATGTGTGTGTGTGTGTGTGTGTGTGTGTGTGTGTGCGTGTATAATATTTGCTTGTGTATGTGTGTGTGTCTTTCAGAGTTTGGTAATTGTTGTAATTGCTAGACAAAAACACACCACCATGTAATAAACAGGAATGTACTATAGATTAAATAACCCCACAGAATTTATACAATGGTTTTTGTATTTTGAATACAATGTCTTAATTAGTTTATGTAGATCAATATCTTTGTTGAAAACAACATTATTTACAGGGTGTCTACAGTATGTGTACTTTTTATATGGTCTCTTTTAACACAGAAAACTCTGACAAGCTAGGGGTGTAATTTAGAACAATAAAGAGATACATTTCTTTGCTCAGATGGCCTAGGTTTTTATAAACCAGAATAATTTAATACAAATTATAGTATTTCAAGCACAAAGGAAGATCCTGACAAGATTCAGAAGGTTTTCTAGTGATGTTTAGTGTGTGTTTGATACATCTGGGAGCTTACATGTAGAATACTTATGAATTAGGTGCCACTGTTACAGTCTGTATTCTCAGAAGATGGAGACCATTTTTTGATTTATTTTAGAAATACAAGGATAGCTAGCATAAAAGGGCTGTGATCCAAAGGAAAACATATGCAAAATTACAACAGTTCCTCAAACATTAAAATCATAGAATTTTAATCTCTTTCTATTTATTTTCGCCTTAACATTTTAAAGTGTTCATAAAAATCCAGGCAACTCAAAATTAAAAAACATTGCAGGAAAATAAAATCTCTAAAACATCTCTCTTTTTATCGTCCTCTCTCACACTCTCCTTCTCTATATTTATATACAGTATATTTATTATATTATGTATAAAATATATACAGTAGTTGGACATGAACTCAAGTGCAGCATTTCCGGGTAAACAGTCCACTCACAAAAATTTTATTTCATGGCTTTCTTGACAACTTTTACTTAAAAGAAAGTTTGTATAACACAAATGAGTTACCTTTGCAGGGGTTATTTTTTTCAGCTTTTCTCTGCTAAAAGTACCCCTTCCCAGCTTATTGCTGCAGAACCACTGCTCTGGGTTTCAGATAGGGTCTCTGTCTGTCCCCTCCACAGACAATCTGTGCAAACTCTGTTTACACTACTGCTCTTTGTCCTATCACAATATATATCTAACATGATGCACTGGTTGGGAGTATTGTGAACGGTGTATATGTGTCACCTAGGTTTCTCACCTACACATGGTATGGGGAGGGTTTTGATTTGTATGAAGAAAATAAACTTTGGTTTTTCGGAATCTTAACTGGTTCCCGACCGGCGCACGCCGATGTACATCGGCAGAATGGCACGGCTTCCCAAATGGGCATACCTGTACATCCCTTTGAATTTGCTGCCGTGCCGGCAGGGAGCTCCGTGATCCGGGAGCTATGATCAGTGATGTGTCACAGCTAGCCCATCCCCCTACAGTTAGAAACACTCCCAGGACACACTTAACCCCTACTGAGACACCTAGTGTTAACCCCTTCACTGCCAGTCACATTTACACAGTAATCAGTGCAATTTTAATCGCACTGATCGCTGTATAAATGTGAATGGTCCCAAAGTCGCGCCAAAATTGTTACATAATGCCGCCATTGGCGATCCCTTATCCCCAAAATGGCTAAACTCTATAACCATATCTTGAAGGGCAAACAATCCCCAGAGGAAATGCTACTGGCAAATATATCCCTAATACCAAAACCAGGAAAGGATCACACCCTCCCCCAGAGGTTCCGCCCCATCTCTGTCATTAACAATGACTGTTTGGCCTCTGTCATCACAACTCTGATATATCCTGACTAGGGATGAGCCGAACACCCCCCCGTTCGGCTCGCACCAGAACCCGCGAACGGACCTAAAGTCCGTGCAAGCTTTAGAACCCTATTAGTTATAATGGATGCGAACGTTCGAAATTAAAAGTGCTAATTTTAAAGGCTAATATGCATGTTAATGTCATAAAAAGTGTTTGGGGACCTGGGTCCTGCCCCAGGGGACATGTATCAATGCAATTTTTTTTTTTAAAAACGGACGTTTTTTCAGGAGCAGTGATTTTAATAATGCTTAAATTAAAACAATAAAAGTGTAATATTCCTTTAAATTTCGTACCTGGGGGGTGTCTATAGTATGCCTGTGAAGGGGCGCATGTTTCCCATGTTTAGAACTGTCTCTGCGCAAAGTGTCATTTTTGAAAGTAAAAAAGCTATTTAAAATCACTCGCGGCTAATGTTAATTCACGGCTCCCATAATACAGAGAACAGTCATTCATTGAAACTCATTCATAAAAAAAAGTCATTGATAAAAAATAAAAAAAATGAAAAAAAAAAAGCGTAGGGGTCCCCCCAAATTCAATAACCAGGCCCTTCAGGTCTGGGATGGATATTAAGGGGAACCCCGGCCAAAAAAAAAAAAAAAAAATGGCGTAGGGTCCCCCTCAAAATCCATACCAGACCCTTATCCGAGCACGCAACCTGGCAGGCCACAGGAAAAGAGGGGGGACGAGAGCGCCCCCTCCCGCCTGAACCGTACCAGGCCACATGCCCTCAACATTGGGAGGATGCTTTGGGGGTCTAAGTCCCCTGGCCATTGGTTGTGGGGGTCTGCGGGCGGGGGGCTTATCAGAATCTGGAAGCCCCCTTTAACAAGGGGACCCCCAGATCCCGCCCCCCCCCCTGTGTGAAATGGTAAGGGGGTACAAAAGTACCCCTACCATTTCACAAAAAAAGTGGCAAAAATTGTAAAAATGACAGGAGACAGTCTTTGACAATTCCTTTATTAAAATCTTCTTTCTTCATCCTTCGGTTTCTTCATCTTCTCCTTCCGTCATCTTCTTCCATCTTCTTCCATCTTCTTCTTCCTCCGATCCGCTTCTTCTTGCGCTGGTCTTCTCGTCCTTCTCGTCCGGCATCTTCTTCCGTCGGCGTCGGTGTCTTCTTGGGCCGCTCCGCGCAATGGGAGGCTCCCGCTGTGTGAGGCTCCGCTCCATCTGACAGGTCTTTTAAAACGGAGGGCACCTGGTGACCCCGCCCCCCTCTGACGTCATGGGGAAAGCCATCATGGAATTCCCCATGACGTCCCTGTGCGTCAGAGGGGGCGGGGTCACCAGGTGCCCTCCATTATAAAAGACCTGTCAGACGGAGCGGAGCCTCACACAGCGGGAGCCTCCCATTGCGCGGAGCGGCCCAAGAAGAGACAGAGACACCGACGCCGACGGAAGAAGATGCTGGACGAGAAGGACGAGAAGACCAGCGCAAGAAGAAGCGGATCGGAGGAAGAAGAAAATGGAAGAAGAAGATGGAAGAAGATGACGGAAGGAGAAGATGAAGAAACTGAAGGATGAAGAAAGAAGAAAGAAGATTTTAATAAAGGAATTGTCAAAGACTGTCTCCTGTCATTTTTACAATTTTTGCCACTTTTTTGGTGAAATGGTAGGGGTACTTTTGTACCCCCTTACCATTTCACACAGGGGGGGGGCGGGATCTGGGGGTCCCCTTGTTAAAGGGGGCTTCCAGACCCCCAAAGCATCCTCCCAATGTTGAGGGCATGTGGCCTGGTACGGTTCAGGCGGGAGGGGGGGCGCTCTCGTCCCCCCCTCTTTTCCTGCGGCCTGCCAGGTTGCATGCTCGGATAAGGGTCTGGTGTGGATTTTGAGTGGGACCCCACGCCATTTTTTTTGGCTAGGGTTCCCCTTAAAATCCATACCAGACCTCAAGGGTCTGGTATGGATTTTGAGGGGGACCCTACGCCATTTTTTATTTTATTTTTGGCTGGGGTTCCCCTTAATATCCATCCCAGACCTGAAGGGCCTGGTTATTGAATTTGGGGGTCCCCTACGCTTTTTTTTTGTTTTTTATTAATGAATGACAGTTCTCTGTGTTACAGGAGCCATCAATTCATTAGCCGCGAGTGTTTTTAACCACTTGCCGACCGGCGCACGACGATATACGTCGACAGAATGGCACGTACAGGCAGGAGGGCGTATATATACGTCCCTCCTTTAGCCTGTCCGTGCCATCGGGAGCGCGCCGGGAGCGACGCGCTCCCGCGCCGGTCGGGACCCCCGTGAGTCCGGCCGCGGTCCCCGCGGACTCGATCGCCGCGGGGACTCCCGCGATCGTCTCACGGAGCGGCTGAACGGGGAGATGCCGAGATAAACAGCATCTCCCCGTTCTGCCTAGCAACTAGTGACGCCGATCTCTGCTCCCTGTGATTGGAGCAGAGATCAGCATTCACTAGCTGACAGCCACGCCCCCCCACAGTAAAAAAAACACCCCTAGGCCTACTTAACCCCTACACTGCCACCTTGTGGTTAACTCCTAAACTGCCAGTGTCATTTATACAGAAATCAATGCATTTAAATGCATTAATTGCTGTAAAAATGACAATGGTCCCAAAAATGTGTCAAAAATGTCCGATGTGTCCGCCATAATGTCGCAGTCACAAAAAAAAATCGCAGATCTCCGCCATTAATAATAAAAAAAAAAAAATTATTAATAAAAATGCTATAAAACTATCCCCTATCTTGTAAACGCTATAACTTCTGCGCAAACCGATCAATAATCGCTTATTGCGATTTTTTTTACCAAAAATATGTAGAAGAATACGTATCGGCCTAAACTGAGGAAAAAAAAAATTTTTTTTATATATTTTTGGGGGGATATTTATTATAGCAAAAAATAAAAAATAATGCATTTTTTTCAAAATTGTCGCTCTATTTTTGTTTATAGCGCAAAAAATAAAAACCGCAGGGGCGATCAAATACCACCAAAAGAAAGCTCTATTTGTGGGAAAAAAAGGACGTCAATTTTGTTTGGGAGCCACGTCGCACGACCGCGCAATTGTCAGTTAAAGCGACGCAGTCCCGAATCGCAAAAAGGGGCCTGGTCCTTTGGCTGCAAATTCGTCCGGTCTGAAAGTGGTTTAAATAGCTTTTTTCCTGCAAAAATGACACTTTTTTTCAGGGAAAGTTCTAAGCACAGGAAACCTGCCCCCCTTCACAGGCCACTTATAGACACCCCCCAGATGTGATACTGCAATGCTGTTCTAACAGCATGCACACACATATCCCCAGAAATAGAGCACATATTGTCAGCAGCACACTGACACGCTGACTGAAACATAATATGCGAGGCCGCCGGGGGGGCGCCGTGGGGCGTGTACTAAAGCCCCTGAGCTATAATTGGCTACAGGCATCCTGCCTGTAGCCAATTATGGCTCTCCTCGCTGCCGGCGCTATGATTGGCCAAGCATGCGGGGTCACAGTGCATGCTTGGCCAATCATCAGCCAGCATTGCACTGCGCGGGCCGCAATGCATTGCGGGGCCGCTCGCATCACACGAATTTGATGCGAGCTGCCCCAATAGTTCTGGGCTCGCCGAGCGAGCGAACGCCTGGTGCTCGATTCGAACATGGGTTTGAATCGAACACCGGGCCCATCCTTAATCCTGACCAAACAGGCTCCATACCATGCAGGCAGATCACTGACAGTATACACTTAGCAGCTAACATCATCCAAGACGCTGACATTCACTCCAATAAAGTATTACTCCTGAGATTGGATATTAACAAGGCCTTCGACAGCGTCCTCTGGCCTTATCTGGACACCATTTTATCCAAGTTTGGAGGTTCGGGTGAATTTATTAATGGATTTAAAGCCCTTTACCACCGCCCCCATACCCGCATCAAACTCCCAGGGTGCAACTCTGCATACTTTGCCCTAGGCCGCGGAACCAGACAGGGCTGCCCCCTTTCCCCCATTTTGTTTGCCCTGGTTATCGAACCGCTCGCCCAGTTCATCTCCACTGACCCTAATATTAGAGGTCATATGAAGTGCGATTAAGAATTTAAAATCAGTCTATATGCAGATGATGTCCTCCTGTTTATTTCTGACCCCCTAATCTCCCTTCCCAAACTTCTAACCTCCTTAGACTTTCAATATCTTACAGGCCTGGGAGTAAACCCATCCAAATGTATAGCATTACCCACCCATATCCCTCAACCTTTACTAACTACCCTTAAAGATAAGTTTTTTCCTGGAGCAAAGGTACACTGCAATACCTAGGAATGAAACTGCCCCATTAGCTTAATCTGATGTACTCACTAAATTACCCTCAAGCCTTCTCCAATATCAAATGCCTTCTCAACCAGTGGTCTTCGCACCAAATCTCATTTTTGGGCCGAATCCAAGCAGTCAAAATGTCTATCCTTCCTAAGCTATTATTTTTCTTTAGATCACTGCCTCTGTATGTACCTCGCTCCACAATAATGACTATCCAGTTGGATCTAGAGGCGGCCTGGGATGCCCTGATCTATGAAAATACTTCTTGGCATCCCGCCTTTATCCAATTGGCGCAATGGCACACCTTTCCTACATCCATACCATGGCTACAATTTGAGCGAACATCAGTGGCCCCTTACTACCTCCCAGGTCTCATCTGGTCACGCTCTGTATCCCTCAAAGATATTGCTCCACTTAACAATATTGTGGGTCAGTCTCTATCTCTGGTCTCTCTACAGGGGGAAATTTAAATTACAATCTAACCAGTGGCGCTTGTATTCTTTCATAGGCGAACCCCTGTTCCCTCCAGCCTTCAACACAGGCTTATTGTTCTACAGCTGGACATTGCATAGGCTGGTAACCTTAGATTCCCTGTTACAGGGCACATCGTTCTGCTGATTTGCACACCTACAGCTGAATTTTGCCCTCGGTAGATCCGAATTTTACCAATATTTGCAGATACAACACTTTCTCTACCGCACTGGCTAATGGTGTTGAATTGGCTAAATCGCCATTTGAGATTCTATGTGGAGAGGCCTCTAGGGATAGGGGGACTATCTTAACACTATACCAATACCTTAATGATCACAATACTACAACTAAATCAGTAGCCATGGTGGGATGGGAGTCAGAGACAGCCCAGGAGTTTTCAGAGGAAGACTGATATGACCAATAACATACATAAATGTACACGCACTGTATCCATCAAAGAAATGGTACTCAAATGACATACCCGCTGGTACTGTACCCCTGACAGATTACACAGAATTTACCCACTGGTTCCTGGCACATGTTTTAGAGGATGCCAGGACAAGGGTACTCTCCTACACACATTTTGTAGCTGCAAGGTCCTAGGACCCTTATGGCAAAAAATCTCCTCATTGATACTCCAGCTGACTGGAGCACCTGTAATCCTGACCTACCAAATGTGTATAATATTTGCTGAATTCCCAGGGGTCTCCCGCCCTAAACAGAAGCTAATGCATACACTTTTCAGTGCTATTCAATGGGCTGTTGCTCTAGACTGGCGACGCCCCTCGGTGTCATGGTCAAAGGTGCTCTTGCATATGAAATCCATTAGACTAATGGAAAGAGTGCATCACACTCTCCTGGGCTCCATGCACATCTTTGACTGCAAATGGGGAAGCTGGAGATCCCACCTGTTAAGCACTGGACTTGGGGTCCCTTCAGTCCCCGTTCCTGGTGACCAGACAGACTGAGGTCTCTTGAAACAATATACACAGTACTAGTGTGGATTAAACAAATAAAAAAGGGAATAAGCTATTTGGCATGAACACTACCAGCCTTTACCCTATTGGCGCATCTCATTGATGTAATCTGGTTTACTTGTGTTATAACCTTTACATTTGTCTTTCCTGTATATTTCCATTTCTGGATTTTCTTTTTTCTTTTCTTTCTTATTACTTGGTTCACTGCCTATTCCTTTACTTTGTTAAAAGGTAACACGAGAGAGATGTACTTATATACCGCTGTACCCTGTCTCATGACATGTACTTGCTGACCTCTCAGTGCCTTTACACTTTGTATTTTCTGATATACCTCAATAAAACCTTTGTAAACCAAAAAAAAAAATAAAGTTACACCCAGGCACATAATATCCCCCCACCCCCAAAAAATGTTTTGAAGCCCCCCTACCCCCACATATACACACACACACAAACGTAAACACATGCGTTGGGGCGCTTGCGCGTGAAAACGTCAATTGCGATACATGTTACATATCGCCGCGCATACCGGAGTGAGAGCAATAATTCAAACACAAGACCTCCACTGTAACACTAAACTAATACATATAGGGGGCTTTTTAAGCGTCACCATTTCACGGGCGCACAAAAATTAAAGGTTTGGCATGTTGGGTATCTATTTACTCAGTGCAACATCATATTTAATATTTTACCATTTGTTTGCCCTAAAATTCACGTTAGTATGTTTTTTACTGAAAGTTTGCAGTATTATCGTGTGACATAAAAAATTGCAACTACCAGTATTTTATTCTCTAGGGTAGCTGCTTTCAGAAAATATATAATATTTGTGGGTTTTGTGTAATCTTCAGGCCTAAAATGATTTTTTACACATTTGTGCAAAAAAACGCAAAAACTTCTCTGGCAGCGACAGGGTTTTAAATACCTCCACCAAACGTGAAACTGGACCTCCAGTTAGTGACATCATCACCAACACTGACCCTTTAGAGTTTAGAATAAGTTAAACAGTCAGACGTCAGACAGCATAAAACAATAGCAACAGACAGAATAATGATGTTACAACAGAACATAAAAATCAATACATTGCTGCATGTTGTAAAAAAAAATAAGAATCACACATATAATGTGTGATTAATACAATGCTAATCTTGAACAAAAAGACATCCCCATATTTGTCTCAGTTGGCATAGCAACCAGTCAAACTGGAAGTGATATCAGAGCAATACAGGAAGTGGAAATTTGGCAATTCAATGCCCACAATAGCCAGGGAATACTGCTATCATAGTGACTAGACATCATGGGATGTGGTGATGACAAGAAACAGCAAAATGCCATTGTAGCAAATAGGGCCAGTGAGCGCATGTAAAAAAGAAGAAGTGGAAGTTGCTAGAAAACACTATTAACATGATGTACTAAAGCAATGAATAAATATAGGAACCATTTAAAAAGAACCAGGAGCTGTCATTGCCTGCAATTTAAATGCATTTTTTTTATTTGTAAATGTCAGTTTGTCATAGTAGGATGTATACATCCCAGAGATGATCCATATCATAGACAGGTTAAGGTCACCCTAGATACCCTAACGAAGTTTTGCTTTTTTTAAAGCATTCTTAATTTTTTTTCAATAAAATGGGAAGAGCCCAGAATAAATTTTACTAAATATACAAATACAGTATAAAAAAGCTAGAAGTGAGACTGCAACAGAGTCTGAACCCAACCGTGTACGATAATGACAAGCAGGCAGGTTGCAGTAGGCCTCCAGATACATATAGTAGTAACAACCTTATACTTTTACAGTGCCTTGAAAAAGTATTCATACCCCATGACATTTTCCACATTTTGTCAAGTTACAACCAAAAACATAAATGTATTTTATTTGGATTTTATATGATAGACCAACATAAAGTGGCACATAATTGTGAAGTTGAAGGAAAATGATAAATGGTTTTCCAATTTTTTTACATTTTTATTCAGCTCCCTTTACTCTGATACCCCTAAATGAAATCTAGTGGAATCAATTGCCTTCAGAAGTCACTTAGTTAGTAAATTGAGTCAACCTGTGTGTAATTTAATCTCAGTATAACTACAGCTGTTCTGTGAAGCCCTCAGATGTTTGTTAGAGAACCTTAGTGAACAAACAGCATCATGAAGGCCAAGGAACACACCAGACAGGTCAGGCACAAAATTGTAGAGAAGTTTAAAGCAGGGTTAGATTATAAAAAAATATCCCAAGCTTTGAACATCTCTGGGAGCACTGTTCAATCCATCATCCAAAAATAAAAAGATTATAGCACAACTGCAAACCTACCAAGACATGGCCGTCCACCTAAAGTGACAGGCCGGGCAAGGAGAACATTAATCAGAGTTGCAGCCAAGAGGCCCATGCTAACTCTGGAGGAGCTGCAGAGAACCACAGCTTGGGTGGGAGAATCTGTCCACAGGACAACTATTAGTTGTGCACTCCACAAATCTGAACTTTATGGAAGAGTGGCAAGAAAAGCCATTGTTAAAAGAAAGCCATGAGAAGTCCCATTTGCAGTGTGAGAAGCCATGTGGGGGGACACAGCAAACATGTGGAAGAAGGTGCTCTGGTCAGATGAGACCAAAATTGAACTTTTTGACCTAAAAGCAAAATGCTATGTGTGGTGGAAAACTAACACTGCACATCATCCTGAATATACCATCCCCACCGTGAATCATGGTGGTGGTGGCATCATGCTGTGGGTATGCTTTTCTTAAGCAGCGACAGGGAAGCTGGTCAGAGTTGATGGAAAGATGAATGGAGCCAAATACAGGGCAATCCTAGAAGAAAACCTGTTATGCCACGTACACACGGTCGGAAATTCCGACGGAAAATGTCCGATCGGACCATGTTGTCGGAAAATCCGGCCGTGTGTGGGCTACATCTGACTTTTTCTGTCGGAATTTCCGACGGTAAAAGTTTGAGAGCTGGATCTCAAATATTCCGACAACAAAATCCGATCACGCCAATTCCGATCGTGTGTAGCCTAGTCCGACGGACAAAGTGCCACGCATGCTCAGAAGAAATTTTGAGTCGGAAGCGCTCGGTCAAGTAAAACTAGCTTTCATAATCGATAGAGCACATTCGTCATGCTTCAATGTTAAAAATTGTTCAATGCAGCGCATTCTCTTTTTCTTTAGAATGCAAGAAGAATGAAGTTCTTTGGCTGATCATATTCACAATGACTTCTCCAAAACTTATTTCTTTATTCTTTTTCCTGATTTCATGACTAGAATATTTTTATTCGTCAGATCTACAGAATTTTAATTTTTTTGTTTTAATTTTGTGGTTGATTTTTTAATCAAGATCTCCTTTATTTGTCATTTTGCTCATCCTCGTAATTTTTTTTGGTGTGTTTTGTGTGTCTCAACTTACCCCAACACCATTATTATCATTTTTTTTTAATCTCTAGGAGGTTGTTTGGTGTTGGTGACCCTTGTTAATTTGACTTTCTGATTTTTGAAATATACCTGCCTACTCACAAATAAACTGTCCTTTTTGAAGTAAAAAACACATAGGCAAGTATTTATTGAAACCAAAAAAACCTTTATTAGGTGTCATAAACAAAATAAACTGGTCAATTTGGCGAAGCCTTTTGGCCCCCAGGGCAGACATCAAATATGTAATAGCAAAATTAGTGGCATGAGGAGTACATATCTGAGGGAGTACAATCTGGTCCAGAAGTCCAAGCGATCAGGAAGATTGGATGACATCTATGTCCCCAGGATGTTGTCATACAAGAGGCTGCATCTTCTGTCAGACCAGACTGAACCCAGGCCATCACTCTCTGGTCTTCCTTAGGCACTTCCCTCCAGTCTTCCTTCCAGGCTGTGGCTCTGATCTTCTAGTTGTGGCAGGAGGTGGAGGAGGGCAATAGTCGACCTCCCGGCTGCCACTTGCCACAGCCTCCTCCTGGCTGTCACTTACCACAGCCTCCTCCCGGCTGAGGTCTTCCTGTGTATGAAAATGAGACATAGTTTTAGTTCTTTGTTCATCAATCACACTATTTTCAGCTTATGACTGTTGCAAATTGAATGTTAAATAGAACATCTTATCTTTCTGAGCTCAGCCATTTTCATTCTTGTCCCAATCCTTTTTGGTCACTACTGTCTATTGATATGTCAACCACTTTGTTAAATCACAACTTAACTGATCAATAATAACATCTAGTTAACATCATTAAATGTACGTCAAGAAATATGTTCAACAATGCTATTCCTGTCTCAAGCTGGGCCCCTCCACATGTTGCTGCCTGTAAGGCCCAGGTTGGACATCGGAAGCCTCAGCTGGGGTGGAAGGAAGCCTTGAAGGAAGATGGTAGAGTGATGGCCTGGGTTCCCTCGGGTCTTCCAGAAAATGTAGCCTCTTGTAGAACAACATCCTGGGGACATAAATGTCATTTGGATCTCCTGATGCGCTCCCTCAGATATGTGCTCCTCAGGGCACCAATTTTGACCATCACATAGGTGATGTCTGCCGTGGGGACCACGATCTTAAAGAAACCAAGTAGTTTCTCCAGCGCTGCATTCCTCTTACTTATGTCATTATAATCGGGTTTGAAATCTGCCACAGGCAGGGCAGCGCCCTGAGCTCATCAATAATCAGAACTTTGAAAAAAGGGATTTTTAAAGGATCCATAGTATTTTCTGCAAGACACAACACAAGACAAACCCTAATAAGGTCAGGCTAAACTCTCCTAATCTTGTCCCAAAATAAGCCTCAATCTAGAAGCTAGTCATGTACCAAGTTCAAATTGTACCTTCGTTAGCACAATCGGCGCTCTCTCCCTCTGCTCACAGATCATAAGTACGACACACGCGTGTGACGTTTTATATACAGTGCGCATGCGTGAAACTCTGCCCGCCCCTGACGATCTTTCTCGTCTTTTCCCCCGCCTCTTCTCTTTACAGCGCAGTGGGGAGAGCACATGGTGGAGACACAGCAGGTGCGCACTAATTATTCCAGCAACGAGGAGGACGACGAGGAAAGCCCGGAGGCAGAAACGTCCCGATCTCGGAGGAGAAGATTTAAGGCCTCAATATGTCTTTTGGAGAGATGTTGGAGATGGTGGACATATTGAAGAGGAGCGACTATGATGGGAAGTATGGGCCTTACCCCAACCCAAATTTCAAAAAGGCCAAGATCATGGCTAAAGTTGTAAAGAGTCCGCATAAGAATTTTGGGATACGACGATCCAAGGATCAACTGAGGAAACGCTGGTTAGACCTGAAACTGAGGGAGCACGATCAGTACAGAAAGATCAAGCGAGTTCTTCAAAAAAGTAAGTAATTTTCGTGTGTTCAGATTATTATTATTGCTTGCATACTGCTCCATGTGCTTTGCTTTAATGTTGTACAGTTGAAAATGGCCACTTTCATGTTCGTGGGTTGAATCGCTCATAATAAACCTTGATCGTTCGCCCACTTATAATACAATGTTTTGGGAAGTTGCAGTTAACTACATTTATTCAGGCCTATTTCTAGTTAAAGGAAGTTTGTTGTCTAGAGGGGTTTGTAATAGAATGAAATGCAAACTTGATTCAGTGTAAAGGAGAGGACACTCAGTAGCTGTTTACACATCTGGACTCTGGAGCACTAGTGCTGGGACACCAGAACACCCTTTTTATTAGGGTGTCCCACACACGTGCTCCAGTGGATAGTATAGGGGTGTCTCCATCTGACAAACTTTCACCAAACATGTAATAAGTATTCCAGCTTTAGAAAGTGTCAAAAATAATGTTTTTCTGCTTTGAACTCAGCCAAAAAACACAATTGTACAACACTTCCAAGCAATGTTTCAGATTTCTATTTCTGCCCTCAAATATCTGTGTGCTAATTGTTCCTTTTGTACATTCTCATAGGGGAGAGAAGACTCGGGATGTCTGAGGACACCAGGGACCCCACACCTGCCAAAGAAGGGGAAATACCAACACCAGAAGCAGAGGAGGAGGAGGAAGGAGAGATTGTAGAAGTTGGAGAAATTGTCACTACAACAGGTGAGTGTCTGAGACCACAGCTTCAGGTAAGCTAATCAATGTATGCCTGCATATTTATAATACACGTTGTTTTTTATGGTTTATTTTTAGGTGATGTGGATGTTGGGGAAGATGAATCGCATTTTACCAGTGAAAGTGCACACGTTCTCATCGGGGAGATAATGGTGTGCAATCGGGATTTAGATGATATCAAGAAAAACATCAATGATGATCAACAAAAAATGAAGAACATCATTGATGTTTTAGGGAGAATCTGAAGCACCCCAAACAAGCTAGCTATCATTTTCTGTTTTTCAACCACAACATTTTTATGTTTGAAAAATGCAAAATTTGGAAGATGCACACAGTGTGTCAACATGTGCTATCTCCCATCATTGGGGATCAATGTCCACGCTTTGTGGGTGAAACCCCTTCCTTGCTACTAAAGTGGCTGAGATGAAGGGGTTGCACCCCCAAAACACGTGCATTGATACCCCATGATGGTAGATTGCACATTTTGACATTCTAGGCATGGGTTCAGGAAGAAAACGCCCAGTTTGATCCCCAATTGGTGTGCATCTTCTAAATTTTGCTTTTCCAGGGATGACACCCCATGTGATGAAGGCAAGATCAACACAGTTTGGACATACTCATGTCTAATCTTGTCTTCACTTTTCAAAGTTGATCTTTGTAAGTTCCTGTGTTCTGTATGTTCTGCTTTGATGCATGCCTGTTTACACAAAAGTTATATTAATGTTAGCAAATAATGTTATCAACACCAAATATGTTGGTTTGTTGTAAAAGCCATTTTGAAAGGCACATGTGAATGTGCTTGAAGTAAAATTTTACAGTGTCAACAATGTGTGGCTTCCTTATTCAAAACCCCAAAAGCAGTATTTGCAGTAAAGTTGTTGTTTTCTGTGACAATGGGCGTTATTTAATAAAGGCAAATCCACTTTGCACTCCAAGTGCAGTTTCAGGTGCACTTTTGCAGTGCACTTGTAGTGCATTGTGGATTTGCCTTTAGTAAATAACACCCACAGTGCTTTTTAATTAACCACCAATCACGCCATTTTCATGGCTCCACACATTTCTGTCATGGTGCTGAAAAGGAGTAATCTTTTGGTCAGTAATGCACTACATACCTTAACTAGAAAAACTAGCTGTATGTATCAGACCCACAACATTAGAAGATTATTTTTAGGAAGAAGAGACTGTCACCTCATCTCGCCCAGAAAGTAGGTTTACACTGTTGAAGATAGAGGCCCATAAATAAACCATTAAATTAGCAAGGAGACACGTAAAACAAACCCAAGCAGTAAATGAAAACAAATCTTATTTCAGTTTAAAAGAAAAATTTATCAAAAAATGCCTCTCAGACATTGTCTGGTATATCAATGGCCCCCCTACCCACAAAGTACTCCATATATCTGGTTCTGACTTCGCAGGCGTTTTGGGGGGGGGCAAGCCAGGACGGACAGCTTCAAGGGCCGTCAGGTTGGCATTTTCAGATAAGTCTGCTTTAGGCCCAACTGAGGCCACATAGTTCGGTGAGTGTGTCTTTAAAAAATTGTGCAGAATGCAGCAGTAAAGCACAATGTGATTCAGTTTATATTCCGCCATGTGGATGGGTGTCAAAAAGAGGCGGAACCAGCTGGCCATTATCCCAAAAGGGTTCTCCACTACTCTTTGGGCTCTGGACAGCCGTAAATTAAACACCCTCTGGTCCGGGGTGAGGGTCCTCATGGGGAAAGGCCGCATCAGATGTCTTGACAGCGCAAATGCCTCATCCGCGACAAACACGAAGGGGAGTCCTTCTGCATTCACCTCTGGAGGTGGCAAGCCCAGACTGCCACTCTGGAGATGCCAGTAGAACTTCATCTGCGCAATGACTCCACCATCCGAGATCCGGCCATTTTTCCCCACGTCCACATACAGGAAGTCATAGGTCGCTGACACCACCGCCAACATCACAATACTATTATACCCCTTGTAATTATAATAGTAGGACCCCAAGTTGGGGGGTGGGGCGATGCAGACGTGTTTCCCATCAATTGCACCTCCACAGTTGGGAAAGTCCCAACGGCTGGCAAAGTGGGAGGCCACAGTCTACCATTCCTGTGGCGTTGAAGGAAACTGTGGAGTCAAACAAGAAAAAAAATAGTATTTTGCACATAAACATTGCAAGCAGATTAGACACAAACATTTTGGAACAAGATCAGTATAACATTTTTGGAAAACAGTATTTAGAAACCAAAGTATAAGGTCCCCTTAGCAGATTCCTCACCCCCCCCCCCACTTCTTATGGCCCATTGCCAAAAATTAGGGGGGGGGGGTGTATTGGACAGGTAACCCTCTCAACTTCATTGAGAGCTGAATGCATAAATAATGTGTGATGGTTTGTCCAGACCCTCCTTACTTTACACCATTGGCAGCTCACCGGACAGGTAAGAAGTGTCATAATCCCCCCAAAAATTACAAAATGAACAAATGGAAGCACATTTTTACATTCTGCTATTACCTATCAAGATAATAATAGGAGTAAAAAAAAAAAGAAAAACACTTTTTGCATTTGAAAGTATTGAGGCAGGCCCTTGCACTACATGCTTTGCTGAATTTAACAATAATATGACCACTAAAGAGGTAGGTATAGTGTGAATTGGGTTTGGCAAAGTCAGCAGATAGACGATTGGTATCAGCTGACCTAGCAGTAGGGGGAGGGGGGTTCCTAAAGAGTTTGGCCCACCAAAAAAAAACCTGGAGCAACCAATTCTTGATCCATGAACTCCTCCTCGCCCTGTTCATGGACTGGCTAAAAGCCCAACACCAAGCCCCTGCAAAGCACACGTACACGAAACATGGCTTCAAAACAGTCGGCTGGTCAGAACGGACTAACAGAAAGCACTGATAAACAGCAAGGCCTGAAAGAACAAACTGAATACCAGAAACGAGCAGACAATAAGCAGTGAAAATCAAAGTGTCCTATATCAAGAAGATATCAAGATAGAGGCCACAATGACAAACAAATGCGAACTGACTACACGCACTACATACTTTTTCAAGGCACTGTAGGTACTGAAAGTGCATATGCAGCTATACACCTTAATCTTACATTTTGAAAATATGGAACAAGAGAAAGGGCTGGGGTGAGCTCAACTGCAAGCATGGCAAGGAGATGCATTTCAATAAGGTCATTTCAACTGGGCCAAAGGGGTGGGGCTAATACCTCTACAAAGAGTAAAGAAAAAAAAAGAAAAGCAGCTGTTTGTTGTCTGTACAGGAAAACTCAAACCAGTAATACCAAGTGTAAACAAAGAAAAATTGTAGCAGCGCTAAAAATACTTGAATATCACTGGTGTTAAATAATAACCTTATGATTTATACAGTGTAATAACACAAATGACAATAATACATTGATCGAGATAATAATAAATTCAATTAATAAATTCAATTAATAAATTCAGTTAATAAATTGACCTAGAAAATAGTGAAATCGATGAACTCAAAATGTATACAATATAAAAAAAATCATATAAGAGAAAAAATTAAGTTCCTTAAATAAAAAAAATTGGAAAATTAAAAGTCTAAATTAATTCTTCCCTCCGTGACAACCATCCAAATGAATAAATCGAGTGTTCAGAGGAGAAGTATCAAGGTGTTCAGGAAAAACAAAATAATGTTTCCGTGACAAATCCACCACCACATGTGACCATAATATACAATAAAGGCTTACCAACTAGCAAGCAAATGGAGCTTGTGACTTAAACCCAGTCAGGGTTTGTCAAGAACTGTAGCAGGTGCCTCCAATCCCGGACTCTTGCCATAAAGACAGGGCAAATATCTCTGGGGATCCACACTCCACCGATTACAAGAAGTGACTCAACAGGGTCTCCTGAGCAAAAAAACTCCAAGGGCGGTCTTAGGCAATCCAAAAAAGAAAAACTCACCATAGCGTAATAACGTCTGAACAATTTAATGGAAAGTTTTAAAAGTATTGCATTTACAAAGTTAAAATAAAGAGTAGCGAATACCCGGCCGGCTGTACATGGACGCCCGTCCACTGAGACCTAGTACGTGGAGAGGTCAGCACGTCAAACTCCTCCTGACGCACATTTCGTCAATACAATGACATCGTCTGGGGAACGGGCAACGCGCTGACGTGCCCCACATTATATAGAACCATAATAATCCAAGCCTCGATGTGAATCGAAAACCGTAACCTCAGGTATAGCCCATACAGGATGAGCAGGAAGCCAAAACTCCCATACAAAGTACTGTCAAAAAAATATAATTCAGGATATTTAAAAGGTATAAGAATAATATTGAAAAGTATTCCTTACAAGCTATTAAAGTACCATAATTAATATACATAAAGAAGGATGGGAACAGAACAATATATTAATAAAATGCCCTTATGTAAACTATATATCAAAAAATCTCCAAATATGCACACCCCTGCATTTACCACAATGTACATAAACAAAGGGGAATGACCTTAAAGTTAAGGGCATATTAGAGAATAAAAAACATGGACTGGAATAATAAATTAAAAAGAAAAAAGAAAAAAATGAAAAAATTAAAGTGGACATAGAAGCTATGATCAGAAAGGCCTCAAATGATATAGAAAAAATATATATCAGTCAGAAGCCAAAACGTTGATCTTAGTGATATCCATAGGCATCGTTAAGGGGTGGCTATTGGGGCTTGAGCCCCGAATGTGCTTTCAATAGCCCCGAGTGTCTTGTGGCCGCGGCCGCAAGATCTAGAGCAGCGCATCCTAATCCCCATGCCTGCCGCCACCAGTGTTAAACTATCACATACAGCCTGTACGAGCGATGGGCAGCGGGCGCTCTGTGATTTGCTGGGAAGGCCGCTGACATAGCGTCTGTGATTGGCCAAGTGGAACTGCTGACTGGTCACATGTGGAGGCGGGGCGGGTGATCGCGGCTGCCCGGAGCCCCGCCTCCCTGCCTGTGTCTCCTCCTGACTGAGGTCTGTCTGTCAGCGTGCCGCTCTATGTCATCCTGCCCCTTTCTGTAAGCCCACCACCCCCTCTGTCAGCCACCCCCCTCTGTCAGCACCCCCCTCTGTCAGCCCACCCCCCTCTGTCAGCACCCACCTCTGTCAGCCCACCCCCCCTGTCAGCACCCCCCTCTGTCAGCCCACCCCCCTCTAGCAGCACCCACCCTCTCTGTCAGCCCACCCCCCTCTGACAGCACCCCCCTCTGTCAGCCCACCCCCCTGTCAGCACTCCCCTCTGTCAGCACCCACCCTCTCTGTCAGCCCACCCCCTTTGTCAGCACCCACTTTCTGTCAGCACCCCCTCTCTGTCAGCCCACCCCCCCTCTGTCAGCACCCTCTCTGTCAGGCCACCCCCCTCTGTCAGCACCCACCCTCTCTGTCAGCACCCCCCCTCTGTCAGCACCCCCCTCTGTCAGCCCACCCCCCTCTGTCAGCACCCCCTCTCTGTCAGCCCACCCCCCCCCTCTGTCAGCACCCCCCCTGTGAGCCCACCCCCCTCTGTCAGCACCCACCCTTTCTGTCAGCACCCCCCTCTGTCAGCCCACCCCCTCTGTCAGCGCCCCCCTCTCTGTCAGCACCACCCCCCCATTGTTAGCACCACCCACCCTATGTCAGCCCACCCCTTCTGACAGCAGTGCACCCCCTCTGTGTCAGCACCTCCCTCTGTGTCAGCACCCCCCTCTGTGTCAGCACCCCCCTATGTCAGCCCACCACCCTCTCTGTCAGCACCCCCCTCTGTGAGCCCACCCCCTCTGTTAGCTCCCCTGTCAGCCCACCACCCTCTCTGTCAGCACCCCCCCCCTCTGTCAGCCCACCCCCTCTGCACCCCCCTCTGTCAGCACCACCCTATGTCAGCCCACCCCCCTCTGACAGCAGTGCACCTCCTCTGTGTCAGCCCACCCTCTCTGTCAGCAGCCCCCCTCTGTTAGCCCACCCCCTCTGTGAGCCCACCCCCTGTCAGCACCCCCTCTCTGTCAGCCCACCCCCTCTCTGTCAGCCCACCACCCTCTCTGTGAGCACCCCCCTCTGTCAGCACCACCCACCCTATGTCAGCCCACCCCCTCTGACTGCAGTGCACCTCCTCTGTGTCAGCACCCCTCCTCTGTGTCAGCACTCCACCCTCTCTGTCAGCCCACCACCCTCTCTGTCAGCCCACCACCCTCTCTGTTGGCCCACCCCCTCTGCACCCCCCTATGTCAGCCCACCCCCCTCTGACAGCAGTGCACCTCCTCTGGGTCAGCCCACCCTCTCTGTCAGCACCCCCCCCCCTCTGTCAGCACCCGTCCTCTGTCAACACCCCCCTCTCTGTCAACACCCCCCCTCTGTCAGCCCCCCACCCGCTCTGTCAGCACCCATCCTCTCTGTCAGCACCCCCTCTCTGTCAACAGCCCCCTCTCTGTCAGCACCACCCCCTCTGTCAGCACCCCCCTCTGTCAACACCCCCCCCCCTCTGTCTGTCAGCACCACCCACCCTATGTCAGCCCACCCCCCTCTGACAGCACTCCTCTGTGTCAGCACCCCCCTCTCTGTCAGCCCACCCCCCTCTGTCAGCACCCCCCTGTCAGCCCACCACCCTCTCTGTCAGCACCCCCTCTCTGTCAGCCCCCACCCGCTCTGTAAGCACCCATCCTCTCTGTCAGCACCCCCTCTCTGTCAACAGCCCCCTCTCTGTCAGCACCCCCCTCTGTCAGCCCACCCCCCTGTCAGCACCCCCCCTCTGTCAGCACCACCCCCTCTGTCAGCACCCCCCTCTGTCAACACCCCCCCTCTGTCTGTCAGCACCACCCACCCTATGTCAGCCCACCCCCCTCTGACAGCACTCCTCTGTGTCAGCACCCCCCTCTGTGTCAGCACCCCCTTCTGTCAGCCCACCACCCTCTCTGTCAGCACCCCCCTCTCTGTCAGCACCACCCCCCCCCCTGTCAGCCCACCCCCCTCTGCACCCCCCTCTGCCCCCCTCTGACAGCAGTGCACCCCCTCTGTGTCAGCAGTGCACCCCCTCTGTGCCAGCACCCCCTCTGTGTCAGCACCCCCCCTCTGTGTCAGCACCCCCTCTCTGCCAGCACCCCCTCTCTCTGTCAGCACCCCCCCTCTCTGTCAGCACCCCCTCTCTCACCTGCCTCCTCCCCCTTTCAGTCACCCCCTTACCTCCTACTCTCTCACCTCCCCTTTCTCACCTCCCTGCCCCCACCTCTTTTACCCCCTACCTCTTTTCCCCCCTCAGGCGGTGGAGGCCCCATGATTCCGAACAGCTGCCCTGTGAGTGAATGTACCAGTTCAAATGTGTCTTGCCATACCTACCATCTGCCTCTACTCTGCCTTCTCCCCAAGCCCCCCCCCCCCCCACACACAATGGAAGGAAGGAAAATGGCACTACAGAAAAGCAGCTTTGCTCCACCCCCAAACTCCGGCTCCCACACTTCCTGACTCTAAACAGCTCTCGGTAAGGTAGTCTAATGGGGATCTTTAGGGGAAGGGGGGTCACTGATCTAATAGGGTGCTGATGTAAGGGGACTCTGAGCTAATGTAGAGGGGGTGCTGACTGCTGGTGACCCATTAGATCAGCAGTCAGTGTGTGTCAGGTTGGTCAGTGTGTGTCAGGTAAGTCAGGTGTGTGCCAGGTGTGTTTAATGCATGCCAGCTTTGATGCTCATACAAAATTGTTGAAAATGAATTGGACATTTTTAAAATAGGAAGTTGGGATCATTCAAAGTAAGTACAGGATATGGGGCTTTAGATTTTGCTTGATCAGGGTTACTGAGAAAAAACAGTAGGTCATTCACGTAAGCACAGATCTTATGTTGTTGACCCCCCACCTTTATGCCCATCTTGTCTGGATCCACACGAGCGATGCACAAAAAGGTTGTTATGTTGCAATAAAAATGAGGGAGGAGAGAGGACACGTCCCATTTTTGATACCAAAAATGTCTGATAGAACACCTTTAGCCTGCACTTAGGCTGAGGGTGCGGAGTATAAAGAACCTATCCACTGTTGCGTAAAGGCAGAAAGTGTGGTGAAATGAAGTTAAATGCCTAAACAAAATGTGATGCCTGTTGATTCTGGAAATGTTTATAGTAAGTCAGTGTTTAGCCTTCAGGGTCCAGCACCTTAGCTGGCTTAGTCTGTTTAATAGCCTGTATGAATTGCACAGTTGAAATTTGGTCTTCCAATAGTTTAGACATTTGAGGGTCAAGTGTTGCATATCAGTCAAAGATAGCTACATATGTGATCCTCATGTAATCGCTGTTGATTGGTTGACCAGAGTGGGGTTACATTTTAGAGGGCCGTGTAAATGTCCGTAAAAGTATTAGTGATATCTTCAGTGATGTCATCAGGTAGGGAAGATAGGAAGCCAGAAGAGGTGAGGTCGATTAAACAAATGTGTGGGTCCTTTGGTGACATTAGCTAATGACCTGCTGCACTGATTTCCATTTTACTTATTAAAGTTGATAAAAATTACATCTATTGCGGCGTACACACGCTCGGACTTTCCGGCGGGAATGTCCGCCGGACCTAGTCCAGAGGACAAACCGCCGGACTTTCCAGCAGAGGTCCGCCGGACTTTCCGAGCGTGTGGACTTGCCCACACACGCCCGGACTTTTCCGGCGGACAATCCGCGGGAAAAAGTCTGCGCGACTTTTGAAATGAACGGACTTGCCGACACACAATCGGAAAGTCTGTTCATTAAGAACATGACTGCAGGTAGACGGGGTTAGCGAAGGCAGTGAACGGCGTGGGGGTTCCACCCAAATCCATCTCAGACCCTTATCCGAGCACGCAGCCCGGCCGGCCAGGAAAGGGGGTAGGGACGAGAGAGTGCCCCCCCTCCTGAGCTGTACCAGGCCACGTGCCCTCAACATGGGGGTGCCCTGGGAAAGGGGGGCCGTGCGGCCCCCCCACCCACAAAGCACCTTGTCCCCATGTTGTTAAATAAAATATTTAAAAAAAATTGTGTTTTTTTTTATTTTCACTTTTACACCTTAGATGAATGGGTAGGGTTACATCGTACCCCATACTCCTTCACATAGGGTGGGGGGCCGGGATCTGGGGGCCCCCTTATTAAAGGGGGCTCCCGGATTCCAATAAGCCCCCTGCCCGCAGACCCCGACAACCAACGGCCAGGGTTGTCGGGAAGAGGCCCTTGTCCTCATCAACATGGGGACAAGGTGCTTTGGGGTGGGGGGGGGCGCACGGCCCCCCTTTCCCCAGGGCACCCCCCATGTTGAGGGCACGCGGCCTGGTACGGCTCAGGAGGGGGGCGCTCGCTCGTCCCCACCCCCTTTCCTGGCCGGCCGGGCTGCGTGCTCGGATAAGGGTTTGATATGGTTTTGGGGGGGACCCCCACGCCGTTTTTTCGGCGTAGGGATTCCCCTTTAAATCCATGCCAGGTGACGGGGCTAGTGCGGCGGCATTCACTGCCTTTGCTAGTCCCGTCTACCTGCAGTCACGTTCTAAATGAACGGACTTTCCTCCATGTGCGAGGCAAGTCCGTTTATTTCAAAAGTCCCGCGTACTAGCACACAGACCGCGGGATTGTCCGCCAGACTCGCGAGTCCAGCGGACAATTTTAAGTCTGAACTTAAAACTTAGTCCGCCGGATTTTTGGCAAGAAAAAGTCCGCTCGTGTGTACGCGGCCTATATGTGGACAACATGTCTTTGGGGTTTAATAAGAGGATTGATCTTAAGCAATGTTAAGTCCGCCAGGGTATAGGGTTGTCTGCATTAATTTAAACGAGAAGATTAGAATCTTGTGGCTCCTTTGTTTTTTCAGGAGGGAACATGACTCTAATTTAAGATTTGTGAGCTTCCCACACAACATGGGGTTGGGTTTCTAAAGACAAGTTAGTCACAAAGTACTTCTGAAGGTTTCCAAAGACAAGTAAGTTACAAAGTACTGTTCTATCTCTTTTGATATGCCTGCTGGGTAGTGTAAAAGTGTCTCTTGAAGGAAGACCAACTGAGCAATATTATCCGGATTGTGTCGCTGAAGGTTGGATATACTGACCTTGAAGGGATACGTGTCGCTGCTTGTGGTCAAGAGATTCACCACAGAGTTAGAAGGTAGAACTTAGTGATGGTTATTGATAAAGAAAAAAGAGCAAGGGGAGGTCTGTGGACTCATTAGGGATGAGTCCGATGTTCAAGTCGAACATAAGTTGGACTCAAACATCGGATGTTCGCCTGTTCGCCGAATAGCGAACAATTTGGGGTGTTCACAGAAAATTTAGGAGGGACATGTATCAATGCAAAAAAAGAAAACATGTACAGGGGGGACATGTATCAATGCAACCGAATAAGAAAAAAAAAAACGTGACTGACCCACCTCTACGGGGTGCCTCCCATAGAAGTGCGTTGGTCGCGTTTTTCTTTTTTTTCGGTCTGTCGGCGGAGCAAGAGAAGAAGAAGAAGACTATGGGACAGTTTTATTTTTTAATAAAGGACTTGTCCCCAAGCCATGTCATGTCATTTTTACAATTTTCACACTTTTTTTGTGAAATGGTAGGGGTATATTTGTATCCCGTTACCATTTCACACAGGGGGGAGGCCGGGATCTGGGGGTCCCCTTGTTAAAGAGGGCTTCCAGATTCTGATAAGCCCCCTGCCTGCAGACCCCCACAACCACCGGGCAAGGGTTGTGGGGATGAAGCCCTTGTCCCCATCAACATGGGGACACAGTGCTTTGGCTACCCCAAAGCTCCCTCCCCACGTTGAGGGCATGTGGCCTGGTATGGTTCAGGAGGGGGGGGCGATCTCTCCTCCCCCTCTTTTGCTGCAGCTTGCCAGGTTGCGTGCTCAGATAAGGGTCTGGTATGTATTTTTGGGGAGACCCCCACGCTATTTTCTTTTTAATTTTGGCGCGGGGTTCCCCTTAAAATGTGCAAGGTGGAGTTCCGCCTTGTGGGCATGTCACATATGAGGTGGTGAGCGGGAAGGCCAAAGTTATGCTGCAGCGCTGACATGCGAGCAGCAGCAGGGTGAGAACGCCGAAAGTGCGCACAGACGGCCCGCACTTTCTGCAGCAGCTCTGGCATATGGGGGTAATTTTTAAGGAACCTCTGGACCACCAAGTTCAGCACATGCGCCAGGCAAGGGATGTGCGTCAAACCGGCTAGGCCCAGAGCTGCTACGAGATTTCGCAAATTATTGCACACCACCAGGCCGGGTTGCAGGCTCACTGCCACCAACCACTCATCGGTCTGTTGTTCCATGTCCCTCCACAACTCCTGCACGGTGTGGGGTTTTTCCCCCCAAATAGGAACCTTTCTTGGTTTTTGAGTCTACTGCACTGCAGCTCGTGCTTTGCACTTAGATGCCTAGTCATGCAGGTTGTGCTCAGGTTGAGAATGTTTATGCCTCACTTCAGGCTCTGATTGCACAGCGTGGAAACCACTTGTGCCTTGTCATCGGCACATTGTCTGAAGAACTGCCACACTAGGGAAATCCTCAGACCTGACTTTGGTGTACTCGGTCCCTTGCTGCGTTGGGCAGTAGCAGGCATACTGTCTAGGGGATGGACTCTCTGCTTTTGCACCCTGCTCCCTCTTCTGCTGTGCTGGTGGCTCTGTGTGACCACCGCCTCTTCCTCCGAACAACACTGGTCACCTGCATGACGTTGATTCCATGTGGGGTCGAGGACCTCATCGTCCTCCACATCATCTTCCACCCGGTTTTCACCCTTGCCCTCCTTGTTGGTCTGCACAATTGCGAAAGCAGCAGCAGTTGGCACCTGTGTGTTCATCATCTGAGACGTGCTGCGGTGGTCCTCCCATGTACTCATCATGAAACATAAGTGGTTGGCCATCGGTGCACACAATCTCTTCCACTTCTGGGGCAGGGCTAGGTGGATGGCCCTGGGAAACCCTGCTAACAGAGTCATCAAAAAGCAGAAAAGACTGCTGCATGATTTGGGGCTTAGACTGCTTGGCTGATTTGCAAGGGGGTGAGATGAAAGACTGATGGACATCGATTGCAGGTGCCAACTCTGATCTTTCATCAGGAGACTGGGTGGGAGACAATGTGAAGGAACCAGAGGCCCTGTCAGCAACCCAATCTACTATCGCCTGTACTTTTCCTGGCCTCAACATTCATACAGCCGCATTAGGCCCGACCAAATACCGCTGCAGGCTCTGTCGCCTACTCGCACATGAGGAAGGTGTTTCACTTGTGCGTGTAGCTGGCACAGATCGACCATGTCCTCTCCCTGCAACAGGAGCTCCACCAGCAGCACCATGACCGGGGCCACATCCCTTTTTTTTGCCCTAAATGGGTGTTTTTGGAATAGCAGAATAGAATACACCCACAGTATGTGCAGGGTGTATCTCACGCCTACAGATATGCAGAAAATGCTATTAAAAAAAATGCTTTGCCCTAAAATCTTTTTTTTTTTAATAGCACAATAGAAGAACACTATATAAATGGTGTATCTCACACCTACAGATATGCAGAAAACACTGCAAAATATATATTTTTTTTGTCCTAAATGGGTGTTTTGGGAAAAAGCAGAATACACCCACAGTATGTACAGGGTGTATCTCACAGTAACATATGCAGTGCTGGTACACTGAGCTTGCAAAAGTTATATTTTTTCTCTGGCACTGGGCTCATGGCAGTGTAAAAAGACTGTGCACTGCAACCCAATCAGGTAAATCAATGTAGATCGCTGAGTTATTCGAATATATTTCTGAATCTGGACTCCTATATAATTCTCTCGCCCTCAAAGCAGCAGCAGGAACCTTGCCCTACACTGTCTATCTTTTCTCTCAGTGCAGTGTAAAAAGCGTGTGCACTGCACCCACAAAACTACATCAATGTAGATCGCTGACTAATTAGAATAGATTTCAGAATCAGGAATCCTATGTAATTATCTCCCTCACAGCAGCAGCAGCCAGGAACCTTTCCTTACACTGTCTAAAGCAGAGTGACATGCTTATATAGAGGCTGGGTCACATGCTGCACTGGCCAATCATGTGTTGGCTTCTAAGGGCACACCAGTTAAACAAATGTTGATTGGCTGCCCTGCAGCTTTTTAAATTGTGCCATTACATTGCGGAACACCGGACCCAAACCCGAACATACAGTCAATTGTTTGGGTTCGTGACCCAAAAACTCAAAAGTCCGGTACGAACCCGAACTTTACAGTTCGTGTTCGTTCAACCCTAGTGATGACTTCTGTTGCAGAGATGGGACACTTGAGCCGTTCACGTTGAGTTTGTGAGAGTGTTGGAAGGGTAATTTGTGAAAGAAAATGGAATCAGCAGAAGCATAGTAAAAATTATGGTTGCGCGAATGTAATTTAGCAATATTTAAGCAGAATGTGTGTACATTTTTGACAGGGTTACTTTTGTATGAATCACAGTTACGCTAAGTCGCACGGATGTCGTAGGTTTTTGTAGTGAGCATAAGGTTTGAGCTGATAGGACATCTGGTTTGTTTGCTTTGAGGTAATAAGGGTGTGGTTGGGCGTGGCCGGATATATTTTACGAACCGTAAGTGATGTAAGAGGTGTCCAACGCTGTCTACAACGCATTGTTTGCATTATTATTGCTGTTTTTAATGCTTTTAAATGTAAGAGTCCACTTTGGCCTTTAATAAATTGAGTTTAGTTAAATGTTTTTACGCTATGGGAGCTTTTTCTTTATCCCTACAAAATATTTGAAAAACACCGGCACCATCATATGGTTGGGAGCCTGGAAAGTCAGTGATACTGTTGGAAACCTGTAACCGAGTCCAGCAGCACCAGGAACCGCAGCATCCCTGGGGGGGTTCCAGAGGTGGAGATTCCATCTGGCTCAAGGAGATTGTTAAGGTAGTTTATATCCCTCATTGAGGTAAGAGCTCTGGGAGCATTAAGTTCACAAGAATCACGAAGACTATACACAGAAGAATTGTTGGTACACTGTTTGAAAGGACATTTTTCACATAGCACAGTTATCAGTTAATCATTTTGATATTGTGAATTTATTTTAGATATTTGTGCATTTGTCACTGTTTATTTAGTTAACCACTTTAGCCCCGGACCATTTGGCAGCCAAAGGACCAGAGGTCTTTTTTCAATTTCGCACTGCACTACTTTAACTGGTAATTGCGCGGTCATGCAATTTTGTAACCAAACGAAATTTGCGTCCTTTTCTTCCCACAAATAGAGCTTTCTTTTGATGGTATTTGATTGCCTCTGTGATTTTTATTTTTTGCGATATAAACGGAAAAGGAGCGAAAATTTTGAAAAAAAAAGAGATTTTCTACTTTTTGTTATAAAAAAAATCTAATAAACTCAATTTTAGTCAAACATTTGGGCCAAAATGTATTCAGCCACATGTCTTTAGTAAAAAAAATGCCAATAAGCGTATATTTATTGGTTTGCGCAAAAGTTATAGCGTCTACAAACTAGAGTACATTTTCTGGAATTTACACGGCTTTTAATTTATGACTACCTATCTCATTTCTTGAGGTGCTAAAATGGCAGGGAAGTACAAAACCCCCCCAAATGACCCCATTTTACAAAGTAGACACCCCAAGCTATTTGCTGAGAGGCATGTTGAGCCCATTGAATATTTTTTTTTTTAGTCCCAAGGGATTGAATAAAGACAAAAAAAAAATAAAATTTTTTTTTTTCATAAAGTTGTCACTAAATGATATATTGCTCACACATGCCATGGTTATATGTGGAGATGCACCCCAAAATACATTTTGCTGCTTCTCCCGAGTATGGGGATACCACATGTGTGGGACTTTTTGGGAGCCTAGCCGCGCACGGGGCCCCGAAACCCAATCAACGCCTTCAGGGTTTCTAAGGGTGCAAATTTTTGATTTCACTCCTCACTACCTATCACAGTTTTGAAGGCCATAAAATGCCAAAATAGCACAAAACCCCCCCAAATGACCCCATTTTGGAAAGTAGACACCCCAAGCTATTTGCTGAGAGGCATGTTGAGTACATGGAATATTTTATATTTTGCCACAAGTTGCGGGAATATTACAAACTTTTTTTTTTTTTTGCCCAAAGTTGTCACTAAATGATATATTGCCCACACATGCCATGGGCATATGTGGAATTACACCCCAAAATATATTCTGCTGCTTCTCCTGAGTACGAGGATACCACATGTGTGGGACTTTTTGGGAGCCTATCCGCATACGGGACCCCGAAAACCAAGCACCGCCTTCAGGATTTCTAAGGGCATAAATTTTTGATTTCACTCCTCACTACCTATCACTACCTATCACAGTTTTGAAGGCCATAAAATGCCAAGATGGCACAAAACCCCCCAAATGACCCCATTTTGGAAAGTAGACACCCCAAGCTATTTGCTGAGAGGCATGTTGAGCCCATTGAATATTTTTTTTTTTAGTCCCAAGTGATTGAATAAAGACAAAAAAAAAAAAAAAAAAAAATGTATTCAAAAAGTTGTCACTAAATGATATATTGCTCACACATGCCATGGTTATATGTGGAATTGCACCCCAAAATACATTTTGCCACTTCTCCTGAGTACGGGGATACCACATGTGTGGGACTTTTTGGGAGCCTAGCCGCGTACGGGGCCCCGAAACCCAAGCACCACCTTCAGCATTTCTAAGGGTGTAAATTTTTGATTTCACTCCTCACTACCTATCACAGTTTCGAAGGCCATAAAATGCCAAAATTGCACAAAACCCCCCCAAATGACCCCATTTTGGAAAGTAGACACCCCAAGCTATTTGCTGAGAGGCATGTTGAGTACATGGAATATTTTATATTTTGCCACAAGTTGCGGGAATATTACAAACTTTTTTTTTTTTGCCCAAAGTTGTCACTAAATGATATATTGCCCACACATGCCATGGGCATATGTGGAATTACACCCCAAAATACATTCTGCTGCTTCTCCTGAGTACGGGGATACCACATGTGTGGGACTTTTTGGGAGCCTATCCGCATACGGGACCCCGAAAACCAAGCACCGCTTTCAGGATTTCTAAGGGCATAAATTTTTGATTTCACTCCTCACTACCTATCACTACCTATCACAGTTTTGAAGACCATAAAATGCCAAGATGGCACAAAACCCCCCCAAATGACCCCATTTTGGAAAGTAGACACCCCAAGCTATTTGCTGAGAGGCATGTTGAGCCCGTTGAATATTTTTTTTTTTAGTCCCAAGTGATTGAATAAAGACAAAAAAAAAAAATAAAAAAAAATTTATTCAAAAAGTTGTCACTAAATGATATATTGCCCACACATGCCATGGTTATATGTGGAATTGCACCCCAAAATACATTTTGCTGCTTCTCCTGAGTATGGGGATACCACATGTGTGGGACTTTTTGGGAGCCTAGCCGCGTACGGGGCCCCGAAACCCAAGCACCGCCTTCAGGATTTCTAAGGGTGCAAATTTTTGATTTCACTCCTCACTACCTATCACAGTTTCGAAGGCCATAAAATGCCAAAATAGCACAAAACCCCTCCAAATGACCCCATTTTGGAAAGTAGACACCCCAAGCTATTTGTTGAGAGGCATGGTGAGTATTTTACAGCTCTCATGTGTTTTTGAAAATGAAGAAAGTAAAGAAAAAAAAATTTTTTTTTTCTTTTTTCAATTTTCAAAACATTGTGACAAAAAGCGAGATCTGCAAAATACTCACCATACCTCTCAGCAAATAGCTTGGGGTGTCTACTTTCCAAAATGGGGTCATTTGGGGGTGGTTTGTGCCATCTGGGCATTCCATGGCCTCCGAAACTGTGATTGGCAGTGAGGAGTGAAATAAAAAAATTACACCCTTAGAAAGCCTGAAAGCGGTGCTTGGATTTTGGGGTCCCGTACGCGGCTAGGCTCCCAAAAAGTCCCACACATGTGGTATCCCCGTACTCAGGAGAAGCAACAGAATGTATTTTGGGGTGTATCTCCACATATGCCCATGGCATGTTTGAGCAATATATCATTTAGTGACAAGTTTTTGTAAAAAAAAATATTATTTTTTTTTTTTTTCATTATTCAATCTCTTGGGACCAAAAAAAAAAATATTTAATGGGCTCAACATTGCTCTCAGCAAATAGCTTGGGGTGTCTACTTTCCAAAATGGGGTCATTTGGGGGGGGTTTGAACTGTCCTGGCATTTTATGCACAACATTTAGAAGCCTATGTCACACGTCACCCACTCTTCTAACCACTTGAAGATAAAGCCCTTTCTGACACTTTTTGTTTACATGAAAACATATTTTTTTTTTGCAAGAAAATTACGTTGAACCCCCAAACACTATATATATTGTTAAAGCAAAGGCCCTACAGATTAAAATGGTGGGTGTTGCATTTTTTTTTTCCACACAGTATTTGCGCAGCGATTTTTCAAACGCATTTTTTGTGGAAAAAATACACTTTTTTTTATTTTAATGCACTTAAACACACTATATTGCTCAAATTTTTGATGAAATAAAAAATATGATCTTAGGCCGAGTACATGGATACCAAACACGACATGCTTTAAAATTGCGCACAAACACGCAGTGGCGACAAACTACATACATTTTTAAAAGCCTTTAAAAGCCTTTACAGGTTACCACATTAGATTCACGGAGGAGGTCTACTGCTAAAATTACTGCCCTCGATCTGACCTTCGCGGTGATACCTCACATGCATGGTGCAATTGCTGTTTACATATGACGCCAGACCAACGCTTGTGTTCGCCTTTGCGCAAAAGAAGGGGGGGCAGGGGTGCTTTTTTTTTTTTTTTTTTAGTTTTTCTTTTTATTTAGCTTTTTTATTTTATTTTTAAACTGTTCCTTCCATTTTTTTTTTCTTAGTTGTCATTTTTATTGTTATCGCAGGGAATGTAAATATCCCCTATGATAGCAATAGGCAGTGACAGGTACTCTTTTTTTGAAAAAAATTGGGGTCTATTAGACCCTAGATCTTTCCTGTGCCCTCAAAGCATCTGACCACACCAAGATCGGTGTGATAAAAATGCTTTCCCAATTTCCCAATGGCGCGGTGGGTATGCCCACCATTAGAATACCTCCCTTCATCCACCCACTTCTAATGATGGGCATACATGCACCATTTATATATGCCGAAGCATGGGGGCATCCTCCCGCAAAAAAAGTTATGCCACGTACACATGGTCGGACTTTTTTCGACCGTATGTACGTGGCATTAGGAGCAAAATCGCTCCTCCGCCCTCTGCTGCCCCCATGCTTCGGCATATATGCTCTTTTTTTTAACTGTGGTGGTGAAATCACCTCCTACAGCATTGGAGTCGCGGCTTTATGTATCGTGGGAGCAAACGCTGTTGCTGTCAAGATAAACAAATCCACGCTGCAACTGAATGGCGTACCTGCTAAGCAAATAATGGTTAACATTAAAACAAAGTAACATTACAGTATAACAGTAAGACCTTACCATACCATACCTGCAAAGCAAATACCAAAAAAAAAACATAGTAAAAAATAAAACATTTTGTTAACGCAACCGGTGCCTAAAATATATATATGCCGAAGCATGGGGGCATCCTCCCGCAAAAAAGTTATGCCACGTACACATGGTCGGACTTTTTTCGACCGTATGTACGTGGCATTAGGAGCAAAATCGCTCCTCCGCCCTCTGCTGCCCCCATGCTTCGGCATATATGCTCTTTTTTTTAACTGTGGTGGTGAAATCACCTCCTACAGCGTTGGAGTCGCGGCTTTATGTATCGTGGGAGCAAACGCTGTTGCTGTCAAGATAAATAAATCCACGCTGCAACTGAATGGCGTACCTGCTAAGCAAATAATGGTTAACATTAAAACAAAGTAACATTAGAGTATAACAGTAAGACCTTACCATACCATACCTGCAAAGCAAATACCAAAAAAAAAAAACATAGTAAAAAATAAAACATTTTGTTAACGCAACCGGTGCCTAAAATATATATATGCCGAAGCATGGGGGCATCCTCCCGCAAAAAAGTTATGCCACGTACACATGGTCGGACTTTTTTCGACCGTATGTACGTGGCATTAGGAGCAAAATCGCTCCTCCGCCCTCTGCTGCCCCCATGCTTCGGCATATATGCTCTTTTTTTTTAACTGTGGTGGTGAAATCACCTCCTACAGCGTTGGAGTCGCGGCTTTATGTATCGTGGGAGCAAACGCTGTTGCTGTCAAGATAAATAAATCCACGCTGCAACTGAATGGCGTACCTGCTAAGCAAATAATGGTTAACATTAAAACAAAGTAACATTAGAGTATAACAGTAAGACCTTACCATACCATACCTGCAAAGCAAATACCAAAAAAAAAACATAGTAAAAAATAAAACATTTTGTTAACGCAACCGGTGCCTAAAATATATATATGCCGAAGCATGGGGGCATCCTCCCGCAAAAAAAGTTATGCCACGTACACATGGTCGGACTTTTTTCGACCGTATGTACGTGGCATTAGGAGCAAAATCGCTCCTCCGCCCTCTGCTGCCCCCATGCTTCGGCATATATGCTCTTTTTTTTAACTGTGGTGGTGAAATCACCTCCTACAGTGTTGGAGTCGCGGCTTTATGTATCGTGGGAGCAAACGCTGTTGCTGTCAAGATAAATAAATCCGCGCTGCAACTGAATGGCGCACCTGAAAACAAAAAAATGGTTAACAATAAAACATACCTGAAAAGCAAGCATGATAAAACATAATAAAACATTGCAGAATAGAATAGAGTAAAAAAGAGCAACAATAGAGAGAGAACAATAAAACGACAACTATTTTTGGTTTTTTATTTTATATTTTTTTTGGGGTTTTTTTTTTTTTTTGTACTTTTTTTTTTTTATTTTTATTTGTTACACTTTTTTTTTAAACTATAACTATAATTTTAACTGTAACGGTCGGGTCTCAAAATGCGATGGCATTCTTGAGACCCTGTAACTATAATTTTAACTGCAACGGTCGGGTCTCAAAATGCGATGGCATTCTTGAGACCCTGTGAAAGTGTATCCTAGCCTGTGAAATGCTGTACCCTACGCTAATACCTCACTAGTTCGTGGTAGCGTTCAAAGCATTCACCAACGCAGAGACCAGGATTGTCAGGACAGCGTGGACAATAATAACGGGTGTCACGCCTAAATCCGCGCTTGCTACAGACACGACATCTTCTTTGGGGGGCTCGTTGGGTAGGGGTACTCTGGAGGACATGAGGATAATGCCTCTCATGCAGCCGGCTTACTGCATTTGGTAGGGGATGGTGAGGTGTGGAATCGCCTGGATACAGGAGTTCCATGACAACCGCTCCCTGGAATTCAAGGAAGGGTAACGTCCCGCCTGAAGCTCCGTATAGCACATGAGCATTCAGCAAAGCCAATTGGAATAAATAAATAGACACTTTTTTGTACCAGCGTCTAGCCTTACGGACAACTAGGTACGGCGCCAACAACTGGTCGTTGAGGTCCACCCCCCCCATATTAAGGTTGTATTCGTGGATACAGAGGGGTTTCGTCACAACACCAGCCGCCGTACGAATTTGGACTGTCGTGTCTGCATGAAGGGAGGTAAGAACGAAAACATTCCTATTATCCCTCCACTTCACAGCGAGCAAGTTATTACACTTCAAGCAGGCTCTCTCCCCCAGCCTAAGACGGGAATCTACAAGCCGCTGGGGAAAGCCCCGGCGATTAGGTCGCACGGTGCCACATGCTCCAATCTGATGATCAAACAAGTGACTAAACAGTGGCACGCTCGTGTAATAATTGTCCACGTACAAGTGGTACCCCTTTCCGAATAAGGGTGACACCAAGTTCCACACTATCTTGCCAGCGCTCCCTATGTAATCTGGACAGTTCTCCGGCTCTACGTGACTATCTTTTCCCTCATAAACCGAAAAGCTCCACGTATAGCCTGTTGCCCTGTCACAGAGCTTGTAGAGCTTGACCCCGTATCTGGCACGCTTGCTGGGAAGGAACTGTTTGAAAGACAAGCGGCCAGAAAACTTAATCAGGGACTCGTCAATGCAGACAACTTGATTGGGCGTAAACAAGGCTGCAAAACATTGGTTGAAGTGGTTTATGAGGGGCCGAATTTTGTAGAGCCGATCAAATTCAGGGTCTCCACGAGGACGACAAAGTTCATTGTCACTGAAGTGCATGAACCGCAAGATCTGTTCGTATCGTGCCCTGGACATGGAGGCAGAGAACACGGGCATATGGTGGTGCGGTGAGGTGGACCAATAAGACCTCAGCGTCGGGAATTTGTGTATGCCCATGTTGAGGGAAAGGCCCAGAAAGGTCTTAAATTCGGAAACCGTAATTGGTTTCCAATCTCTGGCAAGGGAAGGCACTTGGGGATTAGCGGCGATGTGTTGACCAGCGTATATATTACTTTGGTCCACAATAGATCTATAGAGATCTTCCGTGAAAAACAGCGAATAAAAATCGGATGGCTTAAAATCAGCTGTTTCCACCTGAATACCGGGTTGGCCAGTGAATGGGGGAAGTACGGGTTCTGCAGAAGTGGTGGGCACCCAATCAGGATTGGCGAATTCTGCAGGAAGGACACTATGTGATCGACGGGCCTGCCTTTGTCTTCTTCTTGGTGGCAGCGGGACACTACTTGTGCTTGCCACCTCGCCAGCTTGAACTGCACTTATGGGACTCGCCACGTCACCAAGTGTTACTGCAGTGCTGGTTTGACTACGTCCAGGGTGTACTAGGCCGCTGGTGCTTGCCAGTTCACCAGAAGGAATAGCGGCGCTAGTACTTCTCTGCTCCATACGAGAGACCTGCGGTTCCTGCACCTCAACAACATCAGAAGATCGGGATCGGGTACGCCTGACCTTAGCAGGGACCACACCTTCGTCGCCAGAGCTATCTGTCATGGAGCCGCTGTCGTCTACTGGATCGTATTCTGAGCCTGATTCTGACAGATGAGTGACCTCCTCTTCACTATCTGACATACTCAGAAACAAGTAGGCCTGTTCACTAGTGTACTTGCGATTTGCCATTTTGGGCTCTAAATTTAGTAGTACACTAGTGAGATTCACAGGAAAAAAAGCTCCTAGGCTGCTGGCGAATGAATCAAAACGCTACCAAAAAAACTGTTAGCGATCGCAGGGATCAGGCCTGACTCTGCGAACGCTGCAGTTATGTGTGCTTAGTGTTTTGGAAGTGACAGTGATCGATCGATACTGCACTTGGGTGGGCTGGGCTGGGCTGGGCGGAGGGGGAAAACGCAGGTGCTAGCAGGTATCTGGGCTGATCCCGCTAACAATGCGTTTTTTGGAACCCTAAACTGCTGGGACGCTAGTATAGATCTGATCAGATCAGATATTGATCTGTTCAGATACTATACCACTAAGGGAGGTGTATGCTTTGCGCGTGGGTGTTTGCGGTACTGGCACTAACCTGGGGCGACGCAGACCTTATTTGACCCTAACACCTAATTGATATCACCCGCCGGGCGATCAGGGGGTTAAACCGATAGTTGGGTAATAAATGGCGGGTGCCCTGACAGTATAAAAAAACAAGCTAACTAACCAGCGTCACCCGTAACAGTTATACGGTGATCACTGGTGAAAGGGTTAACTAGGGGCAATCAGGGGGTTAAAACCTTTATTAGGTAATATATGGGGGTACCTGACGCTATATAAAAACCTGACGGGGAACCTAAATAACTAAATAACTAACTGGCTAACCAGCGTCACCAGTGACACTTATACTGTGATCACTGGTGAAAGAGTTAACTCTAGGGGCAATCAAGGGGTTAAAACCTTTATTTAGGTTGTAATATGGGGGTACCTGACCTATAAACCTATTTATAATCCTATATAAACCTGGCGGTTACCTAAAAAAAAAACTGGCTACCTAGCGGCACCAGTGACACTAATAGAGCGATCAAAAAAAACGATCGCTTAGTGACACTGGCAAAAGGGGGTGAAAGGGTTACCTAGGGGGCAATCAAGGGGTTAAACCTTTATTGGGGGGGGGGTAGGGGGCTACCTTGGACCTAAAGGGGCCTAAAACTAACTGCCCTGACAGTTATTGCAGTCACACTGACACTAAATGCAGTGATCAGTAAAATAAATGATCACTGCAATCAGTGACACTGTGACAGGGGGGGCAGGGGGTGATCTGGGGGGTGATCAGGGGGTGACAGGGGGGTGAAATGTGTGCCTATGTGTGCCTGGTGTCAGTGTAGTGTTTGTGCACTTACTTGATGTCTTCTCCGCTCGGCGTCCCGGTCAGAAAGACCGACACGAGGAGCGTGACATCACTTCCCCTTGCCTGTGTTTACAATTACACAGGAAGGGGAAGGAAGCGGACGAATCCCATTGGCCAGAGCGATCGGGAGGGGGTGGCCAGAAACGACTGGCCGTTACCTCGTCCCGCATCGCTTCTGAAGCCATCCCGACCGTCCCCGCCGGCGGAGGGGGGTCCGATCGGACCCCCCAACCGCCGGAAGAATGTCACGTACAGGTACGTGATTCTGCCTGTACGTGCCATTCTGCCGACGTATATATACAGGGGGCGGTCGGGAAGTGGTTAAAGTGGATGTAAACCCCCAAAATTCATGTCATAATATAGAGAATATGATTTCCTTTCATTTGAGCCCAGTCTTGCCACACAGATTTACTCCAGCCCTGAGAAAGCCTCTTTTATTGTTCAGTTAGAAATATCTTGACAAAGTGCTGAAAACTTTGTCAAAAACGCCCCTTGCTGTGAGTGACAGGTGATTTACATATCTCATGCACTAGCCTGAGACAGGCACAGACCACAGATCCACAGACCAGAGTGAAAGAAAATGTATTCTCGAGTGAACAGCAAGAAAAATATAGGGGAGATGTATGTAGTCAGTGTTGGGCAGAGTAGAACATCCAGTGATCTGATGATTGTTATAGTGCAGTGTGTGTGTCTGAGGTCACCTGATCACAGATAACATTCCTTTCCATCACCCAGGATTTGTTATGTGGGGGAGGGGTGAATTTCTCACTTTTTATAATTACACAGGATGTGCCTGTCTCAGGCTAGTGCATTTTTTTGGGGGGTTTACATCCACTTTAAATGAAGTTGCGCTGATCACTATTTATCTATACCCATTTTTTGTGCACTGTGTACACTATAGGTCCAGCAGAAGTTTTCACGTATATTGTATTTCGTTTTCACTTAGTAGCACGAGGGATCACACTATTATTTAATAAAGGTGTTGTGATTTATCTTTATCTGCAGAGTCAGTGAGAAACAGGTAAATTTCTAAGCGGGCTCTATCAAGCTTAGCTTTAGTAGAAGGGGAGGGAGAGTTTTGAAATGCATCATGACACAGATTGAAGTAATTTTCAATTTTTTTGTAAAGGAGCTTGCGCTCGCATTTGAGAAATTAGGTTTGCCGGATAAGCGTACCTCAAATTACAGGTTTATGGGCTTCCCAAAGAGTGAGAGGGGAAATATCTGCAGAAGTGTTATTAATGAGATAATCATTGAAAGCATCTTTACTATCTAGACAATGGGACTGGTGAGTTAGAATGGAATTATTAATGCACCATGACAAATCCTGGGATCTCGGGGTAGGGGAGGAGATGGTAGTACAAACTGCACTGTGATCGGCCCAAGTTATAACTCATGATAGGATTTCTGGGGTCATGCCAACACTTAGGAAGATATGATTAATCCTAGAAAACAATTCATCTGGATGGGAGTAATATGTAAAGTGTTTATGGGCTGGATTGAGCTCATGCCAAGAACGTGCTCTGCTTATAGATAAGTTGCTGAAATTAAAGCTTAGGGGAACAGGAGGAGGGCGAACAACTCACACCTGTCAGTAAAAAAATAGACCAGCAGAAAAGTAAGGAGTTAAACAATAGAAAAAAGTTTTCATCGAGTGAGTTCTAAACTGGTAAGTTAAAAAATAAAGTTTACCAAACATCTAGTTAGTTGGAAGTTAAAGATATAAGATTACCTGATGTTGAGTCAAACCAAAATAAAAAAAGTCAGTCCATAGAGTCCTCAGGAGGAGAAGATAAACAACCAGGTATTGAAGTATTGTAAGGTGAGAGAACGGAATAGGGATAGGTAGAGTTTAAAAAAGATATAGGAATTTTGGGGGGGCGTGGCTGGCCACGGAGTAAGATGAGCCCTTAATCCACCAGCTCCACTCAGCCGCCAAACATCCAGCAACCTCCTGCCTTCTACAGTGGCTTCTGTCCCCTTACAGATGAGGTTTCCCCACCAAATTAGTTGTGACTTACCAAAACAAATTAGTCGGGGGGCGTAGCTACCGCGCAACTGAATGGACGCGTGATTATTCAGCTCCGCTCCAGAGTCAAGAAGCGGAGGCTTTAGCGATCATATCACCGCTCGAAAACCACCCTAGACAGATCCGGTGGTGTGGGTGAGGACCGGGGATGGCCCGCAAGAGGAAAGGAACGGCACAATTGAACAAATTGCAGGATTTCTTTCAGCCGAAAGGCCAAGACCAAATCCAAGATGGCGCTGGCTCCGGGAGCTGTTCTCCCTCCTCAGTGAACAGCCCGCGCTCCGCAGCATCCAGCCCAGGATCGCAACAGAGCCTGGATCACAGTACACCGGGTGCATCTACTCCAGTATCCCGCAGCCCTGCTAAATCAAAGCCTCGATTAGAGCAGGACCTTCAACAAAGCCGCACACTGCAGGACAGTATGGAAGAGACAAGGGAGCTGGTGGATCCTTTCACGGCCTTCCCCACCACAGGTAAACCTGTTTCCGACACCACTTTAAAGGACATGTTAGTCTCCCTCCGCAGCTCTATGCACGCAGACATTATGCAATGTGTCACCAGTTTTAAAGCAGAGCTGGGAGCGGTGGGGGGCAGAGTTTCCCATATAGAAAAGAAAATGGGGGAGCTTGCGGAGTCCCACAATACACTCATTGATGCCCATAACGACCATGATGGGGAACTGGAGTGGCTGAGGTCAAAGGTCGCCGACCTCGAGGACAGGTCGAGACGCAACAATGTGAAAATTAGGGGGGTCCCTGAGACAGTCCTCCTGACACAACTGCATCAGTATGCACTTGACCTAATTAAAACGTTTCTACCTGCAGTACCCGACACGGACCTACATGTGGACCGCATCCACAGACTGCCAAAACCCTCGCATCTGCCTGATAACATTCCACGTGATATCTTGATGTGGGTACACTTTTACCAAACCAAAGAACAGCTGATGGAGGCCTTTGGCAAAAACCAACAACCACCGGACAGGTTTGCGCACATTCAGCTATTCGCTGATCTATCTCAGCATACTATGCAAAAGCGCAAATCACTCCTGCCGGTGACGAAGGCGCTGCGCAACCACAACATTCCCTACAGATGGGGCTACCCTGTCAAATTGACAATCACGCACGAAGGCACCACTACCACTATCTCTGATGTGGATAAAGGGTTCTCCCTGCTCAAATCATGGGACATCATACCTGAACACCCGCCGGAAACATCCTCTCGTCCACAGCACTCAGGCGTTCATTCTGAGTGGCAGACGGTGACAAAAAGAAGAATAAGAAACAACATGATGCTAAAGCTTCCAAGAACAAATCGTAAACCAAATCTACACAATAGCAGTTCTTGAACTCTGGAGTTCTCAGTTGTGAACCTCTCTTTCACCCCTTCAAGTTATGGGCAATTGCTGTGCCCTCAAGTTCAAATGCGTATATGTTTTCATATTACGTTGTTTGCTTTTTTATAGACTTATCCTAACCCTTATTTCCATCCTGATCCTCCCCCCTCTCCTCTGGTCCGATCGACATCCTGACTACACCATCGTCATCCCAATGGAAGCAGAAAGTCTCCGCAGAGATACCTTCAATCCACGTCAAAGGACATCTTGGCTGCCTCCACCTTCCCAAAGATATGACTATTATCTTCTCACACCACACTCCAATGGCAGTTAACATAATATCGTTCAATGTGAACGGCCTTAACCACCCAGCTAAAAGATCTGCGGTGTGGAAAGAAGCTCTTAAACTGCAGGCTGACGTCCTGTGCCTTCAAGAGACACACTTCTTGCACAGCGACCCCCTGAGGTTCTGCCATAAGAACTTTCCCCACATCTTTTCAGCATCAGCTTCTTCTAAGCAAAAGGCTGTTCTCATCGCCATAAGAGATTCTGTAACATTCACTTTGACGTCCTCAATAGCTGACCCTGAGGGCAGGTTTCTAATCATTACTGGTGAGATAAACAGCAAACCATTTACTATTGTGAACCTCTACGCCCCCAACTCTCACCAACTATGGTTCCTCCGCAGACTTTACACCAAAATCTCTCAAGTCAAAAAAGGCTCCTTGATTGTCTGTGGGGACCATAACCTTTCGCCTGACCATACAATGGACACAACATCGTCGGCCAAACGGCCGCCTCCCCCACTTCAACCCCTACTCAATGCTGAGGACATTTATGACGTCTGGAGGTGCCAACATGCCAACAAAAGAGACTACTCCTACCACTCGCCCAGGCACAATTCATACTCCAGAATTGACCTGATCCTGGTGGATAAAGCTCTTTTGCAGGCTGTGTCTTCCTCCACCATCCATAGCATTACTTGGTCAGACCATTCTCCGGTCTCTATCACGGTGGTGGAGGGTCACACGCCAAGTCCTGCATACATTTGGCGAGCGAACTCTAGGATCTTTCGCAATCCCTTGCATGTTAATCACCTAGAAAAAAATCTATCTGACTTTTTTGCTATTAACAATGCTTCTGTTTCAGATACTAATACAGTTTGGTGTGCCCATAAGGCGTTTGTCAGAGGTTTAATTTTACAGATATGTGCAAGGGAGAAGAGGCAGAGAACACAGAAATTAGACCTTCTTATTAAAGAAATTAACACCTTAGATATGGTAAACAAGAAAAATTCAAATCCCCAATCAGCCCAAAAATTGTCTCAACTCCGTTCTGATCTCAGGCTTCTCCTTGTTCAACAATTTGATAAGCATGTGCACTACCTGAAATTATCCCATTACTCATCGGGTAACAGGGCGGGTAAATATCTTGCACAGAGACTTAAGGCAGCCAGGTCCAAAGCTAAAATTGCTTACCTGTTACATCCCACGAGTAAGGCTAAGTTGTTCAACCCCAAAGACATTGCCAACTCCTTCGCTGCATATTACTCGTCCCTGTATAACCTAGCCAAGGATGATAACACTACCCAGCCAACAGACCAGAACATCCAATCCTTTCTAGCTACTATAAATCTCCCCTCTCTTACCCCGATGCAACTTGAGACCCTGAATGCTCCAATCTCCGAAACTGAGATCAGAAAGGCTATCAAGGAACTTCCATCAGGCAAATCCCCAGGTCCTGACGGGCTCCCTAATGACTACTACAAGTCGTTACAAGCATCCCTAACTCAACCCCTCCAACAGATATTCAATGCTGCTGTGTCCTCTGCCTCTTTCCCCCAGGAAATGTTGAAAGCATTTGTAGTAACCATTCCCAAACCAGGCAAGGACCCTACAACCCCCGCTAACTTCAGACCGATATCTTTGCTTAATACAGATGTCAAATTGTATGCGAAAATAATAGCCCATAGACTGCTTCAAGTGCTACCTACCCTCATTAGGCCTAACCAATCCGGCTTTACTCCGGGTAGGCAGGCCTCTGACGCCACCAGGAGAGTTCTAGACGTTATGCAATATGCACAAGCCTGTCGGACGCCTTCTCTGCTCCTCTCGTTGGATGCGGAGAAGGCGTTCGACAGGGTGCATTGGGGTTACATGAAACATACACTTCTAAAATTTGGCTTCACAGGGCCAATACTGTCCGCCATTCTCGCCCTATACTCATCTCCTTGCGCCCAGGTCTATACCTCAAACATGCTTTCAGATACTTTTACCATTACCAATGGTACGAGGCAGGGCTGCCCACTTTCCCCCTTCATATTCAATCTATTGATTGAACCACTAGCAGAAAAAATCAGATCTCACCCCAACATTTCAGGATTTAATATCCAGGGACAGTCCCATAACATAAACCTATTTGCAGACGACATAATCCTTTTTTTAACATCACCGGAACACTCTCTACAACATGCCCATGACACTCTTATCGACTTTAGCAATATTTCCTTCTATAAAGTCAACTGCACAATTCCACCATTCTGGAACTAGGGATCCCACCTTCGGTCAAATCTCACCTTCAACGGTCCTTTCCCTATGTCTGGAGCAGCAATAGCATCACTTACCTCGGAATTAAACTAACCAAAAATCTCCAAGACCTGGCAGCAGCAAACTACTTACCCTTAATAGACAAACTATCTAAAGAGACCAAAAGGCTGTCTAACACCAAATTAACTTGGACCGGACGCCTAGCGTCGTTCAAGATGCTGTTGCTGCCTCAGATCCTGTACATTTTTAGAACCTTAGCAGTCCCAGTCCATAAGACTCACTTCAAAGCCCTTAACTCTTTAATGACCTCATACATCTGGAAATCCAAGAGACCTAGGTGCTCAAAAGCCCTGCTAATAAAACATAGATCGGCGGGAGGGATGGGCCTAGTTGACATAGAGGATTACTTCAGAGCTGCCTCCCTTACACAGATATCCAAATGGCTCAACCCTTCTCCGGACCATCTCTGGTGCGGCATTGAACAGTCCCTACACCCTATCAACAACTTAAAAGAACTACTCATGGTGGATACCTGGGAAAAGTTTTCATTGAAGACCCTTCCCCTTTCCATTCAGGCGACTCTGTGGGCCTGGAGGGAGCTGGGGAAAGTCTCAACAAGCACTGACGACCTGGTGGCCATTGCGTTTCCAATTAATACATTGTCCCATGTGGTTCCGAATTTGAACGTCTCAAGCTGGTCTGACAGGGGGATCTTAACCCTAGACGACCTGTTCGACAATGAGAATTTAATCCCTTTTGCCCTACTTAAACAAAAGTTTTGCCTACCGAGCACTGACCACTACAAATATATCCAAATAGCACACTTCTTCCGAGCGGTCAAGACTCGCCACATTGCCCTTCCTAGGGTCGCGTGGCGTTTCTTCACTGGTAATCCTACGCCCGCCAAGGGGATTTCACTATTTTACAACTTATTTCAGAGTAAAATGACATTCACAAAATCACGTCCCTTTATAAAATGGGAAGCTGACTTAGGTACCTCTTTCACAGACAAGCAATGGCAATGCTCCTTAAGCTCGGTGTACAAGGCCTCCAAATGTGTCAACCACTGGGAGTTGTCTCAGAAGATAGCTCTCAGATGGTATCTTACGCCATACAGTGTAAATTTGGAGCACTGACTTCCCAGCTATGTTGGAGAGGATGTGGAGCGGTTGGTAACCTTCTCCACATGTTCTGGACATGTAAACACCTATACAGCTACTGGAACTCTATCTTTCGTACCATATCAAGCATCACTGGTGTCCTAACCAAACCTAACCCAGGTTTGGCGGTGTTAAACCTAGGGATAGATAACTTCCCTATAGAATTTAGAACTGTAATCACACATATCCTTTTGGTGGCTAGAACCCTAATCGCACAACACTGGAAGGACAACAATGCACCAAATGTGTCAGAAGTTATAGCCAACACCAGAACACATTACGCATATGAGGCCTTGCTAGCTGGGAAGTCAGGTAACTCTAACATATTTAGTAGGCACTGGGAATGTTGGACCTCCTGGTCGAAACAAAATTAATGATATAACCTTCTCTACCTTCACTCTATACGGATGGTTGTGCTTGATGTCGTTCGGACCAATCCCCCCCCCCCAACCCCTCTCCCCTTTAACCTCCCCTTTCCCTCCTAACCTCCCCCCTTCCTTTTGTTATGTAATTAAAAAGTTCTTTATCCCACTCCTATTAGGGGTACTTGCTGGTACTAAGTGTTGTCTAACCAGCTGTCAACTTTTATGATATGTTGTATATGTTCAGGCAAAACTATCAGATATAATGTCCTCACTTGCATACTTACACTGTGCAGTACCGTATCTTGTTTGTACATTGTTTATCTTTTTCCAATAAATACTATTTACACAAAACAAATTAGTCCACATCTCAACACCAAAAGAGGGCATTAAAAGGCTGCTAAATTGGGGCCTCCTCACCTCTCCCCCACCTGATCCTAAACCATGAGAAGCCAAGAGTGCAAATTCACAAAATCTCGCTCCTTATATGGACCAAAGTAGCTACCTTTACTCCTGACCTTGTCTCCAGTCGCTCATGTGGTAGCATAGCATTATGACTGCCTTTCACTCTATCAGCACGATGTCCCAGGTGAGCGTCAATCCAAATGCAATTTCAGTTAAGAAAATATGGTACTAAGCATCCTAACTTATGTCAAACTCTCATTGGTTTTGCATTCTGTTGCATTTGTTATTGCCTTCTTTTTTTTTTTTATTTGTCTACTGTTTTATGCACACAATGTAATGGAACTAGCAATACAACATTATTATTGGTATCTGCACTTACATTATCGCTGCCTGATTGTGCGGTTATAGAAGGTGTTGTTTACCTCCCTCTCTCTGATTATTCTGATCTCATCCCAATATGTCAATCATCATCACATCTTTAAATCTTTAAATGCAAAGGGCCTAAACTACCCTTTTAAAAGAAATGTATTATGGAAAGAACCCCTTAAACACAATTCAGACCTGATATGTGTTCAAGAAACTCACTTTCCTTCCCGTAAGCCCCCCAGCTGTTCACATAAGCAGTCCCCACATTGCCTTTTTTGCTAATGCCCCTACAATGAAAGCTGGGGTAATAATTGCCATACGCTCTTCTGTGTCTTTCAAATTGCTTCATTCTGAGCTTGACCCTAGAGGCAGATACCTCATCTTAAATGCATCAATCAATAACCGCGTGATGACGATTGTTAACTTATATGCCCCAAACACGTTTACCCAAATACAGTCGCAGGTAGAGAATTTGGACAACAGGAACAGACATAATAACCTTCGCCTGCATGGTATCCCAGAGTCAGTTAAAGACCTGATTCCTGCAGCCATTAAGCCTCTCCTGCAAGACCAGGAATATGCAGCCTTTACCTGCGACAGGATTCATAGAGCACTGAGGCCTAAGCCTCCTGCAGACAAACCACCACGTGACATTGTTCTTTGTATGAAGGACTTCTTAATCAAAGAGGTGGTTTTAGGGGTGCTAGAAATACATGATCTTAGATGGTTACACAATGGACATTTTCCTGGATGTCTCCCTGCAACGTTAGACAGGTGACGGGGAATGAGAGAAATTACTGCAGCACTCCAGTCAGCTCACATTCATTACAAATGGGGGTTTCCTTTTAAGCTGGTGATTCCACACAACGGTTCCACTTATGTAGCCACCACAGTTCTAGAAGGTCAAGAAATTCTAGTGAAACTATGGTTGACTTATAGTTGGGGGGGGGGGGGGGGGGGTGGCATACAGTTGCGGCGCATTTGTTGTCAAAAATTGGATTAAAACAGGAGATGAGGAGGCATTGTATCGCTCTGTCAGTAGGCGATAGAGGGTAGCCTTGGGCTTTAGAGACGCATGTCTAAATTTACCCTTAGGCTATTTTCACACTGGGGCGCTGGGTGCGCTGGCGGTAAAGCGGCACTATATTTAGCGCCGATTTACCGTCGTTTTAGTGGCGCATTTCGGCCGCTAGCGGGGCGGTTTTACCCCCCGCGAGCAGCCTGAAAAAGGGTTAATACCGCCCGCAAAGCGTCGCTCCCGCGGTGCTTTGCGGGCGGGTTCGGAGCGCTGCCCCATTGGTTTCAATGGGAAGGGGCGCTTTAGGAGCGGTAAATACACCGCTCCTACAGCGCACCAAAGATGCGGCTTGCAGGACATTTTTCAGCGTCCTGCAAGCGCACCGCTCCAGTGTGAAAGCCCTCGGGCTTTCACACTGGAGACACAGCAACGGCTGTTTCAGGTTGGTTTGCAGGTGCTATTTTTAGTGCAATAGCACCTGCAAACCGCCCTAGTGTGATAGGGGCCTTAGACACCCTTCACACGGGCTGTCTGATCAGTTCCACCTGTCAGTTTTTCAGGAAGACTTGATCAGACCATCCAGTCTCCCCTATGGCGTGGCGGATGTCAGCGGTGACATGTCCGCTGATACCTGTCGCTATCTAATCCTGCCTTCAAAAAACAGAGGGATGGAGGTCCTATTTTCCATCTGTCTGATGGATCGGATATGATTGAATGAAAATGGACAGGCGGTCCGGTTTCACCCGATCTCCCCATAGAGGAGAGTGGGACTGTGTCTGTCTCTGCTCTGCACAGTGGAGTGGAGGTGGACATGTCATCCGTGGGGGATTAGCGGACCGATCCCCCCACTGAACAAATGGATTCAATCCCATGTAGGTGCCTGTGTGAAAGGGGCCTTACTATGATTTTTATTTTATTTTTACTTTTTTTTTTCAGATTTTTTTTTTATGGGAGAGACATCAGGGGTCCAACCAAACCTCTAAAGTTTCTTTTTTTAGACAGAGAAAGGGATTGAAGAGTTCAGTCCCTTTCTCTACAGGCTCAGCTGCAATACTTGTGAGTGGATGGAAGCCTCTGAATAGCGACACTCTATTTCAGTGATTGGTAACAAACGCTCATTATTTTCACCCTAGGGAACGAAGGGGGGTGGTAAACATATGCTTACGAGCCCCCCTGCTCTCCATCCTGAAACACTGCACTTGACGATCTCCTGGGCAGCAATTGCAGCAACTGCCGACAATGCCGGCTTAAAGAGCCGCATAAAGGGGCCACTGGAGATCAGTGTTCGGGGGGGGGGGATATAAATTTAAGAAAAAAAAAAAGTTTAACTCTACAATTGGCTGGTGGGAGCGGCAGCGGAGGGAGCCAGCAATTGCAACGGATCCACATAGATCCGTGCTGGGGGGGCGCTGAAGCTGGGGGTAAAAATGTGTGCTGGGGGAACAGATGTAGTGGGCAGAGGACAGTGTGGGGGAGAAAGAGCAGGCATTTTAGGCAGTGCAGGAGGGGAAGTAGCAAAGGGTGACAGGTAGAGAGGCGGCGGTGGTCATTTTAACTCTGATCAGCGGCTTTCTACTCACTTCCCAGTGCTAGAGCTGTCACCTCAGGTATTCTGTCTGATCCCTTTTATATAACTAATGGGACACGTCTTTCTCTCTTTTACACTAATTATGGAACCATTTGTACAATCCATATGTACAAACCTGCTGATCTCTGGCATCCAGATTGGAGAATCTACTCACGAAATTGGCCTCTTTGCTGATGATGTAATTATCTCACTTACTAACCCTGCTGAATCTCTCCCTCACCTTCATCACACCCTAGATCTTTTAAGCAAAGCTGTACAAGGTCAACTACAACAAATTCTGCATGTTAGGAGCCCACATTGATCCACATACTAAACATAACATCACTATCAACACCTCTTTCTCGTGGGCCCCTAATTCTACTCTCAATTACTTACTGTAGGTATTCAACTAGCTACTCCCACTTCTCGATTATTATCCCTTAACTTCTCACATCTCATCTCCAAACTCCAAAAAGTCACGCGGGATCTCCAACATGTGCAGGCCGCCTGGGCTTGTCACATCACTCTATCCTAAATTTACCTCCTGCCTCAAGTGTTGTACACTACCCCAAGCTATTATAATTAGGGTTGAGCGAACCCGAACTGTAAAGTTCGGGTCCGTACCAGACTTTTGGGTGTCCGGGTCACGGACCCGAACCCGAACTATTGTCTGTATGTTCGGGTTCGGGTCCGGTGTTCGGCGATGTATTGGCGCCTTTTACAAGCTGCAGGGCAGCCAATCGACGCAAGTTTCATTAGTGTGCCCTTAGAAGGCATCACAGCCATGCCTACTAATGGCATGGCTGTGATTGGGCAGTGCAGCATGTGACCCAGCCTCTATATATATATAGTACAGACACACAGCACACAGCGTCACTCTGCTATAGACAGGTTCCTGTGCTGCTAAGAGAGGATTTAAGGAGTTAGTCTGATAAAGTCAGTCAGTCAGTCCACATTCCTTAAATTTTCTTCAAATTAGTTATATCAGTGAGCGATCTACATAGCTAGAGTAGACTAGAGAGTGTCTTTATTAAGGAAAAGAAAGAGGCAGAGATAATTATTCAAGAGATTCCTAAATCAATTGTACCCTGGCTGGGGTGCAGTGCACAGTCTTACCTGCAAGCTCAGTGCAGCATCACTGCACTGCATATTTTAGTAATAGATACACCATTCTCTGTGTGTATTCTGCTATTGGAAAAACATTGCGAGTGCAGGAGTGTGACATACAATCGATCAATATTTCTTCTATTGTGCTGTCCCAAAAAAAAAAATTGTAGTGACATTTTTTTTTCTCAATAGCATTTTCTGCATGTTCATACACGCTTTAGACACTGTACGTGTATTCTGCTATTGACAAAAAATAAAATATTTCAGTGCTTTGTGCAGGAGTGTGACATACAATCGATCGATATTTCTTCTATTGTGCTGTCCCAAAAAAAAATTGTAGTGACATTTTTTTTTCCCAATAGCATTTTCTGCAGTTTAGCAGTTTTTGAGATACACGCTTTACATACTGTGGGTGTATTCTGCTATTGCAAAAACACCCATTTAGGGCGAGATCATACATTTTGAAAATATGAGGAGATCATCAAAAAGGGGACGTGGCCCGGGTTGTGGTGCTGCTGGTGGCGCTCCTGTTGCAGGGAGAGGACGTGGTTGATCTGTGCCAGCTACACGCACTAGTGAAACACCTTCCTCAGGTGCAAGTAGGCGACAGAGCCTGCAGCGGTATTTTGGCACGCCTAATGAGGCTGTACGAATGTTGAGGCCAGGACAAGTACAGGCGATAGTAGATTGGGTTGCTGACAGTGCCTCTGGTTCCTTCACATTGTCTCCCACCCAGTCTCCTGATGAAAGTTCAGAGTTGGCACCTGCAGCCGATGTCCATCAGTCTTTCACCTCACCCCCTTGCAAATCAGCCAATCAGTCTGAGCCCCAAATCATGCAGCAGTCTCTTCTGCTTTTTGATGACCATTGCAGCACGTCTCAGATGATGACGAAACACAGGTGCCAACTGCTGCTGCTTTCGCCATTGTGCAGACCGACAAGGAGGGCAGGGGTGAAGACTGGGTGGAAGATGATGTGAAGGACGATGAGGTCCTTGACCACACATGGAATCAACGTCATGCAGGTGACCAGTGTAGTTCGGAGGAAGAGGCGGTGGTCGCACAGAGCCACCAGCACAGCAGAAGAGGGAGCAGGGTGCAAAAGCGGAGCGTCCGTCCCCTAGACAGTACATCTGCTACTGCCAACGCAGCAAGGGACCGAGCACACCAAAGTCAGGTCCAAGGAGTTCCCTAGCGTGGCAGTTCTTCAGACAATGTGCTGATGACAAGACACGAGTGGTTTGCACGCTGTGCGATCAGAGCCTGAAGCGAGGCATAAACATTCTCAACCTGAGCACAACCTGCATGACCAGGCATCTAAGTGCAAACACTACCACCTGGGTCACCAACCATCTCCACAATGTCCCATGGAAGCGTTCAGCTCTCTATTTCCCAAACACTGGAGCGGAAGAGGAAGTACCCCCCTAGCCACCCGCGAGCCCTGGCCCTGAATGCCAGCATTTCAAAATTTCTCGCCTTTGAAATGCTGTCATTCCGTCTGGTGGAGACACAGAGTTTTAAAAGGCTGATGTCATTGGCTGTCCCACAGTACGTCGTGCCCAGCCGCCACTACTTTTCCAGACGAGCTATCCCTTCCCTGCACAACCAAGTGGGGGACAAAATCAGGTGTGCACTGCGCAACGCCATCTGTGGCAAGGTCCACCTAACTACGGATGTGTGGACCAGTAAGCACGGTCAGGGACATTATATCTCCCTAACAGCACACTGGGTAAATGTAGTGGCGGCTGGGCCTGAGGCGGATAGCAGTTTGGTGCATGTCCTTCCACCACCGAGGATTGCAGGGCACTTCAGTTTGCCTCCTGTTGCTAACTCCTCCTACTCCGCCTCCTCATCCTCTACCGCCTCCTCATTCGGTCAGCGTAACACCTTCACCACCAACTTCAGCACAGCCAGGGCTAAACGACAGCAGGCAGTTTTAAAACTTTCCTGTTTGGGGGAAAAACCCCACACCACGCAGGAGTTGTGGAGGGACATGGAACAACAGACCGATGAGTGGTTGGTGGCAGTGAGCCTCAAGCCCGGCCTGGTGGTGTGTGATAATAGGCGAAATCTCGTAGCAGCTCTGGGCCTAGGCGGTTTGACGGACATCCCTTGCCTGGCGCATGTGCTGAACTTGGTGGTCCAGAGGTTCCTTAAGAATTACCCCGATATGCCAGAGCTGCTGCAGAAAGTGCGGGCCGTCTGTGCGCACTTTCGGCGTTCTCACCCTGCTGCTGCTCGCCTGTCAGCGCTGCAGCATAACTTCGGTCTTCCCGCTCACTGTTTCATATGTGACGTGCCCACAAGGTGGAACTCCACCTTGCACATGCTTGCCAGACAGCAGCAGGCGATAGTGGAGTTTCAGCTGCAGCACGCACGCGTGAGTCGCTCTGCGGAACAGCACCACTTTACCGCCAATAACTGGGCCTCCATGCGAGACCTGTGTGCCTTGTTGCGCTGTTTCGAGTACTCCACCAACATGGCCAGTGCCGATGACACCGTTCTCAGCATTACTATCCCGGTTCTATGCCTCCTTGAAAAAACTCTTCAGGCAATGATGGAAGAGGATGTGGCACAGGAGGAGGAGGAGGAGGAGGAAGAGGGTTCATTTCCAAGGCTTTCAGGGTAGTCATTTACAAGTGGCTACGAGGGTGGGTTCCTGTACCAACAAGCGCCAGGTACACAATTGTCCGGCAGCAAGGGCACAGTTCTGGAGGATGACGAGGTGGAGGATGAGGAGGAGATGGAGGAGGAGGAACCATGTTCACAGCAGGGTGGCACCCAGACCAGCTCATGTCTATCACTGGTGCGTGGCTGGGGGGATACAGAGGACACAGACGATACACCTCCCACAGAGGACAGCTTTTCCTTGCCTCTGGGTAGCCTGGCACACATGAGCGATTACATGCTGCAGTGTCTCCGCAATGACCGCTGAGTTGCCCACATTTTAACTGGTGCTGATTATTGGGTGGCCACCCTGCTGGATCCCCGTTACAAGGACAACGTGCTGTCCTTAATTACCTCACTGGAGCATGATCTTAAGATGCGCGAGTACAAGCGCACGCTGGTAGACGCGCTGCTGGTGGCATTCCCACTTGGCAGCGGGGGTACCGTGGAAGCACAAGGTGAAGGCAGAGGAGGAGGAAGAGGTCGCCAACGCAGCCGGGGCCCCGCCAGCACCTCGGAAGGCAGGGTTAGCATGGCCGAAATGTGGAAAAGCTTTGTCAGCACACCACAACAACCAGCACCACCAGCTGAGATGGAACGTCTTAGCAGGAGGCAGCATTTCACCAACATGGTGGAGCAGTATGTGTGCACACGCCTACACGTACTGAATGACGGGTCTGCCCCCTTCAACTTCTGGGTCTCCAAATTGGACACATGGCCTGAGCTTGCCCTTTACGCCTTGGAGGTGCTGGCCTGCCCTGCAGCCAGTGTATTATCTGAACGTGTATTTAGCACGGCAGGGGCGTTATTACAGACAAGCGCAGCCGCCTGTCCAGAGCCAAAGTGGACAAGCTCACGTTCATTAAAATGAACCAGGCATGGATACCACAGGACTTGTCTGTACCTTGTGCAGAATAGACACGTATACCGGTGTTCTGACAAAAACTGTCTGGCCATCGGCTAGTGTCCGGACACTTACTGTGCAGGCGCAGTGCTTGCGCAGTACGGAGGACAAGGAGAATCACAAAATCTCCAAAGATGAACGTCGCCTGGGCAGTGAGTGCAGGTTCAAGCCCCACCATCCAAGTGGACATACGGTAGCACATAGTAACAGGGCCCCTCACTGGCTCGCTTGGCTAGGCTTCAACCTCGGATGATGTGGCTTGAACCTGGAGTCACCGCGCATCGTCTTCGGAGAGTTTCAAAATCCCCTTGTCCTACGTACTGAGCAAGCGCAGTACAGGGCGGACACTATGCGACGGGGGACAGAATTCGACACATCATTCACCACTAGCCTTACCCAGCCATTGTTGTATTTTTGAACCAGTGTTGGCTACCTCGTCCTCCTCCACCACCGCTTCCACCTACACCGCCACATCCACCGCCACCTCAACCTCCTACTCCATATGGACCTCGTCCTCCTAGGTCAAGATTATAATTTTTTCATTTTTTGAATTTCCAAGTATTTTATTTTCCCACTATCTTATCCATTAAATTTAAGAATTTTTTCCAGAAAGTGCGTATTCTGGGGTATTCCCACCATATGTGTGGCATCATGCTGTTGAGTTTCTGAGGTTTTTAATGACTTCCTGTACCTCTCCTGCTGAGAAGGGGCCCCCCAGCATTTTATTTTTATTTTTTTATGTTATTTTAAGTTATTTCCCTATCCACATTTGTTTGCAGAGCACTTGCCATGCTCTTAAGAACATTTTGTTGCCATTTGCAGCCCTCTAGCCCTTTCGATTACTTTTTTACAGCCATTTTAGTCTTCAAAAGTTCGGGTCCCCATTGACTTCAATGGGGTTCGAAGTTCGGGGTCAAGTTCGGGTCAAGTTCGGTCCCGAACCCGGACTTTTTTCCGAAGTTCGGCCTAACGCGCCGAACCCGAACATCCAGGTGTCCGCTCAACTCTAATTATAATCTCTTTCATTTGGAATGGGAAACATCCTAGGATCAAACATGCCACACTATGCACACCCACATCAGCTGGTAGAATGGGAGCCCCAAACATAAAAGCATACTTTAAGGCAATCATACTGGATCAAGCAAAAACCCAGTGTAAATTCACCGCGCAACACCTGGCTGCAGATCAAAAGAACAGTCTTATCAACATGTCTGAAGACCTACCTTAGCGCCTTGCTTCTTAATCTCCATGGAACACATACATACCTCAGCACTATCAAAGCAACTGTCAAAATGTGGAGAGCAACTCTCCTGCATACCAGGGGTATCCCACATCGATCACTAATCCTCATCTCTATGGCAGCAGTAACAACCTTCATCCCAGACATCTCACTAACAGATTGGATCACTGCTGGTCATTTCACCACATCCACTAAGCAAAGTGAAACTTCCCTTGCTAAGTATAAATGCCCTTCAAAGTGAACAGCCTATTTGCCTCTAATAAATGAATTGCAGTGTCTCCAGCACTGCAAGCTAAAGATGTTAAACATTTACTTTATACAGATGTACAATGTAAACAATTAAATTGTCCTGGTAAAGTCACATTTTAGGCTCCGTTCAAATCTCCACATTCTGTTTTGCGGGCGGAATCGCCCGTGTGTTGCTCATCAATTTCAATAGCACCCCAAACGCGGCATGATTGTCATCAATATTCTAGGATTATGTGATTCGACAATGCACTGTACAATAAGGCTCCATTCACATTTCGGCATATGAGGGCGACAATTGCAGTTAAATTTGCAAAAAAACGAATTGAGGGACGCTTGTCGCCCAAAAGAAGTACATGAGCTTTTTTTGGGTGCCCCGCGATCTATTTGCATGATTTTACTGCGATTGTCACCCCCATACGCCAAGATGTGAATGGAGCCTTATTGTACAGTGCATTATCAAATCACATAATCCTAGAATATTGATGACAATCACACCGCGTTTGGGGTGCTATTGAAATTGACAAGCAACGCACGGGCGATTCCACCCGCGATTCAGAATGTGGAGATGTGAACGGAGCCTAAAATGTGACTTTACCAGGACAATTTAATTGTTTACATTGTACATTGTACATCATAGAATACTGATGACACAACATAGTTTATTTACTAAAGGATTAGAGCATGTGCAACTAGATAAGTGAATATTCACTTAACTCTGGTTCACATTGGAGCGACTTGCGGCACCGCACCGATTCCTAAAAGTAGTTTCTGTGCTACTTTTGGTGACTTTGGGGTGCGATTTCAATAGACATCTGTGTAGCAACCTGCACAGATGTCTCTAAAATCGCCCCTGAAGTCGGGACTGACATGCAGAAGTAAATCGCGTGAGTTCAGCTGAGTGAGCTGAGCAGCTCTGTGATCGGGTGCTACTTCCAGTACAATAGTACTATTAATGTCCATACTAGAATTGATATAGGCGCAGCAGATATGTATTTATTTATTTTGTGTATAGAAACGTATAGTGCTGCTGCTAGTATTTTATCTTCAGTATGGATATATTCGATTTTAGGGCTACCCATTTGATTAATGTTGATGGCATATTTAGTGCTAATAGTTTACCATCAGATGATTTGGGTGGTATGTTTGTTAGATTGAAGAATCTGGTTACATCAGAACTACACACTAATTGGGACATTGCCTTCTTTGAGAGTTATATCTCGGAAGGCATGGTCCCTAGGAACCTGAGATGGGAGGTAGCCCCACAAAGTGATATTCTCGATCAGCTTTAATGGTATCAATATTTTAACAAGGCAGGGATTGCATAATTGGGCTTTATGCTTAATAAAAAAAAGACAAAAACTAATGAAATTGGGTGAGGAAATTAGTTCTCTAAAAGAGAAACTCAATCGATATACAGGAAGTGAGGACTACATTAAAATATCAGAAAACCTAAAAAGACATTTGGAGAAAGAGGAAGCGGAGAAAAAAACAAAGAAAAAAAAATATCTTAGAGATCTTTCTGATTATAAAAGCAATAAAGTCTTTAAATGGCAAACCAATGAGGGAATGGGAGGTGGAATGCCTGTAGTTCAGCAAAGTGTGGGTGTGGGGCCCCAAGTTCCATCTCAGGGCCAACCTCCATCCACTATGGGGTATTCTCATTCAAACAGAACCCCCATACTATGATTATCCCCATTCTACTGGTCCCCCATTTAGGGGGGTTCCCCAGGGTCAGGGTAGAGGAAGAGGGAGGGGGAGACACCCCTTCCTTTGGTATGAGAATTCCATTAGTACCTCTAATAGGTTTGATCCCCTCCTAAGAGAAGGGAATGCAGACGGTGATAGATATATTACAAAAACGTATTATATTACCAAACACCCCTCTGACTGGAGGTCGGGATGGGGTCAGGGTGATGGTTATTCAACAGCAGTATCTCATAATAATAAATAAATAAGTAATTATCAGTCTGAGATTGAATACTCTGGCGGGGGGGTCCATGTAATAATCAAAACAATTGAGACATTATCTTGAAACTGATAATTTGGCGTCATCACAAAGAGATTTTGTCTTATAGATTCTGGACTTTGCTATGGGATGAAACTATTTCTAGTTTGGAGGATTCTATTGCCTGCTGGATTGGGGTGTGGCCATGGGCGCTAAGTTTGTGCCCAGTATAACCAATCTCTTTATGGCTAAGTGGGGGGAGGATGGTGAACAGTGTGGCTTGTATGATTTTACAACCTTCCTGAACTACAATGATAGGGGTATTTTACTCCAGCATGAATCGAATAGATCTAAGATTAATTTCTTGGATTTAAAGATCAGAGTGCTGGATGGAGTCATTGTCACGTCAACATTCTTTAAAGAGATTAGCACTAAAAGCTGTCACCATCCTGCCTGGCTAAGATCTGTCCCGGTTAGTCAATTCTTACAGCTTAGGAGGAACTGCAACAAATTTGAAGATTTTGTGCTGAAGGCCTCTGCTTTAAGACTAAAATTTTTGTCAAATGGGGTATGATATGCTGGCACTCGATCAAGCGATCGATCGCCCAGCGAAGAAGAATAGAGAAGAGCTACTGGTTCCGTGGGATGTTGTACCTGACAATACCTACAAACATGCTTTCTTCACAATTTTTTCCACTCAGCAATATGCTATCAAAAACATCCTTTGAAGGCATTGGAATGTACTTCGGAATGATAGGATTCTGGACCTCTTCTCCCAGAGGCCCAGACAGTTGTACTCAGAGGAGCTCCTCCGCTTAGACTCTAAGTCGCTCTAAATATAATAGATCCCCCTAATAGAATACATTTTTTTCATAATATGGGGTTTATTTTTCCATGCAGGAAATGATCCATTTGTCATATAAATGCTGAAAGGCGTCGAAAAATGGATTCCTATGTATCTAATTCCACACATGACCATTTCTCAATAAAACCATTTATAACATGTACCACTAAAAATGTGGTCTATGTCATATGGTGTCCATTAGAATATATAGGCCGTACCATTAGTCAACTCCAGAAGAGACTAAAAGATCATGTCACTAACATCAAAAAAGTTACCCAAAGCACATTTTTTCGCATCATTATGCTACCCATTACAATAGAAATCTTAAGGGGACTGTGTTTTTGGGCATTGACAAATTCACTGGTAATTGGAGGGGCAGCCATATGACCAGAGGGGTAGTTGTCCCAAAAAGTCGCTTTTTTTTGTAACCAGTTTGATTAGTATTAGCATTATTATTTTTTATTAGTTTTATTTGTTGGCTATAACCTTGTAAGTGCCAACCAATTTTAAATATAAATGTAAAAAAGTGTCATTGCTGTAGTCTATTATGTATATGTTGTAGTTTGATATTCCCCTTTTTCCACAAGATGGCACTGTGTCCGAGTGTTATATTTTTTGTATTGAGTTTTTATATCTCTTTAATATGCACCTTTTGGTGCATGTTAAGAAATCAATATATATTTTTTTATTATCAATATTTGTATTCTTGAATGAACTGGCTGATTAAATATTTTTTTTAAAGAATAATGCTGCTGCCTTAATGACTATGATTGTCTTCATAACATCCAGTGTTTGGAGCGCAGCCCACTTCCGCCTTTTAATTATCATGTCACGCATATATAATTAAATTGAGCGTCTATCTAGCCGAGCCCCTGATGACATCATTCTGTGACGAAACAACGTACGGAGGAGTCAGCGACATGACACTAATGCATGCTGGGATGCGGTGGCCATCTTTCTGGTGGGGACTGCTGGAATCATATGCAAACACAAGCTAATTTTGCAAACTGAAAAATGTGAGTTCATTCCCTTGTTTTACCTACAAAAATAAAACGTTGTTTGATATAATGCGCAATGAGGTTTATCTCCTTCTATTCACTTGGGATGACATATGTGTGACATATGCGTGGTGATCATTACTGAAGTGTATATTGAAAAAGGAGAGCTGTTACCTGGGATTGCTACATCCATTATCCGGTCTGCTGTTACAGGAATATGGAGGACTATGCGTATGTGGCCTTTGTAGTGAGGGTCCACTAAGGAGGGTAAGTGTGATTGGGTGCCAGTGGTGGTTTATTCTGTCATTTACCTCCTGCTCACCACTGTTTGAATTGAACTGGACATTTGTTTCTGCACCTTATCCATATACTCTAAAGTATAACTAAAAGCAAAACTTTTTTGCTGAGGAGTTTTGTTTTGTTTTGTTTTTTAACTGTGAGTTTATTTAGTTTTACCAGACAGAACAAAAACAATACCAATAGGTGATATATCATAATAAGCCATAATATAAAAAAACTGATCAGAAGGGTACTACTTCCAGTACAATAGTATAGAGATACAGAAGTAACAAAGGTTTTTTTTTTTTTTTTTAAATTGTTTATTTATAAATTTTCCAAGTCATACAAAGAAAACACATGTAAAACAGTAACATTTAGAAGTAATGCAGGTAAATACTGAGTTAGGGATATAATATAATATAATCAGTACACACAAAGGAATAGTGATGTGGATAGACTGTGAACTTGAGTGGGAGAGATGGTCAAGCTCAAGTAAAAATTAAATAAGACATGAAGTAAGTGGAAACATCCTCCTACCCTATCTGTAAAGGGGTTATAGAGGTAATATAAACACCTTATTTGACCTCATAAAGAGATCTGTGCAATAAGAGAAAGAATAATAGTTAGCCTTCAAATTTACTGAAGTATGTAAGCGGTTGGATTCAATTAATTAATTAACTGGGTCCATATCCTTCAGAACCATATACAGAATCATCCCATGTTGACCATATTTCTGAAAATTTCTGCTCTGTACCCTCCACTACAGCCGTCAGGTGTTCCATTCTACGTATGTCAGCCACAGTGGTGATCAGTTGTGGGAGTGTTGGGGGTGAGGTGGACAACCATAACCTAGGAATGACCCGTTTAGCAGCCAGTAGAATATAAGACATCAGTCGGCGCATAGCCTTAGTAACATTAGGGAAAGGGAGGCCTATTAAATAGTGCATGGGCGTCAGAGGAACAGGGTTACCAACCAGTGTTTCCAACAATTTCTGGACTCGGAGCCAAAATTGGTGGACAGGGGGACATTCCCAAAAAATATGGTAGTGAGAACCTACAGCATTGTTACATCTCCAACATTGTTTTGAGATTGATCGATTACGGGCGTGTAAAATGTCTGGGGTCCTGTACCAATGCATCAGGACTTTGTATGCAGTTTCCTTATGAGTTACACATCGAGAAATTCTGGAAGTGTGCTCCCATATGCTCCCCCAATCCAACAAGGAGATGTCATGTTGCAAGATCTGAGACCATTTTCTCATGTAGTGATGGTTATTTACCGTCATGGGGACAGCCTCGTGCAGTATTTTGTAAATGGTAGAGATCATTTGGGGCTCATAAGGACCATTGGCGCATAGGGTCTCGAAGTCTGTTGGCTTCTCCAGAGTCAAAGAAGGGGATCTGGTGGAGAAATAATGTCTAATCTGTAAATACGAATGTAAGAGCTTTTGGGGAATCTGATGTTGTTTTTGCAAGTTAGGAAAAGTCAGTAGGTGTCGTGTCACTGGGTTGACAAAGTGACGTAGTTGGAAAAGTCCTGCCTGGGACCATTGCAGCATACGGTCATAAGATAGGCTATCTGGTATATCTGGGTTGAATAGGATATTTAAGAGTGGTGGGCATGGTGAGGATAGGGAATAGCGCTCGGAACATTTTTTCCAAATAGACAGTGTGAACAACATCGGGGCTAAACATATTTTTCGTAATTGGGGCATATGAAGGGGAGTAGAAGGCCAGAGCATATAGCAAGGATGCACTGGGGCTGTGACACTCATTTCAATTTCCGCCCACCTATTTGGGGCTTTCCGGGAGGTCCAGGAGGTAAGAACTCTCAGGTGTGAGGCATAATAGTATTTGATGAAGTCTGGGCCTCCTAATCCCCCCCTACTTTTCCGGGCCAGGACCACCGTCCCTGCCATCCTGTGGGAGGCATTGTTCCAAATGAAACGGAGGCTTCTTCTTTGAAGGGATTTCAGCTGCGCTATTGGGACCGCCACCGGTAGCGTTTCAAACAAGTATAATAATTTAGGGAGGATGGACATTTTAAGGACATTAATTCGCCCCAGCAGGGACAGGGGAAGGGTGGTCCATTGGGTTAGTAAACGGTTAATTTCTGAGAAAAGGGGAGGAAAGTTGGCCCTATATAAAGTGTCATAAGAGGCAGTAAGTTGAACCCCTAAATATTTAAGTGATTGAGAACACCAATGGTATTTATACTTGCTTTGGAGGGAAGATAGGAGAGAAGGGGGGATGTTTATGGGTAATGCTTCAGTTTTAGTATCATTAATTTTAAAACCTGAGAGGTCACTAAAGGTAGATAATATGTTATGCAAGTGTGGCAGGGAGGTGTGTGGGTGGGTGAGAGTCAGAAGGACATCGTCCGCGAATAGGGATAGTTTATATTCCGTGTATCTAAGATATACGCCCTTAATATCCGGACATTCCCGTATAGCCGCAGCTAAGGGTTCCAGACTAAGAATAAAAAGCAGGGGTGACAAAGGGCACCCCTGTCTCGTACCATTGCTAAGGGAAAAGGGACGTGATAGGTGGGAGGAGAGTTGTACTTGTGATGTAGGTTTCGAATATAGGGCCCGAAGAGCATGAATAAAGGGGCCCGAGAATCCATAACGGTTTAGTATTGCAAACATAAATGGCCAACTAAGGCGATCAAATGCTTTTTGGGCGTCTAAACTGAGTATTAGAGCAGGTTTTTTGGTTTTTGTGAGAAGATCTATAAGGTCAATTGTGCGACGCGTATTGTCACCCGCATGTCTCGTGGGGACGAATCCTACCTGGTCTCTGTGAATTAGTGCTGGCAGTAATAGAGAGAGTCTATTCGCTAATATTTTGGTGAAAATTTTATAATCGGAATGTAATAGGGCGATGGGTCGATAATTATCAGGAAGGGATGGGTCTTTGCCCGGTTTTGGGATAACGGTTACAAAAGCATGTAAAAAAGAGGAGTGCGGTGGTGTACCCTGGAGTAACGAGGAGAACAAGGTTAACATATGCGGGGCTAGGGTCGATAGATATGTCTTGTAATAGGAGTATGGAAGACCATCTGGTCCTGGGGCTTTATGTGAGGGAAGGTGTTTAATCACTTCGGTTAATTCTTCTGCGGAAATAGGTTGGTTTAAGGAGGAGCGTTGATCTAGTGTGAGTTTTGGGAGGTGTACAGAGGACAAGAAGGAGTCTAGTCTATCTTGTGAGAGCTGGGCCTGTGGACCCATGCTTAAGCAGTTGTAAAGTTTATTATAGTATTCTCTAAATACTCCGGACATGGTCTGAGGACAATGTGTAGGTGTGCCGTCTGATTGTACTACATGGTCAGGGATGCATAAAAAGGGGCGAGGTTTAAGTCTGTGAACGAGCATCCTGTGTGGTTTGTCAGCGTACTCATAGAACTTTTGCCTAGACCATAGCATTGACTTTGAAATTTTATTCGTATCTATAGACCTAATACGATTGCGTATAGCAATCACTGTGCGCAAGCGATCCACCGTAGGGAAGCGGAGTAACCGTGTCTCCGCCGTCCGTAGCTGGGTCACAAGCTCTGACCTTAGCCTAATAGAGTCGCGTTTCAAACGTGAGCCGGCTGAGATGCACTCACCCCTGAAAACTGCCTTATGGGCTTCCCACACAGTAGATGTATCAGAGACTGAGCCTACATTTAAATGAAAGTACTCCTCCAATGTCTTAAGTAATCTGTCCTTAGTTTCGGCATGTCGCAAGAGGGACTCGTTGAGCCTCCAGTGGCAGGTTTTAGGTGATGCCGCTTGGAGCGCTAAGCTCAGAGTAATGGGGGCATGATCAGACCACGTAATAGGATCTATTTCCGAAGAGATTATGTTGGGTAGCAAGGGGGCTGATACTAGAAAGTGGTCTAATCGAGAGTAAAGTTTATGTGGAGGGGAGAAAAAGGTATATTGGCGATGGGTGGGATGTTTCACTCTCCACGCATCAAAAAGATTGTGGGAGCGAATTAACTTGCGAAAGGAGGTAGACAATTTAAGAATTTGGAGAGATGGAGTTTGTTGAGATAGAGCAAATCTGTCCTTGCTAGGGGACATACACACATTGAAATCCCCACCTATGACCGTGAAAGGCTGGGAGAAAGAACGCAGCTTGTCAAGGACTCCTGTGAGGAAACCAATCTGTCCCGTATTAGGTGCATAAACGTTAGCTAAAGTGAAGGAGGTATTTAGGTGGGTACAGCTCAGGAGCACAAACCGACCCCGAGGGTCCAAAGTCGAGGCAAGGATCCGTATAGGGCAGGAACGTTTAATCAATATTGCCACTCCTGCCTTCCCAGACGGGTCTGAGGCCATAAAAACTGTAGGGAATAGTTTGGAGGCAAATTTAAAGGAACCCCCTGGACGGAAATGTGTCTCCTGAACCATCACCACATCTGCTCCAGAGGATTTGAATTCCTTCAAGGCCAGCCAGCGTTTTTTCAAAGAATTCAAGCCCTTTACATTACAAGAAAATATCTTTAAAGCCATAGTACAATCCTAAGTTGATAAGCAGATAATAATTTAACATAACTCACGGGTAAGACATTTTCCAACCCAAGGAGGCTTGGGAGAGAAATATACACATCAGCATATCTAAGCATCATGACATGGTTTATAACCTGCAGCAAAATAAAGGAACCAAAACAGGTCAAAAAAGGACCTGGTAAAAACTTGTGTGGTTTAGCATGAGCTAAACTCAAAATAAAAATGTGAAAAAACAAAAAAAACAGAAAAAAGAAAACAAGTGTTTTGAAAGCCTGAGGGAAAAAAAACCCTCAGGGAACCAAGGCGGATCACCTTGGACATATAAAGGAACATGACGGTCAGCTAAAGTGACATATTGTGGTCCGCTCCTATGTGGTTTAACTGGCCTCCGACATTTAATAGTTAACGGTGCTCAGAACAATCAAAACAATCCGAATATCATTTCACTGACTGGGACTACAATGGGAGCTATAAGGAGAACAGGAGCCTACCAGAGTGGATATGAAAAAATGGGGGGGAGACTCCCTGAGTGCTTCAAAAAAAGAAGCAGAAAAAACAAAAACAAAGGAACTTAGGGGAGGAGTGCTCCCCACAGATACCTGTAGAAATCAGCCGAGATCCTGGGTATCTGGAAATCAAAAAACAAGGAGATGCAAATCAGGGGGGTCTTGAGACTTCAGGTGGGGAGTCTAGGCAGGTTGGAGCGTTGCGGTGTAGAGAAAGCCTTCTGTTGTCTCCGACGTACTGGGGTCCAGATTGCTGAAGGGCCCTGGAGGGGCTTGGGAGCCAAAGCAGGTGGAGGAAGCTGGAGATCTTCTTCTGGTACAGGTGGTAAACCCAAGTTGCGAGTGAAGGCTTCGCATTCATGTAATTCTCTGATGGAGTATTGTGTGCCATCTTTGGACGCTGAGAGCCGAAATGGGAAGCCCCATCTGTAGGGGACTTGATGGAGTTGGAGGTGAGCTGTGATTGGGCGTAAATTGCGTCTTTTTGCCAGGGTGATGGGGGAGAGGTTGCTAAAGATCTGTATCTTGGAGCCCTTGAAGTCAATGCGGTTTTTGTTGCGTGTAGCTGCTGTTAGAGCTTCCTTACTATCATAATAGTGGAAACGGACTATTATGTCCCTCGGGTTGGATCCAGGGGGGGGTTTCGGGGCCAGAGATCTATGGGCCCTATCTAAGCGCCAATCAATATCAGGTATGTGTGGGGCCAGTGTGACAAACAGATCTAGTAGATATGCCTGTAGCTCTTTATCGTTGACCTTTTCAGGGACTCCACGGATCCTCACGTTTGAACGACGTTCTCTATTCTCCAAATCTTCTTGTTGAAGTTGTATTTGGGAAACTGTGTGTTTGAGAAATGCGTTTTCTTCCTCCAGTGCATGTATATATTGTACAGTCTCATCAAGTTTAGTTTCCAGAGTGGCAGTGCGTTCTCCAAGCTGGTCTATCTCCCCCCTGAGCTCCTGGGCAAGCTTCCCAACCTCTTTAGATATGTTGCGTGTTAAATCCTGTAAAAGTGTCTGTAGTTTCAGGTCCAAAACTGTTACCGTGATTGCTTCGACAGGATTTGTCTGCTGGGATGCGTTACCGGAGTTAAATATAGCTGGTGCGGAGGCTAGGAGGTCAGCGGCATCTGTCGGTTCCGTAGGCGTACTCGGGGCCGGAGAATGTGGTTTATATAGGAATCGCTCCATGGTTCGTGCAGGTTGGGAGGTAGGTGGCGGAGGAAAGCCTTGATATATGTGTTTCTGAAATCCTATTTTACCCATGTAGTGCCCAGAGGCGTCCAGAGGTGGCTGGTGATGATCCTGTGGCTGTAAGAGCTTTTGAAGCGGTGCAGGATCCCTTGGGAGAGGAGCGGGGACCTGATCGAGTCTAAGACATGTCTGTCATCTTTGCTAACCGTTCATGTACTCCCCTATTTAGCGCTTTTAGGGTGCATTTGGATAAGCTAGAGTCTTGGAAGGGTATGCCTCTTTAAGATCCTGTTGAAGTTGGAGCCGGGCCAGGGGATGTCCGTGGGCTGGTAGGTTGGCGTATAAGGCTTTGTAGGCCTCAAGCTGGCGGCAGGCCTGGGATTTTTGGAGCAGGCCAGGTGACGTCTCGGTCGGCCAACCGGGCTGTTCAGTAAAAGTGACGATGGGGTCAGGGGATAGCCGGGGGCCACCAGGACAGGTTTGGTGGCTTTCCCACTGATTGTGTAGCCTGGGTGGCAGCGGATTGCGGTCAGGTATGTTCAGACTGGGTGTAGTAGTATGGCCGGTTTAGCTGTATGTGCTTCCAACAATAGTGGGACTATATTTAAGTCACCCAATGCCCTGCTCTATCTGGTTGGGGTGTTCTGGTGGTGAGATGGGGCCTGGATGGAGCTTTGAAGAGGTGGGGAGGCCTAGAGCTTCTGGTGAGGTGTACCAAGATGGCCGCCGTACCTCTGCTAGGCCGGGGGGGGGTGCACCTGGATGGTTATCTGCAGCACCGCTGGATCCCCAGGCAGCTGATGTTCTTACAGGACGCTCCCCCAGCTCTGAAAGGAGGTAGCTGAGCGGAGAAGAGCTGTGAGGGGGAGATAGTGCTGACCGCGGGTGGAGCAAGATGGCCGCCGTTCCACCAAGCATAGGCCGGAGCCGCGGCCTCGATTTGCGGGAGCGAGGAGGGACACCTCGCCGACGGCCTCCGATGGGTTCCAGCAACCGGGGGGGGGGCTGTGTGGCACGGCAACGGTCCGCCAATAAGGAGGGGAACAGGCTGGGAGAGTCTGGAGCCTTTACACAGGCGCCGGGTGTAGCAAGATGGCCGCTTCCAAGAAGTAGGCCGGAGCCGCGGACTATAGTGAATCCCACTACGTTGGCCCTGTGTCTCCCCTGTCTAGATGGCCAAGGGGGGCAATCCTGCTGACATCAGGGGCAGATGCTTCCAAGGGGGGCTTCTATAGTGGGTCTGAGGGCCGGTGGCCGGTACTCACTGCGTCCCTGGAGATGTTAGAGCCTGGGCCTGCAGAGCTGAGAGGTGGCGCCGAGATGTTGACGAGCGGAGCCTGACGGAGGCGGCCTCCAGTGTCTGGTCAGGCTCTCATACACCCTTCGATGCTGCGGATGACGGCCAGCCAAGGTATGGTGATGTGGTGTGTCCGGGATGGGTGCAGCAGAGAGCAGGGTCGTCGGGCCTGTAGGCCGCAAGATGGCGCCGGGCGCCTCGTGTGTGGAGCTTGCTATAGGGCAGAGTGCGGTCTCGGGCTGCTGTAGATCCCCAAATAATGAGTCCACGGGGTAGGGCAAGAAGTCCTGCAGATCCCCCGGGGTGTATGACGCCCGATTCAGTAACAAAGGTTTTATAGGTTCATTAGTGAATATGGCAAACAGTTAGGAAAGACACATACTGTAGATGAGTGATAAGGCAAAACAAAGGAAAAGGAGATCATTGTATGAATGTGTCATGTAAAAGGTGTAATACGTAAAAAAATATTAATGATTCTACAATGAAGGTAGAGGTAGATAGACCTCCTCCTAGAGGGTATGAATAAGCTAGGCCAGTAGTCAATCATCATCTTTGAGGGAGAGGCAAGACAAGAAGTAAAGAGGGCACCATTATGGTAAAGCTAAACTTGCTTGATCGGTAAGCCATGGGTCCCATTTCATGAGAAATTAGGAATTCGAAGATAGGCTTTAGCAAACATGTTTTCCAAAAAGCAATGGCTATTTCGACAATAAACTCTAATATGTAGGGGGGTTGAGGGATTTCCATTTTCTGGCAATAGATAAGCGAACCGCTAAAAAAATGTGGGTTAAGGTCATTTGAAATACAGAAGGTCAAGTAGACATATCCACGCCCAGTAGGATTGTCTGTGTAGCGTAGGGGTGAAAGGAATTTGAGTTACAGAGATGACCAGATGAACAACATCAAACCAAAAAAATTGTGAGCTGCAGGCAGTCCCACCACATGGAAAAAGGGTGAAAAAGGGTTCTAGTTTGTCAACAGTTCCTCCAACATTCAGTGGGAGTGGCTGGGTAGATAGAGCTAGTTTGGATGCGGTGAGGTACCAGTTATTAAACAGCTTCTAGACAGATTCCCAATGGAGAATACAGCGAGAGGCCTGTGTAGTGAACTGAAGTGAATTATACTATTGCTGAGAGGTAAAGCTAATGTCGCGTACACACGAAGGGACTTTGTCTGCCGGACCTAGTCCAGCGGACAATCCGCCGGACTTTCCAGCTGGGCTTTGGCGGACTTGAAAGCGAACGGACTTGATCACACATGATCACGCTAAAAGTCCGGCGGTTCACGCGATGACGTACAGCACGTACGACGGGACTAGAAAAAGAAAAATATTAGAAAAATACTTGCAACTGAGCATGCGTCCTTTTTGGTCCGCCGGACCATACTACAGATGGCCGTATTGTCCGCCGGACTGCCAAGTCCAGCGGATAATTTTAAAACAAAACTTAAAACCTAGTCCGCCGGACTTTTGGGAAAAAAAAGTCAGTTGAAGGCCCACACACGAGGGGATTGTCCGGCGGACTCGAGTCCAGCGGACAATCCTGCGGGATAGTCCCTTTGTGTGTACGCGGCATAAGTTGTATAAGCCTCTACTTATTATTATTATATTATTATACAGGATTTATATAGCGCCAACAGTTTGCGCAGTGTTTAACAAAATAAAGGCATACATTACAATTACATTACAATTTGGTACAAGAGGAATCAGAGGGCCCTGCTCGTTTGAGCTTACAATCTAAAAACATTGAGAATGTTTTATATTGGGCTAAAGGTTCAGTGAGGAGTTTGAGAGATCCCTTTGTGCTGAGGTAGAGAATGATCATATCATTTTACTAGATGTCACATCAGTAGATGGTCAGACCAAGATATATGACAGAGGGCCTAGCAAAGTTGTAAGTAGAAATATTTAGAGTCTAGGTCATATTGAGTGTGTAGGTGTTGAAACAAAGACAGACATGAATATTTGAATAGGTCCCCAAATAATTTTGCCTGCAGAGACCCATGAGGCAAATATCAGAAATTACATGGGGGTAAGAGGTAAGAGTAAAAGCAGCTTATGATTTTTTTTTTTTTGTGATGGCATTGATTGTGCCTAAATATGAGGGAGAGGCATGCTTTTGTAAGAGTATTGATTTCAAGAGCAGTTTCTTTGATTTGGAGCCAAGTGGTTTGTTGGATGGGGCTCAACCAGTACCTGGCCTGATCAAGGATAAATGCCTTGTAGTAGGCTTAATGCAGTATTAGACACCGGAGTGCATAGAATGCTGTGCTTGACTCTGGGACATTTTCCATTTCATTTCAACTGAATGAGGTCAGGATAGCTTGAAGTTTTGTTAGGTGTGCTTGAAGAAATGGGAGTGGAATTGTTCTGAAGGTGTACAGGATGTGAGGTTGGAGATACATTTTTGCTAGAGCAATTCAGCCCACCCAGGATATCCTGTAATGTTTTTATTTCTGTCTGTGCCCCCAATTCGGTAGAGTAACTGTCTCAGATTGTCCTATTTACCAATCCAAAAATTTGAGTTCCACCAGAATAGGAATAGATGGAAAACCTTCCGATGAGGACTCATAAAATCTGTCTAAGAGAGGATTTCTCTCACATTGGAAAGATGACGTCTCATTTCAGAGTCTCTACAGGACATAAAGTAAGGGGAAATCTCCCTTATCATTTACAATGTAAAAAAAAAAAACCTGATATTTTACCGTTCCCTATTCAATCCAATTTTTTTTTTAGGTATACTTTAAAGAATTAAATGAAGCAGTGTTTATTTTGATAGCCCAGTCGTGAGGGAAATTAAATAATGATTTGTATGTACTGTTTATAGTATATATTGTTTTTGCAAGTGAGAATTCAAATGTTAAATAGAAATCAGGTATTGTTTTAGTGAATCAGTTTCCAAGTGGTCCATCAAAGCTGCTCATGTTTTTTTTTTTTTTTTTTTTAACACAGTCTAAAGAGGGGTCTTTGTATATGATAGTCATATGTACATGCATAATTATTAACGTCCCTGCTACAACTTCTAACAGCTAGTTTTTAGCTACCATAAGAATAAGTGTTCTAAAAAAAAAAACAAAAAAAAATGCTAATCTTAGTGATATCTTTGTATTTATTTTTACAATATTTTATCAAATAAAATTGTAAATTAATCAGATTACTTTTCCCTCGCCATTGCAGTCAGACATTAAATCACATCAATAATAAAACACCTCTACAGCATTCATATCAAATATTAACACAAAGGGGTACTCCCAAGTTGGACAACATGTCTAGTTAATTTTATTTTCTGCAAAATAGTGACGATGATTAAGCAATACTTGCAATGTTGTGTAATTAACTCAACAAAGCTAATAAAACTGTATTCATGCAGTGGCTGAACATCTGGAGCCAGCTGTGTCAAAGGTAAAAGCTAAGGACAAAACCCAGCAAGTGCTTAAAGTTGTAATTATTCATCAGTCACTGCTAGCCGGGAGTTGTGCTTTCTTAAATTTAAATATAGATTTTTAAATGACTTTAATTGCCAGTCTAATGTGTAGAAACACTACCAAGGGAAATTGAAACTTTAGATCTAGAATTCCAAGTAAACAAAAAAATAAATAATAATAATCTCACAGCATGATTAGTTGTGGATCCAAAAATGAAATAATAGAATGGTTCTGAGATACTAATCCACATTCAATGTCACAGAAAAACATATACATATTATATTTGATATATGAAAGAGTATAAGGGTATCAAGTAAACTTCAGAATTTATAGTCATTAGATCATCTTTTCCCAAAAACAGGGGATGCTAAAGGTTTCCTGACCAATGAGCAACTTCTAGATAAGTAACCACTGACAACAACGATCTTTTTTGCAATCTGTAAGGAGGGGAATCCTTCACAATGACCACAACTGTAAGGAGAGCTAAGAAAGATATTTCAACGATTCATCCATGCTAAAAAAAAAAAAGGTTGAGAATGGCTGCATTAGATAATTAGTCCAATTTAAAATCACCAAGATTCTCATTTAAAGCTCAGACAAAATCACAAAGATGCTAAACAAACACATTTCCAGTCTTTGAAAAGTATTTAAAAATAATTCACCAGGCCATGCATTGGTCCTGTAGGGTAGAAAGTGCTGGAATAGCTGACTAGCTCCTAAGTGGATTTTACAGGTTGAAACATCTCTTTGTTCACTCAGTGAATGCTTGCTCATCAAGTAGATCAAGTAGAAAGGTTGCCTAAGGCTATGAAGATAGGTTCCATTTGGTCTAGTAATACACCATTTAAACCAATATGGGCAGACCCCTCTTGTTATCCCTAGTAAAATGTATTGCCAGTGTATGGTTGCTCTAGACTTCAGTGTGTAAGAAAAATAAACAATCTCTCAGTTTTAATAATTATATTTAATAATGGCTAGGCAAAAGCTTGATTTTTAGCATTTACAGATGCATGTTGGCCAGGCCTGGACTGGCCATAGGGCACAGCAGGCATTTTCATGGTGAGATGGGGCCGCCAGGCTGTATGTCTTAACCAGGGTCGGCAAAAGAGGCAGCTGCCCTGGGCCCATCCATTGTTGTGAAACCAAAAGCAGCTGTCTCTTGAGCCCGCGCATAGCATACATGGCAACTGTCCTGTCCCATTACCGATTTGCCACTGCACCTTCGGCCAGCTGCTCTGTTGCTTCTCTGGTGGCGGCAGGAGAACACTCTGCATTAGGGTCACTAGTGCCTCTCTCTCTTCACCTCCAGCAGCTTACGTGGAGTAGAGAGGTGCGTTTGTGCCGGGAAACCTCCAGCTTCAGTAAACAAGCCCAGTAAGTGTACTGAAGCCGGTGTCTTCTGGGCACAGATGCCCCTCCAGAATCCCTACTCCACTGTATACTGGAAACTGCAGGAGGTAAAGAGAGAGAGGCTCGGGGCAGCTCAGCTACCCATAATATCAACACTAGCTACCCAGCTACCTGAGGTTCTGTGTAGGCTCCACCCTTGGTGTACTCCCGCTGCCACCAGGGACACCACAGCCTAAGAAATGGAATGGAACAGTATGTAGCCTTGGGGTATTAAACAGGTTACAAAGATGGGGCAGGTTATATAGGATGCAGGAAGGTACGGGTGGTGTTGAGGGGTGCAGGAGGAAGTTGCAAAGATGTGCTGGGGGAGTAAATAGATGTACTGGGGGAAAGGAGTGCAGAGGAATACTGGGACACAGAGACTTGCAGGGGGTACAGAGGTGTTTTGGAGGCACAGAGATGTGCAGAGCGTATGGAGGGGTACAAGGGGGTGCAGAGACTTGCTGGGGGTAAGGAGGTGTGTTGGGGGTACAAAAGAGTGCTGGGGCATACAGTGGATGCTGGGAGGTGTGTGTGTGTTTGTGGGAGGGGCGGGGGTTGCAGGGGGTGCAGAGATATGCAAGAGTATACAAAGATGTGCTGATGGATATGGAAGAGTGCTGGGGGTGCTGAGGTGTGCTAGGGGGTGCAGAAGTCGTCTAGAGATACAAAGATGTGCTGGAGGGTAAGGAGTTGTTCTGAGGGTATGTTGGTGTACTGGGGTACAGAAATGTGCTGGTGGTACACTAGCCACCTTCTGTAATCTCTAGCAACCAGTCAGTTAGCAGTAATGATGTGCAGTGACCTCTAGCAACCAATTAGTGAGCTGTAATGATGTGCAGTAACCTCTAGTACACAATGGGTGAGCAGTAATGATAAGCAGTAAGCTCTAGCAACCAGTGAGTAGTAATAATGCACAGTAACCTCTAACAACCAATCAGTGAGCAATAATCCTATGCAGTAACCTCTAGCAACCAATCAGTGAGCAGTAATAATGTTCAGTAACCTCTAGCAACTAATTAGTGAGTGGTAAGGATGTGCAGTAACTTCTAACAACTAATCGGTGAGTGGCAAGAATGTGCAGTATCCTCTAGCAACCAATTCCAGAGACCACATTACAGTGGTGTGAAAAAGTGTTTGCCCCCTTCCTCATATCCTGTTCCTTTGCATGTTTGTCACACTTAAGTGTTTCGGAACATCAAACCAATTTAAACAATAGTCAAGGACAACACACGTAAACACAAAATGCAATTTGTAAATGAAGGTGTTTATTATTAAAGGTGAAAAAAAATCCAAACCATCATGGCCCTGTGTGAAAAAGTGATTGCCCCCTAAACCTAATAACTGGTTGGGCCACCCTTAGCAACAACAACTGCAACCAAGCGTTTGCGATAACTTGCAATGAGGCTTTTACAGCGTCCTGGAGGAATTTTGGCCCACTCATCTTTGCAGAATTGTCCTAATTCAGTTACATTAGAGGGTTTTCGAGCATGAACGGCCTTTTTAAGGTCATACCACAACATCTCAATAGGATTCAGGTCAGGACTTTGGCTAGGCCACTCCAAAGTCTTCATTTTGTTTTTCTTCAGCCATTCGGTGGTGGACTTGCTGGTGTGTTTAGGATCATTGTCCTGCTGCAGAACCCAAGTTCGTTTCAGCTTGAGTACACGAACAGATGGTCGGACATTCTCCTTCAGGATCTCTTGGTAGACAGCAGAATTCATAGTTCCTTTTATCACGGCAAGTCTTCCAGGTCCTGAAGCAGCAAAATAGCCCAAGACCATCACACTACCACCACCATATTTTACTGTTGGTATAATGTTCTTTTTCTGAAATGCAGTGTTCCTTCTATGCCAGATATACTTGGACACACACCTTCCAAAGAGTTCCACTTTTGTCTCATCGGTCCACAGAATGTTGTCCCAAAAGTCTTGGGGATCATCAAGATGTGTTGTGGAGAAATTGAGACGAGCTTTGATGTTCTTTTTGCTCAGCAGTGGTTTTCTCCTTGGAACTCTGCCATGCAGGCCATTTTTGCCCAGTCTTTTCCTGATGGTGGAGGCATGAACGCTGACCTTAACTGAGGCAAGTGAGGCCTGCAGTTCCTTGGACGTTGTTGTGGGTCTTTTGTGACCTCTTGGATGAGTCGTCGCTGCGCTCTTGGGGTAATTTTGGGCGGCCGGCCACTCCTGGGAAGGTTCACCACTGTTCCATGTCTTCGCCATTTGTGGATAATGGCTCTCACTGTGGTTCGCTGGATTCCCAAAGCTTTGGAAATGGCTTTATAACCCTTTCCAGACTGATAGATCTCAATTACTTTCTTTCTCAATTGTTCCTGAATTTCTTTGGGTCTCGGCATGATGTGTAGCTTTTAAGGATCTTCTGGTGGACCTTACTGTGTCAAGCAGCTCCTATTTAAGGGATGCCTTGATTGTGAACAGGTGTGGCAATAATCAGGCCTGGGTGTAGCTAGAGAAATTGAACTCAGGTGTGGACAACCACAGTTATAGTATGTTTTAACAAGGGGGGCAATCACTTTTTCACACAGGGCCATGATGGTTTGGATTTTTTTTCACCTTTAATAATAAACACCTTTATTTACAAATTGCATTTTGTGTTTACTTGTGTTGTCCTTGACTATTGTTTAAATTGGTTTGATGTTCCGAAACACTTAAGTGTGACAAACATGCAAAGGAACAGGAAATGAGGAAGGGGGCAAACACTTTTTCACACCACTGTATATACATTATGTACCAGAGAGATTATCAAAGATCTGTGTGTGCTGTATTTATCCTGTGGGTAGGGTGTGACCCGCAATCCAGAAATGTACAATGTAACACTATGATGGGGCACATTACATGTAGTCATGTTGTCACATGGGTACATACTCCAGTAGTTTGTGGGGGTTGAAGTATTGGTATGGGGGCCTCCAAATAATGATGTGGTAGGGTGTAATCTAGATTTTGTGTAGTATTGGTGTCATGTGGTGTAATTGGTGGGCTGTAGTATTAGTGTGTTGGGTTGTAGTATTGGTGTGGTGTGAGGAGTAGTAGTCATTTAGTGCTTGGTGAATTATTGGTGGTCTGTAGTACTGGTGTGGTTTTCTGCCATTTTGGTGTGGGGCAGTGTAGCAGCCATGTTTTTTGTCCTAGTCCGAGCCTAATGTGGGCTATTTATTAGAATTACAAATTGGCCATAAATCCAGCATACCACAAGTTTTAAGAATATCACTAAATTATTTATATAATCTTTGACACTGCAGCCTGGCAATGTATTAGCCCAGAGTTTTAAAAAGCCTTGGGTGTTAATACAGCAATACAGGTACACACATGATATCAAAGCTGAATTCCAACTTTATTTTCACTAGAACTGAATGTAATGATCAATCCCAGAATAGATCATGCCTCAGTACCATGTTGTATATCCTGCTGATAAACTCTGCCCCTTCCACAGCCACTTGAAGTCTGTAACACTCCCCTCTGTAGTCTTTCAGACTGTGCAAATGATGTAACTTCCTTCACAGCTCTGATGGTGGGTGGGATTGAATACATCCTAAATAGTATTCAGTTCTGCCCAGTCACACCTACAGGAAGAGTCCAAACCTCCAAAGTCCCGCCTCACAGATCACAGAATTATTCAAGAAGGAACCACTGTCATACACAGCCTATTCTGAAAGCTAGCTGTGCTGCTGTTGGGCAAGCTTGAATAGATCACAATTATGATTCAATGCTACCCAGTTAAATATGCAGACCAATGTGAACAGGGAGAGTCCCACCCCTCAGATCTTGCCCACCCAGAGCCCTGCTCTCTGCAAAATGATTAATTCACATATAAAGGAAACACCTTCATTATAGCCTTCCATAGTCAATCATCTGTAGATTTGCAGTAAGCCATTATTCTTTGGCATATTGCAAGACAGGAATGACATAGAAGGAGGTATGACACATTAAGACCTTGAACCACCCACATGAAGGCCCAGAAACACCAACAGTAACCTAGGACCCACCCACATTAATTCCCAGAACTGGTACAAGTGACTCCCATAGCCCGTCCTGAAGTTATGGAGGCTCAAAGGGTCATGGGACATAAGGTATCAGGACTGGAAAAGGAAGTAAACCGGAGTCAGAGAACTTTGAAATCCAGCCAGGAGGAGTGACATCACAGACAGAAACCTGCTGTGTATAGCTACAGGAGGTAAGTTACACACAACCTGACAGCAGAGTTGTGATTCATTTACATATACAATGCATCTGTTGTTTTGGGGAGGAAAATCTGGAGTTCTTCTTTAAGCTATAGTACCATCTTTCAGGAATTGTAAATCATAAATACTATTTATAACATTGCCCCTTTATGTCTTTGTAAGCTTATAATTGATACTATCATCATATGTCGTAAGACTTGTTTGTATTTGGATTTATGCTATACATGAGTTGTAATGTCTATGGAGAGTGGTTCTTTGCTTTTAAGAGATGTCTAAAAAGTGAAAGACAAGTTGTAAACTAATCACAACATCCATTTCTTGTTGTGCCTTTCTATGGTAAAACATCCATAAAACTGACTTTTGCATAGAGTTGCTGCAGAATTGAGGAGGTAAATAATGGGGTTGGAGTAATAAGTCATGCTTGCCCAGGCTAGTGTGATCTATCTAATGTGTATGTAACTAGCTAGTAAGGACTGAATATCACAGTTAATTATGAAATACCATTTTTTTCTGCAAATGGCATAGACCATTAAACATGGCAGTTTCTTAAATATCATGACAAACTTTACTGCTTAGTATAAAAAAAAAGATAAATGTCTATCCAAAAAATGAACATGTTTGCATGTAGAATACATATATAATTGTAAAAGTTTTTTGTTTGCTACATAATTGTCATGTTTTAAAATGGTATGGTTTTGTGTTTATTGGAAAATAATAATGCCATTAGAATTTGCCATTCGTTATTCTCACTTTTCTCAGAGACAGTCTGTATCTAATTTTAGTGGTCCAAGCTGGTTTAGCCTTAGGCTATCCCCAAAGCTACACAGAGATGGGATTCAAAGGATAACCTGTTTCCTTTAAAGCAGTTAGTACCACTGAAATTTAACACTGCTATTAATGTTATGAAAAAAAAAAAAACATTTTAATAATGTTCTAATGAAATCACATTATATATAAAAGCATTATTTTAGTTAAAATAGACATTACTTACACATTTTATGGGTAGTAAATGTGGTACCAGCTGCAGCACACTAATTAAAATATGGGCTTAAATGTATAAAGACATCTCAAATTGTATCTACTATTACTAATTGTGCATTGGTACAGCTAGAACATATCTGGCTAAATTAGATGTCTTCAGCCTCTGGCATTACCTTAGGCTATTTGAACTTTTATGAATTATAATCACTAATAGGGTCCATAGCATCTCGGTACAAGTGATTTAAAGTCCATGAACTTACAAGTTCAGGATCTTTACTTCTAAAGCCAATTTTATTTGTTGCAAAACAAAATACAGCCTAAAACTCTAAATAAAAGAAAAAATAATAAACGCATAATTCTTGATAACCTATTTTTTTATTGCATCTATTATAGTAAAAAAAACTGTAATATCTTCTATCTTTATGACAGTAAAAAGTGACAGAAAAATCAAAATGAGCGGACGCACTATTAAGTCTTTTAAACTCAGTTCCATTCAATTTACATTAAGATCTTTTTCATGATAGCTTCTTGGTTTTGTGTTAAGGTTAACTTACTAAAAAGTATGCCCTGTTTGATGACTTGCATACGTCAGATCCCCCCGACAAACATTTTATCTTTTTTTTTCCATCCGCATAAATCACACTTGCGGATGGACTATTTCTTTGTAAACGCCCCCTGCTCTGAGAGCCTGCATTCAATGTTCAATCTATCTCCTGGTCTAATCATGCCCCAATTATATTACCCCTGGCCCTCAACCCCAGAGTCCTTAGAAAATTAAAGAGTAGAACTGGAAACTTCCCATAAACAATACTTTGCCAAAAATATTTTCCCTGATATCTCTCCTTCTTCCCTGTGGGAAGCTCATAAGGCAGTTATTTGTGATAGTGCATAGCCATCTCAACTTCACTTAAACAAAACTATAATGCAACCCACCTGTTACTCAAACACAAGCTTAAATGCTTGGGATCCCAACTTATTACCTCCTCTTCACTTTCGACTCTCAGAGAAATAGTAAGCACTAGAGCTGGCTTGAAAGACATTGCAATAGGTAAAATTAAGAAAGCACTCCTACGTGGCTACTTCTCAAGCAAACATACTATAAAAAGGTAACAAGCCCCACACACTCCAAGCCAGACAACTTAAAGCGGTTCTGCACAAACTTTTTTTCCTAAATCTCATTGCCTTCCAAATCTGGCAAAGAGTGCTAAATGGCATTTGTATTGCTGCTGGTCTATGCACCCATTCCTCTGTCTCTGCGGGGGTAGGCGGGGTCTGTGCGGGGATCCTCGTCATGCCGCACTGTCTCCTGGGATCTGGTGTCATTCATCCCAGGAGTCAGTGCGGACATCTGACCCAAAATCTCACAAGATTTTAAGGACGTGAGGCATGCTGGTTCCCATAACGAAAGGGAACAAGGAAGTAACTGCTTGTGGGCTTCAAATGCCCACAAGCAAAATGACATTGCTGTTATTTTTATTTTAAAAGAGCTGATTTTTCTAAAAAAACGGACATGGATACTTTTAACATGACAAAAAAAAAAATAAATTAGTGTGTGCAGAACCGCTTTAATGAAAGAATGACAAATGACGAACCTCACTTCATCAAAGACCAAACAACCCCTCCAGCATAGTCCAACTTTTTCACATATTTTACTCGGACCTTTATAATAATCTGGCCATTCTTTACAACCCCTCTGCTCCTGTAGAAAATACAGACATTTCATAATAGAGCCTTTAAGATATCCCTCTTTGCAGATGATATCCTCCTGGCACTCACTCAACCACTTATATTCCTCCGTAACCTCCACAAAGAAATAGACTTGACATCTTTCTCTCCGATTGTAACGTTAACACCATGAAAATGGAGGCCCTCTGGAAACAGGATAAAGCTCCAAATGTAATGGAAGTAATACTAAGGGTCAAAGCTGCTTATCAATATGAGAAAACCTTTGAATTTGCTGCAGGTAAAATAGAAGCCCATGACACTGCATGGAATTGTTGGACCGGAGCATTCCCTTAAATTCAAAACTAACCTTAAAATGTACAGGGGCCTTTAGAAAAATTGCAACTTCATTTATTTCATTTTGTGGTGTTAGCTTAAATATTTTCTTTTCCTTTTGTTTACTTTAGATTTTATGTTCTTTCTTGATTTATTACTTTAATAAATTTACATGCAATTCTGTACCTATTGCATGGCTACAGGAGAGTTCAGCATCAATTGGAAGGTGCTGTGCCCTCTTAAGCGTATGTGAATGGTTATAGTACCCTATATGACAGTTCTGAGTTTTGCTAAATCCTAAGTTTTATGTACTTTCACCCACATCCTTTGGTGGGCTATGCAATACCACTTTTTGACTTTTTCACTTGCATAAATATTGTTATGTACTGTGTGCGTTTAAGCTTTAATAAAAACGGTTTGAAAGAAAATACAGAACCTCCCCCTCAACATGCCTCATCACATGTTGCAGAATTTATCTTTTTTTGTTACCCTATTGGTGGAAATCCTTTACATTAAAATACTGTATTTTCTGGCGTATAAGACTACCTTTTACACCAACATTACACAGCCAAAAAGCGGGGGTCGTCTTATACGCCGGGTGAAGAAGCTGCCAGATGGATATTAGTCCGCCAGGCACTCTGTAAAAATTGTAATATGTATACAGTATGCGCCGCTCAGCCAATCCCGGCGGGCGATGCCTTCTGATGAATATAGAGCCTGCTAAGCCTGCTTGGATTGGGTAACAACCTCTGCCAATCCGAGCAGGCTACATGAGTCAGAGCTGCGCGGGCTGATGTCACAGCCTCTGCCAATCTGAGCAGGCTTTGTATCCATCAACAAATTAGTAAAATACAATGCCTGCCGTGATTGGCTCAGCGGTGCACACTGTATGCACACTGTATTCTGAAGTGTACCTGGCGCTTCTGTACTAACACAGCATCATACTGTGTGTACTTGGTGCTCTACATATTAACAAAGCATCCTGTACTGCACATCCCGCTCCAGATCTCCCCTAAAATACAGGTATGATTTATGGTGCTTTGGAGGAGAGGATTCATTGTTGCTGCCTACCAATTGATCTCTGGGACTTGTAGTTCACCAGTTTCCTTTTCTGATGTTAAGTCTGATGTTTTTTTTTTTGTTTCTGTTTTTTTGTAAATGGTGTTGCCTCGGAAGGGGGGTAGTCTTATATGGCGAGTATAGCCCCAAACATAAGATTTCACTGGAAAAATAGGGGGTCGTCTTATACACCCAGTCGTCTTATACGCCGGCAAATACGGTACTTGGGCATCAACCTGACCCTTACCTATAACATGGGAAAAGTTACCGTCTTTATACCATAATGTCAATGCCCTTCTGTCCCAGTAGAAAACCCACATGCTTTCTTTCTTTGGCAGCATTACAATCATTAAAATGGTTATCCTGCCCAAATTCCCTGTTTGAGACTCTACCTGTACCTGTTCCATCCTTCCACCTTAAAACACTCCAAACTAACCTGCTTAATTTCCTATGGAACTGCGAAAAACACAGGACTGCTATATCTGTTTTATTCACCACCCTTGACCAAGGAGGTCTTGCCTTGCTGAATGTTGCTAAATACTACCTAGCTGCTCAGCTACATTTTCTTGCTTTCTGGAATACCCTCCATGCTTATAATCCCTGGACAAAATTTCAAAGTTTGAGAAGCTATGGTCAGCTCCTATTCACCTAAAAGCCATGCTGTTGAGTAAAGATGTTACCTTCGATTTCGCTGGGCCTATGACTCTCCCGCAAACCTTGCAGAAATGTGCTAAGCAGTCATACCCTCTTAACTCTGAAGCCTCTTTAGTAAAATTCCTTCTTATTTATGTCTTATCTGGAAAATTTTAAGTTACTCCCTAAAAGGAAATCATTTATTTGCACTTAAAAGCACAAAAACAGCTCTCTTGTATAATGCTGGGAAAGTGCACTTGTATATCTCCAAGTAACACAGACACATATGCTGGTATCACTTTGAACTTAGCATAATCTTCCATAGAATAGGCAGCTCCCTTTATTTATACTGTAAACATGAATAACAAAGGAAGGTTGTGGCTTCAGAATCAGCCAATCGGACACTTGTATTCTTTAAAAAGAACCAATCACACACATGTATATATTTAAATAGAAACAGAGTAGTGACGTGTGTAGATGGTCATGTGCAGAGCTAAAATGTCTCACAATTTGAACACTAACTTAGTTGCTCTGAACACGATCGTGTGCACATTCCCACTGCTACCAATGACGTGATCCATACTCTAACATGGCTCAGTGGGCCATATTTTTGTATGGTTATGCTATGGTTCCCATGTACGCAGATCTGCTTACTTAGCGGTGTAGATGCAGTCGCCATGAAGTCATCAGTCCTTTGGTGAGGCATTAACAAACATCCTTAAAAAGCAAACAGATCTGCCGTGTCCACGGGAAGGTTTCCGCAGTCAATGGTCATCCACCAATGTCTGTATGTGCGAATACGCTCGCATGAGCGTATTACAGCAAAAATGACACTGGGGGACATCTGACAACATACATTAATAACAATTTCCACAACAGTCTGATATACTGGACAGTTTAAAGGGTTTATAAACCCTCATCATTTTTTATTTTATTTTTAAATAATAAACATGCCATACTTACCTCCACTATGCAGTTCGTTTTGCACAGTGTGCCCCCTATCATCGTCTTCTGGGGTCCCCGGTGGCTCTCACAGCTCCTCCTCGCATTGATAACACCCCTGGGAGAAGCACTCTCCCAGGGGGTTACCTTGCAGGCACACTCCCGAGTCCAGCACCAGCCCCACCCCCGGCACCCCTGCATCATTAGATTTGATTGACAGCAGCGGGAGCCAATGGCTGTGCTGCTATCAATCTATTCAATCAAGAGCCGAGAACCCCGGGCAGAGAGATACAGCATGTCTCCGCTGAGGGAATGAAGGGCTCAGGTGAGTAAAGCGGGGGGGCTGGGGGGTGGAAAGTGTCAGAAGTTTTTTCACCATAATGCATAGGATGCATTAAGGTGAAAAAACACGAGGGTTTACAACACTTTTAACCTTGCAGATGTCCCTGTCAGGAAAATCGTGGTTCCAGGCGGTTGATTGGCGCGCGCCGACGCGCGCCGACGCATGGTGGTGTGCGCGTTCCCGTGAGCGCGGGCTTGCGTGCGCGCGCGCGCTGGCGTCCAAGGGCGCGCGCCCTGTGATTCACATACACCTGTATGGACTGTTGGCGCCAATGGGGCTTTTTAATCAAGCAGCACCTGCTGGCTAGTGCTGCCTGATCTTCAGTATACCTGATACTCTGCACCAGCCACTACCTTGTTCCTGTGATCTCCCAGTGATCTGTTTGTTCCTGTGTTATACCCTGCTTACCTGTAAAGACCTCGGCTTAACCCTTTGGACTATCCGGATTTCCGCCTGCCCCAGACCTCTGCTTGACCGACCATTCTCCTGCCAACTCCTTTGTACTGTGCTGTTTGAACGTTGCCGACTTCTGCTTGGATTTGGACTTCTTATATCTCCTGCTCAAGGGACCTGTATCTGCTTATCCTGTATTATATCCGGCTTACAGTGAGTTTCACCACCTGTATTGGGAACCCCATCACCATCCCTTACCCGCTGAGTGACGTGAGTTTACCTACCGTTATTTCACCTTGCTGTCAGTGAACTCTACATACCGGAACCTTACCTTACTATTTGTGAACCCTGCTTACCTGCACTTCACCTCATCAACAGCGGACCGCCATCACCAACTTCCGGACCCCTACATCAGGCTCCCTTACCCTTCCTGACTTCCGTGCCTCCTGTACCCACCTCCAGGGGCCGTCAGTCGGATCCGTACGGGAGACCTCCTCCTGCCCAATTGGACTCATCTGTCAGGTACGTGCCGTTTGTGATAGTATCAGGCAGCCATGACCGAGTCCGGGCAGGGGGTCTCCCCCATGGAGGAACTAGGCAGACATCTAGCAGGTCTCACCCAAGCAGTAAAAGGCCTACAGGAAGGTTACACTCGTTTGATGGAACAGGTTCAGACTTTGTACGCTAACTCTCTAGGAACGTCTTCCACGGGACTTCCCCAGCCACCTTCTGTAATTATGTTACCCCCAGAACCCAAAGTACCCCTACCCGAGAAGTTTTCTGGGGAACGAAGTAAGTTCCGTGCCTTCCGCAACGCATGTGAGCTTTATTTTGCCCTACAGCCACGGACTTTCTCTCTGGAAGCTACTAAGGTGGGCTTCATCATCTCCCTCCTGACAGGGGAACCCCAGACCTGGGCCCACCGCCTGCTGGAGCAGAAAGCCGCATCCTTGGAGTCCTTTAGTAGTCTCTTCACTGCTATGTCACAGCTATATGAGGACCCTCAACCCACCGTTACGGCCGAAGTCGCATTACAGTCCTTACAGCAAGGTCGCAGAACGGCCGAGGACTATGCCGTCGAGTTCAAACGTTGGAGCTCTGATACAGAATGGAATGATGCGGCGTTACGCCATCAATTTCGCAAAGGATTATCAGACCCTCTGAAAGATGAACTGGCTCGAGTGGGGGTTCCTCCAACTTTAGATGAACTTATCAACTTATCGGTGCAAATTGACCGCCGTCTCAGGGAAAGACGGGCCGAAAGATCCTCCGGACCTTCTCGTCCCTTCTGGATGGTCCCCAAGGTCACCGGGCCACCCGGTGTGGCTCCTTCAGCTTCATCTACTCTAGCGACAGGAGCTCCGGAACCAATGCAGATTGGGTTGCTCAGACCTTCTTTGACTCCTGAAGAGAAGATGCGCAGACGGGCCCACAACCTGTGTCTATACTGTGGTGAACCTGGACATTATGCAAGAATGTGCCCCAACAAGACACGTAAGTGCCTGCCCTCTTCTTCCTTGTGTGCACCTGTCTTGCTTCCAGCTGGCACTCACCTGGCGATCCCCATTATTTTACAGCTCTCCGGCCGGAGCATTCCAGTATCGGTCATCATTGACTCAGGAGCATGCAGCTGTTTCATTGATCAAGCCTTCGCAACCAGCTATGGCATTCCTCTTCAACCCAAGACCCGAGGTCTTTCAGTACACCTGGCCGATGGATCCACCCTTAGTTCTGGTCCGGTAACCCAAGAAACCACACCTCTATTAGCCACTATAGACTTTCAACATCAAGAATTTCTCTGTCTGGACGTCATACCATCTCCACTTTTTCCAATCATACTTGGAATGCCCTGGTTGCGGGCCCACAACCCCAATATCAACTGGGCCACAGGGGAAGTCCAGTTCTCTTCTGAATATTGTCGGCAGAATTGTCAATGTCAAACCTCTGTCAAACTGGCTCCTCTTCTCTGTATGGGGTCTGATGCTGAACTCCACCAGTCCATTCCTGAACCCTACCGGGACTTTGTGGATGTATTCAGTAAAAAGGGGGCAGAAACTCTTCCTCCCCACAGGCCTTATGATTGCCCCATAGAATTACTACCTGGAACAGAAGTCCCCTTTGGAAGGATTTTTCCATTAACGGAACAGGAATTGGGCACTCTAAAAGACTACATAGATGAAAATCTAGCAAAAGGCTTCATCCGCCCCTCCACGTCCCTGGCCGGCGCGGGCATCTTCTTTGTTGAGAAGAAGGACCACTCCCTACGCCCTTGCATTGACTACCGGGAATTAAATAAAATTACCATCAAAAATAGATACCCTCTACCACTGGTGCCAGAACTCTTCCAAAGACTGGGGACAGCCAAAATCTTTACTAAACTGGATCTTCGCGGGGCTTACAACTTAATCCGCATCCGAAAAGGGGACGAGTGGAAAACGGCTTTTCGCACTCGATTTGGACATTATGAGTATCTTGTCATGCCTTTCGGCCTGTGTAACGCTCCTGCTACGTTCCAACATTTGGTCAATAACATTTTCCACGATTATCTGGATCTGTACGTTATTGTTTATCTAGATGACATCTTAGTTTTTTCTACATCTTTGAATGATCACCGCAGGCATGTCCGAAATGTTCTTACCCGCCTGAGACAGCATGGATTATACGCCAAACTTGAAAAGTGCAGTTTTGAAATCCACACTGTGCAATTCCTGGGATTAATTATTTCTGCTGATGGAATAAAAATGGACCCTGAAAAGGTATCCGCTATCCTGGATTGGCCAGCACCCATGGACAAAAAAGGAGTACAACGCTTCGTTGGCTTTGCCATTTTCTACAGAAAGTTTATTAAAGGTTTCTCCTCCATCATTTCCCCTATTACCGAACTCACCAAACAGGGGACTCGATTTCTCTGGACTCCCAAAGCACAACTGGCCTTTGAAGAGCTCAAGAGACTTTTTACTTCGGCCTCCATTCTCAAACACCCAAACCCAGCTTTGCCCTTCGTATTAGAGGTTGACGCCTCCGAGATTGCAGTAGGTGCCGTGTTGTCCCAGCGACAGGGTGCCAAGGCCCTTCTTTATCCTGTGGGTTTCTTCTCTCGCAAACTGACCTCGTCAGAACGAAACTACGATGTGGGCGACAGGGAACTTCTTGCCATAAAGGTGGCATTGGAGGAATGGCGCTATCTACTCGAAGGTGCTGCGCACCCTGTTCTGGTTTACACCGATCATAAAAACTTGGAGTACCTGAGGACAGCCAAAAGATTAAGACCTCGGCAGGCCAGGTGGGCTCTATTCTTCTCACGGTTTCAGTTCCACATAACCTATCGACCAGGTTCCAAGAATACAAAACCAGATGCTCTTTCCCGAATGTTTTTGGATACCGAACAGGCCCCACTTCCCGACACCATTTTACCTTCTGGGAACTTCTTGCTCTTACAGGGGGATCTCATTTCTCAGATCAAACAAGCCTCCGTTGGGATGCGTCCTTTGGATGGGATGTCCGTTAAGGACGGTCTGTTCTGGCATGAAGACAAAATTGTAGTACCAGAAGAATTAAGGGTGCGTGTACTAGAGTTATGCCACGACCACAAACTGGCAGGGCACTTCGGCACTCAAAAAACAACCAATCTGCTGCAACGTACTTTCTGGTGGCCTCATCTGACCCGGGATTGTAAAAGATATGTTGAGTCATGCAATGTTTGTGCACGAAACAAAACTAGCCGGACAAGAGCCTGGGGTCTATTAAAACCTCTACCAGTCCCAGAAAGGCCATGGAATATGGTTTCAATAGACTTTATTGTCGAACTTCCCCCATCGGAGGGGTTTTCTTCTATCTTTGTCGTAGTAGACAGACTATCAAAGATGGCCCACTTCCTGCCCATGAAGGGCACCCCGTCAGCCATGGAAACAGCCAAAACATTTATCAAAGAAGTGGTAAGATTACATGGAATTCCAAAAAATATTGTTTCAGATCGTGGTGTCCAGTTCACCTCCAGATTCTGGAAGGCCCTCTGTGGATCTTTGGAAATTGAATTGGCATTCTCCTCGGCATATCATCCACAGACAAATGGTCAGACTGAGAGAACTAATCAAACCCTAGAACAATATTTACGCTGTTTTTCTACTTTCTCTCAAGATGACTGGGCTCCTCTGCTTCCCATTGCCGAATTCTCATACAACAACTCTCTACACTCATCCATCAATCAGACACCGTTTTTTGCCAACTACGGCTACCATCCATCTTTTCTACCTCAATCAATACCTGAATGTTCAGTGCCCGCAGTATCCAAAACCTTGGACTTTTTCTCCACTAACAATAAAGTACTGCAGGAGACCATGACTAAAGCCCAGGAAACTTACAAAAGAACCTTTGATGAAAAGGACGTGGGGAACTCATCCTAGAACCCGGTAACCAGGTCTGGTTGTCCACCATCAATTTGAAGTTGGCATGCCCTTCCCGGAAAACTGGGTCCAAAATTTTTAGGGCCCTTTCCTGTAAAAAGGAAAATTAACAATGTCGCTTATGAACTTGATCTACCCACTTCCCTAAGGATCCACCCAGTTTTCCATGTTACTCTCTTGAAACCCGTGATTCCAAATTCATTTGTTGGCCGTAGGACCGGTCCCCCCAAACCTGTCATTATCAACAACGAAGAGGAATTTGAGGTGGAATCAATCTTAGATTGTAGGAAAAGACGTGGTCAGATCCAGTTTCTCATCAAATGGAAGGGGTGGAGTTAAAATTGGCGCAACTGTGTGCCCTTAAGGAGGGGCAGAAGTTTTTGGCGCCAATGGGGCACCCTACCTTGTTCTTGTGATAATGTTTGTTCCTGTGTTATACCCTGCTTACCTGTACTTTTAACCTTGCAGATGTCCCACTTTTGAGAAGATAAGCCTTTGTTTCACTTTGATTAATTGGTAGAACCAGAATATTGCATTCTTCTAAGAACCTGCAAGAATTATATGACCTCCCCAGACAGGCTTTTTTCAGTTACTTACAATTTCGTCACTATGCACAATCTTTCACACGTTCCCTACAATTTTCAAAATGCCTGGCAGGCCCATTCTCTGAAAGACTAATTTCCCAGATCTATAAAATTCTCATCTCCGCGCCTGCCTGAGCTCCACCTCAGCATCCATATATAAAAAATTCAGAGCATATTCTAGGGGAAGAGCTGCCCTTTACTATAAGGCAAATTATATGGTCACAGGCTCTTAAGATTTCAATTTGCACATTATACAAGGAAAACCAGTAAGAAAATCCTCTTTAATTGATATCTAACCTCAGAACTGCTCCACTCCATATATCCCTCTGTTGACAATCGCTGCTGGTGCTGCAAGAAGGAGCTAAGAACATTGCATCATATCTACTGGTCTTGTCTTATACTCATACTCTATTGGCAGACTGTCCATACTCTCATCCATTCTCTCTTTTGGGTCCTGGAGCCCTTTTAACTCTAAAACTTTCCTTTTGGTATTTCCCCCACCCAAACGTTTTGTCATGTGTTAACTGCAGGAAGGTGCTTGATGGAACTTAAGCCTCCCTCCTTTATCAAGCTACAATCGAGGATCATAGATGTAAAGAGGTTGGAAAATTTAACAGTCTCTAAATTACTGCTTAGACACTTACAATCAAATCTGGGAACTATGGAATCTTTTGGAAACCCCACTCACTTGATCTTCCCCCCACAGACTAAGAACTGGATGTGGGTCACATGAGGCATGCTGTTGCACCTGGCCCAAGGGTTGGTCGAGAGCCATGGCAGCTTGGCATCCCTCTCCTTTCATCAATTTCTTATCAGTCCAGCGCAGGGTCCACCTATATGGAGATGAGTACCAGTTGATGGCTTATAGCTGCATCTACATGGTTCCTAGTGAATCCTTCTCATCAGAGACTAGACCCAATGCTCCCCTTCCCTACAGTTTATTCATGTAACTTATACCTAACTGTTCTATAAAGTCATGCCCCTTACTGGTACCATATATGTCTTGTACTTTTTGTATAAAATCTAAAAAGAAACTGTACATTTTTTAGAAAAAAAAAAAAGACACTGAGAAAAAAAAAATCATTGTCATGATCTATTATCAATCTCATCTATTTCAATGTAAATGTCTGTATAGTAACTACAGTCATTGCAGGACAATGTAAAGGATTCACTGTAATGATGACCTATACAGTGTGGCAATGCAAGGCGTTGCCACTGTAAAAATGTAGGAGAAAATGATACAGTTATATTGCTACACACAATAAACGCTCTAAAGACGGATCTTACTTAACAGCTCATCTGCCATTCATCTGCTACTCATTACCCACACCCTAAAGGGACAGATTCATGTGCACTGCCTACAGAAGGACCCCACTGTAAGCCAGCTACTACTGACAATTAGGCGCCATGTACTTGAAGTCAGCTTTCAGGGTACCCCTTTATTAGGAATGCATAAATCCACCAATTAAAATGCTTTACACACAGAGTGCAAGAAGCTTATTATTCACTTGCATAAAAAAAATTGCTTGATATTTAATGACTTGAAAGCTATTTGTCAAAAGTGTAGAAATTCTAAACGTGGAGCATTTATTTGATGATTGCCCATTTGGGATCTATGATGGCAATGAAATCATGAAATACACAGCATTTCCTTATCTGTGACTGCTACTGAAGGGCATATAAAGTTATCTTGTTCTACAGCTTCATAATGTTCAAAGAGATACATTACAATTGTGATAAGGTTAGCACTACTGCTTACATCGATAACTGATTCTGATTCTGCTTATTACTAGTTACCTCAGTTAAAACATTTTAATTTAACATTGCCGCAATTCAATTAAATGACCCTGTTAAAGACCAGTGTTCACTTTAGCTAGTTCTGCAATTTTAAAATTCTTCTGCCCTGAGCGGTCAAAGCACAGGTTTTCTTTAGGGTGGTCATATGTGGATGGGCAGGAGCAAAGCAATGCCGGTCTTCTTTTAACATGTTGAGAAACTGTACCCTAAATTATTCTCTTTTCTGAATAGAACAAGAAATAAAACCATCAGCAAAGTTCTTTAACATTAATATCTGTGATCTGAGTTAGGATTGAGCAACAGGTCCTGACAGCACATGAGTCAATAAGCTCTGGACACAGATGTCTTGCTATTATTCTCAAAGAAACATCTACCTATGGTAGGTGGAGTCTATGCTAATTCTCACTACGCTAGTTCCTATGTGATCTGCAGACCGTTTTTTACCTTGGAAACTGTTTTATCCTTGTCTGTTTGGACTTATGCTGCCTCAATAAACCATACCTTCTTACCTGCTCATGTGGATCTTTCTACGTGGGCAAGACAAAACAAGAGCTCCACAAAAGGACAAGTAGGCACATACATAGTATACGGACATGTGATCCTGACTTACCTTTGGGGAGACATGCTCAAGACATCCATATGGGAAATTTTCCGAAGATCAAATTTCTGGTTTTAGATAGGATACACCCCAATACAAGAGGGGGTGACTGGAATAAAACCCTCCTACAACATGAAACGAGATGGATTGTGGCCCTAAAGGCCACTTATCCACCTGGTTTGAATGACTGTACAAGTTACAAGCCATTCTTGGAGGGTTTTACCTCAGGTACTTGGGAAGGCCATGTATAATAACCTTTCAATAACTGTCTATTATATATTTTTTAGTAATTTTTAGATTAATTTGGAAAACTTTTTGAAACTATCTAGTCTGATCATAAACACTTTTGACATTCCCCCTTTGATTCTAAGCCCTCCCCTCCCTCCCCTTCTCCGCTGTCCGATGTCATTTTCCATGTTTCTATATAAAATATTGTGCAACAGATGGCTCCAGTTTTAGAATGACATTTCCCTCTTTTTTCTCCTCCCCTCATCCTCTATAGCATTTATTTATATTTGCTTTTTTAATAATGTTGGGTCCCAATTTCCTTGTAATGATGCTGTTTACGTTCTAAATGAAGCAGATATCCCTTGGGAGGATGTTTTTCTCCATAAATATATTGGTATGGACTCTGAGGTATGATAAATGAACTCTGGGGTTTTTCCCATATGCGGACAATAGACTGTGAATTTTTTTTTTTCTCCATCTTTGAGGGAGAAGCTTGCCCCTTGGTATAGGGGACTGGGTCCATTCCTTGGTGCTTTATTTTGGATTTTTAATTGCGGTCTATGTGATGCTGTGATGCCATGTCATGGACTTCTGACCTGCATGTGCATCCACCTATCACGTCTAGCCACCCCGTTACATCATATTGGGCGCCGTTCCCCTGTGTGCATGCGCGAACATTTTATCCTATGCGCATGCGCGCACGATATTACGGCGCCTGTGCGTATACAATTTCCCTCCCACACCACCAATGACAACACAACCTCCTCCGTCGCACCTAGACGGCGTCACTAGGTGACGCCGTATGACGCACCAAATAAGGGCTATTTAACCACCACCGGAACGTGGAGCATTTGGGCAGCACACCGCTACAGGGACTCCGTATTCGCCGTCTCCCCTCTTTCCCTACACGGAACCACTCATATGGGTAAGCCAGCATGGTCATTTATGTGCAGTTATGCTCTTTTGGGAAATTTGCCAGTATAGCTAAACGCGACTATTCTATTCCTAATACCCCCAGGTTATTACACCCTTTGACATCCCCAAATTATTTCCTCACTGGATATTTATCCTATTGGTGGAATTTCGCGGATGAACTGCATATGGTAGTTCACCCTGCATTTAGTTTGAGGATCTATCTGTAGTCTTTCAGACTATGTGGAACCATATATCTGCACCCATAAGGGTAAGTATATCCTTACTTCAAACTCCCTTGATTTTTTCCCCCTCGGTTCTATGGTTTTCTCTGCAAGCATGATGATTTCTTAATCTGGGGGATATACCTGGCTTCCCCTTCTCGTGTGTTTCCCCTCTACTGCACATTAATTGGTGGTTATCTTCTAATCAAACCTATGGTGGCCCTCTAAGGGATTAAGGGATGCACTCTCTCTCCTTCTGGTCATTTTCACAGTTTCTCTCCTGTCCTTTTTCTCTTTGGCATTTTGGGATGGGATATTCTTTCCCGGCTGGACATATACTCCCACCCCCATTTTCCTTTACCACACTGGGTGTGTGAGAAAAGGAGGGTTCTTATCCTCCCCAGTTGTTTTACTTTATTTACCCTATTCCCCACTTTCGTCTACTCTGCCTCTTAGATTCATACCAAGCGATAACAGACTCATACAGGTGGAATACTAAGCAGTCATCTTATCGGCTATATATATATATAAAAAATTCTGTATCTGGAATTTAGCAGCTCCTAGGAGACATAGGTGCTCTGTTCCGCACTTGTGGCTGTCTGCTTCATTTTGGTATGTTACAATGTGATTATTTATGTACCTATTTGTAGAATACATGCAGTGAGAACTATATAGATGCATATGTACATACCCTGTATGCACTTGCCCAGTATATCCTGTTTTTTCCTTTTATTATTAATTTTTTTGTTCTGATTGGCTTTTATTCATTTCATGTAATTTGTATGATGAGGGGGTTGGAGGTGATGAATATGAGGGTGAATACTCCTATGTATTGCAGCATATATGCTGTATACTCCTATGTATGATCTTCCCTGATATATCTTTTTGCATTTTAGAGCGACAATTAATATCACTAACTCCATCACTCTTCACCCCTGATGAAGGTTCTACAATTCTAAGAACTGGAAACGCGTCGGGTTCTATGTGGGGGTCAACATACTCCCTGAGAGTTCTAGTGCTACCAAACAGTTTTTTGTTTATATTTTTTCTTTATGTAATCTTGTGTATTGTTTGTTACACTGTATCCTTTTTTTGTATTTTTATATTGTGCACCCTTTGCATTGTATGTCCTGTTCTTTAGACAATAGGTGAAAAAAACATTTTTGAAGATATTCTAATAAAACTACTTTTTTATACACCTTGGTTTCATGTGGTGGTCTAAGTAAAGTCCCAAATCTAGGGGGTTTGCTTCGTTTTTGATCAATAAACCATCACGGTTTAATGCTATGTTGGCGTTCTTCTTCTCCTTTCATTTTATTGTACTTGGGAGCGAGAAACCAAGAAAGCAGCCATCTGTGTTGATACTTCCATCATCCTGTTTATATCCAAAGGACAGATCGTATGTATTACACTCATCTATGCTTTACTAGGCTCCTATAACTTGGAGTCTAGTCTTCCTGTAAGAGCACAGCCTTTCTTTTTTCACGGTAGAAGGTGCACTTTTGGTGTTCAATCGTTTATCATCACTGAGACACAAATATTTAAGAACTTTATTTATGTTGGATTTCCTTGCGGATTTGAACATTAATATTTTAGACTTATCACTGTTTATTTAATTTGCATTTTGGTTTATATACCTATGTATGTTCACCCTTAACATCTTTAGTGTTTCTTTAACGAACATAATAATATTAATTGATTGTTTCTTGTGTCATATTTAACATAACTATGATGCTACTACTTCATAGTTCATAGGCTGAATTTGTTATAAGCAGCCAGGTTAAATAAATGTATTCTTTACAACAAAGTGTATTCTTTTTGTAAGACGGGTTCAATGCACTATTTCCCACCTTTCTAGGCTGGTCTATAAATTGTCAGCAAAATGTGAAGTTTGTGCCCCTTGTCTTTTCATGCAGAACTGCCCATCAAACAGATAAAACATAACAACAGGTCATCTGATCTAAAACATATGTTTTTTAACTGCCTTTATTGCTCTCAAACAAAAATAGAGTTTGTGAATATACAGAAAAAAATTGATGAAACAGTGGATGATAACAGAAAATAAAGTGTAAACGTCAACAGTCTTTATGTGTTATTATAACATATCCAGTAGTTGGTCAGATATATATTTTTAAGGTAGACAAACTTTCATTTTCCTAGGTTTCATTAAAAAAAACAAGGTTACAATTCAAAGTAAGTGCATATTCACACAATGACTCTTGGGAGTGCAATTTCTTTTTCAGTACATACCTTTCTCATAAGGAATAATCTGCTTTAATTTTTTTTAGATGCGCCTGTATATATATTATACTGTATATGTACACAAATACAGTATATTCATTATTTAGCATCCTTAAATGTTAACAAATGGTTCTGTGCATTCTGGATATATTTTCCTGCTTTTATTTTTTGGGGTATTTTGAGTTTTACTATTATATATTAATAACTTTAAAAAAAAAAAAACTTAAAAAGATGCATGAATGTTTATCCAGAAAGCTAAAATTCACTTGCATAAAAAAAATTGCTTGGTATTTAATGACTTGAAAGCTATTTGTCAAAAGTGTAGAAATTCTAAACGTGGAACATTTATTTGATGATTGCCCATTTGGGATCTATGATGGCAATGAAATCATGAAATACACAGCATTTCCTTATCTGTGACTTCTATTGAAGGACATATAAAGTTATCTTGTTCTACAGCTTCATAATCACAGCAAAACTGTTTTAGTTTATTGTGCTATAATATTCAAAGAGATACATTACAATGGTGATAAGGTTAGCACTTCTGCTTACATCGATAAAAACTTAAGAAAAAACATGAGGATAAAGATAAGCAATGTTTATTTATTTTATTGGTATAACTAACTAGAGGAACCATTAAACTATTAAAGAAGAAATCTCAAGATCTCATTTCAGGGATTAATTGTTAATGGGGAGATAAAATGACTCTGTTGCCATTTAAAGCCCAATCTGCAAAGTAAAGCATTAATACTCATTAACAGATATTTCTTCTACTATCCACACCACACACTCTGCTGTTTTCAAGAGTTAAGCTGTTCTGCATTTGGCACGTTTCTGGGAGTGTGGGAAACCTGGACCACCTTTAATGTTAAGGGCTTTTCTCAGGGGTTTATGAATTGGGCTGATATTCATGGAAGGTATCTGTTGGCTGTGACTTATCCCAGTCCGGGATGAACCTTGAACCCCATGGACTTTTATCGTCATGGACTTTTATCGTCTCTGCTTTTGATGATACGGGGCATATTCATTAGAAAACACACACAACTTTCAAATTCCAACAATTCATACAGTATTATACATTCCTAAAAGCATATGAATTACAGACTATAGACAAAAATAAATATAAAGACACATAAAAAAAACACAAGTCTTCCCATATTAGTGTAGCACCCGCTTGTGTACATAATTGCATAGTATAGATAGAAGCTTGTTAGAAGCCTTGGTGTAAGTCAAATGGTTTACATTAGGTCAGGTTGGAGGGCTTTGCAGGCCAGGCATCTAGTACCTCCCCCTGGTTCTAGAAGCTTTGAGAAGTTTCTAGAAGCTAGTGGGCAGAGGCCAGAAGATTCTGATCTGAATATTTATGGGAATCTGGTCAATCAGCAGGCAGGAGGCCTGGCAAGGAGTCTGAACCAGCTCATAAATAATGAGGAGGGGAGTTGGGTGGAAGATGGATGGTTGAGGTGCTGCTGTGTAGCCTGATAAGGGGGCCCCGGAGAAGGAGGGTTCTGTCTCCAGGCTGGAGGTTGGAGGAAGGAGAAAAAGCTGAAAGAGGGAGCTTCACTGCCCTGCAGTCAACCAGGGGAGGAAAGCCTGCATAGCCTGGAAAGGAACCAGCCCAGTGGAAGGCCTGGAAGCAGTTATATTTATAGCTGCAGGACAAAGACAGTGTGAGTGCCTCTACACCCCCAGGGCCTACAAGGGAAAAGTCTGATAGATGCAATTTCTTGGTAAGTCTTTAGGGAACAGTTTACTGCTTACCAAACCCCTTGCTTTGGGACCTGACACCATAGCCAGGTGAGTTGGTATTTTTCATTAAGGGGACTGAGAGCTCCTACAAGTCAGAACTTTGCTAAAAATCCACTTGGGGACAGCAAACTCCTAGGAGGGGATTACTTTACTAAAGACTGTTGCTGTTTTGGAGGGAACCAAGTCAAATATATGTTGCTTGCAGTGTGCCAGAGAAGGAAGTTGTTCTCATTTTGTTGTTCTTTGAGTCAAGTCAGGTATCCCATAAGCCCTTTCTCCCTATCAAAGTCCCTAATAAGTCCTAAAAACCAAGCCCGTGGGCTGTTACTTGTGTCTGGATGCAAGTTATAAAATGCGTGTTGCCTGGCTGGGCAGACTATAGGGGGACGCAAAAACCCATTGGGTCTTAGGGGGTAGCCCTACATTAGCTTAGAATCTAGGAGGTTAAAATAATAGGAACTATTGATTTGGAGTTAGATATGGCGATGGTAGTTGCTGTATATGGTGAAATTTGTCTGTTTAGTGCCGAATTGTTTAGATATATGTGTTTTTGGATATTAAGGTTAGTCGAACAGAAATAGATATTCAGTGACTGGAAGGGGGGTGCTCTACATAATCCTTAAAGTGGTTGTATCTGAGGAATTTGAGTCCCTCCCACTGGAATCCCTCTGCTTGGAAGTAAGACCTGAGAAAACCATGTGACAGCGCAGAAGCACTGTTGTGAAAACGTATTTAGAGATTATTTTGCTGAAAAAAAGAAAAAACACATTGCCATTACTATTGCCCCATAATAGAACCTATCATAGGAGTTTACAACTACTTTAATAGTGCATACATTAAAGATATGAGCAAATACAGCATTAGTAATTAAGTGAAATGTAGGGTGGTGGTTGAATGTAGAGTGTGGATTGGGTATAATTTGCACTGATAGGCAGTAGGTCACAGACGTAGTAAAGGTGGATTTTGAATTTGAATTGTGAAGTGTTTTAAAGTGAAGATGTTTAAATATGATAGTGTGTATAGACTAAAGCAGGAGTCTCAAACTGGTGGTCCTCTAGCTGTTGCGAAACTACAAGTCCCATGAGACATTGCAAGGCTGACAAGCTTGACTCCCACAGGCAGAGGCATGATGGCACTTGTAGTTGCCCTAGACCTCCTCTGTAACTCAAAACATGCAACCTGTAGAATCTTTTAAACGTCGCCTATGGAGATTTTTAAGGGTAAAAGTTTGTCGCCATTCCACGAGCGGGAGCAATTTTGAAAAATGACATGTTGGGTATCAATTTACTCAGCGTAACATTATCTTTCACATAATGTAAAATACTGATGTCTTATTTTTTATTGCAAAAAGGTGTATTTTTTTCAAAAAAAGTGTGCTTGTAAGACCGCTGCGCAAACACAGTGTGACAGAAATTATTGCAGCGACCGCCATTTTATTCTCTAGGGTGTTAGAACCCCCAAACATTATATATTTTTTTTCTAAGTAATTTTCTAGCAAAAAAATATGTTTTTTACACCAAATCTCAAAAAGAGGCTTGGTCCTTAAGTGGGTAATATTATAATTATTAATTATTATTACTAGTCAAACAACATTAGAATTCTTCTATAGCCTATGGAGGGAGCATTTGACCGTAAATGTCCACTCGCGGAGATCTTATGTTTTTAGCTGCTTCGTTGAATCTTCATGTCGAACGGTACTATACATACTTTTGATCCTATCGAATGATATGATACTTGTTTGTTTCTGTTAATGTGGAACGGTCTACCCCAACAGTCAGCCAATGGAATTGCATTGTATTGAAATTCAAGGTTATAACTTCCTTCCTGTTTGCTCTGTGCTCCTAACGGTTCTGGTTCAAGTGCAATGGCAGCATCCGACTGTGGCTCCAAGCAGTTCGACCCCATGTAGGTTCCTGGCCCTTCTATGAAGGCAGCAGCAGCACCACCCCCACCATCAAAAAAGTGCAGGAGGGGGGACACAAGCTGCAATCAGCAGGAAGTGTAACCTTACGTGGACTCACATTGAGTCCTAGGTCCTTGTTAGGGGAACGCTTCCTTGCTGGATGCAGCTGTGTGGTACCCACTCCAGGGAGACCACTTCGGAGTGGAAGCGGGAGAAGTGGGAGGAGATTTTAAAAAAAGTTGAGAAGATGCAGCGCCATCAGCGTGACCTATCTGCCTGTTGTAAAAAAAATCAGCGACATAAAACGGTAAGTAACGTGTCTGATTATTTGATTTTTTACATTTTAAAGATCCCATATTATCCCTAAAAAACAAGCCCCCCCACCCACACACAGACACACATATATAAACATATATTATTACTATCACATGTGATGTCAGTAAAGTTACGTTTTTTTTTTTATTTTAAAGGAAAAAATTATTTTCAAATCATCCTCCCTCCTGTGAAAAAATTAATTTGCACATAGGTGTGCCTAGCCTAAACATGAAAGCACAGTTTGCACATGTTACATATTATCGCCACAATCATTGTGAGAGGAAAATTTTCATGGCCATGGTTGTGTTACAGCGGCTGGACTTAACCAGCTTGCGGACCCATGGCTGGAACAATCTTTCTGCTGAAAGTTGTCTGTGGAGGAACAACATATTGTGATGCAAGGGCATGCATGAGCTGTTTAAGTGGCTCCCCTTCACTCATGCGAAAAGAGGCTCCTCCAACAGCAATGAATTGGCCAATGAGGCAGGTGATCTTGTTGGCCTGCTGTTTTGCCCTTGGAACTAAAGCCAACAAAGCTATCTAGGGTAGGCTGATGATGTCTTTGGGAGGATCCTGATTGGGTCTGCAGTGAAACTACTGCACGTGGACTGTTTGTCTTACTTGAACCCTCTCTATTACCTGTGCTCTGAGTAAGTGGTGTGGTTGAGGAGGTATCACCAGTACAGTCAGAGTCCGTAATGTTGGAAAAAAGGGGAACAGCGCCAAGTAAAACGAAAACGAAAAATAAAATAAAATAAAATAAAATAAAAAATGTGGTACTAACTCCAAATAGCTAAATATGACACATATGCACTAAAAACATATAACAACCAAGGATGAAGACAATAGTTCATAATGGGGTTAAAACCCTATGTAGAAAGTTCGTTGAAACCTCCGGGGGGGGTGTATGGATGTATTGTACACATGGAATAGTCTTTATCCAAAAAAAACTTTAAAGGGATGCACCGTGATGATCACTCAACAACGTGTGAAAGAAACACAGGCCCTCCACCATGCAAATAATATGCCCTTACCAGAAGGCAGAGCAAATCAGGCTCTTAGTAGTGAATGATCCACAAGCAGCCGTTGATAGCCCTGTTGAAAGATCGCCAGCACTAATGAAACGGATGTTCTCCTGTTGGGCGACTGGATGTTCAGGATATCCCACTTTAAACACTTCCCAGTACGAGGTGGCCGATGCAGGCTCAATAGGACCACATTCTTTAATTGGTCAAAATGCCTTTTAACGGCCCTGGCACGAGTTTCAAGCTTTTGATTTGTCAAAGTGCCTTTTAACGGCCCTGGCACGAGTTTCAAGCCTGTAATCTTATACCACGAGTCTCCCCACAGCATTCCTCTTGCATGGAGGGATGAACCGCTAATGTTGCTTCCTGCGCTACCACCTTCTTTTTCTGCCTCTGCCCACAGTAAAGTAGAGTGGTGGTAATTTTTAAGGTGTAGGTTCATACCAGTATTGGTTAAATGTCCCAACTTTTCCCAACCAAACAATTTGCACATTCCAAAGAACCCGCCTTCCTATCTGTGAAAGTATTTCCAAACGTTGCTGCAACGCGATGCAGCCCCTTGACCCTGTTTATCTCTAATATTATTTAGGGCTGATGTAGCTGCAGCAGGTTGCACACCAGTGGTGGAAGCTGTTGCCACTACAGTTCCACTTGGTGAACTAGTGCTAATGGCAGGGGCGCTGGGGAGGTCGGGTTATCATCACAGGATTCTTCCTCCATAATAACAGAGGGAGAAGGGGAGTTAGCAGCAGATGAAAAAAGTGAACTGCTACCTGTCCTACTCCTCACAGAATATCCCTCTTGAACTTCCTCTAGGTAATACTGTAAGTCTTGTGGGGTCAGAGTGTATAATGCCGCGTACAAATGGCTGGACTTTCCAGAAAACTAGGTCTGCCTGACGGACTTTCGGCTGGGCTCTGGCGGACTTTCAGAACGAACGGACTTGGCCACATACGAACGGACTAAGTCCGTTCGAAAGTCCATTGGTTTTGAACGTGGTGACGTAAACGGGACTAAAAAAGGAAGTTCAATAGCCAGTAGCCAATAGCTGCCCTTGCGTCGTATTTGGTCCGTCAGACCAGCACACAGACGAACGGTTTTCCCGATTTTAGTCCTTCGGAATTGAGTCCTTCGGATAGATTTGAAACATGTTCTATTTCTAGTTCAGCCGGATTTTCCCCCCGAAAAAGGAACGGATTAGCCTGCACACGATCGGATTGTCTGACTGACTAATCCCGCCGGACCTAGTTTGCCGGAAATTCCGGTCGTGTATACATGGCATAATACGTCTGCAGTGGTTGGGGAAAAGGAGGATCACATTCAAAATCATCATCACCACCAAAACCAGTCATTACTAAAATTTGTTGCATAGAGTCGTTTACCTCAGTAGAACTTTTCTCTTTGGGCAATGAAAAAAAAGTCTCACTCTCTGTCTCTGCTGCTGTCTCCCTCATTTGCTTCATTGGGTGGGCAGTGGCACTGGCAGTGTCATTGGTGGTGGTGAGTGTAAAGGCAACTCCACTTGTTTAATAATAGTTTTCTTGCCTATGCCATAAAAAGCACTGAGCATGCCACAGATCATATGCCGCTCGTGGTGGCTCCTGTGCATGGGAGTGACGTCATCGCGGCTCGGGCGAATCGCAGCACCAGAGCAGCGAGACCTGGAAGTCACTCCAGGATTGATGGCGGCGGAGGAGGACGTGGATTGCTTCGGGGGCTTCATTCTCAGGTAAGTTATTCATAATGAGCTAGCATGCTATGCATACTAGCTCATTATGCCTTTGCCTTGCAGGTGACATTTTTTTTTTTTAAATGTCAGTGCCTTTACTTCCTCTTTAATTGCTTAATAATTCAGGTTCTCTGTTAACAAACAAATGGACCAGCTAAGATTGACTGTCTGAAATGATTCAGTGTGTGTGTCTCTCTCTGCTAGCAATCGTAAGTTAGATCGCAGTGCATTAACGTCTGACGATTGGCCAAAGCATGACCTGCATGCTTTGGCCAATCACAGCGCACTCTGCTGCAAGAGCCATAATTGGCCAAAGACAGGGTGCCTTTGGCCAATCGTGGCTCAAGAGGGCTAAGTCCACGCCCCACACTATATAAGGTTGCTTACATAGCGGCCGTGTATAGTGTGCGGATGGAGATAGATTGAGCTAGATTAGGCAGACAGGTTAGTTAGTGGCATGCAGGCAGTGTATTTAATATATATATATATATATATATATATATATATACATACATACATACATATATACAGTCTAGTATATGTATATATATATATATATATACTCGAGTATAAGCCGAGTTTTTCAGCACATTTTTTTTGTGCTGAAAGTGCCCCCCTCGGCTTATACTCGAGTCAAGCACTTTTCTGCAGCAAAAAAAAAAAAATTCCTAGGGGTTCCTAGCACTAAGTGGCCCCGAGATACGGGGCCCCAAAGTCGGTTCGGAAAATGTCCTTCTCTGCTGCAGAAAAGTGCTTGACATTTTCTGACCCGAATTTGGGGCCCATATCTCGGGGACACTTGGTGCTAGGAACCCCAAATGTTGTATTCCAACCCAGTGGAATTAGCACTACAACATATCCAAAGATGGGGTTCCTAGCACTAAGTGACCCCGAGATACAGGGCCCCAAATCGGTCAACTGTGTCCATCTGCATGGGCACAGTGAGGCTGCAAATGGGCATCGTTGACCCTCTTTTCCACTTACAGTAGCTGCGCATTTCTCACCCTAGGCTTATACTCGAGTCAATAAGTTTTCCCAGTTGTTTGTGGTAAAATTAGGTGCCTCGGCTTATATTCATATCGTATATATATATATATATATATATATATATATATATATATATATATATATATATATATATATATATACCCTGCATTTAGTGTAGATATTCAGTGTTGACTCTATATTCAGTCAGTTCAGGCAGAGTAGTATATATAACAGTGTATTAAAGTGGTTAAGGGGAACCCCCCCCCCCCCCCCAAAATCCAACCAAATCTGGTATGGATTTTAAGGGGAACCCCGCGCCAAAATTAAAAAAAATGCAGTGGGGTCCCCCAAAATTCATACCAGACCCTTATCTGAGCAAGCAACCTGGCAGGTCAGGATGGGGGGGACCTCCTGAACCATACCAAGCTGCTTGCCCTTAACATGGGGAGGGTGCTTGGGGTAGCCCCCCAAAGAGCCTTGTCCCCATGTTGATGGGGGCAAGGGCCTCATCCCCCAACCCTTGCCCGGTGGTTGTGAGAATTTGTGGGCAGGGGGCTTATCAGAATCTGGAAGCCCCCCCATGTGAATGGGTATGGGGTACATTGTACCCCTACCCATTCACCAAAAAATTTCAAAAAGTAAAAACCACAAAAGACAGTTTTTGACAATTCCTTTATTTAAAAAAAAAGCTCCACCTCGATGGGAGGCATCCCGCCAACTGCAACGTCAGCGGGTATCCCGGCCCTTGCCTTTATAACCGCCTCCCATCGATGCAGAGCTATTAAACCCAACTCCACCAAGCTAATTAATAGGCTTTTCAATGTGTTTTTTTAAATAAATATGTAAACAAAGACATCACAATGATGCATATAATCTAATCAATGTGTTTACATGTCTTACAAAGCTTGTATCAATGTAATTATGTATACATAAAAGTCAGTCATATTTCCACATTACATTATGAGCTTCTGATGATGCCATACCAATGACGAAATGCGTCAAGCCTAGATGCACGGTGCGAGTCAGCTGAACCAGGAGGACTGTTTGTTTGTTTAAATATTGCATTGAAAACTTTTTGCAACTGTCTTGCAGCCTTTTGGCTAATGCATACCAATTTTTATTGATGTCAGTTGTTAAGTAAAAAGCATTTTTATGCTATAAGGAGTTTTTTTTCCCCTTTTCCATGGTTCATTGTGGCATTACATTTTGGTCAGGCAAAGACAATGTAGTTCTTTGGAGGAGGATCAGCATCCGGTCTCGGTCTCGGTGACCCCACAAGCCACCCCACAAGCCAGATTTAGCTTGGTTCCCTGCTGTGCAGGAGGAAGGAGGAGCATTGGGGGAAACCCATACCTGAACCATCCGGCTGAAGATCTGCAGTTGGTTACGGTGACCATACAAGCCCAATTTGACTCCTCCTGTGGTAAGGCAAAGAGGGTCAATAGGATCTGGTGAGTAGGAACCTAGATCCTATATTTTTTTTGCCTGTCTTTTTGGGAAGTTATGCACAACAAAAATGTGTGAATAGTAAGGGTGTGTGCGGTCAGGACTCCTGTTACACCTGTTGGAATCGTCTACATGGGAACAAAGACAGTTTGATTAACCAACCCCCATCTTACATTGTTTATCATTGTTATCTTATCACACTAGATCCCATCAGTGTTGGTTTAATGTCCCTACACAGAGTTTGTTTGATATATGGAGTAGAACACTTATTATTAGTCACAGGATTATATATATCACATTTATTTATTTTTTATTTTCTCATTTAATTTCACAAATTGACACTTTTTCAATAATATTATGGTTTATCAAAATATCTAGGGATAATAGGATTGAATCCAAAAATAGCAAGCATTGTTTAGCCACAGAATTTATTCCGTGTGTGTAACAAAGGTTGTCTGTGTTGGTTCTACATTAGACTCCTACTCACACAACCAAATCTATGAATTAACAGACTTGTAAAAACACTACACTTCCTATATAGCTTTAAACATATTTCTACAGTTGTTAGGAGAGAAATGTAATAATTGAACTGAGCCAGCTAGTGCTCTTTCTAATGGCTAATACAGTGGATATAAAAAAGTCTAAACACCCCTGTTAAAATGTCAGGTTAAAACGAGACAAAGATAAATCATTTCAGAACCGTTTCCACCTTTAATGTAACCTAAACCATACAACTCAGTTAAACAACAAACTGAAATCTTTTAGGTGGGGGAACTAAAATAATATGGTTGCGTAAGTTTTCACACCCTTAAACTAGAACTTTGTTGAAGCACCTTTTGATTTTATTAAAGCACTTAGTCTTTTTGGATATGAGTCTATCAGCATGATACATTTCAACTTGGCAATATTTGCCCACTCTTTTTTGCAAAAACACTCCAAATATGTCAGATTGTGAGGGCATCTCCTGTGCACAGCCCTCTTCAGATCACCCCACAGATTTTCAATCCGATTCAGGTCTCGTCTCCGGCTGGGCCATTCCAAACTTTAATCTTCTTCTCGTGAACACATTCTTTTGTTGAATTGGATGTATGCTTTGGGTCGTTGTCATGCTTCATTGTGTCTTCACTGTGTTCCATGGTATATCTAATGCCTCTGAAATCCTTTTGCACCCTTCTCCCGACTGATAACTTTTAACAATGAGATCCCTCTAATGCTTTGGAAGCTCTCTGCAGACCATGGCTTTTGCTGTAGGATGCGACTAAGAAAATGTAAGGAAAGACCTACTAGAACAGTTGAACTTTATTTGGGGTTAATCAGAGGCACATTAAATTATGGCAGGTGTGTACTGACTCATATTTAATATGAGTTTGAATGTGATTGCTTAATTATGAACATGGCTACATCCCCAGTTATATAAGGATACACTAAGACCACTTTCACACTGAGGCGCTTTTCAGGCGCTTTCACGCTAAAAACAGCGCCTAAAAAGCTCACAAAAACGTATTTCCATTAAAATCAATGAACGCTTTCACACTGGGGCAGTGTGCTGGCAGGGCTGTGAAAAACTCCACTACCCATTGAGATGAATGGAAAGCTCTTCAAAAGCGCCTGAAAAGCTCTTCAAAAGCACTCAGTGTTTTTACTGGCAGTTTAGAAGCGCTTCAGTGTAAAAGTGGCCTTAGGCAACCACATTATTTTAGATTTTTATTTTTACTTCTCCCTAACAGATTTCTGTTTGTTTTCAATTGAGTTGTACAGTCACGATAAAGGTGGAAAATGTTCTGAAATTATTTATTTTTTATTTTTTTTTGTCTCATTTTTTTTACATCACAGAAACTGGAAATTTTAACAGGGGTGTGTAGACTTTTTATATCCACTGTATACAAATCTCTATATTTATTACAATGGAAGAGTGAGCTTGTAAAAATGTGAAAATCATACCAAAATGTTTTTTAAAGGAGAAGTACAGCCAAACGCTCATTTGGCTGTACTTCTCCTGTGGATCACAGGAGGGCAGTTCATTCTGGCCTGGTCATTAAGAGGGTAAAACCTTCTGGGGCTGAAGTGGGTAACCCGCTCTCTGCTCACGGAGCCCTGAGAACCGAGCGATCAGCTGTGTGTTATCACTCAGTTATCAGTGTTAAAGACAGGGGGGGGGGGGACAGATGCAACATCGGACTGATTCTTCATCCACATAGGTAAATACGATTCTGCAAATAAAATAAAAATCCATACTTCTAAGGTATGTGCTGCAATAATAATTTTAAATACTGTATGTGCATTACACTTTGAATAAACATTACATTTAGTGCAGAATGTGCCTATCCTACAATTAGCATGCATTCAGTTTTACAAACTATAGATGTAGATATACCACCATTTTATCATCTACAATCATAGTAACCCAAGAGCAATTCATTATTATTATTATTTTTTTTTTTTTATTACACACCAAAAATAAATTTTTTGTAAATCTTGCGCTTTGTGAACCTGACCTCTTTATTGTTATACTGTGAATCCTGTCAGAAGATTTTGAATTCAGCTAAAAGGATATGTGATGTTTTATTTTCATCATTTACTATTAGATGGCACTATGCTAGGTCAAAAAGGGCACAAGTGGTCGATACTCCTTTTAAATTGCTCAAGCTTATCCGATTGATTTTATTCTGTACACACTTCTGTTTTCTTGTATACACGGTGTCAGTGCAGGCTCTTCAGAAGATCTTGAAGGAGTAGTATGGGTTTTAAATCAAAGGTAAAGTAGTCAATTTTGGCTGTTTGAACAACATAGGTGAAGATAACACATGACCCTCACTAAAATGATTGTATGGCCATATGCAACACCTGTTTAAGCTCATCCCAGCTCTCTATCATTTGTATTGTTTATTGCTGTATTTACTGGTGCCTAGGGTGACCACATTTCCAAAATGCCATTCGGGGACACCCTTTCCCGAGGGATTGGTTTTGTGGAACAAACTTTTGACAATGACTGGCGGGGGGAATGTATAGCTCCCAACTGCCCCTGATTTCTAGGGACTGTCCCTGATTTGGAGAAAAGTCCCTCTGTCCCTCATTCCTCTTCATGTGTCCCTCATTTTGGTCTGATCTATATAGATGTATATAAAGTGCACCTTTTATCTATCAAAAAGTGTTTTCCAGTGCTAAACCTGCATTTGTATATTCCAAAAGTCAATATAAAGGAATAGTAGTGGTAAAAAAATCACTTGTGGGTTTTACCAATCTTGTTTTATTTGTACAATTCTCCTTTAAGGGGTGTGTGGCAAGGGGTGTGTCCTATGCCTGCATACTTTTGTTGATAGGTCTCCCTCATTCCCATCTCAAAAAGTTGGGAGGTATGGGAATGTAGTCTCAGGTCAGGGAATTTGGCAGCGGGTGATTTGTTGGGTGAATGGCAGGTGTTAGTACTTTAATCATCCCGACACCATGCTTGATATGGTGTCAGGATGATCAAATCACATTGTTTCTATTACTACCTTGGTAATATATAAAGAAATAGTTGAACTCACCATAATGTAGAATCAGTGGGAACCCTGAGCTTGTTATCTGCCACCAGATGCAGTGTGTCTAATTTGTCCACTGCAACATCGCAGTCCCACTATAAGACGCTGATAGCCACCATTATGAGTAGAAAAAAAAAATATTCCATAAAAAAAAACCCGAGTTTGTACACACTATAACCATACAGGCGCGAACCGATCAATATACACTTATTGGGATTTTTTAAATCAAAAACATATAGCAGAATTTATATTGGCCTAAATTGATTAATAAATTAGATTTTTCATTTTTTTTATTGGATATGTTTTAAAGCAGAAAGTAAAAAATATATATATTTTTTTCAAAATGCTCTGCCTTTTTTTGTTTATAGTGAAAAAAAAAAAAAAAGCAGAGGTGATTAAATACCACCAAAAGAAAGCTCTATTTGAGGAAAAAAGGACATATATTTTATATTTAGGTACAGCATCGCACGAACGCGCAATTGTCAGTTAAAGTAACACAGTGCCATATTGCAAAAAAATGGCCTGGTCATGAAGGAGGGCAAATCTTCCAGAGGGCAAGTGGATAACAAGGACCGTTTCTTTAATGGACTGTCTACAACATGGACTTTCTCTGTACATCAGGGACTGTCCTTACCAAACAGGGATAGTTACACTTGGTAGAGGGACAGAAGACAATAAAAGAAGGACGGAGGGTTTTGTTTATAAAACAGGGACTGTCCCTATTAAGCAGGAAGATGCCATCCACAGTAGTGGGTGAAGGAGAGGGACTGGTCTCCAGGTCAGGGACTGCCTCTCTGTGTACTGTGACATGCTGTGTATACAATGGGGGAGGGGTCTCTGAGCACACAGCCAGTGTTGTCCCATGTATCAGTGTAGCACACACACAGGCAGTAGACAAGTAAAAACACACTGACAGCTGTACATCCCCCTTCCCTCCCGAGCACTCGTTCATGGTCCCCTCACAGTGATTTATGATTCTTCTAGCATGGGCAACGTAGAGCATTCAAAGTGGGCAGGTTAGGGAGGGGGGAGGTGAAGAAAGTGACCGACAAGGAGGCACAGGCTCATCCATCCAACAGGCAGCTCTATAGAACTCCTACAACTCCCTCTGACAATCCAGTGTGTCCCCTTATGGTGTGGGCAGAGGCTGGTGGATCCCTCCCCTACTCGAATAACACTCACTGTGCGATCAACTGATTGGGAACATCGCTGGTGCTGGCTGCTCCGTGCTGTGAAGGGTCAGATGCATGGTAGAGATCCCTGTGGAGACTAGAAGTGAAGTAGCAGAGACTCCAGTCCGGTTCTTTGGGATGCTGGGAGTGGGGCCCCCCACTGACACCTGGCCCATATGCAGTGTCACTTGCCAGAAGATAGAGGAGGTGGGTGGTCATCCAGCGTGGTGGAGAGCACTAGGCGCGGAGGAGGAGAAAGTTAACCCCTTCTCCGCTTTGAGAGCTGAGCAGGAAGTCGCAGCCATGACGTCCCTGGTTGTTAGACGCCAGGCGGCTCTAGCAACCAGTGGCCAGTAAAGTATCAGGTGGAGGTGAAGGAGGAGTGAGCACCAGCACTACAGCAGGGTTTGCTCACCCTGTCAGTATCATCCCGGGACACTGTATTGTCCTGGAATGAAGGTGCCCAGGACCCAGGACAGACTTACTAATTGTGGGACTATCCTGAGAAATCCAGGACACATGGGCACCCTGCTGGTGCCTGAAAATGGTAATCAATAGTCATCTGTGAACACCTAAAGTGGATGTAAACCTTCACATATACCCAGTAAAGTGAACAGACTGAGTGATACAGAGAGATGAAACAAACCTCCATACATACGTTTTACATGTATATCTGCTGTCTTCAGCTTGCTATATTCTTTAGAAAGTGCACATTGTATTAGAATTTTTTCTTTCTTTTCCAGCAGGGGGAGTCTTGGCATACACTGTGTGGCAGCTGGGGGAAAGGCACACACACCCTCCACATAAGCAGAAGAACAAAGATACATGCAGATAGACCAGCTCTCTGCTAATCTATTTATAGCACACAAATTTCCAGATGCTTTTATCTCCTGTGTCTGAGAACTTGTCAGAAGTTATCATGCTGATAACAGAAGAATGGAGCAGCATGTGACACGGGACTTAGGGGTTTGGAGAGAGATAAGAAAACACTATAGCTATATGTGCCCAGATCAAATTTCATTATTTGGGTTTACATCCACTAAGGGTATATTTATAAAACAGTGAATGTGGCTTTCACCAGATATTCGCTGTTGGTGTCATTCACTTTCATTTAAAACACACGCACCAGGAAGATGCAATGTTTTGTAAATGTCAGATTCGTCAATTTGTAACTATGTCTCTTAGTCATAGCTCACAACTGTCCCTGATTTGGAGCAATGCCCCTCTGTCCCTTTTTTCTCCTCATTTGTCCCTCATTTTGGTCTGATCTATATAGTTGTATATAAAATGTACGTTTTATCTTTCAAAAAGTGTTTCCCTGTGCTAAACCTTTCATCTAAATTCTAAATTGCTCCATATGTAAATTTTAAAAGCCAATATAAAGTAATAGTAGTGGTAAAAAAAAAGCCATTGAGGATTCAATTAATGTTTTTTTTCAGTTGTCTCCTGTAAGGGGGTGTGACAGGGGACGTGTCCTATGCCTACATACGTTTGCTAGTTGGTGTCCTTCATTCTCATCTCAAAATGTTGGGAGGTATGCCCTTAGTTATTTGTTTGATGTTTTTCCATATAATTTTATATATTTAAAACAACAAATAAAGACTTACACAACAGTTACCCATGCAAAGGTTTCAGCTTTACATGGCAAAACAGTCAACCAAAAATGCTAAGCCACCTGGCTCTCAGCAGCTGCACTGCCTTTGACTTTGGTCTCTCAGACCATGGACTTTTCAGGCCCACTTAGCCTTAGTTACAGCCCACTCCTGGCCTCTAGATAGGGTTCTCTTAGCACCAGTGGCGGTCAGTGCTCAATATTGTGGGGGGGGGCGCAAAAACTAATGACCCACCCCCCAACTCCCGCAGGCGATGGACGGGATTGTGGCGATCAATGAGATTGTACAGTGTATGGGTGGGGGGAGGAGTGTACTCACTACTTCTGGCAGTCCAGAATGATCCCTGTAGACTTCTCCCTGCAGCTCAGGGTCACCACCAATGTGTCATCCACCATCTGCTCCACCAGGACCAGCACCAGCGAGCGGACCCGCAGCTCTTGTATGGCCTTGGACTCCATGCTCGTCTCTCGAATAAATCACCTCTTTTGGCTGGAGCACACCTCTCTTCAAACAAGTCTCTGTCTCCAAATGGAAGCCTTGAGCTATAATCAGGTCCAGCTTATAACTAATATGCACACCTGTCCACTCACATGACCTGCAGGTTTCCAAAAAGACCTAGGCACAGGATTGAAGGCTCAGTCACACCCAAGACAATTTGAAGTCTTCAAGCTGCAAGCCTCAATCTGGGATTACAAAACCCAGAGAATAATGATATGTCAGTATGTTTTCTGCATTCAAAAACAAATCTGGAGCTCACAATCTGCCTTAATAAGGATCCTGTGTGCCTTTTTATACAGTATATATATATATATATATATATATATATATATATATATATATATATATATATATATACACTATATTACTAAAAGTATTGCAACGCCTGCCTTTACATGCAAATGAACTTTAATGGCACCCAGTCTTATAAAAATAAAAAAATAAAAATAAAATATATAAATTGGGATAAAATCTTAGGAACAAAGAACACGTAGGAGAGATGGGTTTGCTTTAAGAGCATATTAAATAAGGGCATTAGCCAGTGCATCCCATTGGGAAATCAATTTAAAAGAGTGAACAAAAGTCCTGGATGGCGTAACTTCAATATAAAAACGCATATAAATGCAAAGGAGAAGGCCTTCAAAAAATATAAGGGGGAGGGATCATCATCAGCATTCAGACAAAGACTGCAACAAGAAATGTAAGGCTGCAATTAGGGCGGCTAAGATAGAACATGAAAGACACATAGCGGAGGAGAGCAGAAAAATCCCAAGAAATTCTTTAAAGCGGGATTCCACCTCTAAAGTGGAACTTCCGCTTTTTGGAACCCTCCCCCCCTCCGGTGTCACATTTGGCACCTTTCAGGGGGGAGGGGGGTGCAGATGCCTGTCTTAGACCACTTCCGGGCATAAACTCCCAAGGGAGTTTACACCACTTCCTGTCCCGGCGCGCTGTCAGACAGCGCTGCAGATTCTCATTGTGCTGCGCAACTCGCGCATGCGCAGTAGAGAACCGGGAAGTGAAGCAGTAAAGCCGACACTTCCTGATTCCCTCACCAAGAATGGCGCCGGCAGCAGCAGAGAGCCGAGCGATTGATCGGCCTCTGCTGCCGACATCGCTGGAACCTGTGACAGGTAAGTGTCCATTTATTAAAAGTCAGCAGCTGCAGTATTTGTAGCTGCTGGCTTTTAAAAAAAATGTTCAGGTACCGTCCCGCTTTAAGTATATAAACAGTAAAAAAGGGAGGACAGACCATGTTGGCCTCATAAAGTATTAGAGAGGAAATCTGGTTACAAAGGATGGGGAGATGGCAAAGGTATTACATTTATTCTTCTCCTCAGTCTTCACGAGGGAATCGGGGGGCTTCAGTAACCAAAACTGCAGTGTTTCTCATCCTCCAGCATTAATAAGTCACCGGGACCAGATGGCTTGCACCCGAGGGTCCTTAGGGAACTTAGACAAGTAATTGCCAGACCATTGTTCCTAATTTTTCTTGACAGTCTACTAACTGGAATGGTACCAGCTAATTGGAGAAAAGCCAATGTAGCACCAATATTTAAAAAGGGCCAAAATACATTCCTGGAAATTACAGACCAGTTAGCCTAACATCAATAGTATGCAAGCTCTTGGAGGGAATGATAAGGGACTATATACAAGATTTTAGTAATGAAAATGGTATCATTAGCAGTAATCAGCATGGATTAGTTAACCTTCTATGAAGAGGTGAGCTGCCATCTAGATAAAGGATAAGATAAAGGCCCATAGACATGGTGTATCTGGATTTTGCAAAGGCATTTGACACAGTTCCCCAGAAATGTGTACTGTACAAAATAAGGTCCACTGGCATGGACCATAGGGTGAGTGTGTAGCGCTGACATTCTTGCTTATTAATGTGTGTTTGCATGTTATAATCAAAAGTCTATGGACATTTCTATTACTTAGTATTTGGCGCCATCTAGCGGCCAAATACTGACATTGAACTTGAACAATTATTGCTTTGATAAGCACAAAGACTGAATACAGGAAGTGACTGTTATTTACATTGGAAGGTTGACCTTTTTACCCAGGATGCTTGGTGATCTACCCAGGAACACCCTCTCGGACAGTGCATGCTGGGTAGGACATAAAAGGAACCCCAGCGGCCATTTTAGGTCTCTTGGGATCGCCTGGCCTGCCTTTGAGGGCCTGTGAGGAGGCCTCCCGGAGGAAGCGGCCTACAGCCATTTCGGAGCGCAACCCTGCTCGGTTGTTGAGTGACCTGACAGTGCCAGAGATACAGTGACCAGATTGGAAAGATCCAGAGACACTCGTTTGAGCATCGGAGGATCGGGCTCACCCAGTGGAGCGGAACGGAGTGACGGAGCCAGCTGACGGAGAAGCAAGCTACAGTCACCGGATCAAAGCCATCATAAAGAACTCCGATCCAGTTGGTGAGCGGGTTGCGGCCCACAGTTTGTTAAATTTTGCACCTAGTCAGACTTATATACAGGCCTCGCTGGGATCTATAGTCCTACGGAGGAGGAGTAAAACAACTGACACTAGGCAGGCATGAGGCCTATCTGCTATGCATCCTAAGCTTTGTACTATAGTTACTGAAGTTATACCAGGAGCATCTTCAACTCAACTTGATTTACTTTAACCCCTTGGATTACAAATCTTATAGAATTACCCTAGCTAGCGAAGATCAGAAGATTAAAGACTAAGTACTTTAAAGTGAGATCTCATGCATAGCTATTAAAGTAGGGGGAGCTCCCACGTATTTATATTGTATGTGATTGTCATATTAAAATTCATTGTCCTGTCATTCTACATTGGGACGACTGTACAATTACTGTAATCACCTGTTTGAATATATTCACAGTAAAATATATTTGCGGTTAAGTACCCAGTTGTGTGGAGTTTTGTTTTCTCCCAGCAGGTGGAGCCAGTGGATCCTGATATTCCAATACAGGTATATTGTGTTATATCATATTGCACTGTATTGTATTACACCACAGCTGTGTCAAGGGGACTGAGTCGGGTTAGTGGGGTTTATCAGCAGAGTGCAGGCCCAAATCAAACCTGCAGCTCCTTCAGGGGTCAGTGCGACATGTACATGGATCGAAAACTGGCTACAGGGGCGAGTTCAGAGGGTGGTGATGAATGGGGAGTACTCAGAATGGTCAGGGGTGGGAATTGGGGTCCCCCAGGGTTCTGTGCTGGGACCAATCCTATTTAATTTGTTCATAAATTACCTGGAGGATAGGGTAAACAGTTCAATCTCTGTATCTGCGGACGATACTAAACTAAGCAGGGCAATAACTTTTCCGCAGGATGTGGAAACCTTGCAAGAAGATCTGAACAAATTAATTGGGTGGGCAACTACACAGAAAATGAGGTTTAATGTAGAAAAATGTAAAATAATTAATTTGGGTGGCAAAAATATGAATGCAATCTACTCACTGGAGGGAGAACCTCTGGTGGAATCATAGATGGAAAAGGACCAGGGGGTCCTAGTAGATGATAGGTTCAGCAATGGCATGCAATGCCAAGCTGCTGCTAACAAAGCAAACAGAATATTGGCATGCATTAAAAATGTGGATTAACTCAATAGATAAAGTGATAATTTTCCCACTCTACAAGACTCTGGTCTGGCCTCACCTGGAGTATGCTGTCCAGTTCTGGGCACCAGTCCTCAGGAAGGATGTACTGGAAATGGAGCGAGTACAAACAAGGGCAACAAAGCTAATAAAGGGACTGGAGGATATTAGTTATGAAGAAAGGTTGCAACCACTGAACGTATTCTCTCTGAAGAAGAGACGCTTGAGAGGGGATATGATTTCAATTTACAAATACTGGTGACCCCACAATAGGGATAAAACTTTTCTACGGAGGGGAATTTTAATAAGACACGTGGCCACTCATTAAAATGAGAAGAAAAGAGGTTTAACCTTAAACTGCATAGAGGGTTCTTTACTGTAAGAGTGGTAAGGATGTGGAATTCCCTTCCACAGGTGGTGGCTTCAACGGGAAGCATCAATAGTTTCAAAAAACTATTAGATAAGCACCTGAATGACCACAACATACAGGGATATACAATGTAATACTGACATATAATCACACACATAGGTTGGACTTGATGGACTTGTGTCTTTTTTCAACCTCACCTACTATGTAACTATCTAACTATAAGTTGGCCCACCCTTGGCAGCCCAGCTTCAACTCTTCTGGAAAGGCTGTCAGCAAGGTTTAGAAGTGTGTCTATGGGAGTGTTTGACTATTATTCCAGAAGCGCATTTGTGAGGTTAGGTACTGATGTTGGATGAGAAGGCCTGGCTCGCAGTCTCCACTCTAAAAGGTGTTCTATCGGGTTGAGTTCAGGACTCTATGGAGGTCAGTAAATTTTCTCCACCCCAAATTTGCTCACCCATGTCTTGCTGGACCTTGCTTTGTGTACTGGTTCAAATCATTTGGTAGAGGGAGGATTATGGTGTGGGGTTTGGGGACAGACCCCTTTTTGTTCCAACATGACTATATATATATATATATATATATATATATATATATATATATAATGACATACTGACATCTTTGTTACAATGTCAGAAGGGTTAGATTTCACCCAGGGTGTCTAAGTTATGTTATGTAGGTTGAGGGGGTCTGTTTTGAGTGAGAAAAACTGTCTTTGCAGTTTTATCCATGATGGATTGGGTTTTGGAGTTCAGAGATTTTGTAGAGCCTCTAACCCTGGGTCCACATTTTACTGGAAACCAGAGTGTACATTTATGATCTTGCTTACCAAGGATTGTGACACGTTTAAACCTAGAAGGCTTCATAGTCAGCAAGCTTCAGCTGAGAGGATGCTGTCTCCATTAGCAACCAAAGAGTGTATCACCAGGAAGGAGAAACTGCAGTAGAGAGGTATTTCAGAATTTCTATAGGAAAGTGCATAAGTTGCTGCCTGCTGAGGGTTACCAGGAAGGAAGTTCCTTGATAAAAAGTAATTCAGTTCCATGCTTTTTATGTGGCCAGCAGGGGAATAGCATGATACGTTGTCCTGTTGTGTGGAATACCACAGCAGATGTCATTGGATGAGAGGCTTTATCTACAGGCTCAATTTCATGTGAAAAAGTGTCTGCTTTCATCCCTGGAAACAGTGAGGAGAATCTTGTTAAGCCTTCAGGGTGTGCAAGAAAGCCATGTACTGTGGGGAAGCAAGATTTAAAACTGAACTTAAAAATGATGCACTGTTTAATGGTATGCCAGTCAGGTGAAACAGAGGTGTCCCCAGAATCCTCCCAGGGACCCAGAGTTTCCCTAGCTAGAGGCTTTTCAGGACAACTATGACCCTGGGAGGCCAGGGTGTTCCCTCAAAGTCGGGAATGAATTTGCATGTCTTAAACAAAGGGCTACAGGCTCAGCTTGAAAATGTGTTAATGCAGTCTGATAAGATGTTGTGTACCAAACTGACAGTGTCCTGAATGAGGATGTACTGAACCAGAGATTGATAGTGAATAAGGCACATGGCAATGCCTTGGGAGAGCACCAGGCTATTGTGTCAACTATGTCTAAGGCTACCTCCAGCTGAGAGGAGGTCCCTTTAGGCTTCATGTACACAGGACATTTGAAAAACTCTTCTGAACGTTGGAACTTGACAGCTTGTAACCGACACTTAAAAGGTCAGTTTTGCCACTTTTACATGCCACGTTTAGCCCCCTGTTTGTCTTAGGTTTTCCAGAATATAGTGGGTGGGAGAGTCAGATGAGCAGCCTGACTATTTATGCAACTCCAACCAACCCCGTTGGAGGTTGCTCAGAAGGTGATTGGAGAGTGCATAAATAATTTAGAGCCCCTGAAACCAGTGTTCTTGTCCAGGAGGAGAAGCTTTCAGCAAGGAGGGCTTCCTTCCTTCCTGGCTGTCTTACTGAAGGTGCAGCCTCTTCATCAGAATCCCAGCCATGCTGAGGCGGCCTGCTCAGTCACAGAACCCTTTCCGGGTTTAAGGAAGGGTGCCACTGAAGACAGCTGGAAGGACATTGTGAGGACATTGTGAGTTCTGACCAAAAGGGGAAGGCATTTCAGTGACTGTTTAATTTTATCACCCCTGCTGCACAAAGTACAAGGCTTGCCTGGCCCAGGTCATTGCTAAAGGTGCCCCAGCACTGTCCACTTGATGTCCCACTGCCTAGGGGACTGTTCAGAATAGCTACTACAAGGAAAATAGTCACCACGGTTCCTGTTAGTAATGTTGAGTACCCCACAGCTTTCTGAACCCTATCCCTGTTATTACTGTACTGCAATAAACAACCCTTCTAGACTGTGATTTTTGGATGCAAACGTGTGAAGTTGCTGTTTTCCTGGCTGCTGCACTAGCAGGAATATAACCTTGGACTTTAAATTGGCATCCCTAAAAAAGGGTAGTGCTACATAATAAAAAGGATTTGGGCTACCAGTGCTCTCTTCTGAATGCCATAATGCTAATGAATGTTCATAATTAGGGATGAGGTCAGGTTTACAGCACAGTGTGTTGGAGTATTTTAGGGAGCGCTGACAGTTGGGAACGTTAGGGGCTATACTTTACTATATGTGTGATATGCTACATATTCTTGAGCACCCACACTGTGTCACAGTTCAAAGACCCAACAGTCATTTTTAGTATTCCTTTATGTGTGTGTTGTTTTAATGTTTTTTTGTTCTTTTATTTTGTGTCTATTCTTTTTTTTTTTTTTTCTGCTAGGGTAAAAAGGTGGTTTATTTTTTAGTGTTAAAAGTCCTTTTTTACATTTTGGGGTGCACAGTCTACACTTTGTAGCATATCACTGCATACTTTTGAATAAAGTAGTGTGCATCAAAGCACCACATATTTATCACTCCTTTTGCCATACAGTAACTGCTATTATGTTTAGGCAATCTCCTTTATTTAAAAAAAAAAAGCCAGGAAGACCTAAAGTGAGAGAAAGATTTTCTGCAACCAAAGGTAGTAGGGGGCAAGCAGGTCCTGCAGAACAATGCAGTGTTCAGGATGCATTTTATAGAGGCCTGCTCCAGGTGCAGAGCATCCAGTGCTGACTGTGCACCCACTTCTTCCTCCTACTCTACTGTCAATCCCACCCAGACCTCACAAATTAGCTATTGGCTATACAATGATTTGTTGCAGGAGGATGGTATGCATTATGTGCAAACATTCTTCCTTTAAACATTGGGGATGATAAAGATTGAGCCATGACTATAAAGGGAGAGGAGGGTCCAGCCATACAGCAGTCAGGGGGCCATCAGGCAGGGAGCTAGAAGAGGCAGAGATGCTCTAGAAGCTGGCAACTGTCCAATTTTTTCTGAAAGCACTGCCCCACGGATAAAGGCCCTTGCTATCTCCTGGGCCAGTCCACAGAGCTCTGCCATGTGGTCCTTTTTTGGTAAATCTATATTATGTATCTACTGCTGTCAGCATTATTCTGGTCTGCAGCCTCGGCCTATCGTGTATCAATTGTTTTAAATGTAGCAGCCATTTGGGTACTACATGCAGAAGGAAGCAAATTACTCTGCACCATGGAGTAGTACCTTAGTGAAAAAATGGGGGGAGCAAAAGGCCCAAACATCTCCTTCTTATTTCTTACTTTCCTCACCCCCCCCTCCTCCTTCACAACATGTTCCTGCTGCATCTGCATCTATGTCCTTTAGTGACAGGGAAGGAAGTCCCACAAGAGGTTTCAGAGACTAATGCCGCATACACATGACCGGACTTTCCGGCAGACTAGGTCCGATGGGATTAGTCAATCAATTTGAACGTGTGTTCGGGACGAAAATCCGATAGACCTAAAAATAGAACATGTTTTAAATCTGTCCGACGGACTCCATTCCGACGGACTTAATTTGGAAAAAACGTTTGTCTGTGTGCTGATCTGACAGACCAAATATGACGCAAGGGAAGCTATTGGCTACTGGCTATTGAACTTCCTTGTTTAGTTCCGTTTACGCCATCACGTTCAAAATGAATGGACTTACAAATGGACTTAGTCCAATCGTTTGTGGGCAAGTCCGTTCGTTCTGAAAGTCCGTTGGAATTTCGGCAAAAGTCCATCAGGAAGACTGTCGGACCTAGTTTGCCGGAAAGGATTAGAATACACCACATCAGGAGGCAAAGAGGTTATTAGGCACACACTGAAGAGTGTAAAGTGAAGAGTTGAAGCCCTGCAGCATTTTCATACATGCACCTCACTGTCTCCAGCAGCATCCTTCCCAAGGCAGGTCTTCCACAGCTGCTGAAGCATAAGAAAAAAATGTCCCCAAATCACCCCCATGCCCAACTGTTCGCATTCCAGATTGTGGAATCAGCCCCCTTCTGTGAGTGTATGAGTCATTCTACAACACAGTAGCAGGTTTGCAACCACCAAATGTTTACCCAAAAGTCCATCTATACCCTTCACCAACACATGTAAAGTAATCTATTTGTATCACTGGCAAGGTACACATAGCAGGGTAAGCATGGGCAGGGTGGGGCACACCACAGGAGCTGGTGATGCCACTGCATGTTTTTCTCAGATGGAAGCAACACAATCACCTGTAGCCCTTCTATTTCATTGACCTCATCCGTTTGACTTATTAAAACTAGCAATCCCCCCAAGTGCTCTAAAGCAAAAGTTGTATTCCAGGCTAAATTCTGCCAATCTGTGTTGCAACCTATATACCTTGGGACAGGAATAACACTGAGACAGAGTTGCTAGCAGCTCTGCAGGCACAGGCTGAGAGGTGGTGGATACCATGCCATCTTTAGCCATGCAAGGTTTTTGTGACCATTATCTACTGGCCACCCGCTGTAAGGTAAAATTCACAAACCCCTTTTAAAAAGTCCTGGGTGACTAATTGTGTGTCAGCAGAAATAGGTCTTAGCACACATTTGGAGAAATCTCTGTGGGCTGTGTAACACCCTGGTGATTTATACAACTACACATCTGGGTCAGGAGAGGTGAGTGAGGACAGCTTTGTGTGCACAGCAGTAGAGTGTTCTCATGATTTTATACCTTTTTTAACTGGTGCGGCTTTGTGCACCATCTAATGTGAGTGCAATTTGCTTGGTTTTATAATAAATGTAATATTCTATTGGTTTCACACATTGTTTGAAAGATTTGTCTGATTGGTTTTATTTTGCCTGACTGGAGGAGATCAGAGGAAATTTGAACCTGTGACACTGAGGATTTATCAAGCTATGTGCTTTATATCTGAAAACTCAGTAGGGTAATTTACTTCTAGTGAGTGTATCTGTGAGCACAGGTGTGGGACAGCACTATTTTTTGGCATGATTTTATAAAGAGGTGCTTCTGAAGATAGAACGATAAAAGAAAAAAAGATGCATATTTTTAAGTGATTTATGTGACGGACCCCCATACTCAACAGGAGTAAGTCCGCCATATAAGCTTCCCTTGCCAGGTACTAGCACAATCCAAGGTCCCTTAGCCCACTCAGTCACTTGTCGAGACATCAGTGTAGGTTGAAGAGAAGCATAAGATTGTTTATTCAAACACAAAGAGATATACACTCAGGGGACAATCCCCCCTTCTTTGCAAAATGACACAGGGTGGGGTAAACTTTATTACCTCCAGTAACATGATACACAGGTATATTCACCTTTCCAACGATAGACCATATTTAAAAGGGGCTGCTGGAGAAACCCCCCCCCCCCTCCCCTCTAGCATCTAATCCACATCCACATATACTTTACATCCCATAATACTTTGCTCCCAAAGCAGAAGGAAACAAAAGAACAATGGGATACAGGGACTTTACAAATACATAACAACCCCCGCCTCACTTCAAACTATCTAGCAGTCTGAAAGGTGAAATTATTTATCTTCATATATTTCTTGAGGGATATTGTTCAGAAATATTACTGTCCCAAGTGAAAGAGCCCCTTCATTCTTTCAACACATATAAGACCCATGATAACAGGGGTAAAAGGAAATGCTGAGTCCGGTGTGGTTTTACGTTGAGTCTGGTTAGTGAAGACCCGACTGGGGTTCTCGGTCACCCTGTGCCACTGATAGACACAGGTGACTTACACATAGGTTTTTGGACATTATTTGTGCACATTTGTTATCCTACCTTTCATCAATTGAATGGTTAAAGATATGTTATTTGAGAATGTGGGGAGGGTTTAGTAAGTGCATTTGAATTTTACTTTGTTGTTAATTTATTGTCTGGCATGTGCCCTTAACCATGTACTGGAGTGAATAATAACGAAATATGTCAGATTCCAGGAGGCCCTTGTTCAGACCAGGAGGGTTTGTGGGCATTTAAGTGGCTGGACCTTAATGATGGCCATGCTCAGTGACTGCACTAGCAACAACATGTCATCAACCATTACATCTGTAATTATTGCATAAGGATGTGCTCTAGGGACCTTTTCCTCACATTTTTGACTCATCATTCAGTATGTGTTCAGCATTTTGGCAGCAGGTTTGAGTAAGTGCCGTATTTGGTGTAAAACGTGTTACCATCGACTGTTCTTGCAGTGTCTGTGCTGGGATGTAAATAAAGTAATCAGGGAGTGCAGTGAATTCTGGAGTTTTTTTCTCTTAAATGTACTTACAGATGGGCGGTGTGGGCACCCTAGAGTCATACTTGCAGGGATTAGGGACACAAACTTTCTTCACCTTGTGGTGTCATGGACCAGGCTTTAAAGAGGACTTGCTGCTGTCCCAGTGCTAACTAGAATATCTGCACATTACCTTCATCGCTGTGAGGCAGAGTTGGCATAAGGTTGAGTAGTTATTTATACAAGAATGATGGCGAGGGCTGATGTGCTGGATGAGATGTGTGAGAAGATAAGACATGCTTTAAAAGGGACGTGTCACCCCTCCCAAAATCTGAATGTTGTGTTCTGAGTGGGTGGGGTGAGATTGTTGAGGATAGTGCTGTCCCCTGCAACACCAAGGACTTGAGGACTTCTGCTGAAGGCAGTTTGTGGCGAATGAGGTCTTTTATGCTTAAATGCCTGTACAAGGATCCCAGAATTTTGGTAATCACAGAGAGAGATCACAATTGGATGGCCCCCTTATTTAATCCCCAATACAAGGGTAAAATGGCCAATCTCCTGCCACCACCACAGAGGGAGTCCAAATGTGGCACTTTGGGTAGGTGCTGTATAAGAACCTTTTTGTTGCATTTCCTGAAAGAGCCACTCTGATAACCATTGAGCCTCCAATCCTATGGTTACTGAAAGAGAGAGCAGTGGTGGTTGTGGCTGCCTCAGCCCCACTTTTCAGTGGGCATCCCCCAAACATGTAATTGGTATTTTTTTCTCTTCAACCTCAAGGCCGCATTAATAAGTTTGCATAGTAGAGTATTTATTTATTTATTTATTTTTAGAACAAAGAATAGTCAGTATTTGCGGCCTAACTACAACACCAACAATAAAACTAAACATATATATATTTGACCTCTCAGAATTAAACAGTGGTAAATTTGTATCTGAAAATAACATGCTGCCTAAAGATACACGGGTAAAAGCAGAGGAAGTGAGAGTTAGTAACCAATGCTCAAGTGGCATGAAAGGGTGTAAAAAAGTGGTTATAGACATGGTTTAACAGTCGTTGTTTATTCTAATTCTATAGAGCAAATTTTGAGGATTCAGTTTTTTTATTGCAAAGGTTTTCATTCCATTTTCAATTGGCAGGATAGCTGTACAGTTGACATATTACAAAAACCACTAGAGACTGTTCACATATTACAAAAGACTGTCATAGACAGCTCATATGAAGCAAAAGTCTATCAGACTCCCCACACTATTATTCTCAATTTGACTGTTCTTCCAATGAAGCTATTCTGTAGGCTGTCTAAGCCACAATAATTTCTCTTAATCAATACAGTAATTATTTGCACTATTCTAAAATAACAGTTTATTAATTAAAACGATATGCCTCAATTACTGTGTCACAAGGGAGTGAACATGGGACATGAACCTCAGATCAAAGTATCTTGAGGTATTGACCCCATATTAATTTCATGAACTACATACTTATTCTGTGCCAGTCACTTAATACAGTTTGGAGGCCAAAGACAGCCAGGCAGCTAGCATTTTCAGAAGAAGCTCCACACGTTCAGGCTCCACATTTCTGCCAGTATTGATTTCGGTCAAAAGCCATGTAGATGGTCATCTCTTTTGCAATCATAATAATTTTGCTAGTCTATGAACTAATTTCCCCATTTCCCAATCTTTTAAATAAAAAAAAAATAAAAAAACTTTTAAACTTTCTACCTACCCTACCACCTGTGTCTTATGTAGAAAATAAGCAGTTACCCCGTTGCTGTCTATGTAGCACATATGTGTGGCTGCAAAAGTGTGGCTTTAACATCCATACACTGATCACATGAGTCACTGGATGGCACTCACTACATGCTTCTATCACAGAGACTGAGCTGTCAAATAGAGATCTCTCTTCTACTAATGATAGGTATTACAGTAATCATGTGATTGCCAATCCTTCCTGCCCCTGGGCATTAAGACCATATTATTTGGACACTATTTGGGGTGGGAAGGGGTTTAAAAAAACTGTAAATTTTCCCACTCTGAGTAACAAATCATTTTAAATCCCGCCATTCTCCACCTTCCTGACTCACTGATGTGTTTCCTTGTCCCCCTGTTCCTTTTCTGTCCTAATCTTGACTCTATTAACATAGCTTGAAGTGTTACTAAACCCACAACAGTAAAATCAGTCTGTAAAGTATGCTTGTTATACTCACTGTGGAACCTAAGGGGTCAATCCTATGCAGATGGAGATCAGAGAAGACAGTTCCCTGATCTTCACCTTCTTTCAGTGTCTCCAACTCCTCCCCAAATATTATAAATGGAAGGAGTCAGGCGGCACATGCTCAGTTTGGTGTATATTGCTTTTTTTTGTTTTTGTTCCTTGGGGGAGTGCATGTGATCAGCACATGGCCAATCAGCACTGTCCAGACAGTGAGCCAGAGGTCCTGAAGTGTTATAGGACATTGAGAGCAGAATAAAAACTCCTCCTACAAGTTTTACAACACACTGATAGAAGTCACAAGACTGCTATATACTGCTGATGAGAAAAGATATTTAGCAGTTTATATTTACTAAAATAATTGCATTTCCATGTTCTGTGTACTATGGGAGACCAGATATAGTGAATTCAGGGTCCAGGGTTTAGTAACACTTTAATATATTCAAGTCTTAAAGCTATGTTCCCACAAAAAAAAAAAAAAAAAAAAAAATTAAAGTCAGCAGCTACAAATACTGCAGCTGCTGACTTTTAATAATTGGACACTTACCTGTCCCAGGGTCCAGCGATGTGGGGGATCGAAGCCCCGCTCGTTTCCCCCTCCGCTCGGCGGCGCCGGCATTTTAACTGTGGGCGCCCGGCTGTGGCTTCGCAGCCGGGCACCCACTGCATATGCATGAGCCGCGCGGCGTGACTGGCCGCGCAATCATCTGGGACCTGTCAGATGATTGACAGAGGGAGGGGAAAGAGGCAAGCTCTCTTCCTATGCTGAGGGAAGTGACGTCAGGAGCCCAGGTACTGGAGGAGGCAGATTTTGAGGGACCACATAGCAACAGGGAAAAAAAGGTAAGTAAAAAAAAAAAAAAAAGTTTTTCCAAATGTTTTATTTTTTCAAGTACATTAATGACAGTTTGTTTTTTTGGGTGGACCACCACTTTGACTTTACTGCTCACTTATAGATCCTAATACCTCATATACCTGCATTAGCCAACCTAGCAAGCCCTGGCAGGACAAGTTGGAAAAAGATTGTTGTTTTAAAGACTGTGGTAAAATCCACTAGATAAATCTCTAGTTATCAACAGTAAAAGTATGTGTAATTGTGTTGGTGCTTGGAGGAGAATGACATGTCCTTGATCCTACAGCCTTCTGGAATACCATGTCACATCTCCTAGGAGGCTGCAGGGCCAGTGACACAGAACAGCCAGTGTTCAGGCCCAACATGCATCGTTGGGGCTGGCTGCTGCCAAAATGATGGCATGGGACTCACAATATGTTGCTTGAACAGCAGAATTCACTGTATTTGTTGAGTATGTGGTTATATATGTATTGAAGAGAATATAATAAGTCAGGTAGGAGAGGGAAAAACATAATGGGGAGTTAAAGCGGAGTTCCACCCAAAAACGGAACTTCCGCTTATCCGGTTCCTCCCCCCTCCAGTGTCACATTTGACACCTTTCAGGGGGGAGGGTGGGAACAGAGACCTGTCTAATCCAGGTATTTGCTCACACTTCTGGTGATAGATTGCGGCAGAATCTGCAGTGAACTACGTCATGCCCGGCCCCTCCTTTGCCCCCCCCAGCAGAGACCAGTCAGGACGCTGGTGACTTTAAAAAGTAAAATGTTGGCAGAACTCCGCTTTAAGTTTCTCTTTAATGCAATTTAAAATGTAGCTTTGAAAATGTTAGTTTACTTTTAATTATTTTCTATGTTTAGTATGTCTACTGCCCATTGTTAGCATGCTGCATAGTTTACACACAAACAATACAGTCAATGTTTTCTTTACACATACAAACAATATATCTCTCTCATACATACACACATTTCACACCCTCTCCAAAATAACTACCTCAGCTCTCCTGAAGATGGTGGCAGTTGCATGGGGGAGTGTCCACATGCTGTGCAGGGACAGGAAGTGTCCTAGTAAAGGACTCCTGTTCCATGCCAGATGGAATTGCAGGCTGTGGGCAACTCAATAAAAATCTAGCTGGGACAGCACTATATTGGCAGCCAGCATGCTAGCGAAGATGACTACACAATGCTCCCCCACATGCACTCAGGGCAGCTGCCACTCCTGCCCATCCCGGTCTTAGCCCTGACAGTAAGAACAAAATTCCTTCAGTCATATTATAACTGATTTGCTTATTTATATTTGAATCCGTCCTATATTTTCTAATATATAGAATTAAACACTACCCAATCTTAAGGAGAGTTCCCTGGAAATATCAAAATGAGAATATTTTTATAAGACATCATTTGTTAAAAAATTATTAATATGTTTTGGGAGAATGAGATCAAATGCATTGTAATTTAATTGCCATTCAGAGCACTAAAGTGATGCTCAAGCAAACATTGATCCAAAATCTAAAAAAAAAAAATACCAAATTTAAAATCTATACATTTAGATGTATTGATTGTTAAATTACATAGCGGCTTAATAAATGCATTGCAAGGTAAAATAAATGTTAAACTTTGGGATAAATGCAGTAAAAGCTTCCACTTGATACCCTCATGGAATCAATCAAGCTCACACAATATAGAATGATTAAAAAATTAATAAAGGTATATTATAAAATGAATTTAGACCACCTTAAGTGCATAGACACCAATTAAGGTATGACTATCCATATTATAATTACAATGCAATTGAATCAAATTGGTGTATATCAATGGTGGTGACACCCTCTGCTGAGCAGTGTGTATCTAAACACCTCTCAATCCAATATTGCAACAAAGAGTGTTATGCCTCTAAAAACACCTATTTTAAATACGCAGTGCAATCTTACCATGACAACAGTATATGAACAATAGAGATTCCCCACCTCCCCCATATTGACACCCTCTGCTATGCAGGGTATGTCTGGACACTACTAAATCAATAATGCAACAAAGAATGATATGCCTTCAGAAACAACTGTTATAAGTACTTAGTGCAATATAACAATGGAAACAGTATATGGCCAATGGTGCTATCCCCAATGAAATTGTGTCTGGTAAGTGACACACTATATATATATATATATATATATATATATATATATATATATATAAGGTAAATATAAAGTTCAGTCCACATTTCAAGATGTGCTAAATATTGAAAAAAATGTCCACCAAGATGTTATTCCAATAAGCCATGGTATGCCTTTAAATAGTTCATCACATGCAATTCTACACGAGCTGCTCCACCTGCTCCACCAAAAACAAATACAATGGCGTCATCCTGCAAATCATTTAAAACCACAGTAAAATGTATTAAAATCTGATTAATATGCACTCATGCATTTGTACAATGCAAGAACTACACGAGCACACAGAAAAGCCATGCATTGCCCCCTTAAGGAGCTAAAACATCAATCTCACCCTATCAGGCCACTGTTGGTGTCACCTCCGGTTGGTTGTGATGACATCACTGGCCCCGTCCTGGCATGCTACATTATTACACCATGACTTCTTCAAAAGGTAAGTAGTTTAAGTCAAAGATGCTACTGTAGAAAGCTTCTTTTTTAAAAACAGAAATGATAAAAAGCACATAAAATAAACAGTGCAGAAGCAAGTAGACTATATACAGAAAATCATTCTAACCTACCTACCTAACAACCTTACAGCAACGAATACCCTTCTCAGCCCTTTCCCCAGTTTAAGACACATGAAATGTCTGCCTGAGCCTGTGAGTTATTGTAATTAGGAGTGCCCATGCATTCTACTCTTGCTGGCTGGTTGTTGAAGGCAAGAAAGCGGTTTCCTGGGCCAGAGCTGCTGCTAGGGATGAGCAGATTGGCCAGTGTCAGAATAAATGCACATATGGCAGTATAATTGCATGAGTACAATCAAGCACTGCTAGCAATGAGTAGTGATGAGTGAATATGCCTGGATTTGATTTCCCAAGGGTTCTGCAAATCTTGTTCAAAATTCCATGAACCCAAACTGAGAGGCAAATCCCACACATCCAGTTCAACTTAGGTGTGTATGTGTGTGTGTTTTTTATTCTCTAACAATTCCCAGAGCCCTGTATATTCAGAGGAAGACATCTAAAAAAAAATCCCCTCGTTAGTGCCTCCTCTAGTGAATAATTGTAATCTATATAAGTGATTCTCATATTTGAGGTTCTCCAAACCCATTAATAATTTTGTTGTCCTTCACAGAACTCTAGTTTAACACTGTCTTTTCTGAAGAGTGGCAACCAAAACTGAACTGCATATTCATAAAGTGGCCAAACCAGTGTTTTGTAGTAATTTAAGTGATCCACAAGAACATATATGTAAATTTCCACCATCCCTTGGTAATGTATGAAATAACCTCAAAAAGTGGGACATTATGGGCAATAAAAAATGTATATATAAAAAATAAAAATAAAATTGTATTAAAAAATCTCATGGTGATAATACAAAGCATTATAAGAATAGCATTGTAAGGAGTGCGCATGCGCGGGACTTCCGGGAAGACGCACTGACCGGGAGCTCCGACCCGCTCCGGCCCTCCGGCGTCCCCAGCGTTAGCTTTACACAGCGGGACCGCTCGTAACGAGCCCCCCTAGCCTGCGGACGACCCCCAGCACTGGCCTTTATGTCCGAAATCCCCTCCAAGAAGGAGGTCTGCCGGAAACTGGACTTCGGCCTATCCGCCCTCACAGATCCCAAGATGGCGGCCGCGACCACACCAAGCACACACACAGGAGACCAGGAGTCCATAGCGGACCCCCCACCACATATCCAGCTTACCAATCCTCTGCTGGCTACTCCTGTGAGTAATCTGTCCCCACATTTGGCCTCCCCAGCCTCCACAGAATCGCTCCTCAGCAGGACACTGACAGGCATCATGCACACACCCATGATGCAATCCCCCCTCAGCCACTCTGACCCTCAGCAACTGTTCCCTCAGCTAGCAGGCTGCCAGCCTGACATGTCCCACTTGCTAAAATGCTTCTCTGATATGCTGGCAACAGGCCTAGCTCAGAATGCATCACAAATTACCACATCCATTACCACATCCATTAAAGCAGACCTGCAGAGCCTGGGGGCCCGCATAGATGCCATTGAACAAGCAGTAGACAATACGGCCGCACGCACTAACCAAAACACAACCTGTATCCAGACGCTGCAAGACCAACTCGAAATCGCACTCGCTAAGATTGACGACTTGGAAAATAGAAGTAGAAGATACAATTTCCGAATCAGAGGTATCCCCGAATCGGTCACAAATATCCCAGAAACCGTGAAACTCTTCATAAAAGACATCATTCCGGATATCCCGAGTCACAAACTTGAGCTTGACAGGGCTCACAGAGCTCTACAAACCCCCCGCCAAGATGGGCTTCCCAGAGATGTAGTGGTTAAACCCCACTACTACGGAGTTAAAGAGGAAATCATGAAAAGGACCCGCAATCTTGATGACATCACCATTCAAGGAAGCAAAATACAAATCTTCGCAGACATCTCCCAGACCACAATCCAGAAACGGAGATCCTTAAAACCTCTCCTGGAAATCTTTACAAGGAATTCCATAAAGTACCGTTGGCCCTTCCCTTTCCGCCTTCAATTTCAATACCAGGACAAATCACTCAGCTTTTCTAGCTTCCAAGAAGGCGAACGTCTGCTTCTACGCCTATGCTACCCCCCACCGCACCCCCCCTCCCACTTCTGAAATTAACACAGCCGTCCAAGCTAACATACATGATGTCCCGTGGTCTGACCACTCCCTAGTAACCCTGAAACTCGCAAACTTTTTAACTCGACCTGGGCCTCGCCATTGGCGCTTGAACGGTACAATCCTTTCCAATCCGGTGCACTGCACTATATTGGAAAAGGATATTCGTGAATACTTCATGACAAATGACACTGCAGACATTTCCCCTAGCGTCCTCTGGGGGGCTCACAAAGCGGTAATCAGAGGGAAGATTATCCAACTCTCCTCCAAACTAAAACGTGAACGAAAAATGGAGGTTATGAACCTAGAAAAGGAATTCAAAGCAATTAGTACATCCCACAAACAGAATCCCACACCCTCGACTCTTACCAAACTAGAATCTGCTAGGGTGGCTCTCAACTTGGCCCTCACCTCTAGTGCTGACAAACACCTCCACTGGAACAGCGGGAGACATTATATGCGGGTAGATAAATTTGGCCCACAGCTAGCGACTAAACTCACCCCCAAACATAGGATATTTTCCCTCCCCAAGATCAAATCTTTGACTGGTTCCCTAACCCAGAACCCCAAAAAAATCCTGGATTCCTTTCAATCCTTCTACTCCAACCTCTACTCTGACGGCAACCCTATCGCCCACACTCACCTTGAAGCCTTCCTAGAAAATGTCCCCCTCCCAAAACTCTCAGACTCTCACCGATCGATCTTGGATTCTCCGATTCAGGAATCTGAGATCAGAGCGGTTATTAAAGACCTTAAACGAGACTCCGCCCCGGGCCCTGATGGCTTTTCTATCCCTTACTATAAAACCTTCACGGATGTGCTCTCTCCCTATCTGGCCCGCTTCTTCAACTCTTTAAGCAAAGACCCCCCCATTGATCCTGCGGCCAACTTAGCCTATATCTCAGTCATTCCCAAACCGGGCAAGGACCCTAGCGAAGTGAGCAATTATAGACCAATCTCGCTCATTAACAACGATTTAAAAATAATGACGAAGATTTTATCAAATAGACTTGCATCGTTTATCGGCTCGTATATACATAAGGACCAAGTGGGTTTTATCCCGGGAGGCAGGGACCGGACCAGATTCGGAGAGCAGTGGACATCATTTCCCTAATGAAGTCAGGATGGGATGGGGGGCCCCCCCAGGAAGGTTACCTCCTCTCCATAGACCTCCAAAAGGCGTTCGACACAGTCGCCTGGCCCTACCTCTTTACGACGCTGCAAAAATGGGGCTTTGGTCCTAACTTCATTAAAATATTGGAATCCCTCTACTCCCAACCAAAGGCACGGGTTAGACTTCAAGGCCACCTCTCGGAACAATTCCCCATCCAAAAGGGCACTAGACAGGGGTGTCCCCTCTCCCCCCTCCTCTTTGCGGTCGCTATAGAAACCCTGGCTATAGCAATTAGACTCCACCCGGACATTCATGGGGTCCGCTGCGGACAATCATACCACAAATGCGCGCTGTTCGCGGACGATGTCCTCCTCTTTGTGACGTCCCCCCTTATCTCAACGCCCAATATCTCCCAACTTCTCAATGATTTTGGGCGAATCTCGGGCCTGAAAGTAAACATGACTAAATCGGTTGCCCTCAATGTTTCCACTCCCCTAGACCTAGTAAACAGGCTGAGAGACCACTTTCCCTTTTCCTGGAACCAAACATCTATCCCCTATTTGGGCATCAACCTCACATCTAGAATTGACCAACTCTATAGACATAATTATCCCCCCATGTTCAAAAAGCTATTAGAAGACCTTTCCCAATGGTCCCTCTACAAGATATCCTGGGTAGGCAGAGTAAATGCGGTCAAGATGACACTCCTGCCCAGAATACTATACCTTTTCCGCTCCCTCCCGATTCCAGTCACCAAACCACACATCGGCAAACTACAATCCGCAATCATTCGCTTCATCTGGGATAAAAAAGGACACCGCCTCTCTAAGAAGGTCCTTTTCAGGCCCAGAACGAAAGGAGGCCTAGGCCTACCCAACCTCTGGTGGTACTTCCAAGCTGCCCAACTTAGCCAGCTATCAACTATTTATTTGAAAGGACCCAAACCAGACTGGGTGTACATGGAACGAGATGCAACCCCTAATTACACCTTGGACTTCTTGCTCTGGTGTTCACCCAAACAGAGACCCCCTATAATGGCCCCGACATTATCCCACTCGATTGCATTATGCGACTCTCTACACAAACTGAATTCCCTTATTTCCCCCTGGCGCCCGCTGGCCCACATTTTCCATAACCCCAGGTTCCCTCCCTCCAGGGCTAGACATTAAAGCCTTTAAGTGGTGGCTGGACAAAGGCCTATATAGAATTGGTCACTTCTTTAATTCCAACGGCCCCTTCACTTTAAGCTACTGCACTTCTAAACTCGAAATGCCCCTCTCCGAAAAATTTCGATTCTACCAACTATCGCACTTCCTCAACCAGATCTGGAAAAATAGCGAAAAACCACTCTCAGCCACTTCCTATGAACAGTGGTGTTCCTCAGCCATGGATACGAGAGGGGGCATCTCCCTGATATACTCTGCACTAGCCGAGCCTGTGGAGAAAGCGACCTACATGATGAGCTGGGAGCGTGATCTTGATATCAACTGGGATCTAGATTCCTGGCATTCTAACTTCACCCGCTCTTACAAGGGCATCTTAAATACTTCCCTGATTGAAGCCAGCCTTAAGGTCATTTCCCGCTGGTACCTAGTACCCACCCGCCTTACCAAATATTATCCGCAATCTTCTCCCCTATGCTTTAGGGGCTGTGGACACTTGGGCTCTCTCCTTCATATAATGTGGGAGTGCCCCAGAATCAGAGCTTACTGGAACAAAATTTTCAACCTTATCCGCAAGACCACTGGCTTTGCGATCAAACAAATTCCGACAATTGCGTTGCTCAATTGCCTGATCCCAAATGTCCCCAAACCATCTCAGACTCTAATTCGCTTCATCCTTCTAGGTGCCAAAATGACTATTACCCGATCCTGGAAATCTTCAACAGTCTCTTATCGATTGACTAAACATAAGATCTCTTGGATAATGTCCCAGGAAAAGATTTCCAACAGCATCCTCGACACAGAGGACAAATTTAAACTCGTCTGGGAACCCTGGGCTACACATATCGGAGTTATTCTCTGAACACAGATGCTGACATGGTCGCCACAGGGCACATACCCTCCCGAGGCAAGGCTCTAGCCCCCTCCCTCTTTAGCCTTCCGTGCACTTCCTCCTCCTCCACCTTCTTCCTTCTCTTCAGTACTTTCCCCCTTTTTCTCTCACTTTCCTTCTCTATTCTCACTTTTTGGTCCTCCTGCTCCGTGCGCAGACGCTAACCCCCACTAGCGTTTATTTCGCTACCTCTCAGATGGGGCTCTCACGGTTTACTACCTAAAATTGCCTGACCGAGCCGGGTAGGGACCACGTTTTCCACCCATATTGGGCTCACAATTTAACTTGACAGTTAGCCTGAATCTAGTTGGTCCGGTGCCTAACTTATTGGGCCCCCGACACACTGACTGCAACTTTATGACTCTTCTCATATCATATCCGTGTTTTGTTCTTTGTTTACCATTGGAATATAGCACTCTGTACACTCCTAGGGTGTCCGGACCTGGATACCTCCTGCACAGCTTGTTCCCAGAAAGGGGTGTAGGAGGCGAAGGGGAAGGAAACCCCCAGCCCATGGGCCATAGAAGACTGTAATGTAAGAATACCTATCATTGTTCAGTGTGCTTCTTTGTTTTCTATTTTTGCCCTGGACCATGTTGCGGGTCCTTTTTCTCTTGTTGTATATTGGCATACTTTCAATAAAAACTATTCAAAAAAAAAAAAAAGAATAGCATTGTAAACGTTGCACACTATATGAATAAATTTTGCAAACATTGCACATTGGCTGTTTGAACCATGAATTGGCAATTCCAGTCTACTTGCTGTTCCTTTAAATTGTGGTTTCTAACAAGGAATGCTGCAGAGAGGGAAAGCCAACGTGTTTCAAAATAATTGTTATGAATCTTCTTCAGGAAATAATACCACTTCTGAAAAAACAGCTTTGTATTAGTAAAACATTAATGCAAATTCATACCTAACAGTATGCATCAAATTAATATTTAAACATACAAAAAATTTGCATATTTGGCAGAGGAATTCCTCAAAAAAAAACATGGATGTCCTATCACGGCCATTGAAGGCCTACCCAAAGTGGATGTCAGAAGATCACATCCAGAAAAAGCCAAAGGTGGATTGCCTAAGGGTAATGGAATAAGGGTACTGTGGGCTGAAAGGAAGCAGAAAAAAAGGATGCTAGATCCCCAGGAAGAAAATCAGTCTCAATTCCATGGGGAAAGGGTTCAGCCTGGATTGTTTTTCCCCCATCCCTAATAAAAAAAATGCTTACTTGAAATGTCTTATAGATCAAAACCAACAGATCCAAAGGTCCCATATTTTAATGTTGAAATAGCCCGAAGAGGATTCCACAGAAATGGCAGTCCAGAGAACAGGAGACAACGTGGCTCCACCATGAACAAACCAGGGAGAAATGGCACCAAAGGACGCAATGGCATCCCTGATATAGTGTGCATGTGTGGAAGGAAGTGATAAGTACGCATGCGCGGAAGCAAGCATCATAACAGGCAGCCGCGTCGCTTTTGTGCAGATGGTAATACCAATGCGGAGGTGACAAAGCACACATCAGAATGAAGGCTGAATGGGCAATTTTGACAAGTAACCAATTGGGGAAGGAGAATATCCATGTTTGGAGAAAAATACCTGTGCCATTACAAATTATATTGGATGCACAAATGGAATTTAAGCCATAGAACATGTAACATATAAAAAAAAACAAAGGATGAATTTGTCTAGGGAGTCCAAATACAAAAAAAGGATAGGAGGAAGAAAATAAGCTACCATAGTCCATAGATTACCAAATCATTTATACACAAATGACATTGAATTGTTATTGAACATAAAGCATAAAACAACAAAAGGAGGAAAAGAAGAAGAAAGAATAAGAAAAAAAAAAGGAAAATAAATAAAATCCACCTTGAAAGGGGGAGTTTAAAGGATAGAGAGGCAAAAGAGACCCAGAGAGATGTGCTTTCCCTATTAATTAATCAGTTTTTCCAGAGGAGAAACTGTCCAAAAAATATCTATAACTTTCACATTCATTGAGACCCGGAGGTGTGGTTGCCCTGAGAGACCTGATCCAATGCATTTCTCCCTTGAGCAGTATCTTGTTCCAATCACCACCACGTTTCGGAATGTGTATTCTATCAAGGACAGTAAAATTAACTTTCGGCATCCTGTAATTGGCCACATGTCGGCCAAGTGGCAAATAGAGGTTGCCAATACTCATATTATGCATATGTTTGGCAACTCATTTATGTAATTCTTGTTTGGTTTTACCTACATTAAAAGCACCACACTGACACTGCATAAGGTTCACCACCCCTCATGTCCTGCAGTTGGCAAAACGTTTCACCTGGAAGAGATCACCATTGGGCAGAGAAGATTGTGTCCTTCCAATTGTCAGGCACTGAGAACATGACCCACATGGAAAGGTTCCCCAGGTCTTGCAAGGGTCCCCCCTCAAATCCCCTTTGTATTCACTCTGAACAAGTTTTCCACCAATCGAACCTGCTTTTTTAAAGGCGATTTGTGGATTTTGTGGATTTGTGGACTAAACTTCCCAGTATAGGGTCCTCAGTTAAAATTGGCCAGTATTAAGTAAGAATTTTCCTGATTTTTTCATGTTCATTTGAAAATTGTAGAATTATCCTGGTTGTATTTGTCTCTTCAGTACTATTACTTTTACTACTTTTGGTCTTTTTGTTGAAAATAAGATCATGTCTTTCAATGTTTGTGACACAATTGAAAGCTTTTTTTGGGCTGGTTTTTGTATAGCCTCTAGCTAGGAGTCTGGTGGTGAGAGCATCGGCCTCCATTTGAAAGTCAGTACCTGTAGTACAATTACATTTGATACATAAGTACTGACTAAATGGTATGGATTTTTTCAAAGCCATAGGATGGAAACTGTCGGCATGCAGCAATGTGTTGCCGACAGTGTCCTTTCTAAATAATTTGCTGGTAATTTTGCCCTCTTTGTTCTTAAGAATACTGATATCTAGAAAATCAACCTTCTCCGAATTATATTTCATTGTAAAAAAAGGTTTAGATTATTTTTATTAATATGGTTGAGGAAACTCACCAGTTTACTTTCAGGGCCATCCCATATCAACAGCAGATCATCAATATATCTTTGGCACATGATTATATGCAATGTATATGCAGAATTCTCCTCACTGGCAAGAAACTCCCTCTCCCATTCCCCCAGGTACAGATTGGCATACGAGGGGGCACAACATGTCTCCATAGCCACACCCCGTACCTGGAGGTAGTGGGAGCCTTTGTAGAGAAAAACATTATGTTTTTCGGGATAAATTCCAACAGGGTAAGTATGAATTTGTTGTATTTCCATTCATATGTTGATCTTTGCTGAAGAACTCTCATAACAGCAGACACAGCCAAATCATGTGGAATGCTGTGGAGATTCAACATCGATCATGACCAACAGGGCTGAGCTTGGAATCTGTAGATTTTCTAAAATCTGTAACAAATTAATTGTATCCTTCGTGTAGTAGGTTAAATTCATAACATGTGGTCTCAGATGGTCATCAATTACCTGACTCATGGCTTCAGAGACACAACCAGCCAAAGATGATGGGTCTCCCAGGTGGGCTGTGTAGATCTTTGTGTACCTTTGGCAGTGCATACATAGTAGGTATACAGGGGCATTTTGTGCGCACAAAATCCCATAAGTCTCTTGAGATAATGGCCTCAGAATGTGCTTCATCAACCAGCCGATTAAACCTGTCCTGATTAAACCAATCCTGATTAAACCTATCAACTAGGGATGAAGAAATTTTACGATAAAATTTTTTGTCTTTTAGAATCTTAAAACACATATCTTAATACATTTGATTGTCCATTAGGACAACATAGCCTCACTTATCAGATGCCTTTATTGTTATTCCAAAATTATTTTTCAAAGATTTGAGTGCCAAATTTTGTTCTGGACTCAAATTTTTGGTAACATTATCACTCTTCATATTTTATATCTCTCTCGTTGTCTGCCTCACAGTGCCAGTGTGGGATTTTGGTTCAAAGGTGGAAATTTATTAGATTCTCTTTTACATTTTTTTAAATGTTATGTAAATGTTAAATGTCCTGGCAAAAAGATTTATATCCTCAGCTGTCTCAAATCTATCAGTACTTTTATTTGGACAATAGGACCGTCCCAAACACAATACCTGCTCCTCTATTGATGTGAGTGAATGCAATGAAATATTGATGAAATTCAAATTTTCCTTGTGCATAATTGGTGTTATCGGGGAGTCTATTTCCTCTGTGATATTTGTGAGTTGGCTTTCTCTAAAAAATCATCTAGTTGAGTTTTAGGAATCTTATGCCCCATACACACGGTCGGAAATTCCGACAGAAAATGTCCGATCGGACCATGTTGTCGGAAAATCCGACCGTGTGTGGGCTCCATTTGACTTTTTCCGTCAGAAATTCCGATGGAAAAAATTTGAGATCCTGCTCTCAAATTTTCCGACAACAAAATCCGATCAGACTTTTTCCGATCGCGTGTAGAGCATTCCGACGGACAAAGTGCCACGCATGCTCAGATCAAATTAGGAGATCAAACCTATTGGCTACTAGCCTCTACGTAGTTCCGTTGTATGCAACGAACGTCACCACGTTCAGAATGATCGGATTTTCCGACAACTTTGTCCGACCGTGTGTATGCAACACCAGTGTCGGACAAAATTTGTTGGAAAAAATCAGACGGATTTTGTGGTCGGAATTTCCGACCGTGTGTACGGGGCATTAGGGTTAGCTCCCTGATCTTTGCCTACATTGTTTGATTTGCTACAAATTGTATTAGAATTCTTAGTGCCACTCATTGATGTGTTGTTGTGCCTCGTAATGTTGTGCCCATTTCTCTCATCCCCCCTTCTATTGACTGTGCTTCTGTGGTGCGTTTTTTATTTACTTGTTGTACATGACCTTCTATCTCATTTTGTTTAGAGAAGGGGCCTTTTCTCTTTCAGAATTGGCGATCCGATAAGGGATGAGACAGAGGATGACGAATTTGAGGGTGTATCTGACAAATAATTCCCTATTCTTGTCAAATTTGTTTATTGATTTTGAAAATATAAACATTGGTACAATTAACAAAATATTGATTACATTAAATGGTAGCATTATTTGAATCTACATGTCAGATCTTAGTATTTCTTGTAGTTACAAGCATTTAAAGATTTAAGTAGGTTATATGTTTTTCGAAAGACTAAGGTGTTACAATCAATTTTAACAATTAAATAATCAAGAGAAAAAAATAAAAATAAAAAGTTGTTGTAAAGAAATAATATTAATTACTACGAGATTCAGTTACTTATAATAGGACATTAGAGCTTACTAACTATTATTGTATTATAATTGAACATTTTAAAAGTGAATGTTTCGCTACCATTTTGTTATGTAATTATAAATAGGAGAAGACATGATAGAATAAGGAGAGAAGAAAAGACTAAAAGGAAAGTAAAGATAAGAAGAGGAAAGAAAAAAAAAAAAAGAAGTCTGGATTAGTAGAGGTTTCCAGGATTTCTTAGTAACAATATATACACAGTATTTATTTATCAATTATTCAAAACAAAATTATATAGTTACCAAGGTCTTGGTAAAGAAGTGTCAAAATTAGGAGAAAGAAAGTGGGTTACCCAAGGACTCCATATTTTCTCAAATTTAGGTATGGTATTGTTGGATATGGCATCTGTTTTCAAGAGGCTCATTCCTTGATGTATTCTATTCGTAGTTTCAGAAAGCATTAAACATGAGGACTTCCACGCTTTGGCGATGGTCTGCTTTGTGGCTGTGGTAATTTGTAGAAGGAGTTTAAATTGTGTATAGGAGATTTGGGTAGGCTTTAAATTTAGAAGCGCAATTGTCGGATCTGGGATGATAGTTTTCTTGAATAATTTAGAGAGCATTAGGAATATTTCTTTCCAATAATTTTTTGCTATATGGCAATCCCAAAAGATATGAAAATGCGTTCCTGGATCACCACAGCCGCGAAAGCAAAGTGGAGAGTATTGTGGAACATATTTTGCAATCCTAACAGGGACCTGATACCAACGCATAAGTACTTTATAGTTCGCCTCTAAGGCTACTACATTTTGAGAAGATCTTTTGGTATTGGCCCAGACTTTATGCCATTTGGATGAGTCCATGTGAAAACCAAGATTATTCTCCCATTTTTTCACATAGGAGGGTGTTTTTGTATCTATCAGGGACCTGGTCCGCCGCGCGCCCCAGTGTGCAGGCGCATAGGTCCGGCGCTGCGGCGCACAGTAAGAGTCAGAGGGACGATGTGGCGGCGCACGAACGTTCGCGGCTCAGCTGAACGGCGCGCGCGCATGCGCACTAGTGCACGTCCCATGTGACCTCCAGCCGGCCTATAAAAGAGAGGCCCCTGGACCCAAACAGACGCTGGTTCGTCTCTCAGCTGTTCCCTTGTACCTGTACCCGTGCCTGCTGTATCTACCCGCCTACCCGTTGCCGACCCGGACTGTATTGGACCTCTCTGCCTTCTCCAGACTTGACCCTTGGCTTGTGTACCCGGATTTCCGTATCTCCCTTCTCCTGTGTTTGACCCTCGGCCTGTTTACTGGACTTCCGCTTCTGCCTCTTCAGTGTTTGACCCTCAGCCTGCCTTGACCCCTCTGCTTACGCCTGACCATTCTACCTGGACTTGCCCATCAGTGTTTGATCCTCTAAACCTGTACCTAACTTACCTTGTGTTTGATCCTCAGCCTGCTGCCTGTCCACCTACCAGTGTTGGAGTCTCCGCCAGTCTTCCAGCTTCTACTCCGTGATACCTGGATCCACGCCTAGCCACTACCCTACAGGTGGCTTGTGCCTCTTGGTGCCAACTGCCCCCTGTACCACCTTCAGGGGCAGTGGGCGCTGAGTCGCAAGGGCAACCGCTCTCGGCATCTTGGCCTCGGTGAGTACTTTAGTTCCTGATAGTACGAACCAGCCATGACAGAGGCCAACAGAGCGGGATCTCCTCTGGAGATGCTATGCCAACAGGTATCCGCCCTCATGGAAGCTGTACAAAAACTACAAGAAGGCTATGTACAAGTGGACAGTCGCCTCCAACAATTGGCAGCAGCTTCCCTTCCGGCAAGCCCAGCTCCTGGACCAACCAGTGGAGATCTGCACCACCAGCCCAAGGCCCACCAGCCATGATGATGGCTGTACCCGAACCCAAGGTACCAGTACCTGAGCGATTTTCAGGCGATCGCAGGAAGTTCAGGTCCTTCAAAAACGCCGGCACCTTATACCTTGCCTTACAGCCCCGCACCTTCTCTTCAGAAATCGTAAAAGTAGGATTTATCATGTCACTGCTATCCGAGGAACCCCAGACCTGGGCCCACGGCCTCATGGAGCATAGGAACCCCCTGTTAAACACGGTAGACTCCTTCTTCGAAGCAATGGCCCAACTTTATGATGATCCCCAGCGTTCTGCCACAGCCGAAGCCACACTACATACCCTCTCCCAGGGTAAAAGGCTAGTGGAGGACTATACGGCAGAGTTCCGCAAGTGGTCAGCTGACACCACCTGGAATGAGGCTGCCCTCCGTTATCAATATCGGCTGGGGCTGAACGAAACCCTGAAGGATGAGTTAGCTCGTGTGGAGAACCCCACAACTCTAGAGGAGTTAATACAACTAGCCACCAAACTGGACCGACGCATGCGGGAGCGGCGTTCTGAGCGCCTACAAAATCCCCGACCAGTGTGGGTACCTCCTAGGCCTCCGCCTACATACCCTGCCTCCTCCTTTCCTCCAGGTACGCCGGCTCCAGAGGGGGAGCCCATGCAACTTGGCCTAGTGCGCCCCCGGCTTTCCCAGGAAGAAAGACAACGCAGACGCAGATCTAATTTGTGCCTTTACTGCGGGGGTTCCGGACACTACCTACTGAATTGTCCCATCCGGCCCAGTAAGTTGCCATCTCAACCCACTATCAACTGTCAGTCCATTAACATTGTCCAGGCTTATGTGACTCTTTCTGTCTCCCTACAGCTGGCGGGAAAGAAGATTCGGCTACCGGCCGTAATTGATTCGGGCGCCTGCAGTTGTTTTCTGGACATTTCCCTCGCCAACGAATGGCATATTCCTTGCTTGAATAAAGAAAGACCCTTACTGGTTCACTTAGCTGACGGGTCCCTTCCACACTCAGGACCAGTAGTCCAGGAGACCCCACCTATTCTTACCACCACAGACTCCGGCCACCAGGAACTGTTACGATTTGACCTGATCTCCTCCCCGATGTTTCCCATCATACTTGGACTCCCCTGGTTACAGGCCCATGATCCCCAAATCCATTGGGACCGGAAGGAGGTCTCCTTCTCTTCTCCCTACTGTCACCAGCATTGCATCTCCCCGGCTCCGAGCTGCCACCTGGCAGTCATCTCGGCACCAGAGAACCTCCAGCACATTCCGCCAGTCTACCAGGATTTCAAGGATGTGTTCGATAAAAAGAAGGCCGACCATCTACCACCTCACCGGGCTTATGACTGCCCCATTGAGTTATTGACTGGCTCTGTGATCCCTTTCGGGCGCATATTCCCGTTATCTGAGACCGAATTAAAAGCGTTGAAAATCTACATTGACGAAAACCTTGAAAAGGGCTTCATTCGGCCCTCTACCTCGCCGGCTGGGGCTGGCATTTTTTTTGTAGGGAAGAAGGATGGGTCACTCCGACCCTGCATCGACTATAGGGAGCTTAATAAAATCACTGTAAAGAACCGGTACCCATTACCTTTAATTCCTGAGCTTCTCCAACGTTTTCGATCAGCTAAGATTTTCTCCAAGCTTGACTTAAGAGGCGCCTATAATCTTGTCAGGATCCGCGCAGGTGACGAGTGGAAGACAGCCTTCAGGTCCAGGTTTGGCCATTATGAATATTTAGTGATGACTTTTGGCCTGTGCAATGCTCCAGCTACCTTCCAACATCTGGTGAATGACATCTTTAGGGAACACCTGGACGACTTTTTGGTCGTATACCTGGATGATATCCTCATTTTCTCCGCCACCTTGGATCTGCATCGGAAACACGTTAGGAGAGTACTTTCCATCCTTAGAACCCATCAACTTTACCTTAAAGCCGAGAAGTGTGAATTTGAGAAAACTACGGTACAGTTCCTAGGATTTATCATTTCTACTAAAGGCACTGCAATGGATCCCCAAAAGGTCAAGGCAGTAATAGAGTGGTCAGCTCCCAAGGACAAAAAGGCCGTCCAACGTTTCATCGGGTTTGCTAATTTTTATCGGAGGTTCATCGTCGGGTTCTCTACTATTGTTGCACCCATCACCCGCCTAACCCAACAACATGGCCGTTTCCAGTGGTCCCAGGAAGCCCAGGATGCCTTCTCCAAATTAAAGAGCCTCTTCACCACTGCTCCTATTCTTCGACATCCGGATCCGTTACTTCCCTTCGTGCTAGAAGTAGATGCCTCGGAATCAGCCACAGGTGCCATTCTGTCACAACGTCACGGGCCAAAAGCCCTCCTTAACCCAGTGGCCTTTGCCTCTCGGAAATTGAGCCCGTCCGAAAGAAATTATGACGTCGGTGATCGTGAGTTATTAGCCATTAAGGCCGCTTTAGAAGAATGGAGGTACCTTCTCGAGGGGGCAACCCACCCAATTACTATTTTTACTGATCATAAAAACCTCGAATATTTACGTACCGCCAAACGGTTGAGGCCTCGTCAAGCCCGCTGGGCACTTTTTTTTCAAGATTCACGTTTCACATCTCCTACCGGCCGGGGTCCAAGAATGGTAAAGCAGATGCTCTCTCCCGAATCTCCCCGGAATCTTCTCAAGTGCCGGAACCAAGTACCATTTTGGCCCCCCAAAATTTTCTGCTCCTTTCGCCAGCAGATCTATCTTCTTCTCTCCTCGCTGCTTCAGCCCATTGCCAGGATCCCATTGTGTCTACCCTGGAGAAACGTGAAGACCTATTCTGGTCTCGAGATAAGATCTTTGTACCCCTAGAAGTCAGACCTTTAGTCTTGAAGACGCTCCATGACCACAAACTGGCAGGTCACTTCGGAAACCGAAAGACGGCTGAACTCATCTCACGCACCTTCTGGTGGCCAGGCTGGAGGCAGGACTGCCGCACATACATCTCTTCCTGTGTTCCGTGCCAACGAAACAAGGGTTCTAAAACCAAGCCCTGGGGATTGTTGAAGCCATTACCCATTCCGGAACGTCCATGGGCGGACATTTCAATGGACTTTATTGTGGAACTACCCCCCTCAGAAGGCTTTTCCACCATACTGGTAGTGGTTGATCGACTGTCTAAAATGGGCCATTTCCTGCCCATGGTGGGCACTCCCTCTGCCCTCGAAACTGCCAACATTTTTATTAAAGAGGTCGTCAGGCTCCATGGGGTCCCCAGGAGCATTGTCTCTGACAGAGGCTCTCAATTCACCTCAAAGTTCTGGAAGGAACTCTGCAAAACCTTAGGAATTAAGGCCTGTCTTTCCTCAGCATACCACCCACAGAGCAATGGTCAAACGGAGCGTACCAACCAAACGCTCGAGCAATATTTACGTTGTTTTTTTTCCTCTGCACAAGATGACTGGTCCTCCCTGCTGGCATACGCGGAATTCGCGTACAACAATTCCTCCCACTCAGCCACCAACCAAACTCCCTTCTGGGCAAATTCGGGCTTCCACCCATCTTTCCTCCCAAACTCGTTTCCGGAATCACCAGTTCCTGCTGTACAAGAACGTCTAGAGGCCATCCAAACCAATTTTAAAAAACTCCAGGAGACCATGCAACAGGCCCAAGAAGGGTACGAGAAGTATCACAACAGGGGAAGGAGGGAGAACCCCCATTTCAGAATCGGAGAAAAGGTGTGGTTGTCAACGGCTCATCTCAGGCTCTCTTGCCCTTCACGGAAACTGGGTCCCAAATTCATTGGGCCATTTGAGGTCAAGAAGGCAGTAAACCCCGTGGCTTTTGAGCTTTCGCTACCTAAGGCGTACAAGATACATCCTGTTTTTCATGCATCGCTACTGAGACCTTTGGTTCCAAGTCCCTTCCCAAACAGGGAGGAACCTCCTCCACCACCCGTCACAATCGATGGTATGGAAGAATTCGAGGTGGAATCACTTCTAGGGTGCAGAAAGGTGGGTCGTCAGCTACAATACCTAGTGAAATGGAAGGGGTACCCGCCGGAGGATAATTCCTGGGAGCCATCGGGAAATTTCCATGCACCAAGGCTAATTAAGATTTTCCAGCAGGAGCATCCTGAACTAATGGATAGCCTGGGCGTCCGGAGTCCGCCCCTCAGGGGGGGGCACTATCAGGGACCTGGTCCGCCACGCGCCCCAGTGCGCAGGCGCATAGGTCCGGCGCTGCGGCGCACAGTAAGAGTCAGAGGGACGATGTGGCGGCGCACGAACGTTCGCGGCTCAGCTGAACGGCGCGCGCGCATGCGCACTAGTGCACGTCCCATGTGACCTCCAGCCGGCCTATAAAAGAGAGGCCCCTGGACCCAAACAGACGCTGGTTCGTCTCTCAGCTGTTCCCTTGTACCTGTACCCGTGCCTGCTGTATCTACCCGCCTACCCGTTGCCGACCCGGACTGTATTGGACCTCTCTGCCTTCTCCAGACTTGACCCTTGGCTTGTGTACCCGGATTTCCGTATCTCCCTTCTCCTGTGTTTGACCCTCGGCCTGTTTACTGGACTTCCGCTTCTGCCTCTTCAGTGTTTGACCCTCAGCCTGCCTTGACCCCTCTGCTTACGCCTGACCATTCTACCTGGACTTGCCCATCAGTGTTTGATCCTCTAAACCTGTACCTAACTTACCTTGTGTTTGATCCTCAGCCTGCTGCCTGTCCACCTACCAGTGTTGGAGTCTCCGCCAGTCTTCCAGCTTCTACTCCGTGATACCTGGATCCACGCCTAGCCACTACCCTACAGGTGGCTTGTGCCTCTTGGTGCCAACTGCCCCCTGTACCACCTTCAGGGGCAGTGGGCGCTGAGTCGCAAGGGCAACCGCTCTCGGCATCTTGGCCTCGGTGAGTACTTTAGTTCCTGATAGTATCAGGCAAAGCATTCAGGTGACTATACAACATTGACACAAGCCCCTTTGAGTGGGGGTCATTTTTACAAATACATTCAAAATGCGTTATGTCACATAGATCATCTCTACCTTGTATAAATGGCATAATTTTTTTTGATCACGTAGATAACGAAAGAGTTCTGAATCTGGAATTTGATGGGTTTCACATATTTCAGGAAATGTTTGTGTAAGTGAAGTGGTCGTTATCATGTCATAGAGTTGTGTTAAGTCAGCAGAAATACATTTTTTAAAAGTTTTAGGAGATGTATGAGCCGGGTAGAAAAGTGGATTTCTAATAAATGATACAAGAGGTATATGCGGAGATTGTAGTCTTTTAATTACTTTGAATCTATCCCATATAGCAATTGTATGTTTAGTAATCCTATTTTTTATTACTTTATGGTCAGAAGAGGTAGACCATATTAGATTTGGTATGGAGATCGGATCACAGTCGATTGATTCAATCGCTACCCAGAGGGGGACCTCGTGTTTCGTGTGATATTTAGGAATATGTGCTATTTGTGCTGCATGGAAATAATCAGTAAAGTTAGGGAAACCTAATCCTCCTTTAAGTTTAGAAAGATAAAGAGTGTGGGTAGGTAAGCGAGATTTTGAGGAACTCCATATGAATGCTTGTGTTTTACGTTGTAGATTCCTAAGGAAGTATGCCGGGATAGGAATGGGTAATACACGAAAGAGATATAACATTTTAGGCAATACAGTCATTTTTATTACATTTATTTTACCAATCCATGATATTGGCAAAGATGACCATTGTTTAAGAAAATTTGTAATTTTTCGTAGTAGTGGAGGATAGTTAGCAGAAAAGATATCAGATATATTGGGGGTAAGAGTAATACCTAGATAAGTGAGGTGAGACATTGACCATGTAAAAGGGAGAGATGTTTGAGCTTGTTGTAGTGTTTGCTGGGGTAAAGAGACGTTTAAAGCTGTTGATTTTTGTGAGTTTATAATAAGTCCAGAAATGTGGGCAAATGTGAGCAGAAATATGGGGGGAAGACATAAAAATTAATATATCATCAGCAAATAGACATAATTTATGTTGATGGCCTGCTAAATCTATGCCCTTGATTAAGGGCTCTGTATGGATAGCCTGGGCAAGAGGTTCAATGAGTAAGGCAAATAAGAGTGGGGAGTAGACATGTGCAATTCGTTTCGTTTTTTTTTTTTGTTTTTTCGTTTTTTTTTTTTTTTTTTTCGTTTTTTTCGTTTGTTCGTTTTCGTACGAATGAACGAATCGTTCGAATCGAACGGATCCGAATAACGAATCGTTCGAATCGTACAAATCCGATTAACGAATCGTTCGAAGCGAACGAATCCGAAAAGCAATGAAAATCCGAAAAACCAAACAACGAAAATCCGAAAAACGAAAAAAGGAACAACGAAAATGAACGAAAAAATTTGTACATTCGTAACTTTTTTTTTTGTTGAATTGGTAATTTTCCGTGTCCCTTACAATGGTGGTCTTTTTTTTTAGATTCGTAAATTATTAAAATGTAATAATAGCATACACATTACATAAAATTATGAATTATGCTCCGATTACGAATCTACAAATGTTACGAATGTACGAATAACTACGAATGCGAAAAAATTTAAAATTAAACTAACGAAAAAACGAATCAACGAAAAATAACTCTTACAAATGTACGAATCGTTACGAATACGAACAACGACGACTTACAAATGTACGAATCGTTACCAATCAACGGAAACGAAAAAAACGAAACTAAAATAAAAGAATTTTTTTGTTGTGCACATGTCTAGTGGGGAGAGAGGACAACCCTGGCGTGTTCCTCTATTTATGTCAAACATGTCTGATTTGTATCCTGCATATTTAACATATAAAAAAGAAAGAAAGTGTGGAAAAATATTATGAGTGACTGCTCAGTATAAGATACCGGCAATTAACAAATATAATAAAAATGTGATCAAAAAAACATACACAGAGATATGAGCTCAGTAGAAAAAACGACCAATGAACAATGGTGCAAACACATATAGTAGTGCATTCAAATACGTCCTTATACTGACCAAATAAATGTGCACATATAAAGATAAGGGTAAGTAAAAAACATGACTAAAACGCATAAGAGAACTTCCAAAAAAAACGTCCTTATACTGTCCAAATAAATGTCCACATATAAAGATAAAGGTAAGTGAAAAACGTGACTAAACATATAAGAAAACTTCCAAGAAAAACATTTAAAGTGCGTGTCAAAGGTGATGCGATATTATGGATTGCAGTATTCACATTGACCCTGCAGATACCATCATCTCTGTATTAAATGTAAAATTGGAGGCTTACCAGAACACTGGTCTTCAAGGCAGATATGATCAGGTTGTAGGTTGATCCAGGGTCATCAAGTGCCGGACTCTCTGCAGCCAAAATCTCCTGTGCTCAAGGACTGAGCAGTGATTCCACGGCAGATATCCCAAATTTACAAGCCAAGAAGAAATAAAAAATAAAAAGAGGCTCCAGATCGTGAAATACGTTATAAAAGAGGCCTTTATTCCAACTCATCAAGGCAAAAAACAAAGTAAAAAGCTTTAAAATAACGCCAGCAGTCTCTTAGAACTGACAGCGGCTAGCATAGAGAAAAAAACTCTCCAAACGAGTTTAAACCGCAATCGCGCACGCGCAAGTGTGTGGGCATGGCTACCCATATTTAACATATGCCTTGGGATTATTATAAAGTGAAGTGACCCAGCTTCGAAAATAAGGGCCATACCCCCATTTTTGTAGAGCAAAATTTAAGTAGGCCAATGTCACTGTATAAAAAGCTTTTTTGATATCTAATGACAGGAGACACAGAGGTATTCACCTTGTTTTAGCTGCTTGAATCAGTAATGATGCTCTACGGACATTATCTGCTGCTTGTCGTAAAGGGATAAAACCTATCTTTGTTTATTAATGAACCAATTATATTATTAAGACGAGACGCCATTACTTTCACTAGTAGTTTTATATCTAGGTTTAATAAGGATATAGGTCTAAAGTTAGTACAAGATGAGTCATCAGACTGAGGTTTAGGGATCATCGAAATTATTGCTGTTAAAGTTTCCTGTTGGAAGGATTGTTTGTTAAGTAGGGAGCTAAATGCTTTTGTCAGCATGGGAGTAAGAATATGGGAACATTTTTTATACTAGAGGGCTGCGAATCTGTCAGGGCCTGGTCGTTTATTTAACTTAAGAGATTTAATTGCTATTTCGATTTCAATAGGTTCAATAGGACTTTCAAGGCTATCGTATTGAACTTGAGAAATGGTCGGAAGTTTAACTGTGAAAAAAATTATTCTGCTGAGGATTGGTCAAAGGATCCTTCTTTTTTGTATAAAGAAGTAAGATGTTTATGAAAGATGTGTAATATCTTTTCTGGGTTACTAGTATATTTATCATGGGGTATTTTTAGGCGAATTGGCTTAAAGGGGTTATTTAATTTTTTAAGAGCACGTGCAAGAAGGGTGCCAGGTTTATGAGCTTCAAAGTAGAATTTATGCTTAGATTTACGTATTGTTTGGTCCACCGATTCTGATAGGAATAGGTCAAAATTCAAACTTGCCTTATCAAGTTGTGCTTTTGACACTGGAGTAGGGTTTGATTGGAAATTTGTGTGACAGTCATTGAATTATTTTTCTAATTTTTGTTGTAGTTGCCGTTTTTCTTTTTTAAGGTATGATACTTGTCGTAAACAGACCCCTCTAAGAACAGGTTTATGGGCTTCCCACAATGTCAGTGGGGATATATCAGGAGTATCATTGTTTCCCAGATATTCTTTTATTGCTGATTCTAAATCAGATGAATGTGATGGGTGTGTGAGAATGTAATCGTTTATGTGCCATGTGGGGTCTTGAGCTTTTGGGATTAAAGAAGTAAAGGTTGAAATTATCGCACAATGATCTGTCCAAGTATAAGGTTTAATATATGAGTTGAGCAATTCTGGTGACATACTTATAGATATTAGGATATGGTCAATACGGGAAAAAGATTTATGTGGGTGGGAGTAAAAAGAGAATTGACGTTTTGAAGAATTTATTTCACTCCAGGAATCTAGCAGTGAATGTTGTTGAAGGAGTCTTTGAAACATACGAGATTGAGAGCTGGATATGGTTGGAGTAGGGGATTTATCTAGATAGGGCTATAGAACTTGATTTGAATCACCACATATTAAAAGTGTACCCATTTTATGCAAATCTATTACTTGTAGCAAGTGAGAGAGGAATGATGTTGATCTTTTATTAGGTGCATAATAGGAAACAATTGTGAGAGGGATATCACATAGGTCCCAAAAGTATGAGATAGCGGCCTTCTGGATCTTTGATCTCTGTTATGAGGGAAAAAGGTGTAGTTCGGTGAAATGCTATTAGTACTCCTCTGCATTTTGATTTAGCTGAAGTAGTATAAACTTGGGGGTAGCATGTCCCAAAATATTTAGGGGTTGAAGTTTCAGTAAAATGCGTCTCTTGGAGGCACACTATATAGGCTTTTGAGGAGGATAAAGATCTGAATTCTTTAGTTCGCTTATGAGGAATGTTTAGACCTTGGACATTTAAGGTTAGGACATTTAAAGGAGCCATATATAATTTTTACATAAGATATATCGATATATTTCTGTTATCAGGTGCGGAATGAAAGAAACTCCAGGGAAAGATCGGATAAAAGAAAAAAAGGAGAAGTAGAATATGAGAGAAGAAAGAAAGAATAAGAGTCATATATTTAAAAGAAGTTACAATTACTAATATATGTATAAAAATAAAACAATGGCGTACTGAGCACGCAAATCTGCTAGCTCAGAGGCACAAAGTCTATCCGAGGAGGCCCCTCACACTGTAACCCAAGTGGAGGAGATAGAAAAATGGGGGCAGCAGTGACCAATTCTCGGGTCCCCCGCGGCCAAATTTATGAAAAAATAAAAAAAAATTCTATTTAGACATCCGATTTTGGCTATATTCCTTAAAAAATAAGCAAACATAAGAGTCAGATTGAATAGTATTCCTTTTAACAAATCCTTAAGTAATTATATATGAATATTTGAGTGTAAGGTTATATACTTTAACTTATAACATATTTTGAATTTGAAATATTTCAAATTAAAGATAAGGTAGGTGAACCGTTAAGTTGAAAAAGCTTCAGAGAGAAATGCAAAATGCATTCAGTCCATTGTGTCCGGTGGGTCCAAATCTGTAGAATTGAATCGACCCCTTTTTGATGCACTTTGTCTGCTTCTGTCAGTTTCAGGCTTAGATGCACTTTGTGGAAAAATAGATGTTGTACGTCGACGAGGGCTAGTAGATTGTATAGATTAAGTTTTTGCAAAGTGTTCTGTAATTCTTCAGTGGCTCTGCTTGAATATTGGGTGCCTTGAAATGTAAAACGAATAGAAAATGGGAATCCCCATTGATAAGGGATATGGTGGTGTTGGAGATTTTGGACCAAAGGTTTCATGGCGCGCTGTTTAGCAACTGTTATTGGGGATAGGTCAGCAAAAATCTGGTATGAATGACCTTGAAAAGTAAGAGATTCTTTGTTCCTGGCAGCTGTCATAAGTTGCTCTTTTGTGCGAAAAAAGTGGAACTTTACAATTATGTCACAAGGGGGACCTTCAGCTTTGCATGGCGCCAAAGCTCTGTGGATTCTGTCCATTTCCAATCTTTTAATTGGGATTGACGGTGTTAATTCCTGAAAAAGAGCAGTCATAGTCGATTGAAGGTCAATGATTGACTCAGGTATACCTCGCATGCAGAGGTTTGAACGGCATGCCCTGTTCTCAAAATCTTCTAAACGTGCTTGCAGCATTACATTTTCATCTTTAAGAGACTCCAATTCATTGTCATATGATAGTACATTAGTTTCAATGTCATCCATTCTGTTTTCCAATTCAGCTGTGCGTTGGCCTAAATCAGGTATTTCTTTTGTCAGTTTCTCTGTAATTTGGTCAGAGGTCTGCTTTAAAGCTTTCTGTAGCATTTTCTCTATTTGCTTTAATATATTTGGGTATAATGTATCTGCTTGTTGTGGCTGGGAGCTGGCGCTGTATTCACTGTCTGTGTCATACAGTTCCTGAGGTAAATGCAGCTATTTCTTGTCAGCGCGTGCCTTAGCTGTGTGAGGAGAATTTGACTGAGCCATTTTACAGCCTCTGAGATTCTTTTTGTTTAGTTACCCTGCCATTCCGGTGTCTGTGGTGGCCGCAAAGTCCCGGGAAGAACAGAGCCTCAGCGGGACATGTCTTTAGCTGTCTGCTCCACGCATGTACCCCATAATTCCCTATTCTTAATAAAGTACTTTTTTGGATACTTTTTTTCTTGGTTCCATCTATATGCCCTACCTTCACCAAAAGCATTTTTGTCCCTCCAATATATCTTTTATTGTTTCAACAATATTGATTTCCCATATTCCTCCAAATGCTCCTTCAATTTCTTTTCATATTTTACATAATCATCATGTGTTTTTAATGGTGTCAGTCTGGCATATAGTGCCCCAATATCAGTATCAAGTTTGTTCAATTGTTGACAATATTCACCTTGTAGTATCAACATTAAATTCCTGGAACAGTCTTTAAATTTATTTTCCCAATTTATTTTCAGATCATTGGAAATATGTTCTAAAATAGGGAAAATCTGGACCCTCAATCCAATTAGATTTATGTCTTCCTTGATATATCTGTCCAGGGATTGTATGTGCCAATGCAAGGCTGATTTTTGTAAGATTAAAAAACAAGGATAATAAATCAGATTGAACCTGTTTCTTTGATTGGTAACTGGCCTGGATGCTAGACATTAGATCCTCCCACTCCTTTCCGTAGAGGTCTCCCATGATAGGAGCAATGTATAAAGAAAAATAGATGAAAACAAACAGAGTCAATTCCAAATAATTGAATCAGAATAACAGAGAAAAAAAATGAAAATGTATTATCAAATACTTACCGTAATTTTCCTTTCCTGTTGGACTCCATGGCAGACTACGTGTTGGTTAACCCCACCTTCTCCCCAATGCTATAGGACCCCATAAATTTGAGCTCATCACCATAGACTGCGTAGGAAAGGGAGGCAGGTGAACTGCAGATGCCTTTGACCAACTTGAAAACAGAGATATATTTGTGGAATTCCCCTGCCACAGGCACGTGGAAAAAAAGCATCTTTTAAGTCGATTGAGATTAGCCAATTGCCTGGCTGCACGGCTTGTTGGATGGTAGATTGAGTCTCCATTTTTAATCTTTTGTACTTTATAAACTTTTTTAGGTACATTAGATCTATTACAGGGCACCATGAACCGTTTTTTCTTCTGCACCAGGAAAAGAGGGGGAGGGGAAAATAACTCTTTGCCTTTAGGGACAGGTACCACAGCCTCCTTTACTACCAGTGACTCCACGGTAACACCTGTTTCTTTTCTTCTGACTGTGGAAGTAGAGTGGAAATAAATCTGGGGTGAGGAATACTTATGAAGGACCATGTATGGCCTGTGGAGAACGTCTTGATGGTCCAGTAGTCCAAGATTGAGGCCACCCAGACGTGCCGGAAGAGAAGCAGACGTGCCCCCACCCAACCCACCTGGGCAGGCCCAATCTCAAAATGGCTTAGCCAGCTCTCGTCCACTGGACGCCTGGCTCTTAGCAGGTTTATGGAAAGATGCCCGCCTTCTACTCCAATTCCTTCTGACGTCTCGGCTGGCCCTTTAAGAGCATTCCTACCTTGAATGCTCAGTACTATGTCTTCTGTGCTGGGGCCTCTTTCGACCAAACAGACGCCTACCCTGAGGCAGGAAGCCCGACTTCCCACCCATGGCCCGGGCTATGGCGCTATCCATTTTATCATCAAACAGTGAGGACTTTTCAAAGGGGATACATCCCCCCGGCCTGCTTGGATGCTGGATCAGCGAGCCAGGGGCGCAACCATAAGGCCCGTTTGGCCGTGACTGAGGACAGCATAGGGAGATGAGGTCGATTGAAGCCTCCCCCAGGAAGGCCACTGCCAGCTTCAGCTCCTGGATTGCGGAGCCCCTAGCCAATTCTTCTGAGACTCCTCTGATCACGGAGTCTACGTTCTCCGTCCAGACCTCCATGATCTTGGACATGGCCGCAAGGGCCAAAGCGGGCTTGCAAGCCATCCCAGCTGACCCGTAAATCCTTTTAAGGTCTTGGTCTATTCTTCTCTCAAGTCCATCTTTGAAAGATGCTGCATCTTCTAAAGGAAGAGTAACGTGTTTAGCTGGTCGCATTCAAGCCGCATCCATAAATGGAGCGTTTTTCAGATATTTCACTTCCTCTACTTTGAAGGGGTACAATCTGGAGGTTCTCCATTCCTCATTAATAATATCTTTTAATTCAGAAAGGAGTGGAAAACTGGCACGTTCTTTCCCCAGATGCCTTAAGAATTTTCTTTACTTAGCCAGAGAAGTAGAAGAATCTTCCCACTTAAGGGCCTCTTTAACCACTTTAATTAGTGGGGAAACCAGGGTAAAGTTGAAGCCTCCGATGATATCATCTCCCTCCATCTCGCTATGTGTGGAATCAGGGTAGGAATCATAAGGCTGGGATGTGCCTGGATCCTCCTGAGCTTCATCAGCCAGGGAACCAGATAGCGTGGTGGACTGCCTACGCGTGTGAGATGTACCCCACTCTTTGAGGGATTGTTGCACCACCCGTTTGACTAGCGACTCCTTCGCTGGTTTTCAGCTTCTTTATCCCCAACTGCCTTGGCATAACACGGGTCACATAAGGACTTGCCTTCCGGGACTCGGGTCCCACAACCCCAGCAGGATCTGTGATCAGAGCGGCTATCGTGGTGTTGGGTGTGGTGTTTAGAGGAGGAATGGGAACCTCTCCTCTGTTGGGAGGAGGAATGGAAACATCTCCTCTGCTGTTGGGTCCTAGATGGAGAGTCATATCTGGACCTGGAGGAGGAAGGTGGGCGTTGAGCCCTGGCAATGTCCCTGTCATCTTGGACACTAAGCTACCAGGCTGACCTGAAAGGGCTAAAAAGGAGAAGAGCAAAACATAACGTTAGGGAAAACGTCCATTTCCACATGGACCTGGATCCCTCTTCTCATGCCCCACATACCTAGAGCGTGAGGGCTGGCCACACGGAGGCGGTGATCTGTCCATGGCACCCTGGCGGATGATTAGGTGATGATCCTGCAGCCTGTAGGAGCACTCCCACGTCCTGGAACAAAGGGATACATAGCAGTGCAGATTCCCCTTTAAGGGGTATCTCAGCCCCCCCAAAACTTACCCTGACCTGGGAGCCTGGAGGAGCTGACACAAAGCTGCCCACAGCGATCCTCGGTTTACCATGGATGTCAGGGATTCAAATATCCCTGGTGAGATGAAGTCACCGCCGCGCTTGGACTGCGCCTGCGCACAGGCGAGCTGTCGAAAAGTGGCTGCATGGCTGCAGGGTCCCCGTCAGCACTGCGCATGAACAAAACCAAGCCAACATTTGCGCACCGGGGCCGCAACCCGGAAAGAGGGAGCCACATCCTGGAATGTTCCTGCGTTCCAGGCACCATAAGCCACAAAAAAAAGTTGAAGAGTAGGTGTATTATCCACCCTTGTGTATAGTAATTTAAGTGAGCCACAAGAACACATATATAAACTGGTCTGGCCGCACCTAGAGTATGCTGTCCAGTTCTGGGCACCAGTCCACCAGTCCTCAGGAAGGATATACGCAGCCCGCTGACAAAGCAGGGAGACTTTGCAGGATCCTGGGGACAACGTAAGTAACTTTGCCTGGATCCTGCGATGCGATCCCGATTGTGGTTCGTGGTTACCGCTTTTGGTAGTGAAAACTCACCGCGAGCCACACTCGGGAATACCGCCAGGGAGGTTAAGTACTTCCCATATATAACACCATTCTATGCTGTCAAACACCTTAGTGACATCTAGAGACAGCAAAGCTCTACTAGTTGAGTTATCTACAGGAGTTTGTATATTTAGAAAAGTGTGCCTTATATTTACAGCAGTTGAAGAGTTGAGCATAAAACCTGTTTGATCTGGATGAATTATCTATTTGATAACTCTCTTTAGTCTATTTGCCATGATTTTAGCTAATAGTTTAATGTCGGTATAAAGCAACGATATTGGCCTGTAGAAGTCAGGAAGTAACATATCTTTCCCTTTCTTAGGTATAACCACAATTATAGCCTCAGTCATAGACGAGAGGGACAACCTTCTCTTAAAGCAGCATTAAAAATATTTAGCAAAAAAGGTAGAAGTATTTTGCCATATTGGCTATACACTACATTGGAGATGCCATCTGCTCTGGGCGCTTTTCTTTTAGGAAGAGACGCCACTGCAGCTTCCAATTCCTCCATAATAATTGGAGTATTCAACAGGCATTTATCAGCGTAGGACAGAGTGGGAAGACTAATATTGTCTAAGCCCCCATACACATGGTCGGAAATTCCGATCACAAAATCCGTCTGATTTTTTCCGAAACTTGGGTTGCACACACACGGTCGGACAAAGTTGTCGGAAAATCCGATCGTTCAGAATGTGGTGACGTTCATTGCTTACGATGGAACTACGTAGAGGCTAGTAGCCAATAGCTTTGGTCTTGTAATTTGATCTGAGCATGCGTGGCACTTTGTCCGACGGAATTCTCTACACACGATCGGAAAAGGTCCGATTGGATTTTGTCGGAAAATTTGAGATCCTGCTCTCAAATTTTTTCCATATGAAAATCCGGAGCCCACACACGATCGGATTTTCCGACAACATACTCCAATCAGACTTTTTCCATCGGAATATCCGACCGTGTGTATGGGCATAAAAGGTGAGAAAGTTAAGTGTTTGCATAAATAGCTTTTGAGCTATATAGCTCCTGATAAAAGGATTGAAAAACCGCCAATATATCTTCTGTTTTAGTACAGAGCGTTCTGTCTTTTGATTTTATAGCATTTATAAAAGAGGTTTTAGTTTGTAAATGGGCAATTGCAGTTAAGCCCCATACACACGCTCGGATTATCCGAGGACCAGGTCCGTCGGATCATGTCCATCGTACTTTGTCCACTGTTGGTTTTGCGTACACACGGTCGGACAACGTTGTCGGAATTTCCGGTCTGCAAGAACGTTGTGACGTAAGTCGTCTTCCACAAGACTAGAAAAGGGAAGTTCAGCACCACGTCCTGCACCTGTTGGGCTCCTTCTGCTGATCCCGTGTTTATCGCGAGTTAGTTGAAGTTTGGGGACTTACAATTCGCGCTTCTCAGTTTTCTGACTCAGATCGTTACTGCTCTTCAGTTTGTGCTTGTCGTGCGTATCTGTTTATTAGTGCGTGTAGTCAGTTCGCATTTGTTGGTCATTGCGGCCTATATCTTGATATAGGATGCTTTGATTTTCACTGCTTATTGTCTGCTCGTTTCTGGTATTCATTTTGTTCTTTCAGGCCTTGCTGTTTATCGGTGCTTTCTGTTTGTCCATTCTGACCAGCCGACCGTTTGTGAGCGATGTTTCCCGTACGTACTCGTCGCTGAGTTCGTGCTGTACGCAGAATTGGTGTCGGGCTTTTAGCTTTGAGCCAAGACCCGTCCATGAACAGAGTGACGAGGAGTATGTGGACCAAGAATTGGTTGCTTCAGCGTGATCAGTTCTTGCACATGCCTTTGCTTCGTGAGATCCGGAAGAATAATCCTGATGATTTCAGGAACTTTCTCCGGATGACGGACCCCGTTTTTCACCGCCTTTTGGCTTTGCTGACCCCTTTTATCAGCCGGCAGGATACCTGCATGAGACAAGCCATCACTCCGGAGCAGAGGCTTGTTGCTACGTTGAGGTACTTGGCGACAGGGAGAAGCCTTCAGGATTTGAAGTTCTCCTCAGGTATCTCTCCCCAGGCCCTGGGACTCATTATTCCAGAGACCTGTTCTGCCATCATTCAGGTCCTGCAGGAGGACTATATTAAGGTAACATTTCTCCTTTACTATTCCTTCTATGTATGCTCTGTTTGCTAATGTCTTCTATTTTTGACCTCCTTCCCTAATTACCATGATTGCAATATGCTCTAATATGCTGTGCCCCTTTTCTCCTTCATGCATTTTTCCCTTCACTTACCTCCCCAGCATGCTCTTCTGGCCCAATAGACACCTATGGCCTAGTCACTTAAGCAATGTATTTTGTCTGCTGCATAGTATTGTTTTCCCCCAAACACCCCCTAAAAAATGCACAAATGTTTGCTGTGTGTTTTACTTCATGTAGAGCCCCTTTTTTTTCCCTTTTTGTTGGTGGGGGGGGGGGGGGCCAAACTCATTATGAACCCCCTCCCCCAACTGCTCTGTCAGATGGTACCAATCCTCTATCTGCTGACTTTCCAAAGGTCAATACACACTATATACCTACCTCTTTATAGTGGGCATCTTTAGGGATGAATTCAGCAAAGCATGTAGTGCAAGGGGCTGGCTCCATACTTTCCATTTCCTCTTTTTTTGTGTTCTTTCCCTCCTATTAGCTTGCTAGGTAATTTCAGAATGTCAAAATGTGCGTTCCTTTTTTTTTTGGGGGGGGGGGGGGGTGGGGATTTGGAATGTTATTTTATCTTTCCTGTGGGCTGCCAATAGTGTTAAATAAGGAGGGTCTGGCCAAACTAGCACACATTATTGAGCCATTTGGCAATCAATGAAGTGCAGAGGGTTACCTGTCCAAACCCCCCCCCAAACCCCTAGTTATTGTCAATGGCCCATCAGAAGTGGGGGGATTGATGGGGGGTGAGTAATCTGCTAGGGGGACCCTCTACTTTGCGTTGCAAATACTTTCCAGCTTAAAATGTAAAAGTCTGATCTTGTTCCAAGATGTTTAGTGTCTAATCTGCTTGCAATGTTTATGTGCAAAGTGACTAATTTTTTTTTCTTGTTTCACTCCACAGTTCCCTTCCACGCCACAGGAATGGCAGACTGTGGCCTCCCACTTTGCCAGCCGTTGGGACTTTCCTAACTGCGGAGGTGCAATTGATGGGAAACACGTCCGCATCGTCCCACCCCCCAACTCGGAGTCCTACTATTATAATTACAAGGGGTTTAATAGTGTAGTGATGTTGGCGGTGGTGTCGGCGACATACGAGTTTTTGTATGTGGACGTGGGGATGAACGGCCGGATCTCGGATGGTGGTGCCATTGCGCACACGGAGTTCTACTGGTGTCTCCAAAGTGGCAGTCTGTGCTTGCCACCTCCAGAGGAGAATGCTGAAGGACTCCCCTTCGTCTTTGTCGCAGATGAAGCGTTTGCGTTGACTCCCCATCTGATGAGGCCCTTCCCGATGAGGACCCTCAAGCCAGACCAGAGGGTCTTCAATTACAGGCTGTCGAGAGCCCACAGAGTGGTGGAGAACACCTTTGGGATCCTGGCCAGCCGCTTCCGCCTGTTTTTGACGGCTATTTACTTGGCGGAATACAAACTGAACCACATAGTTCTTGCCTGTTGCATATTGCACAACTTTTTGAAAAGACACAACACCAACTATGTGGTGACCGTTGGCCCAGATGTGGACGGGCCTTCCAATGCCGACTTCACAGCCCTTCAAGCGGCACCTCCAGGCTTGCCCCCTCTAAATGCCCGCGAGGTCCGCGAGCAGTATATGGAGTACTTTGTGGGTAGGGGGGCCATTGCTCTGCCTGACGATATGTGAGAGGCATTTTTAAATAAATATATTTTTTAACCAAAACTTTTAATTTTTTGTCATTTCCATATTCTAGCTTATTTGAGATATACATTTTTGCCCTTTAGCTTCAACAGTGGGAATGCACTTTCTGGGCAAAAGGAGGAAAACAGTCTCTTCTTCCCAAAAAGATTTTTCCTATGTTGTGTGTTTGATACCTAATCTTTTGTCTAGAGAAGGTTTGTAGTGCATAACTGACACCCAAAATACTCCTTTTCATCACCATGACAGAAATGTGTGTATTCCCAAAAATGGTGTGCTACGTGTTTTCGTACAAATCACTGTGGGTGTCATTTACATAAGTCAAATCCACTATGCTCTACAAGTGCAGTGCAAAAGTGCCCTGGAAAAGAAACTTGCAGTGCAAACTGGACTTGCCTTTAGTAAATAACACCCATTGCCCCCCAAATTCTTTACATTTGACATACATAATGCTTTTGTGTTTTTAAATAAGGAAGCCACACATTTAGAAAATTAAAAAAGTTTACTTGCAACACATTCACAAGTGCGTTTACAAACTTCTTGGCAAAACTGACAAGATCTTGGTTCTTTACAACATTGTTAACAAACATTCCGCATTTGTTAAAACCAGGCATGGAGCAAAACAGAACATAGGAACTAGGAAAGTTCAACTTTCTAAAGTGAAGACAAGATCAGACATGACTATATGTTCAAAGTGTGTTTGATCTTGCCTTCATCACATGGGGGGTCACCCCTGGAAACTGGAAATTTAGAACATGCCCACAATTGGGGTCTGAAAATGGACATTATATGGTAAAACACATGCCTAGAATCTTCAAAAGTGCCATTTTCCATCATGGGAATGAATGGACGTTTTTTGGGGATGCAACCCCTTCACCACAACCACTTTAGTAGTTCGTTAAGTGGTTGCACCCCCAAAAAAACGTTGTCATTCATCCACCATGATGGGAGCTAGCACATGTGGACACAATGTGTGCATGTTCCAAATTTCACACAGTTCTTAAGTTGCAAATGTGTTCAGAAACAGCCACAAATGTGTGTTAATTACTTGGTGCGTTTTCAGATTTTTCCTAAAACATCAATGATGTTCTTCAATTTTTGTTGAACATCATTGATGTTTTGCTTTATGTCATCTAGATCTCGATTGCAGACCATTATCTCCCCGATGAGTACGTGGGCACTCTCTGTGGTAAAGTGCGATTCTTCTTCCACAACATCCACGTCACCTAAAAACAACCAAAAAAAACAAAAATGTGTCTTGGAAATGAGGCAGGCATACATTGATTAGCTTACCAGTAGCTGTGTTCTCCCACACTCACCTGTTGCGGTGACAAGTTCTCCAATTTCTATGATCTCTCCTTCCTCCTCCTCCTCCTCTGCTTCTGGTCTTTCCCCTTCTTTGGGAGGTGTTGGTTTTGTGGTTTCCTCAGACGTCCCGAGTTTTCGCTCCCCTATGAGAATGTACAAAAGGAAGATTTAGCAACACAATCTATTGAGGGCAGAAATAGGAAATGACAAACATTGCTTAAAGTGAGGGACAATATTTTTGGTTGGCCAGTTACAAATGACAACAACATGAATGTAGTCACTTGTAAAGGTGCTAAACTTACTAGCTTTGTGGTAGAAGTTTGTCTGATGGAGACCCCCCTCTAGTATCCACTGGAGCACATGTGTGGAAAAGCATAATAAAAAGTGGGTTTGGGTGTCCCAGCACTAGTGCTCTAGAGTCCAGATGGGTAAACAGCTACTGGGTGACCTCTGCTTTACATTGAATAAATTGGCTTTACATTCTTGATGACATCTCTAGTGAGAACAAACTTCCTTTCCCCAAAAAAAACACCAAACATCGTATTATAAGTGGCCAAACGATCGAGGTTGAGTACGATCGAATGGACACACACGAACATGACAGTGGCAGAAAGATCGAGGTTGAGTACGATCGAATGCACAGACGAACATGAAAGTGGCCATTTTCTACAACTTTGCAAAAATCCAAACACATGGAGCAGTATGCAAGCAAGAAATCAAACACAAAACACAACTACTTACTTTTTTGAAGAACTCGCTTGATCTTTCTGTACTAATCGGGCTCCCTCAGTTTCAGGTCTGACCAGCGTTTCCTCAGTTGCTCCTTGGATCGTTGTACCCCAAAATGATTGTACAGCCTCCTCACAACTTTAGACATGATCTTGGCCTTGCGGACATTGGGGTTGAGGTAAGGCCCATACTTCCCATCATAGTCGCTCCTCTTTAATATGTCCACCATCTCCAACATTTCTCCAAATGACATATTGGAGGCCTTGAATTTCAGGCTCCGGGATCGGGGCGTTTCTGCCTCCGGCCTTTCCTCGTCCTCCTCCTCGTTGCTGCAATATTTCGGGCGCACCTGCTGTGTCCCCGCCATGTGCTCTCCCCACTGCGCCGTAAAGAGAAGGGGTGGGGAATAGCCGAGAAAGATCGTCAGGGGCGGGCGGAGTTTGACGCATGCGCACTGTATATAAAACGTCACACGCCTGTGTCGTAGCCACGATCTGTGAGACGAGGGGAGAGAAAGCTCACGCACGAGACGATCGCTAGAACGAAGGTACAATTTGAACTTGGTACATAACTAGCCTAGACTGATTAGACCTTGAGGCTTATTTATGGAGAAGTTTAGGAGAGTTTAGCCTGACATTATTTATAGTGTTTTGTGTGGTGTTGTGTCTTGCAGAGATTATGGATGGCTTCAACCATGTGAGTTTTCTCCCCCTCTTCATTGATAAATATAGGGAAATGTCCCTATTATGGCAGGCGAAACACTGAGAATACAGCAACAGACCAAAGAGGTACGCAGCCATGAAGAAACTGGTGGCATTTGTAAAGCCAAGGTTCCCCACGGCAACCGTGGAGAAGTTAAGACTAAAAATTGGCAGCCTGAGGAGTACCTATTTCAGGGAGCGCAATAAGGTCCTGAAGTCCCAAACATCTGGAGCTGCAGCAGATCAGGTCTATGTCCCCACGCTCTGGTACTATGAGAGGCTCCACTTTCTCAAAGACCAGGCTAATGTCAGGAAGTCACTCTCGACTCTTCCTTGCACGCGTCCTTCCATGCACGCCACCCCTGATGAGGCTTCCGAGGAGCAACCTGGGCCTTCCAGTCTGGAAGAGGTGGAGGAGCCCAGCTTGTGGCAGGTATAGTAGTTTTGTAACCATTTTTGGGAATAATGAATGATGTTCACTTAATTCAGGATCCACAATTGCTTAGTTCCTAACGTGTTTGACATATCAACAGACAGTTGTGTTGGAGACATTTGGGGCAAGAATATAAACTGCAGGGCTGAGAATTGTATGGTTTTCTATTTGTAAACATTCTGCAACAGTCACTAGATAAAAATTGTGTGTGTTTGATGAACAAATAACTCAAACTAGGTCCCTTTTTCATACACGGGAAGACCTCAGCCAGGAGGTGGCTGTGGAATGTGGCAGTCAGGAGGAGGCAGGGGTTAGTGGTAGCCAAGAGGTGGGTAGTGGCAGCCAACAGGGGGGTAGGCGTAAGAAAAAGGGGTAGAAAAAGAGAATGCGCTGCATTAAAGACATTTTAACATTGCAGCGTGACGAATGTGCTGTGTCGATTAGGAAAGGTAGTTTTACCTGACCGAGCGATTCCGTCACAGAATTTCTTCTGAGCATGCGTAGCACTTTGTCCGACTACGCTACACACGATCGGATTTGGTGTGATCGGACTTTGTTGTCAAAAAATCTATCCAGCAGGAGATAGAACTTTGTCCGTCGGACAATCCGATGGAAACTGTCCGATGGTGCCTACACACGGTCGGAATTTACGACAACATTGTCCGATAGGACAGAATCCATCGGAAAATCCGACCGTGTGTATGGGGCTTTAGACCTTTCCCATCTTTTTCCCCCTCTGCCCATACCAAGCGTTTTTGGATTTCTTTTTATACTGCTCAAGGAACAGTTTTCAGGAGTTGAATCCTGAACATATGCTGCCTCAGCAGCAGTCATTTGCTCATTTACCGCATTTACTTCCTGTCTACTTTTAGTTTTAGCCACACTAATTTCTTTAAGTCTCCTAAGATAGGCCTTCATGGTGTCCCAAACAATCAAGGGGCAAGCTGTGAGCGATGCTTAATAACTAGCATTATAACTGTCTTTTCAGTAGTCACAAAGCCAGTTATTTAGCATTACTCACAAAGCCAGTCATTAAGCAAAACTCCTTTAAGTCTGGTTTTGTGAGTAATGCTTAGTAACTGGCTTTGTGAATACTGCAAAGTCAGTTATAAAGCATTACTCACAGAGCCAGTTGTAAAGAAGTGTTGCTTAAAAACTGGCCTTGTGAGCCATGCTTTATAATTAGCTTTTTGAGTCATGCTATATAAATGGCTTAGTAACCGCTACTTTAGAAGTTTTAAAAGGGAGCTGCACTTATAACAGGGTTTAGTAACCAGTTTTCCAAAAATGTATTTAAAGTAGTAGCTCTCAAACCTTGTTCTAAGGCTACATACAAGTGTTTAGGCACCAAGAAAATGGCAGAGGCAGGAATCTACTGATTGTTGGTGCTGTTTTTGACACATATGAATGGCTGAGGTGTGAAGGTACAGGAATTGGGGATGATCTGAGGTGTGAAGGTGCAGGAATTGGGGCTGATCTGAGGTGTGAAAGAGCAGGAATTGGGGCTGATCTGAGGTGTGAAGATGCAGGAATTAAGGCTGATGCGAGGTGTGAAGGTGCTGGAATTGGGGTGATCTGAGGTGTGAAGGTGCAGGAATTATGGCTGATCCCAGGTGTGTAGGTGCAGAAATGGGGATGATCCCAGGTGTGTAGGTGCAGAAATTGGGATGATCTGAGGTGTAAAGGTGAGAATGTGAAGTTCACAGTTTTTTTTTATATATCTGGCTCTCTCAATTTCTTTGAAAACTTTTTTTGGCACACTACACCTCTGGATTACAGCAACCCACTTATTGTGCTGCTTAATTCTATTTTCAGGACTCCACCATCAAAACTGGAGTTAAAAGTAAGACAAAAAACAGCATCATATGGCAGCGCTGACCTAAGCTGGCCCCAATATGTTACATTAAACTAAACAAAGGTACCATAACCAAATCCACACATCCTGGATCCCCAAATCCCATCAACTGCCCCATGAACACACAGTACAAATTTAGGATATCAAGGATTGCCAACGCCGGATCAGGAGTCGTTAATACACCCATGATCTCAGAGAAAAGCTGGAGTATCTTTCACCAGAAGTTTGGCAAATTTTTACACATCCAGAGGATGTGCAGTATATTTCCTATTTGGCAGCACCCTTGCCAGCAGAGAGAAGAATTTGAAGAGGAAAATTAGACTAATCTTTAAGGTGTGTAATACCAATGGTTCATTATTTTCCCAGTGGTTTAAGTAATGGGTTATACTGTAGGCAAAAGAGAGAGCCATTGAGATGAAGTGAAGGAGTATGGGAAGTCCCTCTCCCATTTTAAAAGAGGGTCTGTTTTGGTAAATGACGGTTTAGGTTACATAATAGGGAGATACCCTTGCTATTTTGCTGAAAGAAAGTATAAAACTGAACAGTGAGAATTTTTTAGAAATTAGGCATGAAGTAAGCGATAAGCTCACCAGTGGGGTCACAGACAGAAATAGTAACATTTTCCTAGTCTATTAAAAAAATGTCTGGAGTTACTGTAGGCTTTAACTTTTATAAGGCTGAACACTTGAAGAAAACACAAATCTTAACAGTATGTCTGGCATAAAGCTTAGCCCCTTTATCACTTCAATTAAGACAAAAATCAATGTGCCTGATCAATGTATGTTTAATGTGATAATCAAAAACTGAATTGCCAGTATGGTTGTGTGACACGCAAATCATTTTTACAAATATTTTAAACTCTCTCAGAGTCAGAGCTCACGTCAATATAAAATCATTCAAAATTAATTGTAAAAGAAAAACAGGACAGTTCATTCAGTTGTTTATTTATTTTATTTTTTATTTTAAATGAGAAAAAATAGTTTGTGATAAGATGTCTGCTTATTAAAGTCTTTAGAAACAGGAAAATGATGTACCTTATGGACTTTGGAAAGATTTAATCTTAGTATGCCTGCTAGATTACATTATAAATGCATAATTATAATCATTGCTTTTACAGTTTAATGATAATCAGTCAATTACAGTGATTGCTTTATCCTTGCCAAACCATTCCCCTTCTGACCCCACCACAATTTTATATGATTACGGGGGACAACAAAGTTAGCATTTAATAGCAGTTATACTTTTATTTTTAACCCTTGCCAATAAGCTGTTCTCCAAAAAACTAGGACATTAAATTCTATCTCAGTCTATAAAAATATATGTTGAAAATACAAATTGTGCAATGGCATATCTGCCTCATGCAAATTAATGTAATATTTTTAGTAGCTATCCAGTACTTAGCAAAAATTATATTTTATAATACAATTGTTTCCAATTAAACAAAACTTCCAGTTTTAAGATGGCAAAGAGAATTATGAATCATATAAAATATTAAAAATGATTGCATACTGTATATTCTTAAAAAAAAAAAAAAAGATATGATCTTTCAGTTTTTGTGGTTTGGAAATCGTGAAAAGATCCCCCTGCGGAGGTGACAATTAGAGATGGGTGAACGGTTTGGCCCGAGCATAAGTTCAGGCCAAACTTTCTTTGTTCGGTTGTTCAGCAAACAGCTCAACAAAACGGGTTGTTCGACCGTTTGTTCGGACCCCCAAACTGACCATAATGCATTGTGGTGCTGAACAGTGCATTGCAAGCCCTGATTGGCTGAAGCATTGCAAGCCCTGATTGGCTAAAGTCATGATGACATTGGATAATGTCATCATGACTTTATCCAATCATGGCTCATTCCCGCCCCACAGTATAAAAGTATTCTTTCAATGGCAGCCATTTTCAGTGTGAGTTTGGTGTGGAGAGAGATAGAACATGGCCCTGTTCAGTGCTATCAGTTAGTTAGTGTGCTATACTGTGCTATTTTGCTTCAATTGTCAGTGTAGAATATTAGTTTAGTGTTAGACTAGGGATAGTGTGAGTGTAGTGAGAAGGACCATCATTAAGCTTTGCATAGTGTGCAACTAGAGTAGGGACAACTTAGATAGTTTCACGGTAGTGTAGTGAGACCGTGTCATTCATACATACATTAGTGTAGAGTAGAGACAGCTCAGATAGTTTCAGTGTAGTGTAGTGAGACCGTGTCAGTAATCTTTACATTAGTGTATAGCTAGAGTAGGGACAGTTCAGATAGCGTTAGTGTAGTGATGGTTGAACACCATCTATTTGATTTTGTTACTGCCAGTTTAACGCCATTTACTTCTGTGTGCGTTACTGCCAGTTTAACGCCACATCGTTTTGCGTACGTTACTGCCAGTTTAACACCATATCGTTTGTGTGCGTTACTGCCAGTTTAATGCCATATCGCTTTGCCTGCATTGCTGCCAGTTTTATGCCATATAGTTCTGTGTGTCACTGTACGTTTGGCGCATTATATTGCAGTATATTACAGTGTATCCATGAAGTGTGTCTGTGTAGTGTGAGTACTCAAATTAAAGTGCACCAAACACCTCTTTACATTGATTAAAGTGCATCTACGTACAGATTTCAACTTCTTTACATTTGCATACATTTGCATTTGCATACAAGAACCGCCCCCTCCCTCCCAATAATGTCTGAGAGGACAACAAGGAGAGGCAGACGTTCCCTTGGCACTGTAAGGGGGCCAGCAACAAATGTGTCCACAGGCAGAGGTGGACGTGGTGGACAGGCCTCAGGCAGGTTATTATTTCCACTTTAGTGAGTTTGCCTGTGCTATCCAGCCACAGCATGCAGAGGAGGTGGTGGACTGGCTTACTAAACCTTCCTCATCCTCCTCATCCTCTGTCACGCAAGTAGAGACAAGTGTGCAGTCCCCTGCAGTTGTCAGAGTGGATAAACCTGCCTCCTTGTCCACATCTATTCCTACCATAGCCCCAACATCAGCCATTGAGGAATCAGCAGAGTTTTTTGACCACAGCATCAGCCACTTGCTCCTTGATGATGCCCAGCCATTACTGGATTCAGATGTTGGTTCTGAGGTTGAGGATGACAGGAACATGGGCCTAGAGAGAGGGAGGAATACTGGTAGACAAATTAGCATTCATGTTCCCCAAGCCGCAGTGTATTGCCAAGTTGTTTCCAGTGGTAATGATGAAGATGGAGGAGATGGAGATGATGAGGTCACTGATGCGACTTGGGTGGCAGATAGAGCAGAAGAGGAAACTGAAGGTTAGGTGGCACAACCCCAAGGAGGCCGACATCAAGAAAGAGTAGAGAGCAGCCACCCTATTCCATCACATTCGGCAGATGTTATCTACCACCTTTCACCCTAGTGGATTCTGCCCCCATTCCGTGAATTCGCACAATGTGCTGTACCACAATGGCAGGTTCCTAGTTGATACTACTTTTCACGTAAGGCTGTTCCATCTCTCTACCATCACATGGAAGGGAATATTCTGGCATCATTAGGCAAGGCAGTAACCCATAAAATCCACCTTACTGCTGACACATGGTTCAGCAAGCATGGGCAGGGACGATATATTTTGTTCACAGCACACTGGTTAACGCTGCTTGCAACTCGAAAGTATGCAGGACAGGGCTCGGTGCTGTAGCTAGTTGTGCCCCCACATCTCTATACAGCTGGTGGTGATGATGTGATGATGCCAGACCTGTGGTGCCAGACCTAAGGTGGGGAACTCGGGAGCTGGGAGGGAGCCTCTCCTTAAACCGTCATGGAGAGGTGTCCTGGAACAGGAGCTGGTGGAGACAGTTGGTCCGCACGTTCGGAGTAAAGTCTTTCAGGAAGGATCCAGGGCAGGTGTCGGTGAGTGGAAAGCACAGTGGAATGATCTGGTAGAGACATGCTAGGGGAGCTGGATGTAGAGCCTGAGGAAGGGACTGTGGGAGTTTGTGTCAAGTTGCTGCAGCCAGGACGGCAAGATTTGCAAGTTGAACTTGCTGGAATCAGTAGTCCATCTACATTTATTCATCTCAAGTAAATCGGTTGCTACCACAAAGGGGTACTGCAGGCCCCGGCCTACAAAGTGCCATCAAGTAAAGACAATGGGACTTATTCAGAGTGAGGCCTAGTCATGCTCTGATGGTGTGACATAATTACTAAAATTGGACAGTGAAGTAGCGTGCTGGAAGAAGTGTTCTGAGGTAAAAGTCTGTCAAGTTCAGGGTCAGCCATCTTGTTCTGCTGAGAAGTGTGACACAGTTACTTGTATTCTACAAAGTACTAATAAGCATTTATCACTATTGGAAGTGCTTGTTATTACTTTTCAAATGACATTCTGTAAAGAAAAGGAACTGGAACATGACTATCATTGCTGCTGGTTACACTTAACAGGAGGTCCTATTCTATTCAAGGACAAGCAGAGGTATATTTGATACCCTAAATACAATTATTTGATAGAAAGCTATTACAAAATGCTAAAAAGAAATATGAAACAAACATTTATAAAGAAATTAAAGGGGCCCATTTATAAGATGTCAAAATAGAATGTTTACCTTATTTTTTATTGAAAATATTAATCTTTACTTTTTGTCTATGGTCAACAACAGACAGATCTTGATAGTATCTAAAGGCTCTTCACACTTCCCCCTCACAATTTAAAAGAAAATATGCACCCCTCAGATACAGTAAAAATTTATTATTTCTCCTTATTACCATTTTATGACAGTTTTTCAATATTTCTTACACTTTGAAATCACATCTTGCCTTATTGAACTGCTATAAAATAGGGTGAGGTATTGAAAAAATATATATATTTTACTGATCTTTATAAATAGATCCTGATATTTTTACACTTCAATGACAAAAAATAAAACTAAAAAGCATTCTATACTCTGCTACATCTGCCATTCTAATTGTGTTATAGAAAAAAAAGAGAAAGTTTTTGGGTTAACAATGTACTGTGATTAGTAAGTGTCCCGCATACATCTCTGGAACTCATTACCTGGTTATGCAGCACTTGTCAAAGTTTCCCTCTAGGGACAAGTCGGTAGGAATGTCATTTTGGATACATTATTAAAAGCTCAGAGGTGCTTACAAATTATCAGCATAGCATCCCAATGCTCTAGTGATGTCCTCTACAGTAACAATATAAGAAAATCAACACTATCCCTTGCTCAGAGAAAAAAGTACAAAAAAAAAAGGAGTCTGGTGCATACCTGCACATAAAAGTAGTATATGGGGAAAGATATGTAGCATTTTTCATTGCTGCTGCACATTTGAATAATTCAGTGTAGCCTGGTCTCCAGGGCACCATTGTCTTCAGTAAAGGCAAATCAGCAGCCTGGACAGCCTGTTAAGAGGACTCCAGCCTGCTGACTTTTTTCTGTAAATCAGGATTAATGAGGAGGTAGAGGAAACCCAAAGCCCAATGCAGCAAATGCTGGCAGCTAACTCGTCTCAGTAGCCTGGCTCTGAAGTGGTTTCTGCCTTGATATCCTCAGGCGTTCTCCTGTACAAGCCATCAACTTGTTGCTAACTAGCTATCACCTGGTTTTCACTAAAGATACTGTTCCTTTCCCATATTTTCTACTGTTATTTCACATAATACATGGTTTTATTCCTTTTATTTCAAACATGAAGAATGTAATGTACATACAAATTATAATGGCATTTAAAATTGTAGGCTTTATGTATAAGCAAATTAAAACCTACAATTTCTAAATGGCATTGTGTTTGTTTGTTTGTTTGTTTTTTTTATTACATTTTCCTGTTGAAATAAAAAATAAAAAATAAAAATTGATTACCTGTATTGACAGTAGAAAATACAAGAAAGGTATCTTTAGTGAACTCCAGATGAAAACATAGGGTATATAAGGGGTAACTAATACAACCAACAGCCTATAATTAAGTATAGGGTGTATATCCTTAATGACCACTATAGAAGAAATTACATGAACAGATGAACCTGAAGAAGTTCTTTATATTAGAGTTGGCTATCCCAGAAATTAACTGGCAAATGAACCCTCTACAAAAAATACTAAACTGACTTCTTTTCAGCAGTGGCGTCACTAGGGTTGGTGTCACCTGGTGCGGTAAAACGTAGCGTCACCCCCCCAATAATTTTGATTCGATTTTGGAACTGACCTGCTGCCACAGTGTCTTGCTAGCTGGAAGGGATCTGATGGCCACAGGGAAGATGGCATAGTGCTGTGACCTGCCGACAACAAGGAGTGTTGCTACAAGGCCCTGTAGTCAGCAAGCAGAAGACAGTAACTGAAAAGAGAATGACTCTGCAGGGGGCGGGCACATATGACGTAATTGGTTGCTAGGATGCTGGAGGTCCTAGCAATCAATGACAGCTCTGAGCAGACATGTGGCTTGCCTGGATCAAGGAAAATCGGCCACTGCAAATTGGAAGGCTGACGGACTAATGGACTATACAAATATATATATATATATATATACACACACACACACACACAGTATCTCACAAAAGTGAGTACACCCTTCACATTTTTGTAAATATTTTATTATATCTTTTCATGCGACAACACCGAAGAAATTACACTTTGCTACAATGTAAAGTAGTAAGTGTACAGCTTGTATAGCAGTGTAAATTTGTTGTTCCCTCAAAATAACTCAACACACAGCCTTTAATGTCTAAACTGCTGGCAACAAAAGTGAGTATACCCCTAAGTGAAAATGTCCAAATTGGGCCCAATTAGCCATTTTCCCTCCCTGGTGTCATGTGACTCGTTAGTGTTACAAGGTCTCAGGTGCAAATGAATGGGGAGCAGGTGTGTTTAATTTGGTGTTATTGCTCCCACTCTCTCATACTGGTCACTGGAAGTTCAACATGGCACCTCATGGCAAAGAACTCTCTGAGGATCTGAAAAAAATAATTGTTGCTCTACATAAAGATGGCCTAGGCTATAAGAAGATTGCCAAGACCCTGAAACTGAGCTGCAGCATGGTGGCCAAGACCATACAGCAGTTTAACAGGACAGGTTCCACTCAGAACAGGCCTCGCCATGGTCGACCATAGAAGTTGAGTGCATGTCCTCAGCATCATATCCAGAGGTTGTCTTTGGGAAATAGACGTTTGAGTGCTGCCAGCATTGCTGCAGAGGTTGAAAGGGTGGGGGGTCAGCCTGTTAGTGCTCAGACCATACGCCACACACTGCATCACATTGGTCTGCATGGCTATCGTCCCAGAAGGAAGCCTCTTCTACAGATGATGTAAAAGAAAGCCCGCAAACAGTTTGCTGAAGACAAGCAGACTAAGGACATGGATTACTGGAACCACGTTCTGTGGTCTGAGGAGACCAATATAAACTTATTTTGTTCAGATGGTGTCAAGAGTGTGTGGTGGCATCCAGGTAAGGAGTACAAAGACAAGTGTGTCCTGCATACAGTCAAGCATGGTGGTGGGAGTGTCATGGTCTGGGGCTGCATGAGTGCTGCCGGCACTGGGGAGTTACAATTCATTGAGGGAACCAAGAAAGCCAACATGTACTGTGACATACTGAAGCAGAGCATGATCCCCTCCCTTCACAGACTGGGCCGCAGGGCAGTATTCCAACATGATAACAACCCCAAACACATTTCCAAGATGACCACTGCCTTGCTAAAGAAGCTGAGGGTAAAGGTGATGGACTGTCCAAGCATGTCTCCAGACCTAAACCCTATTGAGCATCTGTGGGGTATCCTCCAACGGAAGGTTATAATGATGGCCACACAAAATATTGACACTTTGGGCCAAATTTGGACATTGTCATTCAGGGGTATACTCACTTTTGTTGCCAGCAATTTAGACATTAATGGCTGTGTGTTGATTTATTTTGAGAGGACAGCAAATTTACACTGTTATACAAGCTGTACACTCACTACTTTACATTGTAGAAAAGTGTCAAGTCTTCAGTGTTGTCACATGAAAAAATATAATAAGATATTTACAAAAATGTGAGAGGTGTACTCATCTCGCTCTCTCTCTCTCTCTCTCTCTCTCTCTCTCTCTCTCTCTCTCTATATATATATATATATATATATATAAAAATCGTGGTTTAAGATTGTAGATCGGGAGGTGCAGGATAGTTAGGTCAGTGCAGTGGGAGTATATTGTAATGGATATGGTACATGGGACACTTGCCATGTATGCTGCCACTGGGATTAGTCCTCCTGCTGTTCGCTTTTAGCCACCCCAGATCAGTCTCAGCACCTGCCTATGCCTGGTGTGCTGATGTTATTGATAGCTGTCAGCCTGCTCTGAGCCTGCCACTGATTCGCTCAGCCGGAGTCTGTCCTGTGCTCAGCCAGGGTCTGTCCTGTGCTCAGCTGAAGTCTGTCCTGTGCTCAGCCGGAGTCTGTCCTGTGCTCAGCCAGAGTCTGTCCTGTGCTCAGCCGGAGTCTGTCCTGTCCTCAGCACTTACTTGCTGAAGGAGGCAGGCAGCGAGAAAGCCGAGTATATCACTCTGTCAGCAGCAGGAACTGTGAGCCAGGACTTTATGCAAGTGCGGCACTGGTTGTTGTATAAGTCTGCCTGTGCTGAAAAGGAAAAAAAAGTCCCTCTATCCTGCAGTCTCCTGGGCCCCTCTGGATTAACTGAATGCCCCCCCTCCCCACCCATGGGGGAACATTATTTGTTCACAGTATGCATGCCCATGTATACTACATTATGAAGTTTGAAGCTGCCAGCCCCCCTGTTAAAGTGACGGGACCAGGCCCCCTACAAGAGGCCCGATGGTACCCCCATCAGCACCCCTGGTTGCAGACACCCCACTGGTCTGATAAAGGGGGGGTTGCTGCTGGACACAGCTATATTTTATATATATATATATATATATATATATATATATATATATATATATATATATATATATATATATATATATATATATATATATATATATATATATATATATATATATATATATATATATATATATCTGTGTATATAGATATGTCT